>OX457007.1:14641861-17141861 GCA_949752705.1 Callimorpha dominula
AAAAAAACTGCAGTCAAAATTCAATGAAATATGGTCGAAAGGCTATCTAGTTTTTTAGCCATCCAAGGCAATCGAGATAAAATTGAAATCAAGGTACATGTTTAAATATGGCTGAAATTAAAAATCTAATGAATACAAATTCTTTTACTTAAATTAAAATCTTGTATCGATGAATTTTCATAATAACATGAAATGATTTTATACATGATAAATATTTCTAAACTAGAGAGGGTGAGATTTTTATAAACTAACGGCAAAATCTGTCTGGTAATGTACACGCAAGAATAATAATTAAAAAGTTTTGAACTTTTAATGGACGTTATTTCCTTGCATCCCGGCTCCCTTGCGTCATGTCCTCTCTTTCTATCTTAGCATCAACTTCTCAATACCTTTCATTAATGTTTTCCTACACACAGGTAAATTTTAATGATATTCGAATTTGTCAACTGTATTAATTTAGTGGGTGGGTGTTCGAACAAGTCGCAAGTAGCTTTTATTTAAAAAACAGTGTCCGAATGGGATATTTTATATTTTAACATAAGGTAATTTACATGTTTCCAAGTCCTTGAAAACCGAATAAAAGGGTGGTAGATTAGGAAATTTTAGATCTACATTGTTAATTATTCAAACCGTCTGTCATAAATCGCTTGTGTTTATCTATAACTAGCTGCACCTGGCATGCGTTGCTATGCAATTTTTTTTTTTTATTTAGATTTTTTGGGCCAAGAACCCTTGCAAAGTTTCATCACAATCTGATGAATGGTATCAGAACGGATAGAGAGACGAACAAATATTGATTTATATATATAGAGATACACTATATCTGTACTATTTATATCCTTAAATATTTTACAAAGCATTTAAAGTTACATAGAATATTATATGTAGAAAATATTCAAATGAACTAAAAGCGAGCTTATTCTTTAAGAATTCTTCTTGTATCTGTGCCACGGCAAAGAAAAAGTATAAAAATCCTTTCTCGAAAGCTATAAAACCTTTGCGCAATCACTTCCTATCTCACCCGAAATCGCCCAATGGTCCGAAATAACGTCTCGTAGAAAAAAAATCTCGAATTTCCCAATACTCAACTTGAACAAAACTATTGATATTTCATGCTTTATTTTCCTCGTTAGTACGGATCGGGTTTCGCAATTGGCACCTCGTTTATAAAGTTGAAATTTAGCGTTGAGCCAATTTCTATAGAAGAGTGGCCGTTGACAGGAACCATTTGTATGAGTCGAACTTACAGGTAAAGCTAAATTGCTGTTCGTAGTTTGGCGAAAGGCAGGAAAATTAAATTAGTATTATATTGATGAGTACTTTGTTCTAAAGATTACTTGTCGATACTTTACCTCGGCACAAGAATTGAAGGGAACTTAAGAGAATAGTTAATTAGTTTATAAATTCAAAACAATAAGGCCTTAAGCTTTATATTGAAATGGGTATTAATAAACTAATTTATATTTTATAGCCGCTAATTACACGTTCTGCTTGTTTCTAAGTAGATACCGGTGCCTTTTAAACATCACTCCTGCATTGTTAATTTTATCTACCTCCGGCTCTGACGTTACACCCTCGTTAGAACACAGTGCTCAGTACAAACAACACTGGTTAATTGTTTTTAAACTTTTGCGAATTCTGTGCATATTAAATGTGTAAATCGGGCCTTGATTGCGGTACTGTTTATTGTGTACGATACCTTTGTCAAAAACAAATTAGTTTAGTTTTGCTCTATCTGTCTATTTTCACTCTTACCTTCCTAGATGAATTACAATTAGCATAATGGAGTTTGTAGAGGCGTTGGTGAAAAACAGGCATTTCAGGTAATCATATAAAAATGGGTAGCTTTTTCTTTTCATGACTATCAACAGACTTTGGTTTCATTTAATTATAAAGAGGTTTTTATGAAATGGTTTATTAAATTTTTTTACCAGTGATATGAAGATTGATGAATGACCAATTAAACAAAGGATGTTATTTAAATGGATATGTATAAATATTCATAAGGTTGGTACATTTACCTTACTACGAGTATGTACATACATAGATAAATTTCAATAGGGAAACTGAAGGGCACGCCACGATTGTGGCAGTAAGACCCGTCATGGAGGATTGGCTGGAGAAGCGGCATGGCACCCTCCCCAACCGGATGACGCAATTACTTACTGGACACGGCTGTTTTGGGAAGTATCTGTGTCGGATAGGCCGGGAGCCAACGCCTGTGTGCCACCACTGCGGGGGCTGCCGTGAGGATACCAAACTCCACACCCTAGTGGAGTGCCCTGCATGGACGCAGCAGCGTGCTGACTTCGCGAAGGCCGTAGGTGTGGGTAGCCTCTCGCTGGAGACCATGATTATGTCCATGGTCCAGAGCGAGACCGTGTGGGATTCCACCGCTTCATTTTGCGAGGAGGTAATGTATGCCAAGGAGGCGGCGGAAAGGGAACGGGAGAGAACTAGTACTCTCCCATCCCGCAGAAGACGCACCAGGCGTCGTACAGAGTAAGTCGATCTCCGGCCTCCATGAGCGCTTGCCTGGGGGCGACGGACAGGGTTATCCGGCACCCAAGCAGGCCCGAGTCGGCCCCTCTCACTAATAGGGGAAAAAATCCCCCACAACACAGTGGAGTCGCCTGTTGCTTAACAGGTGGCCAAGTCTGCCAAGGTTTACAGGGATTTCCTTGTAAGGGTTCACCTGAGACCCTGGTAATATGGACTGTGACGGAACACCGTGTGGTTTTAGTCAGTTCGAGTCCGACATACCACCCTACCGCTTAGTACAGGTGGGGTGCCGACCCGTGGGGGTTTCCACACGTTAAAAAAATAAGGGAAACTGAATTAATTATTTATTTCTTATCAACAAGCATCCCTTGGTGGGAATGTGAGAACTTATTTTTAAGATCGGAAACATCAATTACATTGTTTTATGAATATATGTACGTTACTGTGAATGTACGAAATCGAGCAATATCGACGAATAACTATGTTTTGTGCGAAATCTTAACTAATATTATGAATGAGTTGTGTAAGAAAAAATATAGTTTGTTTATTGCTTTATAAAAATCTTTGTTGTTAAATGATAAATCATACGAATAAGTTTTTGCTTCAAAATATTACAAACATTTTCGTGTCAGTGAAATACTTTACCTTAAGTACGTACTGAAGTTACACTTTTAACTTTAAGAGTAACTCATCAGGCAAATAAAATTATTAGAAGCTATCACTTTCTTTTATTTCTTAGCAACAAGTCAGGCCAGCTTAAACATTTTTATTTCCTACGTTTTCTGCGTTACGACTGTATTTTATTTTTAGATGTTTTTCAGATATTACAACCACTTTTGTGTTAGTATAATACAGCCTCGCGTTTATTAAAGTAAATTTAGAATCACTCATATTATGAACTTCTTTGAATCTTTTCTTGAATAAAATATTTATCTTCAAAAAGTCGATGTTGATTCTATACATATTCTGTGACTGAATACCAAACCTAAGCAAATTTAAGGTATATATTATATGTTGTAAATAAATACAATGTATATTATAATATAGGTTTAGGAATTATACTAATCCGGACTGCTTTTACAAATGTGAAAGTAACTACAACTACTCGTCTGTTACCTTAACACGACTGTACTTGTCCAAAAGCTAAAACTGTAGATATATAAAGTTGTAGCAGACTTTACTGAAAGATGCACGATACACTAAACTTACTAATCTCAACTGCGTAAAATTAAACTTAAAAAGATTTAAACAACTTGTGATAACATTAAAACGTATAAATATTGAATTCCAGCTTTGATTTTTTATATTTTCTTTCTACATATTTCCGGTTGATGTATTCTTCAAAGTAAGTTCAATGACATGCCATTTAATTTCGATTCACCATTTGTTTTCCGTTTTTCCGGCCGTCATTTTGGACTTTTACAAACATCACACAATTTCACCGAGTTCGGCCATCGAGATGCTTTGAGGATGTCAATAATCCCACATACATTCAAAACCACAGTGCGTGGAAAACTTTACTCTGACATTGGTGTTGCACAGAGAGTTAAAAAAAATGCCATTTCTGTGTTGAAATAAAGAACCATCAAAAAAGTTGCTACTAAAATTGTTTGTAGAGGATATAAATTTTTCAAAAGTTTGTAAAAATATGACAGTAAAGATAAATTCTATATAAACAATAACTCACTTGACACTTAAGTCTGCCACACATTGCGGCCTCGTATGTCATCAAACATTCGATTGAGACTAATGACAAGGGTAGCGCAGCGAGCTTTGAATGATTGATAACAGCTGCAGAAATATTCCCTTAGATGCAAATAGTACTACTTTAACGGACCATTTTATATAGCATAGTTCGTATACAGAATATCATAATATTCTATTTTATACGTAGAATTTATGGAACTGACATACATCAAACATTTTTCTTTATGTTGTAATAGTAAAGATAACGATTTATTGGATATTAGGTATTTCACAGCGTATCGTCTTTCCATAAAGCTTTGTTTACACAGTCGGTCTCTTAGTGAGGGGTTACCGTTGTCAACCGTGCACGGCATTGCATGTTTTTTAATATAAATATTCATACGCAAATGCCATCCTAAATAAGCTTCAGCGCTGTAGTCTTTATATACTGAAAAGTGTATCACACAACGTACATCGGGTGAAGTTTTGTTTTCAACTTTAAGCTAAAGTTCTTAGGCCGTAGGCTATTGTATATAGCTAAGCTTTTATATATATGCAGGGTGTATCTGAGTCTAACATAAACAATACGATTGCCTTAAAATCTTTCACTTTACACATTCCATCTTAGTTTTTTTTTTTTATGTTATTGTAACTGAATGCTAAAGTCATGCCTTTTAGTGATTTAATTAAGTGTTCCATAGTCGATGTGTAATTCGGGACTTAAACGCGATAATATTTAAAAGGTACAATACTTCTTGGTTACCCGACGTTTCGATCGAATTGCACCGATCGTAAGTCCCGAATTACACATCTAATATGTATCAAAGTCGCGAAAGTTTAAAAACCATTATTGTTCCATATGCGAAAAAAAAACGAGAAAGGTATAAACCTTTATATATCTGATACGCACAGCATATTAAGTTACCAGTTGTAATTCCTAAATTCTGTACTTTCTTTGCTACTAACTAAATTAAATGTGAATGGTGAATGTGAACTTATGCTTAACAATAATTTAATTTACCAGATGCCTCTTACTTAACTTCTTTATTTTCAACTTATTTCCCAGTTAGCCAAGGTAAAATTAATGGAAATAAACAATCCTTCTCGGCACGCTACTTAATATCTCAAGCAAAGTTCCTTAAGGAAAATAATAGCTGCTTCATAATACTGAATCTATTCAATCATCTTATTTATTTTATCCACTCAGTAAGTTGGAACAACAACTTTCAGAAACTTGCGTGCAAATGTTAAGTGTTGTGGCTATGAATACACCAGAAAATATTTGTGACTTTAATCAATATAGACGTCACCTTCTTCTAAGAATATTTTTTGACGGATTTTGTACTTTTGATAGTCCTTTGACCGTCTCTCCAGTTGGCTATTGGTTACCTATCATTTTACCGATTACATAAACCAGACTAATTTATGATGCCGCTCAATGCCTTTCTGCCATTAATTGGTTAATTGGTTGCCTTCTATGTAGTAGAGGTGTATAAAGTTTAAACCATGAAATGCCAGCGGGTGCATGTTCTAATGATTGATAATAAACTCTCTACAAAAACAGATATTCAATAAATTTATTGTTTTCTTCGTTCCTTTTTACGTTTCGCATATGTCTTCTTTTCTTGCATTCTTGTTATTATTTTCATTTATGCGAAAAGTAAAATAACAATCGGAAAGTCATTTTATCGAGCAAAGCAGAACAAGTGAATTGAAGTGAATTAATATAAATTGAATTTCGACAGTGTTACCTACCTACAGTGAAAATTGTGTTAAAATTAATCTCGTATTGGCAAAATAATCCCCTATAACTGGAGCGTTGATATATTTTTATATAGACATTATAAACACACATAAAATAATTATGATGACTGCATTACAACTTCTTGCATGAGTATTAATTATATCATATTGCATTAAAACTACCTGTTAAAACTAACTAGTTTGCCTAAAATTGTATTGTATTTATGAGTGCCACGTCTTTTGCATTCGGTATGGTATTATTAATCAGACATTTGTCCAACAATATTTGTAAAATGATTTAATCCAATAAAATAATTGTTTTGGAAATATAATAGTAATTCCTCCATAAATTATTAAAAACGCACACCTATTCAAGATATATAAGTTTTGCTATGAGGACGAATGTTTCAGCCATGCGAAACTAATTTCATAAAAGAGCACCCAACATCATCAACTTAAGTCGGTCCATTAATCATGAGCATGGAACGGTAATTGGTAATTTGTACGTACCTATAAACTAAAAGTGTCGCTGAAACTGTCGCCTTAGTTTTAAACAGCTTTACTGTATACATTTGGAAGTTTGCTTTGAGTAGGGTGTCCTCAATGTTCTTTGAAGTGGGACTGTCCCGTATCTGTCACTGGTAACTTTTCTTTTATCGAGTTTCTTTTTATTGATGCCTATTCAAACCGGAGTGAGATTTCTTTTACTTTTTATGGTACAAACTTTGTCTTTTACTGTGACGAGTTCTTGGGTATTTACATGGATATGTAGTTTTTGTTTTATAAATTAATTTGAGTGCTCTTCAATCGTACACACTATTTACGATGAATTAATGCTTTCGAAAAATTAAAACAGACATGCAACACAGTTATCAGAGATGAACTCGGTTGAAATTTGTACCGTAAATTGATGTAAATTAAGAGAAAACCTATTTCTAAGTATAAATGATTAGTAAAAACCGGGTAAAAGGAAAAGATCAGGCTCCTTACAGAAAAGCGTTGTTAATTATCATTAATAGCATAGTGTTTTAATTCTGA
Organism: Callimorpha dominula; assembly: GCA_949752705.1. Taxonomy (NCBI): domain Eukaryota; kingdom Metazoa; phylum Arthropoda; class Insecta; order Lepidoptera; family Erebidae; genus Callimorpha; species Callimorpha dominula. Next base: position 14,648,831 of record OX457007.1, read on the forward strand.
TGGTAATTAACTTTGTTTCTCAACACAATTAAACAAAGGAAACACTTAGCTACGTGAAGTTGTGATTGGATCTAAAATCCAAATGTCTAGCAAACCATATCTATGATCATAGTTTCCATTACAAAACAATAAAAAAATATTAATGCCGCCGCGGTTGATTACTAGTTTTTTTTAATTGGGCGTGGTTTGATAAATCCTAGCAACCTCATGGTGCAAGTCGAAGACCATTGCCTCTCCTATACTGCTATCAAAAACACGAGTATCTACTTTCGGTACACCTTTTCATTAAATTAAATACTGGATGTAATAAATACTGAGACTGGATTCCAGAAAATTTCCACGAAAAATAATTTGTCCATGAAATGTACACTTTTATTGCACCTTATGATACTCGTAGACCGTAGCTGGTAACAGAGCTAATTAGTTTGTGAAACTTCGGTAATAGCTTCGTTAACTCTTGCACGGGCGTCGCTCATATACCTGATACCTGATGTGTAATTATATTTACTACGATGAAAAATCAACAAACTGCACCATGTCTTAGGGAAAGTTATGCTATAGATAAATTAGACTTCAAGAGAGGAAAAAGGGGGTATGAAAGGTAGGGCACAACAGTACTCGCATTTAAAACGAATTCACGCTACTGGGTAAAAGTTTAACATTTTGAATCTTTACCTACACTCCAAAAAAATTGTATGACAACAAATACTATTTTGTGAATGATATGAATATATTATTCTTGACAAAAACAAGGATGCTTGAATTTTCTTAGGAGTTTTCGTTATGTTATATATTTAATCGAAAAATTGCGTTAATGTTTTGTTAATATATAAATATTTATATTAAAAAAAAATATTTACGCAATTTTTCGATTAAATTATCGATATTCTATATATACAGCAATCTCGATAATAATTTAATAAATAATTATCATACATAGTTTTTTTAGTGATTGACATGAAACTTCTGTTTGAAAAAACATAAGCCGAGTGCCCAGGTTAAAGGTGTAAGATGTTGGTATGGGTAGCCTCTCGCTGGAGACCATGGTTATGTCCATGTTCCAGAGCGAGACTGCGTAGTATTCCGCCGCCCTTTTTTGCGATATAGTGATGTATGCCAAGGAAGCGGCGGAAAGGGAACGGAATATAACTAGTACTCTTTCGTCCCATAAAAGACGCAACAGGGCTGAAGAGTGCAAAACGATCTTCGGCCTCCATAAACGCTTGCCTGAAGGCGACGGACAGGGCTATCTGTCACCCTAGGAGAAGCAGGCCCGAGATGACGTCGACGTCGAGTCCACGCGCGTCTCTCTTCGTTAGAAGGGGCAGGATCCTGCGCATCTCATAGATGGGTCGCTTTGCTGAACAGCCGACTGAGGCTGCTGGGGTTCACAGGGATTTCCTCTCTAGGGTACATTTTTTTTAATATTATAGGGGACAAACGAGCAGACGGGTCACCTGTACATGTGAGGCCCCGGCTATAAGACCGAGAAGAAGATGATTGTCTGGCCAGAGTTTAGGAAGCTGTAGTAAACAACACCAGCACTGGTCCACCAGACACTCACCACTAACTTTTTTTGAGTAAACTTTTTCCTAGGGCAAGATTTGGCAGGTTCTTCTGGGTTCAAGCATTGTGTTGAGCGTTTTCGATTATCGTACAGGGTTTATTTTTCATCATAAGCACGATTCCAACACTCAACACAACAATACAATCCAAATGCCCTCATTATTGTGACGGTTGGGTAATTTAACCCAACACTCAACGCGTGTTTGTCGGTGTGCTTCACTCCATTCATGCGGGACCCATTTTTCTAGCTTTTTTACTTTTTCAAATTTATTAAAATGAAATAAAATTGTTTTTACACTTACGCGTAAGTCTGCCCGTAATTATGATGTTGTTTGCAATGGATCCGCTTCTACGATCCCTTTTAATTATTCATTGTCAACTAGGTCTCCGGTTGTCCACGAGGTTTGTTCTGTAGGTTGAAATTTCCAGAACGAAAATGTTAGAGCTAAAACCGTAACGATCGCGCGTTTTCTTTTACAGTAGCTTCCCCATACACATCATTAATCGTTCGAGCTGTTTCGACAACACTAGTGCCACGGCAGAACTCGTATTCGTAAATACGCGATATTTTATAAGTTAAGTTTTCCATATTGTAAACAAAACAAATTGTGATGTCAAAGGAAAATCAAATGGCGCCAACAAACGAATCACTAAATTTGAGATATAAATACATAGCCCTAAATTTAAATTAATTTGAATTTGGAATTCCTAATCAAATGGCAGATATTTGAGATCGAAGTGGCCAGTTCGATAAAACGCCAATTTCATATAGCGTCATTGGCGGCAAGGACTTCAAGATAGGTACAAGATAGATTTGATAAAAGGTGATAGTGCATCGGCTATCTTGTGAGGCGGCTTGAGGAATAATAAATATATATTTACCTCATTGTAACAAAGGAAATAAAATTAAGTTGTTTTATGAAACATTAGAGTAATAATTTAGATTTTTTTCAACATTAATTGCGGCCTCGCGAACAACCATTAACAAGACGGCGGTCCACGAAGCGCAAAATAAGACGTCTTGAATGTTTTGGTAGACAGTCTCATTTCCTACATAGAGAAACCTAAAATGATAAGTAGGTATATACATATTTTATCCAACATGTAATATATTATGTAATTGTGGTACAATGTAATAATGAAACTAAAAGGTAAATAAGCGAGTTTAAGACACAAATGAACAAAAGACAAAAACTAATTTGAAGGAGCTAAAATATACAGAGCGTTAGAGAAAGGTGTGGCCATATTTTAGGGTCGTACCATAGACCCCGTAAATAACGCAAAGCGCTAACAATTTTATTAAAAATCGTGTTTTGCTCAAAACAATATGTACTTACACTAGGAAAAGCATTTTTGGAAAAATATTTTTTTTTTCAAAGTACTTTTTTTCAGAAAAATCAACTGTTTATCGAGTACAAATAACGCTCCTAAAATTTGACCACACCTTTCCGTAACACCCTGTATTACCACTGCTTCTACTACTTAAATCCTACTAATCCTACTAATATTATAAACGTGAAAGTTTGTGAGGATGTATGGATGTATTGATGTGTGGATGTATGGATGTTTGTTACTCTTTCATGCCAAAACTACAGAACCCATTGCGATGAAATTTGGTGTGTAGATAGTTGGAGACCTGGATCAACATTTAGGCTACTTTTTATCCCGATATTCAAACAAGATCGGGACTTACGCGGGTGAAATCGCGGGGCACTGCTAGTTATTTATATATTATAATATATTATTATGAAAGTAAAATGATATAAAACCAAGCCTCCACACCCGCATTCGTTATATTTGGTAGCATCGTCATCAAAAAGGCACTGCAGAGCCTAAAACCTTCCGTTTAGTATAACAAATTACAACAATATATCTCGTGCTCACCTGTTCTGCTTAATTAAATTGCTGCTGTATAAATAACCTCCCGAAAATTTTGTGGACAGTTGCTAGAGAAACTGTACAAAATATTTGTTCGAGCCCTAAGTAGATAAATTAGAGTTTATTTGAAGCTGGTTCAGTTCTTATCAAAAACGGTGACTTCATTAAATTCTAAAGTGAAATAACACTTACGTTTCATATTACTGTTATTATAATTACTAGTAGATTCAAAAAAGTTAAGGAGAAAAGCACTGATATCAAATGCTCGCAAAGAACATGAAAATTAAAACCATTGAGCGAATATGGATGAGTTTTGAAATAGATTACCTTAATCAAATCAAATCAGATTATTTATTGCATAAATAGAATACCAAAAAGAGGTTGTTGTATTAGTAGAAATAAATCAAACCTATTTAGTAATCGAAGACAGCATGCAAAATTAAGTTAAAAGTATGAAGCTATTCACAACATCTTATAATACCTCTAATTACTTATTAAGTTGACAATGATTGAAACCCTATTTCAATAAATAAAATATGTTTTGTAACAGCCAGTTACTCGACAATTTTTTTTCTGAATGAAAAGTGTATATCCTTTGCTGTATCTCTGGCAACATAATGCAGAATTCCATGATGATCGGATGAACGGTACGGAAGAACATAGAATACGAACAAACAAACATTGATTTTTATTTTATTAGTAGCAGCGCCCCGCGGTTTCACCCGCGTAAGCCCCGATCCCGTAGGAATATCGGAATAAAAAGTAGCCTATACGTTTATCCAGGTCTCCATCAATCTACATACAAAGTTTCATCGTAATCGGTTCAGTAGTTTTAGCGTGAAAGAGTAACAAACATCCATACATTCATAAATCCATAGGTCCTCACAAACTTTCACGTTTATAATTTAAGTAGGATATAAACTAGCAACCGGCTTCGCACGGTTAGTGAAAACCGCATGAAAATCCGTTCAGTAGGTTTTCAGTTTATCGCAAACAGACAGACGCGGCGGGGGACTTTGTTTTATAATATGTAGTGAAGATAGGTAACGTTTCCGAGGTTTTAACCAACGACCAATCTATGGAGAAATCTTTTTCTACGAGCAGAAGTATTTCACCAGTTCTCGTTCATAAAAAAATCTCATATATTTTATGAATGTGTAAATAAAATTTTGGCTAGCAACTTGCTTTTTCTACCTGCCCAAAAGTTCTGACCGTAAAATGAACATGGCGGCACAAATAATAAATGAGAATGCGGCCGCAAAGTCATACATAATTTAGGACGTGAACTCATATTGCGCTGTTTCATTTATCTTGCCTAGTTAGGCGAGAAAACATATTTCATACCAATAAGATTTTTTGTTTAATAATACTTTTGTTTTATCATCTGTAGATAAGTAATAATAACATTAAATTATCTTCTTAAAAGTATAACGGATTTCATTCTTCATCCCTTAGTTTTCCACCCTTAGAGTTTTGTTTTGAATTTAAAATGAAAAATTTCATTGTTTCCCAATTGGCAAAGTTATCGCACAACATACACACTAAAAATTGAGAACCTCCCTTTTTAAGTCGGTTATAAAAGAAAATAAGCAATCATGGTCTTCACATTCTCTAGCTGAAACAGTATGAACGTTGTTATTAAATAGGAAATGTTTGAGTTTCCAATTATTAAGACTACAAATAATATAAAGTGCTCATGACTAGCATTTATGGTAGCAATTTTTTAAATTAATTCTAACTGTACTCGTAAAAACATTTATCTACACTTGCTGATGAATCTCCGAGTACTAGGTACAGATTGCTGAATGAAAATGACCCACCCGAATGCAGAAGTTCGTACACCCTACAAAATAGTATATTCGCAGTTATCGCTCACGATACGTAGGGTTGCCATTGGTGCACTAATGACAGCAAAGATTTTACGAGTATTCATATGAAGGTAAAAGTTTTTGAAAATTTTGACGTCTTGAGGTTAAGAATAGTCTTACAGTTTCGTTCGAGGTTAATAATATAAATAAAGATTTCGCTACTCTAATAAGTTCAAATAGGTAAAAGTAAAACACTGTATTAAACAGTACATAGAAGTACCTACTTCTAATGTACTGTTTAATACAGAGTACACACACACAGTGCACTACATATAGTTATTTTGTTTTTACCCTTTTTCTAATAAAACACCCGTAATAATCATTTAAAAAAATCATTTTAAAAATAATACAACTCCTACCTTCAAAACTTGTTTTATACCCCCTGCTGTGCCCAACAGGGGCCACGATGATACCTATTTAATTTTTTTGTGGAATAGCAAGAAATATTGAGTATATTTTTTTTATTTATATTATGGGGGCAAACGAGCAAATTGAATTTTACAAATTTATCCAAGTTGTTGCTCTAAACACAGTTCTTACATTGGAATTCTACAAAGAAGCCCCTCAAAAGACCTTTCTGACCTTCATATTGAAAGGAGTATAACTGTGGCAAGGGGAGGTTTGTGAACATTGAAGAATAGAGTTAAAGTACTAACTACTTTAATTTCATTTTTATCTAGATCGAATTTACACTTACACGTTTCTTTCAGCGCTGTGTCTGTCGGAGATGACTGAATAAATGAAAATATACGGTTCAGTCCAATACTCACTGTAGTCTGAGTTAAATGATTTTTGCTTTTATTTAAAATAATACGATAAATCATTGCAGTGTATATTTATAACACACTAGCAACCCGCCCCAGCTTCGCACGGGTACAAATTATAAACCTAAATCTTCCTCATTAATCACTCTGTCTATTAGTGAAAACCGCTTGAAAATCCGTTCAGTAGTTTTCAGTTTATCGCGAACAGATAGAGAGACAGACAGACGCGGCGGGTTACTTTGTTTTATAATATGTAGTGATAAAAGTAAAAACAATGAGTGCATAATAAACATACGCGTCTTAAAGCATGAACATCTGTATGTTCTGATGCGCTTTTCTCAGAAATTATATATTTGTGCTAGAGAGCTCCCTGGTTGAGTGCAGATGAGGCTTTACACATAACTATGGATGCACAGATATAGATTAAGTTATCACAGTTCTTTACTGCAACAATTTCTGAAAATTTGAATTTATTAATTATTTTTGTTCTAAATGACTTTATCATTATACATTCCAACTCGCAAAGGCTTTCAGTCTAGTAAAAAAAATATATCTGTCTCCCTCTTACAATATCTACAGGTTATATAACATCCAATGTTTCCCACAAACCACAAAATGCAATGTGTGATAATGGGTTCTTCAAGTGTTTATAGCCAATAAACCAGACACCCAAGTGACGCGGTATGTTCTTTAGTTACAATGTTATTAAAGGTATACAATGTTATATACTCGTATTATATACGATAGTAATATTTTCTTATAGAGGAGTTGCAACTATATGGTCATATACGGTTAAAGTCGTCCGCCGGTGGCCTGTGTTGCTCTATGGTTAAAGTAACCTTGTTAAGTTGAAGCATTGTAAGTGAAGTGAAACGGTAAAAAAATATATTTCTAATTTAAAAAAAAGTGTCCTCTCTTTGAAAATCTTTATTCCTTCCAAATTTTAATTTGAAAACGTTTGTTCTTCTTTATGCGCAGTAACGGTAGTACTATGCATTAAAATTTCAAGATGCCTCAAGTTTGTTATCTGCAAATGACAATTAGAATAATCCCACTAACTTAATTGAATTAACTATAATTATATTCCCTATATCCTAGTCTTCGATATAGTATTCATCTATATCTAAAGAAGTGTAAAACAAACGTCGACGGTGCCTCAAATACCTTCCCAAAATCCTTTGGGACGAAAAGATAAGACCGTGTGTCTAACATTTGCGGTTGACATCGGTAATAGATCGTTAGTCGCGGGTTGACGTGGCGGCGGACAGTTTCTAACCTAAAACATGTCACGTGTTAACTGATAGTTCACTTTCCTTTATTTCATAGCTAGTGATATATGATGTACCTACCTATTATGTAAAAGTGTCCGAATGCAATGCACTTCCACAAACAAACCGATTATTCGGTTTTGTGGAGTAATGTGTAAATCTATGATATGGCTTATGAATAAAGACTTTTATCTATGTATCTAACTAGGAAGACGTGGGAAAGACCAAAGGGGCCCAAAATGTGGGACACTCGCTTCGACAGGCAAAGCCGTAAGAAAAGAGATGAGATGTTATCGCTTCCCTTACACAGGGCGTACTTACCGCGAGGTTTTCAAGCCAAGCACCCCTAAAAATGGTAGATTTGTCAAACTGAGAGATAACCCTAAAATATACGTAATAAACGTACACTTTGTAAGCATATTTTAGAGTAGCTATGTACAATTTCCTCAATAGTTGAAGCAGCCTGAAAAAAAATATTTTTCGATTTCCGATAGACATCAGTGGTCCTAATTGATGAGTGATCTGGTAAACGTAGTTTAAAATATTATGTATTTTCTTTTAGTCTAGGTATATCGTAAAAGGATCCAGACCTTTCTGTTTACATACAAGATTTTAAACTATATAATAACGATCAAAACGTCCAACGGGAACATAACACATACCACTTTAATACCACATCAATCTCTCAACATCACAAGTAATTATATATTGCAAACTTCAAACTTCATTGAACGCGATAATTCAATATGAAAGTGGAAACAACATCATACATCACCGTTAATCCGGACAGATTCCTCATGAACGCATAATTTAATCTACGATACTTCAGGCTTATTTTTGCCCCAAATTCTAATCCAAAAAAATTATTTCATTGCCTAACTTTCTAAGCAACTGACAATAATAACAGGTATAGGGGGGAAACAACTTAGGTAACAAATTTAAGCCATGAAATGAAGTCGCTTAATATACTCAAATTTACATAAGAAGGTATAACAAGTCGAGGTACTCTCTCAACCGAATGCGGATACATATGCCAGGGATACTTATCATCTACACAAATGCATAGCTTTTTAATGTTCGACATCGAAAAGTCAGAAACGTTAGAAGTCTCACACTTATCATCTGTGTATAACTCGTAGCTTGCACGCAGATGGATGTATTTATTTATTTTTCAGTTTAATTAGCTAGTTCACGGAGAGGGTTAGTTTAAGCTGCAATGGATTTAACTTCTCTCTTGATGCAGCTCTTACAATTTGATGTAAACACATGCATTGAAAAATCGACTAAAACAACAGAATTCCATCACGTCTGCCTATAGACACCAACGCGGTATACTTTAATAAAGTTTTCACTGTCCTCAGCACAATAAAAGTTTGAACAAAGTGGTTGAAAAAACACATATCGAATTTGATTGCAATGATTGTTTGAACCTTTCAGTTACATTGACTACTGACTAACCAGCTTCGGGTAAATTATTGTAAGCCTTCCATAAACGTAAACTGTGTGATCCTTGAAATTGGTAGGCGTTTACAATGGTGAGTCAAAAGTTTGGCAAACGTATAACGTTATGCACATAGAAAGGTACAATATGATTAAGGAAGCCCCATTCCATTGTATACTAACTAATATTATGAATGCGAAAATGAGTTGAACTACTGAACCGATCATCATGAAGTTTTTCAAACACGTTGTAAAGAGACTGAAAAGGACATAAAAGACGACAAAGTTGTAAGAAGATAAAGTACCAAAGTTATAACTTTTACGCGAGCGGAGCCACAGGTGATAGCTAGTTGTTAATATACGAGTACCTAACTATAACACGAATATTTTAGAATAGCCACTTCGAAACAAATGAGTTTACTAAACATATAAAATCGTTTTCGCGCTTTCGCCTATTATGCTTCCTAAGCTCTGTGTATTACAAGTGTGTATATGTGATATTCCATCATACTATATCAGAGGAAGCACTCTGTTCATTGCCCTACTACTTCTATCCATTGTGAAAGTTTTTACATTTTTAGTGACGGGTAAGTAAATTCTAAAGCGAAAAGCAAAAGGGACATTTGTTTGCTAACTTTATAGTTATTTAAATATACTTATAATATTAACTAATTTACACCACAATGCTTCTGTTATAATATATTTTATGTTAATAACATATCAAAACACAACACATTTTTATTTAAGTAAAATTTTTTGAGCTGACCTTTCTCAACGTTCAACGCTTTCAGTTTATAAATCACATTCATGACTGTAGATCTTTTGATGGGTTGATGAACCGAGGCAAAAGGGGTGAATGTACCACTATGCGATTGTATACAGTATTATTCTGGCAAAAGTGACATTTTGTATTAGTACTACACTACTTGTATTTAACTTGCAAATTAAATGTAATGTGTTTTTAAACAGAATTGTATTTCAAATAGTACAAATGAAATGGCTAAAGTTTGATGGAGTTCTGTTGTTCATTCGTTTGTAACTGTAAAATGATATCGCATTTTATTAAATTAATAATTATAGAATATAACATTGTATTATGTTATATTTCTAGAATAGCGTGTTCGTTCCTACATTTATGCACACACCTATGTATGTTAGTGAAAGTGAGGTCCAGTAGAAAAAGCATGAAATTAGAATTAATTAAATTGAGACGCGATAAGTGCAAATTTTGTATTTATGTGTATGTAAAGTAAGATTAATAATACGACTTTATCTTCACAAATTGATTCATTGTAATAATGCGGTTACTTGGTAAATCTAAAAGTTTATGCAATAACGTCTTCAAATACTCCTTAGAAGTACTTAGTGTTTACTTTGTAGTGAGATTTTCTACAAACATTTTTCTAGTAAGTGTATGAAAATATGCATTAATTTACACAGAGTAATTACTCTGTATATTTCCATTTTTTTATTTTATTAATAAAACATAGTGGTGGTAAAAAAACTAACGTGTGTTTCACCACGGCGATGTTATAATGTAGCATAGCTGCAAAACTTTTGAATTTGTCTAAAAAATTTAATATAAATTATAAATTTTAACAATTCGGCAGTTTACCAACTAGAAATGTATATACTTAAACAATTATTTATTTAAGAAGCTTTTTTTTTATCTTCGAGCTTCAAAGCTGACAATCTACTAGAAATATGTGTAATAAACTTATAATCCATGTACAGTGCAGCATTGCTGCATAAACTTGCTTTTAGAGGGTGGGTGCTGGTAGAGGATATAAGTGACGTATGTATTTCAACGTATAAAAAGATCTGCTCTGTTCGTACCTTTCCTTATTACAGCCTTTAATTAAAAAAAAACTTAGTCACTGAACAAATCTTTTGTCAGGGCTCGAAAATTTAGAGCACAACGTAAGGTCATGTCAGAAATGGCTTGTAGTACTGATAGTTGTATTGAGAAACGCAAACCAGGGTTCATCATCATCACCTCAGTTTTGGTCTGTCTTCATTTAACGGCAATCCAATCTTAATTTTTACCTTGTCATCAAAATCCAAGGAAGCCGGTGTTACTACAAGTAAAATGCAATATATTCTATATTCCCAAATACACGTAAGCTGAGAATTGTACAATTTCTCTCGCTACAACCTGAGGTAAGGAAAACAGAAACAAGCAAAACACTACTATTTCATGCAAAAGTATAACAATCTTTCCGTATTAAATAACAAAAGTTATTTTGTTAAGGCATTGTACGTAAACTTTGGTCTTGTCGCCACATACTCAAGTTATACGAAGTATTTTAATATAAGAGTTGTTGGGTTTCATGATTTGTCATTTCGGACTAGATTGTTTTACCTGAATTGGTGAGTAATTCGTATTTGTAGTTATGATATATCTAACAGCAATTTGTTGCAAGTCAAGTAGATGTTTCAAGTTGATATACATCACCGTTGGTGCCTAGGTTATATCGAATTAAACGTTTTCTAACTTAAAGGACCTTTCGGCTAAATGAAAAAAAAAAAGTGGCATCGCTCGAACCAGACACATAAGGATTAAATTATTTATTATTTACATTTATTAATTAAACTTAAAAGGATATATAGCTATATAACTATGTCATCGTCGAACTTTGAATAACACTTCGGATTTTGAAATATAAATACTTTAACCTTACTTTAATAAGAACATAGGTTTTCGATAATAAAATTTGAAGTATATATATATATATTAAATAATTTAAAAAATCTACTTAAAAATCTCAACCGCAAAAAAATATTTCCGAGAAAATATTCTAATAAGCAATTTCCTTCGATATCCAAACGAAAGTTAACGAGTTCGTGGAAATAAATTGTATGAAGCAAAATATTAAACCGTAAGTTTCCAATATCGATGTCACAAAGAGAGCCTTTTACAAAACTTTTTAGTTTTTCTTTGAGTCTGTTTTAGTCGGCAGTTTCTTTAAAGGCTGTGTTACTTCCAATAGCAGTACCGTGCGATCAAGGAGGTACTAAAGTGCTTCGAAATTCTTGGATAAACCGTTATAGAACCGCAAACCCATTCAAGGTATTTCAATGGGGTTTTTAACAAATATTCTGGCAAATAATACTATTCGTATACTTTTTACAAAATGTTGGGTTTTCAAAAGTAGTTTTTAGGATTAAATAATATGAACGCTTAGTTCATACTCACAAATCGCTAATATAGTACGCACATACGTATCGCTCGATGTCTCGTACGGTGACATCCAGGTTTCACTAGATTAGGTCTTATGTTAGGTCCGACGTGAACAGGTGGTGTGGCGGGCACACTTCCAAACTGTGGGACTAGGTACATTTGATTGCTTGAACCAATAAACGCCAAATGCTGCTTGATCCGGAAAAGGAGCCAAAGAGCGATGCAGTTATATGTAGTTAAGTACAATATTGATTTTAAATTTTCGCAGCTTTTATACATATTGTGGTCTTCGAAACTTCGGATAACCAAAAAAGGTATTTATCTTGTGTATATAACCGCGATTAAGCCCTCAGTTACACATCTAATATGTACTCTGTCTAATACCTATGATACACTTTCAAATAAAATGTGCCCTAAGCTTTTGAGCTTTATATTTGTAAATTAAAGAACCAGAAATAAATTTCGAAGCTGAAACAGTCGTGTACTGTACTTAGATTCTATCATGGTAGAGTAAAATATACACTTTAATCAATGGTATAACAGTATTGTGTAAATAGCTGGCGCCCCTTCAAGTAACTTGTCTACACGACGAGCGAACCTTTTCCCGACCCTGGAAAAATTTAGTTATGTGCTACTGAAACTTTCTTCACCGAAGAAATAACTTGCTCAGTAAGACAACAACAACAGGAACCGAGAACTCCACGCACACGCAAACATGTTAGTGTATAAATATAACATAGAACCAGCGACTGAGTTCTACGAGACTAATATGGCAGTGTTTTTCTAAAAAGAAAGTTTTCACAAGAATACCACATCCATTTACAAACGCATACACATTTGTCCGACATGTAGCCCTGAGCTGAACACTGAGTGTTCTTTGCCGAGTTCTTTTAAAGCATATGTGCAATCACAGCGCTTTTACATTTCTTTTTTATTTACATTTACAGTTGAATGAACTCTAGTGCATATTGTGTTTATCACACAAACGCTCGGCTTTTCTGTATCGGCTTTTACCAAAAAGTTTTAAAACTTATATGAGTCCAAATTAATGATTGATATGAAGTTTTTCTTTTTTTTAAAATAACCTCTTATTTACTCATGTTTTTTAAAACATATTGTTTAAATATGCATGTATAGTATAGCGATACTACGAAAACAAATCTACTACGGAATTGTCTTTTGAAACGGTTTAGTATTTTAAAATAAGTATTGAAAATTTTAAATATGCAGTTCATGTATTAGAAGAAGACGTGATCGTACATACGGTCCGTATTTTACCAATTTGAGTAGTGATTTTTTTCCTTAGGCTTGTAGTTTACCTGTGACAAAAATGTTATTTTACATAAACATCTCAGTAGTAAACAATTTCTACTAATTAATTAGTCATATAAAGCCAGATGGACCGACGACCTGAAGAAGGCAGCATGGATGGACTGGATGCGGAAGGCGGAGGACCGATTGCTGTCGCGCACATTGGGAGAGGCCTATGTCCAGCAGTGGACTATGATAGGCTGATTGAATGAAAAAAAAAGCCATTAGGTACATAATATGAGATTATTTTGTTATTGTTAATATGACAATTGGTAACCGTTAACAAGAGTGATAGCCGAACAATGGCATTGATCGACGGCATTGATGGATGGTTTCAATTGAATAGCAATCAATCCGTGTGACACAACCTAAGGTTGCAAAGAAATACACAACACTAAGTAGTGTTGGGAGGTTTTTGTAGAAGAAGATATTTTCATCACCCAATCACGAAACAAAAAAACTCTGAATAATATTACACCCGTATCTTTGAAAGTGTATTAAGATTCAAGTAGGTATATCAGTACTAAAAAATGCTAACAAACGCGATTAAAGAGCTATAAATAAAAATTAAACTCACAGAGAAAAACTCGGTCAATCATAAAGGAAGCTGAAAGTTGAAATATCATGCCTTTATGCAATAACAAAACTGTGGCGAATAAGGACACCATTTAATTCTTTGTTATAATCTGTCCATTCGTTTATTTTCTTTTTGACAGTTTTTAAAGTAGTAATGACCTAACACGTTACCGTTTTTATTGTAAAATAACAATTGATTTTAGTTAAAAGGAAGTTTTGATCAAAAGTAAAAAGTTAATCTAATATATAAAATTCTCGTGTCACAGTTTTCGTTGCCATACTCCTCCGAAACGGCTTGACCGATTCTCACGAAATTTTGTGTGCATATTGGGTAGGTCTGAGAATCGGCTAACATGTATTTTTCATCCCCCTAAATGTTAAGGGTAGTTCACCCCTAAAATTTTTTTTTAATTATTAGATAAATTATTATTTTTTATTTTTTTATGATACAGCATTAAAAAATACATACAACTCTAAATTTTCAACCCTCTACGATCAACCACTGTTTTTTATAAGGCGATATTAGTATTTTTACTTTTATTGGTACAAATTTTTTAAAGTATTTAACGCAGTGCGATTGTTAGAATCGATTGCCGTCAAGTCGATGTCAAACTTTTTTTTATGGAATAGGGGGTTAACGAGCAGACGGGTCACCTGATGGTAAGTGACTCCCATGGGCACCTGCAACTAGAGAGTCAGAAGTGCCTTGCCGGCCTTTAAGGGAGTAGGAGAGAAGGGGAGATGGAGAGATAGGGAGGACGATAGAGAGAGGGAAGGGTTAGGGCCACCAGTAACCTTACTCGCTTGGCGAAGTACAACGAAGCATTACTTCACTGCCGGTTTTCTGTGAGGCCATGATATCACTCCTTTTGAGCCGGCCCATACGTGCCGAAGCATGGCTCTCCCACTGTTAAACTAAATATGTCAGTTAAGTTAATGAAGTACTTTTGTTATTTTTATAGGCCGTCAATAGACCACAGCGCTCCATTCTTCTTTCAGTCATAGACCCCATCCCCACAATATGTTAGTAATTTTTTATTTGACTACCAAAATATTCATTAGAAATAATTAATATGGCAAAACAATGTGTGCCGGGTCAGCTAGTTTTAGATAAAATACTAAACTCGTTTAATAAATTATATTACCCAGTTTAATATATTATACATAGGCAATAATTATGAACGTTACCGAGGACTCAAGCTACGAATCTAGTGTGTGTCATCATTCATTTGTTCATTAGTCTAAGTTTCAGTTTTAATTTCAACATCTTCATGGTATTCAATATGTCAGCGACATTCGACAACCGCTCTTATATTCTCAACGGACTGTAATAAAGAAAATAAACAAATGAACAGATTAGAAGTTTTTCTGTTTAACAAACGCTTCGGTTACGCTCAACAATAGTTAAAATAACGGAAACGATGTCTATAAGAACTCTAAATTATGCGGTGGTTAAAATAATCATCTAATGCTTTAAATAGGTTATGGGCCTCCATTTTAATAAAATATTGTTCTTTGCGTTAAAATATTCTTCCTTACTTATTGTCGTGGTTTCTCCATTATAGCTTCTGAGGCTTTACTTTTCCGCGAAGCAGTTTGCACGTGGCAGTTTTCTGATAGTATATTGAGAGTGCTAACCTACCCTCATTTTATATAATATATGTAGAATCGCAATCAAGTAAGAAACTAGTTGTTCCAGAACTAACCTGATTTAGACACACACCATCTTAATATCGATAGGGTGGGCAATGTTTCGTCATATCGTCGGAAGAGAATGGAGCTAACCCTTACAGAATAGTTAGTTCCGCATTTTGGGTATTGAAACATAGTTAATATTGCGGGACTTCTCTGCTGAAGAGTTAAGTCAACATCAATAACACAATAAGCCTTTAAGGAGTGTGCCTTGATGGCTGATTGAAGATTGTATAATCAGGTATCCCTTATAGTGCTCGGTTATATGTTGAGATTTAAAGGTACAAACTTCGAAAGTACAATGCCAATTATCTATCGCAAAAGTGCAACTCATCCTTATTGTGGCTGTTAAAGGTAAAGGTAAAAGAAACTTAGAAAGAAAGGACGTAGAAAACAAATTCGCTTTATGCTTTATTTTATTTTTCAGAAAATGAATTGTAAGTTGCCTCTTTTGTTGTTTTTGTTCTTGACAATCACTTCCAAAATAAATTTAATACTACCGAAAACACGTGACTAATAACACGTATGTCTATAACGCAATTAAGTAACTCCCTACGACAAAAGCCAAGTTTTAATAATCTCAGCGACATAGTTTCTTCAGTCGGACGACATCTGGCTACGTGCTACCGCATTATAACGTTACCTAACTATGGCACGACGCCAAGACGATTGGCTTCAACCCTCGAGTAGAAATGCAACACCAGATGTCCTTTGGGAAGGACATGGTATATTAAAGGGGTTTCTTTTGAAAGGTAGATTTGATTTGATTTGATATGATAGTGTTTGTCCTACTTTTGATCATAATCCATTAAAAGAATCTGTTGAATATGAAGAAAGAAGTCATGGTATTCTTAAAAAGAGGCTTGAAAAAATGTGAGTTGTTAGACAAGAGTGTGTGAGATAGTAAAGAGGTCATGCATTACTATGAAGAATTCTTGTAATATATAAAAAAAATTAATAGTCCTGGATTTGCAAGTTCGAGCGAAATCTAAGCCATTACCACCACTTGCGCTGTTTATTTTAAGTATGTGAATCGTCCATTTGGAGTGTATTACAACTATTATGTACATGTACATTAGTATAAAACCAATATAAATACTTTAAATAATAATAAAAATAATAATACTAGTTAGTCTATTTAATAAAAAATTGTAAATTTAACCTGTTTTTAGACGCATGTTATTTCCTGTCCGCCACAATAGTAGATTTCAAATCAGCCTTAGTTTGAAAACTTAATTTGAAACGTAATATTGCCGAATAAAGTTTTCACGCTGTTTATGGATTTCAACAAAGTGATATATTCGGCTGTCAAAAATTTTTAAAACTTTCGCAAATGTATCTTTTTTTGTTTGGAATAGAAATGAGATTATATGTATATCTGATTAAATATTCATTCATCATTCATTCAATGACAAAAAAAGTCATAAATTTAAATACCCCCGACTTGAGAATGCCTTCAACGATTACAAAAGATTTAATGATCTTTCAACGGCTGAACAGATTTTCTTGAATAATATTTAAGAAAAATCTCAATCTAGTCACCTTTCAAACAAAAAAAAAGCACTGAATTCAATTCATCAGTTTGGGAGCTATCGTAGCGCACACATACCGACAAACAGATACACAGACACGTCAAACTTATAACACCCCTCTTTTGGCGTCGGGGGTTAAAAATAAAAATTGGCAAATGGGAGTGACACAGACATGCACTTATAACCCCTTAACATCACATGGGCCTTGTTCGTATTAACACACTTTGCTGTATACTTAAATGTAAAAATACAAGGTTGTAATCGGTTCAATTTTAGCATTACGAATTACCTAAATCCCGGTGAGGTGGGACCCGTTCATTTGAGACGAATTTGTTCGCAACAACCCAACACGTGCACACAAATAAACAAGTTATACGTAATATATTATAATGTATTTAATACATATTCGTAGTGATGTTTAGAGAATAGTCGCGATCACATGCCACTTTGCCCTAAAGCTTTTGATCGCTTACTACTGTAATGTTTTGTTAAGGTAGATGACTGGATACGACCAGGGCTATCCTCTGAAAATCTCTGTGAAATGAATATGTATTAAATACATTAAAATATATTACGTGTAACTTACACGTAATTTTTTAGTAGGCGATAAATATTGAATAATTTGGACATAACAATTTCAGATGAAAATTATTTTCTTGTTTCATATGCCTTTTAGAGCATGATTTTTCAGTAGTTGACTTATAGTTTTCAAACTTACTTTTTATTTAAATTATTTTGGGGTTACAAATTCCTGATAAAGGTTGATTTCCAGAGCAGTTTTACATTTTTTTGTTCGGATTTTATTGTTTTACCTCATTTGATACCTTTTTTTTTTTTTTTTTTAATGTGTGGAAACCCCCACGGGTCATCACCTCACCGGGGCCAGGCGGCGATTCATCATTTGATACCTAACACGGCAGCATATTTTTTTTTAGTTTATGGCTCTAAGTTCTCTAGAAGGTGCCACATTTAATGTGACGTCGCATAACCAGCGGACAATTAAGACGCTTCCTACGAGGCCTCATTTGTCAAATTATCATAAGTTAGATGAACATACGCACATACCCACATACATACATACATATCGATCAAAATCATAACCCTTCTTTTTGCTTCGCCATATAGTCGGGTAATAAAAGAAATTAAATATATTACTCATTAAAAATACTTCACTACATATTATTAAACAAGGTTTAGGTGTATGTTTGTTAGGATTTTGTGTAAATTGATTGAAATATGTTGATGATTGTTGAAGATGTCTCTGCTACCCTGTAAGCAAAGCGGCCTGCTAGATTTTTGTACATAGTTATTATCTTAGTCTGCCGATTTTTGTAAAGAGTAATAAAGTGGTAATTTTGGCATCACGAAAAGAGAAGTCTTAGGTCTAATGGAAGCAATGATTGTAATTGCGCAATTCAGCGAAAGATACGAGGAACTATATTATTCTACAGTGCTTATTGTGTTGTTAAGTAATGGAATAATATAGTATTGTATTATTGTCAAGCAGAATACTTCGTGTTACTAGGAACTATAAAGGCAGACCAGAAACTAGCAATCTAAACTCTAATAGACCATTTTAGTCCTCTTGACTGTTTGTACAGAAAAAAAATATTATAACTTTATAAATTCGTTTAAAGCTATGCAGAACATGTATATCACTACATATTATAAAACAAAAGGCCCCGCCGCGTCTGTCTGTCTGTCTGTTCACGATAAACTGAAAAACTACTGAACAGATTTTTATGCGGGATTCACCAATAGACAGAGTGATTCATGAGGAAGGTTTAGGTGTATAACTTGTACTCGTGAGAAGCCGGGTCAGATTGCTAGTTAAAATTAAAATAAACTGCTCTAACAGCACATTATTTATAAAATATGTACCATTGGCATACTCCCATGATCAAATTAATACCTAATAGCACAAACAGAACTCTGATATAAGGTCAACATAGTTTTTATGAAGTGTGTTTATACTATTCCCAATACGGAGTACCTACATTAAGAGTTAGAGTACAGGTATGAAGAGCATAAGGTTAAGCGTAACTGTAGAGTTCTATATATAATACTTTTATTAACCGGTAATACTTTAATCAATCCCGAGAAAAATATCTATATTGGTAGATTTTCATCACGAACATCACGTATTTCTCCGGTTTTTGGTAAAAATTACGTCTTACTGTTTTATAAAGCTATTGCTTTGTTAACATTGTTGTTATGATTTTAATACGAAATAAAATGTTAAGTTTCTATTAATTAATTTTGAAATATGGTATTAAGCTGAAATATAAAGGTAACTGAATTTAAAAACAACAAAACAACAAACACACGACGACAGAAATAGAAAGAAGACCGTTTCAATTACTTCTGAGCCTTAAGACACGTGCTTCTTTGAAACAACTACAAATGTAGTACCAGGCTATTAGTACCTTTAAGAATTTATAGGTACTAATAGCCTGGTAGTCGAATTTCAATCATAACTCATTAACTTTAAATGTTTAATTTTATATCGTAGTTACCTCAGCCAATGTACATTAATTTGTATCATCCGATCGATTCTTCTTAAAAGCTTTTACCTCTCTTTAAGTTACATATTCTATAATCACGTTGTTAGTTATTCTGTGGCATTAGTGCCACACTATTTGAACACGAGTTGACAAAATTTTAATTGACTAAAAATACCGATCAATTGAATTTCTGCTCTTGCACACAAATCTTTGTTTTCTTGTTGACAAAAAGAATTCCATTTGATCTTATTCGGATATTTAAAAATTTACGGTCCTACGAACCAATATTTCGAAAAGCGAATATTTCGTTACAATTTCTTCAAAACATTAAATGAAATAAGGAGCTAGAATTGTCTTTGGTCATAACATTTTATACTGACTATAAAATATAATACGAAGATGTAATAAGAGAAAGTTGTGGTGCTTTATGAAAATGGTTGCATTCAAAATATAACGATTCTTGAAAGTACAATATCACATTAAATGAGATGTATAATGTCGAGTTCACCCTTAATATATTAGAAAATTGTGGAAATGAAACCGAAAATTGTAGTAAATAATAACATAATCAGATCGTGACCATAAAAAGCTAAGTTATACGTTAAGTTATGACTTAACGGGGGGTATGCCCCCACAAAAAGATTTCTTCGCGGGGCAAATAAAATGATTTTTATTATTATTTTTAAAACATTTTGAAACAGAAAGATGTGAGCTACTATGTATGTCATCACTGCAAGGCACTGTTATATGTACACACTAGATCGCTTTAGATTTATTATTAGATAATATATGAAATTGAAATTACAAAATTTCAATTATCTGGTAATACTTGGCATAGCCTTTAACAAAGAAAAGGTGTAAATCTTGAAATAGAGAAGCTATAAAATGGGACGTGTAAGCTTTAAGGAGAGAACTAATGGAAGAAGACTGGTAGCTACTATTTGATAACAGAGATATTAAGCATATAATGAAAACCTTCAGTGAACGACTCGCTGAAATAGTTGAAAAGCACACCAAGCGCACGCAAAAATAAGCCACTCAAAGTACAATATAAAACCATGGATCACTCCCGGATTAATCCACAATATACATCAAAGAGACAAAGTACACACAAAGTAGGGGAACTTCCACGTGACACAATTCTACACAAAACTTATACAGAAACTTCTGAAACGATCTCTTTCATATACTTAAAACAGATTACGAGAATAGAGAATTTTCTAACAGTACAAAAAATCCTAAGAAAATGTGGAAAACTATGAAAACTGTGTGTCACTTGAACAGCACGAACAAAAGAAGAGACCTAAAGAGTTTTTAACACTTCAAGGTAGTTCTAGTGCCAAACAGTCTCTGGACATATGCAACACCTATTTTTCTACTATAGGAGAGAAAAGGCAGATAATATTTTGTATAAAATACAGATAAATCAGGAAACATTAGCAACAAAAGTCTATATATAAGCAAACTCTAAACTCTTTTCTCTTGCATCCGACTGATGAATGTGAAATTGAGTCTCTAATACTGTCTCTGCAAAATGATATAGCACCGGGTATTGATGGTATAACCAATCTTCTCTTAAAAGACATTAGAAGTGCCATCAAACAGTTTTTAACCATCAAATTTAATAAGACCTTCAAATTCGGTATCTTCCGAATTCCGAAATGGGCAACCGTTTCAATAAATGACTATATCTTTAAATTGATTTTATATCTAACAACGGCAGCCCAACAATAAAACCTAAAAGTTCATAGTTATTCTAGTGATTTATGTGACCGATCATCGTCAATTAGGATGACCCACAAACTCAGCTATACATTTTCCGGTCCGTTTCATCTCCATATTTTTGGAAGATGATCCCTAAACATTTGAGTGTATCATATTTCCGAATTTATGAATATATATATGGAGTATAGTGGAAGTATTTCACTATAAGCGGTAAAGTAAGGGGATAAATGTACCGTCCTAATTTATAGTGAAATGGGACACGGATAAATAGTCAATTCGACCGATATGAAAGTATTGGTTGTCATCGATCATGGAAATTTACATATATTTTAAATGGAAGGGCAAAGAAAACTATACGTGGCATTAAAAGAAAAGATAAAATAAGTAAATGTTTAATGGTAAAAGCAGTGAAGGCACTGCGTACATATTTCCTGCGTGGATTATGTCAGGGGAACGTTACCATATTAGCGATCTGTTAGAAGGAAGAGGATGTAATTTGGTTTGTTTTTCACGTCTCTTGAAATATTTGGAGTTATCCTTGTTGGTTGCCATTGTTGACGAATTTCGTTTTTCTATTACTGTTTGTTACATTTTGCCTAATACATAAAATACGCTGTATTCTGTAACACCAGGCCCCATTCAGTTGTCCCAAAATGGTGCCGCTAGCTGTAATTAAGATTTCTTTAACTTGATTACAGAATTTAAGTGTTGTGTATGCAAATCTCAACATTCTGCTAGATTAAGTTTCCATTTTTGCTATTTACATATGATATGTAGTTGATTATAAATTAGTTTATTCACTGTTATAATATCATATAGCCACACGTAAGAACAATTTTACGGGAAACACAAAAAGTCACTAGATCTATTATAGTTGAAAAAGTATTATTGATATTTATTCTAAGGTAGTTTACACGTTTTAGTTGCATACTGCTAAGAATGAGATTTAGTTAAAGGTTTAAGGCTAAATTTTATTATTGGCACTGTAGAATTATAACTTACTGTTGCTTATTGTTAAACATTTTTATTAGCAGTATAGTTGTAACTGAAAAGTTTAATACAGAACACAGTATTAAGCATGAGTGTTCCTTGACACAATAGATCTTAAAAACTTCCACTTAAATTATTTACACAAATGTGTAAATAAAATGAATGAAATGAAAAGTGAAGTGCAAAGTGAAAAAATATTGTCTCAGTGCCACAAATATTTTTCTGTAAAATTAGAAAGAAATTACACGAAATAAAATAATACAGAGTTTCATTTAACTTACCTACCTAATTTGACCTCCCGAATATGAAAATATACCTACATACATGGCTGTCCAAAATTTTCCTTGGGAGTTTAATTAAAAGGTAAAATTATTCAGGCCTAAATAAATCATGTATCTAACCCAAAGGGGCAGTTTCATATTTTTTAACGAAAGTAATGTTTTTAAAATGAATAGAAAATATTCCTTTCGTTTAATTGCACTAAAAGAAATAAAAACTACTAAACATTATACCAACCATATTTATTATTGTTAAATTGATTGTCGAGTGGTTGGGTGTTCAAACTCCACTTACTACAATACTGGCGTGAACCTAATAAAAGTATTTAATTTAGCTCCAGATGTTAACAATAATTATAACAATTTTCAATTTAGTAGTTTTTATAAAACAAGAGGAAATAACATTAAAAGATGTCCTTCAAAACACTAAAACGTGTTGTCAAATCAATTCATAGTCTGCGTAAAAACGGTACTATACTGTGTCCATTCCTTTTATTTTCTTTTTAACAGTTGCTTGAGAACGTAACTGTGCCTATATAATTATGTATTTAAACGGGAATTAACGCGATCACGAAAAGGAATTACATACCTCTGAATTGCCTGGCCTGACGTTTCGACCAGGTTGCACTGGCCGTGGACACGGGCTGACTGGCTCAGCGATGCGGTGCGGTGTAATACCTTTTCGTGATCGCGTTAATTCCAGTGGAAATACATAATTATATCATGGAATAAATTATAAAATTTAAGGGAGAGGCCTTTATACATCTCCTACGTGGCTAATGGGTCTCCTGAAAATACAATTAGGTTTTTATATATAATATGTTCAATATTCTGATACAAGTATACCCAAATGTTTTGAAAAGGCAAGTCTTAACCTCTTTATTGACTTACATGTCTTTGTTATTGTATGTTTAGTTTTTCTTTTGTAAATTAGAGAATCGAACAAAAAAGTAAAGAGTAAGTTTTATAAATAAATAACCTCTGAGAGCCTAAAATCAAAATCAATGTGTTGTAATTTTATTCCAAAGATGATTCTGGAACTAGATAATTTTACAGCTTGAAACGATAAAAAAAGGGACGAAGAGGTGGACCCATATCAAATTTAACTTGACACCGTCGCAAAATTACATCTGTCCCACTTAGTCCGAACTGTCTTAGAGGGTCTTTTAATGAGCAATTAGATATAGTACTACGACAACAGAGTCTCAAATTTAAATGTCACTCTTGCTTAAGGTCAACGAGGCTGAATGAATCAATTTATACCGTACTTTGGATACTTCAAAAATAATGAGAAAATTATGATTTTCATTAAAACTATTGGTGTTTTAGTAACAATAAAATCACTAGCAGTGATAACCAAGCAGTATAAACATTGGCAACTCACTCACTCACACACAACTCGAATTTGAACCTCGGTTCGCAGGTCAGCTCTTCACAAAGTTTATATGCATATAACATACTCAAACAATGATGCAATGCAATATGATGAATTCCCGCCAAGCTGTCAATCTAGCGATCTTAGTGATTCACTAACATGTTTATTTCTTCACAGAAAAACCAATGTAACAAAATATTATAAATATATATGGCCTGTTGGTCTAGTGGTTAGAGGCCCTGACTGCTGAACCAGAGGTCGTGGGTTTGATTGGACCCAGGACAAATAATTGTGTGATGAGCATGATCATTTGTTCTGTATCTGGGTGTAATTTATATATAATACGTACGTATGCATTTAGAAATATATAAGTATGTTCATGAGCAGTCTGGTTACCATAGTACAGGCTCTCATATCAGGAGATGTGTGAAGTTATTATTTTAGTCAGAAATCTGTCCTTTTTCAAGAAATAGACTGGTTAAAAAGGCACCAAATTGAAATTATACTAGTTAGGTCCAGACTATGAAAACAGTTAACTAAATCTCGTTAAAGCTTGAACAATACTTTAATTCTCATGCGGAAACCTTCATGATTTTTTTTTTCAGATTTTCTCCTACCCGCAACGCCAAGGGTTCGTGTCACTTACATGTCAGGATTACGGTTTAAGACAAACAAAAGCTTCTATCAAATAGTGCTTAAAGAATAAAGAGACGACCAGTGGAGAAAGAGAGCGACCCAAAATAGGGTGCCAATCCGCATTGACAACGCATCACTTTTCCAAGAAAAGAGAAGAAGTTTAGACGCTTCTGTTGCCCAAGCCCCAATTTATTTATTTTAAATCCCTCTATTATTAATAATACAACAAAACAGCTATACAACATCAAAAATGTGTAAATTGATTTTTTACTAATAACAATGCACTATACACGATTTTGAAGTTTGAGTTTCTATTCCTTCAAGTTTGATACCAATTATTTTTCATTAAATAGTGACCATAACAAGCCTTGGTAAGACTTGTATTTTGTATAACAAACTAGTACATCTAATCCCCTTAGGCAAATATTCTATTCAATTACGATGTGTTTGCTCTCATAACATTGATATAAATAAGGCTCTATTTCCCCGAAACTTAATCCTGCTTCTCTTTTATCATCTAATCATTGGTGGTGCCATAATTATTGTACTCGTACACAGTAGTATTATGATCCTATAAATAAACTAGCCTGTTATCCTCCCAAACATTAAAATTGGTTAAACGTAACATTTGCAAGTATTTTAAAATGTGGTTTTTGAACTTTGCAAGTATCTATGTATCTCAGTCCAGAAAGAAATCAAACGTTTGTCAATTTCAGCGTTGTTGAACATGCGAATATTATCCCTGTTTTCCTATCTATAACAATAACTACGACTATTGATATTTTATAGAAATAAGTTGTATGCCTTGTTTTACTAAATAAATCCATTTTCTTTCTTTTCTTTCTATTTCTAACTAATAACAAATCTTGTATATCCATGTACATATATTATATGTATCTCGGAAACCGCTCTAACGATTCGGATCAGACATTGTATTTGAATAAGGTTTTGGTTCTTAAGTTTTTCCATACATGTGTATTTCCTGAAAAATACAAAGAAGAAAACGGTGTTGAAACTGAAACTAACATTTAAATATATATAGCGGACATAGATGATATGTTCTTTAACACGACCATACAATTTCTACTATGTAACTATTGTAGATTTATACTTTACACAGTACAATTATATAAACTTGTAATATGTTACTAGTTTAAAATTAAAAAGTAGCCTGATAGCGGGTTTGTTGCAAAGTCATGTGTCGTGCTTAAATAAAAAGGTAGTACATGTACCATAAGATTAATGTACTCTTAAATTATTTTTGTAAAAATCCTGTCGGTCCCTCCCCACGGAAAATAAAAAAAAAACCGGGCCCGCAGCAGGCCCGCAGTGGTAGATTTCGTGTTTTATTATATTTTTTTTAAATCTGCTCCCCAGTCCCCTCTTTGGGGGAATATCCCCCCAGTCACCAACTTAACCTTCATTTTTGCCTTGTTGATTTGTCGTCCAAGTTTGAAAGCAATCGGTGCATAATTATTAATTATATCGTGCCGGTAAAATTGAGGTACAGTTAAAAAAAATATATATATATATATGTAAACTTTTTAACCGGCGGTTGTTTTGGGGTCTAGGGATCATAACTAGATCCTGTAAAGAAATTTTTGGAAAACTCGACAACTGGTACAAAACCAATAGGTAGACTTTTCTTCGAAATCTACCGAACAGAGTCGAATAATAGCATAGTAGTAGCATAGTGTTTTTTTTAATAAATAATCAAATTTTGAACTTTCGCGTTCCATGATAAAATTATGTATTTACAGGTATTACATACCTCTGAACTGCCTGATGTTTAGACCAGGTTGCACGGGCCGTGGTCACAGGCTGACTGAATTCAGAGACGGCAATTCAGAGGTATGTAATAACTATTTTGTGTACATACATAATAAATAATCATTCTCCATTAACATAAGATAGAATTGCTAAAGAAAACAACGGTACAGTTATGTTGGAAAATTATCAAGATTAACATACAGACCAATTCGAATACCAATTCACAATAAGTAATTACGGTTTGCCCAGAGCGTTCGGCCGTTAATCATTGTCGTTTTTCATGCTCTCGCCAGGAAACGTGGAGACACAGCCATCCTATTGTCAATGTACCGTATTTACCATTCACGGAACGTTCGTGTTTACTGACGTTCGACCAAATTAGGTCACAGCTATAACAATGGCTAAATGGACACTGCAGCATTCGGAAACAATCTGGCCTTGCCATTTTATTTTGAATGGCCTATACAGTTTTAGACCAAGAACCGATTTGTTCCTAAATAGTTTTGTTTTTGTATTTTTAAAGCTCTCTGTGATAACAAGGGGTGCTTAATTTGAATGTGTTTAAACCATGTTTAAACGCTATTAGTACGTACATTGCCATACTGTTGATCAAATTGTTGACAGTAAGAATTGTCTATTTTTATTCAAGCCGTTGGCTGTCCTAAGTGAGCGTAAAGATGTTTTACACATTTTGTTAATTTTAGAAGACCTCTGGAAACAAGCAAAACCAGACCGTCAATCAACATAACAACTCGTCGTCGTCTTCTTACAACCCCGAGCACTTACAGCCCTTTTTTTTAGAGGTTTACGTTATGGGGTTCTTGAAGTAAGGAGTATATAGATTTAAACATTTGTCAAGGTACGGCAACGCGCATGCGAGTCCCCTCGTATTGCAAGCGTCTCTAGGCCTTGTTAACCACTTACCTCCACTTATCATTATGCTTGTTTGCCAACAATGTATTAAAAAAAGCTACATACGTTTAATTAGGCTGCACATGATAGTATTTAATTTTAATAATAATAATTTATATAATATGTTTTCATGGTCACCGAACCTACTGAGATTCAGAGACAAATCGAATCAGAATTGAGAGTGGTTCACACTTTCTTTTATTAAACTTACTGAAGTTTAATAAAAGAAAGTGGTTCAATAATTACTAGTTCATAGATCGTCAATCAGATCGTACTATAACCATTCACCCTAAATTCAAACTGCAATTTATCGCTGTCTGTCACTATAAATGGCACCGTTAAATTTATATAAAAGCCCACTCAACGAATTCCCCAAAAAAAAAAAAAAAACTACAGTTCTGTATCTTTAGTTTATTTAATGTCGTAACTGATTGATTCGATAAGTGTTTTGCAAACTCCTTATCCCATTGAATAGGTCAATTAATCAAGTTGAGGCGAAATAATTTTATTACCGTACTGAACAATCAGCTATAGTTTTGGTAGATGGTCTATGAGTTGTTTATTGACGTGAGGTTTGGGTGGATTTTCTTTCTTAGTCTTTACGTAATTGTATTTATTTTAATCTAGATAAAATGAACGCCTGGTTTTTAGAAGAAAAAAGGTATTCAAATTTAATGACTTATTTGAATATTTTGTTACTTCAAGTTTCGTTGATTCGCCGAGAGTAACATTAAAAGTGAGCAAATTTTCTATCCAACTTCTCGAGTTTTATTATTACAGTTAAGAGGGTTTGTACTTTTCCATATTTAGTTTATCCATCTGATATTAAAATTTAAAATACTTAGAGTTTCTTTATCTTTGTCGCCATTTTTAAAATCTGTGCTTGGTCAGGCGTGTAAATAGCCCGACCAGGGTGTGATTGCTCAACAGTTAGCGTACGAGGTGTAGGGAAGTAAACCACTTCTATCGATCAAAACAATCATGCCAGCACTAACCTGCAACACCGACCAAGTCCCGATCCTCCAGAAGGCAGCGAGCAGCGGCGAGGTTTCTACGGTCTCTTGCAAGGTATTGACCGGCCGGTCACGATCGTAGACTGGAGCACTCCACATACACCTTGTAAAGGTTACAAGCGAATCCAAACACTACACGGCTATAGGACTAACGGAAAATCAGCTTCTTTTCACGAGAAATATAACTGATGTCCGTGGCGGAACAAAATTTTTTATTAAAGGCGTCTTCTTAGCGAAAAGCGATGAGAGCAGGGTATGTCCGTTTTTTCTTGCACCAATCAGGTGCAGCGCGTTTACATTATTTGAAGACTGCTAACGCCATCTCTTGAGATCGTCGAGTACATTGGCAATATTACAGCAGTACCAGCACTAATTGCATTCGACAAACAGAATGTGGTTTACATAAAGACTATGAAATTAATAATATAACGAAATATATTATGGTGCGATTATGTATGCATTTTATAAATATATTGGCGCTCCACCATGCACCCCGCCTTGGAACATCACAAGATGTTTCAAAACACGCGAATTTTCTAACTGACCGAGAGTAACACATGCATTATGCGATTAAATAATAAATATGATAAATATAGCGGCCTAAACTAAAAAATAAGGTTTAAACTAAGTTGAATTTATTGTGTA
This sequence comes from Callimorpha dominula, assembly GCA_949752705.1. Taxonomy (NCBI): domain Eukaryota; kingdom Metazoa; phylum Arthropoda; class Insecta; order Lepidoptera; family Erebidae; genus Callimorpha; species Callimorpha dominula. Next base: position 14,677,755 of record OX457007.1, read on the forward strand.
GGAATAGGATATAATTTAGTTACAGCGCGTTTGTAAATTCCAGTTTGCGTTTTAACTATCGCCACGCGTACAACGTTATCAGAGCCTCTGAACACGTCCGTAATTACTCCTAACGGCCAATGCAACGGTGGAGAATTCTCCTGCTCAAGAAGAACAACAGTTCCGATTTCTACCGGTTTGTCGGGAGTAGCCCATTTTTGCCTAACTTGCAACGTGTGCAAATACTCTAAGTGCCATTTCTTCCAAAAGGATTGGACCATACTATCTAACAACTTTTTACGTTCTAACAGACTCAATCGTTGATCTGACAAATCAGCAGCGGGTAAATATTGCAACGGAGTAGACATCAAAAAATGCGCGGGAGTTAACACCTCAGGATAAGGGTCTGACGATAATACGCTCAATGGACGAGAGTTAAGAATACACTCTATCTGAGTAAGAACAGTTTGCAGTTCTTCGTATGTAAGTAACTGACTTCCTATTACTCTATATAAATGCGTTTTCATGCTCTTTATATTCCCTTCCCACATCCCACCAAAATTTGGTGATCTTGGGGGAATCATCTTCCACTCTATGCGTCGAGAGAGCAACTCATTCGACAGCGCGTTTTTGAAGCTAGAGTTCAATAAAAAACTATACAGCTCATCTAAATGTGCCTTCGCACCGATGAAAGTAGATCCATTATCGGAATAGAGACATGAAACTGGTCCTCGACGGGAAATAAAGCGTTTAAAAGCGGCTAGAAAGTTTTCAGTAGTTAAATCACTGGTCACTTCAATATGTAGACTACGTGTGACCATGCAAACAAAAAGAACGATGTACGCCTTTTGCGCATGTTGACCTCTGCGGCGAGAAAGGATTGTCCTTATCGGACCAGCGTAATCTACACCAGTGTGACAAAATGCCTTGGCCTCTGAAACACGGTAATCAGGAAGATCAGCCATTATAGGCGTTGGATGCGTTGGGTTGCATTTAAAGCAAGTGTTGCACTTTCGCAACTTGGACCTGATAACAGTCCTAGCATCCAAGATCCAGTAGCGTTGTCGTATAATAGACATAAGAAGTCCAGGTCCGGTGTGACAATTGACAACATGAAAATGCTGTATTATTAAGTCAACGACATGATCGCGTTTAGGGAGGAGAACCGGATGTTTAGCTTCGAAAGGAAGCATTGATCCAGAAAGTCTTCCTCCAATGCGTAAAATCCCTTGTTTGTCTAAGAAGACGAAGAGGCTTTGCAGCTTTTTTGAAGGTAATTTATCAGCCTTGATCAATTTGATATCTTCACAGAAGTGCACAGATTGAACGGCGAGAATTAACGCATTCTCAGCACTTCGCATCGTCAACCCTGCTATAGAACGAGGTTCGACCTTAACTTTAGGTCTTGCGAATTTTAATACATATGCGGTGATACGTAGCAACTTTTCCCAAGAAGAAACACGTTGTGCTAACGTACACAGCAACGACGGCTCTGTGTGAGTAATGGCAGCCAACACATTTGCCTTGAGTTCAGGCAAGACAGAGCAATTATTAAGCGAGAATGGCTTAATCGGCCACTTCTCAGATGAGCTGCGAATCCACGGAGGACCTTTCCACCACAAATCGTGGGTCAAAAGTTGCGATGGAAGCATACCACGCGAAAGACAATCACTTGGATTACTAGCTCCGGCAATATGATAAAAATGTTTAGAGTCCAAGTTTTCTTGGCACTGAGCGACGCGATTACCGACGAAAACTGACCAACGATGTGGTGAAGAATGAACCCATGATAAAGCAATAGTGGAATCAGAAAATGCGTATATCCCGGCAATGGGCATACGTGTTGCATATGTGTCTCGCACAGTTTTTATTAATTTTGACATAAGTAAAATAGCGCATAATTCTAAGCGAGCGAGCGTAGTGATTTTTGTTGGCGAAACCTTTGATTTAGCGCAAAGAATGCGAGTTTGAATGCCAGACGGGTAGGTACAATGGGCATAAATGACACATCCCAGACCATTCATGCTAGCATCACAAAAAGCAACAAGACGTAATTCACAACCAACTTCGACGCCTACATGACGTGGAATCCTTAAAGTGTCAAGCATTTGAAGTTCTTGCGCAAGAGCGGAAAAACGGGTGCGTATGTGCTCCGGTGCAGGATCGTCCCAATCACACTTGCTGAGCCACAGTTCCTTAATTAACAACTTGGCATAGAGAATCACAGGCGCGACCAATCCGAGCACGTCAAATAGTCGTGCAACCATCGAGAGTATGTTTCTCTTGGTGCACCTTTCATTCATTGCGGCGCATGTGAAATGAAAATTATCTTCACATGGTTCCCATGAGAGACCTAAGACCTTAGAGACATTATTGTCAACATCAAAATCAAGCGACTTGCGGTGCGTGTCGGGAAGCGAGTCAAGTAGCACTGGTGAATTGCTAGACCACTTCACTAAGTCAAAGTCACCCGATTTGAAAAACTTAATCAAGTTGTGAGCTAATTGCGTGGCAGTATCCTCATTTGCAATAGAAAGAACCAAATCGTCCATATACAGACAGGTCTCTGCCACTTTCGCGGCATCAGGATAGAGCGGACTCATGTCAGTAGCCAGCTGTCGCACAGTGCGCATAGCTATGTAAGGGCTTGACTTGAGACCGAAAGGTTGCCTATTAAAGGCATAAGTTCGAATTTTTTCCGATTCGTTGAATCTAAATAAAATGCGTAGGTATTTATGTTGGTCTACTGGTACACCAATCCGTAAATAATATTGTTTTATATCAGCGTTCATTGCAATAGGAAATAATCTAAAACCTAACAATAATAAAAACAGATCGGCCTGTAAATTGGGTCCAATATGTAATATATCGTTAAGCGAAAGTCCTGTATGCGTTTTAGCACTCGCGTCCAATACGATGCGCGGCATCGGTTTATCAGGTCGGACTACTGCGTGATGCGGTATATAATAACCATCAGAGGACAGCTCAGATTCTTTAACAGGACTGAGGTAATTGTTATCAATATAATCCTGAATAACCTTGTTATAATTTTCGCGCACTATCGGTGCCTGACGGAGCTTACGCTCGAGTGAAACGAAACGGCGATAAGCGGTAGCGTGCGAATTACCTAATTCCGAAGGGTCCCTACAGAACGGTAATGCAACTGTATAACGACCTACGTCGTCACGGGTCACGGTAGCCGTGAAAATATTTTCGCAATCTGTCTCCTCTGGTGACAACAAGCGTTTCATGGGTACTTCTTCAAGTTCCCAGAACTTTTGCACTATATCATTAAGCGCTAACGCAGAAAAAGACGCGGCAGTAGGTAAAATATGTTTACGCGGGTAATCTCCCATAAGTACGTAACCAAATGTTGTAGATAAAGCACACGGCCCACACTCGACCATATTTCCTAAGTATATAAATGGGAATAGCTGGGCACCTAACAATAAATCAATCTTTCCCGGAATATTCCAGCTTAAGTCAGCGAGCGGAAGGTTACGAAAATCCAGGTCGCGATCACAATCGATAAATTTCGAAGGCAATTGATCCGTAATGCATTCTACAACAAGCGCATGTATAGTGTATTTCTGATCCGGATAAATACGGGATTCAATGTCTAAATGAACATAACCGATTATCGGACTTGAAGCGGAACCAACACCTTTAACATAGGAATTATTCAACGGTATTATCGGTAAATTTAATAAACTAGAACAAGCAGATGTTATTAGATTATTCTGCGAGCCATTATCTATCAAACACCTAACTACAGATTTGATACCAGCGCTACCCTTAGAGCGCGCGTATACCTGAGCGGTTGACAAAAGTATATCACCCTTATGACAAGAAGTGTAAGACTGTGTATGTGTAACTGGTTCTGTAGCAAGCGGGGGCGCTCGAACGCATGACGAAGTCGTGTGAGCGCGATGAGAAGGCGCGGGCGAAGTAACGGTCGCGCGATGAGCGGGCGGCGGCGAGTACGCGACGGCGGTATTTACCATAGCCGCATGCGATTGCGAATTATTACTATCAAAATGCAATAACCTATGGTGTCTTTTATTACAGAAACAGACTGACGTACTCTTACAATCCGGAAGTTTATGTAAAGTGCTTAAACAATTAACGCAACCGTACTTCGATTTAATAAACTCATATCTAGCCCTTGCGTCTCGCATATTTTTAAACTGAGCGCAATCATATAAATGTCGATGGTTACCACTACACAAACAACAATTCGCGGTAACTGCTGCGGGCGCTGAATATGTGAGAGTATTTGCATTATTAGCGGACTCACTGGCGACAAAAGATTTGGAGGTTTGATGAACGCGCCGGTCGCGTGAGGGCGACGTAACAACAGCAGCGGGTTTCGTATATGACGAATTTCGCGGGTTTGAGCGCTCCAAAATCTTAGCCTGATCTTGTATAAAAGCGATAAGCTGTTGTGTCGTAGGCACTTCCACATCCCGAATCGAAAGTTCAAAGGCTTGGATGGTTTGAGGATCCATCCTTCTCAAAGCGCATTGAAGAAAAATAAAATCAGTTAGATCTGTTATGCCTAATTCTTTTAGAGCTGATATCGAAGCGGAGTATTTACTAACAAAGGTATCAAGAGCGTTCGCAGTGTGCGAGCAAGTTTTTAAGTCCAGTATGTTATTGAGATAATATGTACCTAATAAGCGTTTGTCGTGGTATTTCTTAACCAAACTATCCCACAGTATTTTATATGTTTCACCTGACGGAATAATACCGGAAGTGAATTTTAGTGCGTCGTGGGTGAGTTTAGAAATTAGATACTGTACACGTTGCGAGTCAGAAAGCTGTTGATTCAAATGAATATTAGCTTTAAAAGACTGATAAAAGGTATTCCAGTTTTCAGGGCGTCCGTCAAAACTCGGAATTACTAAAGGTTCTAATTTCACTACGGACTTGATCGAGCTACTGGTCTCGAGTGAACGCACCTTAGAAGTGGTTAATATTTTATTTCTAACGCGTTTAACTCTCGAGTATAAATCATCAAATGAATCGAGGCAAGAATACTCGGGATTGACCGTAATCTTTGATAACAAATTTATATTATTTATTTTATCAACAATGGACTCAAATTTATCGCGTAAATCATCTATTATCTCCGTTTCAGCCAGAAAATTCTCGTTAGCTCGCGTTGATGAATCGAAAGAAATTATACCTTTCGACGATGTGTACATACGATTAATACGTTGAAATAATAATTCTTTCTTTTGATTCAACATAACCAACATGACTTCGCGACTTGATTCGCTTTCCGTCATGTTTATAAAATAATATCACAATACAACTACAAAGTGATAGGTATATCTACCTAGTTAGTGTAAAAACACAAGTTAAATTTAAATCCTAAAATGACTTAGCGTAAAGTACAGTGGTGGAGCGGTTAATAAGTGGGTAGGTATAAATAAGTTCAACTAAATTGAGTATAATGGATATTATTACCAATTAATACGTAATTCACCAAATCTAACAATTAATTATATTTAAATACGAGTCTACCAATAATTACGTAGTTCTCGTGCGTTTTAAACACAGAATTTACCAATTTTACGTAAATCTGTGAGCGAGGAAAAATGGCGGCAAGAATTCACTAGAATTACGTGAATCTTTTTTATGATATGAATAGAAAAGTAAATTCACCAATATTTACGTGAATCACTGGCCTATCCGTACTCGTAAGGACCAAATTATATGGTCAGGCGTGTAAATAGCCCGACCAGGGTGTGATTGCTCAACAGTTAGCGTACGAGGTGTAGGGAAGTAAACCACTTCTATCGATCAAAACAATCATGCCAGCACTAACCTGCAACACCGACCAAGTCCCGATCCTCCAGAAGGCAGCGAGCAGCGGCGAGGTTTCTACGGTCTCTTGCAAGGTATTGACCGGCCGGTCACGATCGTAGACTGGAGCACTCCACATACACCTTGTAAAGGTTACAAGCGAGTCCAAACACTACACGGCTATAGGACTAACGGAAAATCAGCTTCTTTTCACGAGAAATATAACTGATGTCCGTGGCGGAACAAAATTTTTTATTAAAGGCGTCTTCTTAGCGAAAAGCGATGAGAGCAGGGTATGTCCGTTTTTTCTTGCACCAATCAGGTGCAGCGCGTTTACATTATTTGAAGACTGCTAACGCCATCTCTTGAGATCGTCGAGTACATTGGCAATATTACAGCAGTATCAGCACTAATTGCATTCGACAAACAGAATGTGGTTTACTATAAAGACTATGAAATTTATAATATAACGAAATATATTATGGTGCGATTATGTATGCATTTTATAAATATATTGGCGCTCCACCAGTGCTTATAAAAGTCTTCGAGTCGCTGCTGTTTACCCAACACATAACGACACTTCTGTTCCGAGTAATGCTTATCAATTTAAGTTCGTTATACGATCAACACTTTTTGTTTGTCAAAAGCCTTAAGTAGATCTTCCCATATTAAATAGAATTCTATTCTAAAATTAAAAGATGTTAAAAAAATTTTTCCTTTCATATTACTCTCAAATCCGCTGTAGTAAATGTTGTCGGAGTAAAGTACGTATTTGTTACATAAAGGTTTAACGTAGCGTGTTAGTGTTTTCTGCATTTTTATTCTTTATTGACAAAAAATTTAAAAAAATATATTATAGGTAAATAACTACATTCAGTAGATTCCCACTTTTAGGAGTTTGAGTACTCGAACTCTTAAGCACCTAAGCACTCCAGCTTCTTCTTTACTTAAACAGGATAATAACACCTTGCTTAAGTGAAGGAGATTTGCGAGAGTTATTACTTATTAAGATAAATCCACAACGAGTTCTATTCTTCTTATAGTAAGGCTTAAAGCCTAGTTTTTGGGGAAAAACTGCGTACGAAAAAGCTTTTTACTATAATTGCCATCAATAAATAGTTATCACGAGAAGCTAGCTGTCAATAATCCTCACTGCTCAAGGACTTACGTAGGTATATCCAAACTAATTTCTCGGCCTATAAATAAAATAAGTTACCTTGGTTTGTATTTTTCATCCTAAAACTTGTTACATATCACGATGTAATGAATAATGGACGAACCCAAGAAACTTTTACGGTCTGGTGTAAATTAATTATCTACTTCCTTGCGAGGTCCTAAATACTATGTGCTACGTTAACCCATTTTGTTACATCAAAAGGAAAGTAAACTGCTTGGTTACCTTCAATTACAAAGGACAAAATTCCTGTCTGTTCAAACCCGAAGATTAAAGCATCGTCACGTAAGATATTATCAATAAAGGCTATCACACTTTGTAACCACAAAATTAAATTAATTTTCGCTGAAGGCTTAACCAGAAACAGCGTCATATTAAATTTTAGGAAACAATGTGTGTATTAATGAATATGCAAACAAGTTTTCTGAAGGTTTCGTTTATTTAAAATGTTTGTGAAATGTTAATGAATTTAGGGTAACCCTGTTGTTCGGCTTCTGTGATGTATGGTCATAATATTTTGATTCTAAGATGACATTTCACGATGATAGATGACATTCACTGAATGAGCGTTGGGATTAGACGTGATTTATTTAGAATGTGAGGCCCAGATGACTTTCTGAAAATGTATGCAAGAAATTAATTGAAATACTTCAAAATTTTTAAACTTCGTTCAAAAGGAGTTTTTAGGATTGTGTTGGAAGAGAAAAGCAGGTATTCAATTTACTTCAAGAATTTTACGTTTAGTAATACAGGATTTTTCATTAAGAGCGCTCTAAGTGATATTGCCACAAATATATTTAAATTGTTATCAGCGTCCGATATCGTGACCAAAATACTCACCAAGCAGTGACTTTTTCGAAGAATAGAACCTGATGAATCTCCCATCGAGTTTCGTTGCTCCAAATCCGACAATTTCGTTTGTTAACAAAGGCTGAGGCTCATTTCTGGTTGAGTGAACCAGAAATGAGCCTCATTACTGGAGATGTTTTTTTGCCGAAAACAGGGTCAGGTGCTAAATGCTCTAAAGCCCAATCAGCGAATACACGGCGCTGTCTGTGGTCGTTGGGTTTTAGCTCTTGAGGTTTTTAAACTTTGTATGGATGAAAACCCAGGACTAGACGCAAAATCTGCCGAGATAATGTCGTAGAAAGACCCAGCTCTTCCGCATGATGCGGAATAGACTGTCTGGGGTTTTTTCGCACACTGTCCCGAACGGACGATCTTACGTTTCTTTGACGTACGTCGTACAGGCACTGCTTCATTGATCACCAACCCGGTTTCAAATTTATTCATTAAACGACGGATTGTGGAGTTAAATTGGACACAACGCACGGAACGTTAGGTGAACAGAGTACTGATGTTGATGATAAATTTTAATAATTTCAACGCGTTTTTGAAGCTTGTAGCATCCCATAGTGAAATGTCAAGACCAAATAAGTATTCTTGTCAAATTTGACAGCAATCGCTTTACCAAGATGGCCACTAAACGCTGTCATAGTTTTAGAACGTCCTTATTGGATAACCCTTTATTTTTTAGTTATTGCAAGATGAATAATGTAAGGAAAATAGCAAGATATATCCGAAATTATATCCCACTAGCCATTCCAAGCAGTTTCACCTGCGTTTAAGGTCACTGCTCTACTCCTAGACGTTTTAGCGGGATGATATTGCTAACCTTAAAAGTCAACCTTGCTAAAATTAGAATATCAAAATGCAGAAATAATTGGTCAAATCCAACTGTTAGTTCCACAACTCAGCGTAATAAACCAAGAAATAAACTCTCCAGCTTTATTACGTTGGTTTGTTAAAATATAAAAATGCTTTCTAAGTACAATCTATGACATTTCATTCAATAAGCTAAAATGCTAAAAGTTAGGCGAAAGATAATAAATACGTAACTTAATTTAAAATTTGTGCATAGTGTCCTAGTTTCTATTTTTACTGCGAGGAAATGAGCACTGGTTCTCAGTATCTTTTTAACCAGAGGAGTAGATAGGAGAAACGAAACGGATAGAAACTGAATGCAATTAAAACGAAGAAAGTTACTAGGCTGGAAATATAATTAAAAATCGTAATTGAATCTTAAAGCAGTAGTAGTTAAAGTATTTACTTAATGCAGTAATAACTAAAATGTACGATGATATCGTTATCGAATACCAACGAAAGAAAATAAACGAATGAACACAGTATATATAAATATACTGTGTTCATTCGTTTATTTTCTTTTTTAACAGTTGTCCGAGAACGTAATTGTGGCACAATTTGTGATTAAATTTTGAAACACGCAGTTGGGCAAATATATAGGAAGATTGTCTATTTTCATTTCGTTTCACTATTTAAAACAATTCGTAGAGATTATGATACTGTGAATGTGGTATTTTTTCAAAATGAATGATTTTTGTTCTACGCCTCAAAAAGAGTTCTACGGCATATATAAAAATTGATTTTAACAATTTCTCAATCAGTATAAATAAATAGAACATATTGCCTATGGTTATGAATAGTTGTATTTTATTCTATTTGCAATAAATAACATCAAAATGTTGAAATTCAAGTTTGAACTTAGACTAATAAGCAAATGAAAGATGATACACACAAGATTATTATATTTTGTGAAACCCCCACGGGTCATCACCTCACCGGGGCTCGTAGTGCAGTGGTCGACTATGGTCTATCGTGGTTTGTCGGACTGACTAAAACCACACTGTTCCATCACAAGTGAGTGACGCAGACGTTACCTATTTGACACAGATACTTTTCGAAATAGTAATGGCCGTCAGCTAGTAGGAGAGGCTGCCGTGCTGCCTCTCAAGCCAATCCTCCATAACAAGTAAATATGTAAGTTAATCCTCAGTAACATTTTTCTGTATATATATATATATAAACGTTGGTAATATAATTTATTAAAAGAGATCAGTATTTTGATAAAATTAACTTTTCACTTTTTTTAAAACGATTAAAACTTCCTCTTAAATGAAATCGATTATATTTTGGTTGGAATCGGCAACGTATTATCACTAATGGACTAGTTATCGAACTGTATGTTTAACAGAAAATAATTGAATGGACGTAAGATACGATAGCTCACTGTGAGGTTTTTTTTTTTGTTTATAAAACATCAAAAAAGGTAGATTCTTGTATGAAATCCATTCTTAAATTATTAATTTTAACGTTTGGTTAAATATTAAAAAGTTTATTATTAACAAATTTGAAAATAATAATGAATAGAACGTCGAAATCTTATTTTAAACTTAATTTAAAGACTGTTGACTAATTTCTTTCAAAGCAAATGTATAGTAAGAATTTATTATATACGTTACTGGATTTTGACGAGGTAAATAATTTAGGGCATAATAAATTATGGTCATGGCAACCCTCAAACTGATTAGTTGTTTTTCTCAGGATTCAATATCAGCGCTAACAAAATAATTATGACATGTACCAGTTTCGAATCAAAAGGGGACTTGCACGAGCGGAACGTCCGTCTAAAGGATCTCATCGACTAGGAATACAAAGCTGAATCGAATAGAATCGCATGAATTTACTTAACTATACAAATCTTTACTACTGGCTTTTTCCCGATGTTTGATAATCAGTTCAGGTATTCCTCGGGAACGGTAACATTTTTCTGGATGGGAAGTACCCTTTGTTATTTTCTGAACCTCTAGTAAGATAAAGGGTGACCCAATAAGAGTGCACGATTTAATTTAAAAATAAAACGCATGTTTTTTTGAGCGAGTGATTTTTATTCCATTGTAAAATAGACATGTTCCGATTATGTATTGAATGAAATATCCGGCATATGGCAACCTTGGCTCTGAACACAGGCTCTTGCTCTTTTCATGAAAATTTAGATGAAATTTTGACAAAGATGTGGCTCTATCTCACCGATGACGCGTTGGATCTCGGCTTTGAGCTCAGGAATTGCTTATGGTTTATTCACATAGCCCTGAGATTTAAAAGAACCCAAAGAAAGAAATCGCACGGTTTTAAATCGCACGATTTTGGCGGCCATTGGCATCGGAATTTCGGGAGATGATCGGTCTGGAAATCGTTGCTTCGATAAATCGATTGTTCCGTGCATGGTGTGGTAGGTGGCGCCATCCTGCTGAAACCACATGTCGTTCAGATCCATACCAAACAGTTGGGGCCACAAGAACTCCGTTAGCATGTTCCTGCAGTCACACACAGTCACTGCATTTTTGTAATGGGTTTTCAGAATGATAGCGCGGTGTTCAGTTGTGTAGCGCTCATTTTTTAATAATCGGGACAATCGTTGATGGCAGCTGTCGAATATCAGAGCTGCAACCTCCAAAGAAAAAAATCCTTTATATGCAAAAATTTCATTTCTTAAAAATCTTTTCTTCAAAAGCGTAACAAACAAATAAATAAATAAACAAACTCACATTTGAATTTCTAATAATATTATAGTCGGCATAGTTACGGCTAGGTAGGACGAAATTGTAACAATTACAATGGAGCCGAGGCGTGCCAAATGGAATCGCACCCGCGCATCACTCGTTACTCGAATTTCTGTGAACTATAATGAACGCACACGGAACCAAATGCAATTCTATTCGACTCGTCTTGATTCAGCGCATTTAATCTATGCAAGCCATTTTAAATTCTTTGTAGCTTTTTACGAAATAAGATTATCATCTCTAAAATTATCAGCTCCAGTGAAAACCAGCTAATAATGATTTTAATGGAAACAAAATATTTCAACTGAGGGACGAACTTGTATTGGAATGCCAGATACGACATGAAGTTAAGAACTAGCTTGATTGTACCCAAAGCTAGTTTTGGAAAGTTAGTGATGTTTATTTATGAAACTAAGTTAACATAAATTGATTTAGAATTTAGCTATTTACGGTTCTCATATTTAAACGGGACAAGCTGTACCAACTTTGATATTATTTAGTAAAGCCCGGTCACATAGACCATGAATATCATCGGTCACTACTTCAGTCATCACATCCCATGACCACATATGTTTTTAAAACCCCACGCAAAAAAGAGGGGTGTTTTAAGTATGACATGTTTGTGTGTCTGCGTATCTGTGTGTTTGTCTGTGGCATCGTAGCTCCCAAACGAATGGACCGATTTAAATGCGTTTTTTTTTGTTTGAAAGGTGACTTGATCTAGATTCAGCCGTTTGAAGTGTACGCTTATCAATGTGTTTCATTTGTGTATTTTTTTTTCTAGCATGAAACCTTTTTGGGTAACAGACTCTTTTTATAAAGCCTATAGACAAGATACATGATAAAATTTTGGGTTATCACAATATCTGATGAACCAAAATAACTGTAACATTTTTCGAAATGATTTAAAATTAAATATTAATAATAGGTTTATAACAAACAACTTAGACATAGCTGAATCTTTTAATACCTTTTTCACAAATATACCAATTAGTACAACCAGTACCTTGAATTCTTGTGCGTGAAGGTCTGAATTGTTGTTAAGGGCCAATGTAAAGGAATGTAAGAATTTATTTGAATTTGAATTCATAAACCCCACAGACATTATAAAAACGTTTAAGTCTCTTAATTCTAAGAATTCAGGGGATTTATGGGGAATTTCTGTTAAATTAATAGAAACTATTATAATTGATATAGCACCATTTCTAGCTATAACATTCAATCGATGTGTTGATTCTGGTGTATTCCTAACCTGATGAAGTATAGTAAAGTAATACCTTTATTCAAGAAGGGTTGTACAACTAAACCAAGTAACTTTAGGCCAATCTCAATGTTGCCGGCTATTAGTAAAATTTTTGAAAAAGTTATTTTGCAACAACTAGAAAGCCATTTTAATCTAAATAATCTATTTCACAAAGAACAATTTGGCTTTACAAAGGGTCGTTCAACAATTGATGCTGGTGCAACTCTTTTGAGACATATATTTAATGCATGGGAGAATTTGCAAGGTGCGATAGGTGTATTTTTGCGATCTCTCAAAAGCTTTTGACTGTGTAGAACATAACACGCTTTTTCTTAAACTTAAACATTATGGTGTTAATGGTATTGCTTTGGAACTAATTGTTTCCTACTTGAAGGATAGAATTCAACATGTAGATGTCAATGGTGCGAGGTCTTCTGGATTACCGGTTACTATGGGCGTTCCTCAGGGCTCTATACTAGGTCCTCTACTTTTTCGCATATATATAAACGATTTACCTTATTATTTAAAAGATCTCTGTGATATAGTTCTATTTGCTGATGATACGTCACTTATTTTTAAAGTCGATCGTAAGAAAACAGTTTTTGACGATGTGAATAGGGCACTAAATGATGTATTATATTGGTTTTCAACTAACAATCTCCTACTAAATTCAAATAAAACAAAGTGTGTGAGATTTACTATGCCAAATGTAAAACAGCTAGGTACTAATTTAACTCTAAATAATGAAATGTTAAGTATTGTAGACTAAACAGTATTCTTAGGAATTACATTAGACAGTAAACTACAATGGGGAGCCCAGATAGACAGCCTTGCAGGTAGGCTTAGTTCAGCAGCTTATACAGTTTGGAAGGTACGTCAGCTCACTGATATGGACACAGCTAGGCTAGTTTATTTTAGCCACTTTCACAGCGTTATGTCCTATGGTATACTACTTTGGGGCAAGGCGGCTGATGTTGAAACGATTTTTATTCTCCAAAAACGAGCCATCCGCTCCATATACAATTTAGGTGCTAGAGTCTCTCTTCGAGAGTTGTTTAAGGATATAGGTATTTTAACTGTTGCATCACAGTATATATTTGCAAATATTATGTTTGTTAGGCACAATATTAATAATTATAAGAAAAACAGTGATATACACAATATTAATACAAGAAACAAGTCTAAACTCGTTGGGACCTATCATCGCTTACATAAAGTACACAACTCGTTCGAAGGTCTTGGTATATGTTGCGGCTTGGGAACAGTCCTTATTTAGTTCCTATCCGAATATCATTACCTCAATCCCCATTTCCCTTATCCTTATGCACATGAAGCGAATTCCAAACAGCGCCATCTAGTGCACTGACACTCAAAAAAAAGCTCTAAGGGCCGCGTTGCGCGCTCACGTTGTCGCTCATTCGCCATCTTCATTTCGTTCTGGACATCTAGGGGAAGTGCCTGAAATGAAATCTTGTGCTCATGTAGTCCAAACCCAAGAGCCAATTGATGACGTCTAGCCAGAGCTTTTAGAACGTTCGTCTTCGTTCACTCATTTACAGCGAATAGTAGCTTGGATCTTTCGCTTTGTTTCAAACTTGCAGCAAAAGCCTAACCAACGCCATCATGGTGCTCTCACTTCTTATGAGTTAGAGCAGTCGTTACTTGCACTTATAAAATCTGTTCAACAGTCCCATTTTCGTGATGAAATTTCTAAGCTTATTTCTAAGAAATGTCTTCCTAAACATTTGCAAAAATTGTCTCCTTTTTTTGACAGCTCGGGTCTAGTCCGAGTGGGGGGACGTCTTCAAAGCTTTAACTTGCCTGACCAGTCCATACATCCATACCTAATACCAAAAAAAACTGTTTTGGCTTCCCTCATAATTACTTATTATCATAAATTTTATTTGCATTGTGGACCTCGCACTTTGCAGTCGCTTATCCAAAGAAAATTCTGGATTCTTGGAATAAGAAATCTAATTCGCTCACACTTATCTAAATGTGTGACATGTTTTAAAGTCAAACCTACTCCTTATCAACCTGTGATGGGAAGTTTGCCTCCTTGTCGATCCCAAAAAGGATTTTGCTTTCAAAATGTAGGTATTGACTTTGGTGGACCTTTTTTGATTAAAGAAAGTCGAAAACGTAATGCTCGTGTCCATAAAGCTTACGTGTGCTTGATTGTCTGTCTCTCTGTCAAGGCAGTTCATCTCGAGCTAGTTTTGGAACTATCTACAGAAGCGTTTCTAGCTGCGCTAGATAGATTTGTGTCGAGACGAGGAATATGTCGCAGTATTGTGACAGATTGTGGCACAAACTTTGTGGGGGCTAAACGCTATCTCGAAGATATGTACAAAGTCATGCTAGATAATGAGGTGGTTTCATCTCAATTAGGGTCTCGTGGAATTTCTTGGAAATTGAACCCTCCTTCCGCGCCCCACTTTGGTGGCATTTTCGAGAGTGGTATTAAGTCCACCAAATACCATCTCAAAAGAGTAATTGGTTTTCAAGTTTTAACTTTCGAAGAATTAGCCACGGTTTTAACAAAAGTCGAGGCAATGCTCAATTCTAGACCCTTGTGTCAACTATCTTCTGATCCTAGTGAAGTAGATGTGCTCACTGCTGGACAGTTTATTGTTGGACGCCCTTTGGTTACTCTTCCAGAACAACGTTTAGAAGAAATACATCCTCGAACTCGTTGGCAACTTCTTCAGAAACTTACGCAAAGTTTCTGGCGTGTTCGGCAGAACGACTATCTGCATACCCTGCAACAAAGGGTCAAATGGTTCAAGGATGACCATCGTCGTCCTGAGATTGGACAACTTGTTTCAATCCAGGAACCTAATTTACCTCCAAATGAATGGCGATTAGGACGTATCGTTGACGTTCATCCCGAAATTGATAATGTTATTCGGGTTGTGACGGTAAAAACCCAAAAGGGTTTACTTAAACGACCGGTGGTCAAGATTTGTCCTTTACCGATAGCTAATTAGGTTTTATTTTTAATTAGTAGTAAATCTAGTTTTTAGTTATTTACGGTTATTATGTTTTAAGTTAAGCGAACTTGTCTTAATTTATCTAGTTCTCATTTGGATGCACATTTCAAACGCTAGTATTTTTTGTTTTACTTTATATTTTTATCTTATTACTGTCTGAGCAACGAGGTTCCTAGAAGGTTGTCGGACAGTGTTGTCTTGTGAAATCCCTGGATGATTTCAAGTGGGGGGAGATGTTGCGGCTTGGGAACAGTCCTTATTTAGTTCCTATCCGAATATCATTACCTCAATCCCCACTTCCCTTATCCTTATGCACATGAAGCGAATTCCAAACAGCGCCATCTAGTGCGCTGACACTCAAAAAAAAAGCTCTAAGGGCCGCGTTGCGCGCTCACGTTGTCGCTCGTGAAAAATATTAAAAACCATTGAAAAAAGACTGATCTCGTTAGTGAAAACCGTGCACATTTGGTGTGGAGTGGGATCCCCTGTCTGTGCTGTGTGGGACTCTTGTCTGGACCTGCCAAACTAGCGCTGATGAACCGGGTTCGTGAAAGTACTTCCAACTGGTGAGTTCTCCCAACCTTTTCCCGTTTCTGAAGCTGTTCGTTTGTTCCTGCTTGATATCACTGGGTTTAGACAAATGCTAGATGGGCCGCTAGATGACCGCCCGCTGTGAACCAACCAGCAATACCTTAGGCACCAACAGTATACGTTTTTATAATAAAATTCCTATACATGTAATCGACCTTCCTGTAGATAAATTCAAGCGAACGGTAAAAAATCACCTTTTTAGGAAATCCTACTATACGATCAACGATTATCTAAACGACAAACAGTCTTGGGCTTAAGGTGTCATTAGGTATATACACACAAACTTCTTTGTCTTATAATTAAGCTAAATTATTAACAAACCATTGTCAGTTGAAAGTAATGCGTGACGATTATTATGGTAATTTGACTAGTAGTGATTTTTATCAGTATCTTGACTATGGTTCGTCATGCTCACTAAAATGTCATTGCTTGCGGCGTCGTCATGGGGCGGGTCATTTCTTTCCCTCTGATATGGCGAAGGAGATGATAGCTGGTCCATGCGTCATACTCGTAAACGGGTGCTGCTTGGGGTGACTGGTCGGCCTAGTCAGCGATGCTTTAGCCTATACTATTATTTTGGTTCGATCAACTGCAACTCTAGCCTCTTAATCCAGTCACGAATTATTTTTAACAGTAGATTTTGCAACTGAATGAAGGTAGATGTGCACCTTGAATGATTTCTATGTTTAATAGGTTCAAACCTTCAACAGATCACTTAGTGATTTTTATTTTTTAGTACGTTAGTATTTGGAGCATTTCAATAAAATGAAATTCAGGTGGCATCAGCTTGCATCCTGTTTACCTCTCGTGTAACACTAACTTTATTGTACCTGAAGATCTGACTTTTAAAAAGAGTGGCCATGAGTTTCTTTGCCAGTATTCTTCTCATAAGGCCCTACGCATTTTGGAAACTGGAAGTTATAGATCGATACAAACAGGCAGTAGATTTTGGTGTTTTTCACCTAATTTACCTTGACAATCCAGTACATGCTGTGGCGTCTGTTTGTGCCGATCTATGATTTTAACTCTAGCTTCAATTTAACGTTCATAAATGTCACTTAGTGTCTTAATTGAATAAATGATTTTGAATTTGAATTTGAATTCGAATAAAAACTTTCGTGAGTAGTATTCCTATTAGGAAAGGTTGTCCTGCCGCGTCGGAGTCTGGCACCTGCAACCGGCGCGGCAGGACGCCTCACCCCTAGATAAAGTGCCCCCGTCGGGTCCGAAACTAGTCGGGCATCTCCTAAATATACACATTAGTAAAACTGTATGTGTTTACTAATATGTAACATTTTTGTTATCAAAATTATGTATTATAAAATAAGAATAAAGTTGTACAAATAACATTTAACAAGATTTTATATCATGTGAACGTTTCCATCTAAGTAAAAGAAATGTAGCGCTACCGCCATTACAATAAAGTGTAAAATAAATATATTTCTAGCTCGGAATTTGAAATTTCGTATTTGTATTACAGAACTCAATTAAGCAAATGTTTTCTAAGAATTTCTCTAAAGATTCTCTTAAGATTCGACGTGCGAAAATTAAAGTTTTTTGTCACAAATCTCAATTTACGATCACGATTTCTAGCTACGAAAGCCAAAACATCGCGGAAAAATCGTGAAAAAACTTACGTACTGTAAGTAATTCGACAGATTAAGATGTGAACATAGCAATCGTTTGCTCAAGAAAAAAAAGCGGGATTTGAACGAAAACATTTTACACCTACTGTGGCGATAACGACACGACATTATTGAATTTGGACTACAATAGAAAGTTGTTATAATAGTAGTTGTTTATCCATTTTGTTTTTATTTAAACATATTACTATATCTAATATACAAACATATTTATATACTCATACGTGAAGAGAATAAATTATTTGTACGCATTTTTAAGAAAATTTAATGCACAAAGGAACGTGTTATTTGAAAAACTTAGTTTTTATGTATACAAAAGAGGTGCAGGAATCTAAAATATATAAACAATATGTTATAAATTAAAATATGTGAAAACGTGAAAACGGCCACATCAAGTTACATGCGCCCAGTATATATGTTGACCTGTCATGACACAGAAATTCTATACAATGACGGTTCAAGTTATACTGGCAAATTGAATAAACTAAAACTTAATGCACTAAAGTCGAAATTCGACCAACAGGCAATCTCTGGTATATGCGTCTTGGTGGACGAATTATATTAAGACCTTATTTAGATTGTTTACGATGACGGCACGTGGGCAGATTCCTGTCAGTGGAAACGATACGGTCGGTTTTATTTATTGTTGTGAGAATAAAATTTTTGAGACTGTAAATTATTATTAAATAATTATTGTTTAAAAGAGGTGATATTGATTTTTATTACAATAAACTCGATACCACCGAATTCGAACGTTGACTGCTCTACAGTATAGCCGTCACTGACGCCGATAAATATGTAAATATATTTATTTCATTTATTAAACCCCGACGCAAAAAAAGGGGTGTTATAAATTTGACGTGTCTATCTGTGGCATCGTAGCTCCCAAACGGTTGAACCGATTATAAGCGTTTTTTTATTTGTTTGAAAGGTAACGTGATCGAGGGTGTTCTTTGACTACACATGAAGAATATTTATAAATTTATCTATGTACTAGAAGTTTCTCAACATAAAATGTTGAAGAACTTAAAGTAAATTTCATTTGTTTATTCTTATTTACCGTTTGATGTCAAAAAGCTTGATATTTTGTTGTATTCTGACGTTAACTACGTTATTCGATCAATGATGTCACAAAGTAGACCGCTGCCAAGCAGATTCAAAAGGTAGGTTAGTAAACAATTATGGCAAAACACAACTTGACAGTTATTGCTTAGACCATACAATCCAATCTACTGTTGTGACAGTAGATTGGATTGTGAAGCGATATATCAATCAGTTAATGTTAAGTAGTACATGTATGTAAATGTATACAAGGGACAAATACGTAGTAAGATTTTGATAGAAAGTCGCTAACAATAAAGAATATAACGCGCTTATACTAAAGACATTTCGTTTCGAAAATACAGTGAAATCCCATCTTCTGTCGTTACTCAGTCGTCTTTCTTCTTACATAAAGCCGATATACTGTATTCGTACTCTAAATTCAACAAAGCTGTTTGCAAATCTTAGATCAGAGAGTTAACAATCCCTTCGTTGTTAGAGATTATTTAATGATACAGTTTTAATCATCTTACGATTACAGGGATCATTTCCAGTTTATTTAAATGGTTACCCTAAAGAGAAAAATTATATTTTGTTTGTCACTTAATAACAAGTGAAACAAAAAATATGACACGTCATAAGCCTCTCCCAGTCTACGCCATATCATCCGATCTACAACTTTCGTCGCATCTAATTCAACTTCTTCAGGTTGTTCACCCATTTGGCTGAAAATGCCTAGCATACGTTTATAGATTCGTAGATCCCGTTATTTTCTTTTTTTATATTATAGGGGGCAAACGAGCAGACGGGTCACCTGATGGTAAGTGATTACCGTCGCCCATGGACACCTGCAACTCAAGAGTCACAAGTGCGTTGCCGGCCTTTGAGATAGGAGTACGCTCTTTTCTTATAGGACCGAATCCAGATGTGATTTGTCATTAGAACTTCATCATTCTAATTCCGCGAGCTATATACATTTGCCTTTAAAATTCATAATTATGACCAAAGGATTAACCTTTGGTCATAATTATGAATTTTGTACATTTAAGAAAATCCAAACATTTTATAACGCGCGGCTCATCATTTAATTTTTGGACTATGTTTACACTAGTTTTACGGCAATATTTATGTACAACTTGGATGTAGATACTTCTATGTCTATCGGTCTTGGCATGACATGATTGCATAGTACAGATTATCTTTGTCTGTTAATATTTTTATTTTTATTTTTAATGGGAATTATCTCACATAGGTTCATATTGCATCACTAGACATCCATTGTTACGCTCCGCGCTCGGTGAATAAATGAGACTCACAGGCATACAGACAAGAGATTGAAGGTTAGAAATACCATAAATCCACGTCTTTTCTTTTTCGGGAAAAAATAAGCAAGATGGCCGACAAAAAAGAACAAGCACCATGAACTGTAATATTACCCATGTATTTCAATACTTATACAATTGTTATAGCTCGCTCTTAACGTTTGTTTTACTAAAATCTCGTACCTTTCTTAATCGTTCTTCTTAAGAACTTTGCTAAGGAGCAGGAAAGAGTTTATACTTCTTGTAAAACTTTAACACACCTTGTATTTACTTTAACATGTAAATTAGCTTTTTGGTATTTCGTTGCCGTCACGGTCACTTAAAAATTTGATACACGTATACTGAAACTGAACCAAAACATGAAACAATGAAAAAATGTTATATTATTAGTAAATTCATTCTGTTTTTTTATACCTACTAGATTCGCTTTTAGGTTCCGTTATAAGACAAAATCTAGAGCATTGTAAGATTTTCTTAATAATGTTTCACCAAGAATGAAAAATCTGATTCTAGTATTTTTGGTATCTTTAAATAATATTGCCATTAACGTTATTACTTATTATTTACTGACTTTTATTTGAAATCAATCAATGCTCTCACTTCACGAGCCGGAAATCCCGCTGCCGTCCGTCAGGTGTCATCTGTCAAATGTCATCTGACAGCGGCGCATATACTACTACACTGATAATTTATCAGTTTATATTTATAGATAGCGGTAACCACCGTCTATTAGACAGTCGGGTATTTTATCTACTACCTTAGCGATAGGTTTAAAAATAAACTGTAATATTTTCTATCCTTATTGTATCCGGCCGACGCGCGACGCAACGCCGGCGGCTACTTTAGATTTGTGACCTGAAATAACATCGAAAGCTATATTGAAGCCCCGCTGTCCCTGTAATATTCCTCCCATCCAAAACGCAATATATGCCAACAAAGGGGATAAACTTTGAAAAGTAAATAGTCAGTATGTTCAGCCGACGCGGCGACGCGACGTTCAGCAAGTTTATGCTTTCAATATAGCTACTGTGAAGAAATATATTTAACAATATATCTAAGAAACAATATGTACCAACGTAATAAAAAAAATATTTCTATTCTGTGATTTTATTTAATACTTTGTGTTTTTTTATATGAAGGATTATGTTATTATATATCGGATATGCTATAGAGGAGGAAACGCCATCTTACTCGGGCATACCCGAGATTATATTGTATAGATTTTTTACACCTACAGGCGTCTTCTTATATAGGTTTTTGATCTATCTCTACTGTACTATATCATGTGTCTGCCTACATAACTAACCAAGTAATTTCTAAAAAAGAAAAATAGAACAAGGCAGTATTAATAAATTAATATTATAAAGATAAGAGGAGCTGTTATATATATATAACAGCTCCTCTTATCTTTTAATATACTACTAAAATAATCTCTCATAAATACTAAAACCGTCTCGTAAGCATTATTATCAAAATAATTAAAATGCAATTTTACGGGTATCTAAGCTCATATGGCCTTCTCGAATAATTATAATTAATTAAATATTTTAGATACATCGCCCTTTATGCACAGTTTTAATTAAGAGCCTCACACATAAAGGGCTGGTAGGGACATAATTACCGGATTATTTATTGAAATAATGTAGCTTCATTATTTCGATATATATTATTATACAGAGGTATCATCTTCTAAGAAATTGGAAACCTTGGGCATGCTCCTCCTACAAATATTTATAGACATGGATTTTGTGAAATTGTGGCATCGCGTTTTAGTGGTGTGTTAAATCTCCCTTGTAATAATACATCTATCATCACTACATATTATAAAACAAAATTTGTCCATCTGTCTGTCTGTTCGCCAATAAACTCAATAACTACCTAACGGATCTTCATACGGTTTTCACAAATCGATGGAGTGCTTCATGAGGAAGGTTTCAGTGTATAATTTCATTAAAGTTTGTGAAAAATGGCTGAAATATGACGCAAAAAAAAATGTTAAAAATGTCAGAAAAAATCAATGTATGCGAAGCCAGGGCGGGTTGCTAGTACTATACTAATATAATAAAGCTGAAGACATTTTTTGTTTGCTTGTTTATTTAAACGGGCTAATCTCTGGAACTGTCAGTCGGATACGAAAAAAACGTTTTGTATATGATAGCCAATCATTAGGAATAGTACAGGCTATGTAACATCACACTATGGCGCTTAAGAGTGGAACAATGACCATAAACGCGGGTGAAACTGCCGGAAACAGCTGGTAGTAGCTAAATAAATACTTTAAAATGCAATCAACCAACCGCGATTTTAATAAACCGAAATAATTAGCAGAAATATTATTTCATAACCAAAGTTAATTACTCGCAACCAATAGTCGCCAGCTTAAGAGCGTACTTTCACGCTAGTTTAATTAAATTAAATTTTGAAGGTAAATCACATAAACGAGTCACTTTAACACCGGTTTCTTATAACTTTATATTTGGTATAAAGATTCGTTTTTTCGACTATAGAGGAAAATGATGATGCGAACAAGATTTTAGTCTATTCCAGTTCAGAAGAATATGTCATTGTGATATAATTAACCTATTCCATGCTCCAGGCGTTGGGCGTTGGTTCTTTTTTTTTCAAAATTTTATTATGATCGTTACCAACATTAATTATTCATTATTATCATTAAAAGGTTACAAATATTTAGACAATTTAGACAAACCTTCGCAATATAGTTGGGTTATAGGGTGGGCCTTCTGGTCAATTCAAAGCAATGTGAACTTATTCAGCTATTTAGACTTATTTAGGTTCTAGTATAAATTGAAAAATCTCAAAACTTTTTCTGAATTCTCACGTCTTACGTTTAGAAAAAGTTTTGAGATTTTTGAGACTATTCTGTGTGTTGACATCCTAAATATATATAAAAATCAATGTTTGTAAATTTGTCCTGTATGCGTTCCAAAACCATTGATCAAATTGTAATGAAACTTTGGTAGGGTGTTCTGAGAAAGCCCCCTGGCCCAAAAAAATCCATTTGAAAAAAAAAAATGGCATTGCAGCGCTTTCCTGGTGCAGCTCGTTATGTTATACTCTTTAAATTCACTTTAAACGACATTTGTATCTGCTTTACCTTTGTAAAATGTTTTCTATTTTAGATGGAATACACAGAAGGTTGAAATTGTAAAGCGTGTTAAGCGACCATTGCCACAGCTAGACTTACAATAAATTCAGGGGCCACCAGAAAATGAACAAAGAATTGTGGAAATGATTCAGGTTTGTCCAACATCGTCAGTTTTTATGATTATAGATTTTTAAATCCGAATATGCGTTTGTTTTCAGGGCCTGCGGAGCTTTATTTATTAACCATACTATTATTTTTATATTTCTGTTAACATATTATTTACTTATTTATATTATTTCAATGTTATTCAATTAATTAATGTACCTAATAAAATAATGTGCTCACTGTGCATGAGACTACTCAAGTATTCAAACAAAATATAATTATGTACTACCTAACTTTAAATTTAAGACTGAAGTTGTTTTTTTCTGCATAAAGCATTAATTTACGGTAATAATTATTACATTTTGCATGTCACACCTTGCGTTAAACATGTGTACCCTGTACCTACATACCATAAGATCCTATATTATAACCATGTTTATTTGCAAATAAATAAATTTGAATTCATAAATGATATTACATTTCAAGTGGTCCCTGATAAACTTGTATAATCTAATTTTACGTTTTATTTATTAGGTATATTGTCATTAAACTGAAAGTAAGGATAATTAAGAGAATTACTAATTCATCTCATATTTTTACAAAAAATATACATAAAAATAACAATGTAAGGAAAACACTGTCCGTACATATTTTCTCTTTTCTGCGATCAATAAATACGCTATAATTTCACGCAAACATTAGCACAATACATCATACGCAGGCCCGTAAATAAATTTATCGGTTATTCGATACGACAGTTCCCTGCCACACATCAGTCAGCAAAAGCCGTGAGGATATAAAATATTATTCAAATATTATTCTCTTGTTGGCTCATGCTGAATTTAAATTTCATGAACATATTTAGTAGCTTTGAGTATGTTGTGTTACTGTTTTATTAAATAAGGCCTCAGTTGGAATATTCCAACTGAGGCCTTATTGGCCAACTTGCCAATTTTCACGCATGTCTCACTGAAGGGTAGTAACAATTTTATGCTTTAATGTATTTTTAAAGGGTTGAACAATGTCAAACAAGAGAGAATTCGACAAAACGGTTTGGCGTTACATAGGTTGGTTCTACGATAACAGTTTTATTTATTTTATAAACGCCTTTTGGCTCTTACTTGTATATAGTGTTTGTGTTAAAATTTTCAGAAACTCCTGAATATTAATTGCTCTTCTCTCTTGCGATTTTCTAGCAAAAGATAATTATGATTATCATCACATCGACTGGCCTTTTGGTCTAGTGGTTAGTGATCCTGACTGATGAGCCGGAAGTCGTGGCGTATTTAGAAATATATAAGTATGTTTATCAGCAGTCTGGTTACGATAGCACAGGCTCTCCCTAGCTTGGGATCAGACGGCTATGTGTAAGATGTGTCAAGTTCTTATTATTATTACAATGATTGAGAAGACACAATAGTTTAACCACGAGGTACGGAAATTTTTTATGGGCAATCTTAATCGAGGATACTCTGTCCTAACAACAACCTCACTCACATTATTGTTTAATAGAGAGTACAAAGGATAAAAAAAATATTACATGCACTGCTAATACAAAACACTTTTATATTATCTAGGAGTTAAATATAGGGCGCAATCCTAATGACAACCGTAATAATTAAAAGAAATATACATACACTAGCCGTTTCATTCGCGTTTATGGTTACTGCTCCGCTTCTAAGGGTTACAGTGTGATGTTACTAGCCTATAACCTGCCTCAATAAATACTCTATCCAATACAAAAAGAATTATTCAAATCTGAGTGACAACAGTCAAACAAACAAAAATTATTCAGCTTTATTATAGACAACGTAAATATTGAAGAATAAAAGAAAAGGCTATTCGCGGTATAAATATGAGATTTGTTCCAAAGACGTGATACAAAGAAGCAACAGCTAATAAAAGAATTGATTCAAACAATGATGACGCCAAATTATGTTTGTAAGTGTGACTTGCGGGATAGATTTCCATGATTCACTAATATGAGATTAAAGCAGTACGTGCCATGCAAGGGAAGTTTATTTTCCTTCTGATAATGGCAAAATCAATTAGTATAAACTACTATTAGTATGAATTATTCATTGATATTATATTTAGTTAGTAGAATATTATAGACCGTCATATGTTTATGTTCATAGTAGTTTTTGCCCGCGTAAAATATGTTTTTCCATTCTTCGTGTTATTGGAGTTCACTCCTTTTATATAAGGCGCCCGGAATGAATAAAACCAGCCAAGTGCGAGTCAGACTCGCGCACCGAGGGTTCCGTAAAATATTTTTATTATATATTGTAACTAAAAATTTACGGTTTTCGCCATCTTCCTGTGCTATCTGTGCTATAAGACGTTGCTTCGTACAAAATTTCAAGATTCTGAGTTCACGGGAAGTACCCTGTAGGTTTTGATTCCCTTGCGAGTTCCGAAAATTTGAATAAATTTGCGACATAAACGGCTGTATCTTTTGATTGCGTTGGCTTAGAAGTTTGATTGATGAAGTTGGCGGACGGACAAAGAAGTGATCCTATGAGGGTTCTGTTTTTTCCCGTCCCGTCCGTTTTTCCGCCCGTCCCGTCGGTTTACCCGTTCCGGAACATAAACGGAGAAGAACGGAGATTAGAAACGGGTAAAAAGCTATTATAATGATATTACAAACATACAATAAAAAATTATATATTTGTATAGATTAACGTTGTTCATGTATTAACATTACTTTAAAGGCATGTTTAAAGAAAACTACAATATAATATCAAAACTATTCTTGGTAAGTAATTCAAAACTAGAATAAAATAATTAAAATAATGTAAATACAAATACATAATTCTATAATGCAAGATTTGAAAAAGAGAACAGATTGTAACCCTATCGCAGCGTCGTCTACCGGTTCGAACTGTAAATCTAAACCATTTTCGAATCCACCTAAAGACAGAAAAAAAATCATTAAAATTGGTCCAGTCATTTAGGATGAGTTCAGTGACATACACACGCACAGAAGAAATATATATATATATAAAGATTTATAGTTTATAAACAATCTCACTGTATTATAAACTATCGAAATATTACGAACTGAACATACAGTTTCAATTTGACGTATTATTTCTCGATAGTTTATAATCTAACTAGATGAAAACCCGGTTTTGCTCGGATGAAATGTGACTCTTAATCATAATACACAATCTTTTAAAAAATGTAGGTAGATATACGCGTTAATCGGCCTTAACGAACTCAAGATGGCATCCGAGTGGCCAATATGGCGACTGCCATTTGCACCTTTAGAATTTAACAAAATACTAGACAATCCGAATTTTGCGGATATATGTTGTCGACTCGAAATCATAATTTTTTTATGTTTTATTATTCAGGTGAGCTTTCAATCGAGTCTACCGTACCCCTTGACCGAATTATTAATATAGATATTTAAACAATAAAAAACATACCTACATAACTAAGCAAATTGAGTTCACACCCGAGAACTTTAAAAAGTGCATAGGTAATAACAGAAAATAGACCGTTACAAATCATGAATACTGAAGTCAACTATTAGACACATTGAACAACTAACCCTGTAACATATAACTTATAAATCATTTTCGTTGACAACTCCAGCGTCGTAGATAAAATATAAGCTTACTGCTGGGGCCGTAACTTGGGATATTACCTGTAACAAAAAAATATTGACGTTAACGTATTTATTATATCAAAGGACATGTAGTATACAAAATGATATATGACATATCTTTGCTGGAAAATGTAGAATAGAGTTATAAAATGGTGTATGTATGAGAACACAGACCAACTTTGTTAGGGCCCATCAACAAAGATTGAGGTTGCTAAACACCGCGTGTTGCAAGCATTTCTGTAAACATTTTCCTTTATTAGCTTTCCATTTAGTGGGACTAAGGTCTGTTTTTAATTTCAAACTTTGTATAATATAAAAAAAAAGGATCTCAAATATCCATATGCATCAATTGTAATAAAAATCAAAATGAAGAAAACATCTGCGTCAAATATGTATCTTATATTTGCTGCTGATTTAAAGCAATTTCGTAACACGTGAAAATTTTAAGTGTAGTAAAATACCAGCATACAAAAGAAGTGATAGAATAAAAAAGTAGATAACTGAAAGTGGAATTCTGTACAAATTGGAGCCACCCATTGAGGAAAAAAGAAAAGTCTTTTTTTCGCAGAAGACCACCTTTTTCATCTTCTGAAGAGCAGGTTCGCTACAGCCATAGTGGGTGGTAGCATTAGTTATATTATTACGGTCATTTATCCGTATAATTTAAAAATATTTATGGTTTGTTAAATTTCTAAAGGACGGGGTCATGGATAAAGAAGACGGGTGTAGTTATAATTAACAATAAATTTATTACATTTTATTTATTACATAACATTTTACGGCTTTTTATTCTTACTGTACCATAGAAGCAAAATTGTACATAAGAATCAGTACTCTTTATCAATTCTTTGTTTTTTTTAACTACAATAAACAAATTTGATAAGAAAACAGACTAATGTAGTAAATTCGCGAACGAACATTTAAAAAATATATTTGTAATATAAGGTCCAGCCTGTTAATACATTATACCTTTTCATGAGTACTAAAAAAAACTAACTTGAAGATGTGATAAGATTTTTTTTGTTATTTTCTAGGGATGGACTCACCTATACTTTCGCTGTTTTTATAAGTACGTACGTGACAAAATACTTCGTTGTGACGTGATCGGAACGTGAACGATTGAGTTTTCCAGTCACGTACGAAATGTGTTTTTAAACAAAACTCCAGTCACATTTTTACCTTAATGTATAAACAGATCTTGTACACACTTCCAGTAGTACTTGTTACAGGATCATCTAAAAATTGGCACATTTAATTAAAAAAGCATATTACAACATTTTTTTCTTAGTATAAAGTTTACCAACTTCGATTAGCAGATAGGTAGTTTGTACAGTGACTTTATCAAAGGTTTAATTCTGCTCCTGAGTACATAAATCACTCTTAGAGATACTCAACATGTTCACTCTCAGGCGTATGAAGAAAAAAATATCCAACATATCAACTAGACCAGGAGAATAAAAAACTTCGCCATGTTGCGGAAAACAAATGGAACTAATTAGTTTTAATGGCAAGAGTAACTTATAACATAAATAACATGACTTTACTGTTTATTGTTGATTGCTGAAAAAGTGTAAGCGTCGTCTATTTTTGAGATATATTTATGTGTTAAAGTGCCATCAAACTATTCATAGTCGTGGAAGAAAATTGGAAGAAAGACTGAGGGACTTGACTATATTTCTCTAAATAACATTACAGATTTTGATCTGAAAATGACTGATAGATACATCATGTAATATTCACAATGAAAATTAGCTACTGGACTGAAGATCATTGTAACTTAAACCCAGTCGAAACGATTTGGGACATAGCTAATAGAAAATTTGCTTAAAAGAGTGTCGGTTTCGATTACCTTCCTAAAAATCGAACAATATCATTTTGAGGCAAATATTAAACATTTTAATTAAAAAAAAACATTCTAGGCACATAATGTTTTTTAATGATTGAATGTTAATTATTCTTATTTTGTAGTGAAATTTTACAAAAACATGGATCAGCTGCTTTGAACACATAACAAAATGAAAGAAAATTACAGCAAAAGTCCAGGCCCCCCTGGCCATGGTTAAGACAGAAAGCCTAAAAAATATTACT
Source organism: Callimorpha dominula (assembly GCA_949752705.1). NCBI lineage: Eukaryota > Metazoa > Arthropoda > Insecta > Lepidoptera > Erebidae > Callimorpha > Callimorpha dominula. Next base: position 14,706,888 of record OX457007.1, read on the forward strand.
AATATGAGTGGCGGTGAAAGTGATTAATCGAGGAATTACAGTGCCAATGAGTCTGATATATTTGCAATCCAACAATTGGTGCATTGTAGAAATGAAGAATATGAAAATGTCAAATGAAGATGAAAATTTAACTTTTTTTGATGATTCATATTAAACTATGATGTTTTGAACTTAGCTTTATCTGTTCTATTTCTAGTTTTATTTCCTTGATTTGACATGCTCTGACCTGGGTAAAATGCTATCTATTATTCTGACACATTATATGCTTATACATAATTAAGTTTATAAAAATAAAGCTTCGTTGAATAAGTCCAAAATCAAAAATGTTCTCGTTTAAATTTCTAATGATTCACCATAGTATTAACTCATCAGGTTATGTCTTACTATCCATGCTACTTTTTAATCCCTGACGCTGTGTCTGAGGCATCACAGCTCCTCAACGTTTGCCATTTTACATGGGTATAACTTTACTTAGAATTGCAATAAGGCACAATTGAGATGTCTCTAGACCAGTTTTCTTTATTTTCCTGGTAAGGCTATATACAATAATCTGCTAAGTAAATATGAACTAGGTATCGTGGGCTTAATAGCAGGCATTCCTCAAACAACTATTGTTTTATTATAGTCTATCTATGTACATTTTAACAGGTATGGCACAATAGATTTTGCTTAAACTGTTATGGTTTACTGATCTAGTACTTTTACACTTCATAAGGTCGGAATTACCTAGATAGTATTACGGTTTTTATAAGTTCGAGAGTAGGTAAAAACGCTAATCGAAAATCGACAACAACCAAGTTATCATATGTCGTGGCAATATTAGGGTAGTGTAAAGTAAATATAATTACTTGTTTATGAGAAAACTACTTATTATACTTTCTCAAATTGACTAAATTGTACCTGAATAGTACCTAAGATTTACTGAAAAAAAAGTCTTATTATTGTATCTATCGCATGTCGAACTTGTTTATGAAATAGGATTCAATTATTATACCATTTTATTTATTGACAATACGGAGTACAATCGGGTACAGAAAATACGGCACTTTTATTGTAAAATATCTCAATTTGAAATAGTAAGAGAAACGATAAATAGCAATTCCCAAGACAATTTATCTTGGAATAGTATCCGATGCTTATTGCAAAACTGAGCAATTTAATTGCCCTGCCTCTTAGAATGGATTTGTTTATCGATTTCGACTTGAAGCTTTGAATTGAAGCGTTTACTAAAGTTTGTTTGGTATATTGAGACAACGGTTTCAACCATCCGATTGGTATCCAAAAAAATTTAGGTAAGAATGCATTTTAGGTAAACGGCAAAATAAAACTATTTGGTATATTCCTATAAGGTCGCATGGACTCTGGTTACTACTCTAATTACTCCTGGATTCATCTCTAAGAAGCAAGTTTAAGAAGATCTCCAACCAAATTACAGAAGCGACCTACTCTGTAAAACATCGAAAAAAAGTAATGTGTGTTTATTAAAAAGTCTTATTATTCGTCGTAGTTATTATTAGTCGTTTTATTGCAAAATATTAAAATAAATCAGAATAAAATTAAGAATGATTAAATAATTTAAGATCCTTTTATTTATTTTGATGATAAACTTAGTAAAAATAAAAAAAATATTTACCTGTGCGCTTAGTATAGTAACTCTGTCACTGATATTGGAATGCTGTAGGTATGTAGAAAAACACGATTGCTACATTTTCATCCATGAGCGACGCTGACATGCGTCACGCTGGCACTGGATGGTTGATAAGTCTTTTTTTCCACTTTTACGTCACTATCGGTGTGAGATGGACGGATCAAATTTTGCTAGTAAAAGCAGCTTTATTCAATTTGAATTTTTTTAAATACAAACCTCTCGTGAAATATGATTTAGGCACTACAAAAATAAATTAAGAGTTGTTTTGACAGAAACAAGAGAAATAACTGTTTTGTTGTTTTCATTAATCTGACGACAAAGAAGCTTTTCTAAATTTGAAAGACAACATGCAAAGATTTGTATAGCGTCTCCAAAATACTTTCAAGAAAAAGATCGCTACAAACCTTTGCAGAAGTTTTTCCATTTCGAAATTCCTGAGCTGATCAAAAATGATAAAAGTTTCGAGGAGTAATTAAAAGACAAACAACAGAATCTGAAAACTTTGTTAATTTATCTACGAAAGTTTAAAGATTTTGTCAAATGTATATCGCCTTCGGTTCACGATGCCGATAAAGAATAACTGCTTACAGCAGAAGTATGCAAAGGCGAATTAAAAACTCAGCAAAAATATTGTTTTTTAACCGACGAAAAAAAAGGAAGTTCTCAATTCGACCGTATATATGGTGTTATGCACAGACCATACATCCATATAACTATTTGTAAATCTGCATATATGAATAGGTATCATGCTAACGTGATGCAATACATTCGTACATTAAATGTATAGTAGTAATGTTCATTGATACGAATATACTACACATCATTGTTACTATATGTATATGTAGTTACGGGCTTGCTTTCAAATGTTTCAAATATTCTAAATTCGTAATAATTACCTCTTTACAAGGCATTCCTTTGCTACTGGTAATTTGCAGAACTGGACGCTGATAAGCAATACAGTGTCTATTAACCTTTAAGGTAGATTTTTAGATATTTTTCAAACAAATTGATTAGGAATTGGTATGAAATCTTAAAACGCCATTTTCTCTAAAAAAGCATTTGTAGCTTGACACTGTATCATTTTGGAAAAAAGCTGATACTCTCACACTGATGGATCGATAGTAGCCAAACTCAAAAAGTAAACAAACAAAATCGATAGTAACTAAGAACCACGCAAGAAAACTAGCTTTCAATTGAAAAAAACCGCATCGAAATCGGAGCATCCGTTTAAGAGCTACGATGCCACAGACAGACACACACACCAAGACATTGACGTCAAACTTATAACACTCCTCTTTTTGCGTCGGGTGTTAAAAATGAGTTAATAGACAATTTATGAAGTAAGTCTAGAGCCGCAAAACTATTGGTCGGTTGAGAAATATTGATGAATGGTGGGGTTATAAAAGGGTAGGAATGTATTATAAATGGATAACATTCACTTGAGTGCCGAGAGAGGTTCAAACAACATGGCAGTTACTGTTAGTGAGTATTTTTTATAGTTTAGAAGAGTGGTTGTGAGATGGTCTCTAACACTAATTAATAGGAGTAGTTATTTCAAAAGCACTATATAATTTCTAACCCTTTACTAAACTCTTGTTTTAATCAATAAAATTACAAACATCACCGGTGCATCAACACCAGCTCCTCTGGCGATATGTTGAAGACTGTTTATGTGTGGACAGACAACGTTTCGAACCAAAAGTTCCGCGTTGATGTTCAACATTTAAAGAAAATATTGTGCTACATGTAGTGCGTCAAGTGTTGCTCGTGCACATCAAGCGGAGGTTTTGACCGTTGAATGACGATGCTTATCTTTTATGTCAGCAATATGACTTTTGGCCACGATAGTAAATTAATCAAAATTACTTTATTATTATTTATTATTTACAAACTGTTAGGTATACATGTTGCTTGCCGCATGCCGTAAAACCGTGGGATTATTTGAAAACATATTTGTAACTAGCTGTGCCCGCGACTTTGTTCGCGTTTTTTTCGGAAAACAGCAATTTGTCGCTTACACAACTACCTGGAGCGTACAAAAAAGGTTGTTTTGGTTGCTTACACGTGAAATAACGACATAATTTGGCCGTGTAAAATTACTCATTTGTTTTTCGTGTGGAAACTCACCTCACCTGGCTATTGGTGAGGCCGTATGTGAGGCTTAAACCAACTAAAACCACACGGTGTGCCTCACAGCGCCGTTTATGAGTTGACCGTCGATACGGTGACGTTTTGCCTCCAATGATCCACCCAGCGCTGGCTAGCGGACGGCCACTGGGCGATTTCCAGACACCCTCTTCACGGAAGATTCTGCTTCGGGTCAAGAACATAAAACTCGTCTCATACACCCACGGCCACTCATAGCGTACGCATGAGAGCGCGAGTGAAAAGGTTCCACCTGGAAGTTTTTCTACCGAATCCACACCATCACCTTCTCCTTGCGCGAGATGTTCTCCTCGCAGAAAATCGTCATAAAACAACTGTGACAACCTAACATCTCGATTCGTCCGACCAATTGGGAGACTCTTGCTGTAGGCTAAAAACTATGGGCCCCTCGGTATACCTAACAGATAAATGTTTGCTTCTGAGCTTTGTTTAGTCACGGTGTAACTTAAGATTTCACACTACTGTAACCGAACGGAAGACAAATGGTCTGAAAGTGTAAAAAAAACTTCACCGGTTACATGTCAATATTTCAGCTTAGATGTAATTTTTTGGCGATAGTGTCTGCCATGCATTTAATGTAGTAAAATACTGTAATACTGAGAAAGTGTTAAGTTAAACTAACAACTAAGTCATAGATGTTTTAAATAAAAATTCTATTCTATTCTAATATAATCATGTTGACGGGAATCAACGCGCGATCACGTATTTAAAAGGTATGACATACCTTTGCTTTGCCGTGGTCGTGGCCGTGATCACAGGCCTTTAGGTACTGTAATACTTTTTAAATACGTGATCGCTTGCATTCCCTTCAACATAATTATATTATCATGGAACTCAAAAGTTTAAAAGTTTGGTTCTTCTTTTTCTATAAATCTATTTATAAATATATGTATATTTACTGGACTGGCCTGATGGTCTAGTGGTTAGTGACCCTGATTGCTGAGCCAGAAGTCGTGGGTTCGATTTCCACCCAGGATGAATTATTCTCTGTCTGCCAGCAGCCCAACCAGTCAAAATCTGCGTTTGTGAAAATGATTCCTCGTTTCTGCGAACTGTAGTGACGCTGGCGTAGGCCCCACAATTTGTCTTTATCACTCTGATGTACGAGGTTTTTAGAGTAATTTTATACAGGATTCCCTCGACGACGGAGACGGCTAACTTTCCAAATTACACTCGGAATATTCAACGCGGGTTTCGTTAGGTATACGGAATATCAATATTAAAAAAAATCACACTGTTTCCAGTCACTCGAAGTGCAAATGTGAAACGAGTATTTTGGAAGATGATTTTTATTAGGTAATTCAAAATTCAACTTGCAGTAGTCATGATTCTATACAACTACTACTACTACGAGTTATTTTTTATTAACATAACGTGTTGGTGCGTATAGGTATAACTTAGCTGTCCCCAACGGCGCGTTGAGTCCCATAAGTTCGATTGATGTTAGATTTTCTAATTCCTTGTCATGAATTTCGGTAAAATTCATGACAAGGAATTAGATTTTCTGAATTTCTATTTGGATATCAAAGTTACAGCAAGAAGCTTTGTCTAAGGCACATTGTACGGTAACTCGAGATTGATAAATTAGTACGTGAACTGGTTTAACGTTGTTAATTAACACTCATGTTTCAATAATGAGAATATCAGCTGGAGAATATATTAAGTTTCTGTGTTTGGAGCTTCTAATGCTTCTGATTTGGTTGAAATAAAGATTTTGTCTAGCAGTAATAAGAAACTGCATTTATAAATAATTTTTATAGGAATAAATCGTGATTTAACTTTCACATTTTTTCAGGCAAAATCCTTTAGACAACTAAATTACTTACATGTTATGTATGTACGATAACAATTATACGTTTTGAATGTGAGATTTATTAAGGTGTTTAGAATAAAAAAATTAACTGTTTGGTAACCAAAATCAAAACGATTTTGTCATTAAACTCCATTTTCTCATTAAAATTTAACGTTAATTTTAACCCCTAAAACTAATCGCCCTTACTTTATTATAATGTATATTATGTATTTATGTAATTAAAGATACATAAACAATAAGGAGTTAATGTAGATTCATGGCATGTAGGGTGATGATGATGATGATGGTGAAGTAAAAAGAATCGTTTCTTGATTATAGGAACCTGACATTAGTCAAGCTGGACGAACGGTACTTTTTTTTGGGTGAAAGATCTGTTACCATGCCCCTTATGTTCCCCTGACAACGTGCATGCAAAATTTTACAGTGATTGGTTAAACAGTTCTGGCGTAAAAGATATTAACTAACAAACGCACATTCGCATTTATAATATTAGTTACGATGGCTAAAACTGTTAGCTAAGGATTGGTGATTTAAGAATCATGTATAAAATTTATTAATATAATAAATAATTTACCTCAAAACTAGATGAATAAATCAAACACATAAACAGGACTCTAGAATTACCTATGGAAAGCTAAAATTTAACTACGAGTAAAACCATGTATAGCATATTTATGTCTGCGACAACCTGCAAAATCTCGTTTGGTTTAAGTCGGTTTGACGCAACTACAACGTAACCCTACCCTCGGTTGGGTCGTAAATGGATAACATAAGGGAAATAAAAATGTGCAAGAATTCTACAAGGAAAATAAAGACGCGCAACTATGTATTACGACCAACATGACACAGGTTTTTATCAAGTACTGTACTGTAAATGTAGTGTGGGGAATGAAAGTTAACAAAAAAACAAAATGAAGGAAACAAAATGATTAACACACTAATATCCGTTAAATGTAAGTTGGCACAGTAAATGGCAGATGATTATCACTACATGTTATAAAACAAAGTAGCCCCACCGCGTCTGTCTGTCTGTCTGTTTGCGATAAACTGAAAAACTACTGAACGGATTTTCATGCGGTTTTCAGTAATAGACAGAGTGATACATGAGGAAGGTTTAGGTGTATAATTTGTTAAGATTTTGTGTAAATTGATTGAAATATGTTGATGATTGTTGAAAATGTCTCTGCTATCGGTGCGAAGCCAGGGCGGGTTGTTAGTTTATAATAAGTTTGGAATGAAGTTCAAAAAATAAAGAATGATATTTTACTATGTTGTATAATTTTAGTAATACTCACATTTGTTCTTAATTTATTTTAAAATCATGTTCTAACCTAACCTAACTTAAACACTTAAGTCTATATGAATACCATTGAATCTAATATATCATCTAACCCTAAAGCGTTTTGGAGATACATCAAAAATAAACGTGGTGGATGTTCTACATTACCAGCTAAAATGTATAGGGGGGATGTTATTGCGCAAAATGGTAATGACATTGCCAATCTGTTTGCTGAGCAATTTCACTCTGTATACTCTGATAGTATTTCTACCGACTATACATCAATTGTGGTGACCTCTCCCAACAATAATAAGTATGTATCAATATTACAAATTACAGAACTCCAAATTCAATCTGCAATAAAGAAACTTGACGCATTGAAGGGTGCTGGACCTGATTTAATTCCACCTATTTTTGTAAAGCAATGTTCTCGGTCACTCGCATTACCGATGGCCTTGATATTTAACCGATCTATTGCGGACGGCAAATTCCCTGAAGAATGGAAAAAAGCTCGTATTGTACCAGTCTTTAAAAAAGGGGACCACGCAAGTGTTAAGAATTATAGGCCAATATCTATACTCTCATGTTTTTTAAAATTATTCGAATCTGTTCTGTACCCTTCAATTGCTACTTTAATTCGTAATAATATTTCTGACCATCAACATGGATTTATAAGCGGTCGCTCTATTTTAACAAATTTAGTTACCTTTGTTACTGACATATCACAGGAAGTCGATGCTGGGTCACAGGTAGATGCAATATACACTGATTTCAGCAGCGCTTTCGATAAAGTAAACCATTTGCTTCTATTGCAGAAACTAAATGCTTTAGGAGTAGGAGGAACGTTGCTTAATTGGTTCGAGTCATACTTGTATAACAGGCCACAAAGCGTTGCTGTCAATGGTTTTGAGTCGCAATACTATAATGCAGTTTCCGGGGTACCTCAAGGGTCGCATCTGGGGCCCCTGCTCTTCGTTATATTTATTAACGATATAACATCTCAGGTGAAGCACTGTAAAATGTCATTATTTGCCGATGATGTTAAAATTTACCGCTCAATTAAATCATTCAGGGATTCTAAACTAATTCAAGACGATCTTAATGAAATCTGAGACTGGTGCAATGCAAACTGCATGGCACTCAATATAAATAAATGCTTGCATATTAAATTCACCCGCAAAAAGAAACCACTTGTTACGAAGTACGACATTGGCGGCACATATTTAAGCGAAGTAACCGAAATCCGTGATTTGGGTGTGATCATCGATACAAAGTTAACATTTACAGCACACGTTGATAAAACTGTGAAAAAAGCCGAACAAATGCTCGGATTTCTGAGAAGAAATTCTATTGGCTTTAGGAATATTACCACCAAAGTACTTTTATATAATAGTCTCGTCCGCAGCCATCTCGAATTTGCTGATATCGTATGTTCACCGTATTATGTTGTCCATTCGCAACGGATTGAAAGCATTCAGCGAGCCTTTACCAGAAATATCTCATTCTTGTGTAGCGGATTCTCTTACAGAAAACTATATGATGAACGGTTATCTAAATTTGAAATTACCAGTCTTTGTAATCGTAGACGCATATTGGACCTTCTTTTTCTCCATAAATCGATAAGCAATAAGATTCAGTGCAGTTGTCTTTTGGAAAAGGTACCGTTGGCCATTCCCCACTCTTATCCTAGACATAGACTTACTAGAACGTTTCATGTTCCATTCTGTAGAACTAATCTGGGCATGCAATCGCCTATAAGTAGAATTCTCAATCAGTGCAATATCATTCAAACACGCAATCCAGACATTGACATCTTTGGAGATACATTTAATAAATTTAAGATTAAACTTCAAAAAATATTTTATAGTAATTCAAATTCAAATAACTGATATTTGTTTAAATTGTTAAATTTCTTTAGCTTGTTTGTTTACTTTTTGTTATCTTTATTTTATTTTGTCTTTAGCACACTACTATAACTAGCCAATGTTATGTACACCGTAAGTGTCATACATATCAGACTGAAGACTAACAATATATATTTTATAAATGTATTAATATGTATGATGTGGTTGTACTATTTAATAAATAAATAAATATTATTAGAATTATGTTAGGTATTATTACCTGATATACTAAGGTATTTATAAATATCAAAATACCAGTGATAAAGATATTGACCTGCTGCAGTGATAGCTAAAATGGGTACATCAATATTACACCTCATTGTGCGACGAGGCTGGTGGGTTCACTTCAAATATGACCAATAGAAAACATGCAATACCTTGTTTCCCCCAGTGCTTAATAAATATACAATTCCTTACCCAATTCAAGCCAAACTATCACAATGAAGCCAAAAACATTCGGAGGTGCATAAAGTTAGTTCAGTTAACAGAAGTTGGGTAAAGTTTATATAATAATACAATTGTGCCGATACGATGGAACAAAAAGTTCTAGAGCATGTGTTTCAAAGCTCTACGGAATCAACTGTTGAACTGTTTTGTGTAGTGTTTTAATGAAGCGTATTTCTCTTTTGCCGTGTTTATTTATATTAAACTCTGTTGACGTATTAATTCGAGTAATAATATTTTTTTTATAGGTTTATTTCGAACTAAAAGAAACAAAACGCACAGTAAAAATCATGATTCATTAACGCCCATCTCAGGAAGACAAACGGTAAGTATTTCTGTTCTTAATTTGTAACTGTATTTCAGTTACAAATTAAGTTTTTTTTTATCTTTATATCTTTTTATTTTAATTTATATAATAAATTTTATGTAAATTGGTCCACAATACACTTTACTGTACACTTTGTAAATACAGACAAACTATTAATTAATTTAATACAGATAAATTATTATGTATTTACACGGGAGTTAACGCGATTCCCGTGTAAATACATAATTATATCATGGAACGCGAATATTTAAAAGTTAAGAAAGTGAAATTAACTATTACTTGGTTAACAGAGGAGCAAAATACCGTGAAAAAAGTACCTGACACTTCCTCACAATTTTCGCGAAATACAAAAGATAGCCATGCTGCAGCTGTGCCGTTGCAGTGCCGTTATAGTGTGTGATGACCTTTAGTCTGACTGACGCCTACTCCTGACAATTTAAATACCTATTGTGGGTTTAATTGAAATAAATGGTTTTGATTTTGATTGAGGTCGTATCTAAGTGAAACTTTGTATGAATTTGAAGTTTTGGATGACAATACTATAATTTGGTATCTTGGAGATGGGGCCAGGAGGTGTATAGTAGAACTTCTCAGTGGCTTCTAGTAAGCCCCTGGACTTTTGATGACTCTAACAGATTAGGCTTGTTAACGATAGTGCCGATAGTCATTTCAGCCCATGGGTTAATTGCTAAGAGCCTCGACCAACACCTTCAGAGGCTCACGTTAGGCAGCTGGATTAAGAGCCTGATGGAGAAGGCAGTCCTCCTTGATACGGCACGCATTGTGAGGAGGTTTCTGTCTCTGGAACCCTAACCACCGGTAGCTTGGTCCCTGTACCCGATACCGGTGGGGCACTATTTTTGATATTTTTAAATATATTTGTTTTTTTTTAATAGTGAATGTATTTAAAAATGTAATTTATATGTATATTTAAATGAATAAAGAGAATAATAATAATAACTTAACATATCTCACACATGGCCGTCTGATCCCAAACTAGGCAGAGCCTGTACTATGGTACGAGTAACCAGACTGCTGTTAAACATACTTATATATTTCTAAATACATACATATTATAAATAAATTACACCCAGACACATAACAAGTGATCATACTCATCACACAGTTATTTGTCCTAAGTGAGAATCGAACCCACCACCTCTGGTTCAGCAGTCAGGATTACTAACCACTAGATCAACAGCCCAGTAAATTTGAGGACGGTCTAATGATGAAGCCAAGAGGCGAATAAAAGAACTCTTTTCTTCTCTTAGTTCGGTTCACCATTACAATGTGTTTTTTTGGTTTTCTAAACTATAATGAGTCCTGTGTCGCGGTGGAATTTACATACATTTTAGCAACTGTCACAAAGAACAGCCGGATACGTGCCAACTATTTGTGGATCCCAAACCATTTTATCTCGTATTGGAATAGAATAACCAACGTGTCGTAAGTGCATGGTGACCACTTTATCTATAGCGTCATCCATGCAGTCAAATTCAATAAAATACCAAGCACAAAATCACATGAATTCATTACATTTCTCACAATCAACCGCGATGACTGAACAGTCAATGTTTACCAACTTACCAATTCAATGATTTATTATGTACATTGACACCCGTAATCACTGTGGCACAAATTATTGACAATCATTAAGGATTTGAAAGTTAATTAATTAAATTACCGCTTAAAGGAAACAGGTGTACGCGAACGTTATTTAATATTATCTTCTATTTCTATAAAATAAAAATAGTGAAAATAATAAATCAATAATAAACAGAGCGACAGATAGATAAATGCAGCATCCTTCTTTACTTAGTTCTAGATACGGTTTCGTAGAAACATTTATAACGTACAAATTCATATGTAATTATATACAATTTTATTTTATTTTAAAGTATGTATAAATGTATTTTATGTGATATTAAAGTTATGCGATACGACATGAATAAAGAACTTCATCCCTATAACAAGATAAGCGTAACCCTCATATTTATAATTACATTGTATTAAAATATCAAATAATAGGTATTTTTGCCATTTATATTTTTAACTAATTCAAAATCACACACAAATTTCTATTTATTAGGAAAAATATTGCATTGGATATTGAAAAGTGTATACTAGTTTTAGAGAATTTTATTTTATGTATTTTTCTGTAGTTACCCATACAACCAAGTACGAGATGTATTCCCGAATGAGTTTCACTTAAAAATTAAAAAAAAAACAAAGAGATAATAAACCATCCAGGTTATTCAATATCAAACCTTGTTTCCAAAGTATTAGGTATACTACTACGTCTTTTTGTCCCGAAAATTCCTTTTTTTAGAGTCTAACACTATAAAACTACCTTTACTTTTCATGGTATTTAATATCTAAATATATATGTAACAGTCAATGTTTGTTTGTTTGTCCTCTATGCGATCCGAAACCATTGATCAGATTGAGATGAAATTTGTGGAAGGTGTTCTGGTGAAGCCCGTGAGAGTTCATGGGCCAAAAAATTAATATATAAAAAAAAAAGTAAAAAGTAAATATCGCTCAAAATTCCACCGAAAAGTTGAACTAAATGCTTTGTCAGCTCTTTTTGGTTCGAGTTGCCAAGATCTTGAATGGGCTGCCTGCGTCTATTTTTTTTAGTCCTACTAATATTATAAACGTGAAAGTTTGTAAGTTTGGATATATGGATGTTTGTTACTCTATCACGCCAAAACTACAGAACCGATTGCGATGAAACTTGGTACGTAGATAGCTGGTGACCTGTATTAATATATAGGCTATTTTTTATCACGATATTCCATCGGGATCGGGACTTACGTGGGTGAAACCGCGGGGCGCTGCTAGTTAATTATAATCCAAGAACCTTCAAGAGTAGAGTAAATAGGTTTCTCTTGGATAGGCGTGTACCATCTTGGTCTTCAACGTCACTTTCCACAAACTGAGTTTAAAGGCAAGCCTACTTGCTACATTATTGCATTAAAAACTAAATTTTACGTTATTACTAACCTTTCTTGATGCGACGAGTGATGGTTACTTGGAGGCGCTTATAGCGTCCCTAGACAGAAAATATTACCATCTGTCGCACAGGCCGATTGAATTTCGGTCGCTGAAACGAATTTGAATTCGTACGCTATATTTATCACGATTTTACTAAATACACGTCGTCGATCTGATGAAGATCTGAAATCTAAGGTAATTTTTTCCAGTAACAGACCTGTTTAAATTTTTACATGCAATAATTAAAAAAAATATATTTATATTTTCATATTTCAATACCCTATTGAAATATGAAAATATAAATATTTTTTTTTGCCAAATCAAGCACCGTGAAAAATATAGAAGTCGCGAAGAATATTCACAGAGGTTGAAAAGTAAAAGGTTAATTATGAACTAATCATAATTAAGTATATTTATATGCAATTAAAAAGATTTTATAGTAAACTAATTATGCTGTGAACGGAAGGTTCTATTAGGGGTTCTGTTTCAGGTGAAAAGTTGTACGGATATAAAAACCACAAAAAAATCTCACAAAATCCACATAATTTCATATCTCAGACAAATTTTTGATCATCATCATCATCATTTCAGCTGGTTGATGCCCACTACTGGGCATGGGCCTCCCCCAAAGATCACCACAACGAGTTTCGATTTTAATAAATGACATTTGTTGTTTACTGGAAACTGAAATCTCAAACCGCTTTAAATTCTCATTAGATTAATCAATTCACTTTTAAATTGAACTCAATACCTTGTGAGTGAAATCCTAACATTTTAATCAAATAGGGTCACAGGCTCACAGGTCACGATTTAATTACATTCTTGAGTTTCCTTTGAAGTTTCCTGTAACGTTTCGAGGTTTTAACGTCTAGATTATTATATATAAATACATTTAGTTTAGTTAATTGCTTATTTAATTGAAATATCAATCAACTACCTTCATTTCAACATTTAGCAAGTTTGACTTAGATGTGAAATGCAAAACTAATTACGTGTTAACACCATCAAATTGAAACCGACGTCACATCACGCTTCAGAAATCGTCATTAAGTTTACACGTGCCAAAGTTTAACAAACGTGATGATCCAAAATTCAAATGTTACCATTTAGAATTCGGTGGCGTTTATTGTTGATGATAAATCTGACGTTGATCTTAATGTGTAAAACCGTTATGACAATTGGATTACAGCCGACACAATTTCCGCGCTAGTTGGTCACAAGTACATAGGCTGCACTAAAAGTATCGGGAATGGAATATTTCCACTGTTTCTGTCATATTAAAATCTTTTTAATTGAAAACACCTTGGTTTTAAAAATCGAATACCATTTATTTATTTATAAAAAGATTCTCGGTCTTATCACAAGGTTTTGTCAAACTTGTTTAGTCGTTGAGAAAATGGAATTGTGTCGAGAAAATTTAAGAGCGATGATTTATTATGACTTTCGAAGTGGTTTAACGCAAAAACAGTGTGTTGACCGAATGATTTGGTGCATTTGGTGATGAAGCCCCATCCAAAACCACAATTTATCGCTGGTTTGCTGAATTTCAACGTGGACGTGTCAAGCTCAGTGATGATCCCCGTAAAGGTCGTCCAAAAACTGCAGTCACCCAAGATAACGTTGATGCTGTGCGTAAGCTAATTGAGGAAGATCGACATGTACATTACTGCGAAATTCAGGCAACTTTAGACATTGCCATGAGTCAAATACAAATAATCTTGCATGAACAATTAGGTGTAAAGTAAAGTTGTTTTCCCGATAGATACCGCACTCGCTCTGTGAAGAGCAAAAAGTGGCTCGCGTTACTTGGTGCGTCAGAACTCTCGAAAGATTCCACGCAGGATCCTCAAATGCTGTATACAACATCGTATCAGGTGACGAATCCTGGATATACGCGTACGAACCCGAAACCCACGAGTTTGGGTGTTCGAAAATGAGTTAAAACCAACAAAAATTGTTCGTTCACGGAGTGTTGCAAAAAAAAGGTGGCCACGTTTGTCTCCAAAACCGGCCATGTTGCGACTATTTCTCTTGAGGGACAAAGAACGGTTAATGCTCTTAACTCCTTAATGCGGCCCTGTAGCAAAATCCTTTCTTAGCTGACGTGCCCTACCTATAAGCCACCTCTGTCAAATTCCAAAGGTCAAAGTTCTCTTGTAAAGAAGTACCCCTGCCTATAAACTACCTTATTGCTAGATTTCAGGTCTCTAGTAAAAAAACCAAGGATTTTCATACCAACTTTCGATGGCCCTCAAACCCTCCAAATCTGGTCCTGTCACAAAATTCGTTTCTAGCTAACGTCTCCTACTCATAAACTACCTCCTTCCTAAATTTCATCTTCATAGATCAAGTAGTTATCCAGATTTCGTGTTTAGTCTGTAGGTGAGTGAGTGAGTATCCTAACGCTTTTACATGTACTAGCAGTTCCCGCGTGGCTTCGCTCGCATGTACATATTTATATATTTTGTGCGGCACCCTAATTTTGTTTCCAAACTAAAGGTAGTCTAAGTTACTCTTTATAAGACTAGCTATCTGGGAGTGAAATTAGCATGGAAATCAGTAAATCTGTTTCAGAAATTAACCAGAACACACAGCCAGACAAAAATTTACAAACTGTTTTTTAGTCATAGGTGTGGTGCAAATAACTGTATGAGCTTAAAAAAACTATTAGTTTGACCAGACACTTCAATTTTATTAATTTGTATTGTTATGTTTGATTTTATTATAAGCAATCCAAAATATAAATTTTAACGCAATACTTATTAATACTGACCTACTTAGAAATACTGGTAATGAGAATTTGTATGATTAGTATTTATATATCATGTAACTACTTTTCTTTTCGTTGGGCTGTGACGGTCACGTTCAACTAATGCTATTACAGAGAGCTCTGTTACCTAGAAGAACAAGTTTCGACAACTACTTGGGTGGAATTGGTCTTCGATTTTGTTCAAATTCTCCTTGCTTTGTGCACCACAAACTAAAGACGACCTGGCACTGGCGTACGTGTTTACGGTGACGAATGTCAGGATGGATGATGCTACATCTTTCTGGTTGAAATTCTTAGTTTTAGTATCAAACTCTTTATATTCGTGTTAGCTATATTTTTCTTTATCCTTAATTAATTCACCATGTAACCATTGCTAGTTGCGCTTATTTCCAGCCGCGTTTGCATAATTCTAAAAGTTTTTAGTTTATATTATCCGCTACGTAGTTGCAAGTTGGTTAAGACTAACTTCTCGTGTTAATCCTTCAACATTATCAGCGTTTACTCTAGATAGTTTTTCCAGTTATCTTTAGCCTATACGAGCACTCAGATCTTCAGGGAATTTAAAATGGGTGAATGACTTTTAGCTAAAAGAAAGGTTACTTATAAAAAAAAATACTAATTTTATTATGAATAGTTTCGACGTGGAAATGGCTAAATCTCCAGATTTAAAATTTTAAGCAATAAATTACAAATGATGATCCTCGTAATGGATGGAAACTTGACTTTAAATAAAATGAGAAGGTTTTTGGTGTCGTTTTCCGTTTTGAGTAATTCTTTACATATAAATTCTGCAATTGGTAAACCAAAAAAAAAAAGGATTCGAGTATGTTTTTTTACGAGAATGAGCTTTAAACTATAATACATTTAAAGTCACATAAAGATCAAGAACAAAAATATTTGCTTAGATACTAATATGTATTTGAATTTCATTAAATGTCTGGCCAGATTCAAATTATACTGTGTCCATTCGTTTAAACAAATGATTTTTGTTATACTCAGTGAAAAGAGTTATGTTCTATTGTTTGTAGTGATGTGACCAAATGTTTCTACTGCGTATTTGGGAATCGATATAAACTATATCTAAATCATAAAAAAAATGTTTAATCTGTATTTATGAATATATAAAATTATTATTTTTGTAATAAATAACATCAAAATGATAAAAATTAAGTTTAAACTTAGACAAATGAAAGATGATACACACTAGATTCGTCACTTGAGTCCTTGATAGTAATAAAAATCAATTCCTATGTATAATATACAATATTAAACGTGGGTAACAAAATTTTTTAAACAAGTTCAGTATTTTTAGCCACAAAAGGTTTTACTTTTTTGAAATCGATCAAAATTTTCTCTTAAACAATCTATTCTAATTTTTCGAAACTTTTTTTTTGAATCGGCAAGATTTTTTAATCCGTACTGACTAACTACTTATCGAAATGTCAAAAAAAAATTAATGGATAGAGAATAGACAGGCATTTACATCCTACCGTTACTAGGGGTAAGTTCAAATACCGCGTCTAAATACGAAGCGTCAAGATATGGAGGAACTTTAAATTGGGGATTTATCTTCCAACATATATTATTGTTTACTTTAAGTACAAGTTAGTTTTCGAACTCTGTAACTTACTGGTAGGTATCAAATTAATGTTTCAAATCGTTTTGGATTGGATAAGTTTAGGTAGTTTATTTGGAATATATATCAATGTGCGATTTAATATGAATTCGTTATTCCGTTCATTAAAATGAAAGAAGGAATTTCATCACTTTGTTATCTGTCTGTCTGTCAAGACCCTTTTTCTTAGGAACGCGTGGAGGTATCAATATGAAATTAACCACAAATATTTATGTCTGCGGTTTCTTGAGGTGTAAAAATCAAGCTTCAAGTTAACGCTATCAAACGAAATGGTTTTTTGAGCCATATATTTCAACAATTCATAGTTAAATCAAAACTTGTAGGGTACCTCCCATTGACCTAGAATCATGAAATTTCAATAGAATCATGAAAAATCCTATAGCACAGGTGAAGGAAAAAATTTGAAAGTCGTAATTTATAGTTACTTTACATAAAAATATTTGTTTGTGATTACAAAGTTATATTTTGCGCCAGTAACTCGTATCTCTGTATGATACCAATTTTGGTATATGTGTTGGTTCGAACCGAGGGCTGTTAGACAAGATGTATACCTAATGAAAAAAATTTCGGCGGTGAATCCATCCTCTTCCTCGTCGATTTCGTTTTCCCATATTAATACCCCTTTAGGGTTATGACATATTTTATTACTATTGGAACATAATAGAAGCCGTTATTTTTTAGTTAAACCTCCTTGTTAAAACAGTTCTGTTCCGAAGTTATAATCTTGTGCTACAATTTGGATAGGTGGCGCCGTCGTAACATACAAGCGTACATCTTAAAACGGCTAAAAAATTCTGTTCTACCTCATCGTATATACATATATTAAAACCTATATTTTTCATATATCCATAATAAACAACGTACAATCTCCCACACCTGCAATTTTATACATTAATAAAAGCAGGAACCTGAAAAATAACGGTTTATGTTCTGATATTAAATGAACATTACGACTTAACTGTACATCAAGAAGATTTATATTACCTTCGTGCATCTGAGATGAATAGACTCAAGTATCAAGTTTTGAATAGAATCTGCATTATTATTATTATCTTAAGCTAGAAGTCATGAAATCTGAAAAAAATTGAAAATTTGAACACACCTTTAGACCTTTTAGGGAAATTGCAGTAAGCAACATAGGTATTAGAAGAAATTGCTGACATAAATATATCTATACAATTTTTCAGAAACTATACTAACATAAAAGACTGATTTTATAACGCAGAAGAGGGTATCGAATGACAATATTTTAAGGTTTTTTTACACGCTAATCTGATGTCTGAATCTGATCGTCTTTAACAACGTAACAAGAAAGGCCGAAAGCTAAGACTGCACTAAGATGGTACCGGAACGGACAAAACACAACAACAACAAGGGCCTTGAGTTCCTTTGATAAAAAAACGTTAATATAGGTTAATGCGATTATGTATTTGCGTTTGGAATAAAAGGATAATGTTAAGTAAGTTCATGGTTGTAATTAATTTTCTATCAATATAGTTAGAAGTCCAGAGAAAAATCCCTAGTGCCATGGAACCACGGGTAATAAAAATTACCCCTGCACCCCTGGGATAAACAGTGATTATTTTTACTTCTTTTCATAAAGAGCAGCTATGGAGAAACTGCGTAAAATACAATAATTTATTGCTCATAGGAACTTTTGTATTTAGGAAATTGCTGTGTATGTATGTTAATTATCACACCAAACAAAAATATTAAATTTGTCTGCATTCCATCTAAACTAAGTGCATCTACTATCCCACAAACCTAAAACTTTGCACAATGTATCGGACAGTGTCAGACAGTTGCTATTCTCTTTTATAAGTAACTATAGATTAATGATATTAAATATAAACTGTTGGGGTATCATAGTTCAATAATGAAAATGAAACTTCAAATAAGTAATTACCCAGTCACTGAACTAAGCTCTCGCGTGGAAACTCCTTTCACACAGCATACGTAATAAGTTTCCACGGACGACAGAGAGCTCAGTTAATAGTGAATTCCTTTAGAACGCGATGATTCTATCTTAACAGTTCCCAAGAATTTGTGAAATAATTTATTAATGATAGAATATTTGGTTTCAAGGTAAAATATATTCAATAATATCAATAATATGTACCTTTACACTGTAAGTTTCGTTTCACTTACGGGTTACCAATATTTTACCTCTTGACTGGCTTGTTGGTCTAGTAGTTAGTGATACTGCTTTCGGCTTGCAAAATATTATCCAAAATCTGCTCCGTCTAAACCAACCATTTGTCAGTGAAGATTTCAACTGGTAGTGTTTTCAATATTTTACATCAAAATTTGACCATGAAAAAGCTTTTTTCCAAATAGGTGCCGCGTTCGCTAACAATTGCTCAAAAGCAACAAGGTATCAATGACTCAGAGCGCTGTCTTTTACGGTTCAATAATAGTAAAAAAAAAATTACGTCGGTATGTGACAATGGATTTACTATTTCACTCCGGAATCCAATCGGTAGTCAGCAGAGTGGAGAGCGGCCGGTGAAAGTCGCCCGAAGCGGCCTAAGACGCGAAAATAGGGCGTCAAGGTTATTGCCTCTATATTTTGGGATGCGCATGGAATACTCTTCATTGACTACCTTGATAAGGAGAAAAATATAAATAGTGAATATTACATGGGATTATTGGAGCGATTAAATCGCGGAAAAACGGCCTCAAATAAACAAAAAAGAAGTGATCTTTCACCAGGACAAGGCCGTGTCACAAATACATGATAACGAAGCCCAAACTATAGAATTACGCTTCGAATTACTTCCCCATCCACCTTATTCTCTAGATCTGGCCCCCAATGCTTTCTGGCTGTTTGCAGATTTAAAAAAATGCTCCAGGGCAAGAAATTTGACTCAAATGGTGAAGTAATCGCAGCAACGGAAGTTTATTTTGAAGTCAAAGATAAATTGTTCTACACACATTGAATAGAAAAGTTAAAAAAACATTGGAGGGATTTTTTAAAAGCTTCTTAACAAATGTGTTATACTAGCAGCGCCTCGTGGTTTCACCCGCGTAAGTTCCGATCCTGTGAGAATATCGGGATAAAAAGTATAGCCTATATGTTAATACAGCTCTCCAGTTATCTACCTACTAAGTTTCATCGCAATCAGTTCAGTAGTTTTGACGTGAAAGAGTAACAAACATCCATCCATCCATCCAAACTTTCACATTTATAATATTAGTGGGATTAGATTACGGATTATAAACGCGAAAATGAGTTTGTTTATTCGTTACGTTTTCCCCTTATCTCTTCAAGGGATACCATTTTTCACATATTTTGTCAGGGATACAGAAAAGGACTAAGGGTACAGTTCATTTCATCCGGATACAGTTCCTGAGGGGACCTGAATTAATTGAAAAAATCTACATTCAAGCGACTAAAGCCGCGAGCAAAAGCTACTAGTCATATAAAGATAAAATTAGATAGCTCGCAGACTAAATCTGTAGTATTTTTTAATTTCGTGCATTCTTTATGTTATGAATTTTTCAAGGATACTACACATGAGTACTTTCATCAAACAGTTTTCACGAGAAATTGCAAGACGAGTTCATAAGAGCTTGCTTTGCTAGCTCAAAAAATAACAGTAGATCTGGTCTTGCAGTATTTTATTACTTCGAAGCGAGTAAGTATGTAGGGACAGTAAATTTAATTTGAATAATGCTTACAATATTGCTATATTTTGTTATTTATCTTTAACTAGCAACCCTAGAGGCATCACCAACAATCATCATCACATTTCAAATAATTTACACAAAACGTTAACAAATTATACACCTAAATCTTCCTCATGAATCACTCTGTCTATTGGTGAAAACCGCAAGAAAATCCATTCAGTAGTTTTTCAGTTTATCGCGAACAGACAAACAGACGCGGTGGGGGATTGTTTTATAATATGTAGTGAAGTATTAAGTACTTTTGTCTATGTCCTTCAACAATCAACGGGTACTTACGGTAAATATTTTTTTAATAAGCTTCTTATTTAGGCGTACGTCATACTGTTTCATATATTTCATATATTTTCAGTCTATTAGGGGAGATCACGAGAGTTTGATACGAATATTATCTTGTGCTTTTTAATAGCTACCGCAAAGCATGAACATAAAAAAGAATGAACTATACCAACTAAACAATTTCAGCTTAATAGAAGCAAACTTACTTAAGTAACAAAGTAATCAAAACGTTTTTCCTTTACAAAACCAATTTATAAATTTAAAAAAAATGTTAAAAGGCCGACCTTTCCTAATTATGCTGTCTATTTTCAAGTTAAATGAATAGTCCAGTATACAAAGTGAATTACCCGTGAGGAAATACATATTATTAAAGTTATATAATAAAGCCAACATAGATATTAATTACACAGATATGGTTTCACGTTTTTAGGGACTAATGGAGCGAGTTCCATTATTGTTGGTGTTATAACAATGGCCGAATAAGTGTGTTTTAGCCGAGTCAGAATTTGGCAAATAGAGGCCATTATGAGGGTTCAATTCTGAATATTTTTATGCTGAGGGGAATGGGTGGACGTAATCAGTATTTTGACCATACTTTCATAATTGCTTAGGGTCCGGTATTTTTGCAATTACTAGCACTTGTAGAGTTTGTTATACATACACAGTAAAAGGAAAAGTCAAATCCAGAAGGTTAGTACAATATTTAAAATTAGAGTTTGTACTGGTTATAAGCACAGTAGTTTATTGCATTCATTGCTTCATGTTATCTTAGTATGATAAATAACTATTTAACGATAAGTTTACAAAAAATAACTTAAAGAAACAACTATAAATAACAATCACAAACAAACATAAACCTTATTTAGGGAACCTATGGTTTTATTTTATTATACATTTCTTTGTTGTACCTAATTTTGAAAAGGTTGGTATGCACTGAGATTTTCTCAACATCGCGGCATCGGCGCGTGAAAATATTTTACGTACAGACAACGTAAAATGCACTAGTCACGACTAAAAACCTAGTTTAAGATGAGCCAAAAGATGAGCCATAATATTTAGACATGTAAAGATATGTTGCTCTTTGTTATTAAATAAATATCATTCACCTAATTTTAGGTCATTACGGCGCTGGGTTTCCTCATACGATATAATGCTCAAATAATGTGCAGAAGGTGTCACAAATCGCAACGAAAAGAGCACGAAGAAAACAAAGAAATATACCTATATATTTTTTTAGGCCAAGGTAAAAAAATTTAAAAAGCGAAAGACGAAACGTAACAAATAATACACTCAAAATGTATTCCATGAATTGAAATGCGGTCGGGTTCAAAACAGAGCTGTCTCGTACGTCAATCTATTACTCGTACTATGACAGACTGCGAGACCTCGTGTTCCAGTAACATCCTAAATAATATTAGAAACGCAAAAATTAGTTTTTTTTGTATATATACTCGTATATTTGTTTATTACGCTTTCACGCCTTTACTACAGAATAGTCGTTTATTTTTTTTTTCTTTCTACGCTATCACAAGGGGTATCAACATTTTCATAATTACGAAGAAGGTTATGGCGACTTCCACATACAGCAGCAAAAACATACTTCAACATCATCTAGCAAAGACGAGTTGAACTATGGAGTAACTACTAATCCTGCAACGCGTTATTATTATTGCGCATTAGCACAAGTAGTTTCACTACACCTCGAACTTATTATTTAAAAATCACATAAACCCCTTTTAACACAATTGCAACTGTACCCTTTAGTATAAAAATTACTTTGGTTACAAAGAAACACTTACGAGTCAAGTCAAGAAAGTCCTCGAATCCCACCAGTCTGGATGGATGGATGGATGGATGTTTGTTACTCTTTCACGCCAAAACTACTGAACCGATTGCAATGAAACTTGATATGTAGATAGCTGGAGACCTGGATTAACATATAGGCTACATTTTATCCTGATATTCCCACGGAAGCGGGACTTACGCGGGAGAAACCGCAGGGCGCAGCTATAGTATTATAAACGCAAAAATAAGTTTTTTTTTGTATATATATTTGTTTAACACGCTTTCATGCCTTTACTATGCAATAGAGTGCCCCGTCT
This sequence comes from Callimorpha dominula, assembly GCA_949752705.1. Taxonomy (NCBI): domain Eukaryota; kingdom Metazoa; phylum Arthropoda; class Insecta; order Lepidoptera; family Erebidae; genus Callimorpha; species Callimorpha dominula. The sequence goes on from OX457007.1 coordinate 14,729,941, forward strand.
GTTTATTTTTTTTTCAATGTAAGCTGTCACAAGAGGTATTAAAACTTGCATAACCTTGCACAAACTACGAAAAAGGTTGTGGCGACTTCCACATACAGCAGCAAAAACATACTCCAACATTATCTAGCGAAGACGAGTTGAATTATGGAGTAACTACTAATCCTGTATCGCGCTATTATTATTGCGCATTAGCACATATATAGCACAAGTAATTTCACTAGGCCACGAACTTATTATTTAAAAATCACATAATCCATTTTTAACACAATTGCAACTGTACTCTTTAGCATTAAAGATATTTATTTATTTATCTCTTTATTGTACACCTTTTATGTGAGATACAATCCAAAAACAATGTAAACATTCAGGTATAACAATTGGCGGTCTTATCGCTCACGGCGATGTCTTCCAGACTACCTTGGTACGGATATTAACAAATATAAATTACTTTGGTTACAAAGAAACACTCACGACTCAAATTAAGAAAATCCTAGAAATAAGTTGAAAATTAAGGGAATTTGCAGGTTGATACCTAATAAATTCGTAGCCACCTATAACGGTAACGTGTAATTGCATGCAAATCGCTTTGTGTACTTGTGTACAAAAAGATTTTTTTTTTTACGAACTTCAAAAAAGGAAGAAGGTTCTGTGTTCGGCTGTAGGTATGTATTTTTTTTAAGGATGTTCAAATATTCTTTTTTTGTTTGAAAGGGTATGCTCCCCCAGTGGTCCCATTGTCACCAAGTCCGGATCTGATGTTGGTATCTGAGGGGTAACGAGCTAAACCCTCAGAAATTAGGGGCAGATGTAGTGTGTTTGTTGATTTTTCTTGAAATTAAGTTTAAAATAATTAACGTTATTGTTATTAACAAACTTAAAAAAGTATGAGGTTCTAAGTTTAGCAGTTTGTACCTTTTTTAATAACTTATTCAATCAAGTGCTTCAAGCTTTGCTACACAAACTAAGAATCTTACCACCTTATCTCAATAAACTATCGCACTTATCTATTAAACGGAAGTTGTATAATCTAACGAACTACAGTTGGGTAATTTACAATGCAGTAGGTAATGTTCTAAATACCGTATTTACTCTGTATGTACGTACCTTACACTAAAAATGGAAAAATAAACACTTTAAAAAAAGCACTCAAAAGGGCAGTGACGCAGTGATAAGTGAAAAATAATCGATTTCAAACTTAATTAAAAAGACTACATACATGTGACACTTTTAAAATAATAGGTAACATTATAAAAGCACCATGCTGGCACCGACTTCAAACAAACCAGTAGGTTTGTGTGCAGTCAGTGCTTGAAACATAAACAAACAACAAACAGCTTAATTAAGAACGGAATTTAATTCTAATGAAATATCTGAATATATCCACCCACCACCAACAAAAAAATTCGGGACATCCTACTACGCAACCGGTCATAATGAAGTTTTATATGAACGTTGTCAGGGATACACAAAAGGACATATACCTTACATATCTTTCATCCCGAAAAAACTTAGTATTCCCGAGGGATACATAAAACTTTTACGCTAGCGATAGCTATAAGTAAATGCTAGTATGTTATATGTTTCATTTTTCTAGAGCACCTTTAGACAAGCTGTAGAAAGTAAAATTGCTTTGAGAGTAGGTTTGTCCGAACTACGGCTGTTTGTCAGCTGAAGATTTCATACAGGGACACATACTAAGGTACGTGTAGGATACATACTAGTCCTGGCCATCGCCACGCCCACTAATCTTGCAAACACTGCGAAACACTTGCTCCTTTAAGAGAAACTAAGCGCTTCTGACCTCTCAAGAAGAGACTTTGATACACGATGCGTTATACAATAACATTGTTGTGCCCTCTCTATATCATTTGCTTAATGGCTATTATTATTATACATAGCTTAAGAAAAACTATCATAGTGCTGTTGTGTTGGTGAATATAGCAAATGAAACACACTACAAATTCAACTTCGAAAGTATCGTAGCTTTTGTTACAAATATACATAATACAATACTAATAATTTCAGTCTTTGGAGACTTCCAAATAACTTAATTTATGATGATTGAAAGCTATTCGCAGGCTGTGTTAAGAATATAATTCAGAGACTGATATTTCATTTTTGAATTTATTAATTTAAGCTCCTTAGCGTAAACCTTAAAGCTTTCAATACCACAGAAATTATAAAGCTAAAGAGTTTGTTTGTAATTTAACACGGTAAGCGGAACTCACAACCAGTCCGACATGAAAACGTTTAAAATAGCCTATTTTATTATATAAAACTACGATATAGCCCAGTAGAAGTCGCTCAGTAAGCATAAATAAAAAACAGCCAATCTGAGTACTGTAGCCGAGTAGGTACACTTGTATGAAATAGAAATAAATGTACTAGGCATTCATCCATATATAATGCTCGTAAAACCGCGGGCCTTACATCTTAGCTAAAGAGAAATAAGTACGCTGGTTCTGGGTATTTCAAGTTCAATGGGTAAGAGGTAAAGACCCAAACCTCTATACATAAATGTAAAGAAATCGTGAACCCTCAAAATAATAAAGTTTAAGATTTTTTAAGCATCATCAATTGTCAATGAAATATAAGTGAGACAAAGTATAAAATAATTTAGATATAAGGTTTTTTTTAATACCATTTGTCATAGTCTTATTATATGTCTTATATATTAGGTTTGACAATTATCTTTTAAATAATAATATAATAATAATAACCTCACACATCTCACGTACGGCCTTCTGATCTCAAACTAGGCAGAGCCTGTACTATGGTAACCAGACTGCTGATAAACATACTTATATATTCCTAAATACATACATATTATAGATACATTAAACCCAGAAGTTCAGCAGTCAGGATCACTAACCACCCACTTTTTTTGACCTGTTGGTCAACAGGTCAAAAAAACAGTATCACCGACTTAAATGGGCCTGAATCATGATAAATTTGTATTTTTAAAATGCTACCTAGTGAAATAATGGAGAAGATCATCCCCCGTAGTGGGGTTATGGGTTATAGGTTGAAAAAGATCATGATGTTTATAATACTACTATCGTTAAGATGTTATTCCAGTTAAAGTCAAATCTAACTCAAACGAAACTATTGTTCTCTTTATTTTCTTGTAAAACTACTGTAAAAGTAACATTTCTGGATTGTTACCTTATTTAAGAGTTTCGAGATCTACATAATATGATGCAGTGTTTATAAATAAACAGACAATGTCAATTGATTGATTATTTAAAACAATTGAACCGACACAGCCGGTTATAGATGTATATAAACATTGCCCTTAATCCTGTGTCGTGAATACCATCATTAACAATACCAGGTTTGTTATATTGCACTATTTCAAAAGACAAGATGTTTTAGTTTAGAACACTTCGACAACTAATATAAGACCACATATATATGTAACAATATGAAGCCCCTTGGTAATAAACGGTTGCCACTGTGTATAAAAAGCAGTGGTGTCACTGACTACACCGGGTTATCACGGTTTAGTTGTTCTCATTCCAGAAGAAATGTTATATCGCTTTATTTATCAGATTCAGTTAACATTTCCTTTTCTCAGTATCGCTTTTCGATTTAACAGCGTGTAGGTTCGTAGAACAAAGAAGTAGACTTCTGCGGCCGACACAAATGCAATTTCCCAACTGCCAATCTTTTAGAGTACAAGCTATATAAGTAAATGTTAGTTTTGAATTTAATTTAGTTAAGGTAAATTAAAGGTAAGCATTTTATAAAAATGAAATTTTCTAAGCAAAAAAAGGTTATTTAAAATGAACTTCAGCTCGAAATCCCTCGAATCATTAAATATATAAAAGCTAGAACTGATAAGGAAAATGAAATTAAAAATCTTTTCTTTAATGGTTATGAAGTTGATGAAGGTTTTTACACAAAGGTATTTCATTATGTTATGATAGTATACTGTATTGTTACGGTATTTATTTTAATTTATAGTAGGTATATTGTGTGTAAACATCTACTGTTTACAATCATTATGAACATAAGTAACACGTCTTTATCTCTTGCACTGGACACTGAGTTCACTCAACCCAAGTCGAGTAAGAAAGATATCGACCCAAGTGCCTCAACACGACAGTTGCATACGTTACGTACTGAGCCATCGTATAGTCATAGCAATTGATTAATATAATTTTGAATGTTTCTAAACTGGAATATTTATGTAATTAACTAAAATCTCCGACAATGGTAAGAAAAATACTTGAAATTACATTTACACTGTCACTCTAATTAAAACAGATTAATATTCTTAATAATAATAATTATAATACTCGCCTCGTTTACTCAATTTAAAGTAATAAAAACCAATAAGGACCACAAAAAATTTGGGCCCGCAGAGGTAGATTCCGTGTTTTTTTTTTTTTTTGAAAATCTGCCCCCTTTTGGGGGAATATTCCCCATTCACGTACTTAACCTTCATTTTTGCCCTGTTGATTTTTCATCCAAGTATGAAAGCAATCAGTGCATAATTGCGACCTCTGTCGTGCCGGTAAAATTGAGGTACATACATATATATATATATATTAACTTTTTTGGAATACTAATTTTTGGAAAACTCGACAACTGGTACAAAACCAAAAGGTAGACTTTTCCTCGAAAAATCTACCTAAAAATTTATATATAAATACACATATATATATATATATATATAATAAACTTTTAGGTAGATTTTTCGAAGAAAAGCGAGTACCTAAACGCGGTACAGTAAACGGTTAACGGCGATTCGGATTTCAGCATGATTGAGACACACGCGCGATAGCTCGTAGCACTTCCTCTTGTTTTAATTATTTTTTGGCTAAAATTTTCAGCTTTTATGTCCTTTTATTTCACGATAGATGAGTTGGGTTGCTCAAGTTACGTTCATACACACATTAAATAGTTTAATAGACACCTTCATCCAGTGATAACCGGGGGCACTGTCTGGGCACTCCTAGATACTTATATCTAGGAGTGCCCAGACAGTGCCCCTATCCAAATGCTATTTCACCTCAAAAGGTGAAAGCAAAAAACCAACAATGACGTCCTACACTACTATTATACTACACAACACTATATTACATAATTGTCGTTAATGATAAGGCATCATGTTGAAGCATATGACAGGTAAGAAACCCATAATTGTTCGCAAAAAGAACTAACATATTATAAAACCCCCCACCGCGTCTGTCTGTCTGTCTGTTCGCGATAAACTTCTGAACGGATTTTCATACAGTTTTCACCAATAGATAGATCGATTCATAAGGAAGGTTTAAGGTTTGTTAAGGTTTTATGTAAATTGGTTAAAATATGATGATACTTGTTGAAGAAGTCTCTGCTACCCGTGCGAAGCCAGGGCGGGTTGCTAGTACTGCATATATTCTGTTCATTGATTACAACAGAAGTCCCGTCTAGAACTCAAGCTTTGGAATATCTTCTCGAAGCGGGAACGCGGTTACTTGTAAGTACTCTTTTGCTATTTCAATACAATTAAGTCTACTCTACAGGAAGTTTTGCTACTACAATCCGTACATTGATGACAAAAAAGTAATTCTTATTCAAATAAGACCTAAAAATAAATATAGTCGTTGTCTTTCCATCATTGGTAGACAATCTTTTGGTTCTATAAAATCAGTCATAAATATTTATTGCTATATAATTGAGTCAGAATTTATTATTGTTCGGAAAAAATAGGTATTTTCGGAAAAGAGTAATAACTTTGGCTTTAGCTATCTCAAATTACTAGATCCTGCTACTGTTATCCGTGATATGTTGTGTATTGATATTATGTAGGTACATTGAAATTCAAATCATACTAAATCATAGGCACGTCAGATTTTTCCTTAAATTGGAAAAGCTCTACAGCGAAAGCACCGGTATCGTACAACAACTTTTATTTATTAGTACACAAGGTGATTTTTAATTAAATTATGTAAATTCTTCAAACCATCTGATCGGCTGCTCATTTTAAACAGCCATGACTGATTTTAAGTCAGTTTAGTTCCTCTACAAAAAAACAACTTTTTTAATGGTTCTTCTATCATGAGCCGCTAATAACATTTTTTTGCTAAACAACCAATTTAAACTAAAATAAAATGAAGGGTTTTTACTAATAACATTCAATCTGCATTAAAGAATACATTTATGAGTGCTAAATTGTTATAGCACGATCAACATACCGCTGAAGCACTTGATATTAAGGAATGTATCATAGCATGTGGATTCTGGCAACGTTATCTTTTGCACATCGTAAACTCTGTAATAATGTGAAAAACTATATACCATAATTGTTATGTATTACATAAACATTGTTTTCTTGTTATTACTATTGTAGGATGAGATTCCATACCCCAAAGATCCAATTCGAATACTGAAATACTTGCAGATAATTAATCTATCAGAGCGTAATACATATATTATGTACTGCAGAGTAATCTCTCTAGTTTACATGTGATTGTTTAGTTTCCAATGTTTAAACAACCATGAACATTCGAAACTAAACAATCACATGTAAACTAAGAACAAAGCGTCTGGATCGCAAAATATTTGGTGTGTAAGTGAAGTTTATAAAAGCGGTATTATTGATGTTGTTTTGTTTTACATATAAAGTCCAAAACACTTACTTATTCTATAAAGTACCAATACATATATAATTACTGAAAATAGTTAAGAATATCAGAATGTCCGAATACTAAGCGGGTCGAGAAGAATTTCCTCCTTTGGGCGATCAAATAATTTGGTCATGGTTTGCCTTCAAAATTCGTAACTTCAGAGGGACTTATAGTATCAAAGGGTTGGTCGGTGAAAATGCGTTGAGAGCTTACAGTACTGCCCACCTTCAAGCGATAGGCATATTTACCCCTTTTTCTAGCGCTTTGTGCTACTTTCAATTTTATTTTAACGGTTTTTGAAACTATTTATCAATACAAATAAATAAAATTGAAGTGTCTGTCTCTAATGTCAAAATAATAGTTTATTTTTAAGCTCATACAGTTATTTGCATAATATCTGTGCCTAAAAATCAGTTTTTGAAATTTTTATCTGTCTGTCTGTTTGTTTTGGGTGATCTCCGGAACGGGTGGACCGATTTCAACGGGATTTTCACTAGCAGAAAGCTGGTGTTATAAGGAGTAACTTAGGCTACTATTATTTTTAAAAAAGAATTAGGGTTCCTTGCAAAATATAGAAACATGTACACGCAAGCGAAGCCGCGCGGGAACTGCTAGTTATTAATACTTTTAAAATACATATAGTTTTTGTTATTTAGTAGATATAATGATAGAGACATTGAAAAAAGAACTAATCCTTAAACGTTCAGCCAGTATTACGTTAATTGTTTATCCATTATTTTTTAACTGAAATACAACCGCAACTTACGTAAAAACGTTTTTAATCTCCAACTCATATTTCAAATCCAAAGCTTCCTTAAAAAAACAAATTAAATTAAAAATTAGAGTTTTCCTGTTGGCCTGCCGTTCTAATTAATTATGCGTTAAATTTTTCCAGGAATAAAACTGTTCTTTTCTCGCAATCGTTTTGCAAGAAAAGAAAGGTTTTGCAGAAAAAACAAGATTTGTTTGCCAATTCCAGTGTTTCGAATTTCTGCAACAATGTTCTCAATATATTACAACATTGTAAATGAAACTCGCATGTTCGCTTTATCTTAAATGAGGTCTTTTTGGTCTGACAAAAGCCAGGTTGTTCCACTACTGTCTTACATTGTGTGCCTGGACTATTCACGTGCGGTATTTTCTGTAGAACTGTATGAGGACAGTGAGCCGCAAATTAAATTCCTATTGAAAGCACTTTATAAAGTACAGATAAAAGCGTGGAAGTATTAAGGCGCTAAGGCATTTTCACTTTATATTGTTTAGTGGCGGTGCGGTGAATTATTAAATTATTTTGAAGAACAATTTTGTAATTATCATACCTATGTACTTTGTATTATGTATTTATCGTCAATGACTTTATCATTACCGCCACTTTATTCTTTTGCAGAAAATGTTTGGGAAAATTAAGTTACGTAGAGTAAAAAGTAAAAAAAAAAACTCCATAACCATCATGTGTACATAACTATGAGTATTCCTCAAGACCGTAAGTAACGGTACATCAATTTTTTGAATTTTTAAAAAAAATCTAAATACAACCTTGTAATAATTACTAATTTACACATATTTAGTAAACGTTCAAAAAATTTATTTTGTGGTTGATCAACCTGATGAGATAAAACAATATTTTAAAGTCACTTACCTTGATAATCTTATTCACTTAGCTTTTTTAATGTCTGTGCTTATTTTAAAATCCATACAGTTTATACAGTTCACTTAACGTTTATGATTGAAACACAAAAATGTTATAAGGTAACGACTTCTAAACACTAAACACCTACGTATATCGACTTAACTAGCAATCAAAAAATTAAGTACTAAACTTACTACTAAAAATTTCCGACTAAAAAGTTACGAAAAACTTCTAAGCGAATCTTCACTTCACATAACTAAATCACTATTCTGTATTTTGAGTTGGGAAATTTGTTGTCGGTGCTCCAATTCGAACTTCGAATTCACAGGGCGACAGTGCGGTACCGCGGTCGCCGAGCGACTAACGTTGTCATCTCTCGACAATGAACGCAAACTGCCTACTGTTGCACTATACATACACATGGGCTGCAACTGAAAACGGGAAACTGGGTTATTCCAAATTAGTGAGAACTGTGAAACGAGAAACCAGTTTTCGTATAAAAGAAATTTTGGTTAATAAACTGAAACGTTTCTAAAGAATTTCGTTCTGCATTTGAATAGTAAAAATAATCATTTTAGAAATGTTTAAGATCATGGAACAGGGATAGTATCCAATGACATGAGTGTAAAATCATTTTCTTTTTAATTACAGCAGGTAAGTGTTGTTCTCAGCGGATTTATGGCCATCTTCTGAGACAATGGACGGGTCGCCGGAACAAAATGATCAACGACGTTCCGGAACAAAGGATTGCAATTTTAAAATAGACCCTTTTCATTCCACGTTGCGACGTAGAGTAATTCCACTGGAAACTTTAATGACTTAAATGGGTATTGTTTTTGAACGGTTCATCTAGATGACGTCATTAGTTACTTCAGAAAGTAAGGACTTGGACTAAATCTTGAGTGAATTTTGAATTTAGAATGAAAAGTCGAGGTGACGTTTTGAAACCTATGAAGCTATTTTTTTCTAAATTACTTTTAAACTAAAAAAAACTCTTAAGCTTTTTTTTAGCTTAAAATTTAATAAGTAGTGCTAGTCCTAAGAAATAGTTATCTTTCGCTTTTAGCCGGTGACTAAATGATCAATGATGATGTCAAGCGTTGTACTATATCTATACTATTATTATAAAGAGGTAAAGTTTGTGAGTTTTTATGTTCGGGGTAATCTCTGGTACTACTGATCCGATTTTTTAATTCTTTTAGTGTTGGATTGCCAATTTTTTGAGGAAGGCTATAGGCAATATAACCTCACACTACGACCAATAGGAGCGGAGCATCAATGAAAGATGTTGCAAAAACGGGGAAATTTACAAACGCAGACGAAGTTTTTATTCTAAAATAAAGGATTCTAAATAATGATTACAAAAATATTATCAACTTATATAAGTTGATAATATTTTTGTATTATTAAGTATTAAGTTATTAAGTAAAATAAAGGATTCTAAATAATGATTACAAAAATATTATCAACTTATATAAGTTGATAATATTTTTGTATTATTTAGAATCCTTTATTTTAGAATAAAAACTTCGTCGAGTATATACTCGTATGTATTAGTTAGTATTTTTAACGAAGTCGTTTTTTTATTTAATTTATTAATAATTATCTATCCATACTAATCTAATATTATAATTGCGAAAGTAACTCTGTTTGTTTACTACTGAACCAATCAGTATGAAATTTTGCATACACGTTAGGGACAGAGAAAGGGATTTAGGGTTCCTTTCATCCCAAAAGAATGTACTGTTCCCGAGGGACAAACAAAAATAACTTTTACTCGAGCGATGCCGCTAGCATATACTAGTCTATATAAATAAAAATCAACGTTTGTATGTTTGTCCTCTATGCGTTCTGAAATTATTGATCAGATTGTGATGATACTTTGGTAGGGTGTTCTGGGGAGGCCCGCGAGGTTTCTTGACCCAAAAAATCTATACAAATAAACAAAAGAAAAAAATGGCATTGCAACGCTTGCCAGGTGCAGCTAGTAATCATAAAAGCTTATCAAGCATAAAAGATTATAGATAGATATATTTAGATTATAGATATATTATTATTAGTACGTTATACTTACCGCCACGATTATTTTTTTAAATAACCTAACCTGGAGCCTAATTTTAATATGAAATGCTCCAGTGCTGCTGTGGTCCAGAATTCCTTAAAAAATCCGCGGTTAGATTGCTCTGCTAGTCTAGTGTTGGTAGCGCACAATCGACTTGGCAGCGCGTTTACGGCTGCCGGAGGAAGTAACTATATCAGAGCCAGCCAGAGCAGATTGTCACTGTGGGAGAACCATGCTTCGGCACGTATGGGCCGGCTCGGCCGGAGTGATACCACGGCCTCAAAGAAAACCGGCAGTAAAGGAATACTAGCATTGTATTTCTCGGAGTGAGTAAGGTTACCAGAAGCGCTAATCCTTCCCTGTCCCCCTCCTCCCCCCTTCTCCCCCTACCCACACTTTCCCTCTTCCCCCCTTCCGCTACTCCCACCTTGAAGGCCGACAACGCAATTGTGACTCTTGAGTTGCAGGTGACCATAATAAAGGGCTATGATAATAAAGTATCTAAAGAACTTCTGGAGCTCAAAAGATACGAAACCTATGCAGTAACAAGAGTCCTGACCGGACACTGCAAACTGATCAAACATATGTTCAACCTAAAATTGGGTGAGAACACAATTTGGAGATTCTGTCAAGAAACAGAAGAGACTGCTATTCATATTTTATGCTCTTGTGGCCCACTAATGCGGCACCGAAGTATTCACCTAGGGTTGCACATCATGCAACCGCAGCAAATACAAACAATCACTGCTGATAGGATCTGGAGGTTTCTCGAAGCCATAAGTCTGAGCAGTGAACTGTAAAGCAGAAGTGCGCTACAAAAGACCAGAAATGGTCGAGGTAGCACCAGGCACTCAAAATAATAATAAATAATAAACAATGCAGGTGACCATGGGCGGCGGTAGTAACTTACCATCAGGTGACCCGTCTACTTGTTTGCCTCCTATCCCATAAAAAAAAAAACTGTGCCACCTGTAACTGCTTCCCATCAGGTAGGCCGTATGTTTGGTTTAATATACATGTTAGATGTATGTATGTTTATAAAAATTTTATATCGCACTGCTATTACAAGAGTGTATCAACTCAATATGAAGCTTTTTTCAGAAACGACAGAAAAGTGATTACTCGCTTCTTGTTAAAAATTATAAAAAGTGAACACTGTATATACATTATTGATAAAATTAATTTCTGTATAAATGAATTATTTAAGAGATTGCAGGTTATCAAGTTATTTCCAATTTTTGACTCAATACTCTATTGTTTTAACAAATTAAAAAAAATATATGAATTATTTTTAGTGATTTTGTTGAAAAATTTGACTTATTACAATTTACGCGTAGGGAATTGATATTTACGTATGAAAAATGAATTATCTCAAATTTACCCTATTTTGAGTTGATACAGTCTCGTAATAGCAGTGCGATATAGTTATAATCACAAGTACCACTTCCTGAGTCTACTATCAAATCTGTGCAACGTAGGTGTCATCGTATTATTTAATTTTAAACATCAGTGTACAATAAACTATATTCTATTATATTCTATTACAATTTACTCCACTATGTTCCATTCCATTCCATTCTGTTCTAAACTGTCAAAGCGAAAGTAGAAACCCTGCTCCTTTACATTTCCTAAACGTATTGAACCCCGACCGACGCTTTCAGAGCTTCGTGCGGAAATACTACTAGTTACTTGCTCTGTCAGGATTTTACAAGTTTTTTACTTTTTATATTGGCCACAACGTACCAGTCTTAGTCGGGGAATTTGTTACATTACAGTACGGTACGGTACTATTTAGTCTACTAGTAACATCTATACTAACACGTCGCAAAGTACGCGTAAATTTCACAAATGTGACAAAACGATCACGGTGAGAACAAAAAAGCGTTTAGTCGGTCACCCGTGAGCGCTTTCATCTGTAGACAGTGCATCGCTTAAGAATGGGCGGGCTGTGTTCTTATTTGCCTACAGTCCCTTGAAGCATACCGTCCTCATGATCCCTGTAAGTCAACTTACAGGGATCATTTACCCTTTACACCTTTGTTATTACTATTCATTTTATAAAATAATTTGAGTAAGCTGTTTAAAAATATTATCTTATTTGCACTCCAAAAAACCTTCTTAGAAATAAAAGTTCAAGTTGATCAGATACGTTGCGGCTCCACTCATTTGTGTTCTGCCTTAGTAAAAATACGTAGCTCGCATTGCCGAATAAATTCATATCTTAACAAATATTTTTCTCTTTCCTCATTTTCAACCATCATAATTAAGAGCATCCACATGAAACATACACTTCACCAAACGAATACTCTTCCATAATTACAAGACCGTCAGTAGAAATGTAACATTTTACCCTATATTTTCAAAAGAATGAGTCATTCGTGCCCCTACCATTTATGAAAAATTTGTAGGTGAATTTGAAACACGTAGAACCATTACGTTTTTTTATCATAAAGTATAGGCAGATATGTATAACCGATAGGTTATTGAATGCTAGTTTGGTACTCATGTAATTAATATCTACATACATAATTATGTAGGGTGTAAACGATACTAGTATGGCCCTGAGTTAATAAATATCCCTTGAAATGGAATATCGTTCCTGTTCAAAATACATTCATATACAGCAAACATATTCATGCATGGTATAAAGTCACAATTTTACAATTTTTTGCCAAGATGTATCGGATGTGTATCGTCATCATCATGATGATGATGACGATACACATACACGTATCTTAGGAATGGGAGGTTCTTGTTAAAAATAGACCATATTCGGAAACTCATAATGACCATTTTTGGATGAATGTAAATTCTTCTTATCATGGGTTGAAGTAAGCAGATATAAGGATAGTCGGTGATGTTGATAATAGCATTAGGATGAATTAGCAATTCGTCTACCATCTGTTAAAATCACGATAGCAGTGACTGGCTGTTAAGAAGACGCTAATCGTCGGGTCAAAGTCACAAGTCATAACAGACTGAATAACATGTGTACATACCTGTGGAAACAAGGTCCTCGTAAAAAGATATCTTGAAAATTTCATTATTATGAGTTGAACTACCTTTGTTCAACTCATAATAATGAAATTTATTGGGGAAGAGCTAATTTTCTTTTTGGAGACTTCAAATACATTTTGTGCTTACTTGCTAAAAGATGAACGTTGCCATATCAGAAATATAGTTTTCTAATTTGTCCGACTTATATAATTTTTCGAGCCATTTGATGATTTCCATTTTCAATGAAAAACTGGAAAAATCACGCTATTATAAACTGAAAAAAAAAACAATATAGGTTAAGTTATGCATGTCAATAACTATATCATTTTTATTAATATAGATTTACATATTAAAGTTGTATTCAAATCATCATTGTTTAGTCACCTTATACTTAGTGGCACAATACTAAGACAATGTAGTAGGGCATACATTTTGTACTGTATATGGCCATCTATTGCTTTTATGGAATAACAAACGAGAACTCAGCTGCCATGGAGTAAGAAATAATTATGCAAAAGTTTTCCCCAGATAACGGAAACAGGAAATTGCCATTGTGTATACGCATTCAAAACAATTACGCCTCGCCCTCGATTCTGCAGCATTGATCTCTGAGTCTCTTGAGTCCCGTCAAAGATACGTATGCGGGAATATTATTCATTGGGTTTATAATATAGAAAGAGAAAGAAAGATAAACATTTATTCTGACATTCACAGGACCGCACACATTATTACAATAAAAATAAAAAGAAATAAAACCGCAAGTAACTATTGTCCTGTGCAATGCCAGAAAAGGCACATATCTCAGCATATTGCTGCTGCCTGATATAATATTAGTATATCAGATACCATTAGATGAAGTAAAAGTATAATTGATTGAACTAATCACTCTGCATGTATGCACACTAGGGATTATAATATTATGATGGGAAGCCATATCCATAAACTATAAGTAATAACAAAATCTGTTACTGCTGCATGGTATACAGAGGAATGTTTACCTCTAGTATTAGACACCTTTTATTCTACGTATTGGAACAGGCAACTAGCTTCACGGTTGACTAAGTCTGACTGACTACTAACCCTGACAATTCAAAAATACCTATAGTGGGTTTAATTGAAATAAATGATTTTGATTTTTTGATTTTAAAATGAACGATTAAACTCAAGACTCGGTACTTTGCATAAACATCAAGATAACGTCCCTGAACGTCGAGCCGGCAAAACTACAAGCTATTTGCACCAAGTTAAAATCAAATTGCTGCCTTACAGTCTGGATTTAGCACCATATGTTGTTACACTATTCCCTTATGTAAAAAAGCAACTGTAGGGTCGCAAGTTTTCGAGCGAGTAAACTTCTTAAACATTTTTTGCTCACAATATGAGACATAACTTATGTAGCGACCTATAAAATCCAATAACGACAACAGCCAAAGATAAATGTTAACGAATTTCTATAAACAAGGAAGCAAACTTAACTCCCTTAACAGAGAGCTGTTTACTAGGCATGGCAAATACGCAAAGTAATACTTCGACTCGTGTTTTGACTTTTTCACTACATATGATTATGTATAGCTATATAAGTTTACTCCTTAATCGAGTACAGTTCGATTAAGCTGCAACGAGAAATTGTTTAACACATTAGAAATATTTCGCGATGAACTTATGGACATAGTAAGTCCTAAGCTTTCAAAGGAGTTAATTATATAACTGTGAATAAGTCAAAATAGAATTAAAATAAAAAACAAAAACTCGTAGTAATTAAGTTGTTTCCGTATAACCAAGATTGTAACTGTAAAACCTGGTTTTCCACTGTTTCGTCACGCTATTGTTAGAACATGAATAAGAGTATCTACTGGAATATATGAGGGTAATTATTTAAAAACCACATAGTGTTTTCATTATCAATGCCGCTTGTGGTTTGAAGGTTTACCTACATTCTATTAAGCTCAGTATTCATTAACAGACTGAATTGAACTGAATTCTGGGCCATAGTTATGCGAGATGGTTGGTTCTAAATGTGAAGTGAAGCATTACAGTTGAAAAAGCGGAAGCGGTATGTGCATCTACTCGTTACTAGAGTTGGTGAAGCACAGTGGTATAAGAAACTGTCAGTACTATAAAAAGCAAAGGTTAGGATTTGTAATAATAATATAATATAACAACTCCACACATCTCACACACAGCCGTCTGATCCCAAACTAGGCAGAGCCTGTACTATGGTAACCAGATTGCTGATAAAAATACTTATATATTTCTAAATACATACATATTATAGACTAGCTGTGCCCGTGACTTCGTTCGCGTTTTTTTCGGAAAACAGCAATTTGTCGCTTATGGCATAGTACCTCTTTCTAAAAGCAGGATTTTTTATACTGTATTGGCCGTAAAACAACCTGGAGCGTATAGAAAAAGATTGTTTTGGTTGCTTACACGTGAAATAACGACATAATTTGACCGTGGTAATATTACCCATTTGTTTTTCGTGTGGAAGCTCTCCTCACCGGGCTATTGGTGAGGCCGTATATCAAGCTTAAACCAACTAAAACCACACGGTGTGCCTCACAGCACCGTTTATGAGTTGACCGTCGGTACGGCGACGTTTTGCCTCCGATGATCCACCCAGCGCTGGCTAGAACTGGGCGATGTCCAGACACCCTCTTCACGGGAGACTCTGCTTCGGGTGCAGAACATAAAACTCGTCTCATACACCCACGGCCACTCTTAGCGCACGCATGAGAGCGCGAGTGAAAAGGTTCCACCTGTAAGATTTCTACCGAATCTACACCGTCACCTCCTCCTTGCGCGAGATGTTCTCCTCGCAGAAAATCGTCATAAAACAACTGTGACGACCTAACATTTCGATTCGTCCGACCAATTGGGAGACTCTTGCTGTAGTCAGTGTTTGCTTCTCAGCTTTGTTTAGTCACGGTGTAACATAAGATTTCACATTACTGTAACCGAACGGAAAATAAATAGTCTGAAAGTGTAAAAAAAACTTCACCGCTTACATGTCAATATTTCAGCTTAGATGTAATTTTTTTGGCGATAGTGTCTGCCATGAATTTAATATAGTAAAATACTGTTACACTAACAAAGTGTTAAGTTAAACTAACAACGTTTTTATTTTAAGTCATAGATGCTTTAAATAAAAATTCTATTCTATTCTAATATAATTATGCTGACGGGAATCAACGCGATCACGTATTTAAAACCTTTGCTTTGCCGTGGTCGTGGCCGTGATCACAGGCCTGTAGGTACTGTAATACTTTTTAAATATGTGATCGCGTGAATTCCCGTCAACATATTATCATGGATCGCAAAAGTTTAAAAGTTTGGATCTTCTTTTTCTATAACTATATTGATGGTCTAGTGGTTAGTGACCCTGACTGCTGAGCCAGAGGTCGTGGGTTCGATTTCCACCCAGGACAAATTATTCTCTCTGTGTGTGTGTAACTTATTTATAATATGTATGAATTTAGAAATATATAAGTATGTTTATCAGCAGTCTGGTTACCATAGTACAGGCTCTGCCTAGTTTAGGATCAGACGGCCGTGTATGAGGTGTGTAAAGTTGTTATTATTATTAATGCCCTGAAACATATTTATGAATTTAATGGAAAAAAAATAAAAAAATAGCTCGTTGGCATAGTCAAGAACCAGCTATCGATTACTCTGGGATCACCAAACAAAGAAAAAAAAATTCCTGCTGCTTCAGCAAATACCCTACGATTGAAAATATACATTCACTCGAAATCCTTCAAACAGACATGACTATTTGCAGGTAAAATCTAATGTAACTAATAATACTTCTTTGAATCACATGTAAAAATCGATTCTTGGTACTCTTAATGTTAATTAGTTAATTAAATTGAATGGTATTATAAAAAATAAAAAATTAATTAAACCGACGAAAAGAACTAAAACGCAAAAAATAAATAAACCTTTTAAGTCTTAAGTATTAGGCTTATTTAAAAGGTTTATTTATTTTTGCTTTTTAGTTTAATTCTTCGGTTTAAATTTTTATGTGTTTAGTTTTTTTCTTCGGTTTATAATGCTACATGATGTGATGATTTCAAAACGCAAATACCTCATAAAGTAATGAAAAGTAAACAGAAACACTATTCGTTTCTACAATTTTCGACGGTTTCTCTCAATTATATCATAATTCCATCATCAGATCCTGACTTCCTAGACATGGGACCACCCTTGAGGTATACCCTATCTAACAAAAAATAATAATCAAAATCGGTTCATAAATAACGGAGAAGGCTGAACAAACATAAAAAAGAAATAATATGTATATAAACGGTCGAATTGAGAACCTCCTCTTTTTTCGTCGGTTAAAAACGATACATAATTTAAAAAAGTAAATTATTTTATATATTAAAAAAAAGTGCAAAAAGAGAAGAGAGGGATTCGGTCCGACACCCAACCTCGTAGCAGTCGTACTCTAAACCAGATAAGCTTAGTGCAAAAGAAGAAAAGAGGGATTCGATCCGGCACCCAAACCTCGTAGCAGTCGTACTCTAAACCAGATAAGCTAAACGCTCGCTGAAATGTGGTTCGAAATAAGGTTATACATTCTACTAACGTTACAATATTACAGCTTTTATTGATTTTTCTGTGGGAACCAAAGTTTAACCCGGGATAAAAAGTACCCTATAACCTGCGCAGGCACTCAAACTATTATCATATTAAGTTTCGACCATATCCCTTCAGTAATTTCTGAGTTTATCGTGAACATACAAACAGACAGACAGAAAGACAGACAAAAATTGTTTGAATTGCATATTCGGCATCAGTATCGATATCTTAATACCAATCAGTCTACCTACCAGTCAGCACTCTTTATTACAATATGATCAGGACTTACTCAAAGATAAGCGTCGAAAGGGAACAGTCTGCCAACTCAAACCTTTCAACTCATCCCACTCACAACGATTTTTCTGTTTTATGGGTCCCTACCTATACAATAAATTAAATAAAATCCTAAACATCTATCCTCAACTAAAATCAACATGTAAAACGTCGATTACCAAATACCTTAAAACCTTCGACTATGAGGCTACTGAGAACCTTTTGATCACCTACAGTTAGCCTAGGATGTTCGCACCACCAAATCACATGAGTTCTCATGAGCTCTCACACTCCAGACACTAAATATACACACTCTAACACACACTACAGCACAACAAATGGGCTCCGGTTTACAATTACATTTTCAATTACATTTTTAATATTTATTTTTTTCTTTTTTAATCTTTTATTGTCTCAATTTCTTTTATTGCTGCGGGAGGGCCCTGGTGACCTGTGATAACAGGTTTTTTAAACCTACTTCAGGCACCAGACTCTTACAAAGTTAACTGACTATTGTTGCATCTCTGTTAAAATAAGGAAAAAAAAAAAAAAATCTTTTGTGAGAGTGAATAAACAGATTTATTATTATTAAAAAAAAAAATCAGTAAATTTTTTTTAAATATATTCAATGTACAGAATTCATCCCGCTACAGATTTATTATAAGTATAGATATAGATAAATTACACCCAGACGCAGTACAAATTATCGTGCTCATCACACAATTATTTGTCCTGGGTTCCCACCCACGACCCCTGGCTTACTAACCACTAGACCAACAGGCCAGTCTATGTAATGCCTGTAGAGGCCACCAATTGAACCGTTAACCTATAAATTTTTTAATAACTTTATGTTTACAATACTAGTGTATAACAAAAATAAAATTATTAAAATTCCCATTTGGTCAAGTTTAAAATAGAAGTAATCTTATTAATTTGACTGCACGGTTGGAGCAATGATTCATGTGGTCACCTTACTACTACGCAGCGCTGAGTGCAGGGGGTTCGAGTCCCACACGCCTCACAAGAATTTGTGATCCACAAAAAGTTGTCCCGAGTCTGGTTGTTCTTTGTTTCCATTGTTTGAAGATTCGTAAAGTTCCCCGCGACACAGGAATCTTTCCTAGTCCCGCACTAGGAAAGATTCCTGCGTCGCGGGGAACTCAAAAAAAAAAAATTCAAAGCTGACTTTTTTTAACACTCTTTTAGAAGCAGATTTTTCAGATAAATCACCTTTACCCGATGTAAAACTACAAAACGCATTTTTGTTTATTCACTATTAAATCATTTGAAAAAAATATTCTGGGCCAAAAACTTTGCAATCGGAAAGCGTATAGATGGATTGTTCTTAATCCTTTTAGACGAGCAGTATAACGTATATTCGGTTTTTCTGATTCATAAGACTACGATTTGTTGCTGACCGAAAAAAATTTAAGCTGTACACTGATAAAATATTCGAATATAGAGCGTACCAGATAGCGTATTTTATTGTTTTTATACGCCTTAAGAAGAAGTAGGGAACATTTGGGTGCGTAATAAAATTTAATAAATTATTTCTATGAGAATAATAACATACTTTGAAAACAAAAAGAAGACAATTACTTACTATTAAATCGTGGTCTACACTTTTATTTAATTAATTTAAGTAATTAAAAAAAAAAACAAAGTTCTTTAATATTTTTATAGTACCTATTATGTTTCACGATTCACTTCTCTTCCCATTTTATCACTCTGTTTATATAAAGTAACTTCGTAACAACTATGCACACAATGTTTTCGGAATAACATAAAATAAAATCAAAAAATATCGTAAATTTTATTACTTGGTACATTGTCCCATCTGTTGCATTATGACATGCATGAGGAGACACACATTTAATCTTTCTGTTGTTAATTTCACATCGCACATACAAATAATTGTTTTTAAACTTTCGAGTATTGGCTACATTATATAAATCGCAAAAGTTTAAAAATCGTTCAATCTACCTATGATAACGATCAATGTAATTTGATCGAAATATCGGGTAACATTTACACATTTGAAGTATTCCAAATTCCTCTGTGTGCGAAATTTGGGGATACAAAGAATTCTCTTCATATAAGTTCTCTTCATAAGATAATTACGAGCTCGAGCTCATTCCTGAGATCCAACCGCCTGCAAATAACAGGTAGGAACTTTTAAATTTTTAACTTTCACTTAGTTCTATTATTTAGGTTTTTGAAATGTTTTTTTTTTATTCCGTGAGTTAATAGACAATTGAAGTTATTATTAAGAGAACATTTCTATGGACCCTATAAATATACATAAAAAATATAGAACCTTTCATGATAAATATTACATGTTGTCGCTACATCAAAAACTCTTATTTATTTTATTAAAAATAGGGACAAACTATAATAGATGATAACACAGTTCACTATTTAATTAAACAAGTTAATAGACATTATTTCGACTGGTTACACCGGTAACGCAATACTATTGGTCGATTGATAAATATTAACGAATAGTGGGATTATAAAAGGGTAGGAACAAGTCGAGAACGATTGACTTGAGTGCGAAGAGAGGTACGAACAACTTGGCAGTTACTGTTAGTTAGTGTTTTTCATAGTTTATATCAGTGGTTGTGAGACTGTTTCTTACATATATATAGTTAGTATTTGCAAAGTCATAGATTGAAGAAAGGCTGATACAATTATCGAAAAAAATCGAACCAATAAATTCAATACCTACCAAAATATCACTGTAAACTTTTAGCCTTGCGTCAGTTTACTAATTGAGATAGATACGTTATTTTCAAAACAAACTTAGTTTGCAACATGAAACTGACATAATTAAAAGAAGTCGTCTTTGAAACCTAAATCAATCTTATGCTTGAAATAATGATAGTGTGGCAAAGTTCACTCAGTTTCTGTTTTCTTATTGTTTGTGCTAGAATACTGACAGTACCAAGAGGCTATGTTTTGAGTTTGTTTCCGAAGCAAGAAAATATTAGTTCACAGACTAGAAGCTCTGGTTAGTAATGAGGAAAATAATTAAAATTATAATGAAGTACCTAATAAATAAATTCTTATTGTGGTAAGAGGAAAAATTCAACAAGAACAAAAAATGCTCACCACTTCACACATACTAATCCAAATTAGTATTGAAACAGATGCCTATTTCGTTGCTACTAGTGTTCAAGCGGTGATTCAACGAGTCTACGAAAATTGAGAGTCAAGTCCTCAATTTTCGTAGACTCGTTGAATTACCGTAGCGTGTGTATGCTTGCCATTCCAGACGACCAGCATGCGCGTTGCTGGCCCTTTAAAAACCTATACACTCGAATCCTTTCTTAGAGAATCACATACTGTAGTCCCTAACATAAACAATTTACATTTCATAAAATTAAATAGTCTGTAAACTGGTAGACAATGGTGACTGAAGGTCGAACCGTCGCGGTATCGCGTCACGTTATCTGTTTAAAGTCAAAGTCAATTATCTTTATTTCATAAAAATCTTTAAAAATTACTTGAAATTGTTAACAATGTCACCGCAATATGAGGTTGCTTTGTCAAAAGAACGACTTCTCAAATGAACTGACTTATTCATAATGACAATAATAATATTATAATCTACTGAAGTTATTTTAATAATATGTTAAATTTGCATGCTATTTTAATGGCTAAATGGGCCTGTTCGCCATATATGGCACTTGAATTACCACTTTATGTAAACCCCATTTAAAGCAAATAAATAATTTGAATTTGAAAAAGTAAATTTTTTATCTCTAACAATAAATAACAAAATAATACCGCGTTCCAAATAAGTAGTTTTTTTATCGTATAAGGGCAAACGAGCAGACGGGTCACCTGATGGTAAATGACTACCGCCGCCCATGGGCACCTACAACTTAAGAGTCTCAAGTGAGTTGCCGGTCTTTAAGGTGGGAGTAGGAAAGGGTGGAACAGGGGAAGAAAGGTGGGGAGGGAAGGGTTAGGGCCTCCGGTAACCTCACTCACTCGGCGAAAAGCAATGCAAGTATTGCTTTACTACCGGTTTTCCGTGAGGCCGTGGTATCACTACGGCCGAGCCGGCCCATACGTGCCGAAGCAAGGCTCTCAAACGAAGAAAAATGTTAAGATCGATCGCTATCTGCCAGTGTCGATCTATAATCGCCCGTTTCTAAATAGCTCAAATTGTGAGAAGAAATCGACACACAAACTCACAGCTACTCTTATGAATCAGGTTTGTAGTTTTACAATATTTATTAAAATTTATTACAGCTCGGTTTCGATGTCGACTATTATGTTTTAAGATTCAAAGTAAGCAAACTAAAATTAGGCTTTGAACGTATGGATATTGAAAAGTGAACAAAATAAAATGAAAGTAAAAATAAATTGGTGGTCTGTGAAGTCGTTTTACTGACGATAATTGTACGTGCTAACGTCATAAAACAGTGGAAGAGAGATAGATGCGTCACAAGCCGAACGCTTACCGATCGTGCTTCTCTATCGCTTGTTCCGCGCTCTCGCTTGCACGCTCGGCTCAGGCGGAACATGATAATGAGCCATGTTTTTTGTGCGTGCAACAGGCGTTCATCGATTTATAAGACATAATCACGTCAATAAATTAAGAAAAGAAAAACATAAAAGATGGAATATAAGGAACATATTGACTCACATTACATTTCTATCAAGTATTTTAAATAGCTTGTAAATCTAAAAACAATTTAGTTCCAAGCGTTTTTCAGTTTATATTTTGTGTCAACTAAAGCCAAGAATAGATGCATAATATTTCGATCCCGCTATTCTTACATAGTGATATAGTAAAACATTAATTCAATACAGTCTGGCATAACTGTCCAACTTTTAATGATGAGGGTCGACGGACGTGAATAAATCTCAGACATGCCTTCACGTTTACTCAGTGTGTGACGTAAGGTACAAGCTACAAGCAATAAGAGATTATTAAAAGTTAGAAATGCCTAGCGGTCGAAATTCAACAGTTTTGAATATTTTTTGTATTTCATTGACTAGTATAACTTAAACTTTAATTGTGTAGCCTTTTGAACCTCGACAGGTCAAACTCAATATCTTTATTTAATAAAACCAATCATCAATTATTCAAAATCGTCCATTAAAAAATAATTATTATAATTAAAAATTATAGTTCAACATACACAGAGGAGTGTGTAATATAATTATGGCATTATAACACATTATATGACAGTATAAAATCACTGGTAATGACGTTCACATGGTATAATTTTCATATGCTATAAAAACAAATAACCCAATTTCATGTGATCTAATGTTATAATTTATAGAACCTTCATTTGCTCTAATGACATTTAGTATAACGTTCATTTCAAATAATTTTCAATTTGAATAATGCTTTTTTACGTTTCTTTGACCTAATTTTCATATTTACTAATATTCAGCCAAAACTATGTATTGAATAAGTAAATATCATTAAACATCATACTGTTATAACCTCATAACCTCATCTAACCCAAATGATTCAATAACAATATTTATAGATTTTGAACATTATAGTAACTGAATATTATACTAATTGAATATTAACTCAAATGTGCATTATAGAAAATGTTCATTAAACCATATAAGATTAGGTAAAATGAAATTATTTCAATAATTCATTATATCATTTGATAGCTATATTAAAAAAAAAGTACATTAAATGAAATAAGGTCATATGATCATTAGAACATTCGTTATACACCCCACACAGAGTTACCGCAACAATAGGTTGCTTTGTAGAATGTAAATCCAACACAAATCAATCCCAAGCGTTTTTATCCTGTATATAATATATCATGTATAAAATCAACTACTGAGAATAGTTCTCGTTTTACTGTGGAATTAAACTTGTTTAGACTTAACATTTGAATCAAAGTATATACTTGCTAGATTTATGTAGCTTCTTTCACATAATTTAAATTTTATAGCATATTTTATTTAAAAGTTTTAGCTTTCTGCACTTTTTCTTCATATAAACTTAAAGAACCTATCCCAAATTTCACACACCTGTCTGTGCGCGTTTGCTAAATAAATGCGTACAAAGAACTCTCTTTACATTTTAATATATAGATAAAAAATCTATTCTACAAATAACTTAAGAATTTGAACTGATATTTTTATCCATAAACAAAGGTATAGTTAAGCTATTGAATATTATGTTTTCTGTTTTGTTACTTTGACAGTCGCTCCGGGTCTTTCTTGGCGCAAAGGTTGTCCATTGCCGTACAGCGGGGAAACGCGGCCTGTGTAATGGGCAGCTTTGCGTCGGGTAGGGATCGGGGTGGCCTTTTTTAGTTTTAAGTATTTTTTGTTCAAAATTGTAAACCTGTTGTCTTTTATTTTAGAAAATATATAAATTTACTTTTGTTATATATTAAATGACTATAAATATTCGAAATAAATACAATTTCCCTAAAATGTTCCTTTTTTTTTATCGTGTGGAAAGCCTCCCGGGTCATCACCTCAGCGGGGCTGGCGGTGAAGTGGTATGTCGGAATCGAACCGACTAAAACTACACGGTGTTCCGACATAAGTGGGTCTATTGCAAGGGACTCGGGTATACCCTAGGAAGGAAGTCCCCGAGAACCCCGGCAGAAACTAAAATGTTCCTAACAGTGTCAATGAATAAAGAATAAAAGGTGCCTTCATAGATACTTAGTAAAATTATTAACATGAGATTTCATATTTTTTTACATTTTATGTGATTTAAAATATTCTCTGTCGCCTCGCTTATGATATTGTATTAAAAGAGGATTATACAAAATTATTACGAAAATCTAAAACAATTTATTCATTTGTGATCTGGTTTTAAATTTTACACGTTCTCGCTTTTATGCTTCATTTATAATATATTGTACCGAATCAGAAGTTTTAATTATGTTTAAAATATAGCCAAGCACAAAATCCTGTTATTCTAAGGCCCTTGTCCCTACCATTTGGGCGACACTGTAATTGTTTTTATTTAAACTAAAGATCGCCTCGTGGTCGACTTTCGACCATTATTAATGATGTTAAAATTGTTTTGTTTTACATCTTCGTCCAGTATAACTTGAACTGTCCTTGTAGGGACTTTCCGTGGCTGCCATGACCCGTCAACATATATACTGGACGCTTATAGCTTCTTGTTGCCGTTTTCGCATCATTTTTGAAATATACTAGTAATCCGCCCCGGCTTCGCACGGGTAGCAGAGACATCTTCAACAATCATCATCATATTTCAACCAATTTACATAAAACCTTAACAAATTATCTAGCCATCCTTTCCCATCTTATGATACCACCTGATGCACTGGAATGGTTCTCGTCATATCTTCGAGGGCGCCAGCAGTCTGTCCGCGTCAACGAATCCTTATCAAGTTGACGTGATCTTGGCTCTGGTGTTCCTCAAGGCGGCATCCTCTCTCCTCTATTATTCTCTATATTTATCAATTTCATCACTCCGAATCTTCAGTGTGCGTATCATCTTTATGCCGATGACTTGCAACTATACTATCAAGCCATTGTTGACAAAATATCCGAGGCTATTTTAATGGTTAATCGAGACCTGGAAGCTATTTGTGGCTGGTCAGACAGATTTGGTTTAACGGTAAACCCAACTAAATGCCAGGCCATCATTGTAGGCAGTCAACACCTGATAAGGAAGTTAGACCTTGAGAGACTGCCATCTGTAACTTTCAACGGATCTATTATACCTTTTAGTCCATCTGTCAAAGATCTAGGGCCTGCTTATTGATACCAACCTTAATTGGCAAACGCAGATTACTAGTGTCAGCCAAAGAATTACAGAAACACTGCGGGCGTTATACCGCCTTAAAAACTTTCTCCCATCTAAAACAAAATCTATGTTGGTTCAGACTTTGATTATCCCCATAATGGATTATTGTGATGTATGCTACTACGACCTGAATGCAGACCTTCTCAACAAATACGACCGTCTTCTCAATAACTGCAATCGATTCATTTTTAATCTTCGCAAGTATGATCACGTTTCCTCTCCGTTTTCGCTCTGAATTAAACTGGCTTCCGATTCGTCAGCGCCGTCATTTGCGCGCCCTCACTACTCTGTATTCAATTCTCAATTCACCTACTTCTCCTACATATCTTACTTCCATTCTCCAGTATCTCTGCTCCAATCATAGCCGAAATCTCCGCTCTTCAAATAATCTTCTCCTATTATGTCCCAGTCATTCTTCAACATGTGCCAGTTCTTCTTTCATAATTCAGTCAGTCCTTCTCTGGAACGCCTTGCCGCAGGAAATCAGGATGGCACCTAGTCGCCTATCATTTAAAGCAATGGTTCGTGCTCTCCTCTTCCGTAAATTGGCGGAGTCATCAGAACAGTAGAAATATAAAGGTAATTTTGTATTTATAATATTTATACTTGTATTTAAATATTCTTGTATGTATGTATCTAAGTATAATATATATTAATTTATTTGCCTCTTTTTTTTCCTTTTTCACTCATTCTTATCTCACCTTTTAATGCACCTACTTCATTCATTTCTCCATCACCCTAAGGTAGACTGGCAGAGAATGCCTTTGGGATTAAGTCCGCCTCTGTACACATTGTGCATAAAGTTTTGAAATAAGAAATAAAAATAAATTATACATCTAAACCTTCCAGCATGAAAATTCGATCAGTAGTTTTTGAGTTTATCACGAACAGACAGACAGACAGACGCGGCGGGGGTCTTGTTTTATAATAATAATATGTAGTGATAGATTGATTAAAATGTTTAGCTTAAAGTATTCCAAATTTCAGGTTTTGCTCTAATCTCAAGAATTACTGGTTCAAATTAAAAAAATATTTTAGTATTGTATAGCCCATTTATGGAGGAAGGCTATATATAACATCACGCTACGATCAATACGAGTGGAGCAGTGACCATAAACGCAGATGAAACTGCGGGGACGGCTACTCGTGATTACCCGAAACAGACAGTAGGTATACGTAATATTAATTGTTCTGTGTTTGTCTTTAATTACAATTTTGAAGAATAAACGCCTTTAGTAAAGAAACTTATAATTGAAAAGAAATTAAATTTATATAGAGCTTATGAGAAATTTAGGCGCGGTTAAGAAAAATGTATCCAAAAATTTAAGAAAATCATATATTTTCCTTATATTTTGCACACAAAGTTAAGATCATTTCTGTCCAAGCTTCCATTTTTCATAGAAAATGAATGAAAAATGTGGCGGATAACAATACTGTATTATCACGATGAAGATTGCAAAGTTTTTTAGAACTTTGTTACTCCGAAGATGAAGAACAAAGGTAAAGTTTGTGGAATTAAATAAAAAATGTCCGAGTGAAGATTGTGGGATCCGCTGATGGTTCGGTAACTTATTATATTTATAGGTATATACTTTTAAAGTATTAAATATTATGTTACTATGGTACCAGGAGTTTAAAGGACCCTTAGAAGGAATATACTGGATCTCTGCACAGGTTCGCTTACTGCAGCAGAGGCCATTAATTTATTTTAACACTAGCAGCGCCTCGCGGTTTTACCCGCGTAAGTCCCGATCCCGTGGGAATGTCGTTATAAAAAGTAGCCTATGCGTTAATCCAGGTCTCCAGCTATCTCCATAAGAAGTTTCATCGCAATCGGTCCAGTAGTTTTGTGTGAAAACATTAAAAACATACATACAAAAACACAAATTTCACAACAAACAAACACAGTTTCCTCTTTATAATATTAGTTTAGATAGTTTTGATTAGTTTAGATAATATTTGTTTAGATTAGCGTCAAATACTTTACACCCGTACCAGTTCCTGTGTGTACCTATATACTAGGTAATCGCAAAAAGCACAAGTGCAATGTCCAGTACCAGGTTGTCATTCCTTTGTATGTTTTAATTGACTGTGTAAAATATATGCTTCTATTATTACAGAGTAGACCTTAAAAAGAAGAGGCTAGTTTTTAATTTAACCCTTTTACCAATTTAACCTAACTTGAATTGTTTGCACGGTATTCGATCACAGCAAATCTCAAGGTGGTTTTGTACGTGTAAAATGAATGTAATATATAAAGAAACTTTTGAAAAAAGTATGTGAATTGCCATTTGAATTAATAAAATAATTAAGTTAAAGACATAAAAATAAATGTCTGTGATATTAGTTCGTCATCATCATCATCGGCCTTCATGTCTATAGCAGACGATTTATGAAGTAATGTCAGAGAGACATCGCTTTTGGTGGCTGTAAAGAATATTAATGACCGTTGTCATAATAACACTACTACGAACAGAGTACATTTTATTCACTAAGATGGAGATGTCGATTAACTAGTCTGCCAACAACAATCTCTGAAAAGTAAGTAAATGCAACAAGGTACTTTGCATAAAACTGAACATATATTTTGCGTGTTATTTGGATCTCACAGAATAATATTTACCACAAAGCATGAAATCCTATAAACAAAGAAAGGACAATAGTGAAAGGACAGCAGGTGAATACTATAACATTTTCATTGTTTTTGGTTATATTTTAGCGGGTTCTCTAAGCTTTTGTAGTGAAACACGTCTAGTATGCAGTAGCGAGAGAAGACGCATTTCACTGTAGAAGCTTTCATTTCTTGACAGGGGAATTATAAGATTGTACGGGTCGGTCATTGAAGAATATTATTGTCCTCGCAATTAATTTAATCTAGTAAAGTAAGCTGCTTAATGGCAAAAATATACAAACTACCGTAAATAATTTTATCTGTTCAGAAGTTATGTTTATTAACCGACGAAAAAAAAAGGAGGTTCTCAATTCGACCGTATTTTTTTTTTTTTTATGTCTGTTCAGCCCTCACTCCGTTATTTATGAACCGATTTTGATTATTCTTTTTTTGTTAGATAGGGTATAGCTTAAGGGTGGTCCCATGTCAAGGAAGTCAGGATCTGATGATGGGATCTTGAAAAAAATGAGAGAAACCCTCGAAAATTGTAGGAACGAATAGTGTTTCTGTTTACTTTTCATTACTTTATCAGGTATTGCGTTTAGAAATCATCATCATTTTTCATCATCATCATCATGATAATGAAAAAAACCATAAAATATAATCTTTTTAACAAAAAATTAAACCGACGAAAAGAACTAAAAAGCAACAAATAAATAAACCTTAAGTCTTAAGTATTGAGCTTATTTACATAAACTATCTAATTTTATATAAACTTATTTTGAGTCGGCGCCAAATAAAATTTTGATAATTAATCAGTTTGTTGTTTGGGCTTTTTAGTTCTTTTCGTCGGTTTATATGTTCAGAAATTAACTAAACACTGATATTAGCGCTTTAAAAAAAACTCTTTGATGAAACGAAATCAAAAGTGAGGAAAAAGAAAAATAGAGGTCTCTTACAATTAAATCGGTTTCTTTTAATCTAATAATAATTAACTAAGCGGCTTGGCGAACTGGCAAAGTAAGTTGGATTTCATTCATTTATCATCGCTTGAAACGACTTATTTAACTTTTTTCTTTAAACAAAAACTCTGAAAACATTTTCTTTCTATTATCTTTGCAGGTTTTATTGATATCTTTGCGATAAAGAAATTTTTACATTTCACTGATTTTTGTGATTTTCCTTTTTTTCGTAAAAAGATCAGAATTGGGAATAATAATATGCATTGGTGTTTCTTATTTTTTTGATAATTTAGCTGTATAAAAACACTATACGGTATTAAGACCGACTATTTATTGATTATTTTTTTTGTGTAAATATGTTTATTTTACTTTGTGGGTACAACTTTTATACAATGACTGACTAATGTATTTATGATACGGAGGACTCGAAGCAATTCCAGGATAAAAAATTTTGAACATTGATAAAACAAGTGCAAATTCTTTACTGAAGGGTTAATGTTCTCTTAGAAATATGCAGATGAAAAGCCGCCAGAATTCCACAGGTAACAAAACCAATTGAATATTCTAAATTATTTGAATAATCTCAAAATAGATAAACAGAAATCTCAAACCAATTGTCGCCTTAAAACTTTGTGATATTAAATTTCCTTTAAAATTGTTGAAGTGATGTTATTTCCTTTCAACAGATTCCAACTTAGTTACTAACCACGTAATATAGAAGTTTTGCATTGACATCTTATATAACTAGACATTACTTCAAGGCATAAAAGTGTCTTCTGAAGTGTATTAATCTAGCATTTCTTTGAATTACTGTATTCTATGTAAATAAAAATTATCGAGGCTTACGGAAAAGCAAACCACGGCGTCACGGGGTTTATTGGTTGGCCTCTGGTGTAACCTAGGAAGTGAACTCCAGCAGACTCTGTTTTTCGTTTCCTTTTTTATCATTAGGTATTTTTATAATGCTATAATACACTATGTAATATGTAAGATAATACGAGTCTCGATTTAGGCGTGAACCACGTCTTTCTTATCTAACATCAGGTGAGATAGTCAATAGCCTTGGACCGTAAACCTATCAACAATAAAAACTTGGCTCAGCCTTAAGAAAGTTTAAAAGTAATTAATAGTTAAAAGAGCAGAATTAGTAATGGAAACATCCAGCACGGTACTGTAATATTTACGGCGATAAACCTCATTGTCCATGCAACTCAGGTACTTTAAAATTAACAACAACAAACTCAAACAGTGTGTTTCTCTCTTCAAAGTATGAATAAGCTTACAGTTAAACATTTGACGAGTACATAATATCCATATTACATGATCCTACCGCACTGTGTACCACGCCTTAGGCGAGTTATCAAGTTTATGGCAAGCACTGTACTTGGCAGGCTCCTTGTACAAAATTATCAATTCACAAACTTAATAGGTTATTGGTAATGATTTATGTACAACGACAAAACAACAGCTTGACAGAGAACAAATTAATGCATTGAAAAAATTAAAAAATCGTCAATTTTATGTTCGTACTAGTTAATTTTAAAAATCGAATCAAAAATTAAAAAGCATAAAGTACAGACCAGAGCGGTACCCTCGGTTCAGTCAAAATCGCAATCTAGATCGGCAATGGACGAAAACATTGGATATTATTTAGACCATTGGAACTCTGCAGTTATACAATACAATCCTGTCTTACTGTTATGCTTTTCTGTTCACGTTTTTAAGTTTTTTGGCTTATTCATGAAATTTGCGAAAAGTAAAAAAACAAATGAGCGAATCGCAAGAGGCCACATTGTAGACACCTTCAAAATGTAGGTTTAAAAATAATTGAGCAAAACCAAACAAAATAACTTCGAAAACTTTTTAAGCCAATTTTTATGGTTTTTTTTCAACAACTGAATAGTTTTAAAATAAAAATGTACCATTTAAAATCTTCAACGTTATGCATTAAAGCTCCTTTTATTGTAAACGGAGGTAAAAATACGTGGAAATTCAAACGGTCATAACTTGTAAACGGATAGTGTTTTTTTTCAATTTTTTTTTTGTAACTGCATCTGTACCATTGTCAGATACACCCTGTATGAGTACGATTTATTTTATACTATTAAAATGCTTAACAATTATGCGACTCAGCAACGGTAAAAACGTATGTCTTTTCATAATATTCTCCTATTTCTTTGTTTAAGACCTACAGTAACATCGAATTGAGGCCACGTAATCGCTTCAAACCTATCTACAATGGTAGCTGTATAAAAAATCCTGGGTTTGTAGGTCACCTAGTATGTAAGGGACGCCGCCGAACCCAAGATAAACCCTTATGAGTAGGGTTACCCTCATTTAATGCTAAAAACCGAGATAATTTTTGAATAAGAAATCGAGTTGTATCTATTTGTAGCATCTTAACTATAAACTAGTTTTTTATAAATAAAAAAATAAGTCTGTTTTTTATTTGCTGCGTCATAAAAATGAAGTTAACACTTTTTAACAAAAATATTAAGGAGTGCCAATCTTCTTGGAATCTAGTGGTTAATGTAGCAATGGTGTAATCCGTAGCCTACACTCAATGCAAAACGATTTATCAGGAGAAAATTCTATTGAAATCCAATTAATACAGTTTTAATTGTTAATCGAATATTCTGTTCAGAAAATGTATCTATCTGTAGATCTTCTTTTTCTATTTGCTGTAAAAACAAAAGGACATATAAAGAAATAGTAAAACATATATTTTGGTTTAATACTAACATCAAAGACGAATACTGGCGCATCTTGTCACAGAATTGATAATAATAGGCCATAATCTATATATAAAAAATGAATTGATATTTCCCTTGGTCACGGCATCACGCGTGAACGGCTGGGTCGATTTCGATAATTATTTTTTTTTGTATATGTTATTATCAGGAGAAAGTTCTTATGAAAGAAAAAAATAAGAAAGTTGCGCAGAAAATGTTTTCTGAAAATTACCTTAAATAAATTTATTTTATTACAAATATAAAAAAAAAACAAAATCGTAAAATTTACTTAAAAATTCATGATAATATATTATGTTGTTCAGAAATATTAACTCACCAAGAAAAGCATTTTTCGAAGAATGAAATTGTTCTTAAGCTAAAAAATCCTGTACTGTACTGAACGGATTCCGATGAAATTTGGTATGTAGATAGCTGGAGACCTAGATTAACACATAGGTTACTTTTTATCCCGATATTCCCACGGTATCGGGAGTTACGCCGGTGAAACCGCGGGGCGTAGTTAGTTACATATAGTTTAGTGTCACGTTGTTAGTGCGTTGCGAGGAACTCCTAAACGAATGAACCGCTTTAATGAAATTTTACAGACTGTATGCAGTTTGGTTGAGATAGAAACTATCCTATCTCTCAAGTTGTGTGAGGTAGGATAGTTTTATCTCATATGTTAGTCACAATATTTTTTTTATTATAAAATACTTAGAAACAGCAACGCATAGCTAGTAGTGTCATATATATATAAACAGAGATACAGTAGTACCATGTAACATATTTTTTTTTATTAGGTGCAATAAACAGTTGTACACTATGTATGACAATAATATAAATAATAGCATAGTAATTAATGCACAAACAACTTAATTAATTACGTTATACATCATAGTCACCCTAACTTTAGATATAGCATTTAAGGTTGAAAGTACGTTTGAGTATGATTCACATCACGTTTTTTTTACAGAATTTAAATTGGTCTGCTTTAGAACGATAAGAATATCAAAAGTTTTTTTCTTTACTTTAGTTTAAGAAAATGCATCCATGTGTAAAGATTGTCACGTTCATGTCGTTTCAGTTTGGTGTTTCCACACATATGACAATCATTAATTAGGAATAAGGATTAATCAAAACAGTGATAGAAAAAATAATATTTGTTATTTCTACATGGTAAGATGATTGATAAAAAGCTCCCGCCCTAACGAAGTATAGTTGTGTCGTAGGGACTTACAAATAGTATCTACACGCCAACTTAGAACTTTGATCTTGTAGCATAAATAAGTGTCTTATGCGGGAATTGAAACCCCAACACTCATTGCTTTGATAGTTAACAAGGTGATCATTTTTGCACAGTGCAATAAATTGGTGCAATAAATTAAATATATTTACAATAATGGCTTTATCTCGCTAGTATGAACTGTCAAATAGGCCACTGACATTCGATTCGCTACAAACATAGCAGGTTTTAAAATTTACAAACAATCTTACAGTCAGTTACAAAGTCAACCATAGGTATACATAGTATTTTCACCGCTTCAAATGATGGGTATTTTGACTTTGTTATATAAGCATTCAATTACGGTTACCGTGTGCTCTCGACCTTATATGTAAGTGAACCCTACCACTATCACTTAAGTCACATACAACTCGATTTGATTTCACTATAACTTTTGCCGCTCGTTTTCGATTTTTATACAATATATGGATTATTTATTATTTTTGTTAACGTTACTTGTAAAATATTGTATTAAAAGCTTAATATTACTTTAATTGAACCCAGGTACATATATATATTATCATTCTTTGGCAGTGTTATTTTTTGTCAGACATTTTACGACTTTATACAGTTGTTTGCATAAAGTCGTAAAACGTCTTTTAACTGTGGAACCAAATTTGTAACCTTTTGATAAATACAACAAGTGAACTTAACAATGTGTATTATTGAACAGTGCTCGAACACGTTGAATAAGTAACATAAACCATATAGCCAAATGCCAAAGTGATATCTTAAATAAACATAGTAACTCAATTCTTAAAGTGGTGACCCCGACGCGTTTTTTTTTTGACGGGGTCAAAAAAACATCGCGTGATGTTTCTTTAATCTGAATCTTAAATATAACTACACGTACGGTCATATTTTTAACATTTATAAATGTAAATGTACTAGTAGTCGCCGTTCTAAGAAATGCTGATTGGAATTTCATATCGCACGCTTATCAGCAGTTCAATTTGTAGGACTGGGCCACACTTAAGTATATTTTATGATTGAAATTGTATTGAATGGTTTTTTGTACTTAATAAATATTTTTTGGATCATGATTTTGATGATGAATTACAACATGTTACAGAAAGGTATGGTCATATGTTAGGGTGATTTAGTAAACTCCGTGAATAACGTAAAATGCTAACACTTAACTTTTACGCGAACAATTGAAACTGACAAATTGAACTTAAAAATTTACCGACAATATTTCGTAAAAGAGAAAGCCGACAGAATGAAACTATGGGTATTTCATAGTTGGAAGTTGATGTAATGTCTGGGATATTCTAAAAATATCCACATAAAAAAAAAAACAAAATCCATTATTTTTTCAAGCAAAATCAACAATTTATTGGCTACACATAACGCTTCTAAAATTTTAACACATTTCTGTAACATTCTGTATATCGAAAACAAAATCGAGTTTCAAGTGAGTAAGGTTAAAGTGGTAAAGGCTCTCGCCGCTGCAGAAATATAAGGAAGCCGATAGATCGTTTTACTCCAAAGAACAAGAAATTTCTGTAATTGTTCAAAACTCTGGTATATTTTATTCTTTTTGCACACGTTGAGGAAATGATCGCCTTTGTGTGCAGCCAAGTGTTTTGTATTTTATATTCTCAAACAGAGAATACACTATAATAGTAATGCAATGTATCGTAAAATGTGGAGCAAATACATATGTAGGCAAAGGCATGTCATGTGAATCTATTCTCGGTCCTTTTCTTTTTTATTATACATATTTATGTATTATAAACGTAAAACAGTTATTCAAAAAGTGTCTGCTGTTTGAAGTTGTAAAGTTTTACGTTTTTGGGTTGCCTAGATGGACATAATTACTCTTCTAGACCACCTAGAACCGTAAAATTTACTACAGGGCTAAAGTTAAGCAAAATGTTAAAGGATGTTCTGTAAAATCCGATCCGAAGTCGGTCCTAATCCAGCTCGACTAGGGGTGTCAAGCTGTCCACAGAAAATATAAACATAAACAGTTTACATTATAGAGTTAATATAACAATATCAAGATGGCGTTTTGACAACTTCAATCCCATTTAGGCACACACCACACACTCGCAGCTGCACCATACCGATTTCAATTAAAATGTTTCTTTTTAATTCAGATTAATAATTATGACACATTGTTCTCAGATATGTTGAACACAATACAAAAAATCATGTTTTGAAACAGTAAAATTATCCATAAATAGTTCAATAAAGGCAACAAAATAATGAGTTACGCATTCGGCTCCGCGTTACAGTAAATAAAGTGGCTATTGAAATCCAGTGGCCTGAAGAAAGTCAGATCAGCGGGACTGGCTGTGTTGTCATTCTGCACATAAGAATAACGTATAGTGTTGTTGTTGTGTTGTAACAACGT
Organism: Callimorpha dominula; assembly: GCA_949752705.1. Taxonomy (NCBI): domain Eukaryota; kingdom Metazoa; phylum Arthropoda; class Insecta; order Lepidoptera; family Erebidae; genus Callimorpha; species Callimorpha dominula. The sequence continues at coordinate 14,765,842 of OX457007.1, forward strand.
ATAGTGTAGAGTAACCTTTAGGTACTAGCAACGATGACAGGAGATTTCAAGAACAGTGTTTGGAATTGCGACATTTAGTTCTACAGAGACTTTGTTTATATGCATATTATAATTAGAACAGATCTGTTATTGATGCTAACAGTCCTTTTAATTTTTTGTATTATGGGTAACAGAGAAAGGGTGCATTTTAGTACATACGGGTATCTTTGCCTCGTTCGCTCGCTTAAGTTGTTGTGTTCTACATCTCCAGACGCCAGTTTTATTTGATTTTGATCTCAAGAACCTCACTCAGCCAATATGTGCCATAATAATATAATAAGTTTTGATTTCGATGAACTCAGTATAACATCGCTATAATATACTATTTATTTAGGCCTACGGCTATTTTCAAGCCAAAATTGCTTAAGTACTCTGATATTACATACTAGCTGTTGCTTGCGACTTCATTCGCGTGGAAATTTAATGTTTATCCCACGGGCACCGTACATTATTTCGGAATAAAAACTATCCTATGCCGAGGATATAATCTTTCTTCTTTAAATATAATCTCTTTACCAAATTTCATTATGATCCGATTGCCGTTTAGTTGTGAAAAGGAAACAGACACTTTCGCATTTATAATATTCGTATGGATTACTCCATTTGAATTAAATAAAACAGTTTGTTTGTATGTCTTCTGTAGTATTTAAATAAAATCAAATCCTCGTCAACTTTAACCCGAGCCAATACTTAAATATACTCAGGACATTTTTGTAATGCCCAAAAAACTGTGGGCGTTAGAAAAATGACATAAAATCGCGCTGCCAACTGCCTAATGGGTCACAAGTCACAAGTTAATAACATTAACAGAAGCTTCTAACAACTCCTGATAAGACGCTGTAGCCAATGAAAAACGAAATTCGACTATGTAATTTATGGTTACAATTATTTCTCAAGGTTTACGAGTCTATTCAGCTACTTACTGAAATAATGTTTTCATTCAGAGATGGAGACATAGTGGCAATCTAGTTCCAATCTTCTCTCTCTCTATCTCTCTCTGTTTCCGAGAATTTTCGAACTACGCAAGATAACTTTAAAAAATCTTGCGTTATATGGACCTTTAGATCTCAATAGGTGCGAAACCGTCTTCGGAGCACTTATATTTATTATTATATTATTATCCATAGTGTTGATAAAACAGTGACTTCTTATTTTCGTCACGTCATAATTTCCATCGCAAGTCATCACTCGTTTGATTTGACTCGTTATCGATTTTTTTACAGTACCACGGTTATAGAGAAGCACACTATTCGCCTTTCCGCAACCGGTTAGTTACTGACTTACAAAGATTTGAAACAACAATATTGCTCTTTCTCATTCGTGGAGCTCTAATGACCCTCGAGAGTACAAATGTAATAAGTATGATATACAAGTAAATAAACCGTGAATTTCCGAGCAAGTGCCCGAGCTTTTAAGTACTTGCAACAGAAGCGGTATCACTTTGCATACCAACCCCTCCCATAGAGGTCAGATGACCGTCATCGACAGTAATGAATAAACACTTTAAAAAAAAGTTAAACCGACTTCAAAAAGTACTAACAAAGGACACTGAAAAGTGAAAAAAAATCAATTTCTAAGTGAACTGAAAATACACGAGACACTTTTAAAATATGGGGTAACATTATAAAATTTACTAGATACCGTTTTTTTTTTTTAATACTAGCAACGTGGGTCACAACATTACTAGTGTTGTTGTTAACCCCTCCAGCTAAACTAAAAGCTTGTGTTAGGAGTGGGTTCACGACGGTAGAGTATTGGTTTGTCTGAAGTCAGTGAAAGGTTTCTTTTGCATAGGCATCTTTATCATAATCGTCACTTTCCATCAGGCGACATGAAAAAAGAGATCAGAACTTACTGTCTTCTGTGAGGTGAATATACTATTCTATACTTAATTATATATTTATAAGGGAATTAACGCGATCACGAAATAGGTATTACATATTAGTTAAAAATATACGGTTTTACTCACGTGTATATTTCGGGGATGCCCGACTAGTTTCGGACCAGACGGGGGCCCTTTATCAAGTGGTGAGGCGTCCTGCCGCGCCGGTTGCACTGGCTGCATGCTGAAACTAGTTGGGCATCCCCGAAATATACACGTAAGTAAAACCGTATATCTTATATACCCGTATATCTTATATATACTTATATACATTTAACCGTATACCGTATATCTTATCTACCATGAATACCACTCACGAAAAATTTTATTCGATTTATTACATACCTCTGAATTGCCTGACGTTTCGACCAGGTTGTACTAGCCATGGTCATAGGCTGACTGGTTCAGTGGTGGCATGTTTTTATCACTGGATTTCACGCTGTGGATAATTTTAAACCATCTTCCCGACTGAAAGTTTTATGTTTCTTAATTTCAATCGCTTCACGTAGAATTCTTGAATGAAAGTGATGTTCCGTGGAGAGGACGTTGCGTACGGTGAAATTCAATCCAGTGATTGGTGCCCACTTCGAGTGCATGTTGTGCAATCGGTTTGATTTTCTGATCTGTCGGTTCTTCACAGCAGCGATATGTTTCTTGACCCATTCGGCTATAGTCCACTTTGTTTGGCTTATTTATTTCTTCGGTTTATTTTGTAGATACTTAGAGTTTGTAACGGCAAGACCTCCGGTACCGGACCTCGGTGTACCCAGGACGTTTTGAACCTTTATGCCTGGTGTGTATACTCTCGGAATGGAGTATTTCTTAAACACGGAGCCGATCTCATCCGTTATTCCTTTGACATGCTTTGGATGCTTGCGTCTCATTGTCGGTTGCTTCCGTTTTCCATTCCCGGATATCCGTTACTTTTAAGAACATTCTGAACATGATCCAGTTCTCACTCCAAATGTTCAGGATCACAAAGATCGTAAGCTCTGTTCTTGAGTGAAGTCTTAAAAAACCTGCAGGTGTCGGGGATGATGATAAGATGTGGCGTGTAGGTACCTATCCGCATGAGTAAGCTTGCGGTACACATTGCGAAGAGAACCCGTCTGTTCTAGCGGTTACTTTAATATCTAAAAATGACGACCTATCTGCCTCCATTTCATATGTGAATCTTATCTTGGGGTGAATAAAGTTGAAATGTTGTATATATTGATCTAATTCCTTTTGTTTCCTTTGACGATACTAAAGATGTCATCCACGAATCTCTTCCAAAGCCTAACGGTCTTCGGGCCGAGACTCAATGCCTTCCCTTCAAAATGTTCCATCCAGATGTTGGCAAGTACAGGACTAAAAAGTACTACTAAAAGGAAATAGTTGCCATCTAGACAGTGTTCAAGTAGATCAGTACAATTGAACGGCAGGTCGTTGTCTCTTAGCAGGTCTTTTCAGAAGACGAGTACGACAGACTAACACAACAATTTCAAACAAGTGAAATAAAAAATCCTAAAGCAGGGGTCAAACATATCGAAAAGCTTTACCAACTATAACTACGAGTATATCGGTAACCTCCATTTTATCAGTGGCTGTAGTTAGTTGATCCACTAATCTTTAGGCTCAGTAACTTCATACCAACGGGATTAGGACCCTGATTATAAGCGGTACATATCAAAACTTCGGCCATTTATCGACTTTACGACCTAAACTAACAATAGTGTCATTTAAACGAGCTTAGATGTTTATAAATCTGTTTTGAATTATAAATTTATTATTTATTGAGATCTACGTCTAAATATAATAAATTATTTATTTTAATGTTGCGACAACCGACGACATCTTGTATTATGAGTGTTATTTATTATTGTAGTGAATATCTTGCTTTGCTATTTTTAGACCAAACCTTTTAAATATAGAATACTGTTTACGATCAAACAATAATTAATAAATTAACTCATAAAGCTGAACGTTACATCGAAGCTCTCTTGTGGCACTAAATGAATTATAACGCACATCCGTCATACATATTTAATAATAGTTTCAACTCTAGTCCCTTCAGAAACCTGTGAATCATCACCTGGTTCTGGTATGTTTGGATACCTATAGTATACATAAATAAGTAAAAGTTTTGGAAAAGTGCTACTTTTCTCATTAAATCTTCTTGCGGAACGCAAGATATTCAAAACATATCGGCCCCCAAGGCGTATAGAAAGTTCAGAAAATTCAATTTCGTTCCCTGTCTTATTTGCTAAACGGTGCCATGTTATTTCTAAACACAAGTTCTTAGGCACGAAGGCAATCGTGGCCGAAAAGGTCAGCAAATAAATAAGAAGCTGCCCGTCTTCCTTGTTTTTCGGCACTAATAAATTATCTAGGCGTTTCTTCCCTTATCTCATTAAACATAAACAGGCTGACCGCGTTTATTTGTTGATGTTAATAAGCCTACAATGTTACTAATGTTGTCTTTTAAACATTATACATTACTAGCTTTTGCCCGTGACTTTGCCTAAGTGGAAGTCGTTTACCGGATAAAGAGTATTTTATGTGTTAATCGAGATCATAAACTATCTGTGTGCCAATTTTTTTCCAAATTTGTTAAGTAAGTTTTGTGTAAAAGAGTAACAAACATCCATTCATCTATCCTTACAAATGGTTATAATAATAGCAAGACAACAAATAATATAAGATAGTAAGATAAATAATGAAATAGTAATTTAAGAAATATGTCTATAAATATACGAAGTTGTTTACTAATTTAGGTTTATACGAATTTGTTTGTATTTATTATATAAGTAGTTATACATTGATTGCGTAAAGTAGTTTTGACACACTTTGTTAGGTACTTATTACGGCTCAGCTTCAGTCAGTCTGTTGTAGGACTTACAATATTGTATTCATCCTACTCATTCATCCTATTACGGTCACGTAGATGAATAGTGTCTCTATATCCTTACGAAAGAGAGAGGGGGCGGTATTATACCTTTATATTGTAGTTCCGCTCTGTTTGCCACCAACTGCATTCTTACCTGCAAAAATAAGTAAATACCATTTTAATCTCCTATAAAAATACAGTAAACGTTGAGGGTTATGCCTTATTTTACCTGAGGCCACTTCTAAATGGCAATACCACGTGGTATATTGTACCATGACTGTACTAACATAACATAAATCGATTTAACAGAAGAATTTGACGGGTTGGTGAGTTAAGGGAAAAGGTTAAGTACGCCAAAAGCACATTTCCAATCTCAAAGGCGCCTTGCCTACAAAACGTGTGTTAGCTCTTTTATAGGTTGTTTACTTTCTTATTTGTAGTTCTCCTTCTTTAAGAATTCTTTGCAGTTATGTACATAACTCCAGGAGTACCTATTTTAATATTTTGATTCATTTCTTACAACTTAAAAATATTTTGAAATTGGCATTTAAATTCACCACGTTTACGACGTTACAGTGAGGATTATATTAACGCTTTTAATAAATTACAATGAAACTCTGGCGACATCCACATATAGCGAAAATATACCTCAATGGCATCTAACAAAGACGTGCCGTACCACGTAGTAACAACTAATCCTGCAAAGCACAATGAAAGTTCGATTAAAATATATACAACTTCCCAACATCAAGCGTTGGGCCGCGATCCGTCAGGCATGATCACCTAGCCTGATCGGAAGATCCTCCCTTTGTGTTGGAGCAACATGACAGCAATTCCTTCACAAAACCATACATTAGGGGAGTCGTCTTGCTGATCAGGCGACTAAGTCTGCCGGGTACACAGGGATTTCTTTTCTATTCTCTCTCCTTCTCTTGTATTCCACACACATTAAAAAACCACAGTGCCTGGGAAATGATTACTACTTTAAATAAGATTTACATCTCACGTAGTCACTTCGTGTCTTCAACTGCCGTTTAACTAACTCTACAAAGTTTCATGACAGAGAAAAAGATATTTCAAAATCGAAGTTGTACGTCATGGGTCATCCGGGCGTATAAAACCGGTTAGCCCCGGATATCACAGAAGGCACTCAAATGGCCAATCCGGCTATGAATAGTTCCTTACATACATGACTCGTTTGACACGATTTCGTTTTCACTTTGTTGTTACAATATAAAGAAATTGTTGGTTGTAGAAGTTTGTCTCATGTTCGAATTAATTTGTCGAAGACCAAACATTCTATTTTTTTTACAGACGACGCCCAAGTGACACTGCCGCTGGCGTGGGCAGTGGTAATTGTTTACTAACACAAAATTAGTTAGGTTCTAGTTTGAAATCTTGAAGATTATAAAGCAGATTTCATCAGCACCATAGATACTATTGAGTGCATTTTGTCATTTAAATCATGTAGGTACTAGATTATCAAGTTAAACACTTAATCACGTCTTATGAATTAATCTTAATAATGTCGGTAAAGTAGCGAACAACTATAATCCTCCTGTCTTTAAGAAGTCTGTTATACATAATGTATTGCCGCACTATCAAATTATCGTGTCAGTTGGAAGTTATAAGTCATTGAGTTTGAAAGTTTTTGATTTTTAAAAGAATTTTGAAATAAAAACGAATAGAAACTGTATAAGGAGACCCAGAACAATTATATTTGTAAATGATCAAATAATTTTTACTTGTGGTGATTACTTTAACACTCAACACTTCAAGTGACCACTTAAATAATTGCGCCATTCGTGTCGTCAGATATTTTTTCATTTATTTCAAGACATTTATCCGGATAAAGTCTGAATCTCTACATATATGCGCACCCTTACTTCACATTGTTGTCTTTGTAGTGAGATCCAATACGGATGTAAGTCCGAAAGCAAAAGGTCCCAATGGATCGACTTTCGGCTTATCTTTAAGAAATAAAACAAGATTTTTTCTTTAAGGAATAAGGACTATTAGTGTGACTTGAAATGAGTAAAGCCTTGTTTGTTTATCTATTTAGATATATATTGCCATCATTATTTTGTCGTCTGCCTTCGATACTGTAATACAACAGGAGTAGCAAATCTTTGCAGAAATCCTTATTGTCAAAATTCTACCGTAGGGCAAAGATGCTATGTATTAACATAAAATCTGTGTATTAACTCCTAAATGCGTCCATCAGTGCATCCTACCTGTTATGACAGACGGTGACGAGACGTGGACACTAACGGTGTAGTACACAAAAAGTCACGTAGCGGGCTATGGAGCGAGCTATGCTTGGAGTCCAAAGTTTACAGACATAGCTCGCAGGGTAAGCAATGCTGAAGTGGTAAAGGGCTGGCAACGTATACCGAAGGACCGAAAGCCGTTGGAGCAGACGGATCCTAAAGTGGAGACCACGAATCAGTAAACGGAAGGTATGACACCCTCATGCCAGATGGACCGACGACCTGAAGGAGGTAGCAGGGATGGACTGGATGCGGGTGCTGTAGCGCACATTGGGAGAGGCCTATGTCCAGCAGTGGACTATGATAGCCTCATTGAACTCCTAGGCATCAGAGGGCTCGAAATTTCCGGCAACAACCAGTTCAAGTTTCAGGTCCGAACCTGACCTGCTTGGGCTATTGATTACACTACACAATCCATCTGTAGAAGCAATATCCTTTTCATTTCATTACCTTCCCTTCTTAACTACTTGTCTCTTTCAATATACTCCAAATTTTCCAATATTTAACTGTCAAAGAGCCGCGATTGAGGTCAATAGCCTTGCCCCCTTACGCGAGTGAGACAAAATTATAGGTGGCAAAATATGGGTGTTTAGTGTACCACTGCCTACCACTTCTTGGATAGGTATAGGCCTGAATATATCCCACACCTAGATCTAAAGGGAGCTGAGTTATACACACCATCGAATTCCTTATTTCAATGCAAACTATATTGTTAAGCAATTGGGAAATAACTACAAATATCTAATTTTTAACCCCAAAACATGGTTAAAACAGAAGATTCCTACAATATGTTTCGAGTTCCATATATATAAAACTCCAAAACTCCTGCAGTGCACAGTTAGTTTTTCACCTTTTCTGACAAAAAAAGTGCCTTTTTGAGTTAGCTCCCTTTAGATCATGTATGTCATAAGTCATAACACTTAGAAATTCAGGTTATTTCTTTACGCCATCATCAATTTACTAAATAATATAAGTTCGAGTATGCTATTAGAATAACATTAAAATAGGTGGCAAAATATGGGTGTTTAGTGTACCACTGCCTACCACTTCTTGGATAGGTATAGGCCTGAATATATCCCACACCTAGATCTAAAGGGAGCTGAGTTATACACACCATCGAATTCCTTATTTCAATGCAAACTATATTGTTAAGCAATTGGGAAATAACTACAAATATCTAATTTTTAACCCCAAAACATGGTTAAAACACAAGATTCCTACAATATGTTTCGAGTTCCATATATATAAAACTCCAAAACTCCTACAGTGCACAGTTAGTTTTTAACCTTTTCTGACAAAAAAGTGCCTTTTTGAGTTAGCTCCCTTTAGATCATGTATGTCATAAGTCATAACACTTAGAAATTCAGGTTATTTCTTTACGCCATCATCAATTTACTAAATAATATAAGTTCGAGTATGCTATTAGAATAACATTAAAATAGATGACACCATTTCAAATTGTTATAGTTGTCAAATACAATTGCTCTTAAGAAATGTCTAGTTGGTATATGAAATTCGTCATCTCAACATTAATTTACTTTAAAGATGTGTTTGCTACGAACAGTAATTAACGTATAATAAATATTAAATTTATATTTGAACAATTAAAGCTTCAATGCATCTAGTAGATTGAATTGTTTACTTGGACTAAATAATTGCAGATAATTATGTGCATAGCGCTTCAAAGGCTGAAAATATTTATGTTTACTAAACAATATTGACTTTCACTCGCTCAGATGAATGTTGTATGCGTTGCTGGAAAATATTACGCCTAAATACACACTAACCAATGTGACTTTCCGAAGCCAGGATCAATGACCTATACGAGTACACTCACATCTTTCTAGATGTCTATGGAACACTTTAAGTTAAAACATTTATACATTACTAGCTGCCCGGCCACGCGTTCCTGTGGCTAGAGAATTTGCAATCCTACTAATATTATAAACGTGAAAGTTTGTGATGATGTTTGGATTTTTGTTACTCTTTCACGCAAAAACTACTAAACCGATTGCGATGAAACTGAGTTCGTGAATAGCTGGAGACATGTATTAACACATAGGCTACTTTTTATCCCGATATTTTTACGACATAGGGATTTGCGCGGTTGAAATAGCGGGCACAATTAAGTAAAAAAACTATCTTATCTATCAAGTTGGACCAAACTGCATACATGTGCAAAATAGTTAATAAATGTGCGAGATATCAATTGCAACCGTCATCACAAAAGGAATTAGAAACTAAACTTTTATTATTGAATTCTTTAAAATTTCAAAAAATAAATATTCCAATTAATCTAGACCTTGGCCCCTTTTACTCCTGCCTACAATCTGAGGTTAGACTTTGCTATAAAACGTTATTTCTGCATTAATGCATGTCATTCCCATTTCCTTGGATATTTGTCAAGTGTGCCTACTTTCATATTATGAACCCCCTAATAATATATTTTATTTTCCTAGGTGAGATTTGTACCGTTATAAACTCTGACAAAAAAAAAACAATAACCGTACCCGCTAGCTTAATAGACCTAAAATCTTCAATTTTAAAAAGAAGTAGTAGGGTAGTATATTCCAAAATGGTTTCGCGGTAACTTCAGAATTCCATGCTGACACGACGGGATATATCCCCCATGTGTAGTTACTGCAGTCAGTGCCGCAATGCGTAATTATGTGTCCTAATAGGCAGATATCGGCATAAATTTAAGCTAATATGATGTAAAAATAACGAAATAATATAGTATTTGTTTTACTGAGTATTTGTTTATTTTCAAACAATATAACTTCAGATGAAAATATGTCAACTTTAACCCTAAAAAATGTATGATGTAATTAAGTTTTTAAAATTATTTATAAATAGTCTGAATAAAATTCAAAACTTGACATATTTACGTCGAGTGTATGTCATATCTATGTATTTTACTTTGTTGATTCTAAATTCTGTGTATATCTAATTAATAACCTAACTTCCTATTAGTTTTAGTAATTACATATTAATATCGTAGTTAATGCAGAAGTAGGAGCATAGTGTTATATAAGAAACTTAGATAGATTGTTAAATTTTACTTAAACCCATTAGCTTGATAACGTGATATATTTACAGAACATATCTTCTGTTGATGTTGCTTATAAACCAAATAAATATATACAATAAAAATAAAAACTATTATGGTCTTTAACAGGGAGTTGTGCCCTAATGGGTACAGATGAAAACTATAAATAAATTGTTTTTCAACTCATAATGTTTTTAGACATTACACAGGCTATTTATTTGGTCTCCAAGTAAACAGTTTTATAAAAGGTTTGACAATTGTTATTGGTTCTTAAAATATAGGTATGAAGAAGAATTTATAAAGGTTTAAGATTTATTTAAATTTATAGAAAATTAAATTTTTCATACGTATCTTAAAACCAAATGAATATTTTGTGAAGTTCTACGGTTAAAAAGGAACGTATTATTTATATCTAGTAATAGCCATGATTGTTTATTTACTTACAAAAATTAATACCTACAACGTTGAAAATACAATTACAATTATACAAGTTATATATAAGTTGTGCCCTTTAAAGTTTTGTACACTTGTACCCAAAATATATAACTTAGGTTAAATGTACCCTTAAATTGGATTTCTGCCACAATACTCTCAATTCCACAATTCTAAATTAAACCATAACTAATGACTATCACAGATAATGAATCAATTATAGAATAACTTTTATAAATGGTCGTTTATGAAATTTTGGGAATAAAGTGTTTTTGTAAAATCCATCCTTTTGCTTTTAAGTTGAAATCCTAACGTTTATCTATCTCCACGAATCAAAAACATATGCTATATATATGAATATAAACACAGGTCACACAATACTGCAGACACACATAAGCTATACAAATAAAAATTGAAATTTAAGTATATCATACTCAATTCAACTTTATTAGTCTGTTCAACTTTAACAAATTCTCAACATTTGCATCAAATACTTACACAGACAGAACACACTAAAGATTGAATAATGTGATAAATCATTAATATTTAATTGTTTTTCTAACACAGTAAGTTGTTTTAAGATTTAAGTATAGAACTATTTATATAACACATAGTTAACAAAAGAGCATAAATATCCTCCAACCCATCTCAAACTTTTAGGCCGTACCTAAGAATCTAACTCGCATCGATTGTTTTTACGAGTTTACGTCGGATTGGCGCAAGTCGACACAATGATTGGTTGAGACTTTTTAAACTAAGAGGTAATTCTTAGATAAGTCTAGATCTCATAGGTAGCAATTTCTCCTCACTTTTATCACTACATATTATAAAACAAAGTCCCCCTCCGCGTCTATTTGTCTGTTCACGATAAACTGAAAAACTACTGAACAGATTTTCATGCGGTTTTCACTAATAGATAGAGTGATTAATGAGGCAGGTTTATTTGTATAGTTTGTTAAGATTTTGTGTAAATTGATTGAAATATGTTGATGAGTGTTGAAGATGTCTCTGCTACCCGTTGATACTTTTTAATAAGAAAATCCATAACCTTAAAACTAAACAAAGCAGTAAACTCAAGGATTTATTCTTCAGAACATCAGCTTCCACCCGGTAACTGCAATATACCACTTTCATTTAAATTCCTAATCTATAAAGTCGGCAGACTTACCTCAGTCTGAAGCGCGGCTTATTACCCTCAGTAATAAATATTCCGCAATTAATTCCAGTTTTAACGAATAAGTTCAGGTTGAGTGCGGTGATTTTCCTGTTTTATAAAGATTGTTTTGTATAAGAGCGCAAAATGAAACAAAGTATATTCGTTTTAATATTAAAAGGACAAATAAGAAGAAACCTATCCTTTGCAACAGAAATTGTGGTTCATTTTTTAAACAAACGGAAATGCTAAGGAACTATTAATAATCTCTCGTACTTTATATTTAGAGTATTTACAGACATCAGGTCATTCAACATCAGATTAATTTAATGATATTAGGTGGATTATGCATATCTATTTAGCAACGTAAGCTAAAAGAAAGTTTTATAATAATGTCTCGTCATTAAATATTGTCTCGGTTGGTGGAGCAGTTATTTTGAAAAATATCAGAAATGTTATAAATTAGAGTCCATTTACCATCATTTAAGAAGTTATATTATTCATCTCTAAACCTATCATCATCTAATACACAGATTCAAATAAAAGTAGATACTAAAATATCAAGAAACAAAATTAGCAGTACATGGAAAAAAAAACTATACGAAAAGGCCAATTCTTTTTTAAATACGATTAGAAAAAGGTTATTTAGAAGAGATTTTTAGACTTCATAGTTATTAATTGGCACTGAAGATGAAAAAAATGAGAGCGTAAAATATATAATATAAATCATCATAATCATCATAGACCAGTCTATTGGAACGTTATAAATCTTTGTAAACGATATAAAATAAATATTTACAGCAAAATTATACGTTATAAGATTTGACTAAAGATTTCCACCGCAACAAATGTCAAGTAACTTTTGTAGGCAAGCAATTTCTACTAAAATACTTCTTGGCACCGCCTACAATTAATGACAGCAGGCTTTCAACTTTTAGTAAGGCAAAGGGTGCGAAATGCTCAACGAATATCAAAGAGGTATACACTATATAACTACCGACTGCCCACTGGAGTACCTTCTGGACCAAATTGGTGTTCCGAACTAGGGTAACGCAGTTATAGGTTCTCTCTCCCTTTCTGTTACATAGCAACGTCCTGCTCTCATCCAAGTTTCAGGCCTATTATGTTGACATTGTTTGGAATCTATCTAGAAGCGGCGGTAGCGTAATAGCTAAGGTTTCGGCCTTGCGATCAAGTGGTTGCCGATTCGAACCCCACAAAGTGCACTACGAACGTGAACCCACTCCTAACACAAGCATTTAGCTTAGTTGGAGGGGTTAACAAGAATACTAGTAATGTGTGACCCACGTTATTAGTGTTCTTTAAAAAAATAAACTATGATGCTAGATGAGTGTAAAATTTGTTATCATTTTCTAGCTCTGTGTTTAAAAAATTTTGAGTGTTCATTAATAAATAATAATTTACGAAATCCAACGATAGTATTGTCTAAACGACTTAAATTATATACAATTTTAAAATACGGTTTGGTGCAGGTTCGGATATAAAGAAGCTACTAAGTTTGCTACGCACGTAGCTTCTACGTAACCAAAAATTCGTAGCAGTCGTAACATACGCCTAGATATATGAAATAAAATGTTCGCTTATTACCTAATATAATATAACTATGGATATTAATTATAATAAGTCCGTCAGAAAATTGAAACTATTTACTATTAATTCATTATTCATTACGCCCTTGCCATGTGTAAATTACGAACCAGCGCTCACGGAGTCACTCACAATATCTAAATACATAATTCCTTTCTCAGCACTTTTCCATTATATATTACAGTTTTTAGTGCGCGATAGAAATGAAGTGAAAGGCAAATATGCGCTAATATCGAATTTAAATTCATATTATTATAATAGATATAGCGCTTTCTGTTTCTATTAACGTTATGTAAAGGCATGGCTACTGGCGAAGTAATGGTTTTATGAATAATGCTTTGTATAGCAATTTAAGATTAACTTTTTTATCGCTTATTGACGTGGAAAGGTCTTGTGACGTCTATAAATATGTTTTACTATGCCGCAACTGGGAACATTAACCAAAAAGAAAGAAGGGCCCTGTGTTGGTCTCGCCAAGAACACAACTACTATATCAAAATTTATAAATTTTTTATAAAGCATTTTAAACTAAACTCTCAACTCAACTTTTATTATCAATACTTCAAGTTGGAGCAGCGTATTCAATGCGTATCGTCGGATAATACGATAGCAGTCAAAGCGAGAAACACCGCTTATTTTAATGGCCTCACCCATTAATGGCGTAAAACTTTTAATATTATCTTACCATGCATCCTGTATTAGGCTGCCTATCCACCAAAGATGTACAATGTTTCTGGATTGTGGATGTATTTGGAACTCAACATTGGGATTGATTTGAAGCTTTGGGGGACAGATATTCCATAAAGTTAAGGTTTTACAACAACAAGCTAAATATAAACTCCTTAGCTACATCCCTAGTACACATCTCTACTTTTAACTACGTCAATCACCGTGGATGTGAGTTTGAATATGTGAGCTCAGGATGCGTGCTCTGGATGTGAACAAGAGATGCTTAAACCAGAGTTGTTTAAACCAACTGGCTATGGATGGTAGACGTGGTACGTTACTACTCACCGCGTATGTAAGATACATAGCTTAGCTTATCCAATTATCTTAGTTACACACGTTGCTTTGGTAGAAACAAGCATATAGCATTGAAAGTTAGTTTTGGTCTCGCTCATCTCTTTCGCAAACGTGGAAAAGTAGCGTTATACCGTGCACGTTCACCGCGACCCAGTACGAGTTAATTTCGTAACCGCTACCTAGCGGACATGTTGTAAAGCTTTTAATTCTCTCCTGTTAAGGTACTAATGAAACAAGATGACTAGCAGTAATTATGACGTTACGTGGACGGTGCGTGGGTCACAATTTATGAGTGACGTGGCACAATTTCTCGGTTTAATAGAAGCCAGGCTCTTCTAATAGCTAAATTGTGTTTTTATATCCGTAGTTGCTGTATATTGTGTCCCGTTTTACTAGTTAAGCTATAAAAAGGGGAAAACAAGGTGGGCGTTTTTTTAATCACATGTTTTAGTTGCTACTTGTGGCATAACAGCTGAAGACTGTTAATGAATAAGGACATTTTAATGATGCTGAAACATCAAATAACATCGAATTGTTTAAAAGAAAATTATTTAAAATTTTTATGTGCTGTAAACCTCTGGAATGCGCTCTCACTAGAAATCAGGATGGCCACTAACCGACTAACTTTCAAGGTTAAAGTACGTCAGCTCTACACAAACTTTTTGGCAGAGTCATCTGAATAATTATTTGTATGTATATGGTATGTATTTATATGTATATATGTAAGCGTAATTTGTATATATAGTATACATAATTATGTAGGTTTATTTATGTAACAATTATACTCTTTATATCATATTCTCTTATATCGTCTTTTTTTTCTAAATGTCATTTATCAATTACAATGCTTCTTATTTAAATTTTACACCTGCCACACACATCTCTGCATCACCCAAAGGTTGACTGGTAGAAAATGCCTACGGCATTAAGTCCGCCTCATGCAATGTATCTGCAGGAAGTGTTTTAAAATAAAATTAAAATAAAAAAATATATAACTAGAAACACATACGGAAGAAAGAGGTTTCCCCCATGAATAGTACAGAGCCTTATTAGGCTCTAGGGACCTCGCTAAAAATAATACCAATTTACATATTTTTTCAAACTACTACCTCGACAGACAGACACATTGCAACACAGTCGAGTGCCACGAGGTGGATGGATCACGTTATTGCTTTAAGCTGCGATTTCTTTAATTGAAACAGTACACGCTTCCGCCAGCGTTCGTTGTGATTGGTGTTTCGTGGTTTCTCTGCATTTTAGAAACAAGGATGCTACGTTGGCTTCTGTTTTATATTTGTTGGACTTTAAAAAAAAAAATCAAAGTTTAATGTTGTTGGTTTGAAAGACGAAGATCTAGTGAAGTCTAGAAGAAATAGTTTGATATTTTTTAAATTTTTAATCATTTATTTAATCAAGATTCTTAAACTAGAAGTCTAAGTAGGGGGGAAACATCATCAAGGCGTCAGTGTCAAATAAAGCGAAGTAAGTGTTTAGAGAAATAATAGGCAACCACCTTATTATATGACTAATATTATAAATGTGAAAGTTTGGATGTATGGATGGATGTTTGTTACTCTTTCACGCCAAAACTATATTATTTCAGAAAGAAATTAATATTAATCTACCGCCACGATCCATTTAAAAATCTTTGGTATATCCTCCGTGCACACGAGCTCGCATAGGCTATCACAGCACAAATTTAAATATGACCTTTCCCTTTTTTCATTCATCAACTCTAGTCACTTATTTATTTAAATTTTTAGCCTTTCGTGCGATTCGCATAATAATAGGCAATTAAAAGTTTTCCTTGGAGGGAAATTTCAAACGCATTCAGCCAATTTCGATTACTATGCTAATAACTGACAACACTACTGTGTAGTTCATTTATTATCATGCTTCTGTATATTTTATATTGGAAGCATGATACCAATCCTACATCATCATCATCATCATCACCATCATCATCTACCAACCCTTATCCCAATTTTATTTAGGGTCGGAGGAATATGTTTTCATATTGCACAAGGTTTTGGCTGATTCTTTTTATGGCTGGCCGCCTGCCTGACGCCAACCCTCCTTGGGAATATTATCGTTTTAAGACGGGAAAAACGAACAAGGTATATTGGGTTAGGGAAATTATGTAGGGGAAGGAAGCTAAGGTAGGGGATACCGCAGGTTTCGGGTGAGGAACGGGACTGAGACTGCATTTTCAATTAAAAAGGGGCTGAAAGTTCAAGCTTAACCTTGGCTTACCCAACCGTATATCGCCCTGAGACCTTGTCTCGGCAGAACGAACATAATGCGAGTATGGTAATATTTTTCTGATGCTACTCGCGGTTAAAAAAATGCAGAACAAAAGCTCTAAAATGCAATTCTGTCACTAGAAACCATTACAATAGAAACCTTAAGATCGCCCGCATTTGTTACAAAAAAATATTACTGAGAAAATGTAATACAAAATTCAACATTTTATGAACCGTATTGTCCACAAAAGAAGAACTCCGTAACATCAAGAGAATATTTTCAGTGTTCGCCAGACGGATCAATGAATGACGTCACCACTTTTGGAACGAAACGCCGAACATTGGCGTTTTCATTCATAGTGTTATCTATTGTTGTGTTGTGTTGTCTAGTTTAGTGTTTCTCAAATCAGGTTCTTGAAATGTTGACTGGTTAGTTAAAAAATATCTTGACTTAATTCTTTCACCTGAGTCGAATATATCCGTCATTGAATCTGACGACATATGAACTCCAATAGACAATTGAACTCTATTTCTAAAGGATGATTACAATGATGGTATCGTTGTAATCATCCTTTAGGAAAAGAGTTCAACATCAATTCAGACAGTAATCTCAATTCATGCCTAACTGGCATGACTAGATATAATTTTTACAAAGCTATATCACTATAGGGAACGACTTAGACAACACTGACTGTAGGGATTCATTTTCATCATCAAACAATATTGACGAGATGGTTACGCGGTTATATAAGATTTTGCGGACTTTAATAAATAAATCAGTACCAATGGCTAAACTTAAAAGCATCACGTACCCAGTTTGGTTAATAAAAAAATTAGGAGCCTTAAAACAAATTCAGGATTCGTTCCTACTATGGACGTGAGATTTCCTTGTCGTTCGTAAGAATCAGCACATTCACGGAATATTTTCGTAGAACGAATTCATTTTCCGTGTTATTTCTGAAAACTGCGCGTTGCGTAATAAGGTAATGAAGTCGTGTTTATATAGTGAATGTATTCGTATATATAAAAGAAGATATTTCATTAATTGAAAGCTATTTATTTTTTTAACCGACCGAAAAACTAATGTATACGCGATGTGTTCTTTGTTAAGGTAAATATCAAATTATTTGTTTAATTATTGATTAAATTATAAATATATTATTCATAATATATTATTAATCATTAAATATAGCCGTTTGTCCAGTTTTATAAGTGCTAGTGTAATTTTTTTTTTTAATAAAAGACTACTAGTAACGTGGGTCACACATTACTAGTATTCTTGTTAACCCCTCCAGCTAAGCTAAATACGCTCGTGTTAAGAGTGGGTTCACGACGGTAGTGCACTGGGTGGGTTCGAACCCGCAACCACTTGATCGCAAGTCTGACTCCTTAGCCATGACACTATTTAGATACTGAACTATTATTACTTTTTAAACTATCTATGGCAAAACATTAAAAATGTGTAAAGAAATCCTCTTTTCTAATATGACGTAATTCTAGTATTATTATCAAAATTACACCCGGTTTCTGAAAAGCTGGTCAAAATATTGTTCAATTATATGTAAAGCTGCTAAGTTACCAGTGGAGTCAAATAAATTCATGTTTCTGAAACGTTGATCAAAGAAAAAGTACTAATCTATGATCAATTTCATTAAAATATAATCAAATAAAATATTTTTATTTCGTAAAATTAGGAGGAGGCACCTTGGTGCATGCTGTTTGTACTCGTAGACAACATTGTGTTGGTCTGTGAAGAGAGGTGCGAGATCCAGAGCAGATTGGAAAAATGGCAACACAGACTGGAGAATGTTGGTTTGAAAATCAGCGGAACTAAAACTGAAGCACTAAAAAAAATCAAAGCTTCCAAGTCAACGCAGTCAAAAGATATATGGCCATTTAAGCTATAGGGTACCTTACCATTGAACTAGAATCATGAAATTAGGTACTCCAAATTTTCCTATCTTTAATTCCTAGCGTGCAAGGTAAGGTAAATAGGCTTGCCTCCTATTACGCGAGTGGGACCAAAATTATAGTTGACAAAATGTGGGTATTTAATACGCATCAGCCTACCTCAAAGGGATACACGCGTGATTGTATGTATTAAACCAAATGATGGGAGGAAAAACCATGCCGAGCTATTTAAAAAAACCCTCGATGAACCCACATCGAGGGTTTTTTTAAATAGCTCGGCATGGTTTTTAACGAATTCTGCAATTCCAAATTTAAGTTTTGTTCAATATCCTGAATTATTTAAGAATGGTTTACATTTTAGTTAATCATATATTACTAGAGATTGCGTGGTGGTCGAATTTCGACCATGGTTTTATATGTATAACTTGAGCTGTCATTGTATAGACTTACTTACCATGACAGGTCAACGCATATACGACACATATACATGGACGCGTGTCATTTCATGAAGCCGTTTTCACGTGATTTTTTTAAGTTGTAAGACATATTGTTTAAAAATTTTAGCTTTCTACACTTCTTCTATATATAAACTGTAAATATTCCACAATTCACGTTACTACTTTCGTGAAATTTTCTTAAAAAGTGATACAAAGAATTCTATTCGCGTAATATAATGATATCTAATTGTATACCGCTTCTTTATAAAACACTTATCATTTGTGTGGATGATGATGATGATGTGTATGTGTATACCAGTCGGGTAAAACAGAACTTTCAATAAGATATTGTTGAAATGACAATAAGTTATTTTTAACTTATTGACATATTGGTAAAACTATGTTGGTTGACCGGTCTACGTCTCTGACCAAGAATATTTCATTTAAAATATCAAAAAACAAGTTTATAAAGTTGAAAGTTGTATAACCTTACTTCACTAGTATAATTTACTAGAGTTTTTTTTTAAAGGGGCAAACTATAACAGATGATTAAACAGTTCAATGTTATTTTATTACTAGTTATATCGATAGAGTCACCGCTATTGGTCGGTTGACAATAGTGGGGTGCTAAAAAGACCGACATGCGTTATAAGGTGATAACAATCATTTGAGTACTGATTGAGGTACTAACAACATCGCAGTTACTGATATTTTGTGATTTTGATAGTTTATAGCCATAGTTGTGAGATTGTTTCTAACAAAATTTTATCTAAAAAACTGGTTGTGATTGTGACCACAGCCCAGCATGCATACCTGATGGTGTTAGACCTGTACACCAGGTAATTAAGGAATAATTGAGGAAGCATTACTGATTTTTATTGAATGAATGAGACTTAACTGTTTTTACCGCTAGCTATTTACCACCCTCCTTTCTAAGTAATCTTTTCTTACGAAATTCGTTCCAATAAAATTTAAAAAGTCTTTTTAAAAGCTGATAATGTATTCATTAATGATTAAATGAATTGTGCAACGTAGATTGGAATCAATCGCTTTGCGTTATTTCTGCTGAACAGTCAGTACATATTATTATGTTTCACAATAAAATTGTCGGCATAATTAATGCATAATGTGTAACGACTCACTCGTATTAATGATTCACGCTTTTCAGTTTAGTTCTTTCCTGCAATCATTTGCACTCTTAAAAGTAATTAAAAATATGGTTACAATGTAAATATGACCATGTTTTATTTTAGTACTTAGTCTTATCGGTAAAAACAATCTCTACTATACAACCTATATTTAAAATGTATATATAGTCAGTCAATACATGCAGTATAGTTGCATAAATAAAATGAATTATAAACCCCAGAAATGATCTCTCAATTTAAGCTGTTCACTTCGCCAAAACTAATATAATCCGATTAGAATAGATTGGCATACAAGAGCGTGGGAGTTAAATTGGGAGATTCTTAATTTAACAGGCAATAGTTAGTGCTACAAGCATAATAGATGTAGTACCTGGATGCCCGAGCTTTGCTCGTATTTTTTTACGTTTTTTTAAGAGCCATGCTTCGGCACTTATGGGCCGGTTCGACCGGAGTGATACCACGGCCTCACAGAAAACCGGCCTCATAGCAACGTTTCGTTGTGTTTCGCCGAGTGAGTGAGGTTATCGGAGGCCCTAACATTTCCCTCTCCCCCCTTCTCCCCCCTCTTCCCTACTCTCCCCCTCCCCCCTCTTCTCCAGCTCTCCTCTCCACTCTCCCATTCTTCCCTTCCTTCCCCTACTCCCATCTTAAAAGTCGGTAACGCACTTGTGACTCTTGAGTTGCAGGTGCCCATGGGCGGCTGTAGTCACTTACCATGGTGACTACCATAACCAGGTGAGCCGTCTGCTCGTTTGCCACCTATCCCATAAAAAAATATAGTTAAGTATGAATGAATATCATTCTCTGCGCCTTTTCCCCACATAGTTGGGGTCGGGTTTCAGGCGAACTACGAGACGGCCGAACTTCGATATTTTACGTGAAGCGACTGCCATCAGACCTCCACAACCCAAGTACTAGGCGATATCGAAGTTCTGTAGTCAGACCAGGTTGTCGGACTTTTTAGGGCTCCAACTACCCATAACGAATGCCACAGACATTTGTATGACACTCGGGACCGACGGTTTAACGTGCTCTCCGAGGCATAAAGTCTGAATGAATAGTATAGAAATAATATAATATAAATACTTATAATATGTATAAACTTTTTAACTGGCGGTTGTTTTGGGGTCTAGGGATCATAACTAGACCTCCTGTGAAGATTTTTTTTGGAAACCTCGACAACAGGTACAAAACCAATAGGTATACCTTTCTTCGAAATCTACCTACAATCATAGAAAATTAATATGTATTTATTTCTGACCAACCAACACTGTTGGTACTTATTATTAGACTGAAATATAAACAAAAAGGATAAATGGCCGCTGTGTAATTTTTACTAAAGTAGGCCATGACATTATTAGTAGTCTCGTTAACCCTTCTGACTAAGCGAAGTGCTTATTTACGTTCCAATGGGTTCACGTCCGTCGGTAGTATTAGTACTGAGTAAAGTACAAACCCGTAAAATACTATTGGCAGCCTATTTTCCTCCAGCACCCTTCTTTTTTTTGTATGCAATCAAAAATATTAAATTTATATTTTTGATTGCATACATAATAATAATATTCATTATAATTGTACTGGAACTAGTTCTTGCTCGCTGCTTCGCTTGCGCTAGTGTTAATTTTGTACACACATCACCTAAAATTTTGTCGATCAAATAATCCCTTTAGAACACTTTTTTTGCTCTTTTTTCCTGGCAACGTGCAAGCATAATTTCATGATCATTGGGGTAGTAGAAGCGTAACAAACAAACTAATAAACTCACATTCGCATAATTGATAATAGTTATTAGTTAGGAAAATTGGATATTTGTCACAGTACCATAAATGATTCCTTTACAATTTGTTATTGTAATAGGAGGAGGAGAAGTTATGACTAATGATAATAACAGGAGCAAAATTATGCGTTAGAACCATTTGTTTTTTGCTCCATAATATTTCAAGGTGTTACAGGCGTCGGATATCTTTAGCACGCTATATTAGCTACATAAATTGCTTCTATATATCTGGGCGTGAATATGAAATATCACACAGAAGCCTTCTTTAGGTATAAAACATTTCGGGCTATTTTTATTTCATTTCGTTTTAATATGAGGCATAATAGTAATATAGGTAGCGCACTCGGGTGATTTGTTTGACATAGAATGTTTGTTTCATACTCAGATGGAAATTTTAAAATGTTATGTGTCATAAATCCATATTGAAGATAGTTTGTGCTCGTTCCTAGAGATTCGTCATAGGTGTGATTTTGCCTGTTTTCTGATTGTCACATTAACTATTATTTTTATTATTCTATGATTTATAGATCTGAAGTCTCGATTTATGTTTCGAATGTCATCCTATCATTTTACAACCTGAAACATAATAATACTGGCCTTGATTGCAGATCATATCACTAATAATGTAACAGATAGGTTCTAAAAAAATACTAAAGCTGATACGTGCTATATTTTGTACAGCTACCTATTTCTCGAATAAACCTACAAACGCACTTATATCTTACGCTCAATATTATGAAATCTTGTCTTTTGATAAATGTTTCTCTTCAGTAAACTTATTGAAATAACCTTAAAAGCTAATTCTTCCAGCGTAAAACACCCTTTTATTTCTTCCGTTCACTTAACAATTTTACAATAGCCTTGTTCAACTTTCAGTTATGATTCAATTGAAATCAATTCAATCCTAAATGGAAAATGTGTCTGTTTGAATAAAAACGTCTTATTTCTAAAGAAACCATTCAAATTATGTTTGGCTAAGTTAAAAAGCTGAGGGTGGTTTAGATTTGATTGCGATTTATTTGTACCTTTCTAATACATATAACAGATTTAATGACAATAGCAGTAATAATGTCAAAAACAAAGAAGAGATTATTGCTTTTTGGTGTATATTTAATTTAATGACAGCTTTGGACATGATTTAAAACTAGTCATGTTTCTTTAAGGTTTAGTCTTGACAACACTTAAGATAAATATCTTCTTTATGATTTCTGATATTCGATAACTAACCATTTCATTATTTTTAAGTAAGATGTTGTAATGTTCACAACACTCTTTGAAAGATGACAGGAAATCCTTGTAAGTGTAATACTACCTACGTCGTAGATTATAAAAGTCGATAAAAATATGCTCAAGTGCTGTAATATAGAGTCACGTACGAGTCGCCTTAAAAGCGCCATTACCACTCATCTCGCTGATGCCACCATTATTCTGTGCAGCTTTTATTTAAACTTTTATATTATGTTGTCTTATAAAATGACTTTTAGTGTGTTTATATATTATAAAGATTTAACCTCTTCAACTGCCGCATGTTTGTGGGATGCCCAGTCTACTTGTCGTCATATCGAAAACTCATATTTATTTTATTAAAAATAGGGGGCAAAGTATAAAAGATGATAATATAGTTCACTATTTAAAAAACAGAGACATTATTATGAATAGTTATGATATGTGATAAAAGGCTAGGCATGCATTATAAATTGATAATAATCTCTTGAATGCTGATTGAGATACGGACAACATAGCAGTTACTATGGCCGACCGATTTAGAAACTTACTGCAATCCAAATCTTAAATAATTTGTAACTGTAAAAGTGTTCTATAATTTATATTCTGTTTGAATGTCAGCCAATCCTTGGACAAACTCAAATTGTTTTTTTTATATTGAATAAGACTGTTCGTATAAAGATGGACACATAGCTTATCTGCGCACGAGTTCAAAAATTCAATCCAAAATTCAAAATCATTTATTCAATTAAGACACTAAGTGACATTTATGAACGTTAAATTGAAGCTAGAGTTAAAATCATAGATCGGCACAAACAGACGCCACAGCATGTGCTGGATTGTCGAGGTAAATTAGGTGAAAACACCAAAATCTACTGCCTGCTTGTGTCGATCTATAACTTTCAGTTTCCAAAATGCGTAGAGCCTTATGAGAAGAATACTTTCAAAGAAACTCATGGCCACTCTTTTTAAAAGTCAGATCTTCAGGTACAATAGTGTTAGTGTTACACGAAAGGTAAACAGGATGCAAGCTGATGCCACCTGAATTTAATTTTATTGAAATGCTCCAAAATCTAACGTCCTAAAAAATAACAATCACTCAGTGATACCGTTGAAGGTTTGAACTTATTAAACATAGAAATCATTCAAGGTGCACATCTACTTTCATTCAATTACAAAATCTACTGTTAAAAATAATTCGTGACTGGATTAAGAGGCTAGAGTTGCAGTTGATCGGACCAAAATAATAGTATAGGCTAAAGCATCGCTGACTAGGCCGACCAGTCACCCCAAGCAGCACCCGTTCACGAGTATAACGCATAGACCAGCCATCATCTCCTAAGTTCAGCTAAGCCGGTGATATTGTGATATTATAATATCAATCAGCGTACTTTTAAAGCTATTTTTTGGAGTAAATATAACCTAGGAAACTCTCTTTAGGTACAAATAACATCGTCGCCGTATCCCCGTACATCTCGATTCCCTCCCATAAGTACTTCAAAAGACCGAGACACGAACAAAAAAAACCGGACAAGTGTGAGTCTGACTCACGCACCGAGGGTTCCGTAAGGAAACTTGTATGTAGATGGTACGTCCATCTCGGGGATCAATTCTTGAAGATGTTTGGCTGTTTTTTTTTAACAAACTTAGCTTTGCAGTTCTAAAAATACCCTCCTTTTCATCGAGGTACAAAAAAGCCAACTTGGAAAGTTGACTTTGTTGTATCGTTGTCCACAAAATATATTATGAGTTTGTTATCACAAGTTTTTTTTCTTTACTTGTGTTGAAATGAAAATTTTATAAAACATACGATCCCTTGGACTCCCTGTCTAACTTTAATATACCGTCAAGTACTATTTTATTTGGGAAGTCCTTAAGAGGGTCGAGAGTGTTCTTGGTGACCCTGTCTCATCTCGGAATAAATCAATGAACACAATGTTTTCCATAGATGAATATAACTAATATTCGTACGGGGAGTTGTAAAAGTGTTCTCCAATAAATGGGACCATTTTAATGACTCTTGAGTAGGAACAGGACCTTGAGTGAAGGAAATGGTTACGGTACTTGAGTATCGTTAAAGACTTTCAAGATGCAAAACGATTTTGAAAGAATTTTCTGGCAAGATAAGTAAGGTATGTAAAATAAGTGCGATTAAATTTTATTGTTTTTATTAACGTATTATATTCTATTAAAAATAATTAATAGTTTAAAAAACTAAAAAAGCACGCTTATTATTTACATTGTCATCGGTATTTGACAGGTGTGCAAAATTTGAATAAAATCTGGCCGTTTGAAGTGGGTCAAAATCGTGCCCTAAGGAGTCGGTTACAAACAAACATACAAGTGAAGCTAATATAAAGCGTGTAAAAAAAGGTTTAGGTGTAGATTCGTCAATCCCTAAACTTGCGTGGGGCACGGGGTCCTCGACTTCCTCTCAAGTCAAAAGTTAAACATGTTTCTAAGGAATGAATTGTAACCGGATGGAATATTATGTAGACGATATAGGCCTTACAAGAACCCAAAGAGTTTAGAGAAAGAATAGAATGGAAACATTGAACAATACAATTATTGGTACAAATTGTGTATATGTAATTAGAAAAATCAAACGTTTTAAACAGGTCATACACCAGTTATGGTTTCATAGACGTAATTGACTTGAGAGAATTGTGGTTGCTTAAGGATGATCTGCCCTTTGTGAGTGGTATACACGAAGATTTTTGGGAGTACGGATACATCGGCTGTAGATGCAGCGGCAAGAATTTTGTTGTGGTGAGTAATAGTCTGTTGAGTAAATATAAATAAATAAATAAAACCATTCAGCCAATCACTATGAGGAATTATTTAAATATAATTTATGAATATAAAGTAATTTAAAAAACTGTGTTTTACTCTTTTCACCAGATTAATTGGCACGAAACTGTAAACGTAATTTTGGTTCCGTTACTTGAAAAACATTCACTATGAACGTTTTTTGCATATTTTAATTAACTAATACAACATTTATGCATAACCTTAGAAAAAACTCTAAGAGTAGACAGGTGCGTAGTGGCTAGTATACAATTGCAGTAGGCACAAAAGTTGCCCATAAAGTTCCGACATATTGACATTAATGTACAATAAATATTGTGACACACGTACAATTTGAAGAGGTATAGTAGTAGTAGATATCTTAGTAGAATAGTAGCTTGTTGAAATTAAAAAATGTATTTGTGAACTTAACAGAGAAAATATAGTTGTTTTCTTAATCATTTCTATTTACGTTTATTATTATTAGTAGTTATATTTACATATTACTCCTTTTTCCTTGTATTTGAATCACTATGCCTTAAACAGAGTACTGGTGTGTAAATGTAATATCCGTTATTTTGTTATTTAAAATGTAACGGATTGACCTATTTAAACCAAATTAATTAACTGTTCCACATATCACTACGGTATACAAAACGACGAAATTGCTTGAGTCAAGTAACTAACTTGCAAGTAACATTTCATCAATAACTTTCAAATAACTTTCAAGTAAGTAACCTTTTAGCCAACAAAATAAAGTTGTTCATCATTGCAAGATAATTTTTACACTGAGTATTCATATTCTACTAAGACGGGCTAAATTTTTTATCGGAATTGTCAGTGGTATCATTAATTCCAAATAAATATCGGATCCATTTCATATTCAATATCGTATTTTACACAAAATTATCATATGTCACGTGCATAAAGACGCGAGTTTCGGGTCTTATAGAAGCGGGCCTTTATTCTATTCAAAAGCCATCTGAAATTGACAGGCGGGAAAGTAAGTCTTTGTAATATTTTACGGTAATAACTTATTCGTTCTTTTATTTATCGCCTGACCAAGGAAAGAGTGTCTGAATATTCGCTATCGAATTGCTGGAAAAGATTTATGATGATTGGATTGTAAGTTTAGGTTTATAAGGGCTTAAATTTATAACCCTAGAAGGTTCAGAATTTAAAATAATATGGTTGGTTAGGTATGTTTTGACCTTTGGATTGCTATATTTTATCAATTTATAATTATAGCAAAAGTAAAAACTATTTGGAAGTAAAACTTCTTTAGAATCGTTGTAATTTGAAATTCGTTGAAACGAAAAGCATCATGATAAGGTTCCTACGATAAACTTCCTATAAGTTTTGTCTTTGCGCCTGCGTACTACCAAGCCTTCAGAAAATATGTCAATGTCAATGTGATGTAATTTTTGTGCATTTGCGTATTAAATTTATTTTTATGGTTTTTTCTCCATATTTCACTTACACTTAATTTATTCTTTACAAATTTTGCATTTAAATCCAACCTTAACCTATATTGAAAACGAAGTAGGTATTGTTTGTTTTGAAAGTTGTGTACAGTTGTTACTGGACTTCAGGTTTGCTTACTGTTCATTATTAAGGCAATTCTTTGTATATATTGTTCTATTGTCTGTATATGTACTTATTGAATAAAATAATTTGACCAATAACTTTTACAGAAATTTATTAAAATTAAATTTATTAACATTAGTAAACTATTTGTGTTGATTTAACTTTTTTTATTTCTCATTCTCTCGTAGGCTACTTTTCTGAATTTTCACTTCTGCCGTGTGTGAATTGCACATACACACACTTTTTTTTTAAATATATTTCAATAAAAAAGGTCTTAAAGGCCGTGCGTTTATTCTGTAGAGTGAATTAAACCTAACAATCGCAACTGTCAGTTGAAGAGTTGGCAGTCCACATATATGTATTCGAAATCCTTCTTTCGTTTTGTCTCCTGAGAAAAAAATGTGAAGGTATGTTTGCGACCATAAGGTATAAACAAATAATTGTTTATACCTAGAAAATCGGGTAAAAGAATCTAAAAATACTGGTATACTTTGCTGAACAATTCTGAGTTCAGTACGTGATTTTATGTCAATTCTCTTGATACATTTTAAGAGCTCACGGACATAAATTCTGCTAAAGGACTATAGGTCAGCTAAAATAATATGTAGTTCGATTTATATTAGAAATATAGCATAAACCTCTCCAACCTCACAGTTTCTTCGGTACGAGGCGAGGGTGTGCAACTACCTATAACTTTCTTCGGAATGACACCAATGTCAGTCAGCGTTTTGAGGTCAACATCATCCCCGATCGTTATAGGATGTCTAAATTTCTATATTTGTCAATTAATTGTTTAACTAAATAAATTATTATTTAACTCTAGATATACCAGACCGCTTAGAAAGTTGTACAGAAAAGAGTTTTTATGTATAGAACACTGGAAAGTTATTATTTATTTTAAAAATAAGATAATTTACGAGTAATAACACAAAAGTTCTGAATTTGAAAATCCCTTCACATTTTTTACGAGCTAAATGTAACTATCATATCCCACTGAAAAATGTATCTACATCTGGAGAATGTTTTTCCACGATGATATTTTACGATTTCAAATGTGCCCTAGAACCGGAAGAATTGTTTGATAGACTGTAGTACAAATTGTATTTGTAGACGAAGGCCCTTCTAAGATAAGTGTGCACCTATTTTTCGTGAAGAAAACGTGTCAACAATTTAAAATTTAATGAAACAGAATATACAAATCACGTGTGAAGAGATTCTGTACATATTAAAGACTGGTTCAGGAAACATTCACAAGATTTTACACGAGCACCTTCGCGTTCTCCACGTGCATAGTTTCTCCCTGGGTACTGAACAACCTCACTAACGACGCGGCGACGCTCCGGAGCAGGTTCACATGGAATAATGCCAGGATGCGTTTACGAAATTATGACAGGTGAGGAACCTTTGATATTGATAACAATATGATCACGAAACTAAACGCCAATGGACAGTTTGGCTGTTTCTAAAGTTACAAAAGTGAAGCGATCAAAAAGCAAGGAAGATTTTGATTGCTATTTTTAGGTAGATTTCGATTTGGTTTTGTACCAGTTGTCGAGTTTTCCAAAAAAATTTGTGTTGGGCCCAAAAAGTGTGTACCATTATATAGTGTAATTTTTTTTTCACCATCAAAAGCACTTTTCTTTATTTCCTAAAAGCGTAAGTCGAAAGCATACGTACTCACATAAGTTGCAATACTTTATTGAAATAAAACAAGACTTGAGACACAAGCCAAGCCTAGTGTTCACAAGCTTCAGGGTCTGTTTAACGTTTCGTGAATAGGTTTTTACTTCCTTGAACGGTTTTATCAGATTCTGAATAATACAAATTTTACAGCTTGTTATGACGAAGTGAGAACTGACTGATATCGAAGTACTTTATGCAAAACCATTGCTCAAAGTCTATACTCTTTAACCCCCACTCCCTTACGTATTTTCACAGTCAGGGTGCAAAGTACAGTGTTTAATGGAGAGGAATCGATTTTTATGTGTCCTTCTTCGATGAACGCATTCTAAATTCAAATTTAGGGATAAAGAAACAATCGCTTTATAATTGTAACAGTATTTGTAGTCAGTTATGATAACCCGTAATCACATTATTACTATGATAATAGGTTAGATAGCATAAAATTTAAAGAAAAAATTTAAAACTGGCAACGTGAACACAGGATATATCACCATTTTTTGACTGAGAAAACATATACAGCCTGTGGTCATATTTTAGGGATGTACAGTAGACACCGCGAATAACGTAAAGTGCTAACAATTTTAGGAAAATTCGTGTTTTTTTTATACAGAATAATTGATAAAGGGTAATAAGTTTGGTGTTATATTGACAAAGGTAGAATTCAGTATCAAAATAACGTACGTACTGTGTGATTAGAATAACAAATCAAATTATTAATCGACATTTTATAAAAAATGTGTAAACTTTTTAAATTACAAAATATCTATGTCAAGTGTCAAAACTTATGAGACTAATGCGCACTGGGTTAAAGTATCAAATATTAAAATATACTTCGCCCTAACATCGTTCATCTCAATAATGACCTAAGAATTACGTTGTAACATGAAAAGTCGAAAGTTAATGTTTGAAGATTACGAGGCTCATAAAAAGCACCTACACGTCAAATAAGTATGTTGGCAATAAATTATATGTAGCTTTCTGTAATGTTTCCTACGTCTTTATGGGTATGATTAGATATTCAGGTATTACGACAGGGTGATTTCGCAGAATAAAATAAGGATTCAAGAAAGAAAAATTGTATTTGCAGGAATTCAAAATTGTATACCAATATCAACACAATCATTATTTTGCACATCGGACGTGAGTTTTTGTATACCTTCAACAACTCATTGACTTCATCATCGAACTGAATCTTTGACTTAGTCATCAGGCCGTGGTCGCTATTCGCTTTTTTTTTTCTACCCGCGCTAACCTGGATTCTTCTGAGTATTTATGACTACTTTATTTAATGTGGCTACTTTATATAGTGCTCTATTAAATAATCCTATACTTATACAATTACCTATGTACTTACCTTAGTATTTCTTAATTTTTTTGATACTCGTTATTTATAACGTATTATTCGTTTTGTCACTTTTGTCAACACATTATTACCAAATAAGGTTAAAGTCAGTCAGTAAATAACCCTGTTTTTGTTCCTTATCATATTATGTTACTATCAGGCTCTGTAAGTATCTTACGTCTTCAGTAGAAAATTATTGAAGTGCTATTTCTTTGTTTTTTTAATATTTTTTTGTTTTAATTTTTTTTTTTGTTTTTATATATCTATTCCAAAACACGGTTCTCGTTTAGCAAATCAATTTAGTGGGTAATATTTGTATTTTAAGATATATAAATACATAGTTATGCGTATAAAACTACGCTAAAGCGTTAGTTTTTGTAAGTACATAGTATTTCAATCCAAGAAAAAAGGCCACCCCAATTCACATTTGGGACATTGAAAAGTATTACATTTTTTCGTTATAAAAGCCTAAAGACGTCGACTTAACAACATTCTTTACGTAATTTAATTTTGGTTACGTTATGTATGACAGAATCAGAGTTTAAGATTTATTTGGCTTGTACTGTATAATTTAATTTTACATGACGAGACAGTCTTCAGTTACAAAGAGGAGGTAACGAGGTTAAACATGTTACTGGGTTCTAGTTTAAACCGCCTTCAAAAAGGAGGAGGTTCTGCTGTATGTTCAGCAGTATGTATTTTTTATGAATGTTCATCGTATGGTCCGTCATCTAGGGATCGACTTTAATTTTTCTTTTTTTTTAAAGGGTATGTTCCCAATGTAATCCCATTGTCACCAAATCCGGATCTGATGATGGTATCTGAGGGAAACCGCGGGAAATTGATTTCCTCTGAAATTAAGTGACATGGACGTTTAAAGTGATGAATGTCATTTTTGTCAACCGACTTTAAAGGAGGGTCTACGTTCGACTGTATGTATTTTTTCTTACCCGACTACGGAAAAGCCAAAAGGAAGGGTTAAGATTTCAGAAGTATATGTACCTATGTATGTATGTTTAATTTACGTGTGATCCACCGGAGCGGCCAAATTACTGAATCGGTTTTTATCTGACTACGGCAAAGCGGAAAGGAAGGGTAATGATTTCAGTAGTCTATGTATGTATGTTTTTATTTACGTGTGTTCCACTGTAGCAGCTAAACTACTAAACCGATTTTGATGAATGAGATATCGATATATTTGTAATAATGGTCCGTGTGACATGGGCTATATAAATTTTAGCAAAATTTTATACTTTACACGTAAATATCGGAGCATGAAAAAATAGTAAAATCATACAATAAATATAACATATTATAAATATAATAAATATCACATTGTCTAAGTAAATAAATAGGTTTTAATTGTTAACAAACAAGCAAAATTAAAACTGCGCTAAGTACAGTGCGGCTCTACAATTAATACCTATTTTATATCAATAAAAACCTTAAAAGTATAAAATAAAAAAATAAGTTTAAAACCTGTAACCCAACTACAAAAAACTGCATTATAATATACTTATTATAATGCAATGTTCTAAATATTGTATCTACTTAGTAATTACGTACCTTATACTTACTAAACATTTAAAAATATACAATTTAAAAAAGTTAGGTAAAGAAAAGTAAAAAATAAATTAAACTTACAAAGGGCACTTAAAAGTGAAAAATAATTGATTACAAACTTAATTGAAAAGACTACGACATATTAGACACTTTTAATATAATAGGTGACATTATTAGGGAACTATTATACACAATAACCACTTAAAAAAAGTTAAACCGACTTCAAAAAACACTAGCAAATGACATTGAAAAGTGAAAAATATTTGGTTGCAAACTTAAATGAAAAGACTACAATGTGATGACACTTTTAATATAATAGGTGACATTAAAAGGGAACTAGGTACCTACTGGTCTGTTTGAAGTCGGTGCCAAGCCAAATAGGTACTTTATAGATAGGCTAAGTCCAACGTGGCGGCTGCAAAGGCTATCAGGTACCTGTTTGGCTAGGTACCGACTTCAAACAGACCAGTAGGTGCCTACTGCCCTTATAATGTAACCTATTATATTAAAAGTGTCATCACTTTGTAGTCATCATATTGTAGTCTTTTCAATTAAGTTTGTAATCAATTATTTTTCACTTTTCAATATTCTTTGCTAGTGTTTTTTGAAGTCGGTTTAACTTTTTTAAGTGTTTATTGTGTATAATATTTATTCGTAGCATGTTTCTAACTAAGCAAA
Organism: Callimorpha dominula; assembly: GCA_949752705.1. Taxonomy (NCBI): domain Eukaryota; kingdom Metazoa; phylum Arthropoda; class Insecta; order Lepidoptera; family Erebidae; genus Callimorpha; species Callimorpha dominula. The sequence goes on from OX457007.1 coordinate 14,798,547, forward strand.
AAATTAAAAATGAAAATGGCATTAGTATAATGTCCTCGTTATACGATGCCAGTTGTAGGTCAACTGGGGAAAGAGATAAAAGCAGGTGGTGATCCCATAAACCTACATTCCCATTAACGTACAATGCGATCAATATCGCATTGTACGCCATCTGCAAGACATTCAACAGCTGAGCTGATTTCATAGGGTACGCTTGTAGATGCTATGCATCAAGGGATTTAATAAAGAGTGTGATCAAAACGTTTTTGACATGGTTTAACCCAATAATAAAAATGAGGAGGTTCTCAATTGTAATAGTAATAAGCCTAGCATATTTTTATTTAAAAATCCGTTATTAAATATACACTCAAGAGCAGTAAATCCATAATATATGTTTAAGAACCAAAAAAAAGATTGATCCAATTTAATTTCTATTCTGTACATTGAAAATATTTAAAAAAAAAATTGGGGGGCACTCTATAATCGATAGTGAATCCAAAACTATATTTTTCTTAGTTTTTGTCTGTCTGTCTGTATCATGGCCACGAATCACGCTGAAACTACTGAATGGATTCAAATTAAACTTGGCATGATTTGAGTTCATACTACGAGGTAGGATATAGCCGACATAGGATACTTTTAATCTCGAAATTCAGGACGGTTTCCTAGAGAAGTCAAAATATGTACTTAGTTGTAATTCATTAAAACGTAGTCCGATTGCAAGCATTCTTTTTTGTTGGAGAGTTTCAATATTGTCACTTAATCTTTTTTCTTCTATATCTATGTATAATAAATCTGTAGACGTGGAGTTTGTCTGTTTGGTTGCTTCACGTATAAAGTACAAAATAACCGCTTTAACGTATTTATGCACAAGTATTTTGTTTAATTCGGTGTAAGATTACAATCTAACGGTTCTGTCCATAGAAAAAAAAACTCAAAATTTTCAAGAAAAATGTATACAACATGCAAAGACATCTGTTGGTCCCAAGTGATGCTAACTATACAATACTATAATTTCAAATGGTCGATTATTTTTTTAGATATTCATTATTAGCATAGAATATTTCTGTATCACGGGGGGCACAAACATTTTAACTATGGACACAAGACATACCCAGACTCGGGACAACTGTTTGTGGATCACACAATATTTTTTTGTCCCGTGAGGGATTTGAACCTACAGCACGAGCGAGAGAGCGTGAGACGAGCACTTAAACCATTCCGCCATCCGTGCGTAATAAATATAAACGTTATACCTTTAAGTATTTTAAATACTTAATTAAGTATAATAATAATGAATCCGTAGAGATTGCGTTTCTGTAGGTACCTACAGAAACGCAACCTGTTAGACAGCAACGTGTTAGAGGATAACCAACTGAAAAAGTCTCTGCCATTTTTGGAATTTGTCTGTTGGTCTGTTTAGTTGCATGCAACACGTAAAAAGTACAAGACAAACAAAAAATATTCTGTGATCCACAAATAGTTTTCTGCAAAACAAAATATTATATGTAATATATACACACGCTCTTTACATAGAAATAAAATGTTCTAGAAAAACATATCATTACAATGCAGTTAGTATTATTTTAGATTAAATAAAATTAAACATAGATTAGAATTAAAAAATAAATGTCAAAACAATAAATGTTAAAATTTTCGTTTATTTTATTGAAAAATGTTAATTTTTGAATTCAAGATAAGTAAAAAGAAAAAAAGGAAGTCACACCAAAGTATATACGAGTACATAGAGTATTCCAATAGCGGCTTTGCGCTCTCAAGAAAGTGTTGAGAAACGCGAAGCGAGGTTAGTAGTGGAAACTTACTGAGGTTAGTAGTAGAAATTACATTAGACAGTAAACTACAATGGGGAGCCCAGATAGACAGCCTTGCAGGTAGACTTAGTTCGCCAGGTTATGCAGTATGGAAGGTACGTCAGTTCACTGATACGGACACAGCTAGGCTAGTTTATTTTAGCTACTTTCATAGCGTCATGTCCTATGGTATACTACTTTGGGGCAAGGCGGCTGATGTTGAAACGATTTTTATTCTCCAAAAACGAGCCATCCGCTTCATATACAATTTAGGTGCTAGAGTCTCTCTTCGAGAGTTCTTTAAGGATATAGGTATTTTAACTGTTGCATCACAGTATATATTTGCAAATATTGTTTGTTAGGCACAACATTAATGATTATAAGAAAAACAGTGATATACACAATATTAATACAAGAAACAAGTCGAAACTCGTTGGTACCTATCATCGTTTACATAAAGTACACAACTTATTTGAAGGTCTTGGTATACGTTTTTATAATAAAATTTCTATACATTAATCGACCTTCCTGTAGATAAATTCAAGCTAACTGTAAAAAATCACCTTATTAGGAAATCCTACTATACGATCAACGATTATCTAAACGACGAATAGTCTTGGGCTTAAGGTGTCATTAGGTATATACACACAAACTTCTTTGTCTTATAATTAAGCTAAATTATTAACAAACTATTGTCAGTTGAAAGTAATGCGTGGCGATTATTATTGTAATTTGACTAGTAGTGATTTTTATCAGTATCTCGACTATGGTTCGTCATGCTCACTAAAATGTCATTGCTTGCGGCGTCGTCATGGGGCGGGTCATTTCTTTCCCTCTGATATGGCGTAGGAGGTGATGGCTGGTCCATGCGTCATATTCGTGAACGGGTGCTGCTTGGGGTGACTGGTCGGCCTAGTCAGCGATGCTTTAGCGTACACTATTATTTTGGTTCAATCAACTGCAACTCTAGCCTCTTAATTCAGTCACGAATTATTTTTAACAGTAGATTTTGTAACTGAATCAAGGTAGATGTGCACCTTGAATGAGTTCTATGTTTAATAGGTTCAAACCTTCAACGGTATCACTGAGTGACTTTTATTTTTTAGTACGTTAGCTTTTGGAGCATTTCAATAAAATGAAATTCAGGTGGCATCAGCTTGCATCCTCTTTACCTTTCGTGTAACACTAACACTATTGTACCTGAAGATCTGTCTTTTAAAAAGAGTGGCCATGAGTTTCTTTGCCAGTATTCTTCTCATGAGGCTTTACGCATTTTGGAGAATTGAAGTTATAGATCGACACAAGCAGGCAGTAGATTTTGGTGTTTTCACCTAATTTCGACAATCCAGTACATGCTGTGGCGTCTGTTTGCGCCGATCTATGATTTAACTCTAGCTTCAATTTAATGTTCATATAATTATGTCACTTAGTGTCTTAATTGAATAAATTATTTTGAATTTGAATTTGAAAGAGAATATACGCGAATCTAAAACCCAGTGCGCGATGGCATACAGAACAATATGGCCGACGGGCGGGAAGCATTATGGTGCTTTTCTGTGGTGATTGTAAAAACAGCATGGTTTTTTTATTGTTTAGCGTTCCCAGAGTAACTGGTAGCCGTTTCTTGGCTATGCCAACGCGCTATTTTATTCACAAATGTGCTTCAAAGGATTGTAAAGAATATATATATATTTATAAATCGATAATAGAAGATCTTACTTGACCTAAACTATCTCCAACAAAATTACATCTAAGCTGAAATATTTCAGCTGTAACGAAAGAAATGTAAAAGAATTTCACCGGCTATTTTTATAGATAGCCGGTGAAATTCTTTTACATTTCTAGACCATACGAGTATCTACATTTTCCGTTCAGTAAAATTTGTGTTAAATCTTATGTTATAAATAGTTGCAGAAATGTATAAAGGGAAAATTGTGTCATCGGAAAGTTGCTAGCACTTATAGCTCAGGTACACCCTCTTTTAAGTATCAGCCGAACATGCTTTGTGGTGTATGATATACATACTTATATAATTGTTCAAGAATGTATTGTGAAAGAATAAACGATTATACAAAAAGAAAATCTTCAAATTCCAGCATTATTACAAATACCAATAGCGGCTGCCTTTGTATTGACTTACGCCTGGGTCGTTTGGGACGTTCCATTTACGAGCACATTCAGCAATATTCCACCCAAAACTTGTTCATTCTAAAGTTAAACGGCTTTCTACACTTTGTTTAACAATCCTTGAATATAGTGTTTTCAATATGAGTAGATATCTATATATAAATAGGCAAAGACAAAACATTTCAGAAGCATTTTCTATTATGTTTGTTAACCAATTTTCGTTATTTATTTTTTTGCAGCTTATTAATAGTGATATCATTAAAAGGTATTTTCTATTTTTATGAAACTTATCAAACTTTGATAAGTTTCATAAAAATAGAAAACACCTTTTTTCCTCAGTTGGTCAACCGACGTTTTTTTATGAGCACTTGACGAGCTTTAGTGTCGTGAATAAAAAAATTGAAAACAGTAAGTTTTCAGTATATGTATATTTTTTTTCATTTTAATTTTATTAAAATACAATTAAAAACTTTATACACAATGAGTACAGAAGCGGACTTAATGCCAAAGGCGTTCTCTGCCAGTCTACCTTTGGGTGATGTAGAAATTATTGAAGTAGGTGCATTAAAAAGTATAAGAATGAGTGAAATAAGAGATGAAATAAGGAACGAAATATAAGTATAGTAGTTTAAGGTAAAGACTAAACAATGCAGTGCCTTTCTGTCCTCTTTTTATCAACCGATTTTAATTTTTTTTTCGTTTAAGTGTTTTTGGTGTTATCTATAAAAACGATTTGGAAAGGATTTTTTTAAACAAAACATTTGTTTACATGTATATGTATATATGTATTTATGTATGTACCTCAATTTTACCGGCACGATAGATTGCAATTATGCACCGATTGCTTTCAAACTTGGACGATAAATCAACAGGGCAAAATGAAGGTTAAGTTCATGAACAAAAATTTATCAGCATAACTTTTTTCCTATGGAAAATTTTTGAACCGTTTCACATTAATAGCATGCCCATAGTAAATACGATAATTTTTTTAATACAAACCACAAAATGATTCCATCCTTAACTTGGGGAGCGGCGGGGGAAAACCAAAATTTGTTGGAAAATAATTCATAGCTCCGAAACTGTAAACCTTTTTACAATTGGTAATATTTTTAAATGAAAGCTAATTTTTTATTTTACTCTACAATGTAGACATTTAAAGTTTTTAATGCGACTTATATTTTTGGAGAAAATTAAAAAAACACGAAATCTACCTCTGCGGGCCTGCTGCGGGCCCGGTTTATTAACCGGCGGTTGTTTTGAGGTCTAGGGATCATAACTAGACCTCATGTTAAGAAATTTTTGGAAAACTCGACAACTGGTACAAAACCAATAGGTAGAATTTCTTCGAAATCTACCTAAAACTAAAATAATAATAACTCGAAATCTCACACACGGCCGTCTGATCAAAAAACTAGCCAGAGCCTGTATTATGGTAAACAGACTGCTGATAAACATACTTATATATTTCTAAATACATGCATACGATAGATAAATTCATATAGATATATATAAATATATAACACTTTAATATAATTGGTAACATAATATATCATTATAAACGCAGTAGGTACCTACACAGTTACACAGTACAGGAGTATACTTACACACCTCTTTTTTTAACGTGTGGAAACCCCACGAGTCGTCACCCCACCCGGGGCTAAGCGGTGGTATGTCAGACTCGAACCGACTAAAACCACACGGTGATCCGTCACAGTCCATTTTGCCAGGGCTTTAAGTGATACCTATACACCTAGAAAATCATAGCACAGTGACTTCTCACATGCTTTATAATAGACGTTGATCGCAGGCAGTTTTAAATGATCACGGTTCAATGATTTCCTTTTGGTTCAGGAGGACAAAGCAAGGTGGCACGTAGCAAAGATTTTTTTATATTATGTGAAAAGTAAATGAAGAAACACAGGTTACCTATTGCAATATGATATTATTAGCATTGTATACGGCTCTCACCAAACAACACTGAAAAAGTTAAGTTGGATATAGTTTTTAAAATTTAATACATTGTGTTTAGAGATATAGTGAATTCATAATCGTAAAATTCGTTTATATTTGAGGTAAATTATTAGATTTGAAGGTGTTTTTCTCATTGAAATACGTTCTTAAGTCACATATATAGTGCTACTACTTCTGCTGTCAAATAATTATACCCCCGTTTTTATAGTAATATAAAACTTAGTTACCTGATGAAATAGAAAAGGCCAACTGATGAATATTTTATTCTTTCCTACCAGACTTCGCATATAAGAGAATTGTTTGGTTTTCGATAAGTTTGAAGTAGCGTAAAGGTGATAAGAAAGGAAAAGATTAAAGACTACAGAACAAAAGTAATTACGGAGCTAAGAGCCAATCTTCAATTGCAGCGAAGCACAGCCAACGAATAAAAACCAAAGACCTGTATTTGGGTCATTCTTCTTGTCTATCAACTTCGTGATTTTGAAACTTTTTGATTTAAAAATTAAATGCTATTTGAAATATGAGGTGAAATTTGAATAAGAGATGATGGCTGGTCCATGCGTCATACTCGTGAACGGGTGCTGCTTGGGGTGACTGGTCGGCCTAGTCAGCGATGCTTTAGCCTATACTATTATTTTGGTTCGATCAACTGCAACTCTAGCCTCTTAATCCAGTCACGAATTATTTTTAACAGTAGATTTTGTAATTGAATGAAAGTAGATGTGCACCTTGAATGATTTCTATGTTTAATAAGTTCAAACCTTCAACGGTATCACTGAGTGATTTTTATTATTTAGTACGTTAGCTTTTGGAGCATTTCAATAAAATGAAATTCAGGTGGCATCAGCTTGCATCCTGTTTACCTTTCGTGTAACACTAACACTATTGTACCTGAAGATCTGTCTTTTAAAAAGAGTGGCCATGAGTTTCTTTGCCAGTATTCTTCTCATAAGGCTCTACGCATTTTGGAAACTGGAAGTTATAGATCGACACAAGCAGGCAGTAGATTTTGGTGTTTTCACCTAATTTACTTCGACAATCCAGCACATGCTGTGGCGTCTGTTTGCGCCGATCTATGATTTTAACTCTAGCTTCAATTTAACGTTCATAAATGTCACTTAGTGTCTTAATTGAATAAATGATTTTGAATTTGAATTTGAATTATGTACGAAGACCCAGTTATATGTATATAATATTGATTTCAAAATATTTTATTAGTTTGTAAAACATAGTAAATAATAACTAGACGAGTTTTGATTAACAATGAAATGTTCAATCTGAATATTAAAACTTAGGTAGTGTACATAATAAACATTACACAAGTGAAACTAAGTACATAAATATATTTTATTCATCGAGACCCCAAACCCCAATAAAAATCAGCTTGTCGTCACAAGACTTATTGCTGCGATTGCCAGAGGCCTTGGGTTTACGACCTGTAAACTTGCTCCTATACTTACAAACACGATACGGTCCTAAAGAGTCGTCATTTCCCTTGTTGACCTGACCTTTCTCAGTTCTGTTGGTGTTCAGGGAAATCTAATTAACAGAACACTTACCACTTAGGAAAAAAGTAAATTCGAGAACAAAACTTTCAAAGAAACTCTCGTGTTGCTGATGCAATGGCTAAAAGGGGCCGACGTACTATAGCATTATCGGATAATTTCTTGTCAGAAAGAGCTTTTTAACACTTTGCTTGACATGGATAGGGATGAATGGGGAGATTATAATCTACAGTGTTTAAGATAAAATAATGTCTTATGCAATCTTAGTGGAAATGCTCGTTCGTCAACAATTTATTCAGTACAAGAGCTCCGTAATTGCGCCAATATTTAAAGAATAATTATTACGGAACAGTGCACGTTTTACATGACAGTTTAATATGGAACATATTTTTTTTTCTGTTCAAAAACGTTAACTTATGACTAATCACTGCATATTATGATATAGTTAATACCTAGGAGACCGAGCTCGTCATTTTTTTTTTGTAAAATTTTTATTTTTACAGGAAATACAACTATGCAGTTAAACTTACAATGCAAAACCGTATCTGTATACAAAAGATCATCAAAATCGTTCAAGCCGTTTCCGAGATACCCGAAATATAAACACATACATAAATAAATACATACATACAAGAAATGCTCGTTTAAAGTAATGAGATACTATATATTGTAACTCAATTAATGTATTAAAGTTACATAATATTTGAAAAAGGAGTTCTATAATTGCAAAATATTTGAGATAGGAATTAAATCTATACTTATAATAAATCTGTAGCGGGATGAATTCTGTACATTGAATATATTTAAAAAAAATCGACTGAGGGGTATTAAGATATCGATACTGATGCCGAATATGCGATTCAAACAATTTTTGTCTGTCTGTCTGTCTGTCTTTCTGTCTGTCTGTTTGTATGTTCACGATAAACTCAGAAGTTACTTAAGGGATATGCTTGAAACTTAGTATGATAATAGTTTGAGTGCCTGCGCAGGTTATAGGGTACTTTTTATCCCGGGTTAAACTTTGGTTCCCACAGGAAAATCAATGAAAGCTGTAATAACATTGTAACGTTAGTAGAATGTATATACTTATTTCGAGATAAATTACAGCGAGCGTTTAGCTTATCTGGAGTAGAGTACGAATTCTACTAGGTTGGGTGCCGGATCGAATCCCTCTTTGACACTCTTTTCTTTTTTGCACTTTTTTTTAATATATAAACTAATTTACTTTTTAAAATTAGGTATCGTTTTTAAACCGAAGAAAAAAAGGAGGTTCGCAATTCGACCGTTTATATACATATTTCTTTTGTTTTTTATGTATTTTCAGCCCTCTTCGTGTTTTTTGAACCGATTTTGATTATTCTTTTTTGTTAGATAGGTCATACCTCAAGGATGGTCCCATGTCAAGGAAGTCAGGATCTGATGATGGAATTCTGATAAAATTGAGAGAAACCCTCTAAAATTGTAGAAACGAATAGTGTTTCTGTTTACTTTTCATTACTTTATCAGGTATTTGCGTTTAGAAATAATCACATCATGTAGCCGAGCTGATGATGAAAAAAATAGCTGGTTCTTGACTATGCCAACAAGCTATTTCGCCTCTCGCAGCCATTAAATTCATAAATATGTTACGGGGCATTAAAATTAATAATAACTTCACACACCTCATACACGGCCGTCTGATATCCTAAATTAGGCAGAGCCTGTACTATGGTAACCAGACTGCTGATAAACATACTTATAATTATATTTCTAAATGCATACATATTATAAATAAACTACACCCAGACAGAAAATAATTCGTCCTGGGTGGAAATCAAACCCACGACCTTTGGCTCAGCAGTTAGGGTCACTAACCACTAGACCATCAGGCCAGTCCAGTAAATATACATATATTTATAAATAGAGTTATAGAAAAAGAAGATGAAACTTTTAAACTTTTGCGTTCCATGATAATATAATTATGTTGACGGGAATTCACGCGAACACGTATTTAAAAGTATTATAGGGACAGGCCTGTGATGACGGCCACGACCACGGCAAAGCAAAGGTTATGTCATACTTTCTAAATACCTGATCGCGTTGATTACCGTCAACATGATTATATTAGAATAGAAAAGAATTTTTATTTAAAGCATCTATGACTTAGTTGTTAGTTTAACTTAATACTTTGTTGGTATTACAGTATTTTACTATACTAAATGCATGGCAGACACTATCGCCAAAAAAATTACATCAAAGCTGAAATATTGACATGTAACCGGTGAAGTTTTTCTTACACTTTCAGACCATTTATTTTCCGTTCGGTTACAGAAGTGTGAATCTTATGTTACACCGTGACTAAACAAAGCTCAGAAGCAAACATTTCTCTGTTAGGTATACCGAGGGGGCCCATAGTTTCTAGGAAGCAGCACTGACTGACTGACTACAGCAAGAGTCTCCCAATTGGTCGGACGAATCGAGATGTTAGGTCGTCACAGTTGTTTTATGACGATTTTCTGCGAGGAAAACTACTCTCGCGCAAGGAGGAGGTGACGGTGTGGGTTCGGTAGAAAAAGTTCCAGGTGGAACCTTTTCACTCGCGCTCTCATGCGTACGGTAAGAGTGGCCGTGGGTGTATAAGACGAGTTTTATGTTCTTCACCCGAAGCAGAGTCTCCCGTGAAGAGGGTGTCTGGACATTGCCCAGTTGTCGTCCGCTAACCAGCGCTGGGTGAATCATTGGAGGCAAAACGTCGCCGTACCGACGGTCAACTCATAAACGGTGCTGTGAGGCACACCGTGTGGTTTTAGTTGGTTTAAGCCTGATATACGGCCTCACCAATAGCCCGGTGAGGTGAGCTTCCACACGAAAAACAAATGAGTAATGTTACCACGGCCAAATTATGTCGTTATTTCACGTGTAAGCAACCAAAACAACCTTTTTTGTACGCTCCAGGTTGTTTCACCGCCAATACAGAATACATATCAGAATTACTGCCTGAAGAAAGAAGTACTATGCAATAAACGACAAATTGCTGTTTTCCGCGAAAAAAACGCGAACGAAGTCGCGGGCACAGATAGTATGTAATATATGTTTGTATAATTCTAAACTCAAAAGGCAACAAACAGTTACCTATATGTGAATTTATTTGAATGGTGTAAAAAAAAATCTACTTTATTTAATAAACTTCTGATGTCCAGATCATTACAAAACTTAACTAACTATCAACTAAAATATTAATATTAATTTTACCAATTTAATAAGAAACAATGGGCGACGGAAACATGTTAAGAAGAATGTATATAATATGTTAAATTCCTCTTAAATTAAAGTCACTAAAATATAAAATAGCCCTTTCCTAAGTTCCTTTATAAAGCAAAACTGACACTATTTACATTTTCAAAATGACGCCAGGGGCTTTGACACTGATTACTACATACAAGCTTCAATTTCAGTTTCTACTCCGCAAAGACCGACTTCGAACGCAAAATGGTTTTATTGCATTTATAGCATATGTTAAAAGGGTGTTTTCCAGGCACGCATAATAGTCACTAATAAATATTGTCTGTAGCTAGTAAATGATATTGTCATAAAATATTAAAACATTAATTCAATACTTTTCTATTTATTATATACTAACTTAATTCGTAAATGAGTATTAAAAATCAACACTACAAGCGAAAGTGGAGTTTTGCGAAAGTGACTTTTGCGAAAGTGACATTATGCGAAAGTGACCTTTTGCGAATGTGACATTGTGCGAAAGTGACTTTCCGCGAAAATGACTTTGTGCGAAAATGCCCAACTTTTTAGCGACGAGGCACATTTTTGGATGAACGGGTTTGTTAATAAGCAAAATTGCCGTATATGGGATGACCACAACCCACATGAGGTTCACCAGGTGACAATGCATCCACAAAAAGTTACTGTTTGGTGCTGGTTTTGGTCTGGCGGCGTCATTGGTCCGTACTTCTTCGAAAACGACGTTGGCGAGGCCATCACCGTCAACAGCGAGCGCTACAGATCAATGATAAACAATTTCTTTTGGCTTGAATTGAACAATATGGACGTGAACGACATGTGGTTCCAGCAAGATGGCGCTACTTGCCACACAGCGAACGACACAATGGACATTCTGCACGAACGGTTTGAGGGTAGGGTTATCTCTCGCAGAGGTGACGTGAATTGGCCTCCAAGATGTTGTGATTTGACTCCGCTAGACTTTTTCTTGTGGGGTTTTCTGAAATCGCAGGTCTATGCCAATAAGCCACAATCGACCGTTGCCCTGAAGGCCAACATAACGCCATGGCTCAGATTCATAATGGCATAAATGGGCCTTTCAAATAAAAAATAAATTTCGTTAATATCTTACACACATCTTGTTTTATTCAATTTTAACATCGACCCGTCCTTGTTGAAAGACCCTTTATTAGTAGGACTACACTCAGACAAAACAATAAACTGTCACACTTCATACATGGGAAACCTGATAGACTAACCAAGTAATCCACTTCGTACATTCGTAAACATTTACCAAAGTTTATGTTTTCTACGTGCCCAATATATTTGGTTCAGTAATGACTTACAGCAACTTGGGGATAGCCCAAGCGTGTTTTATTTTCTCATAAACTAACCATTCGACCTTACAAGTAACTAGTTGACACCGCAAGTTCCCAGGTTGCCTCTATACAGATAATTTATTGTGTTGAATATAAAGGTACATTTCATTTAGGTATTTGGGGGCTATACAACTTCATATGTAGTTTCTGTTATTCATAGTAATAAGATGGTGAAGTATAAAGAGCGGTTTTATACGTTACAATTTTGTCATCATTATTACTCGATTTTAGAAGACTGTGCATTTTTGGTTTAAATCTTTGTCCTTGTGTTGTTTTGCTTAAGATTATTGGTAAAGTGGTCCTATCGATATTACAAAACTGTGTATGCGAAGTAAATGCGTTGTAATTTTGACAATTGAAGTGAAAAACATTTTCTGAATAGGTGCTTTACGAATGTACTACAACTCGAATAAAAACTTTCGTGAGTGGTATTCATATTATTTAAATTATACGGTTTTACTCACGTGTATTTTTCGGGGATGCCTGACTAGTTTCGGACCCGACAGGCAGGACACCTCAACCCTTGATAAAGGGCCCCCGTTGGGTCCGAAACTAGTCGGGCATCCCCGAAATATACACGTGAGTAAAACCGTATAATTTAAATGATATGTACTACAACTGATTAACAAAAGGAGCAATTTCCATAATACCTCCGCATAGGTCAAATTAATTTACAGGTGAGATTCATTATTCATTGCCTCTTCTAATTACTTGCGAGAAATCTAGCGATTTCATGCGTGACCTTTTTACAATCATTAATATCTCGTTTTAAAACATCTACGCTCTGTAAATTACAGTTCTATCTGAAAGTTTAAATGGTAAAAGCTTGAAGCTTAAAGTGTAGGTGTGTTCTTTTTCCAATAAGCCGTTTAGTAAGCAGAGTTAATTCCATAGTAGTAGTAGTCGCATAAATCATTTAATAAAATTCTACGCCCGAAGGATAGAGTGGTAACTCAGTAGCTAAGAAAGATACAAAACCGCTTGTTATTTATATTATTTTTTTAGACTAGATTATATTTTAATAATAGATTTTATTTCATGAATTAAAGCACTTAAATTTTCTTTTAATGTCCTTATTTTTGGGCAAATTTTCAAATTTTTCATTCCCTAAAAACTTAATTTGAACTTTAATATTATGAAACCAACAGCAGCGAAATCAGTCCAGCCGCTTTTAAGTGATGTCCTTTTATAAAACTTGTCTTCTCGTATAAATAAAAATGGATTCCATTTTTATTTATACGAGTAGACAAGTCTTATAAAAGGACATCGAAAAGTTTACAAATACGTGTGTTGGAACTAATTTCAAACTTTTCATGAATCGTTTTAATGTGAATAGAAAATGAAGCTAATAAAATAGTTTTAATGAACTTCATAGTGCAAACAAAAGTAAACCCCAAAAACTTTAGGTGTATTTCGTGTTTTAGTTTAAACATTGGACACCCTATGGCACACAGGCGAAAGTTTAAATGTTGTTCGTAAGGTGTGTACTCGACGCGTGTTTTGATATTTGAAACAATAATATTAAGAATACGTATAGGGTTTAGATGGTCCCTAGTACCTTCACGATTTAACAAACTCTTTCGTTCCTTCAAATGTCACGACAAGACCGAACGTGGGTGCGAAGCAAAAACTGTATTTTAAACAAGTTAAATTAGATCTGTCCTGTATCAAAGGCATCTTCATCGAAATCTTGAAGATGCGAAGGTGTCTCTGACAAAACTAGCTTTACCAGCATAACCAGGCTTTATCAAGAAATGGGGTCGAGAATGGGGTGGATCGACAGCATGCTTAGATACGCAGCTATGCAATTTACTGTGAATAACAGAACAAGAGGGGTGGTGGCCAAAGAGTGTCCGCAAGGCGGAGTTCTCTCACCCCTCTTATTGAACATTGTGGCCGTATGTGAGATGTGTGAAGATATTATTATTATATTATTATTATTTTCTGCCAATGCAAGTGACTCCTAAGCAGAAGCTGGGGCTCTCACAGAAAATCACCCTATGGCTGTACAAAACGGTTATACGGCATATCATCACGTACGGTGATATTGCCTGGTGGCATAGAACGGAGCTAAGCACTGTCAGAAACAAACTGTAACAATTCCAGAGATTAACATGTACTGCCATCACTGGTTGCATGCGCACAACTCTCACAGCTGCCCTTGAGGTGGCCCTTGATTTAGCCCCACTAGACCCGTATATACAACAGGAGGCAGCTGTGGCAGCCATTAGACTTAAACTCCTGTGGTATAACCGAGATAGTCCCCATATGAAATTATGGAATCAATTAGTGGAATATTAACCACTAATCGCTGCCCCCTTGCGACAGGATCCCGATACACCACATCTTCGAGAGGAACTGTCAAATACAAGTATTTGAAAAGACCGAGATCAATCTGGCACATGAAGTGCGAATCTACACGGACGGTTCCAAGATGGGGGGGGGGTCAGGGACTGGAGCCGGAGTTTTCTCGCAAACTTAAATATAAAAATATCACTGGCGTTTGGCCAACACAGTTTTATATTTGAATGCGAGTGTGTTGCATTAACCCACGCCACGACTGCGATCATGGCAAAAGCCCTCTATGCAGAGGAAACGGTCGGGCACTTTATCCTGAAGTGCAAGGGAGTGGCCACACAACGGGCAAATATCCTCGCGGATGCAAAGTCACTTCTAGAAGCCTGTGAATGCCCCAGGAGGCTTCTGTGCTTCTGGAAGGAGCTAGGCTGGCTCAACTAGCCAGCCAAATCTGAACGGATAATAGACCGTTTTTGAGTCTAAATGCGGACACAGAGCCCTTAACCTATACCAATCCGTCCCGTGTATATTCTAAAATTGTGAGAAAAATATGTACGTCACGTTGATATCGAACATGATTCTAGTATTCGTTAGCGTGTAAGGATGATATTCTTGGTTTCAAATTTTTGTGTGTGTCTTCGTTATTGTTGCTTTATATATTGTTGTATTGGTGAATATTGTACGCATATACAATTTCTGCCTACAGACCATTGCTTAGCACCTTGTCGAATTCTCGTTTACACTCGTTCGTTACTCTCGTTCACAGATGAATTGCCTTTGGCTATCATTTACTTTGAACAAACAAGGTTAAATGTTCATCTAAAGCAGAAATAGAACACTTTTCGGTCTGGGAATAATTAGTGCCCATAAAAACCTGGTTTGAAAAGAGTCAAAAATACTCTATTATTTTCAACATTTAACAAACGAACGACATTTTAGAGTTTTCCATTTTTACACTGTATATATATACTTGTACGTATCGTTTTTATTTCAATGTGTACATTCATTAGCAATGTGTTATTCTTGAATATTCTACATTATTATCCTACTAATATGTATAATATAAAACTTCGGATATTACAAAGCTTTGTATGCAAACACAATAGTCAAACGTGCAAATATAGAAATGAGTTTTAAAGTAACAGCTAAATTAATTAAAGAATATTATAGGTTACATCACCTTACGGTTATAGGAGCAAATATAATAACTATATAAATATGGGTGAAATCACAGGATACAGTTATTTATAATTTAAATCTAGAAATCACTGGCTAAGATGACGTGAAAACTACTACGTATCACTATTTGTACTGTCCCCTGCAGATCCTTAGAAAAATTAAGAATGAGAAAAATAGGTCATGTTCCCAACAAACCCTGCCTAATCTTCTCCATTACAACGGAACTCTAATCCGTGCAATAGTTTCAATTGCTAATATTTATATTATATTATACATAAAAAATATATAGGTTTATAAACCAATCTATTAACATTAAATTTTTAAACATATTTTAATCAGTGAGGTCCATCTAGATACTGAATAATTCAACCACAAAGTAATTACCTTGTATTGTATAGAACCTTTTAACATTAATGTAATCTGTTACTAATTGTATGAGCCCATATTCACAGTTTTACCTTCCTGGACCTCCATTACGTTCCTATCCTTTGTGACAACGAATGCTAAATACTTAAATTCGTAGGATAGCGTAATTTTCCGGATTTCTAGACAGTTACCCGTATGAGATGAAACCGAATATCCTTCAGGCCAATAAGGTTCGGAATCATTCATAAATTGGTATGAACGTCGTTAATCGGATAATGTCGCAAGAGGTATTAAACTAATGGTTATAATGACAGACAACTAAGTTTATAATCAAAACGCTATCAATCGAAACGTTTGTTGTTGCAACGTAGTTTAGCTTGGAGAAATTAATTTGAAATTTTTAAATGGAGCTCATCATATTTAAAACTTTGATATGAATGTGAATATAGATATATAGATGCACTACAACGTGTAGCCATTAAAATAACTCACGCACATTATTTAAATAGTGGTAAAGTTTTAGGAAAATTGCTACCTTTTTATTTCAAGTATTTGCAAAAGCCATGACATAATATCAACACTAATATTATGAAGAGGAAAGATTTGATTTTTTGTGTGTTTGTAATGGCTGGGCTCCAAAACTACTAGACCGATTTTATAAATTCTTTCACCTATAGTAAGCTACATTTTCAGCAAGTAATATGAGTAGTGGTTTTTTTTCAGTAATTATAATATTTCACGTGAGCTGACTAAATGGTCAGTCATAAATAAAAACTATGTTGTGTGTAATAAAAATGTTTGTTTTTCCGCGGTACCATATACGTATCACTTATAAATAAACCACAATAACGCATTTTCTGTCGAAAATAATGTAAAAATTAAAACGTGATTTTCAATCATCATTATTAGGCATACCATGTGTGTCAAGACGTGTCAAGCAACTTTCAATAAAAAGGTACTGGCGGTACGAACCTTTTGGAACTACTTTTGACCGCTTAATAACTCAACATTTATTTAACATAAATATTGAATTTTTGTTTATTTATTAAACCTTAGACTAAATAGAACCCAAAAATTTCATAAATAGTGCTTAAACAGTCATCGATATTTATTGTTTATAAATCGGCATATTTATATCTCAGATTTTCTGACATATAAGTCCTCGGGGTCCTAAGCAGGACGGTGGCTGACCTCTCCCCTGCCAAAGCACAGGTGTTGGCGACGTTGGCGGGAGAAACACATGCCGTTAGAGCTTGACCTCGACGTTTCACTGTTTCCTATCGGCTATCTCACCAAAGAGTATCGGCAGCTGTGAGGTGGAGCTGTGCGGCGAATCCAAGTATATTTGCTATGCATTCTTGTTTCTGGCTTAATACCTTGTAAGCATTTTTTTTCATTGTATTCCATGTTATTGTCTTATGTGACATTTGTCTTGTGAAATCTTCGAAAAATTTTCTTTTGAACTTTTCCATCTTGTTTATGTGTATTTTTAATTTGTTTATGAAAAAAATGTTGCCAACTATTATTATTAAAGCGACCTAGCGAAAATGGAAAACATTGCAGGGCCCTGGCTGTTTGATTATGGGATATGAATAACAAATTCTACTTTAGGTGAAAATGCACGTAAAAAAATCTTTGTTTCTTATTTTCTTATTTAAAACTAAGTTAACAAAAATACAATCTGTGCGTACTTAAAATACTAGGGATATTACCAATCCAATATTAAAAATACGGGCAGAATCACTGGTAAATTCACAAATGCACAACCCGCCCAACCCTATTCTCCCTTCCGTATGGTGTTGACTTGACACCCGCACCATATCCCTTTTTACTCAAGAAATCCATTGCGTTTTATATTATACTGAATGGGAATCCAGCAAATGGGATTCATTTGTTTGTTTATTAAAGACGGACTTTGAAAGTGAACCGTTTGAAAAACAAACCTTACGAATAAACTAAACATAAATGTTTTATGAATTAAACAATAATTCATAAAATAATTACGTAGAAGGCTGTTTAACGTATTGATCAAGCAATTAAAGGTCTATAAAAATACTTTATAATACATGAACTCGCGTTTTTCCTCTTCAAACTGGGCACAGACAACAGCCTGCCACTTGCTTCTATCCTTACATGCCTCACGAGCTCCCTTGACTGTAATTAAACCTTTCATACCCGGCGCCGGTTTGGGTACTTCTGACCTACCCTTTCTTCTTAGCTTATCAAACCAGTCTGTGTATGCACCAGTAATTCAAACATGGGCCCTAGAGTTCTTGTATAAAAATACTTCAAACGATTATCCATCACAAACATGGATAATGGTGCCGATTCTGTTGTTCACATAACTAAACAAAAAATTATCTTCTTTTAGAAAAGGGATTTTATTCTGTTTGTAATTCAATTCAGGTTTCCTTCTACAGTACTAAATTTCATCCTGCCTTTCCTTAAAGTTATGTACGAGAGTATTGCCACTATTTAAAAATTACCTGAAATAACATTTTTAAGTTCTTCGAATGATTTTTAATATTTGTTAACGCATATTATAGATTATATAGTATATAAGGTGTTGTATTTCTCGCTCATAGCGGAGTAAATAGTTTCTAAGTTCTTTTACCAGGCAACCCACCGTATGATCTTTTTTGCTATCTAAACTATACTACCTAAATAACTGCCTATAATGTGTCTGTGCAAGTCAAGCCGACATATTAAAAATAACTTTACCCAGTATAATATAGTGCCCCTTATATTTTCCAAACAAGCATGTCAACGCATTCTTGATAGTTTCTAAAAATAATATATTTTTATTTCCGATTTTCTTTCGAAGTAAAATAAGTTTAGTCTCACGTCGTCATACAAATTTTTTGTGATTATTATAGTCTGATTTAGAGAGTTTTGAAACAATAGAATTGGCACCATTACCTTCCAATCCTGTGTACCTTCATCATCATCATCAGCATTTCAGCCATAGAACGTCCACTGTTGGACATAGGCCTCCCTTAATGACCTCCAAGAAGACCGGTTGGAAGCGGCCTGCATCCACCGACGTCCAGCGATCCTTACCAGGTCGTCTGTCCACCGCGATAGTGGACGTCCTACGCTGCGCCTTCCGGTCCGTGGTCTCCATTCCACCTTATCATAAGCCTTTTCCAGATCTACAAAAGCGCAAAATAAATACCATCTGGTTTTTGGGAAGACATCCTGTCGCCACAAAAAATCCATTTAATTAAGCCTATAATTAGGACTGTAGAATGGACACGGTCCAGATAGGACATATTATACTGAGATGTGTCACAAACAAAAGTGCCACATCATAATGTAGTATTATAGTAAGTAAACTTCCAGATTTTCATTTATTTGTTACAAATTGTATATTACATTATTAAACTTACTTGCTCTTTTGTTGATTTGGCACTTGAAATTACATTCCCAATAGTTACGTTAAGCAGAGCCACCTCAGCCCTTGTGCAAAACGGCATCATGTAGCCTATTTATCACGACTCTGATTAGCTTTGCCTCGTTCCTCTGGATTATGTGCATTAAGAAAGGGTTTTAGAAAGCCTATTAACTAACTAACCCTTCTTTGGAAATAATCCAAACAATTCGTACACATTTACTATATATTAATACGTGAACGGCTACATAAAGCTACACGTGACCAATATGTATGTTGACATGTCATAGTACCTGCGAGAAGTCTATTCAATGATAGTTTAAGTTATACTGCACAATGAAATAAAACAAAACATTCAAAACTGGTCAAAATTCGACTACCAGACGAACACTAGTATACCTAACTCTTTGTATTACAATACTGATAGGTGCAAGTAGACACATGAATCATTTATTTTTTAGCCTCAGAGTCACTAAATTTTTTGAAGTAGCTTCTTTAGCGGCTTTGTGCACTTATTGATGGGTAAAAAATGTTAAACTCTCGTCAGGACACGTGACCCTGATGTCCGTCCCCATCGAAAATTCGTACGACGGAGCCGATTTTTTTATATTTACAGGTACAGCGTCAGAGAGACATGGAGAGAGAGGGAGGGACAGGGATAGGGATAGGAACAGGAACAGGGAGAGAGAGGGAAAGAGAGAGAGATAGATCCATGCATCCATATAATAATACATATATAGGTAGTTTCGTTTAAGTTTTCACTTCTGTCGGCAGTCCCATGACTGCCTATTATTTTTTTTATTAACTACGATCGAATAAGCAGTTTTACTTGTATAAAGATAAAAACAAACAATACTATGTTGGTACTTGGATAGTAACAACAAAAGTATTAGACAGTTTAACAAGAGGCAAAAGAGCTTCAAATAAATAATCTTTACTTTCACTAAATAGCTCAATTTTAGCTTAAAATGAAAGTAATTCTAATACATAGTTGAGAATGTCCAGCAATTACGATGAGTTCATAGCAGTATGAAGCATAAGCGTTAAATAGGTCAACTGGGCGGTCAAACGACGTAACTGACGATAATGTGATTACCTTACGCTGAAATGACTACCTCTTGGTGAAGAATTTGTTTTAAAAACTGTTTATAATCTGTTTACTCAAATATATTTCGTTTTTCTTTGCAAACGATAACGTCATGGTGTTAACAGCAATTTCACCACTATTGCTATAAACTATATATTGTATACTAGTCATAATAATGTACATTAACTCATTTTGTGAACTGTTTTACCATCTATTATGGTTTGCCTCGATTTGTAATAAAATAAATACAAGTTTTTAATGTGGCAACAACACTACTCACGTATAAAGGCTAAAAACAGACTCTTTGTGCTGATACCAAATTACATTGTTGATATTACTTACCGACCGAGCTCATAATGTTAAAAAGCAAGACGACTGTAAATACCTGAAAAAACAACAAAGTCAAACATTAATTATACTAGAACTCATAAAACGCACCGCCTCAACAATCTTATTTAAATATAAATACGACGCAAGAGGACTTTTGCTTAATGCGACTTATGCCACGGTTTTTGGTATTCCGCTCCAAAACCTAATTAGGAGACTCGCCCCTCGACATGTTGTAGTAACTAGACATCTAGCGGATTTTGTCCGAACTACAAAGCCCCAATAAAGTGAAATTATGTTCCGTGCCACATAGTAAAGTTTTGTGGAATTTGTTACTAGAAAAAACGTTAATGTAACACAAACAGTAATCTAATTATTGTTAAGCCACTACACAAGATTAAAAATGTTGTAGAAAAATCTTACATTTAAAGACTTAACGATCTCACATCAGTGTTATAAGGGTAAATCCAAATATTCTGCTTATACACCAAAGGTTGAAATTATTCAAAACATTCTCATATTTTATTGCCCGCCACGTGGAACTTTCACGAAAGCGACGAACAGGAAATAAACAAAAATATCTGTGAGGTGGCTACAAAAGTTACGCATTCAGGCACTTCAGTTATAACTCAACATTATTATATTCGCATTAGTACTTAAGGGGTTTATAAGAACTGAATGTGTTAATATTATTTTGCTGTTAAATTGAATACCTTGCTGTATAACCTTTAGATCCTTAAATACTTACGGATGATATGGATAATCAATCTTATTCGTACTTTCTAATGCATGCATATACTAAAACAACTATTTTCACGATACCAATAGTTTCAAAGAAGGCTCAAACTGCTAAAGGTATTTCCTTTTAACAGTTGAAGTTTTTCCTCGAGAAACCTTATCCCCCAACTTTTTTAGGTATCTGTTTTTTCTTAGAGCAATAAAGGTTACTTTAAGTTAATCCCTTTCAACTTGTAAACACGACAAATTGTACAGGCTTCCGTTTTGTTTCTCATCCCTATAATCTAGTGGCGATTCAGTGTGCGGTCCGAGTACGAGCGACAAAACTTGACCTAGAAGTTATAACATATAAATGTAAATATTTTTATTTTCCTCAAATATTTAGTCAAAATAATCGAATAAAGCTGAAACCACTCACATTCGGAGGGTCCCCTGACCGATGTAAGGACGATCACTCAATTTCAAGATTACTGTCACAATAAAGCTTTTGTACTGTCAACGAGAATAAGATATCAATACTATTTGCTCCTATCCATATAAGAAATCCATTAATATTAGGAATACTATCATTATATAATATGCTTGTTTCCAAAGTTTTCGTTTGTAGGTATACAAGTGAAATTTTTTAACTGATTTGACTTGATTTTTGATTGAGGACCAGTCTTCAATAACAAGTGGAGAAGTATGCTGCGGCGTCATACATTACTACCGCAGTTGAGACATATAAGATTCAAATATGAAACCCAAACCCAGACTGCTAGAGCTTTAGTGAATAAACGATACAATTATATTTATGGTAATGGAAATAAAAACCGGTGCAATGCGAGAGTTCCGTATGATAAATATGTATCTACCATATCCCAAGAACAAATTTTAAATTATAGTTGAAGAGAATGTTCTCTCATATTAAGTATGCACGCACAATATTGAGAGATTTGCCATATTTTATTTTAACACTATAGACTTTTTACAAGTTTTCTTGTAATCGATAAGAAATGAACTATTTTACTAGTTTTTAGTAAAAAAATTGTTTTTAGATAAAAAGTGATTTCGGAGATAAGTGAGTGGAAATGGTAAATTGTTAGGTATTTTCTTAAATAACTTGAAAAATATTAAGCTAATAAAAATATTATAGAAACATACCTGAATTTCAGACCCCCACAACAAGACCTTTCAATTGAAATGCACAAGGTTGCAGTGTTTTTTTTTTTTTAATTATTTAAGGGATAGTGACGGACCAAGTTAGAAAAAAAAAATGCAAAACTATACCCCATTATAGTGACCGGTTGATTTATTTACTTATCTGTTTGCTTCACAGCAATCTATATGTGTCTAAATTAACTGACAAATAAAAATGAAAATGACTAAATTTCAATTAAATCGGCCCATTAAATTCGGAGCAAATTGGTTGTTACAGACGGATTGCCAAACGCACGAATGATCTTCTAAGGATTCCGGTTGTTGTTTCGGACGTACGGAACTCTGAAAAAATATATTTGAACAGTCATTTTCGCTGACACCTGAGCCCCATGTTTTTCAAACCCTAACGTTTTCCTTGCACAGAATTATCGCGAAGAAAACTGGTGCAGAGAGTTTTATAGCAGAAATAAATTTTATGGGGTAGAAGTGTAGACGTCATCGTGCTTTGAATTTATTTTTTACGGAGATAAAAGTACACTGTGTTGTAAAGATTGTACAGTTCAAGTAGAAAGTTCTATAACATAAAAGTAAAAAAAAGTGTTGGCTTTTTATCTTCTATGAAATTAGTAATCGCAGTAGAAGTAGTGAAAGTCCATCGAAATTCATTAAAAATTTACTTTAGTTACTGGTTTATACACAATAGATTAATTTTCGGTGGTAACACAGAGGCCAAAAAAGTGGCCACTGTTTACAGTAAGTACTTTGGAAGTTATTTTATGCGTGGTGTTAGTGCAGCTTTCTGCGCGTGTAATATAATAATGCAGTCAGAGTATTTAATTTATCTACTGTGCTGAAAGCACATTTGAAGAATAATATTGTATTACAAGATATTTGTATACTGACCATTTGATTACTATACGAAATTCTAGATTGAAAATGTGATGTTTTGTGTAGTGGTGATTATGATTGGTGAGTTTCTCGGCCTAACGCTTTTCTACATTTAAAAGTCAGTTTTATCTTCTGTGAAATTAGTAGTCGCAGTAGAAGTAGTGGAAGTCCATATAAATTCATTAAAATTTGATCAACTATTTAACTATTATCATTTCTTCTCTTACCTAAAAAATACTAACGATAGGATATTAATCCTTAATCCTTCTGCAGAGCCTAGTCCCAGGGTACTTCTTCTACTTCGTTTTCCAGGATCTGTTAAATAACTCCTCAAAAAATCATGTTAGTATTAACATTAGTCATGAAAAGTTACAAACAGACCGACAAATACAGTAACATTTACATGTACTTGCTAATGCGCCAATAAACATACAAAGAAACAAACTGGTTTTAATTTGCTTTGACCTATTCTATTGTAGTGGCTCGAATACGAGTGGAAATCTGCTGTGTCCTACCTACTGTTAAGTTCAGATACTTATCCAAAAATATTGTGGAGAGCATTATTTATCAGCCTTTCTTACGCTTTAGGGTAGTCTATACCTATACATTTTAAATTTATTTCCGTTACAGATCTCTCTGAACCTTTATATTCGTGTAAAAATATTAATTACCGCAAAAAAATCGCCCCCATCCTTAAGCCACAAAACAACCAGGGCAGCACTGCGAAGTATAAAACAAATTGCGCTGTTAAAATTTTAATATTTTTTTTACGTTTTCGCTCGCGCATTTGAAAGGCCCAAATTGTTTGCGAGTTGACCCTTTTCCTGGCATCCATATAATCTAGATAAATACGAAAAATGTGCCTTTAACTGACTAAATATCATTCGGAATCTGTTGGAAATGTATCCAGTTCTAACAAAAGTTATTGTAGAAAGCGACTCGCACGTGTCGACTCTTATACACCTATACAAAGAAGATTCTTTTATTCGATTGATGAAATGATAAGAGAGAAAATAGTTTGCTTAAAATAGATACTCGTCAATAATAAACATATTGATCTATAATAAATTTAACGCCTATTTATAGATCTATTGTATCCTTTCTTAATGTTATCTTGCAGTCGGCACTGTTGAACTTGTTAACAGACTATACGAACAAAAGAGACAAGCGACAATATGCCCACCACTACTTCACAACAGACCCATCCAACTGTCATTCCACGAGATCCATGTGAAAGCAAACCGCTTTTCTTAAACACTACATCGCTTACGTGCAAAAGAGACAAAACGGTGTATTTATACGGGCTGGCCTCACAAAGGATACCAGTTGACCGCTCTAAGCACTTAAATCCTATCTGATATTTGTCACCGCATAGGCATAACGTGACAGTAAGACCTAAAATTCTGAACTTATGAATATTGTATCTAACATTTTATTATGACATTACCTTTGTTGATTTCAGACGTTCTTGCTCTGGAAATATAATTTAACTAGCAGCGCCTCGCGGTTTCACCCGCGTAAGTCCCGATCCCGTGGGAATGTCGGGATAAAAAGTAGCCTATGCGTTAATTCAGGTCTCTAGCTATCTACATATTAAGTTTCATCGCAATCGGTCCAGTAGTTTTTGTGTGAAAACATTACAAACATACACACAAATGTTTCCTCTTTATAATATTAGTTTAGATTAGATGACTAAATGGTGGCAAGTTTGCCCCACCCAGTATATTAACAACGTGTATATGCTCACTCACACTTGTGTTAACAAGTGTTCAGCTTACTTAGAAGAGCTAACGACATTAGTAATATTATAGGTATATAATACAAGTTAAAACGATTAGACCAAGAAGATCTTCACTTTGATACCGTTGCTAATTTTTTTTTTATGAAATAGGGGGCAAACGAGCAGACGGGTCACCTGATAGTAAATGACTACCGCCGCCTACGAGCACGTGCAACTCGAAACTCACAAGTGCGGCCGGCCTTTAAGGTGGGAGTAGGGTAAGAGTCAAGGGAAGGGTTAAGGCCTCCGGTAAACTCACTTACTCGGCGAAACTTTAATGTATTTGATTGAAAGCACATTTTTAAACTCAACCAAGTATTTTGTGCTAATTTGATAGTATTTGAAACTATTATTATGCTAAATGGTGATTGAACAGCACTATGTAGTCCTTAAAAGACACCTTTTCAGAGCCAATTAAACTGTACACAATCCTTTCTTTCAGCAATTGACCACCAAAAAAAGGATAAGCTTTTTGTTTGTAAAATAAACAATAACAACAACCTTAACCTCAAAATATGCAAACACTTAATATCTATTCAAGTTAACCGTCAACAGAAAGAGCTTTCTACAAAAAGTAGCCTAGGGTTGTGTATGTAAAGTATGCTAACATCACGCCAAAAGTAACTCAATTTCTGAACGTCAATACGTTTACGTTACGTCAAAATTTAAGTTTTTAATATTCCTTCACAATTACAGGAATATTAAAAACCTCAATTTTGACGTGTAACCAATAAATTCATAAATAATATTTATCAAATCACACTTTCAACAGTTTTGAAATCAAAACTGAATTGAGTTTGATTGGAGAGAGAGCCAGAATCGAACTCTGGATCTAAAATCATTCTCTTTTTTTTTAAAGCGAAATTAAGCATACTAACATATTAAACCGCCATTAAGTACCCTATCATAGACGCTACTTGCGTATTCAATCGGATAAACTTATCGACGACACTCATAATACTCGAACGTTACTTTGTATTTGATGTTGTTTAGAAGTTAAAATAAAAAAAAAATCAGAAACAAAATCAAATGTGAATTTCTTTCATGACTAAACTGAGTTTAAAGAGTCACACAGAATATAGCTTTCAATAGCTGGGCAGATCCCATTCGAAACAAGGACAAGATAATATGATGTACATATATTTCATACATAGTGAACTGCATTCCAACCTATTTCTTTTGTATATTACAACCTGAAACGTACAATCGATAAAGGTAGAATTTCATTTCCATATTTACCTACTATTTGATTTCAATATTAAGTCTGTCACAATAAATATAGCTTACAATACTCAGCCACAATTTGTCCTCAAAAACATCTGCTAACCGAAAGCGACAAACCTTTATTTTTATATCGTTACAATACTCCACAACATCGCTGATTTTTGAGAGACGACACGATTCCGATACTGTGAACACACATAAGGAATGAGGACGGGCCGGAAGGAAACATGACGTAACACATGTAACATATTCGGATTCGTACACACTCAGTTGCATAAATTTTTTTTTTCTAGAATTATTTAGCTCATGGAGTCATAGTCACATCTGTTAATAACACAAATTTTGTCCTATTTGAAGATCAAATAAATAACTCAGTCTTCGCATGCACGTTACAGGGATGCGGGGGAAGTAGTGCGATGCACAAGTGGTGAGGGTACCTATGTAAGGTCGAATCTAACGATACGGTAGGTCATGGTTGTATTGCAATTAATAGTGTGCTAACGTATCACAAACAGTATTGTGTGTGATAAAATAAATAATACTAAACAAAAACGTACTTTAATAAATTATATGGAAAACGGAAGATCTATAAACCCCGCGCTATTGGTGTAGTTAATGGTGACATGACTTGACTTGTTGCCTTGCAATCAAATGCTAAATGAACTAAAAAGGATTTTTAGAAGGAAATAAAAGCAGCTAAATGCACTAAAAAGGATTTTTAAGTTCTATACATACATACCTATTCTCTCTACTATATAAAATGCTAGCGACATTATGTCTCTTTCACGCCTGTAATGTAAAACTACGTGTCTTTGGCAAGGATTGGCATTGGTACATATGTAGTTTAGGAAGTTGATAAATAAAGAAAGAAGTACAAAACATAGAACATTTTTCGATAGAGGGATCATGATAGGCTTATCGGACGTAGTGTCGTGTACTATAAAAACCGTTACTCCCTAAACAAATACAGCATAAATTCTAGATATTGGCATTTAATCTAGGTCAAACCGATATTTCGGAATTTGTAGACGAGTTAATATTTGGGCCGTGTCTGGTTCACAAATTGGGGGCTTATTTGTATATTCCGATGCTGCTGCCCTTTCAAATTTTGTGTGCGTTCAACTGCTATAAACTCGGCTTACATTTTTAATTTTTTGTTTCGTATTATTTTGTTGCTGAGTTTTAACTCACAGGCTTCAAACAGGTAATATTAACAATATTACGGGGTACTTTTAAATAATTAGTAAATATTAAAATAAAGGGTAAACAGGTTACGTAACGTCTCACATAGTTTAAGGACGTTAAAGAAAACAGTTGTAAAAATTATTGGCAATCACTACTAATTAATACTTTTTTTTTTATTTAGTCTTCATTATTACTTGTTTTTAAATAGCTTCCAAACTTCCACTACAAGCTCCGAGATAATAAGACTTCCACTTCAAGAAACAGTAGTTTATATTGACTTTTGCATAAATTATATAAATTGTATGTGTTGGTGACATATTACGTCAGTGACGGTTATAATATCTCAAGTACGCTAGACTATGATAGCTGTATACCACTTAGTAAGAAGTAAGTAGTAGTAGTAGAAGTAAGACCCCCCTTGGTCTTACGGCTATTTGAAATCATTGTCATTCCAAAATGCAGCATTGAGTTTCCATCCTCGTAATCAATGCTGCAACTATTATAATCGTCAATTCCGGGATTTTCGTCATCAATTCAGGCATTGTTTTATTGATGTTTACTTATAAAACATCAGTTTCCAAGTATCCATCAATAGATCCTAAATAGAAACATCATCAGGTTCCTACACAACCGCCGTAATACCGAGGCTGTATAAAAACATCAGCTGTAATACAAAACCATTATTCGGTTGTCAATCTCGCCGCCCAACAATTATTACACAACAGAACGTCCAGCGTCCGGAAAGTAGGTCATACACTTACACAGGGCTCGGTTGAAAAAAGCCGGTTATCCGGTTACAAGAGGTCTAACGGCACTCGTTTCTAACGATTGACAGTGATAAAGAGATGTGGCTGGTAAAAGCCCACAGTATTTGTGTTTTTATTAAATGAGTAAAAGATACTAAGTATATTTAAGCTGTTATTTTGTAAGTAGAAATTACTTCGAGATAAGGTTGTACTCTTTTTTATACCGACTTTAAAAAAGGTATAGAAAATGAATAGTGAATTTATTTTTCACATACCTATGTTTGCTTTATTCTCAGTAATCGCTTAACTATATATAATGTATAAATAATTTTAAACTGTATTCCATTATGCTCAATCACGACATGACTTAGAACATACCATTAAAAACACGAATACCATCGTGGGGAATATATACACGAGGCACACACATACAAAAAACTACGTTCACATTTTGGTGTGTGTTTCTAACATTTTGAAAGTTCGATTTGATTTCGATTCTTCGATTTTTGAAGAAATTTATCTCGTTAAGTGATATCTAAAAATTATTACGAAAACTATTTATAGATAGATCTATTCCTATAAGCTCTTAGAAAACTTACAATTTTACTGACAATAAGCTCAGACGTGGAAACAATGCTTCTCTAACGTCTCACTATGTCAACGGCGCATATAGATTTAACACGAAAAGTGTGTTATTATATTATACTTACTATTATACAGCGTGTTATTGCTTTTGTTTGATTGAGGAGCAAAATATCAATCTTGAGAACTAGTAAAAACCCTAAAATATAGATAATCGGTTTTGTACACCAGACTAATAACAAACTGCTCTTGATGTGATAGGCATATTATGTTAGCTCGTGCAAATATTTTACATTAATGTTCTTTTTTCAAAGATTTAAATTTTCTCTTGTATTATTTACATTTTTTACAATTTGCCTAGATAACGGTAACATGTAATTGTTAATATCCTGTCTGAGTATATTTAGTTAGAATAAAAATGTAATCTCTTTCATAAAATCAGTATGATTAGCACCTAAGCGTAAACATAACTGAACATTAAATATTAACAGGCTAGTTACTACAGAAAGATGTAGCGTGTTTTCAAGCGTGGGACGTCAAAGCGTCTTAGTGTGTCGTTCGCTTGACACCTTTTCAGACATAAAAAGAGCAAAATTAGGGAGAGATTTTCGTAAAGACTTCTCTTTTCAAATACGGGGTATATCAAAAGCGGCGCTGAAGGCTGCTTGTCAAATAATATGCATTATTTCCTATTCTATTGGATGGTATTTACAAGCAATATTTGTAGCTATTCTGGGCGATGATAGTGAAAAAAATATAAGTTCATATTGCTTTCAAATAAATTGACTTTTTGTATACAATTTTATTACATATATATAGGTTATGTTAGCACAATGAAAACGTTAAACGTCTATTTTATACCTACTTTACCTAAGAGCTATTTTATCGCATCCTCACCGCACATAGCCTATAAATAGTTCCCCTACTTTTATTACCAGTTCCGTCTATCTAATACCAGCGCAGACGGACCTAGTTCGATCGATACGAGATTGATTACACAACGTCAATGCCTTCGAAACCTGTCTTTCTATGAATATTTCGTTCTAGATTCGTGTATCTATCGTGTAAGCAATAAATTTCATGCTGTGCTTATTTGCTATTGACGGTGATTGTAAACATGACAGACACCCTTTCGAATTGCCGCCAGAAGAGAATCAAGTCGAGATATTATCAGGGAAAATAATGCCAAAATTTATAGGACTAAAGACTTAGGACTAATTTTATATTGTGGGAGAGCCATGCTTCAGCACGTATGGGCCGGCTTGACCAGAGTGATACCACGGCCTCACAGAAAACCAGAAGTGAAGCAATGATTTCATTGTTTTTCGCCGAGTGAGTGAGGTTACCGGAGACCCTAAACCTCCCACCCCCACTCCCTCTTCCCCCCTTCCCCTACCTTAAAGGCCAGCAATGCACTTGTGACTCTTGAATTGCACATGTCCATGGGCGGCGGTAGCCACTTACCATCAGGTGACCCGTCTGCTCATTTGCCCCTATCCCATAAAAAAACCGTACCTAGTATTCTGAAATCACCGTAAGTATTATACTGAGTGTTTATACGGGAGTTAACGCGATGACGAAATAGGTACATCCCTCTGAATTGCCTGACGTTTCAACCAGGTTGCACTAGCTGTGGTCATCGGCTCACGTTGTCTTATCTTGTAGCTTCCCTCGCCGCAATATATTACCTATAGTTCTTCGTCATACAATTAGGATCATGGGCCATATAGCCAGTAGACTATACAGGAAGTTAATTACAAAATAATTAAAACAATAATTCTTACAAAAACAAATTGAAATAATAATTTCAATCCAAAAAAACAAATCTCCGATTCAAGAAAACAGGAAACATAATAGGCAGCGAAGGGCCACTTATGTGCGTAAAAAAAAAAGAAGTGGCTATTTCTAAAATTGCGTCGGCAAGATGTTTCAGTTTTCTTTTGTTATTCGTCAACAAGAACGTAATTATTTTTCATGTTTTTAAAAATTGGCAACTATGTAAACCGAGCTGGACTGGAGTAAAATTTCAAGGCAAAATGCGATCGTTATTATGTATTTTGGGGAAGATTTAATTTCTATGATGGTCGAAAATATAATACAATAGCACCCACGCAAATAGATCGATTACTAAGATTGGGCGAGGGTGAGGGCATGGGTACCACAGATGATCAATCAGTTAAATATCTCACAAACTTAACATGTCAAGGACGATACGACGATTTATTTACATAAAATTCATACACGAATGTTACGAGAGTAGGCAACACATACATAATGTGTGGGAGCCAGAGCTACCATCGACTGATGACAATGAAGACGAATTCTGAACTAATACAGGGTGTAAGTGACACCGTACCGAATCCTGAAATAGTGTATTCAGACCATCATTCTGAATGAAAATCATTGGAAATTTCTGCCGGAAAATTCATATTTACTTTTTTTTTTAATTTTTTTGCTTACAAGTGATATCACAATGAGTAAACAGAACATTTTACCGAAAAAAAAAAACAGTAAATACCCCATTCGGCCAAAACTGCAATGTAAAACATTTATGTAATCAGCTGAAGCTGAAGATTCACCATACCACACAGTACGCGTGTTGCGTTATACTGCCTAGGTCAAAATCAAACTATTGACTGTAAATCCTTAATCTCGTATTTTTATGATGAATTTTTATGACTTTTAAATTTGCATTGTGATAAGTATCCAAAGAAAGACGTTTTTGTAAGTTATTCGCGACGGTGATACTTACACGCTGTGTAATTGGTGCAGTACTGTCAATTCAATTTCTTACCTTACCTACCTACCTTAAATTTGGTAAGGTAAGGAATTTAAGGTACTGGTACCGTAAAACAATAATTGAAAGTCCGTAATATAAAATCATTTTTTTTTCACATTTCTTGACGTAGCCCACGCAAGTTAAAACAGTGAAATATACTTTACAGCAACGTTCACAGCACAAGTTCCAACGTGTCCCGGCAATTGGCGTAGCACCGTACACTGCTATTAATTACCGCTGATCAGTGAACCGTAGCACTGCTATAACCGCGTAGCGAGCTACGCGCTACACTGTGATAAATGCCGGTGAAATTATATCTTTACCTCCGACGGTATTTTGCAGATAAATCGTGCTTGGAATATTTTATTCATGTTTGATAAATATGGTTTGCGTGTTTATTATTCCTATAATGACATTGTATGATCGTTTAATGTATTTTCAGAGTAGCTTCCCGTTGTGTATTTTTTATTTTAAATTGTATGTTTGGTCAATAACAATCACACAAAAGTAAACCAAATGAAGAATTATTCCGATTTGATTAATCCTAAAGGAACGGTATAAGGTTTGATGGTTTCTAGAACGTCGTTCTTTTCCAATTGAAGAAAATTGTAGCCGTAAATAGGTTTATAAATGTTTTAGGTTTTGTATCGAGAAAATTAAACTACAAGTCTACCCCTTTCCTTATTACAGCACAGCAGAGAGTAGAGATCACTAGATGAGTATCAGTAAGACCACCGGCGATAGCAGTAGCGAGGATCCGGCGATTCGTTGCCTAAACAGCCCCCTAATATACCACACTGAATGGTCTCCCATGATGACTTAAATTCCTCCGAAGTAAAATATACCAACATAAATTAAGTCATAATTTTGTGGAGAATTCGCGAAGGGTACCATTTTTTTTTAATAAATAACAAAACCCAAGTATCTGAATTCCCACACAAAAAAAAAACAAAGAAACACGATCACCAAAATATCATTTTTATCAAATTATTATTCCAGTGTCGAAACCAAAGAGAAAATCTGCACTTTCAAAACCTTAGAGCTACTGAAGAGTAGGTATAATATAAGCCACCAGGGCACACTTCTGCTTGTTAATAATTTCAATAAAGACCTTTAAGAAATTAACAGACTCGCTTTCGTCTCAAAAAGACGACTTAGTTGTCAACTATGAAAATTGAGAACATTAAAATGTCTACTAGGCTTCACTTTTTGTAAAATGTAAGTAAACACTTTCGTTTTGAATTTTTATAACCTTCTTGATGGAATAGATGTTATATATAGAAGTCGTAAATGTTGCCATCTGGATGTAGCAACAAATTTTGAGCAGAGCTGAGCCTAACACATTGAGATCCTGGCGAATAAATGACTTGCCAAAAGTAGGTTAACCGTTTTATTTAACCGTATTACATAATATCAGAATAACTGTAATACTATACGTATGTATGGCTGTGCCCTCGTTTGATTTTGAAGAAAACTTTCTTAAATATTTATAAGAAATATATTGCCTGAGAGAATATAATGGCAACTCTACTTTAGGTATTTGAAGATTAGAAAAACATCGAAATAGTAGTAATACCGTAGCGGTAACTATCGAATAATAATTCTGTCATTATGGCTACGTATAAGGCCAGTTAAAGTTGACAGTGCTCTTCACACCGAAGCCGTAACTCACTACAGAATAAAGTTCGCAAGGTTGGCTTAATGTAGACTACTGCTGCCATCTTGTCATCGTTGAGTAAAAGCTTCTGAATACCTAGATGTGTGGGTACAAAGAAGACCTTTGAAGTTCGCCTTGATCTTAAACTCACAATCGTTATTGAGCCTCTTAGTTTTGGAAAAGATTACTTTCCTATATGTGATTCTCTGTTCTGAGAATTGTTTGAGCTTCGTTCGATACCTTTTTTGATCGTACGGCACGCCACTGGCAGGGATTATATTCAACCTCACTCACAAAGGTTTCAAACAGTACCCACTGTGGGAAAATAATTCTTCCTCTTTATAACTTATCTATCTTCGATAGGAAACACTGTAGACAAGAGTTTTAACTATCGGAAACTAACCCTGATATAAGGATAGTTATAACGCGAGTCATATTAGATATCATGACTTGGCGTAAGGCGTTAAATAAAATATAGTAGTCACCAATCTGTTTTCGATGCCGTAAATGTCGCCTTAAAAGATTGAGAATTACACCCGAAAATAAACTAAGGTTTTATGGTTTACAATGACTTGGGGATGTTAAAGCGCTAGTTTTTGACTTAACTGATATTTACAAAATTGAAAATAAAAATCGAACTACCACTACAACGTTCCATCAGGGAATAAAATTCACATAATTAGAGAAATAACCATTGATATATGTATATTTATAAAAAAATCGTGTCGCGTTGGTTGTACGCAATGAAATCCTTAACTAATGAACCGATAGAATAGTTTCCATCTCAATTTAAAGTCTTCCTTATTAAAACATAATAATAGTAATATTGTATTAGTAGTATTGTTGCGAATAAACCTGATATAGTGGTGATAGATCGATTAGAGCGCCGTGCAATGATCATCGATATTGCTGTTCCTCATGACGAGAATCTCGTGAAAGTTGAAAAAGATAAACAAATCAAATATTTGGATTTGTCTCACGAGATTGTCGATATGTGGAATGTCGAATCGGCGATCATTGTTCCGATTGTCATATCTGCTCATGGATTAATAGCCAAGAGCCTCGATCAACACCTTCAGAGGCTCGCGTTAGACGGTTGGATCAAGGGACTGATGCAGAAGGCAGTTCTTCTCGACACGGCCCGTATAGTGAGGAGGTTCCTGTCTTTGGAGCCCTAACCACCGGTATCTTGGTCCCTGTACCCGATGTCGGTGGTCTACTATTTTTTATATTTTTAAATATATATTTTTTTATGTACATATTTAAAAATGTAATTTATATGATAAAAAATGAATAAAGAGAATAATAATAATATTTAATTTCTTTCACAAAGGTTACCTTAAGTTCTATAGTATTTTACAAAACTTCCGTTGTAGTTAACTCAAGTAAAGTAAATTTTAAATGAGTGAATAGAATATAAATGAGTTTAACCCACCTTAAAGGCCGGCAACGCACTTGTGAGTTTTGAGTTGCAGGTGCCCATGGGCGGCGGTAGTCATTTAACATCAGATGACCCGTCTGCTCGTTTGCTCCCTATACCATTTAATATCTACGAAACAATAAAAAAAATAAATGCTATCTGTTTTATAGTTATATCTCCTCCTCCAGACCTCTGTATCGATCATAAGTACTGTATACGCCATATATTATATTGTGTAGAAAACGTTAGTGACCCTACGAGAAAAGGTATCGAACGAAACTATTGTCGTTAATCTTGTGCAGTCAGCCTCAAAACGATGTACGTGGTCAAGTTTCGTCGATAAATGTATGTTTTTCTTTGCTGCATGTTTTTACGTAACTTTGGAGCCCGAGTCCGTTCCGTTCCGTGTATTCTAATGCTTTAAAAATGTTATTTACTAAACGAAAGTACACTTTCTTTTTCCAAATTGTTGAGATTATACAGATAAACTATTGTCTGCAGCAAAATATAGTAATTTCACAAAATTTTGCATGTGTCAGGTTACTAATGATAATGAATAAAGGCACATTCTCTGAAACTGAAAATGAAATATTTTATATTTCTTTACTTATTTATTTCTAAACCTAGAAATAAATGAGTATGTACTATTCAGTTCTATCTATTTTATTATATTGCCTTCAAAAAACCCAAATTTGTAAATTCAGTTAAAGTATGTTTTACGTAGTTCATAAGTAAATAAACAAATGCAAACATTTTTTTTTTACTTTTTTTTGAGCCGATCACCGCCATTGCGGAAAACAGAATTTTATTATAAACATTTGTGGCTACATTTAAAGCGTAGCCAGAAAACTACACTAACTATTCAAATCTATTTACAAAGAAATAAAGCTGTAATGAGCAGTAAGTAAGTTCTAGATCTAAAAGTGCAGATAAATATGCAATTTATACTATATAACGAAGCTGTATATATCTGTAGCACTTGTCATTGAATTGCATATTTATCATTTTGCTACCAAATAGCAACTAGATAGTCACAAGCATTAAGAGTCAAAAAAGCTATTTGTCATAAAAAGTTTAACAAAAAGTTGCACCAAAATGACACTGAAAAGAGCACCTAAGGTTTTTTTGTACATTTTGAGTGAAGTAAAATTTTTGAACAGCGTAAAATGTCAAAGACATTTATATCCGAGTGAAGTTTGGTCAGATAATAAACTGAAAACGTACGTTTTAAATGTCCAAGCGACATGCTGAATTTCTGACACAGGAAAGAAAGTTAACAAGAAAGTTTCTGCCAGCTCTTTATATAGTATTTCCATTTCCTAGCAACTTAATATCAATAAAATAAAGAGCTCATTTCAAACTTGATACTAATTGATTGCAAGTAATTTTTATTCTTTTACTTTTTTATTAAAAGCAGTGATGCTTAAGTTATTCAAATTTGATAGTGGGAGAGCTGTGCTTCGGCACGTATGGGCCGGCTCGACCGTAGTGGTACCATCTCATCACAGAAATCCGGCAGTGAAGCAATGCCTGCATTGATTTTCCACGAGTGAGTGAGGTTGCCGGTGGCCATAACCCTTCCCTATCGTCTTCCACGCGTATACTTAAACAAATAGAAATAACGGCAAATACTCTATCTCCTGGTAAATAGTATAGTTATGTATACATACAGGAATTAGCGCGATTACGAAATAAGTTTTCAGACAGGCAGAGTAAGCCTGTGACCACATTTATTGATATATGAATTCTTAAGTGTAAATTTCATTGGTTTTATGGTTAATTTATGATTTTTAAAATCAGTGAATATTTTTCTTGTGGTATATTATCAATTACACGTCTATATTAATATGGATAACTAGCCCGTCCATATTTTATAGTGGACCAATTAAGAAAACCAAAAACTTTCTAAACTACAAGTTGACTGTCAAATTACGAATGGCATTAAAATGTCAAAATGCTATTTCTTTAAAAACCTGTTCCAAAATTAAGGGATTTTTGTTAGCAAGTTTGTATTTTAAGACATGTCAAGTTTACGAAGTCTGTTACCCGCGACACTATTAAAAATGGAAATATCTAATTATTAAACACTGAAACCACCACCACCACAAATCACCTTCAGTTATCCTTAATAAGCTCTGACGCAAAATTCGTTCTTAGCTGATCCTACCTAATAACTCAGAAAGAACAAAATAATACCCGAAATAAACATACCTTTGACCACCTTAAGTAGACCCTATGAGAAAAAATAGTAATACCTTATTTATTTATTTTACATTTTTAACTAGAATGATTCAACCTTTTGTCTCTAGCAGCAAAAACCAAGAACTTTTACTTAAAGTAGCGAAAGCCCTTAGACTCCCTCACACCGACCCTACATTAAAATCCGTTCTTAACTGATGTATCTTACCCCGCTTGCCAAAATTCAGGTCTTACATACATAACGTCTTACATACATAAACCAAGGACTTTCATATAAACTTGCGGAAGCCTTTAGACCTGCTTCATCTGGCCCTGTCGTAAAAACTGTTCTCAGCTGTCGTCTCTTACTTTTAAACTACCATCTGCCACATATTCCATCACATTGCCATCATAAATTTATGGTCTCTTGTACAAAAAACCAAGTACTTTCCTATAATCTTCCCAGAGGACCATTAGCATACTCCGACCACTACCATAATCCGGCTCTGACGCAATATATATTCTTAGCTGACGTCTCCTTCTCATAAACTACCTCCATCCTACTTCCATTTTCATAGGTCAAGTAGTTTTTCATGATTAATCTTACTGCTTATTTATTAACCCACCTATACGTATCAAATTACTTCCCCTACCAAACAACCCAATAATTCCATTAACATCCCCATATCATGTTCGATACCGCAAGGGTTAATGAAGTTATTCGGGACATCCATAAAATTGGATTACCCTTAATAACACACTGGCCACACTGGGCAATATTAAAAAAAAACGTTGAGACGTTGCGTGCATACGTGATGGTAGAATTACGTGATAGTAGACACTATGTTATGAATGGGAAGACCTACTTTGAAGACAGATAAGGAGACAGAGCTTCTAATCTCCCGAATAGCAGTACGGCGGTACCGCGATAGTGGCTACCTAATCGGATCTGAGTGAAATTACACCGGTAGCGGCACTATGCCAACTGCCAATGACATTGTAGGGATGGTAGTGACGTAATTTAGATACAAGTTTTCCATTCTAAAACAATAGTTTCATTTTTGCAGTTATTACTATAGTTAATAACATAACTTATTGCGAAATAATAATTGTAATAATTTAGTAAAACGTAAACTTAAAAACTACACCTATGTTGTTTTTATTAAACTTGGATTATCACTACATATTATAAAACAAAGTGCCCCGCCGCGTCTGTCTGTCTGTCTGTTCGCGATAAACTGAAAAAACTACTGAATGTATTTTCATGCGGTTTTCTCTAATACACGAGGAAGGTATATTATCAATGACACGTCTGTATAAATATGGATAACTAGCCCGTCCATATTTTATAGTGGACCAATTAAGAAAACCAAAAACTTTCTAAACTACAAGTTGACTGTCAAATTACGAATGGCATTAAAATGTCAAAATGCTATTTCTTTAAAAACCTGTTCCACAATTAAGGGATTTTTGTTAGCAAGTTTGTATTTTAAGTCATGTCAAGTTTACGAAGTCTGTTACCCGCGACACTATTAAAAATGGAAATATCTAATTATTAAATACTGAAACCACCACCACCACAAATCACCTTCAGTTATATTATAATATACATTCATGAGAAAGATTTAGGTGTATAATTTGTTAAGATTTTGTGTAAATTGATTGAAATATGTTGATGATTTTTGAAGATGTCTCTGCTACCCGTGCGAAGCCGGGGCGGGTTGCTAGGGAAACAATAAAAAAGTATGTAGACAAAACATATCAAGAAACTGATTAAATATATTTTTAAATAAGTTTCAAAGCATCTTAGCGAGAATACTACACGTAAATTTATGTATGAATATACTATAATAACAATAATAAGTATATGTATATAGTATATGTCGAGATGTATATGTATTCAATTTGGGTTAGATAAATGTAAAACACTTCACATAGTTCGAGGCAAAATACAACCCGGCGACTTTACAATAAATAACACTAAGTGTGCTAATTTGCAACAAATTCAGTTTACAGATTTAAAATAAATGGATGAACAATTATTCGTCCCCTATTTTTCTACCATTAGGGTAAAAAAAAAGAAAATTTAATTGATCCAACATCAAAGTATGAACTATCTAATGAAAAAATAATCATCGAAATCGGACAACCCTGTAAAAAGTTATACGTGGTCGTACATTAACAAAATAAATATTGTTTGATTTGAAACCCTCCTGTGTTTTCGTTGGGAAAAGAAATAAACAGAAATATACTGGTTGACCTGCTCTGTTTTATCGTCGGTTAATAATAAAATAGGTAAGAAGAACACTTCACCATTTGTGAAGTCAGAAAATGCAAATTTTAATAGGGCATGGGGTGTGAAATTAATTGTGTCTTAATTTCCAGGTCGCTAACCACGCCGTAGATGTACACAATAATTTAACTTAAATTCTAGTAAGGGAATCAGAGCATTGGATGCAAAGATTTCGATCTTTGCGTCCAAAGCGGCAGTTGTAGCGTAATGAAGTGGTTGGATTCGAACCCCACCTCAATACAAGCATTTGTATTAGTCGAAGGGGGCTAAAAAGAATACTAGTAGGTAATGTGTGCCCCACGTTATTAATTTTGAGTGCCTACTGCTACTTCAACCATTTCTGATCTCTTGTGACCCACTTTACTAATATTCTTGGAGCTTTTTCACAAATCATTTGATAAAGGGTATGACTTTTGTATCTATATTAACAATTTCGTCAAGCGGTACGGTAGACTCGATTTAAACCTTACCTGGATAATTAAAACATAAAAAAATAATGATTTCGAGACGACAACATATATCCGCAAAATTCGGATTGTCGAGTATTTTGTCAAATTTTAATGATGCAAATGGCAGTCGCCATATTGGCCACTCGGATGCCATCTTGAGTGCGTTCAGGCTGATTCACACGTATATCTTGAGTTCGTTAAGGCCGATTCGCACGTATTTACTACATTTTGTAAAAGATTGTGTATTATGAGTCGCATTTCAGCTGAGCGAAGCCGGGTTTTCATCTAGTGTGTGTGTAATTCTGCGCGTAGCCAATATAGATTTCTTTGTACTTGTAGCAATAAGTCATTGACTCAAGGCCCGAAGGTCATAAAAAACACCTGCAACAGTCGTTGGAGAGCTTCA
Organism: Callimorpha dominula; assembly: GCA_949752705.1. Lineage (NCBI taxonomy): Eukaryota > Metazoa > Arthropoda > Insecta > Lepidoptera > Erebidae > Callimorpha > Callimorpha dominula. The sequence goes on from OX457007.1 coordinate 14,838,648, forward strand.
TAAATCTAAGGAGTAAAATTTTAGGATATCCGTACTTCAAATAAAGCACTGAAAGCACTTAGCTAAGGGTTCTGTGTAAAAACTTGGAATGCTTATACTTTCACATCACACGCGCTAGTGTGTCACTATGTGTGTATTTACACTTAGTTATATCAAAAAGATTCCATCTTATTACCAAGTCATACAAACTACCAATAAATAACTAAGTATCATCCAAAAAATTGTCGTAACTATCAAGCTTTTATGCGTCTAGGTAAACTAAAATAAACGCAACATTGTTATGTCCAGCCTAAATATACTAAATCCACAGGGTACGTCTTACGTAATATGGCGGCCTGCCTATGTCTAAAGCAATCTAAAAATGAAGAACTAGCATGTAAGTATAATTACACACACTTAACAACATAAAAAAATAAGAATACTTATAAATACAACACACATAACACTTAATAGAATAGAAAGTTTAAACTAAAAGGCTATTAACTGTGCCATCAAAAGTCAACATTATCCTTTTCGCAATATTATTTGCTACATACCATGGTAATTTGTCCTTTGTTATGAAAATAACTATTATAATAGTCACAACTAAAGTCCCCATCCTATACTTCCACCATTTATTTAAAACCGCTACCGGGAAGGAAGGGACAGAAACTGAATGGTCCTATAATTTACTGTCCCTCCACTTACGCCTATAAAAGTAAATGACGTTATTTATTTCATGAATTTACATTTTAAATGAAATTGAATAATTTCGTTTTGCGATACACAAGTCTTAAACAAAGTTAAGTATTTAAATTTTATTAATAATAATAATATTGTCCGGCGGCACGCAGATCTGTTTAGGTATACCTACATATTAATTTAAACTTCAACTGTCATAAATAACGCACATGCAATTAAGAATAATAAAATATAAGATATTCAGTATGCTATGTGTCTATGGCATGAGGGTCCTATAGTACATAAAACATAAAAATAGATCTGTAGGATTTTGAACAATTCCTCAGAACACAATCCTTCAGGCGATTGAAAACGCATAGGAGGGAAATCTCTCTAAAAGCGAGAGAGATTCAATACCGCTCGCTGATTCGGTCATCAACAATTCACAAGGTTTCTCTTGTACCAACTCTAAAGGTGTTTGTATCCAGGCGCACCTGTCCAAATGATAATAAGATTGCGTGAGCCAAATTCGTACCCTGTGTGGCCTTTGCTTCATTTTGTTAGACTAGTTCGTTAGATATAGATGAAAGCTTTCTATATCTCTATATTTTCTTTTGACGGGCCTGTTGGGCCAGTGGTCAGTGGCAGGACCACTGCGCTGAGCCCGAGGTCGTGGATTCGATTCCCATCCGGAACAAACAATGAACACGATCATTTGTTTTGTGTCTGGGTGTAATTTTTATATAAAAAGCTGTTACTTCATTCGCGTACATAATAGTACAGATTCTGCCTAGTTTGGGATCAGACAGCTCTGTGTGAGCTTACTCAAGTATATTATTAGTACCTGGGAGACCCAGCTTGGCTCGATAGCTTTTTGTAAACTCAACTTATTCTTTTTTTTTTTAGATTTTTTTAAATTGCGTTTTTACCGAAAATACAACTATAGAAGTTAATATGCAAAACTGTATTTGTATACAAAATTTCATCAAAATCGTTAGAGGTGTTTCCAAGATTACATAATTTTTTTTTTTATTTATTTATTCTTAGAGAGACTTACAGACATATAACAATGTTGTATCATTAGAATTAAATAATCATATTGCTAATTACAAGTCTCCACATATAGGTACTATAAAGAGAACTGTCGATTTAGCTTGACCAGAAGTAAAAGTAATATATAAATAACATAAATATACATACACACATGCATGCATACACATACACTCATACATACATACACATACACAATGAAATGCACATATATAGACATGCTCAAAAAACAAAACAATCAAAATGGTAGGTACAGTTTGAGTGCCGCTTTAAGTTTCAAAAAATGGTTGAGCTAATACCCTTCTAACGGTGTTCACATTGGTGCAAAACAAGTCTATATTGACATTCCGTGAAACTTGATTAAAACTATATGCACTTCTTAGAGAAAAAGCATTACGCCTATAGTTCGTTGTTGCAGAAGGTACATTTAATAGGGGCCGTTGTCGAAAACCAATTCTATTTACACTTATTTCTACGTTAGCAACAAGTTCGGGGCAGTCGATGGAGCCTTGAGCAACGTTTATCAAATACCAGATGTCATTGATACAACGTCTTTGCTCAAGTGGTAGAAAATGGAACCTTTTGCATCGGTGGATGTAATTATCTGACCATTGCTGCGCTTTGAAATTCAGAAATCGAAGAAATTTCCTTTGGACACCCTCAATTCGTGACTTATAAATATCATATTGGGGATTCCAAACTTGAGATGCATATTCTAAGTGGCTGCGTATGAATGAACAATATAGTACTTTAATTGGCTTAAGGGGTTTGAAGCAAGTCGTTGTTCTAATTATGAATCCAAGTGCTTTTGAGGCCTTTTTAACAATTTCATCGACGTGCTGGTCATACAGAAGTTTGCTATCATGTATAATTCCTAAATCCTTCATACTATGGACTTTACTGATTAACTGGTTATTAATTTTATATCCCGTACTGATTATAGATTTCTGACGAGTGAAGGTTACATGAATACATTTGGATACGTTTAGCTGAAGTTTATTATGACTACAATATGTCTCAAATCTCTTCAGATCATCTTACAGTTCAAATGTGTCAGATAAACTTCGCACAACTTTATGAACCTTCATATCATCAGCGTATAGAAGAATGTAAGAATGTTTAAAGCAGTATTTAATATCGACAACGAACAATATGAACAAAAGAGGCCCCAAAATTGATCCCTGAGGAACTCCCGAAGGTATGTAATTCCAACTCGAAGTATATCCCTGCAGCACAACAGCCTGAGACCTAGTAGAGACCTGTAATCAGTATATATGACGTCTACTTGTCCTTCATGTTCCATACCTTGTGAAATAAATTCATGTGACAAGATCAAATTTGACGTAGTAGAACAATCGTCCTACTACGTCAAATTTGATCTTGAAAAGCCATGTTGCTCTTCGCCAAAACTACACTGCAATGCCGCATATACATCAGTATAGACTAGACGTTCTAAAATTTTTGAAAAGAGACATATCTTAGATATGGGGCGGTAGTTCTCAATATCTGATTTTTTCCCTTCTTGAAAATTGGCGTAACAAAAACTGTTTTCCATATTTTTGGAACTATTCCTTTTGACAGTGAGCGCTTAAAAAGAATACACAGAGGTACAGTTAAAAAGAGGTATAAAATCAGGTCCTCCAGACTTAGACAGGTCTAAATTTTAAGCAACGTCAACAGACGAGATTCACATATTTCAATTGTACTAATTCCCGCTAGGCCATCACTAATGCAATTTTCACCGCTCATTATATGTGTATTAGAGTCACTAAGTGTATGGTCCGGTTGTTGAAAAGTCGAATAAAAATATTTGGCCAATAAGTTACTGATATCTTCACCCGTGCAAGCTGTAATGTCCTTAAAATGCATTATATTAGGGTATGTGTTGCTTTGTCGTTTACTTTTAACATACGACCAAAATTACTTAGGGTTTTTAATAATAGAGGATTCAACTTTCTCCATATAAGTGTCGAAACAAGACTTTTCCAATTCAACTACTCGGCTACGAAGTAATGTAAAAGAATGATAGTCCGATAAATTGCCATATTTTTTATATTTTTGATGAAGTTTGTATTTTTCTTTTAACATTTTAATTAGAGCCGTATTGTACCATGGGGGATGAGATGATCGTTTCACTGTTTTTAATGGAATATAAGTATCTCTTAGTTCATACAATTTGTCATAGAATTTACTGACAGCATTCTCTAATGACTCCGTCAATAAAAAGTCATGCAGTTTATTCGATTTAGTTCAGAATTGATAGCTTCATAGTCTCCTCTTGAAACATACATAAAAGAATTGCTCGTTTAAAGTAATAAGATTATCGTTCATGCTAATCAATAAGAACATATCATATGCTTACACAAGGTGGATTTTTTCATTAACAATTAATGTAGGTGTCTGTGTGATGTATGTAAGGAATAGCCGGACTTATTATTATTATTACTTAGACTTTGGATGTCATTTTATATCTCAACAGTACAGATCTTAATATCGTTAAGAAATGGTAAAGGTGCTTAAAAAATAAGGGGTTTGAAGTAAAAATAAACAAATCATTTCTTCTTCCGCGTCAACGTAGAAATATACTTATGTAATATAGTATGTAAATATATATACCGTATTCCAAATTATTGTCCCCTCAGTACATATTTTGGGGCGTCTTCGAATAAAAGACGATGCACGAGTGTAAATGGCCCATTTATTTTTCTATCTCTCTTTGCGTTTGTTCCTCAAGACCAAAAGATATATAGCAATACAGAGTTTGTTTTGTTACAACACATTTAACTTAGCAACCGACTGGGGAAATCAAGATGGTTTGAGAAATAATAAATGAAAGTTGAAACTTTGAATGTTACTTCTAATGGTCGTTCGTAGTTAAGTAAGAAGTAATATACAGGGCTTGTTTTTATAATCCACTGGGTGACTCCATGACTTTTATATAAATATCAACTAAAGCAACAAAAATGCCTACGTCGGGTAATAAAAAAGAATAACATAAAATTACTTTTCTTTATATTTATCAGTATAAGTATTTTAGCTATAGCTAAATGCTGAAATAACACGTTGATTTAAACGAAATTTGGAGTAGGCATGGCTTACATCCTTGTCTTAACGTATCAAATGTCCCACGGATGCCTCATAGGGGCTATCAGTGAGGCCGTTTATGAAAATCGAACCTACACTGTCCCAGTCCTAAATCCCAGTACCTACTCGTACTAAGTCGTCAACAGTACATGGCGCAAGACCTTCTGGTCGTTGCCGGCTTACCTATCCGTATGACAGTTAGAGCACTTCGCGCCTCGATGCAGTCACTGCACACTGTGGCCTATGGCCTAAATCCTCTCTAACGGAGAGGACTCTATGCCTTGCAATGGGGCAGAAAATGAACAGAGCTGATATCAGATCATCTCGTATAAATGGAGTGTTTATTAAGTTATTAGCCGTACCCTGCAGTGTGGTGACAATAAACGCAGCTGAACTTTATTGCCTATTGTCATGACGTTTATTGTCACTGCTAAGCTCCTAACGGTTGTACCGTAATGGGACATAGCCTAAAACCTTCCTCAATGAATACTGTATCCACAGTCCCAGTGTCAAAAAGTCTTTAGCTTTAATACATTAGTAAAGATTTATTTTGTTACACGTCACATGTACCTACCTAGAACGTGAATCATCGCTATCAGAATATTAAAGATTCAAGCAACCAATTACAGAAAGTATTAATCTGAAAACAGTTTGATCAGATCAATTGGGCGTTGTTAGTATCGCTACCCAGATAATTGGATATATGTATCTTCTGTCTGCCTCTCATTACTTAGGATGGTGGTCAGTAGAAATTGATGAATTTATAAATTGTGTCCACCTAAACGTGACGTCGACTATTCTAATTAAACAAAACTTGGGGACTTGAATCTTATTCAAGTTTCAGTTCACAGTATGTCTTTAATGATTGTTGGTGTACATAAAGACTTAGTGGCCATCTTGACCGAAGGAAACTCGTTCGCGTTGCGAAGTTGACATCATTTAATTTTGCCTATTTTGAAGTTCAATTCGACTAAATATTTAAAAAACGGTCGATAAAGAATGGTTAAAGTATTTTCAGTTAATAAAATTAAGAAATAACTATCGCTACTTATGTTTAGAATGGTTGCTGTTTGTAGCTAACAAAAAACTGTTGTTGTGTGACCAGGAAATTTTAGAGCCTTTTTTATTTCAATATCTTAGTACTTGATTCGCATTTTATTGTCAACCACTTCATCACCAAAACAATATTTAAAATTTTGCGACCAAGCTTCCGTCAGTCGAGTGTAAGTCGACATAAACTAGAAGAGATTGAATACATATTTTAAATGAACCCGACCATTTATCGAAAAATGTTAATCTCATCAAAAGCATTAAAGCATTAAAAAATTGCAATTCTCGCAACGCAGTTCTTCTACCGCAATAAGTTGTGAGATCTAATTATTTCCTAAGTTGCTACCTAACAACATTATATAGTGGGCATAACAATATAAGACATTTTTTTTTCTTTTATATATAGAATGACTTGGCCATCGCACGGCAAGATATGAGAATGTACAGTTTTAAATTGTCCTGTTTTAAAATAGCGCTTGTGGATTTAGATTCCAGCCTAATTTTAACCACTTTTAAACTAGTTTTAACAGGATACACCTAAATTTAATTAACTGCTGTCCTCGGCACCAAGGTTTAACCAGGTAGAATTAGGTATGTAATAGGTTTAGCCGTAACATTTGCGGATATTATGTTCAATTAAGACTTTAAAAATTAGATTATTCTTATGTGTTTATGTTGCCGTGCGATGACCAAGTAATACTGTTACCAATAATAATAAGATCTCACACTTTTTGCGGTAGAAAAACTACGTTGCAAGACTTGCATTTTTTATGGTATTTCAATTTTCTGGTAATAAGTCGTAGTCTACATACTAAAATTTGGTGTACATACATTCAATTTTATAACTTTCCAAATGTCACTTCTAAACTAAAATCATACAATTGAGTTCAAAGATATAAAAGACCAAATAGAGAAAACCTCTAAATAATTTCCAATAGTATTGTGAAGTCTTATATAAGCAATATACGACTTCACAATACTATTGGAAATCCTAAGATGTATCATATCCTTTCATCGAACGGATTTGAAACCGATTTAATACTTACAAAAGAAAAAATGACTCCCTCATATGATTCGCGATACAACCTACAAAAACTTTTAAATAGGTACCTATTTATCTCTATTTTCTTTTTTTGTTCTATGTTTATGTTTCATTCGGAGATTGCCAGCTACCAGTCATAAAACGTTAGAAATGACAAAGACTATTGACAAAACAATGTTATTGCTTTTACTTGTTGAATTTGAAATACATCTTCCATGAATTTTATTTTTTTTCTGTAAAGAAATATACTCACAGGCTTAGTACTCATTATTTTGCCTGAGAAATATTCGAATAGAAGTAGAATTGCGTGTAATTTATCTATAATATGTATTTAGAAATATATAAGTATGTTTATCAGCAGTCTGATTACCATAGTACAGGCTCTGCCTAGTTTGGCATCACTCGGCCGTGTGTGAGATGTGTGAAGTTATTATTATTAATAACTATACGTCGTGACACTATCCTGGTAAAGTACATAATCGATCTATTTTACTACCAGGCAAGCTTATACTTTTCTCTTCTTCTTTCTTATACTGTTACGTATTGTACCAGTATTGGCCGTTACTAACTGTGGCCTGCAGACGCCTTCAAATAAGACCTATTGTATCCGTATTTTGGTTTTCTAATTAAATTAATGTTGGATCAAAACCACCCGAAGCTTGCCCAATATTGTTTATATTATATTTTGTTTTAAATATAATATAAACATTGCATATAACATGTACTACAGTTATCAAAATATCTTCAAAGTTTGTTCCTAAATCTAAGCTTCGGAAACTATATTCAACAATCTATTGTCGTATGCCAATCCATGCCACGCTATCGCTACACAGGTGAGTGGCCATTCATTCATGAGAACGGGACCAGATGAAAATAGCACCGAGTCAAAATGGAAATCCGAAACGTAGATACGGGACTTACTTCCCTGACTAGAGCAAGTCATAGAATTAATATGTAGAATACACAAATAATATATTAAACAACACAGGGGTAGCGGTTAAGAATGTTATCTTTATGGGCCACGGTTCATTAGACACGTGAACTACGTCAGTATTTCTAAACTAACTAACTAATTATACTATGTACATGCCTCATTTACCTTTTTGCTTTTTCAGCACTTGCTTCATCGTATCTCTGCAACATTAAGGAGGCCGCTATATATTCTTTACTTCCTAAATAAGTAACTTGCTGTACTTCGTAATAAAATAAATATATATTTTATACAAATATAAGCATAACGTTATTCAGTATTGATTCACATCACTAAAACCACGAGCTAAAAAACTACACAAAAGGATCAAGAAATAACAAGTCATTGCGGAAGCGTATGCCACACGATGTTACAACGCTTCACAAATAATTTCCTGTGGTAATTGAGCGACGATTTGCGTCCATATTAACGAGAAATTTCGACAATTGTGAGCCTTTCATGCGTTCTAATCGAGAATGGTTTACTGTAATATCCGTGAGTGTTGCTGTCATTGAAACAATAAACAAACTTTAGCGGTAGTGCCACTGAAACACTTACATAAGTGAATCAACTAATTTATTATTAAACGATGGTATAATCTTGTAAACAATCCTTTTTGGAGTTAGTATCGACAAAAAATTACAAATCAAATAATAAATTTAGTATTTTGTGAGTAATTTCTTTTCTTTTCACGTTCATAGCGTAGCACCAATAAATAAATTGTAATGAACAAGCAACAATTATTCAGATTTGTTGACTAAATTTAAAAAGGCCCCTATTATCGGCCTTAGCATCATTTGATCATGAAAAACATAATTCCTACTGGAATCCTGACATATCCTATATGTGGTCTCACATACCAAATGCGTCAGCATTTGGTAAACTATTTAAAATCAAATTCAAAGTCAATCATACATTTTTTAGGGTTCCGTTCCACAAAAGGAAAAAAAGGAACACTTATAGGATCACTTTGTTGTCCGTCTGTCTGTCTGTCAAGACCCTTTTTCTCAGGCACACGTGAACGCATCAAGTTGAAATCAATACCAAAATTTTATGTTTGCGATCTCTTGATGCTGTTAAAAAATCAAGCCTCTACGTACGTACGCACGATCTACATACAGGTTTATTTGCTTATGGAAACCTCGGTGCGTGAAGGAGACTCGCACTTGCCCGGTTTTTTACTACTGAATACTAAATGAAATAACATTGGAAAGTGTTGGAGATTATTTTACATGCTACGCGTTTTACGGCCACTAAGAATATAAATGTAAGGTACGAATTCATTTAAATCTTTGTACATTTTTTGTACATAGTACCGCTATGTATATTTCAGAAGTATTTTGTAAAAATACTTCAGTTAATATTGTGTTTAAGGTTTTCTTGGTACAAAATCTCTAAAAGCCGTTGAATTGAGCATTAGCAAAAAAAAACACGAATGTCTTAAAAATAGGTTTATGGGGTTCATAGAAAAACTAGCTCCAAAACCCTTAGTTTATCTAATTAGTTACTCCAGTGTGGAGAAAAGATAAAACCCAAGGTTAGCTCCATGAAATATGTGAAAGTACTGCCGAGCTTTTCCTTTGCTAAAACTATCTTAGGATCATTTTGACTTAAATCTCAAGTAGAGAGTAGGGGTGCTACTACATCTTTTTTTGGACTTAAAACTGCTGTTGCTATTAAAAGTAATGTTGAAAATTTTGAGGCCTATTTATTCGTTTCAGAACACGAAATTAATTCAATTTATAAATTAAAACTTACGTTTATTTAAAATTGGTTTCAAATACTTTAAAAGCAGTCAGTTTAATTAAGCTCTATTCAGGGCATCAATAAATATTTTAGGTATTTCAAGTAGCAATTTAAAGATTCTAATGAACACAGAGCTAATAGTCTCGAGTTTCCAAAGTAAAATTCAATATTGTACAACAAAAACTGTAGGTGAGAGTAAACTCAATTTTCGATTTCCTGGCAGAGATTGAAATTGTACTCTTCAGAATGTAATTAAGCGAAAAACAACCCATCGGTATCATTTAGACTAAAGAAAAAGTTATAACTGGCTAGTAAATTGAGATGTGCTTATTTCAAACTGTATTTACACACAATTCATTTTTGACTGATTAGATACACAAATGACTTCGTTTATGTTGGCAAATTCGTTTATGAGTCATCATAAACGAGACAAAAATATAATACATCTGTGTAAACACATTTTAAAGTAATATTAAACCATTTTAGAACTAAACTTATTTCTTAGTGCTTTATATAAATAAACAACAAGCAGTTATTTCTTATGCCATTGAACTAACTAAAAATACTGATTTCATCCTATGACAACAACATTCTGAGTAAACAGTGATAAATATCACCATAGTCCACGAAATACAATTTGCTAGACACCCCTATCTTACCGCAAACTAAAAACACGACTGAAAGAAAGTGTTTAGACACCAGAGTACACAGAACTCAGAACAACTTTCATTTCATCGGAATAAAAATTCGAATAATAATGTGGTACTTCCTCTTCTTTAAAGATCTAACTACATAGCAAAAGTTACTTTTCAGTGTAACAGGCAGCCGGAGGGGCCTCTATAATCAAATTACAAGTCTCGCGTCATCACGCTATCGTAGGCGACAAATTAGTCCCCCAGTATAATGTTTGCAAACTTGTCCGTGTTCCCAATTAGTAGGAACCGTAAAATTATGTTAAAATTGGCACAATTTACCGAACCGCTTTCGTTGTAGAACTAACAGGAGCTGAATAATCATGCGGCTGTTTGATAAATTTATATACTTTGTGAGCACAACATGAGAAGTAGTCATTCATTCGGTGTGTATAAGATCTTAAATTCTTAATTAATCTGAGGAATACGAAGCGTGAAGTTGTAATGAATGTTTAACATAATTAATCTGAGAGCTGGTACAATCGTACATAATGACAAAGTAAGATGTCATGTTACAACTGAAGCATAGTACGTGTTTGCTGAAACTCCTTATCCTTATATATAACTGACGTCAGCACATAGTGTTCCATGTTGCCACAAAGATTTGAGCGGGGCACGCGCGCCGAAATTATGAGCCTACGCTCACAACTGATAGAAACACGTGCAAACATTTTCGTACTCGCGTATATACTTTCGCCGGGGACATAGCTAGGTGAAAAAATAATATTAAGAAGTTATTATTGGATTGTGTCCAAAGAAAGGAAATAATTTAGTCGGTAAGTCCAAAAACTTTTGTTTTCAAGTAATATTGACAAAAATTGACAAAGTATTAAATAATTTAATAGAGAATACCGGTATGTTCTTATCTACTAAAAACAATTATAGGTACTTTGCGTATCATATTTGAGTACTAACTATATTGAAACTTCGAGAGCACGAAATTAACTACATTGCTTACAGGAATTTTGCACGAATATTTGTAAAAGATGATATATTAATGGTTAATGTTGTAAGATGAACACTAATCGTTAGATCTATATTGACGTAGACCTACAGCTGTCTCGGACTGCTGTATACGAAACGCTACCTTAAAACCTTATATGAACAGCGAAAGGGTGTATTTGGTATAATTATAAATAGCGTTATATAATTAGCGTTCATTTTATAAAAAAATCCCTTTGTGACGACTAAGCGTAGAGTTCTGTATGTGTGTAAAATAATGATTATCGTCTGAGCATGTGCAACTGGCAACACATGATTTCGAACAGAATACAACTGATGGCATTTCTAAATATATATTCTCAGTTCTGTGCGTGCTGCCAACGATAAGCATAAGTGTTTACACGCGAATTACCGCAATCACGAAATCATACCAGTGGATTGCCTGACATTTCAGTTCGTTTCGACTCAGTCAGCCTGAGACCACAGCCAATGCAACCTGGTCGAAACGTCAGGCAATCCAAAGGTATGTTTTCGTGATCGTGTTAATTTCAGTGTAAATACATAATTTTATCAAGGAACGCAAAAGTTCAAAAGTTAGATAAACATAAGTAAAAAAGAAACGCACTATACTGCCTGCATTATTGAGAGGACAGCATTTTATGTTTATCTGTTGAAATTTAGAACATTAAAATTTTATGTGGAGAAGAAGTGCAGAAAAATATGTAAATCATATAAATTTAAACACTACAATCGTCCAGTATATGTTAACTTATCATGTTATGTAAGTCTATACAATGACAGTTGAAATTGTACTGGATAAATCAATAAACCAAAAATGAGCCATGGTCGAAATTCCAAGTCGAAAAATCGCACTTATTAAGAAAATTAACAAAATAATGAAAATCTCTACAAGCAATGTTTAAATGCTACGAGTACAACATAAATTTAAGCGACTTTACACGAAATTTCACTCAAGGTTTTACTGCTGCCGGTGTTCCAAGCATACGTGAGCCATAAGGCTTAATGCGCGACGATACTCTCTAAACGATATGATATTTCTCCCATGGAAAAGGGGTGGAAATGTCCTTTGCGCGATCTCTCAATGTGCAACGACAAAGTTGAACCTTATCTTCTTCCAAAAGATTCGAGTTGCAAGCGCAGTAATACGTACCTGTTGGATCATTAAAATGGTAAAAACTAGCAGTGTCTTTTATTATATCACTGAACCGTTTATCATTAAGATGCTAGTGTCAGTAAGTCCGAGTACAGAGTATAAGACTACGAATTAATATTTATTTTAATTTTGTCTTTCTTTTTCCTGCCTTCATCATCATCAGTCTATCGCCGTACACTGCTGGACGAAGGCCTCCCGTTTTTCTGCCTTAAAGGATAATAATTGCTAGTTACCAGTTGATGGTGATGCAGTGGAATTCTAAACGGCTCTACTGCTCATAAGTCTTTAAAGAATGCCTACGTAATTTTCAAAAGTAATTAATTAACTTCCTTGTTTTAATGTAAATTGTTTTTAAAATAATTCACATTAAAATGAAATCTTAAACTGTAAATAATATTACCGGTGGCGATCCTGATGCTTAATTGACTTGGGAAAAACAGATTGAAGTTAAATTAACGGGAACGAAGTTGTTTTGGTCGGCTTGGCATCGTTATTTTCGTATTTGGCGCCTCGTGGGCTGTGATGTCAATTGAATTGTCAGGCCTCTTTATGTCAACTTTTTCTGTTTACAGTTTTTGGCACAGAAAACTAAAAAAATGTAGATGGTTTTATTACACATTCGAAATTGCACTCATTTATTTATGTTATCGCGCTTTTTACTGTGTAATCGATTTTATGGTGGTGTAGGGAAACTACTGTGGTGGTGTGTTCAGTATCTCTTTAATACTCTCTCTTACATTGTATTGTGTTAGTATTTATACCTTAATATTAAACGTGTGTGAGCTAACATTTATACACACATGGAACAAGCACGCTTACTAAGTAGTAGACATATTAAAAGTAAATAATGTATACGAAAACTATATTTGGAGTTGCTGCTATTCAGGTGACCTAGTACTCGTATGCTAGTGAAACCAATAAAAATGCTTACAGTGGCATTTCTTTTATTCTTATTTCTTATTCGTGTTATGTTGTACTTGATTTTTCAGAATATGAAATTTATAATTTCTGTCTTCTCCCTAATTTTCTATTGACGGTTCCTTTCTTTTCAGAATAGTTTGCGAATATGTTTTTATACCTATTAATTAAACAATCTCGTTACAAACACAAACAACATTCGTTCATAACCGAAATTGAGAACAATTATTTATGCATCACACAAATATATAATTGTCTTGTATAGGGATCAAACTTACAACACTTGACGTATTGGAGTGAGAACCACGTTAGCATTACCGCCATTTGCAGTTAAAAACAGTTAACAAAAACTTTTAACTAAATAAAAATTACACAATTTTTGACGATTTTAAGTCATTACATAAATACACATATCGCAATGCTATTACGAGACTGTATTAACTCAAAATAGGGTAAATTTGAGATAATTCATTTTTCATACGTAAATATCAATTCCCTACGCGCCAATAAATATAAAATAATAATAATACATTGTAATAAGCCAAATTTTTCAACAAAACAACTAAAAATAATTCATTTTTTTTTTTTATTAGTTCAGACAATAAAGTATTAACTCAAAAATTGGAAATAATTTGATAACCTGCAATCTTTTAAATAATTCATTAATCCAGAAATTACTTAATTTTATCAATAATCTACATACAGTGTACACTTTTTATAATCTTTAACAGGAAGCGCGTAATCAGTTTTCTGTAGTTTCTGAAAAAAGCTTAATTTTGAGTTGATACACTCTTGTAATAGTAGTGCGATATATCTAAGCGACTTCTTTTCTACGAATCTACGTTAAAATGACATACATCCGATAACATTATTGTGAATAGAACAGTAATATCACAGAATATTACTGTCAACCATTTTCCTTATTACATACATTTGCTGTTATGAAACAAGTTCATAAGGTGTCAAAATGACGTACGAAAACATAAGAATGAGAGATAGAAAATATCTTGCCTTAACTATTGCCTACCGCATACAGCTGTATGCTGCCATGGTTCATGTCAGGGGTGATATGAAAGGAGTTGGGATGTAGACTTATCTTCGTGTGAATGAATCCTCGGAGGGTTTCCTGAAGATGTGTGGTCCTATGGCGCTTATCAGAACATTTACAAACACATTCGAGTTATAACACAGTTACAAGGCAGGCAGCCTCCACTATAATGAGTTATCAATATTATTTCACTATAAGCCAACACTGAAACATGTTTTTACAAGTTGCCGGCATAATACAATGTTGTTTCTAGATATCTATATAATCAAACTTATCCGATACAAATCCCTCTTTAGGTATCTGTCCAACTTAAGAAATGGTTTTTTGTCTTAGGTACGTCACATACTCGTATGTTCTCAACCTCAGAACACATTGCAACGTTTGGTATATAGAACTTTACAAACTAAAAGTGCTACTACAAATGAATAAATTATTTCCGATTATTACTTTAATTAATAAAAAAAACAAAGACCTCGTAACTCACTTTGCCTTTGTATTTCCTATTTCCAAAACCAATTTAAAATAACTACATACTTTAAACGAACGTCTTTATTTTGCTACAAAATATTCTGTCTCACAATTTCGCAACTACAGCGCTGCAAAGACGTTACGTTGAAATTCTAAATATAGCTGTCTAAAACGAAACAAAACAAGAAAACAGAAGAAAACGTCTGGATAAATTAATTAATCAAGCGAAACGCTTGTTGGAAATAGCTTGTAACCGTACCCAGACGTATTTCTGAATTATTGAAACATACACTTGAACTTAACATTAGTATAATGTGTATACTGAATATATAATAATAATAATTAGGTTTTTATTTCAGAATTTTTATCCATAGTTTGTTAGTAAATCTTATAACTCTACAAATCTATATATACATATTACTTTACATTACATTACTAATCCTGTATTAATTCTTGTGTCACCTAAGATTTAGGCTATGTAATCTATGTATTCATTTTGATTATCAAAATCCTTATCAATCAATCAATCAATCAGCCTATCATAGTCCACTGCTGGACATAGGCCTCTCCCAATGTGCGCCACAGCACCCGGTCCTCCACCTTTCGCATCCAGTCCATCCCTGCTACCTTCTTCAGGTCGTCGGTCCACCTGGCTGGAGGGCGTCCTACCTTCCGTTTGCCGAAATCCAGTCTCATAAATAATTTAATTATTTTACATTTACTTTCCCTTTATTAAGATGAGAGACTGCTTTCATCTTAATAAAATGTGACTAAACTAGAAAAAAGGGATATCATAGCGTTCTATTTGCCTGGTGTTTTTTACTCCCTAAAGAAATAGGCGTTTATCTATCTATAAAGGTCATACCAAGTAAACCTACCGCTATGTGGAGTTGACTAAGAATAGAAAAACCTTTTTAAAGCGCCTACACATGTATAATAATGAGGTGACCAAAGGTTGTGGTCATGGCATTGGGTGTTTACTAAGAATAGAATCCACCCTTGTGTTTTTGTATCTAAATGAGAATAAACCTTTACCGCCTTGTTACAAAACGTAGCATTTTAAAAGTGTACGTCTACGTCCACCCTTTGTACTCGTAATACGACACTTAGTGTAGTCAGAACTTAATAACAATACTCGTATGAAAATATCTGAACCAAATCCAAAATTAAAAAGTATGCTGGTTAGTCTAAATGCCGTTTTCAGTGATTTAAACTAGACTGATAAATTTTGGTTTTCTTAGGTTATTCCTGTTGGTACTAGTGTATAGAAGTGGAAACGTCTGAGCGTTTAGCCAAAAAAAAAAACATATTTTGCTTCATACACAGTTTTTTTTTCCTTTTGAAAGCACCATTTTCACTGATTGATATATTAGGGCGTTTCTCTGTAAACTGGGCAACTATTGTAAGACAACTGTCTAAGCAACTTTTTTGTTAATAATATAATAAATTTTATTTAGGGAACAAGTATCCGTCTATTTATTAATGTACGGCAAATGAACCATAAATATTTCCATTACTTTAGAAGATATTAAGCATTTTCTAAAAAAATTATACAGGGGACTGTTGCCAAAGCCAGGGGACTGTGAAATTAAATCGATAATACAATTTTTGAACCAAAATTAAATATTTTTTTATTATTATAAACTTTGGAGCTTAAGAATTAAGTAACTGAACAATAAAAAATTACAAAATCAACCATCTTTATATAATATTGTACGTAACACTGTAATCTTAATATTTACTTATTATTTATTAAAATCACATATTTTGAAAGGTCTTTCAATACTTTAAACTTACACTATAGAATCAGTCTCGAAAAATAATTAGTTATTTCGAAAATATAGCAAAAGTAGGTAAAAAAAAGGTATTTTAACCGCTTCTACCGGTCTTATTTTATCTCGAAAACATCTACAGGTGAATCAAACTTGTTAAATTGCCTTTTAAAACTATATTTGGATTAGACAGCTTCTGTACGACTTGGTCCACTGCAACGTCTGCCACGTCATGATCGTATCTGAATAACTGGCCTTTTTTATCACAGAGCTTTAAGAATGTAACGTGTGTGAATGTTTGATTATTTGTCCTGGGTGGGAATCGAACCCACGACCTCTGGCTCAGCAGTCAGGATCTCTAACCACTAGACCAACAGGCCAGTAATGAGTCAAGCATGTTTCGCTTTTGTTTTCGTCCTGAGTTTCTCGTTATAATTTCTTTCTTTCCCGCTCCTAGTCTACTATTAGAATCATCTTCATAGAAATTTACAACTTCTCTTACACATTCATCTGAAATTTTGTTTCTTCTTTCCAGTCGATAACCCGTTTTTTTTATTCTTTTGTAGCTTATCACACCGGTGTTTTTCATTCGCCATAACTTATATTTATAAACTATCTTTCCACTAACAGTTTTTGTTAAAAGTCTTTTTTTCTTTTACGGTTTTCATCTCTGAAAAATTATCTTGTATTTGTTGTTTTAGTACTTCACCGAAAAGTGCTGTTTCGACTAGATCTTTTCTTAATTCTGGAGTATCTGCCATTTTTGTGACTTCGTCTTTGGTGTTTCTTTCGGCTTTGGATTTATACTCTTTTTTTAGACGCGATAAACATTTTTTGGACTTCAATACTTTTTCTGCAGTTCTTTAATTTCTTCATCTTTTTTCTTTTTTTTTTTATATCTAAGCATCTTTTCTTTATTTTTTATTTTTTTAAATTATTTCAGCAATTTCAGGTGCTGACATTTGACATGAAGTAGATACATCATAATCTAAAATATTTTCTTTAATAAATGAGTTAGTAATATTTGCTAATACTTTTTTCATATTGCGATACTTAGTGCAATGCTCTTTCTACTTCTTCTTTGCATCCCGGTGTTCTCGTGGAGTCATATTCTCAACAAGCTTTCTAGTTCCCTTTTCTTTTTTCTTAAGGTACTTTAGGCGTTCTTTTTCTCGAAGTTCCCTTTTTTGAGGGTCGTTTTTAATCTTCTCATATCTCTTTCGCTCTGCTTCCCTTTTTTCTTTGACGCCATTCTCAAAACAAGTCTAGAACAATAACAAATAAAATTAAGACAGTCCCCTGGATGCTGAAACAGTCCCCTGTCTTGTAGAGAGACAGGGGACTGTTGCCAGGGGACTGTTTAATTTGATGTCATTGGTGAGTAGTACAGAATGTAATTCATCTATGCTATTTTGCTGCACATAGGAAATATGTATCTATTGTAACAATTTAAATATTTCAAGGAATCATTAAAATACATAAATAGAAGTAAAATAATTCTTACCAGAGGACTGTTGGCTGTCAGGTTACAAAGCGGCTTCCACGGATGGACACTCGCACACTACTTACAAAGATAGCATCCGGGCCGTCATACCGGCAACCGCGCAAACTTCAGACTTGTTGCATTTCGTTATACGCATAAAAGGCGTTGTTCAACCATTCGGCTACGTGACACGTAATTTAAAATAAAGACAGGGGGACTGTTCACTAAATGCGAAGACAAAGTTTTGTTGCCTTTTTTTTAATTGTAAAATAAAATTTATGTAAAATAAATAGATCTCATTAACAATTGAACAATATTGGTTTAATAATATAAAATTTCGATTAATTCCAATAGATACTGTCTCGATTAATTTAGTCTGAAGTAACTGTACTGCTTTGGTGACATGCCAGGGGACTGGTTTTTAAGGACTATAAAAACGTTTTTAATATAATACAGTTTATTTTAATGGATTTTTAATGTTGAGCAGAGGTAGATTAAGGCATTTATTTTTGAAATTATCTACGAAATATTTACGATCTCTTATTTTTTAAACAAAATTAGCCTGGGACAATGAGTTGCCCAGTTTACAGAGAAATGCCCATTATCAGTTTATGATAATGATCGGCTTATACGCTTAAAGTTATTTAGTAATAATCTGGTGGCACGACAATGCCCGCGCTAAGTCGAGCAAAAGAAGGCACAGGACGCCGCGCCGCTGTGCCGTACTAATCTTATCTCGAAGCCATTCAATTGCTCGCGGGGTTTCGTTCCACATTTCTCCCCCTTTTATACGCGGAGTGACCGATAAAGTGGGACGTATATTGGGACGCAAATATGGTATCAAGACGATCTTTCATCCACCCGGACAGCTTAGAAACTTACTGCGCTGCCCAAAGGATGTGGATCAACTTGGGGTCCCCGGCGTGTACTCGATTCCTTGTGACTGTGGCTTAAGGTATGTGGGTGAGACTCGTCGGAGCGTCGCAACTAGGCTACATGAACATATACGCGATGTGAAGAACATGGACTGCAACAGATCGGCCGTCGCTGAACATGTTTGCAAGACAGACACGGCTCATTTTATACGTTTCGACAAGGCTTCCGTTTTAGCGAGAGAAAAATACTTCGTACCGCGAAAAATACGAGAGGCAATCGAAATAAGCCGTCATCCGAACTTCAATAGGGACAATGGGTGGGCATTACCTCCAGCCTGGCGACCGTCCTTGAAACTGATGTCCCACGAAATAGTTACGGCTCCAAACACTGACACAGTAAGTTCAGTGTGTACCACAGTGCCTGCGATAAAAGATTTCGCAACACACAACGCAATGGAAGCGCAGGCGTCCACATCCCGGCGGCCGTTGTCGACAAATGAATCGATGGGACAGACAACAATCCAGTCTGGCACCTGCAACCGGCGCGGCAGGACGCCTCACCCCTTGATAAAGGGCCCCCGTCGGGTCCGAAACTAGTTGGGCATCCCCGAAATATACACGTGAGTAAAACCGTATATTTTAACTAAGATAAAGAACTATCTATATGTTATGTTTTTGATGGGATAGTCTTTTAAAAAATAACAGAAAACATGCTTTATTTTTATTTATTTATATATCCTTTATTGTACACTAAAAGTAGATTACATATCAAACAAGAAAATGGTATGTACAAAGGCGAGCTTAACCCAAACCTGAGTTTTCTTGGAGCAAACCTTAGAGTGAATAGAGGATAGAAGAAAACGTTAGAGGCAGAGTCATGTGTACGTTAAACTAATTAGAAATAGCAATTAATATATAACTAGAATAAAATAAATATCATGTATAATGTTGATTAAAAAATGCAACAAAACTAAAATAGCACAACAAAACTCAGACAGCGTTAGTTAAAATAAAACACCACAGAGAAAAACAACTATTCAGAGCATACTTAAGAAAAGAATCCAGCAATTATAAGAAATATAAGCTGCCGGATGTCCCATAAAAATCTATGGAACGCAATATAAAAGTTAACGACTTCAAGTTATATCATATTATGGAAAGGGAGGGAGTAAAAATAAAATTAAGTAGCCGGGAAGGTCAATCTGACCGTTCATTATTATCGGACAACCGAGGAAAGTTGGTGGTAAACAAAACTTTTGGAATGTGGACCGTGCTTTTAAAGATCCGAAGAAAGTTATTTACCTAACAGCGAGCTTAAGTTCAGAACTGAATAGATTTTAACCCTTTTCATAACTATCTTTACCAATCAGAAAATGTAAACGGTACTTTGTGAAATAAACAAACACATTTTCGTTGTTTCCCGTTGCTCAATTTATTTTCTTATTGCCAACACAGTTCACAAGATTTATTGTCTGGTGATGGCGGGAGCGGGGATTGAATTACATAATTTGCTCTCGAGACGATTCTGAAGAAGCCTCGTGCCAGAGAACCACGTGACGAAGTATTTTTTATGAAGAATGTCGCGCAAAATAAATATTTGTTGTTTCTTATATCTAAAATATAACTTCATTAGTTAATAAGTTGATAAAAAAATTAAGTTACGGCTAGTTGGAATCTTGTCGTTTATTTTAGCAAATCCTATATACTTATGCTCACGGGGAAAGATGTGCAGAGTCCCATTGAAAGGGCTCATTGCAGGGGACCTGATAGTTTCGCTAGCGTTAAAGTAGATTTTGAGAATCAATTCAGGTAACTGTCGTTAATGTAATGTGTATGCGAAATTTCATGGACAACCCCTAACCAGAGTGCTGATAAAGATACTTTTATATTTCTAAATACATACATGTTATTGATAAATTACACCCAGATACAGAACAAATGATCATGCTCATCACACAATCATTGGTCCTGCATTGGAATCGAACCCACGACCTCTGGCTCAGCAGTCGGGGTCACTAACCACTAGACCAACAGGCCAGTCTATTATATATAGTATATTAAATAATAAATGTTTGAATGCGAAACCTGTTTTTACTATCTGATATAATATGTCCTGAACGCTACATACATTTGTAACATTGCTATAGAAATAGAGGAGTCACTACACTAATATACAATAATTTAGAGGCAGAATAAATTACAGAGCAAAGCTGTTCTTATAATATTTATCTCCCTAAAAGGAACACAATGACATATTTTGGTCTACCTTTCAGTCTTGTTTAATTTTCTAACAATATACTTATTCTAATGGTTGTCCTATTGTGAAAAATACAAAAGAAATCTTGGCCTTTGTCAGTAGTCAGAAGGGTCGATTTTACAGATACCTTTAACTTTTCCAAATAGTGTTGACTTTAACCGAACTGTAGATTTTAATTAAACTTTTACAGAGTTGCTTCTCGACCCACTCTCGAGTTTTGACTGTGATTTTTTACTGAACACACTATCTATTTCTGCTAAATTAGCAAAGTTCTTCAGAGTATGTCATACATAATACATACTTTGTTAGATCATATTTTATTTAGAAGTAGGAGCACCTGGATGTCAACTAGAGCCTTTCGACTTAGGACAGGGATGATTTTTGAGAACATTTAGATTTTTTTTCTTCATCATCATCATCATCATTTCAGCCATAGGACGTCCACTGTTGGTCATAGGCCTCCCTTAATGACTTCCAAAAAGACCGGTTGGAAGCTGACGGCCTGCGATCATTTTTTTTTTCAGATACTTCTAAATAATGCATGGAACTCTAAATAATTGGGCACTAGATTTAAAAAACTCTCGAAATTGAGAGTTATTAAAGAACTTATAAGGGACCAGCCCGAAATAAAACTGCAGTTTTCAGCTGATTTGTCGGCTTAAGCTGTTTTAAATAAACAGGCCTTTTGACGCGATTTTCATCCTTCCAACACAGCTTTAAAGAGGTGATTGAGGATACCAAGGACTCCAAAGTCTTGTAAAGGATCTGGGCACAGAAAAAATTCATAAAGTGACAAGAACAAAATCATCAATGCCTCTGAAATCATCCCTCGAAACCAAAATGACTGAATGAAGCAAAACTTCAACCGGGTGACGTTTCGACATGCAATGCAAGAAGTGATGGACATGACGGCGGCCCTGAGCCGCACGCATCGCCAATAATGCATCACTTAGGTCGTAACTTGGTGTGTCACTAGAAGAGTAGTAGAACAAAATACTATAATCTGGATAGACTTAACGGTGACAGATGATCTGTCAATGCTTTCGATTTTTTACGATATTTTCAATTAGAGGGTTTCACGAGATCCCTAACGACGCATATTCCTATAGTAACACAAAAATTATGATGATGATTTAGACTAAAAAGAAGGCATTTGTCTTCGCTGTTTTTTGCATAAAGTAGGGAAAAAACGGGTTGCACTCCGGGAGTGCCGGCAGAAGTGAAAACTTGAACATTGTTATGGCCCATACAAAGCAACAACTTCTGATGCTGATATAATCAATGAATTGTTCAGTGATGGGTCCGCTTTAAGGTCATATTTTCAAGAGGGTCCCCTCCCTCCCTCTCCATGTCTCTCTGACGCTGTACATGTAAATATAAGAAACTTGGTTCCGTCGTACGAATTTTCGATGGGGACAGGAGGACAGGACAGAGGACAGAGGACATTAGGACATCAGGGTCACGTGTCCTCACGCGAGTTTAACATTTTTTGACCCATCAAAAAGTGCACAACGCTGCTAATGAAGTTTTCACTTCAAAAACGTTTAAGTTAATTTTATTGTATAGAACGGTTTTATTGTATAGAAACATAATAATAATGCAAATAATATATGGAAGGCTAAAAGGTCTAGGTCTCCAACAGGTACTGGCAGTAATTACATCTTTTCCCCCGCATGTTTGACTAGCACATGTGCATCTGGAGTGAACAATGCTGGCTATTTGCTGAAAACATGACACTAAGTTCAACGATACACACACACTTCTTACTACACTCACGATACACACTACATTTTTATGAAAACGCGCCAAATATTCAATAAATAGCATTCAACTGCACTTACATAACTTGTGTTTGGGTTTGTTGGTGGGACGCCATTACGTCACCCAAGGTTGTGCTGAAAATCAGCGCTGTGGCACCAATGCCTTTGAGGTTGAGGCAACAGCAATGCTGAGCATATACCTGATTTTGCACATGCGTGATGCACATAGCAACATGTAAATTGAAAAACGACGACGAAAATTTATAAGGTATTGTTTTTTCAATACTTTTTTTAAATTGTATTACAGAGAATCCACAGACAGATTACCACAGAGTATAAACTTTTTTATCCGACCATAGATAAGGCTAACTTCGTTTTTTATTTTTGTCATTTGCTTCTTTTCCTTGTATAGGTACATGTTCTTTGTTTAAAAATGTCTTGTGTGCGTCAAATGTTTGTGCAAAATAAAAAGGATTTTCTTTCTTTCTTTTCTAAAAAATAATTAGGTAGGTAATTACGTGATTAGTAGAATCACGTAATTTCATTTTTTTTTATGGTATAGGGGGCAAACGAGCAGACAATTCATAACTATATTGAGGTAGTTGAAGAAAATTGCCAAAGCCAGGCAAGGCAAACATTTAAACCGTTTATTTATTAAAAGGAACCTGTAGGGATAACTTGGTTGTCCGTCTATCTGTCTGTCAAGACTATTTTTCTCAGAAACCAGTAAAAGAATTAAATTGAAATTAATATCAAATACAATCTCTGTGATCCTTTGATAGCCCAGTCAAGGAACTAAAATACCTAAATTTTGGATTACCACACATTTTTATTTTTGGATTAATAGTAAAAAAAATACCCTGATTAAGAATTTCGATACCCGCAGTCTGGACAAGTGGGGCGTTTTTAACAATTTAAGGGAAAAAAAATTTTTTTTTACATTTCATGTGATATCTCGTTTTCAGTACGTTTTTCGTCATTTGAGAGCATTTTTGATCTCCATTAAATTACCTACGAAATGAGACCTGTACAAAGTCACTAAATGCTTTTGTTTAACAGCAAATGAAGGTCAAAGATATTTTTAACATTTTATAACTTTGAAAGGAACGTACGTAGAAGACTGAAACTTTCTGAAATTATAGCTTGTGATGATACTAAAAAGTGCTATAAACTCCAGCTAGATAGGTATTAATCTTTTGAAATTATTAACATGCGCCATTTTTTTTTTCTAAACTACTTAAACTAGTTGGAGTAACTAACGAAAATTCAAAAAACGATTTAAGTTTATGAGCCCGTTGGAATTTTATAGAAATATCTATTTAAACCGATTTTATAACGCCATTTTGAGGTATACGTTTATTTACGCAACGTCCGGTTTACTGGCGTTTACGGGTATCGAAATTCTTAATCAGCGCATTTTTTTACTATTTATCCAAAAATAAAAATACTTGGTAATCGAAATGTCCATTTTTGATCAAAAAACAGCTAGGTTGACTGGGCTGTAAAAACATCACGCTCCTAAGTCATCGCAATCAAGAGACACGGCCATTTAAATCTTATATTTTAACACTTCGCAGGCTCACATTTACCACAGCTCAAGTAAAAGAAAAAAATCCGAAGGCATTAATTTATTGTCATATCGCATATACAGGTCTTCTGATTTTTTTTTCTGTCCAGTGCACATTTCTAAACAACAAATTACGAACAAACTTTCATGTTAATCCTCCTAAAGGTCCTTGGTATTAAATATCTATAGTTTCATTCGTGTCAGTCCCCTCACATATGAAATATTAGCATTATCGGTAAGTTTTCAAGTTAAATTTTACAGTTTACAGTTAAAAAAAATAAAAAACATGAATTTTCATAAAATTGAGTACTGTGGGTCTACTTTACGACCCTAAAATATAACCACGCCTTTCTGTAACAGCCTGTAGATGCATGGGCGAGTATTTTCAAACCGGCAAAGTTAATTAATGTTGTCTTCCGGAAAAAACGGAGAATGATCTTTGAGCATCGGTTACAGAGATGGACGAAATGCATATTATTATTATTATTATTATTATTAAATGAGTAGATTTCAGATTTAAGCAAAAGTACCTGGGAGACCGAGCTTCGTTTGATAGCTTTTTGTAAAATCGTATTTTTGTTTTACCGGAAATACAACTATGCAGTTGAACTTAAAATCCAAAGCTGTATATGTATACAAAGTTTCATGAAAATCGTTGGAGCCGTTTCTGAGATTCAGATTATATATATATATACATACATATATACAAAAATTGCTCTTTTAAAGGTATTAAGCAAAATTTAAGCAAAATTTATATCTTAACAGTAGACACAGAAACCCCGTAATGTTTAAGTAATGATAAAATATTACTATACAATACAATACTCTTTATTGTACACAATGAGGAACAGTTTACAACATTTTGAACTTTATTACTATGTTATTTATTGTGTCTGAACAGTAAAAAGCTGCATTAGACAGCTTACAGAAAAAATACATTCCAAGCATTTTGACGAGCTATTTTTAGTTTACCTTTATTATAACAATCCATTTAATAAGATCGCTTCACACTTTTTCATGATCATATAAATAGCATACAATAACTTTTAGTTTGAGGTTTCGCTCATATGTTTATTTTGTACAAGTACCAAAAATTTTAAACTCTTTGTGACGGTTAAATCAATACGTGAGTTTACATCCATGCGCATGGATATAGTATAGGAGTTTTCCTTTTAAAAGAACTACACGAATAAATAGGCCATTATTATTAAGTTACGTCCTCTAGAACTGTAAACTTAGAACAGATTGTCCTTGAAGGTCCTTTAGAAACGACGCGACGTTTGATGTAGGAAAAGGAAGTGAACGGTTCAGCGCACAGTCCTCCGGAAAAAGGCTGACATGACATTACAATATTGAAATGAAAATAGCTCAACATACATGAATTTTAATACATCTAAATAGGTGTATTTAAATTGCCAGAAACTAAGAATTCATCAAGTAAAAATCTAGTTTTAGAAGCTCCATCAGACAACTTAGGCGTTTTGTTTTTGTCAACTACATTACCAAACACGCACACTGTCCGCCTCATGCTAAGCAGTTACTGTTGATGTTAGTGGTACAAAAAAAAATTGTCATTGATAAAAAATTGCAGCAAGTAAATACTACTGCTGCCCTAGTTTAGAATAAGTCAAATCACACAAGTGCATAATTGGCATCCATAAATTGCAATTGCGCGGAAACAACCATTGCAAAAAATTGCGGTTCGCAAGTCATGAACCAGATGCCAGATATATAATGGTATAGACAGACATAGGCAGTCTACATCGGTTTAAAAGCACGAAGATTTGAGCAGAAGTTCCCTACAGATCGTTGGTCATATCATATCACTGTTTATCACACACATCATTATTTAGTGCCATCCCCTAAGTTTTATCGTCTTTAAAATTTGAATATTTCATTTTCCCACAAACCCGTAGAACATATTCATATGCCTACCAAATAATTAAAATTTTAAGACATATTATGTAAACACAACTTTAACATTACAATACTAAAACCATGAGTCTAAAAAATATAACGTTTCTTTCTTTACAAATGGCCGCCTAAAAAGTAATTATGACTTTATTAAAATAAAATCCCACTAATATTATACCTACATGTAAAAGTTTGGATGGATGGATGTTTGTCACTCTTTCACGCAATTACCACTGAACCGATTGAGATGAAACTTGTTATGTATCTACATAACAAGTTTCATCGCAATCGGTTCAGTGGTTTACTATATATCCCGATATTCCCACGGGATCGGGACTTACGCGGTTGAAACCGCAGGGCGCTGGTAGTGTGCACACACACAAACACATTATTTTACATTGATAAGCGCTTTATCAATAGATTCTGAAGAAATAAACATTGGTCCCAATTCTGTTACTTCACTCGCTAAATT
Source organism: Callimorpha dominula (assembly GCA_949752705.1). Taxonomy (NCBI): domain Eukaryota; kingdom Metazoa; phylum Arthropoda; class Insecta; order Lepidoptera; family Erebidae; genus Callimorpha; species Callimorpha dominula. Next base: position 14,865,592 of record OX457007.1, read on the forward strand.
AAAATTCACTAAATTTTCTTCATATAAGATGTAAACCTTGTACACTTCAAGACAAGGTCTTATTTCAAATTGTAACAAATGGTAACATATGTCGCTATCGAAATAAGCAATTTATTTGTCGACTAAAGTCTGATACGCTTAAATAAACTTTAATACCACGTAGCGAGAGCCGCTATCCGTTTAATGCCATCTCTTTTGCTCTATGTTTTTAGTAAGCATCTTCGTAGGTGTCGATTAAAATAACGTCATCTTAGTTCGTTTTGAACAAGTTTTTATACGGCAATTATACAGCATTTGAATAAATGGAGACTCTCGCTGCGTGGAAATAAAGTTGAGTATACGTTGACAGGTTTTAGTGAAATTTAGTGGCGCTAAGAAATAGATGCCAGTAACAAATAGACCTTATTACGAAGAACACAAGGTTGATTTCATATGAAGAAATTAAGTCAGGTTTTAGTTTAGTCGAGTGTACAATAGAATCGGCACCGTTATCTATTTTATTATATTATTAATATGTGTAGCAAATTCTTTGTACGCATCATAAAGAAAAAATTGTGAACAGAAGAACGTAAAGTTTCAAATCAATAAAGTTTATGAATATTAGAAGTGTAGAAAGCTAAAACTTTTAAACAATATGAGTTACAATTTTAAAAATAACACCAGAACGGCTACATCAGGAATTAAAACTTAATGAATTAAGGTCGAAATTCTACAATAAGGCGATCTCTAGTCACTAAATTTATTTATTAGTTAAAATATGAGTAAATTATTCATATCTTATACTATATTAACAAGGTCTAAGTTACGCTACATGTTTGGAAAAATGATAAATGGTATTATTTGCAATTCTAACAAGTTTTTCTACATTATGCTTTGCCGTCTGCATCGATGTCAGCGTCAATATGGCGCCGTCTCGATGCCTCGCTGTCAATGAAACGACGCCTTGCTATTAATAGACGTCATACAGAACCTTTTTTAAGAATATGCATGACAATATTTTGTGTTTTATTCACATAAATTATTACGCTAACAAACAAGAATGCCGGCTGCTGTATAGCAAACATTCACCTTCGACAATGAACATTTGCAATTACAAACAACAAACATTAATTGTGCTATGCAAACGCTGTGGAACCTAAAAAGTATAAAATATCCGCCATTTATTTCAAAAACTTTCTTTACTTTCCTTCTGTTCAAAGGAAACTTTATTCACGTAAGGAAAATTTTACGTCAAAATAACTTGGTGTCCTCAATAGATGGAAGCAGAACCTACTACACTACACACCAATGGATACTTCTTTATAAGTCGTAAATCCCGCCCCTTTTACCTCGGGACAAAGACGAGCGACGATCCCTCAGCTAACACGCTGTATAGCCCATATCACCTTATGAGAGACGTGCTTTCCAGCAATTCTTTAAGGTTATGTGCTGAGGAGTTATGTGATATACATAAAATACGGCTACTTTCTGAAATTGCTCCATTCGCAATAGTGGAATTTCAACATAACGTTTTAAAACCAGACTGATTGCAAGCTTTACAGTTGATGAGGAGTTTCTATCTCAAATAATAATCGAATTATTTTAATACCATGGTTTTAAAATATCGTAAAAAGTGATAATAGTTTCCGAGTACAAGTTCTGCACTTTAAACACTTTATAGCCACGGCACTTCACACACTTTATGGTTGGAATGTATTGTCTAAACTTTTTGAACGTACGGGATACATTTTAGGTAAGCTCACTAATTTTTGTAATTGGAATTATTGTAACATCAACCAAAATTTAAAAAAGTGTGTGCGTGTGTGTGTGTGCAATTCACACACGGCAGAAGTGAAACTTCAGAAAAGTAGCCTACGAGAGAAAAGGAAATGAAAAGTAAAATCAACACAAATAATTTACTAATATTAACAAATTTAATTTTAGATAATTTCTATAAATATTATTGGTCAAATTATTTTATTTTTATCAATTAGTACAGATACAGACAACAGAACAATATATACAAAGAATGGCCTTCATAATAAACAGTAAGCAAAGCAAACAATACTTCGTTTTTTCAATTTTCAATATAATATTTCAATATAACATTTAAATCCAACCTTAACCAGGTTGGATTTAAATGTAAATGTGTAAAGAATTAATTAAGTATAAGTGAAATATGGAGGAAAAACAACTAAAATATTTTTTTGCATTTACGCAAATGCACAAAATTTACACCACGTCAACATTGATGTATTTTCTGAAGGCTTGGTAGCACGCAGGCTCAAATACAAAGATTGGTAGCACGCAGGCGAAAAGACAAAGATTATAGGATCTTTATCGCAGGAACTTTATTGTGACGCTTTTTCGTTTCATCGAATTCCAAGTTTCACTCCAAAAATATCTTACCTAATTCTTTTTTTATTAACACCCTTTTTATATAATTTGAATGTTTTACAGCGTTAGTCATCACTCATAAATTAGCATAATATGATAAGCGATAGTATGATTTTGATCATTTGCTCTTTAAACTCAGCACGTATGGGAAATATATGCCTTATGTCGGGACATTCTCTTCAGACGCAAAAGTCAATTAATACGCAATTCATGCAAATCAGTAATTGCAAATAATAAAATAAAAGCCGCTATAAATGCGTCTTTTATATTATTATTTGCAATATATAAAAGACGTGTCATAAAATTTTCTTATTAAACACGAAGGCTCCACATATCCTGAAAAGGTTTGGCAATATTTAGGTCGATTGTGTAAAACTTGTCATACCCATATCGGTATGCCAATTTTTTCATAATCGATCCTCCAGACCGGATATGTCCGACCACCGGATATCTAACGTATTTCGTTGAGACCTGTCCATCCTTCTGTCCCTTTTAATTTTCTTTATTCCCAGTTTAATCAAGGAAATAAAAACTTTTCTTTTCCTTCATTTTATATATTGAGGAAAAGCCGACTTGAACTGTTGACTTGGCGTAGTTTTACGTGACAGTACGACAGATTTAATGGAAAAGATAAAAAGGGTCTGAATATACCTGGGTAAACATTTAAGGACAAATAGGTAGATATAAGATAGATAGATGGATATATATTAGGCATTGAAATATTTTTTATACAATAAGCTCCTGGCCCGCCTTCAAATTTATTTTAAATTATTTCATAAATTCAAGTTTTATGGCAATCTTTCCCAGAGCCAGTAGGCCACTTCTATGGCCGATTCTGCGTATAATAATATCCACGATAGCCTCAACTGCTGAAAATTTTCTCCCCAGCTGACTTTACATCTGTATCATTGAAGGATATCATGTCTCTTTAGCCCGACACATCTAAGTCCACTTGCTACCTATTACATCTACCCTGTCTTTTCTCCAATGGAGGTGTTTTGAACCTACGAACTAAGGTAGAAATAGTAGTAGAAAATAACAGCACATGGCCAAGTCATCAAAGTCGTCGAAATTGCGGTGGGGTGCTTATCGGTGCCAACCCAGGCGGTTACTCTACTATCAACGTGAATCCATTTCTGACATAAGCATTTTGTTTAGATGAAGGGATTAATACATAAAAATAAAATAGTTTAACACAATACATTTAACTACGGGGTGCTTAAAACACAATAAAACTATTTATTTAAGATGTTTTGTGTTTCGTGAATTTGAGTATATGCCCAAGAAAGTATGATTCGTGTTCTATGGAATGTATTATGAAAAACATTTATTTTTCGGATAAAGCAAACCGATACTTAATTTGTAACAGGCACATGAACTTCGAAAATTTAAAGGCAGCATCACTGTGTGTCAACGTTTTTCGCTGGGGTTTTATAATCCATCATTAAGCTGATAAAAAGGGTCGCGTTACATACAAAAAACGCTGACGTGAAATCGTTAGTTTCAATCTACGTTTTTGGACAAAAACGTTAAAAAAGAACGAGGGAAGGAAAAAGATGTAACAAAACGTCAATCTAAGCGCTTAGAATATAATACATCACTCAAGTGCATTTGTTCAAACGAGCCACAAAAATCTGCAGCCAAAATACGTCTTGTGCCTACCCTTTTCCTCGTTTTATTAAATTTGGGATCGGAGCAATTTGTTTTATTCTACCATTCGAGTCTATCAGTCGTCATTAAACTACTTACAGATTTTTCGGCCATATCTTTCACGCAGTACATTCACCTTTTCTTGAAAGAAAGAAAGAAAGAAAACATATTTTATTTCTAAAACACACGACAGCTTTTACATACAAAGTTTAGTATTATAATTAACAAACAAATTTTGAGAACAGAATACACATTCAATAAATATATAATACAAATTAAATACAAGTGGCAACACTGCGCCGTAAATACATCGTTTCTTTATGTAACGCACAACGTGGCAATATGGCACTCACCACTTATGTATCAAATGTATGACGTGGTGACAGGTCATGTTTAACTTTTTATTTCGACTATTGTTATAAGAGTTACAATCACATAGTACTTTTGTTTAGTGTCGTTCTCTACTCTATAAAACTCTCTTCATCACATTTTACTCGTCTCTGTGCATCATACATAAGCCAATGTACACCGCACTGTAATCTGCCATACATTCTCTAACATCTCAAAGCGTTATTAACAGCGACATCGGCCGTCGCCATAAAAGTCATATGTTGGTAATTTAAAATGTATTTAGGTTGGTATTTTCGTTAAACAAAAGCTCATTATTTGCTGACAACCTCGGGACAAAATGCCGAGGCACGCTTATTATACCTGGGTCGGGTATGCATAATTATGTAATAGGGTTTGTGATTCTTAGCATGTCAACATACCCTACAAAAAAATTGCTTATTCTGCCTTAATACAAAACGTGGACTAACCTAAGTACTTTTTTATACATGTAATTTGGTAAACACGCACACGGTAAGCCGTAACCGGTGTTTTAAATGTTAGCAGAAAAAAACAGCTCCAGCAAATGCACGAGTTATATAAAAAATTCAGGTTTACCGATATTATTTTAAGACGTCCGATATCAGATGCCAACCTGAATGCAATAGGACCACCTGGTATGTATATGTATATTTCAAAAAGGTCTTCGAATCATCGGATAACATTCATAAAAAAACATTACGAAGAACTGACAACGTCCTCCTTTTGTTGAAGTCCAATAAAAATGGCCAGTTTATTAGAAGAATAATAGATATCGTAAGACCAGATAGAAATAAACAATGTAATTGTAATCTCTTTGGAGAGATTGCAAAGCGGCTAATCGACGTTTCTCGTGACCAGAGAACTAGTACACAGAAGTATAGCTATTTAACGTGGATTTTCACGTTTGTGTGTAAATGTATATTAACGTTAACGTTCCTAAAACACTGCTAGTTTTGTAGGAACGTTAAACACGTCTACACAAAAACCAACAATGACTAAACTTTAACACAAAATGACTGCGATGCAGAACAATAGGGATGTTGACATATTTTCAAAACTGGTTTTATTTTATACCTAGACCCATAATGAACGCAATAAATAATAGTATGTTAAAAAACACTAAAATTTATCAGAGAAATATAAAAAAATTAAGTTACTTTTAATTTTCCCGCCGAAACCCTCACTTCAGTTTGATAACGTCATTATCCCAAAAACAGTATTCAACTGTCAGCCTGTCACAGTAATCAGTGTTCTTGGTGTTTGTGCTCGCGGTTACCTTCACGAATAACGGAACGGACATAAAGTATTACAAATGCTGTGCAGTGCTCACGTGCAAAAGCACAACAACCAGCACACCGGAAAACTTTTCATAAATGTTTTAAAAAATAAAGAAATAAGGAGAAAGTGGCTAATAATTTCACGTTGTCACGTTTCACGTTCCTAAGTTCAGCAGCACAAAAATCTTGGTTTCCTTTAAAAGAATTTGCCACCATCAACGAATCTATCTTCGGTAAGTTCGAAGAGTTTCCTTTGATAAATCCAGTTTCCATAGTGATAAGATTGTTACCGAGTTGCAACTCACTTGGAGATAATTCACGCAATGAATTTTCTATGTTAATATCAAACAGTTAATATTATTAGGATACCAAATGACAAGTATCAACTGTCAGTCTCTCGTTTTCAGTCACGTGGTCATGGTTACTATTTCAGCATTTTTAATCATCTATAATATATTTTTAACAGTCTTTTTAATGAAAAATACGTTGTTTTAGGTTTTTATATATCACAATGAATCATTTAGTTAAAATGCAATATAAATTTGTGATTAGTGTCAACATCCCTATTCCATGACGCCTATCGGGGGTTTGTTTCCTTTTTCATTGTATATTTTTATATTTATTTTCATTATTGAGTGTAATTTAGAAAAATATCCATTATATTTATATTAATACTTTATATATTTTTATAACTTTAATATGAAATTCAAAATACTTTACTCATTTGAAATATGTAGACATATGTATATGAAATTTATGTTTTTAATGGACAAGCAGGAATGTTATTGAAAACATCATCAGGTGACCCGTCTGCTCGTTAGCCCCCTATAATAAAAAAAAACATCTTTAAGGCCCGAACCGAACTGACCTAATTTCTATCGTATCCCCATCAAGGTGTTGAACACCTTTACTGATTATTTTACTTGCAATACAAAAACTTGAATTTAAACTAATAACCACTATATGTATAGTCATGGACACTTCAATCAACATTTAGCCGAAGCGTTATAGTAAGAATTCCCTAACAGAATATATCCAATAACTTTTCACACCAGTTTACACTCGTGAAACACGCCAGACCTAATGCAAGTCAAGCGAGTTCACTTACACGGAAAAATCCTTCATCATAGCGTTCCTACCGTACTTTAACAAATGGCCGACCGCGTGGCTAATGGGGTTCGAACATCGACGCACAGTGACAACGGAGGATATATATTATAGACACCCAGATATGTGGCTTAACATCGTTTAATATATAGTCATAGTATTTCACTTCTCGAGATACTTTGTTGGGCTCAAATACTGGTCAAAATGTGGGAATTATTATTTACTAGCAGCGCCCCGTGGTTTCACACGCGTAAGACCCGATCCCGTGGGAATATCGGGATAAAAAGTAGCCTATATGTTAATCCAGGTCTCCAGTTGTTATCTACATACCAAGTTTTATCGCAATCGGTTCAGTAGTTTTGGCGTGAAGGAGTAACAAACATCCATCCATCCATCCAAACTATTTATAATATTAATATATAGTGGGATTATAATATTAGTGGGATTTGTTTTAAAGTTGAGTTTTATCTTGATCAATTTAAATGAGTTTTTATGTGCTGTGCGTTTTCCATTATTGTGGACCTGATATAATCAGAATGATGTGAATTCATGTTAACTGTGTTGTTAGGAATAGGGTATGTCAGGAACCTTGTTGGAATATATTTAACAGTGCTCATGTTGTGCATTTAACAAGAACTGACTGTTATATCGGCTGTAGAACATTGATCCTGAGGGCAAAACCGCACGTAAGGATCAGGATACGAAGGATAAGGATTTAACACCACACCCACCGAGGGTTTAGAGTCGCCGACAATACTCAAGGCGCTTCTCTCCGTACTGTCTTTGTACTGAGTCAAAAGGATGTAATAATCCAAGCAGTCCTGCGGCTTCCAGAGTTTACAGCAGTACTCTATGTTACGCCAAACTTGAAGCTAAGAAAATGTCATGATATTTCTGCTCAAAGAGCAAACAAAATAATACCGAAAGTTTTCTATCACATATTACACAGCGCCATAAAACCATGGATTTTAGGTGACGGATAAACCAACATAAATTTTAATACATATTATACACTGAAATACAAATATTTACATTTCATGCATATAAGTATTTACAATGAGCGGGAATCGAACCCACAACCTCTGACGTTGTAGTCAAATGGATTACTGCCGCACCACAGAGTTTTTTATTCTATTTTATTTTCTTTCTCCGTGCCGCCAGTGAAGAAAATAATATTTCTGTTCAAGGCCCATGGCTTAGAAAGCACGAAGATTGTGTGGTAGACCACACAATCTTCACTTCGACATTGAGCATAGTTAAGACATTGGACTCTTGTGTGTGCGTGGTAGACTCTATACCCTTGTTGTGGAAATTCATATAATATCATAATAAAAAATAGAAAACCCGACCTCAAATAGTTGCGACTTCAATTCTTGAGCATTTTTGATTATATGTTTTTATGTTCATACATCAAACAGGTTGACCTTTTCAGTTCGCATTAACGCAACCAGGCTTCCAGAAAGTTTTTAATTATAATTTTATAGTTCTTTTTAACTTTCATGTTGTATAATTCTTAAACTAAACTTATGGCTGTTAAACATTCAAGAAGATCTTAAGTTTGAAATACCTACGACAATATCAATAGATATGCTACTCATTATAGTACTCAGTTATATATCCTTTATGTTTACTGCCATTTTATGTTTATAGCCGCTATCTTATAACCATTTAATGGTTCAAATGGATAAATTGACGCCGCCTTTCTGATTAAAGCCATCAAACCGTTAGATTGCTTTGATGGGTTATTTTTGTTGTAAATCGGATCGCTCAATAGTAGCGATTCAATGACACATTTTAAAATATGATGCGTGACTAGTTTTCTATAAATCAATTCAACAACACATCCACTTTGTGTAGGTATTTATTTTAAGCAATATATGTCGTTAGTGTGCAATAAAATAATAGAATAGATTAACTATTCTGTTATATCATGAGTTACACAAGTTCATCTTTTAAATAAAACATTTTAATATATTACCGCCGTCTTTGTTAGTGTATTCGTCGTCCTTTCATACCGAATATGAATCAAATGAATAATGATGTTTGAAAGCGTAAATAGACGGCTTTTGATTTGAATTTATCCCAAACAAAACAACTTGAACTTCTCACTATCACCTTAATTCAATTCAAAACCCGTATAATATCCGTAAAATAGCGAAAGGGTTTCGAATAAGGGTGCGATTAACATAATCCAATTTTGATTATATTTGGCATCGTATGTCAAAAGCTTTATACAAATGAATTATTGTCACATATTATCTGATAGAAATCTTCACCTCGAGGTCATAATCATAGAAGTATTTTGATAAAACTATTATTACTAGACTACCCAAGAAGGAGGATTCGCTCGAGGAATTTTAGGACTGCAAGCGTGAGGCAATGGTTGGCCATCAAGTGAATGCGGTGCACTTCGGACGTAAACCAGAGACAATTACTTTTATGATTTACAGTGTTTTTTTGTAAAGTTACACAATGACGAATGACAAACAAGGGTAATAGTTGTTTAGCTTGAACCCTTGTTTAGCGGATGTCTTTTAAAAAGACGTAAAAGAAAATCCTTGATAATATGGTCGCTAATATAAAATCCTTGGTAATAAATCTTAACATTAGGGTATAAGTCCAATAGAAAAGGCAACATAACAAACAGATACAATTTATTACCTCAGGGTGAGTACTCGCAGTAAGAGGTTCGGGAATTGAAGGAACCAAAAGACTTGAATCTTTCGGAGTACTATAGTTAAACATTTCACCGTTGATAAATTCACAATCATTACATTAAGTCCAGTATATTCGGCTAGAGACTGACGTTATAAATGTTTTGTAAGATTTATTACAAAACTTTGAAAGTTTTACATTTGGGTGTAGCGTTGCAATAGTTTAATTTTATTTTACTTATTCCATAATTTTCTGCCAGTTTTTAGTGAAGCAAAAATACACACATAAGTAAGGTGCTAAGTCGCTTAACAAACTTTGCACCATGTCTACTGATATTAGTTTAAATGTTTTCAAGACCTTTTAAATATTTTAATAATAATATTCTTTTGTAAAGATAAGAACATAAATTGTAGACCATAAATATAATTAAGTAGGTGACTTTAAGTCTGGAACGTTTTAAATAGAGGGTGACTGGAGAGTAATAAAAACGAGTTAAGAGTAAATCTTTTTAAGGGTGGAAAACATAATCTTATTAAACAGGCATGAGGTCAGCTTTCTCGTTCTGATATCATAAATGTCAATTCTTCGTGTTATTCTTTTCATAAAAGATGATAAAACAAAATGACTGTTGCGATTAGTTTTTATAGTCTTATAGTGAAAATATAATTTCACGGATGTTGCAATGGTTAACGTGGGCGCCTTGCCACTACACCGCACCGAGTGTTGTTGGTTCGATTCCCGCACAGGACAAAAATTTCTGTGATCCAAAAATAGTTAAATAGTCCAAAAATAGAGTCTGAGTGTTCGTTGTGTCCTCTGTTTGTATGTTTTTAAAGTCCGCCGCGATACACGAATCATTCCTAGTGCTTTTAAAATACACGTCTAGAAACTTACCTTTTTTATATAATAGAACACACAATATTCATTGTCGATTCTACACATTTGTATTCCATTGCACAAGATAATTCCCTTAAAAAAATATTTTCTATATCTCATCTAGTGCCATAATTATTTTCTTTTAAGAAACGCATTACCACACACACTAAACTAACCTATAGTAAATAATAATGAATTATGTGCATGCACTTATGCAATTTTTCCAAAACTGAGTTCTACAAAATGGGAGCACTATTTTTGTATTATCTGTAAGTTTATATTTCGTGTAACTGTCGCCTTTGAATTTAAAACAGTGTTTTCTTACAAATATTGAAACTTAAAACATATATACAGGTCAAGGTCAATAAATTCAGTTTCATAAATAAAGATCTACAAAAGTCAACAAGCCGACGCCGCATACTGTTCTAATGCACTTCTTTAGGACAATGAATGCACTATCTACATCCGTAGAATTGTCCCATATTATTAACCCATACCTAAGTACTGACTCAACAACAATGAGGCTTCATTATGCCATTATAGCTGTCTTTTCAACTGCCACAATCCGAAGCTTCCTTAGAGCTACTACAGACACCGTTTATGTTCTGCTTCCAGCTACAGAATCTATCTAACTTAATACCCAAGAATGTCATACTTTCAGTTTCCTCTATTGTGTCATTGTTCATTTTTGTGTTTAATTTATTATTATTTTTGGATTTGTTGGTGCAAAATTTCACAAGTTTAGTTTTTGATAGATTTAATTTAAAATAGATTTACTTTATTGTAGCCATGTTTTAATACTGGTTGTACTGCTTCGCTAATTTTAATCTTATGAGATGTGGTTATGTCCTCATGAGATACTATATACCGATACATCGTCAGCGAACAGGACGCTTTGGTAATTTATAGAGTCTGGTAAGTCATTTATATTCAGCAAAAAAGGGGTCCCAGCACGCTCCCCTGCGGAACGCCCATTTTGTTGATTTTAGATGAGGAACTACTTACCGTCAACTACTAGTTCTTCGTTTAAATTATTAATCTCGAAATGCTGTTGGCGGTCTGTTAGAAAGCTTTTGATCCAGTCAGAAACTACTAGTACATTGCTGAAAACCGTTTTTTTTTGTTTAATTATTTTGTGTTTATTTATAAAAAATCCTATTATAGTAAGCCTTTTCAAAAAATGTTGATAAAAAAGGAACAAGGGTAATTAGTCTATACATATTACGCTCGTTTCTGTCACTTTTTTTAAATAATGGCTTAACCATAGAATGTTTTAATTTTTCTGCAAATATCCCCTGAATCCTGAGGATGATTGAGAATTGGAGCAATGATGTGAGTACTAGGCTTAATAGTGTCTGTGGAAATAGATTCGTAACCCACAGCATTAGTATTATTCAAGGATTAATTACATTTATGATTTGTGATTCCTTTGTGGGTTAAAAAAATATCGACTTATAATTTTTTTTTTTTTAAAGATTACTAGCAACGGGTCACACATTACTAGTATTCTTGTTAACCCCTCCAGCTAAGCTTAACGCTTGTGTTAGGAATGGGTTCACGACGGTAGTGCACTGGGTAGGGTTCCCGTAACCACTTGATCGCAAGTCCGACGCCTTAGCCATTAGCTACCGCCGCTTCTTTGCATTGATCTGAATAAGTGTTTGTCATTGTACTAAAGGTTTGTTTGAAGGGCGTTCATTTGTTGCGTCAATAAAAAACTCATTAAACGACATCGCTATCTGGGTGAGATCGCGCATGACCTCTCCGTTGACCTGTATTGAAGTTAGACTATTAATTGTCTTTGTACTATCGTTCTTACCTTTTATTATACTCCAAGTAGCATGACATTTATTGTCAGCAGGAGAACTAAACTTTTTCTTAAGGTTCTTTTTTTAAGAAGTTAATAAAAAAAATTTAGTATTTTATTATAATTATTGTATCTTTGCAGTGACTTTTTTGTTTTGTGTTTATAAATAGGCGAACCTCTTTTGACTTTTTTTTGGCGCTACACTGTTTTAGGCTTTTAGTAACCCATACAGGAGATTGCGAGTTAAAACTTATTTTAATTTTGTTGTAAGGAAAACAAAAGTTATAGAATAATATTAGTTCCTGATGTAAAATATTAAAAGCCTTGTTTACATCTGATTCAGCGTAAATTTTTTGCCACGATAACTGTGAAATGTAATATTCAAACTTAGCTACATTTCCATTGCTTGAACATACAAAGTCTTGGCGCTGAGTATACCAATAACGTTAAAATTTTTTATATTTGCCTGGGAATTCAAAAATTTGAGCTGTGTCGTGATCTGATAGGCAGAATTGATGTATTGTGCCCTTTTGTATCGTATCAATTATGTTACTCGCTAAGAGATCTATACAGTTGTTTTGTCGAGCTGGTTCATTAATGTGTAAAGATAAATTATTGTTATATAAAATATTTTTGAGAATAAGCGAATTTTTACTGTCTACCAATACATTAATGTTAAAATCTCCAGCAATTACATTTTTTTCATATAATAGTCGTTATCGGACAGCTCAAATCCATCACCTTTTTAACGCATTAGGTGCACGAAGACGGACATTTATCGTGGATTACAAAGACGTAAAAGCAGCGTGAGCATTTATCTCAATTCGGAATCACACTGCTTTAGTATTGCCGTCGATATGCTGTCTGGATCACTCGATTTATGGTTATTTAAAGACATTACTTACCGGCAATCAATTGCCGGTAAGGATCGCCAAATCACAAAATGGGAGAAGTTACGATATCTCCCTTGTTAAAAGTCGAGTTTCAGGCTAAGAGTGAATTCGCTTTCATCATTGAACTGTGTGGGAAACGCTACAATACGGCTAACGTATTGGTAGGTACGACTGGCAGAAGATCTTGAGGCAACTGTAGCAAGGAACACATAGCATGACAACCGGAAAGATAGCTTGTAAGTCGCGAGTCTATTTTGTGAACGAAATTATATTTAGACGTATCTGTCTTAAGAGTTAGTGGGTAATTAGTATAGCAATCAAGATGTAACATTCGAGATTTGCCAAGATCACTTATAAAATGGCTGTTAAGTTGGCGGTAGAGCAGGCCCAGAAGTAAGGAACCAATACGCCACCGGCAAGTTTGACCGTGGGTGGACGAGATAGGTTTTTTTCTCTACCCGCCCCTCTACATAGTGGCCAGTCGCGTCGCGTGCAGTCGACGTCCGCGTGTGCCTGGACGTCAGCTAGTAGAAGATTTAGTCAGTTCGATTTCGTTCGGCACACCGAAAACCCCAGTGGGGTGAACGCCTGGCTAAGTTTCCACACTCACAGACAAAAAGGTGACAGAACACATGTCTCATCCACAGAATCACTCGATTCACAATTTTTTTCGAGGTCGAGGTTCAAATTGTTTATTAAAATATAATTGACTGCAGACAGGTACATTTTTTTTTTAATTCATAGCGAGGCCACATCTATTGCAGGTGTATGGCTCCTTATTGTACATTTATAGTAACAAACCCTTTAACGAATTCAGTGCTGGTGATTGACTTTCAGGTCACATAAAAAAAGATCAAAGTGAAACCTGAACCCGACATCTTCAAGTAAATGACTGATAAATAGCGGTTCTAGTGAAACGAAATAACCAAAAACTACCCAACACCTCGTTAATCTGCGAGAAGGACCAAAGGTAAATTTGTGAGCTTCCAGTTTCGATCCAAATAGTAGGATATCCTTGTAGAGAAAATTAAGCACGTAGTTTTAAAAGTACTTCCTTTTCTGTGTGTTTTCCTCTGTGTGTGTTGATCTATAATTTTTAATTATAATAATTATTTATTAAATCGACGATTTTGAATAATTGATGGTCAATTTTATGAAATAAAGTTTTTTTTTTAATTGAATTGAATTTTTTAACTTAATTAATCAGGTTCAATATTCTGAAATAGAAATTTAAACTTTTATGCTTCGTCTTCCCACAGCTGGCTACGTTTTTATCAGGAATTCTTATAGTAATAGTTCTAAATGTTAGAAATGATAGAATGAAAGCATAACATATAAAAAAATAGAAAGTTTTAAGAAATATTTCAACAAAGTAATAAATCATTGAAAAACCATATGTTCAATATAAACACTAACAGGAACTTTTATTACTTTCTCTACATTCGAATGCTGAAAACTTAACTACACTGTTTTATACAGTAAAGTTCAAGATATAGACGATATAAACCACAGAATTGAGAATAAGTAAGGAGTGCCATGTGGGCCGGACACGCGCGCCGAAGCTAGGAGCAATCGCTCAAGGCTTAGGCAAACACGTGCAAACATGTTCATACTCGCGTATATACTTTCGCCTCGGACGTAGCTGGGTGAAACATCAATAATTATGCTTAGATGCGCTGGAATTATGTATCGAAAAAGAAGTTAGGACTGCAGTGTATCCTAAGTAATGACATAGTTTCGTCGGTGAGTGCAAAGATTTTTGTATTTAAATTATATTGACAAAAACTCACAAAGTATAATACAATTTAAGAGAGAAAACCGTTATGATCTAATCTACTAAAACAGTTATACATTGCGTATCATATTTGAGTACTAACCATATTGGAACTATGAGAGCACGCAATTAACTACATTGCTTACAGGAATATTGCTATACATTTTGCACGAAAGTCTTAGGTAAATGTTGAGATGCACACTCGTTAGCTGTTTATTGACGTACCGCTGTCTCATACGTAACGAATGTATACGAAACGCTACCTTAAACTGATTAGAGTATAAAGTTAGTATAAATATAATTGGCGTTTAGGATTCATATTTAATAAATCTTCTGTGACAAATAAGCGTAGAGTTCTGTATGTATGTAAATTAATGAGTATCACCTAAACGTGTGCAAGGCAAGGTGACAGCATTTCTAAATACACATTCTTAGTTATGTGATATAAACCACATAAATAATAATAACTAAATATAAATAAATGAGTTACTCTGTGATATAAATGTTCGTACTTCGTAGTCTCAATCCATAAAAAAAGTTACAATACTTTGGAACAATAAGTAAAATGACCACAAGGTAATCCTAACAGGATAATAATTTTTATCCTGTTAGATTTAATCCAGTTATCCTTTGTAATAAAGTACTATGCTTAATATTTGTTTTAAGTTATAATTTAATAGACAAATGTAAAATAATATTTTTGGTAGATTTGTATGTTTTACCAGAAAAAAATATTTTTCGATATCGTATATCCCTTCTATACAGGGTGTATTTGAAAAGGGACACTTAAATCACTGAAAAGGCCATGACTCTAGCATGCAGTTACAATAAGAGTTTTTGAAAGTTAACAATCCGTTTACAAGTTATGGCCGTTAGGGGTGGAGTGCGGCCTATTTCACTTTTTGCCTATAATAACATGTGAACTGAGGCTAATCTCTAGCTTAGTTATCTGTCCGATAACTAAGTTGGCGTATGGCTTTAGGGGAGAGCGCAGGTCATCTAAGATCCCCAACGCAAATCTGGAGGTCATCCTTCTCGCGGTTGCCCACTGTTTCGTGTCTGCATCAGCTGATGCGGGCACAAACTAAAACCTCCAGGGGGTTCCCTTCTCCCACCTCCCCAAAAACCCATCCAACCCCCTCCGAAGCTCCCAACCCATTCACCAACCCAACCCCTTCCCCACCCCAACCCAAGGTGTAATCCGTACCGTGCCGATGGATGCGTGGCTGAGGGGAAGCTCAGTCTCAAACGGTGGCCCTCGATACCAGGCGACCTCGAGGTGTAATCAGCCCTACCCCGGTATGTGGGGCTCTGCCGGGGCCGATCCTTTTTCCCTAGCTACTCGTGGGAACAACATGCAAAACCAAAATGTTCAAACTACCGTGACTAAGTCACAATCGCTGGAGGACCTCTGCGAGGACTTCCAACCATTGGCTGTTGGTATGGAGCAATCTGTCCCAACGGCCCATACGGTGACGTCGTCGGGGGCCAAAGACGAGGAAAGGCTCCTCAGGAGCCCGACCCCGTCAAAGGCGGCCAGGCGTCACCAAAATCGACGAGCGCTAAAAGGATCTAAGAATATCCGATATCTCGCACTCCTGGACATAGGTGTGCAGGCTGACGAAGCTCAACAGCTCAGCAGCAAAAGCTTCGCCGAACTAAAATCTCTCGGCTACAAGTTTAAGCAGCCCACACCAAAGCGCGCCATCAAAAGAACGCGCTCGGAGGAGGAATCGCCACAGGGTAGCGACAGGAAGACCCAAAGGCGACAGGAGAAACCCAGCCCTGACTCCTACTCAAACCAAGAGCTGGCTACAATGCCAGCTCTGCCCACAGCCTCCTACACGGAGGCAGTCAAGTCGACCAAAGTTGGGATCCGAGATTCGGAACCGATGACGGAGAAAAGGATGGAGGCGTTGTACAACGCGATACTCTGCCGCATCACCGAGACTGGTCGACCGGGACAAGGACCAACCTTTGGGGGAATAACCTTTAGGCCCGGCTGGCTCTGCATCGTCTGTGATGATGCGAGAGCGAAGGCCTGGCTTGAAAGGGAAGTGCCACCGCTTAAACCCTGGAAAGGTGCGTGCCTCTCACTAATTAGTGAGAAGAAAATGACCAGACCAACCATAGCGGTGGACACCGACATCCCCAACCCAGAGGCCAAAGACATTGACCTTGTTCTCAAGGCCATCCGGTTTCAGAACGAAGGACTGAGACCGGAACTCTGGAAAATCTTCAGCAGAAGGCCCGAAAAGGACGGTGTACTACTTACGCTGTCCATAGACGAGCATTCTGCTGAAGTTATCCGGAGTAAGGACCTCAAGGTCAATGTCGGCTGCAGGAAGGTCCTTTTCCGGCTGAAAGGCGCACCTAGTGCCACCCAGCCGACTTCAGTCACCTCCCCACCGACAGAACCTCAAACCTCCACCTCCAATACCCCTCCCTCACTCCCAAAAGCTCCCACCCCACCCCCTATCACAACCCCCAATCACCCCTCCCCGAAGCCAACCCCCACTCCCCCAACCCCAAGACCACCCCTAAATCCCACACCATCCACATCCAGAGGTGAAGGGAAATGGTTTCCCTCACACAGGGTGACCACCAGGGGTGGCCAACCCCCTAGAGGTGGCAGAGGCCAGTTACCCCATCCACCACGGGGTAACAACACAGGACGCGGAAAGAACGGCAGACGGGGTCAAACCCAGTAACAGCCCCTCTCACCGCCCTCAATCCTACACGCTACGTGCGCTCCAGGCCAACATACACCACGCCATCGCGGCCTCAGCGGGTGTCGAGAAGACCTTTGGCGACAATGGCTTGGACGTCGCACTTATACAAGACAGAGTTACAGAGAGATAGTTACAGAGCTCTGCAGCGACGACACCGTAGCAGCTTACATCCATCTCAAAAGGTTAGGTACAGCTAGAGTACTTGTCTGCTCGGCCTGTCTACCAGGTGAGAAATCTGATCCCACAGAAGAACTGTCAAATGTTGTAGAATACGCTAGAAAACAAAAGACGGAGCTGATAGTGGGATGCGACGCCAATGCTCATCACACTATGTGGGGAAGCACCGGAATCAACAACAGGGATGAGTTACTTTTAGAATTCATAATGGTCAATGGCCTACATATTCTTAATAAAGGCTGTACCCCTACTTGTGTCACCAAAACTCGTAAAGAGATCCTAAACATCACTTTGGCTACAGAGAAAATTGCAAGACAAATTACCGGCTGGTCTGTAAGTAGCGAAAACTCTATGTCCGACCATAGACACATTGTATTCGGAATACAAGGCTCAATAACATCACAACCTAACAGACTCAGGAACCTTAAAATGACATCTTGGGAGACCTACAAAGGCCTCCTAGAAGAACACATAAAGGAATTTCCAAAGTCTGTAAAATCAGTCGATTCTCTCAACACCTCCGCGAAAATAATGGCTGAAGCCATTAAAAACGCCTACGAGCAAAGCTGCCCAATAAGAGAATCGAAAGGTCAAAATAAGACCACATGGTGGAACAAAAAGCTGGAAAAGCTAAGGAAAACCACACGACGTACCTTCAACAGGGCTACCAAACCGGAAGAGTGGGAACGGTATAGGAAAGCCCTGACAGAGTACAACAAACAGATCAGAAAACGATTTCTACAAGGAGTTGGTCAACAGCGAAGGTCCAAACCCTCGCTGTTGACCAACTCCTTGTAGAAATGTCTAACCTCGACTATAACTTACAGGGCTACGCAGATGACCCTAGTGGTCATAGTCAGAGGACCATGCCTCCACACCATCTCAACACTACTACAAGGAGCACTCAACACCATCAACAACTAGTGCAGAGATAACGAATTATCAATGAATGCAGACAAAACTACGATAATTCCATTCACAAAGAAAAGGAGGCTGGAAAGTTTGTCAAATCCCAAACTAAACGGCAAAATCCTTTCTTTCTCTAGTGAAGTCAAGTACCTAGGGGTCACACTTGACCAAAAGTTAACCTGGAACTCACATATCACAAACATAGTCCATAAAGCAAAAATGGCTTTATGGATGAGCTGTCGTATGGCCGGCGCCAGATGGGGACTTCAGCCCAAGATTGCCCTATGGCTATATACGGCGATTGCAAGGCCAATCGTAACGTATGGATCTGCCGTCTGGTGCCGTAAGGTAAGCCAAACGACTACCTCAAACAAATTAGACAGCCTACAACGTACGGCTTGTTTAATAACCACTGCTGCGCTATCCTCGACGCCAGGGGAAGCTCTAAATGCACTACCAAGCCTGACTCCGCTCAGCATCTATGTGCAAAAAGAAGCTGCCAAAAGCATATACAGAATATGTACACAGACGAAACCAAAGTGGCAATCACGAACACTAAACTCACTAAAAGAGTCGGTTTTCGGAATAAAATCTCTGAACATGCCAGCGGATGACATGCAAACAGAGATCGACTTCATAAGAAGGTACACAGTAGACATACCACAAAGGGGTTAAATGGCTGGAAGGCCTCCAATCCAACAAAAATGGTAGTCACGAGTGGTACACCGATGGGTCCAAAAAAGGCCTTGATGTAGGTTGTGGAATTTACGAAGAGAGACCAAAATTCAGGTGGAGCGCCAACCTGGGAGCAGAGGCCTCCGTCTTTCAGGCTGAGCTCTCTGCATTAAACATGTGCGTGGAGATCAACCTTGAAAGGAAAGTAAAAAATCAACACATCTACATCAACTCAAACAGCCAAGCGGCGCTATTGGCACTACACAATTTTGAGACTAGCTCAAAGCTAATACAAAATTGCAAGGAAAACGTGAACACGCTGGGGCAATCAAACAAAATTACATTAAGATGGGTACCAGGCCTTTCAGGTCTCGATGGCAACGAAAAAGCCGATGAACTTGCCAGAGCCGGTGCATACAACCGACAGCATGGCCCAGAACCACTCTGCGGCATCAGCAAACAGCGAGCGTATTCTATCATAAACGCCAAATATACATCATTGGCTATTAAGAGATGGAAGACCACGACTGGTCTAAGACACTCGAAAGCCATAATAAAGGGCTATGATAATAAAGTATCTAAAGAACTTCTGGAGCTCAAAAGATACAAAACCTGTGCAGTAACAAGAGTCTTCACCGGACCCTGCAAACTGAACAAACATATGTTCAACCTAAAATTGGGTGAGAACACAATTTGCAGATTCTGTCAAGAAACAGAAGAGACTGCAATGCATATTTTTGGCTCTTGTGGCCCACTAATGTGGCACCGAAGTATTCACCTAGGGTTGCACATCATGCAACCGCAGGAAATACAAACAATCACTGCTGATAGGATCTGGAGGTTTCTCGAAGCTTATGGCTTCTGACTGAGCAGTGAACTGTAAACCAGAAGTGCGCTACAAAAGACCAGAAATGGTCGAGGTAGCACCAGGCACTCAAAACAATAATAATAATAATATGGCCGTTTGAATTTCCAGGTATTCTTGCCTCCGTTCTTATAAAAGTAAGTGTAATGTATAGAGTTAAAGATTTTAAAATGTAAATATTTTTTAGTTTGGATTTTTCATTCCGTTACTAAGAAAACCCATAAAAACAAACTTTGACATTTTTTTTTTAATTGGTTTTTATGAATTTTCTCAATAACTGGGTGTTATTTAATTTGCGACTAGCTAGAGACTTAATTTAACTAAACTTAGGCCTATAAATACACTGTTAATATACATCAAGCTAGATCCAGTACTAGCCTAAACGATTTCAGAACATAGCTTTCAAGATTCAAAAACAAATCATTTGGGGAATTTAACAAACCGCCTACATACTCCAGACTCGATGTCGACCTAGAACGGGGATAACCTTGATGTTAGAAACTTGATTTTGGATTAGTGCCAAGTAGACGATTTATGGTATCTAACTTATATTTCGAAACATTTGTACAGTAAAAGTTATGTTGTTGCATTTGATTAACATAAAACATAGGTATATTAAAGTGTACTGAAGTATTTATACAGAAACGGTTCTTAGAGCTTTTTAGACGTTAAGAACATTCGGTAAAATTTCGTTGCGTTATGTCCAGCCGAATGCTTTTCTGGTGTAGGTGCACATTACTAAAAAACATATCACGAATTTTCATGTCAATTTCAACGTTTTTGATTTAATTTTATATGTAGGTACCTAAATATTTTTAGAAATTCCGGTCAATTTCGAAGTCCAATTTGTCCATATCTAATTAATAAAATTTCTGTATTAAAAATCATGCTGCTTCCAACCAGTCAGACGTCCAATAGCTACAATGATGTTGATGATTAAAAATCATGAATACTTATGTTATCAATTTAAAAAAATTGATAAAGCTTTGCGTTATTCACTGGGTCTACTATGACCTTCCTGTATAATCTGCTTGTACCAAAGACTGGATATCAAAAGCTTTTAAGTGACATAAATGGTTGAAAGGAAAATCGCTATACATGAAGTTCAGATAACAAGGCTTATGAACACACTTTGCATTAAATTGCTGATATTACATAAGATGACTTAGGTAGATACATTTATTTTAAAACGCCCGAACTGTGCCTGTATATTATTTTAATTTGTTATTTACTTTAGATGGTGCTAGACATAACTTTTTAGATTTTTTGCACAAAGTTATTCTGTTTAGGGTTCCGTTCCTCAAAAGGAAAGGAACCTTCATAGGATCACTTATATATTATTAATATCATTTACAAGAACACATTCTATGAAAATTTCAATTGTCCACCTATTACGGATCCAATAAGATACAGCCTGCTAACAGACAGGACATGGACGGACGGGCAGCGGAGGCTTAGTAAAGTAAAGTCCCGTTAATTACCCTTCGCGTACGGAATCCCAAAAAGTTCAAATTTTAAATACTCCTCGCTAATTTCTAAAACGTAACGCTATTCGATAGAACAAAATGTGACACGGCTTGCACCTCTTTCTGCTTAATATGTCACGTGCAATTTTGATCATATTTTAACAAGTAGGAACTATACATTATTTGAAATAAGCCGTTCTTTACACATACAGGTTTTATAGCTTATATTTTATGAATCAATAAATAATCCAATACGTCGTGGTCCTTGACGTTATAGAAAAAGCACGGCGCAATGCCACTATAGCATTTTTTGTTTGTCCATATGTGACTAAAACTGATAAATGCCGCGTTCGGTATAATTTTCATTGAAAACTCGACGAAATTTTACCGTCCGTAAGCAAAACGAATCGTTTTTTGTTTATTGGAACGCGGCATAAGACCACTTTAGTATCCGCAAAACCTAACTATAACAAATGAACTAATTATTATTTAACCTTATAGATGATTCTACTCGCATCACTTCAAAAACAGAGTACCTAATTAATTTACAACTATATATATATACACAGACGCCGTTGTCTAGAAACCTAATCTGAAGTGTTATTTAGGTTCGAATATTCTTACAATTAAATACAAAGAACTAAAGGCATGAAAACACAAGTAATCAATAGCTATAGTAAGTTAACACAGTAACAAAAACCTACAATTTATAAATCGAAATACTAAAACAATTACGAAGAAGACAACTACAGCCCAACTGAGAACGGGCAAATGGTTTTCATGAAATGTTTACAAGAGACTGGGTTCGACCCGTGGAGCTTTGTCTTACGCCTGCTCAGTTGCAAAAGACTATTTTGTAAGATATCTACAAAGTTGTAGGATATATTATTTTCTAAACAGCTTTACACTGGTAATGATTTAGTTTAATCAATAAATAGTAATTATTATTACTATTTATTGATTAAATGTAAAAGAACTTCACCCGCTATCTTCCAACATTTCAGCTTAGATGTAATTTTGTTGGAGATAGTGTGTCGTGTGAGATCTTCGTGTTTTATAACCATTCTATAATCTATTGATAAATGTATGTGTATTCCTTACAACCCCCTAAATCATATTTGTGAATTATTGGAAGCGAGTGGTGGCTGCGAGGGCTAGCTCTGCCAACTTTTACCAAGTTGGCATAGCTAAGAACTGGCTACCGGTTACTCTGGGATACAATAAAAAATCCTTGCTGTTTTCATAATTACCGCAGAAAAGCACGATAATGCTTCCCATCGGTCGGTTATGTTTTGCCCTGACATGTGCCCTGGGTTTTAGACTTGCGTGATGGTGCGTGGTACTCTCAGTCAGTTGACCTCGCTTCACGTTTCTCAACACTTTATTGAGAACGCAAAGTCGCTATCCGAATACTCTATGTATATACTTAGGTATGATTTCCTTTTCGAAGTCTCAAACTCACTTGACAGCGCGTGACGTTCACGGTCAGCAGATAACGGCACTTTGCTTTCTCCTACGCCATCCTGAGATTGAAAATCTGCCATAACAACACAAAGGTTATTATTTTTCGGAAAATCTTAACACCGCAGTTAAAAAAAAATCCCCAAAGCCATCTATAGAGCACACATACAGAACACTTTGTAGGTTATGTGCACTTTTAGAAAGTATTTGTTGGACTCTATCCGTTTCATCTCTAATTATAATACCTGTAAATAGCCTAATTCCATTTGGGATAACGATCACATGTTATAAATTTTTTCGAATATGTGTAATGTTTCTACAGTACAGGGGATAGTTCTAAAACCTTATTTGTATACATAAAAATAATCAGATCATTACAAAAAATTAACACTGTGACTTTATCTTAAACCAAACAGGTATTCAGTTTAGCATTATGCTTATATTATATTATATAAAGAATATAAGACTGGTAACGTGGGTCACATATAATATTCTTTGTGAATATAATGTTGTCTGCAATATGATGACATAACTTCAATGCAGATAAATCTCACCTCTACCTAACCTTTCAGTGAAGGAGTGATGCTAGTTTGAGACTATTCTCGATATATTACGAAGTACAATAGAAAAATGTGTTTGTCTTTTCGTTACTGTACCCAAACTCTCGCCTGACTCGAGTATGAAAGGAAAACAAAGCGAGCAATCAACTGTTCTAATTTCGTTGAGTTTATCACAGTTGAGAGCTCTTGGTACTAATTTTTAAATGGACTTCTTTGGTAATAGATTATATTCGATGGGTTGTGTAAAACAAAATATCCTTAATTAAATGATAACAATGCACAGAACATTTAACACATTTATTTAACAAGGTATCATAATGAAGTATTCTGATAAGTTTCACTATTTTATACATATGTATATTATGTATACTAAGAAATGTAAATGAATACAAGTACTTTCAAGCAACACAATCATAATTATATAAAATTTAGGCATACCTCCAAGACGTGCCTATGTCAATCAAATATTTGCGAGTGTTAAAATGTATGGTAGAAGTAGTGGTAGGTTACCTACTACTATTACTTCTACCAGACTCTAACTACTAAGTTCAAACTCAGAAGTATAAAGTAAATATTATTACTTTACTCAATCAATTAATCAATAATTTATTTATTTGCGAATGGGTATATACATTAAGGTGTTACAGACTTATAATTATGAGCAGCCACATTCTACCGCAAGGCATGCAAATATGTCTAAATTTTGTTAGTTAAATTATATTATAAGACAATACAGTAATCTATGACAGTTAGTAACTATAAATAGGTTCAAACACAACCAAAAATAACAATTAAAATCACACAACTCAAAATTACACAATATTAACTGCTATTAAATTGACATTGAACACACTTCTCTTCCAGATACTCTTTAACACTATGGTATGCCTTTTGTAATGAAATGGTTTTTAATCTACTTTTAAACTCGTGTAGATTTTCAGTAAGATATAAATCAGATGGCAGTTTATTATAGATTCTTGATGTCATGCTTTTATTTATAAGAGCAGTATTATAGTATGTGAATGTACCACGAAGATATTCAAAGAACTGCATGTTTCTTTAAATTAGCAACTTCTAAATTGTATAAACTTGAGAAAGTTAATATCTTTAGATTAATTAATTATTTTTGAGCTTTGAAAATAATTTCCCAATCTGTGGGAGTTTCCCCAAAACATAACTCCATTACGTATAAGAGATTCCGCTAGGCATGATATGCAGTTACTACAGAAAAGACACTTACTGTCTTAGTCAACATATATAAAGCATATGAAATTTCATTAAGTTTTATACAAACATTTTCTATATGCGACTTCCATCTTAAATATCTGTCTACGGTTACTAATTTTCAGAATTGTAGCTTTATTAAAATAACGTAAATCTGACAGCCCTAAGAACTTATATCGATAAATACATAGAATATCCTTACGACTTATTTGAGATTAATGAAAAGAAGTATCCGCGTCAGTTTGTTGTCTATAGAAACCTATCAAACAAACACCAACGAACTGATCGCTGAGTATTTCCAGCTAATGAACCTTCACAGACTCATTTAAAACTTATTTTGTTATTGATAATCATAAGCACAAAGTTAGCAGATCATTTTTACCCAAGTAAGGATTAGTGTCAGTCAATGTCTCCTTTGTATTCAATAAGTAGCAGCCTTTATAGTAAATGATTTTCAAAATTGAAAGTTACGTTGAGGAAGATATTCTGGAGATCAATAAAGTCTATTTGAAGCAACATGGACTTTTCATCGGATATGTTAATTAGCGGCCCGCCTCGGCTTCGCACGGGAGCAATGTAGATACTAATGTGATGATTAATGATTAAACCAATTAACACAAAACAATATTAAACTATACGTATAAAACTTCTTCTTGAACCGCTTTATCTATTGGTGAAAACCGAATTAAAATCCGTTGCGTAGTTTAAAAGATCTAAGCGTACAGACGGCGGCAGCGACTTTGTTTTGAGATAAGTGCCTTTTATGGCAACATACATAGTCCCATACTACATACATATACTACTACAATATATATACAACTTTCAAATATTATCCGTAGGCTACCCCGCAGTGATGTTGGAAAATGATGACGCCAGACCTGATCACATAGGCTCTAGGTTGGGCCTATAAAACTTTGGAATATAGATAAAAAATATAATAATAATATAGATAAATGTTTTAATATCGGAGTGCTGAATTTAACGTTATAAGTTTTTCTCATAAATTCGTAGAAAATATTGCAATTCGTTATCGTTTTATGTTACAAACTAGCAGTTCCCACGCGGCTTTGCTGGCGTTTACATAGTTATATATTTTGCGCAGAACTCTAATTCTTTTTCAAAAAAATAAGTAGCCTAAGTTACTCCTTTTAATACCAGCTATTTGCCATAAAAGTAGCCTAAGTTACTCCAAATAATACCAGCTACCTGCCAGTGAAAATCCCGTGGAAATCGGTACACCCGTTCCCGAGATTAGCCGGAACAAAGGGACAAACAGACAGACAACATTTTTAAAAACTGATTTTTAGGCATAGGTATCGTGCAAATAATTGTATGAGCTTAAAAAACTATTATTTTGATATTACAAACAGACACTTCAATTTTATTGATTTGTATTGATGATTAATTGATCACCGACAACCTCGTTAATGGTGATTCCTATAGTATACGATGTTTTTACAAGCAACAGCATTTGCAAAGATCACACAAGAGCCAAGAAAGTAGAAGACTTAAAATGAAATAATGCAGCAGAATTTAGTAGGTCACGTACCAAACACGAAACTCGTGATATCATTGAGACACACTTGACAGTTTCGTTCGTCACGTGCAAATATTGTCGCGTAATCTCACCGAGCACATGTTGTAGAGTAATGTTGATGTGTAAAGCCTTGTACGTTTTTAACCCCAGAAGTATAATTAAGCTAGTTGTAGCTTTTTGACGTTTCTTTTTAGGAGTTGGGCTTAATTACATAATTAGATAAATCAGGTATGTTACAGATTACGTTCATTGCCCGTGTACCTACCTCGTATCTATAGCTCAATGAATGTTGCAAACAAAACAGTAACTCGTAACCACTTAGGACCATCAGGCCGACCCCGTGCTTGTTATGCTGTCCTAGTTATATAAAAAAAAACTTAAGTATTTGACAGCGAAAGGAAAAAAGTGTGCCCGATACCATTCTAAAACGAAGATGACCCTATTCACATTCCTCTGCAATAGCCTTTTCCTACGATAAGTAACTCAATCAGGATTGAGTATTAGCACTCGAATCAGTATTCACCCCATAGCCATATAAAAAACGTAAAAAGACTGCAAAATAAAACCTTTCTAAGATGAGAGATAACCAAACAAATAACAATTTGCCTTCACATTTGAGTCTGCACACGTAGGCAGGTATAAAACAGGGTTGGCCACGAAGTGAAGATGAACATAATAGTGCTTTTTAACCCAACGCTAAGTGACAAATAGACCTTGACCTCATATATATGTATATATATTACTAAATTTAAAAGTCTCACTTCAAAATCAGAATGTGACTACTCATCAACTCCAGCTTAGCATAATGCACCCATGTTGTCGCCACATCAATATCTCTTATTTATTTTATTAAAAATAGTGGCAAACTATACTACTGATAAAACAGTTCACTATTTCATAAAAATGAGTTAATAGACATTATTATGCCTGGTAATACTATTGATCGGTTGATAAATATTGATGAATAGTGGGGTTATAAAAAGGGTAAGAATGTATTAAGTTGATAACAATCACTTGCGTGCGAAGAGAGGTGCGGACAACATGGCAGTTACTGTTAGTATTTTTCATAGTTTATAGCCAGTGGTTGGGAGACGGTTTCTAACACTATATATTACGTCAGCATTCTTAGAGAAAATCGTCTCCTAAATCACATTTTCTTACGTGAAATAAAATATTGATATGAATGTCTTCTAGCTTTACACCTTATATAAGGAGAAAAGAGAATTCCTTTTACTGCAGACTTGCCGATTTATTGCCCTTTGGTTATGCTAAGTTGATCTTTAAGTGAACTCTTTAGAGTTAATGTACCCACCCAACTCTTACAAGCTATTCTTGGACTAATAAATAAAGAAAATTATTCAAATGAGTTAATTCAAGTATAATGCAGGAACTCAACTGCACAAATTTACATATGACAGATATTGATTGATGATGTGAAATTGATAGATTTAATTTTTTTTTTTAATGGGACAGGGAACAAACGAGCAGAGGGGTCGCCTGATGGTAAGTGAGTACCGCCGCACATGGACACTTGCAACTCAAGAGTTACAAGTGCATTGTAGGAGAAGGAGGAGATGGGGGTTTGTGTCTCCTGTATCCTCACTCACTCGGCGAAACGCATTGCTTCACGGCCGGTTTTGTGCGAGGCCGTGGTATGACTCCGGTCGAGCCGGCCTATACGTGCCGAAGCATGGCTCTCTCACTTATATATATATAAAAATAAGAAGAAGCCATCCCAGTTAACTCAAATTTCATTTACGATCTAGCTATGGCCACCATCAGACAAATAATACAGATATAGTCTTTAAACTTATAACGTCACTCTCCTTTAGGTAATTTTAATAAATGTTCGAGATCCACTGATGCTACTATGATTTCTTAATTTTCGCGTTCCATGATATTCGATTAGGTATGTTTACAAGAATTAACCCAATGGTGAGAGTTATGTATCTAAAACGTCTGTCTCTAAACTGTCACTTATTATACATATTACTTAAAGATAGCGTCAAAAAGAAATCCATTTCGGTTTTACCTAAATACGAAAATAGCGTGTGATCGTGGCCAAACGATTTACGTTCGGAAGTTGTAAACACAATAATCACAGCGTCAAATGTCATTTCGAGGTGCGGGATTAGTACGTACTAAGTAGATAGGCTTGTTATTTATAGAGATGTCGATGCAGTCATACCGTACAGAATTCTCACCACACCATCTTTCGTTAACGAAATCAATTTTGTAGTTGGAAAGGTGCTCGACGTAGAATCTCTTCGACTGAGAATTGACGGTTGTCAATCTGATAGCGGAGCGCGTAGAACAAGTGAGTCCTTGTCTTATAAAATCCTGATTTATCCCCATACATTTAAGAGACGGAAAGTGCTTGTTATGCGTAGTGTGCTCGATCTGCAATACATTTATTTTTAATAATAAATGTTGTGCCTCACGGTTCTTAACATTCATCACCTCTAGAATCAAGCTTTTAGTATACACTTATTATGATCTACAACGAAAAAAATCGCAAGAGGTAAGGAATAAATAACTACAAACTTAACTAAGTAAACGCATATGCTCGGTTTTGCCCAAATTAACCGCCGTTTTTTAAAATTGCTTGATATTTCCATGAAGCTGCAGAACCGTTACTTGATTATGATCTATTAAGACTTCAAAAAACTATGTAATTGTATGTTTATGACCTACAGTATGCCTACAAATTTGAACAAGTGTATGTGATTTAAAATTAATTGTAACTTACACTGAAGAAGTAAACGACTTGAAGAAAATTTGCTCGCCAAATTCAATCTCAATGTGTTGAATACCCCAGATGTTCACATCTTATGTCGGTCGCTTAACATTCTTAATATTCAAATATTTAATTCTGTAGAGACAAGGAACAATCTGCGGTAAGGTAACGGCAAGGAGGTTTAATCAGCCACAAAGTTTGGGGAAATACATCAGAAACTGCTTAAACAAGTAGTACTACAAGTTTACGATAGACCACAGTCTCACAATATACTTAAAGAGTTGACTGCTAATAAATATGGTAAAAATTACATGAACAAATAATTTATATTATTTAAATGGATACAGTTTGATGTTCGATATCGCATAGTAAAATATAAATACAGTGTTTTACTATTTATGTTGTTACGAAAGTTTTGAAAATAAGTATTGGAAAATACAGAGCAGTTTTCGTAGAAGATATTTTGGTATTAAAGTTACTCCCTCAGAATATATCGAAGGGCTTATAGGAGATATTTATGAACTATCGCTAGAGGCGTCTTCATTTTTATTACGAATATTTTGTAGAAAGAATTATTACTTACATTTAACATAATGATGTTTTGCACAAAACTTTACGTCAAGGCTGAACGAGACTTGTTAAACATGCTGGATTTTGTTTAAATAATGCCCAAACTAATTACGTATACTTACTAGTGTTCGCCTACTAATCGAAATTATAATTATAACTATCTTAAGAAAACACTTGTATTGATAATAATAAATAACACAGCTAATACAAACAGCGGAGGAAACGGTACTAGAATGTTTTGTTTTTGCCTATTTATATGTAGATGTTCATACATTTTTCACAATTAATATCTGTCACTTATTTATTATCAAACAAACATGTTTACATATTTACTTAAGTTATAGAGTGGCATTCTATAGAATATAATTTAACTTAATTAGTATAAGTCAGATCAGAATGAAATTATTGTTACTCTCATATTTCAATAATTATTTTTACCTTTTATCTTGATTATGTTTGTTTCTAAAATTACACAGAGGTATGTTATAGTTATTTCAATTCAATGATTCAGAAAAACTTTTGTTCAAATAATGAAAGGACTTTTATTAAACAAGGTGTTGGCTAAAGTTTAATGTAGATTCAGATAGGACTTTTTGTTCATATTAAAATTCTTATTGTAACAGCTGCCGAGATTGCTTCATGCATTAACAAGAGAACATAATTGAAATAAATTTTATACATTTTTTTAGTAATGCAGATTTCTAGGGAATCAGAATAAATAGAGCGGTAATCTGGCGACTTTACTGGAATAAAATAAGTAAAAAAAACTCAAAAGCTGCCTTTATAGTGAAGAAAATATAATAACACTTAGTAATTATTTTAAAAAGATTTCAATGTGTTGCTATATAACACGGTACAGAGCGTCTTCTCTCTTGCATACGTATGTAGATTACGTCGAGTAGAATTCTCTGGGTGCAGGGCTCTTTATTCAAGAGCCCTGCACTAAAAAGAGCAAACAAAATTACCTGTATTATGAGGCTCATAGCTATTGCCTCCTTCTCTCAAATTTAATGGAGCGTGTAATCAACAGGCATCTTCTGAGATACCATAAAACATCTGCAAATTATTGAGCGAACGGTTGCTCAACCGGTGCCTTTCTTATGTTTTCATACACTACTGGGCGCAAGTAATTGACCTTGGTAAAGGGCACGCCGCAAAACTCGGTGCTGTCATGAGTACTGCTGTGTCTGCATATCAATGACACGCTGTCCATTGACGGTATTTATGGCAAGCCAACATCCATCAGGCAGCATCCAGTGAAAAAAAAACATAATTATGGCTCAAATGAAGAGGATTTTTACATGAGTGTCAGAACTTTACAGTACAGTACAGAACAGTACTAGCTTTTGACGGTATCGATATTACAATCTACAAATGGGTGTTGAATTACGAGTTTACATTAGTTGGGAAATATGCTCTAATGTTGTGAAAGTGTGTATAAAACTTCTATTTTAAATATATGTACTCACCTTTCAATTAACTTAGCCTCGACACAGACGATTGGATTTACAATTCTTACAATGTCTCTGAAAAAGATTGCATTTTAACAAAATCGTTTAACATTAAACAACCTTATTAAAGTAAAAAAATAAAAAGCAACGAATAACGATTTATAATAAGTCGAATAGCACAGGCTTCAAAAATAAATATATTTTTCAACACAAATCAAATTAAAATATAAGTCCGTGTGTCCGTCAGTGTTCTTAGACATCTTCCCCAAAACCTATCTCTTTTTTTGTGCGTGTAGAAACCCCCTCGGGCCGTTACCCCACCGGGGTTTTCGGTGGGGCGATGTATTGAAATCGAACCAACTAAAACCACACGGTGTGCCGTGCTGCGCCTTAAATTTAGGTGATGTCCAGGCACACACGGACGCCACCCGCGGCCACACTCAGGGCGGCATGAGGCGTTGGTGCGTCCGAGTGGTGATCGTCCTCGCCATCGGACCCTTTCTGCGAGATGACGTCCTCACAGAAGGCCCCCAAAATCTATCCCCAATTTTTTGTTGCTTTAAAATTATGTCTTTAAAATCCATTACCTCGGCGTAATGCTCTAGTTTTAGACAAACGTATTTGTCCATATACTTACTACATACATATACGGGTATGTACATATATATCGTATCGTATTTACTTTATAAAAAATTTCTACGGAATCCTCGTAACTTTATACAAGTTTTTCAACATTCTATGCGGGTTTTTATCAAGCCTTAAAATAAAGTATCTAAAAAAATATCACTCTAATATGCCATTACTTGACGTCAATAAGGCTGGGCTCCGATAGATCACAACCTAAAGGTTCCATTTTGGGGGAGATTTGATATAATATCGAATCTTCCAATTTATTTTTCCCATCTATTGCCAAAACGTGGTGTTCCCTAACGGGCATCGTTTGGTGTGACGACAAGAATATTATGGTCTAGCGGTATTTTTTCTTTCGGAATTTCGACACGGTGGCTGCGGTAAAAGCATTCTTTCTAAAAGATTCTCGTAGGCAATATATCTGAAATATGTGGTTTTATGGCCGTCGAAATTCTTATCTAAGCGCAAATAATTTTATTAATATAGATTACGTAATATAAAGTTTCTTAACAAGAAAGCTTTCTTGTTAAGAAACTTTATAATCTTTAGATGCTGCAGTGTGTGTTCGAGCACCCATTTAGGAAGATAAGAGGAAAATTACAGAATTGAAGATTATCCTTCTAAGCATGTTTGTAAAAGCTTTATAAGGTAAGCTTTATTATAGAAGGTTAAAGGTACCTTACCTTCAAGCTTCTTTAATAATATTTGTTTTGTTATTTTAGTTTTTTTTCGCTGTAAGTGAAAAACTATTTTTAATGGCCGGAAATATATATATTTTTTTTCTGATTCAACTAATGTACATTGGACGTTCTACTCTAACGTAAATTTTTACATAGCTGTAAAAAAGACGATAATTGGTTCGTTAAATATTTATAATATCCCACTAATATTATAAATGTGAAAGTTTGGATTAATGGATGGATGGATGTTTGTTACTCTTTTACGCAAAAACCACTGAACCGATTGCGATGAAACTTGGTAAGTAGATAGCTGGAGACCTGGATTAACGCATAGGCCTTTACATTTTATCTCGATATTCATACGGGATCGGGACTTACACGGGTGAAACCGCAAGGCACTGCTAGTCGTTAAATAAATATTACTAACTAGCTGGCCCGACAGAAGTTGTCCTGCCATAATCTCGATAGTTTTTTTAATTTAACGGAATAAAAGCACTTAGGTATTTTGCTCATTTTTCTTTCCTAAAAACCTTATTCGGGTTATCACTAACATTCAAAAGAAATAAAAAAACCGGTCAAGTGCGAGTCGGACTCGCGCACCGAGGGTTCCGTAAAATATTTTTATTATATGATGGAACTAAAAATGTACGGTTTTCGCAATTTACCCTTTATCTGTGCTATAAGACGTTGCTTGGTACCAAATTACAAGATTCTGAGTTCACGGGAAGTACCCTGTGGGTTTTGATTTCCTTGCGAGTGTCGAAAATTTGCGGAAATTTGCGGCTGTATCTGTGTTCCTGAAAAAAAGGGTCTTGACAGACAGACACACGGACGGACGGAAAACAAAGTGATCCTATAAGGGTTCCGTTTTTTCCTTTCGAGGTACGGAACCCTAAAAATAGTCAAATCAATCGAGGCATTCTCAAGTCATGCGCTTACCCACGAACAGCAGTTTAACTTATCAAAATGTTTAGATCAAATCGATCTCTCTGCATTTTATATTTAGTTGTCTACACAACAAAAAAAAATGCACAGTTAAAATTTATTAATATGAGACCAAGAAGTAAGTTAAATATCTTTTATTTTTATGGTATATAGAGTAAACGAGCAAGCGGGTCACCTGATGGTTAGTGACTACCGCCGTCCATGGGCACCTGCAACTCAAGAGTCACAAGTGCATTGCCGGCCTTTAAGGTGGGAGTAAGGGAGGAGAGAAAAGGGGGATAAGGAGTGAGGGAGGGAGAGGGGAAGGGGGAGGGGAAAGGGAAGGGTTAGGGCCTCCAGTAACCTCACTCACTCGGCGAAAAACAATGAATCATTGCTTCACTGCCGGTTTTCTGTGAGGCCGTGGTATCACTCCAGCCGAGCCCGCCCATACCTGCCGAAGCATGACTCTCCCACGACTAAACGTTTTCTAATATGTAAAAGTCACGTATAATTTCTATTGATTCTTAGTTAGTAATGTCGTTTTGTGTTATTTGCCTAACTGTTAGATTTTTTAGAATTATTTATTTTTAATGGTTAAATATAAATATTTTTCAATAATTTATATCTCAATTTCATATGTGAAAATATTAATCATTTTTATCCTTATCACTATATTAAAACGTGAAGATAATTCTTTGTACCCGTTTTTAAGCAAATATCGCGCACGGAGGAATGTCATATTTGGATTTCTTAAAGTGTGTACGTTAAAGTGCAGAAATTTAAAACTTTTAATCAATGTCCCACTTTTATTATAAATGTGAAAGTTTAGATGGATGGATGTTTGTTACTCGTTCACGCCAAAACTACTGAACCGATTGCGATGAAACTTGGTATGTAGATAGCTGGAGACCTGGATTAACAAATAGGCTACTTTTTATCCCGATATTCTCACGGGATCGGGACTTATGCGGGTGAAACCGCGGGGTGCTGCTAGTGTGTTTTAAACGGAAACATTATGTGACAACGGCTACAAATAGAAATACTGACATGCCACGGCCCGGCATGTCAACACAATATGAGTTTAAGTTACACTGGTCATTGATATAAAACAAAACATTCAAAACTTAATAAAACTGAGACTCATAATAACGCATAAATCATTGGAATACAAATAATACAAATAAATTAGTCACAGTCAAATGTACAATAATAAAAATAAAATATAATTATTCAGTGTACCTACTACGTGCTGAATGTCAATCAGCCGATGCCTCCATGTGCAACTCGACAGCATCTATTGATATATATACAGTGCAGCCGTCCTGCACATACTTTCAGCATGCTCTTGTGCATTGTTGCCCTTCCGCAAACATGCCGGACGCGCTACAGTATCGAGAGAGTCCCACCAGCATCCTAAACGTCAGGCTATCTCTAACATACGCGAAGAAAACTCTTTGTACCCTTTTTTATCAAATTTCGCTCACGGTGGAAAGTGAAATTTGTAAACAATATGTGTTATAAATTTAAAAATTATGTGAATATGGCTACATCATGGTACACATGTCCAGTATTTATGTTGTCTTGTCAAGGGACCGTAAGGTCAATGATAGTTTAACTTATACTGGAAATGAATAGGTAGATTTATTATATATTTATATGTAGTTATTTATAATAAATAAAACAATTTTTTTTACGAATTATTGTCGCAACTCGACCCAAACGCGATTTCTATGCTAATAATTTCTATTAATTCTTAGTTAATAAACAGGTTTTATATTGCTTAACTATTTGATTTTTTAATTAAATTATAAATTTTTGATTTGGTTAAATATAAACATTCTACAATAATAAATTTCTGAATTTCATTTATGAATATATTTTTAAATCTTGGGGAAATTACAGCGGAAACTCGCTGTAAAAGTGAATTTACCACAAATTCCAGGTGGGAAATAAAGACTGCGGAATTGCAGCAAATTCCTGAGTCCTACCTACTAGTCTACCGTCTTTATTTGTGGGCATTTTTTCAGGAAATAGAACTATATAAATATATTGAAATAGCAAAACCTTATCGAAATACAATATGTTATCCAAATCGTTCGAGCAGTTTCCGGTGTATACAAATTATATACACAAATATATAAAAAAACAATTCCTTAACGTAGAACACAATTAGGTACATTTATGACGTCACAAATATATAACAAGTGCTCGAGTGGCACCGTATCACTTGGAAACAACCATTGTGTACATAGTCTCCAAGCTTTTTAGAGCGTAACCAAACAGGTTTTTTACAAAAGCCTTATTACATTAAGTCAAATCTCCAGGCAGTTAGCGACGTATTTAGTTCGTAGTAATAGTGTAGAACATTCTTTTTGTTCACAAAATATTATTACTTGTATATTAGTAAAGGATCTTTTCCTCTAAAAAATTAAGTTTATGTAATGCTAACTTTACCCGTAACTTATAAATTTGATTAAACACAATGTAAAAATTGTTTAAAAATAAATGAAATGAAATGAATATAATATTCACGGATCCCAGATGCATGACATAACAATTATATTTAAGCGTAATTAAGTTTGTACGAAACTCTGAGGTCGCGACTTCTAGTCAGGTCTTATTCTATTGTGTTTTGTATTATTACCAGCAGTACAAATGATACAATTATAATATAATTCATTTTACATACACAACAGAGTGCACAGAACTGTTACACTGTCCCTATGCTTTCAAATTTTCCAAATGTTTTACCCGTTTCGATAATACCGTCCAGACCGTATTCGGCGAATTCGACTTGGAACTTATTATTGAGACAGCACCCCCCCCCCCCCGACATAATTGATGTAATGTAATAAAATAATTGTAATGTATGGCCGCCAGTGGTCGGGCCTTGAGCTTGTCCCGTTTGGCATCGAGCTCTTCTTGACGTCGTCTTTCCAACTCCAATACTTTAGTGCGCATAGTACGCCTCTACAGTGGCCTGTCCGCCGCCACTACCTCTCACTGCGACGGGTCAAGGTGGCAACGCTTCGTTCAATACACGAAATGAGCGCAGATTTCCCGCTTCAAAACTGATGTTTTTTTTATATTTTTTATTATAAACACTGCAAGTTTCTTTAATGCCTTCAAAAAAGGCATGAAGATGAGGTTTGAGAAATAAATTACGAGGTTACATTTGCACATAGTAATATCTCATATCCAACAATAAATATCAGTGTCACTTTCCAGCCTAAACTTCGCGGGAGAGTAGATAATTGAAAACTTTTCTGGCTAGCTACCAAGTACCTTTTTGTGAACGATTTGGTTAATTGTTGAAAAATTCTCATTATGACTTTACAAAGTTGTGGGAAGTTAAATAATGATGAAAAGATCTTCAGATTGGTGTTCCATTTATCAGTTTCTGTATTTGAACCTTGAATACGTTAAGTAGAGTTCTAATCTGTAACGACCCTAAGACCAGAGAATGTTCATCATTTGAATAATTCGAGCTTAGAATGACGACATACCCAGTACCACTTTTTTTTTTTACCTGAGCTAACGGTGAAGTGGTATGTCGGAATTGCACCGACTAAAACCACACGGTATTCCGTCACAAGTGGGCTTATTGCAGGGCACCCGGGAATACCCTAAGAAGGAAGCGTCCGGGAACCTATACCCAGCACTACCTAATGTAAAAAACTCTAATTACTTATTAATTACTAATCTTGTAATGAACGTTGTTACGCGAATTTTTATTTTTTTCTCTTCTATAACCACTAGCCCTAGTTTTTAGTGATCCTGACTGCTGAGTTTTGGGTTCAATTCCCACCCAGGACAAATAATTGTGTGATGAGCATGACCATTTGTACTGTGTCTGGGTGTAATGTATCTATAATATGTATGCATGTCAGCACGCAGCAGTCTGGTTACCATATCCCTGGCTCTGCCTAGTTTGGGATCAGACGGCCGTGTGCGAAATGTGTCAACTGTGTCAAGTTATTATTATTCTTTTATAACTCCATGAGAAAGGAAAAGTGTGTCCTTTTTATTAAAAGTGGTTTACACGATTTACATAATTAAAGTTCAATCTGTTTATACAACTATCGTAGTACCCGTGAGACTGTGGCCCGCTAGACAACCAAGCTTCCAAGGTTGGGAGATCCACCCTTTGTATTCTGAAGACTTAGCACCCTATCTCTCAGCAAGTATCTTATAATCGAAAAGTACTTCAAAGCGATGTGTATATTCAATCGTATTCGATTATTCCAGAAACTGACCTCAAAGTGCTTGCAAATATAATTGGGTTCAGAAGATTGATGTGCGAAGTGTTGCGTCAGCTAGGGAGTTTTTGGGAAGGTTATCATATACATAGGTTGTTAGGAACACTGAGTGTGGGATTTCCGGACATTTATTAGGGTCGGCTTTTTGTCTAACAAGCTTCACAGTGCAGCAATTCATATCTAGACGCAGTACCCAGAGGCTCATATAAGATAACTCCTTAAGTGAATCAGTTATTTTATACTAGCAGCGCCACGCGGTTTTACACGCGTAAGTCCCGATCCCGTGGGAATGTCGGGATAAAAGTAGCCTATATGTTAATCCAGATCTTCAGCTATCTACATACCAAGTTTCATTGCAATCGGTTTAGTGGTTTTTGCGTGAAAGAGTAACAAACACCCATCCAAACTTTCACATTTATAATTTTGGTGGGATTCAATCGGGTCAATATTACTCTGTTAGGTATTTATGTGTTTTTAAACAACTCCCTACTTGTTGTGCAGGCCTGATGTAAAAGCAAGACATATCTGTGTCATGTGAGTTGCGTCTGTAGAGATAGAAGCCACAAATCCCCACGCAGTGGCAAAAGTCGTCAAATTTATATAACTGCTCCATCCTTTCTATATGAAAGGATATAGTTAGGCATGTAATTCAATAAAGTTAGCGCTGTGGGAAGCAATGACATTTCGAATAAAATTTCGTTTTGCTTATATAACCCTCACAGAGGTTGTGGCATCGTGAGAAATTTCGTATAAATTACCATTATATTCTATACAACATTTCCCAACCCACATGCTTATGTGTGCTTAATCCGATCGGCACCCTTATGTAACAGCTATTACAATCGACGCGTTGTATCCTCATCATTATACACAATACACAAATTCTAACAATAGGTAATCTCCATCTACCTGAAAGTGAATTGCTGATGAGCGCGTGTGTATGCCTATAAAGGGCCCAAACATGAACTCTACTATAATATTCAAGGGGTAAACTTAAAATTTGGTTATTGCTCGTAAAAGCGACAGAATCAGAGCTAAACATTCAGTTATTTCTCTTAATAGCGACACATTTAGAATGTTTGAATGAAGATTAATAATAATTTAAAGATATGCAAAACCTACACTTCGTGTACAATGGGCGTCGTTATCATACAAACGATGGATTGCATTAAAGAGATAGACTTGCATTTCTATTGAGGTGTAATATGTTTAATAATAATACACAGTACGACATTATTCACGTACTTCTAAAAGGATTTCTTTTTGTGTGTACGGGGGCCACACTAAAAGTATTTAGAAAATAATAAAAACGGAATGATATAGGAGCCTGTTAATGTTTTTATTGCTTTTAGTCTAGGCTCCGTTCCTTTCTAAGCACTGACGCATGCGATGGAACCATTGACTGAAAAAGTGAGCCCACTCTTCTTTAGGGATCTCTTCCACGCCTATTTCAAACGCAGCCACCTTTATCCTTTACTTTTGGAAATAAATAAAAGTCACAAGGTGCCAGGTCGGTGCTGTAAAGAGGATGACTCACTAGCTCCACACCTTCGATAGACAAATATTCGATAGTCCGTCTGGCGGAATGAGCTGGAGTGTTGTCGTGGTGGAGGAGGATCCTGCTTCTTGGGCGCTGCTGTCTAACATTTTCCAAGACAACTGGTAGACAATGACGGACATACCAATCTGCAGTAACAGTCCTTTTATCTTCTAGAGTGATTGTTGTGAAATGACCCGTTCGTCCAAAGAATGAGGCAATCATCTTTTTCCCTTGACTTCTGCCCTTCTTTACTTTTGACGGCAAATCTTCGAATGGAAACATTCATTGCGCAGATTTACTTTTGGCTCCGAGTTCGTAACAAAATATCCAGCTTTCATCATCTGTAACGATGTCATATACAACATTCGAGTCATCTCCGTCATACTTTTCATGCATTGAGCAGCACCAATCCAAATGACGGCGTCTTTAATCTTCCATCAAATTATGAGGTATCCATCGAGTACAAAGCTTTCTGACGCCTAAATGTTAATGTTAGACTGTTTGTACTTGACTCATACCAATGCCTGAAGCTGTCCGAATCTGTTGATACCCTTCTATCAGTTTCTATCTTCTGCCGCACAGCACTCTCGTTATCTTCAGTTGTCGCTGTAGAAGGACGTCCTTCTCGAAAATCATCAATGAGTTTGCCTCGACCACGTTTAAACTCATTAAACCAGTTGTGAACAGTGGTACGAGATGGGGTTTCGTAAAAAATCCAATCGAAGTCTATAGTTACATTGTTGTTGAGTAAAATCGCAACGAAAGTCGTAATAAATCATTGAGCGCTAATTTTCTCTAATCAAATTCATTGCGATGCACGACAGACACTTTTTAAATTGCCGCCAATTTGTAAAAACAAATGACATATGAAATCATAGTCATACAAATATATAAATACGTATAAAGCCGTAAAAAGGCAACCAGCCTCCCAGATATTGAGTATTTTTCGTAGTTCATGGTCGCTTGCAGGATCAGGTGTAGGTATTACTTTTTTTTTTTTTTTAACGTGTGGAAACCCCCTCGGGTACCACCGCACCGAGCTGATACTCGGTGAAGTTGGTATGTCGGAATCGAACCGACTAAAACTACACGGTGTTCCGTCACGGGTGTCTATGGCGGAGGGCTCAGGTATAACCTATAAAGGAACTCCCTGGGCCCCCGACAGACTTGACTACCTTCCCATAAAGCAAGGTAGTCTCGCAGGCGTAAGTGGGAGCCGAGTAGGTATTACTTGCGCCTTTCCTATAAAAAGAAAACTTACAAGCAGACGTGTTTTGTGGCTCACCCCGTAAATAGATTTATTTATTTATTTGAAACATTGAAGACTTACAGCTACAAATATTTAATACGATACAAATTTCAATAGTCACCTGAAAGCCAATTACAAGTCTTCGCGTGTAGAGTTATACTAATAATTTGATATGCAATCTAAGAAGAAAAAAAAAAAAAGAAGCGGTATACAAATTTAAAGACTAAATTGACTGACGCATGATCTCACCGAACCGCTTCTGTTATATTATGTGCATTCTAGGTTTTAATATTATTTACAAGAGAAAAACAGACCACTTAAGCACCTTGTAGCCGAAGGAACACTGATAGCAAAGGGGTCAATGTCGTGCTGTTTACATAGTTTGTTAAAGTTTCTGCTTGCTCGCACAATATAGCTATTCTGCCTATAATAAGATGTAGTTCTAGGTACACTTAGCGGTGGATTGAAATGAGCTGATTTACATGGAATATTAATATATATTTTGGCTAAAAGCTCGGAGCAATCTATATCATTTTTTAATAGTTTTAAAAGGAACAAATAGTCAGCTATTTCACGCCGGTCAGAAAGCGGTAATATGTGAAACTTTCTACAAAGTTTTAGATAGTTATTAGAGTGATATGGAAGCTTTTGATGGTAACACAGGTATTTGATAAAACGTTTTTGTATATTTTCCAAACGGTCGATATACACCTGATAGCGTGGGCTCCATATAAGCGAGGCATATTCAAGATGGCTTCTAACAAACGTGCAGTATACAATTTTA
The DNA here is from genome assembly GCA_949752705.1 of Callimorpha dominula. Classification (NCBI taxonomy): domain Eukaryota; kingdom Metazoa; phylum Arthropoda; class Insecta; order Lepidoptera; family Erebidae; genus Callimorpha; species Callimorpha dominula. The sequence continues at coordinate 14,906,809 of OX457007.1, forward strand.
AGAGTTTTAGCTTCGGTAAAAGACTTGGAAAGGCGCATGATAAATCCGAGTGCTTTAGAAGCCTTCTTAACGATGTTGTCAATATGTACGTCAAAGATCAATTTGCTTTCGTGATGCACACACAAGTCACGGATAGTATTTTGTCTAGGCAAGATTGTTCCACTCAATATATAGTCATTGACTTGTATGGTATGTTTCCTGGTGAATGTAACCACTGAGCATTTTGAAGGATTGAGGTCGAGCTTATTAATCTTGCAATACTCGTCGAGACGATATAAGTCCTCCTGTAATGCAATCGCGTCTGCAGACGATGTTATCGTTTTGATAATCTTCATGTCGTCTGTAAAGCAGAGTAGCGAGGACGAATGCAGATACGAATCAATATCATTCACATATATCACAAACAACAAAGGTCCGAGAAGAGACCCCTGCGGGACTCCGCTTGGAACCGTAACCCAGGTAGACATGTAGTTATTTAACACAACAGCTTGTGATCTATTGTCTATATAGGAGGAGAACCATCTGAGAAGATCACCACGAATACCAATGTCCCTTAATTTCTTTGTTAAGATGAAAGAATCAACGCGATGATATGCTTTACTATAATCAGTATAAATGACATCGACCTGCCCACCCCTATCCACTTGCGTGATGTGATCGTTTAGTTAAATTAGATTGGTCACAGTTGATCGCCCCTTTAAAAACCCGTGTTGAAATGGACTCAGTGACTTTTCAATGGCCGGGTATAGCTGGTTGTAAATGATCCTTTCAAATATTTTAGATATTTACATTACTCCCCCGTGTGTCATGAAAATCGATTTAGCAGTTTATATGTTCAATTGTGAAATGTATTTATGGAGTATACATTAGCAACAAACATTTAGTAATGTAACAGCAAACTATAGAAACGTAAATGTGTGGATGAGATGAACGGTCACTTAACATCGTTCCTCATCACTAAGTTAAACAGGAATGTGTTTTCTGAGGTGATCTAATCTTGAGTTGAGAATGTATCCGTAAAGAAAAGTTGATGAAAAAATCGACGAAAAACAAGGGGATCAACCGTGTTTTGTAATTATGCGGTTATTCGCAACATTTACTCTCGCCATTGGCTACTGGGGTCTGGAGCGAATTAACTAACAAACTTTTTCATTATTTTTTTGTTAATTGGAATATCGATATTATTCCTATGCATTTGTACATGTCCATGGCCGCGCTTATGATTTATTTAGTACATATTAATATGCACATGTCTACTAAATAATTCGAACACAAAATATTATTCGGAATTCACACAGCCTGAATGTTGGATTTTAATAGCAATTCATTAAACGTTTTATAGCTGGTTAAAGGTGCAATCACTACTTTATAAGAATCATATTTAATGATTTGTTTATAAAAAATAAGGTAAGATTTAAAAAAGAGGCCAATCTATACACGCAGTTGGTTAGCAGTAGCATAAGACAAGTTACGTTGTGACAGTTTAATTATTAAAAGCATTAATTCCTTTTGGACTGTTATTTTTACACTTTTATGAGTTACTAGCTGACCCGGCACACGTTGTTTTGCCATATTAATTATTTGTAATGAATATTTTGGTAGTCAAAAAATTATTGACTATAAAAATAACAAAACACCAATCATTAATTTTCTTAATTCGAAGTACTTCATTAACTAAACTGACATACTTAAAGTTTAACAGTGGGAGAGCAATGCTTCGGCACGTATGGGCCGGCTCGATCGGTATATGGATAAAGCAATGCTTACGTTGTATTTCGCCGAGCGAGTGAGGTTATCGGTGGCCCTAACCCTTCCCTCTCTCCGTCTTCCCCCCCATCTCTCCATCTCCCCTCCTCTCCTAATCCCACCTTAAAGGCAGGCAAGGCACTTGTGACTCTCGAGTTGCAGGTGCCCATGGGCGGCGGTAGTCACTTACCATCAGTTGACCCGTCTGCTCGTTAACCCCCTATTCCATAAAAAAAAGTTTGACATCGACTTGACTGCAATCGATTATTACAATCGATTATAACAATCTTACTTTCTATTTTCACTGAGTTAAATACTTTAAAAAAATTGTACCAATGAAAGTAAGAATACTAATATCGCTATTAAAAACGGGGGTTGATCGTAGAGGGTTGAAAATTCAGGGTTGTATGTATTTTCTAATGCTGTATCATAAAAAAATAAAAAAAAAGAATTTATTTAATAATTAAAAAAAAAATTAGGGGTGGACTACCCTTCATATTTAGGGGGATGAAAAATAGATAAGAGTCGTTTTTCAGACCTACCCAATATGCACACAAAATTTCATGAGAATCGCTCAAGCCGTTTCGGAGGAGTATCATAACTAACATTGTGACACGAGAATTTTATATATTAAATATTGACTTGTCACAAAAATCAATGTTTTCTTAATACGTTCTATAGATTACGGATCAGACTTGATCTTGTGCCTATGCTCCTATTCATAAAATACGCCATATGATTTGTACTTTATCTACAAACCGATCTGATGATTACATTCAGAATATATACTTGCGACACGTTTCGGCTTCGCACGTGTGCAATTTAGAGATTTAGAGTTGTAATTATATCGTGAGACATATTTCAAGTCCACGGCTTACAGATTTAACATTTTTTTGCGTTCAAGACACTGTAGCCTCTATATTTTTAAAGAGTGTTTCTAGTTTACTAAAAAAATATTAGTTAGTAACAATTAGACAGCGTAGGGCTGTTCGCTTACACCGCGACATTATTCTTACCCTCGTAACTTTCTAAACAAAAGGTCCTATTCTAATAATTAAAAGATAAATTAACATGTACAAAATTAATCTTGATTATGAAACTATTTCGTTGGAAAATAATTAATATCATGATCCGAATGTCATCCTAACTTTTAAACTTTTGCGTTCCATGATCTAATTATGAATATGTACTTACGGGAATTAACGCGATCACCTAATAGGTATTACATACCTTTGAATTACCTACCTGACATTTACAGTAACTTGCACTGGCTGTGAGCACCGCCTGTGACTACTGCCAGTGCAATCAATATGTAATACCTAAATACCTATTACGTGATGGCCGTACCGTGTTTTGATTTACTAATTAAACAAAAAGCGGTTATTGTGACTTAACAATAGTTGACAAACAAATAGTTAGACATAATAGCCTTTCTGATTTTTTGTTGCTAATGATAAGTACTCTAAACATTATTTTATATGTCATCAATAGTTTTCGCAGCGCATGCCAAATGATATCTACGTTTTATAAACAAATTTTTGATTCCTTGGGTTCAATTCATGCAATTTTCGTAGGTATCTCTAATGAAAAAAAAAAAAAAAAAACATACCGGTATAAGGAAGCATGGATATGAAATGTAAAATACATTTGGGAATTGCAATGACTACTGAAAAATTATTTATTCTCAAAAATTTTTTAATAACATATTTATTGTGGCAATCGGAATTGTCCAAAAGAAGTAATAGCTCAACTCTCCGTACATTACTATTAGAAAGCACGTTATTAGGGAGGACAAGGTTACGTAGCGGCCTACGTGAGCGATCCTGACAACACGTACGCGAAGCGGCGCGATAACAACAAACTGACAGTCGATACCAATTGAGACGTTCTACCTTACCAAAAGCACGTGTAGTGCGGTGCGGTGATGACCTAGCGCCGCGACTGCGATCAGTTTGTTTGGTATTTGCGCGCGATCGGGATTCGGTCTGATCGTTTGTTTTGGTTTTTGGTCTGATTATTTGTTTGCTTTAAGCCGAATCCGCACGTTTGCCACTTGCCACAAACTACAAACCTCTACAAATTGATTTTGGGAATCAAACATCGCCATCCACACGCTTGCAAGTTCGTTAGTGTGTTTTTCAGAAGCAAGCATGAAGGACATCGACAACTTGTGTCGGCCATAACATTTGGCTTAAGTTATTTTTATATAAAAACAAGAAAATAAGTAAAAGAAAAATACGGCAAAGAAGATGATGGATGTAAAAATTCATAAAAAACGTACCAGGTAATTATTAAATTATTTTATTTAACATTGATTAGAGATATGTAGCTACATGTGTGTATTTAATTAAATATATTATTATTTTCATAGTGCTATGTCTCTATATAATATATTTTTTATTTCATTGCAGGGAAGAAAATGGAAGAAAAATTTAACGAACTTCTTCATGAACCATCCGGACAATTTGCTAATTTCTGCTGAATGAGCTATACTGATTTTGAATTGTTGCTTAGTGCAATTTCACTTTGATTTCAAAATTTCTTGGATGGGCCAATTATTCATTTTTTTATTATTGCGTATCAGAAACGATCGGTACGGACGCACATGTCTGATCGTCGCTAGCGCGCAAGGCATACTAACAACACACAAACATGTAGATGCATCGCAAGCGCTTGCCGCAAGCAAACATACTATCCACACGTTTGAATTTGTGACTGCTTGTTGAGGTTTGGCAAGAGTCTGGATGCGGCATAATGTACGACCACAGCGGTGGTGGTGATGAGGGACGTTTGGAGCGCACGTAGGATAAAACTATCGATCATCATTTGCTTTAAACCGCCTACGTATGACGTTGGCAATACTGCCGTTGTATGTGTTAATAGGTTAATAGGTTAAGTTTACACCGACAGTTTTCCGCAACTCCACGACAAAGCGCATATTTTGCGTTGGTAGGAATAAAAGCTATTCGAGCCACCCTAACTCCCCGAAGAATCACAGTAACCCCTTTACGTTACCGACGATTTCGGAAAGTGACCCTGGCGAGCCAAGGTACTTAGCCCGGTATTCTGCAACCCCCTGACAGTCCAACAGTACATGTTTCCTCTGCTTTCATGCAAGCTCTACACAGTGGGCTGTACCGGTTATCACTTACACTCAGGCATGCGACATGCTTTTTTACCAACTTAGCTATTTAAAACAAATTATCCTGTAAACTGTGGGAATAATAGTTTATTGCTTACTTTCCCCAATCCATCCGCATAAGCAGTATCCTGTTCCTTCCATTACCTTTCCGACACATCTTTATTTCCCAAAGTGCCCGATTGAATTAAAATAATGGGGGTGTTTAATACGCCTCTGCCTAGCCCTTCGGCGATACATGCTTGAATGTATGTATGCATCTATCATCATCTCTTCTAAAATTGATATCCCATTTCTCATGCATTAGTTCCTGTTGTGCAACTTCCTTTCAGGAACTATATTAAATATTCAGCATTTAGCGATATGTATGCAGCGCTGCTTATTCCGTATATGAAACTTTACGTCATATAATATGCACAGCCGGACCATAATAGCTATCTTCTATCTTCCATTATATCAAGTATCTTGGGATCAAGATGTACTTAACTTCAGAATCTGTGTACTTAACTTTTAATATTTTCATATTATATAATGTAACCAAACCCCGAGTGGATTTGGTTACATTAGTACTTACCGCAGTGCATGTTCACTGAAAGACAAGCATACTAGATTTAGCATCTAGAAAGATATTTTACCCGTTACGGCAGTAATATTAAAAACTATTAATGTGTTTCAGATCGAGACGTCAGTTACTGCGTTTTGAGCACTCCTTAAAGTATGAACGTAACTATTTCTCTTCGAGAAAGGCATAAAGTATAAACTTAAGCTTCACCTTTCATTCCAGAAAGAATTTCATAAATTAAAATATACCCTTATTAAGCTTTTATATATGACCTGTTGGCGTCAAAACCACCAACTTTAATCATTACACTCCTGTCCATAACTCCTGTAACGGTTTCCTTCAAGATATTGTTTTTTTGTTTTCGTTGTGTATTTCATTTAGACAAATATGATTGTGTTTCTGTATTTTATGTTTTTTGGAGACAGAATCACTTAACTGGGATTGGACCGCAGTAAGACAGCACAGTAATGTGGTTGTTTGTTATCATCGCTTCGCATCGCAATCACTTAACCACAGTCCTCGAGATACTTCCCCAACCATATATCAAGTTTATTTTAATTTTGCCAAATGCCGTGCAATTTCATAGGTAATAAATAGGTAAAGTAAAGTAAAGTTTCATATTAAAATAACGTCAATCTTATTTCACACATTGTCTATGTTGGTCTTTACATCTATTACAAACTACATTTACGTGTAGCATATACCTTCTTCTTAATAAAACTGTGTTAAATACAACATAGAAAAGTGAAAGCGAATTCCTAGGAATCCCTAGTGAGACTCTTGGAAAAGTTCTGTTACGAATAAATCAAAGGTTGCAATCCCGCAGAGAATTACATAACTTTATTCATAATAGCTGACCCGCGCAACTTCGTCTGCGTTTGTAAATTTTCCCCGTTTTTGCAACATTTTTCATTGATACTCCGCTGATATTGGTCCGTAGCGTAATGTTAAATAGCCTTCCTCGATAAATGGGCTATAAAACCCTAAAAGAATTTTCAAAATCGGATCAGTAGTACCGGAGATTACCCCAAGTTAGGTTATCTTTGTTTTCCGACTGTTGAAAATCAATTTTTGTCTGTGGTTTATTGCTTTTATAAAACGCATTTTTCAAACACAGACGAATAGCATGAAAAGTACCTACCGTCTTCCAATTTTCGAGTCGCAAAAATCAAAGTAAATAAAATAAATAGACATACAAAAATACATCCTTCCTTTGATACTTCAATAATAAATCTATACTAATACTTTTAGTAAAGATGATTATTTGTTTAAACAAGCTAATCTCTGGAACTACTACTCGGATTAAAAAAATATATTTGTATTTGATAGCCAGATTCATAAGGAATGGTACAGGCTATGTAACATCACGCTATGACGCTTAGGAGTGGAGCAATGACCATAAACGCAGGTGAAACTGCGGAGCACGGCTAATATAATAGGTATACATAAAAGTAAGGTTATTCATATTCATTTATCCTTAAAGGGAAATAGGCACATTTTCTATTAAAAACTTTTTTAGCACGTCATACAATGAATACTTTATTGTACCTCTACACAACTGTCACGTATTTTTTCTCATATACATACCTATACAAAAAATGACAACCGAACGAAAAGTTATCTGAAAACATAAACACGTGTACGTCAAACATCAAAAACGTTTACAACAAACAGCCAGATGCACTACAAATTTCTGAAAAGCTTACCTGATCTCAATTCGAAAGGCATGATCAAGCGTGAAAACCGCCCCTCCCGTGCAGTTACCCCGGTCACAGAAACGACCCACCACCCCGCGACATTGCACGCCAACTAATGCATTGCACACACACTCACACACTGGGCACACGTGGAACAACACAATTTACGATGTTAAGGCTGCACAGCGACGGAGGTTAGTCGTCAATGTGATATACCATCACGCACGGTGTATTCCCATTTCGTGAAAAACGATTTGAATCGCTGACGCGACGCGGCGAACACGGCAATGGCGAGGTCACTTCTGCCGTTCTGTCGCGGCGCGCGCCGTCAGCGCCCCCCGTTACCATGACTACAGTCCCGGGCGATATCTGCCCCGGTCCTCTTTTGGTGAACAAAAACAAAAATAGCAAATTAATTGCGTAATCGTGTACCGTGAACATTTTTGCTAAGGTTAATTAGTACATCAAAAGGGTGCGTAAGTTAAAAATGGATGTCTACGGGCTGTGATGAGGTAAGGCCTTAGGTTTTTATAACGTTCGCTTAACCTTTGGAAGGGTATCGATGAACCAAAATTTTTGTTTACGAAAAGAGTAAAAATAACGTTTAAGTATTTGCCTTTTAAATGATATACAATCCGGTACACTTTTACAGATGTGGGTATTTTTAATTTTATTATTTAGACATGGTCTGTATCTGTAAATGTATAGCCCTTTGGTGACGCAATGGTAAAAAAATATGTAAATGGGTACTCAGACAGAGCACAGTATAGATTCAGCTTGCTACGTTCCTGACGAAATAAAATATGTAATGACAATAGAAATAAAAGGTTAACGTAATTACTGGCGGATAAGTCTTTTCTTTCAGTAGTGCATTATTTATTTAAGCTTTCCTCGGAAAAACTTACACAAGTGAAACTTATGTAATAGACATTTTCTACGAGACAATCCTATGAATAGATAAAATGAAGTCGGGTGCTAATTTTATCGGCATAAGGAAATCGTAATAATTAGTAAGTACTCGTAGTCATTTATGTAATAATAATAATATACAGGTGCAACTAACCTCACGAAGAGTATGATTACGAATTAAATATATACACATTTTCATACGCGCTAATCTCAGGAACTACAGTTTCGAATTGAAAAATAATTTAGTGTTGGATAGCTTATTTATCGAGAAGGCTATATAACATCACGCTACAATACAATAGGAGCGGAGCATCAATGAATAATGTTACAAAAATGGGGAAAATTTACAAACGCAGACGAAGTTGCGCGAGTCTGCGAATCGATGTAATTTAGACAGTTATTTTAAATTACGTTGCCTATTCATAATATATGTTCATGATAAATCAGTCCTTTAGTGTCTAATGTGAATGTTTACCTTACCGATCTCGCGAATGGATGCGTTGAAATACTATAATATTAATAATGACTAAAAGCCTAGTTTTAATTATGAAACGAAAACTAAAACAACGAAACTAACAAAGATTTTTTTTGAAGATATATGCTTCGAGAGAGATTTTAATAGGGTTATTGGCGCTCAGAGTACTAATGTAATGAGTATGTATAATTATATTCAGCTAACAACGATATCGCACGGTCTTAATTGCGAAGATTTATTAACTAGTCAAATGCAGTACTTGAAAGTTGTTCGAGTTTAGTGAACTGTTTTCAGGTCACGATTTCTGTGTGCACAAAGAAGAAAACTTTTTTAAACAATAAAGTTACAAATCGAAACCCGATGATAATACCAACTTGCAAATCAAGCTTTTATTATTATCATCCAATCAATTTTCTTTCTGGGCATCCGCCTCATGTGCTCGATTTCCCATGCAAACACCCTAACAGAGTAATACTGGATCTTCTACATATCCTCCTCTGAAGCCCATGCAGCTAGAAAAAGAGAGCCTCGTATTTATAAAGAATTCGGAGGTGACATCGTGCTCAGCCGCCGAATTTTTCCATCCACTTGAGCAATTCCGTTTTGCGGACGTAGGAATGAGCTCATGAATTAATATTTTTGGAATTTCATGAGATCTATATACCTCGTAAGTAAATTAATACAAATGGCCCTGGAGGCCTTGGATCGCTGCAGTTAGTATTTTTTACAAATTGTTTATTTCTTACCTTGTAGTTCGATTATATGATTTATTAATGGCTTTTTTAAAGAATTTACTAAAGGTTAAACTTATTTTAAGATCTTCTGAAAGGCCCATGGAAAACAAAGCTATTTCTTTTTTTCACACGCTTTTATTAGCTTGATACTCACCAACTTAAATGCAGATAAAAGAAGAGAAGACAGTTAATAATATACAGAGTGTTCCAGAAAAATATATATTAAAATATAGTTAGTGTTGAGCTTGAAAAAATATATTTTGATTTTTTTCTTTGCAATGTTTTTTTATGTTAATGTACTTTTCTAAACCAACATGAAATTTCACCAATTTTCTTTTTTTTTTCATGCGGACATTTTCAAAAAAGGCCGGTCATGCAATCAACATCCTTGATATAAATACCCATAGCTACATACATGTCAGCCCTCTCTCTTACGCAATATTAGCTTTGTCGGTCAATTTCAAAGTTCAATTTATCACTTTCAAAAATATATTTCTATAAAATTTTTCCTAAACTTGTTAGAGCTTTACTTGATTGACGGGGATTACTATACAATCCTAAAATATGAGCACACCTATCTGTAACACCCGTATAAGACAATAACATCAGAAACACCAGAATAAAAACAATGACCACTTTTTAATTTGGTTTATTATCAAAGCGTGTTTTTTAGTTTTTAAACTAGAATTCAGTTACCTATTTCAAGAAGTTGAGTTCCTTGTATTACGGTTTATTATTATAAAAACACTGTATTTAACATGCATGACTGTGTGTAAAGCATCGTGTACTCGACGTACGATAAAGTACACGTCCTATTCTCTCTCAAAGTGTTCAGTACAGAGCAATATCTATGTTTGTATGATCTTTTCACCACTTTATGCATTACATATAATTATGTTTAAATACAGTTGGGCTGTTTTTTTTACTTATGAGTCACCTTCACTTGTCACTCAAACTCAGATTGTCAATGAATGCCGGAAAAGTAGAATTACAAACCAAACTCCCCTTAATTTTACTACGATTTTTTCAAGTTTTTAAAGGAATAGAAGGTAAATATTAAGCATAAAATACACGTAAGCCACAAATTAACACAAAAACAAAAGTAAAATTTACTTAATGCCTGGTTTGTAATATAATAATAAAATATTTGTGTACTTGAATATACTTTGAAAAAAAAAAAGGTTCTCATGATCGTCTAGGAAAGACGCCTAAGTCTAAAACATCTTTATTTTGAGAGGACATATTATTGTAAGGAAATCGTTTTTCGTGTTCTATCAATAACTTGATGTGTCTTCAAGTTCAATACTTAGGAAAGTAAGGAATCAAAATTTAATAACATGTGTACAATGAGTACCTAAAAGTTAATTTCTTAAAGCTCTATTGTTTTCAATTAACTCTCTTGAATTTTAATTAACTTTACGATGTTTAGTACCGCTAGAAGTGCCTAAGAATTTAAAGCTTTTTTGTCCGTTGCTTTCGATACCTGTGTAAAATAATTGCATAACCAATTCATTAATTATTTTTTCTGTGAAACTTAAAATAAAATAAAAAACTATAGGCATACCTATAGTTTTTGCAATTCTGTTTATGCAAATCTGGTAATAACAACACAGCCATTTTTATCTGCTACAATACAAGATTTTGATAATTTTTTTTGGCTGCTGATCACAAAATGCGCTTAGCACATGACGTCTTAAAAATATGTCATCTGGTGGTGTTGGGGCATTTTGCCAGTTAAAAGCTAGTGTCACTAGCACTACTCCGAACAATCCTTTTACAATTCGTTGACGTATTATGACTTGACAAACTGCTCAGTTTGTTGATAATGAAGAAGTTGAATTTCCATTCTCAGCCCAAACCTTTGTCAACCTATAACAATGAGACATATTTCCGAACAATATTTTCATCAATACAGAACTATTAGAATTCGAGATATTCAGTCTTCCAGTTAAATGAAAATGGACCCTGAAGTACAATAGGGAATGGACGGAGATCTATCGAAACGTGACCCAAAATATCTTATTCCCATTCTTTAACAGACTATTCGAATAACGACAGTCAATTTTAAATTCTGTATTCGTAATATATTTACCCGCCATTTCATTTGCAGGAAAGACCGGATTCCATACCGAAAGTGTCTTCAAAAAAAAATTGTCTGTCTTTTTTTTATTATGGTATAGGGGGCAAACGAGCAGATGGATCACCTGATGGTAAATGACTATCGCCGGCGTGCAACTCAAGAGTCACAAGTGCGTTGCCAGCCTTTAAGGTAGGAGTAGGGGCAAGGTGGAAGAGAGGGGAGGGAAGGGTTAGGGCCTTCGGTAACCTCACTCACGCGGCGAAAAGCAATGCAAACATTGCTTCACTGCCGGTTTTCTGTGAGGCCGTGATATCACTCCGGTCGAGCCGGCCCATACATGCCGAAGCATGGCTCTCCCACGATCAAATGACTTTTTAGTTTTATACAACTTAGATGAAAATAAATACCAATCACTTGTTGCACGTAATTAACATCAATTTCTAAACCTAGGGGCGTCCTGTGATATCGGGAGAGGGCCGATCCCGAGCGTAGAGGACGTCGGCGGCGGTATCAACCGTCGACGGGGCCGCAGGCTGCCAGAGAGTGGGGACCTCTGGTAGCAAATTAACTGCTGCGGTAGGCGATAGGATGGCGGCCCGATCGCATCTTTGCGATCGGACTGCTACACACATTGATTAGGCCGATAGGCGTGGGGAAGCCTGCTTTCCCCGGGATAGGGCTTGGCTAGGCGCGGCGTCGATCCGGGGGGGACCTGAAATAATATGGTCTGGGTCCTCCCCAGAGCAGGGCGCCTAAAACCGGCTGTCGGGGTGGTTTTTAGTGGAAACACCACATACTCCTGGCTCCTGTGTCCCCGAGGAGCCGGAGATCCGAAGGGATTTTCCACCCCGTCAACAAAAAAAAAAAAAAGGGGCGTCCTGTGATGAACATAAGTCTAAGAGAAGAGAAGCACAAAGAAAAATGCACGTGTTCTTAGGGACCAACACACTTTATTTATAATTCTTTCTTAACATCGTTTTGACTGTCAAAAATTTTGTCACTACCTCTGATTACCCGTAGATATAAACAAAGAAAATGTTAAAACATTCAATCAATTAATCAATTTATTTATTGTTTGTTACAGGTACGAGTATATTAGATGTTATAGTTAGAATAAGTACAACCGTAATATGCCTGATTAGGCGTACAATAAGATTATACAATCACTTTAAATTAAGATAAACCTGTTCTTATCGTTATTATTATACATCATTAATTATTAGAATTAAAAGAACATTTATAATATAATTTAAAGTTTTATATCAACATGGCATCAAATTATTAATAAACTACATTGTAACTGTAAACTGCTTCTACACAAACTGATAATCTAATCAAACAAAAAACTATTTTGATCGTGTTCTACTTTCATCGAATGTTTGTAGTACTTCTTAAATATAACAGGCTAGGAGGAATGCTGAAGTAGTTTAGTGACGTAACAAGGGAGGCAGAACTGGCAAAATGCCAAGAATTCCCAACTTTTAGAGGCTTGGGCCAGCAGGTAATAATTAGTAGTTAGGTTTAAAGACGCAATTCGCGTTACGAGGTAACTTCTACACAGTCGTAGAAATACCTTTGTAAGCCTCGATAGACAGCGCGGCGGCTTGTACCGAGGATGAGACTGCGCCATTGCAATATTTTTGATCCTAAAACTTTTGGGGCTAATATTATGTCTTTTAGTAGTGTAGTGTGTACTGTGTACTATTGTGGTAGAAAATGAAAAATATTTTTTTTTAATTATTATAAAACCAAAAACCTGACTGCGTAACTGTAAAAAGAAGGCTAATTTTATTGTCTATCGAATGTTGTTTAAGTAGTGTAGAAATACAACACGCAATATTTAGTTTTACTATCTCAACCAATCAATCACCCTATCGTAGTCCACTGCTGGACATGGGCCTCTCACTCAGTTCTTTTACTATCCATCAATAGATTAATAATGTGCTTAATATAAATTTCACACAAAGGTAAAATGGTATAACCACTGTTGTTGAAAACAAAAACAAATAATAAAGCATCATTCATTTTAAAGTTCTTTTAAGTAGTCTCCCGAAAACAACCATCTAAAACATATCTATATATTAATACGTGAATTTATATTAATTATTTGTACGCATTTTCAAGAAAATGTCAAGAAGGCAGGAATGTAAAATTTTGAATAGGTTTTTTTAAAGAGTACTAGCAATGTGTGTCACCCATAACTAGTATTCTTGTTAACCCCTCCAGCTAAGCTAAAATGCTTGGTTAGGAGTGGGTTCGCGTCGGTAGTATACTGGGTGGGGTTCGAACCCGCAACGTCTTGATCGCAAGTCCGACGCCTTAGCCATTACGCTACCGCCGCTTACTTAAATTTTATGTATAGAAGTGCAGAAAGTTTTTTAAATGTTTAAACAATATGTGTTACAAATTTAATACGTAAAACTACTAGTTAATGTAGGTAATAATGTTCTCTTTTTGTTTCTTTTTTCTTTTAACATGTGGAAACCCGTTAAAAGAGTCGTCACCCGACCGTTGCTAAACGGTAGGGTGGTATGGCGGACACAAACCGACTAAATCCACACGGTGCTTCGTCAAAGTCCTTATTGCCTCAGGTGTACCTTTGAAGGGAAATCCCTGTGTACCCTGACAGACTTGGCCGCCTATTAACGACAGGTGTCCCCGCTGTGAGGTAATTTAAATAAGTAGATGATAATTAACATATTTTGACATCAAAAAATTAAAACCTTTTACAAAACATTTATCGTCAGAAGAAATGATCTGATAAAATATCTTTTTTAAAATGTATCACCGACTTCAGTGCTCTTAAATCATGAAATTATTAAATAAGCTGTATCGTTCATCCCTTAATTATGTATTTAAATGGATGGTCCCATTTAAATTTTGAGTATAACCAATTCAATTAAAAATATAATTGTTGAAATCGGTTCGCAATGGGCAGAGGTATCACGTAACATTAACATACCTTTTTATTTCTTTTTCACTTCACCGGAGCTAACGGTAAAGTGGTATGTCGAAATCAAACCGACTAAAACCACACGGTGTTCCGTCACAAGTTTCTCTATTGTAAGGGTCCGGTGAATACCCTGAGTAGGTGCAGACCTTGGCTTCCTCTTGGTCAGTAACCGGCCACACCGCACAGTGCGATATTTTCGTAATCTAACTGGTCAAAATTAAAATAGAATAATTTTTATTGTACACTAACGAAATATTTCTTAAAAACAATACACAAAGTGGATATGTACAATACGCGGCTTTAAATATGCAGTGGCATGCTGTAGGAAGAAATTTAAAGACTGCTGGACATAGGCCTCTCCCAATGCGCGCCACAGCACTCAGTCCTTTTACTATCTATCAATAGATTAATAATGCTCTTAACACAGGGTGTTAATGAAACGCTCCCGAAAACGAAGACAGAAGAGAGAACTAATGGTACCTTTGATGATGAATCAGGAAAAAAATCGATCCCGATGCAACTTTTTTTTAAATTTTATTTTTAACATTTTTCACGCTCCATCATGTTAGTACAGCTAAATCGTAACATTAACATACCTTTTTATTTCTTTTTTACTTCACCGGAGCTAACGGTAAAGTGGTATGTCGAAATCAAACCGACTAAAACCACACGGTGCCCTACTCGGTACCCCAGCGCTCATGAAGGCCGGAGATCGCTGTGCACTCTCTGGCGCCTGGTGCGTCTTTTGCGGGACGGGAGAGTACTCATCCTCTCCCGTACCCTTTCCGCCGCCTCTTTAGCCAACATCACGGTGGAGGCACCGTAAGAAGTACCTACCCACATCGCTATAGATTTGCCTATCATATTTGAAAAGTTTCCTCGAATTCTCCAGGATCCCATCACCACATCCTGACCTGATGACAATAGGACCAACTAAGAAGTAAACTCAAAAATCATTTCCCAAATCGCTCCAGTCATCTTCAAGTAATCCCGTAACATGCATAAAAAAATAACTGACCCGATGAACTGAGAATCTTCTCCTGTTTTTGAAGTCGGTTAAAAAGCGAAAAATAATTAAGAAAGGTAATTTTTTTCTTTTTCGTAATCTGTGTAAAATTACTTACATTTTGATACCTACCTCTTGCGATAGTGTAGCTCCAAAAATAAATTCTCTTACATGGACTTATACCTAGCTATCCAAGACAAGTCGTCCACTTAGTAACCACTGTTACTAAAGGTACTATAACTAAAGTTATCATGCTAGCTAGTAAATATGCAATAGAGGAACCTTCCTATTTTTAAGGGACATTACCTTTTTTTTCGTCCGTTCCGTGTCACTGTGGGATCTGAATGATCGACTTGAATGCACACGGCTTTTTGATTGCGTTTATTTTATTTTTGTCTTAATAGCCAGAAACTCCATTATGCATACCACTAAATTCATTATCCCAAATCTGTGAACCAATTCCCCCTCTTTTGTTATTTATCATACAATACACCAATTCACTTTGTCTTTAAGATAATCAACTTTAATATTAATATAGAAATGTTCGTTTGTCGTGTAAACAAGCTTTGGAAGTTTCCAGAAGGACCGCCTAAAGTCACTTTGTGCAGAACTTCAAAATTACTTGCGAACTTTTCAACATTATTAATTAGACACTTCATGCAGTGGGGTTTTGTATTCAAAGGTAACGTGTGTAATTGTTGGAGAAGTATAATTAAGTCAACAAAATAAAATTCGTGTTTAATCCAATTAGTACCTTAAAGAAAACATTATTTAATTGGTGATGTTTCTAAGTTTCTAAGCAAAAACAGTTTTTATTCAATTCAATTCTATTCTAAACTTTCTTCTTCTTTACTACCTACTCTCAAAAATTAGGTGGACTGGTGTGAGCTCAGCAACGCCTCCGTGACGTGCAAGTTTCAGCAACTACCCGCACTTGAGCTTTGTTATTTTTATTCGTACTATCGGTACTTTTACACTTACGACGTCCATTGAATGTTGTCGAGTGTCTGATCTATGACAATAGCATTTGCTGATGTCGGGATTCCAAGATATTGATAAGCGGTTACTATCGTCTCAGTTGAAATTTTATGTTTTTTTATTTCAACTGTTGCACGTACTATTCTGGAGAAATAGTTTCGCTTAGCTCTCACCAGTCCACCCGTGACCATGATCGATGAAATTCGATCGAAACGACGGGTAATCGCGATTAAGTCCCGAGTTACACATCTTAGATCATATCATCATGATGAGTTTTTACTAACTGGCTTTCTTATGTAGCAACCAACTTGTGTAGTGATTTTTTTGCCTTTTATCACAAGCCGGTTTCTTCTCTCAAGTATTTTATTATTTTTATTTAATGATCAATACCTACTAAGAGTATTTGACGAAAGTAGGCACTTATGAGCACCTTATAAAAGAATCCATTTTTTTTGTTATCAAGTGTAAAAGAGCTATGCCTGAGTTTAGTTTAGCTACGCTTTAGTTTTAAAAAAGTCTGATGGCTGAGTAGAAAATGGTAAATGGATTAATTAATATTGTACTAGCTTTTAATTTTCAATTAGCTTACGTAAACTTAATTAACATTAAACTTAGTTTGCCAAAGTACTGGTGTACTGAGCTAATAATAATTTATATTATTATAATAGATCTGAAATGTGTGTAAAATTATTTTGAGAAGATTGGGTCGAAAGCTCTTATTAAACTAAGTGGTCTTGGTTTATTAGAGTAAATCCAAATGTGTTATGATTATGAAAGTAAAATATTGTATAATAATATAAAACTGTTTTTTTTTTAATCGAACGCAAGTTCTTATGATTTCTTAAGAAATTATTTGGTAAGGAGTAAGACGTGGAAATAATACGAATTTGACAGTCATATCATGTCATACGTGGGTAAATTCCGAATGTCATCGATATAGATACACATAAGAAACAACACTTTTCTTGCCATTAAGTAAAACAACACGGCGAAAATGGACTGGAGTTAGAAATCCATAGAAACCGTAAGATTATTTCGATTCTAGGCTTGAAATTTCTCTAGTGATACCTGAAAAATAAGGGGTACACGGTATAGAAGAGGACAGAGACAAATACAAATCAGAGAGTGTTTCAAATTAATATCATAATAATTTTGTTTTTTTTTTTATTTTTAATATATTCGTAACGCAAATAGCTTTAAAATTTTAGCGTCACCACCTTTTACAGGTATGTATAAACTTGAACGTTAATTAATCTCACAATCTTCCGTGTACGCAATATGTCTAAAAAGGGATAGTACAATTTTCAAGAGTATTCACAGTAAAAGTATAATAATATCACCGCTTCAGCCGTAAAAACTTAGCAGACAATCATACGGAGTTCCTTGCACATTTTTAGTCTAACATGTGTAATTATTTTACCAAAGCCGCGTGATATTTACCGCATCAGAAGCTTCAGTTTTCAAAGCTTAGGGGCCTAAGCTTTGAAAATCCTAAGGCTTTGTACGTACTTGCCACGTCTAATATTACGGTCATTTGTCATGTAGCCGTCAGCAAATAAACTGTCCACTTGTCGGTAGACATATGAGTTGCAGGGTCATTTGTTTTCGAAACTTAATACTCAGGTTATTTATTTAAGGCTTTCGAACAACTTTCTCAATAATACATTTAGTGATGGTTAGTGACCTTGACTGCTGAGAGCATGATCATTTGTTCTGTGCCTGGGTGTAATTTATCTATAATATGTATGTATTTAGAAATATATGAGTATGTTTATCAGCAGCCTGGTTACTATAGTACAGGCTCTGCCTAGTTTGGAATGAGACGTGTGTAGTTATTATTATTATTTTGCTATTTTGCCAGTGTTTCGATGTAATGAGACTCTCTGTGTGTGTCTGTGTGTATGTCAGTGTGAGTGTGTGTGTGTGTCACCAAGTCCGGATCTGATGATGGTATCTGAGGAAAAACGAGGAAAACCCTCAGAAATGAAGGACATGTGTAGTGTGTCTGTTATTATTTTACTTGAAATTAAGCAACATTGTCGTATAAGGTGATGAATGTTACTGTTATTAACCGACTTTAAAAAAAGAAGGGTCTACGTTCGGCTGTATGTATATTTTTTTAGAACTAAGAACATTACCACTTTATCTTAATAAAGTATTCGGGTTTAAAGCTTAATAAACTATATTTTATGTAATCTAACGTACACGTACTGTTGTTTCTTAAAATCGGTAAAATTTCGTTGAGTTTTCAATGAATTTATACCGTCCGTAAGCAAAACGAATCGTTTTTTGTTTGTTGGAACGCGGCATAAGTTTGCAATCAATTATTTTTCACTTTTCAGTGGCCTTTGGTAGTGATTTTTAAGTCGGTTTAACTTTATTTTTAAAGTATTTATTTTAATTTAACTCAAATACCTACCTTTCATGACTCCGTAATATCATAACTGCTCTAGTAAAACGAGTATTTCAACAACATGTACGAATATGTACCATTAATTACATTTAGGTAAATGATAAATGCTTTAAAATATCAGTAAAGGACATATTTAGATAAACAACTAGGAACTACTCATAGGAGCGTATTCGAATTAATTTCATCAGTATCTTCAGATTTCGAATTTCAAATTTTTAATTAGGTACTCTGATGTGAAATAAATGCTTTTAAAATTACTTTACTTGTACACATATTAATATTGCATTATGTTACAGAGGCCCAATATATACAAGAAGTACCTAGTCTAATTCTCACTTAATAGCCAATTCCAAAAGCTAGTATAAAATATACAAACGAATATTATACCTAATACGAAAATTAAAAAACTTGGCCGGTTGAAATTACCTTTCTCTAAGTTATAATATATTGCCACCACAGCTATAAGATTAATCATGCAATAGCCATGGGCCATGGGACTTTCTTCCTTCACTTATGGAACAGGGCCATAAAGTATTTTTGGATTGTTACCACTTAGAAGAACGTGACACGGACTGTAAAAAAGATACGGCATTCAACACCTCTATGTATGTAAAGTGAAGCGTCAAGAAATATGTTAAACAAATAGAGACATGTTAATTATTAGAATGTAGTACTGGGCACATTTCACACGGTCATCCTTCAAAGAAAAAAGTTATACTCCGATGCAAAATCCGCAGTTACTAACCAAAACTTAAGGTTTTCCAGAGCAAAATATTCAAAAAAAAACACAAGAGTAGATACACAATTCAATGAGAGCACTATCGATTTTCTCTTGTGGCGTATCCAGTCATTGATATTCAGAAAACGTTTCTGACGCAACTGCGTGATCAGATCTAAGCAGAAAGCTACGCATACAGGCTCTCTAACATAATGAAGTCCATTGACAACACCTACATAATATATCAATGATATTATCAGTGAATACGTACTATGTATAGTGCATAGTATCTTTTAAATATCTTAACCTTTGGGATGCATCAGCAATAAATCATTATTCATACAAAAAAGCCAATCAAACTCATACGTGGGAATTCGTTTCATATTAAATTAATCGTCTTATGATGAAAGCTAAATTAATTTATTTAGTTCTTAAGAAACTTTCTATGATGGAGACAGAATGTGTCACAAAACCACTGACCTCTATTATAGGTCAGTGCACAAAACATAATGTATCACATAACTTTAAATTAGTTGAGCTTTATTTTATGCTGAAACGCCTGTCGTGCCCAGTATAGCAAAATAGTTTTATTAGTTTAGCTATGGCGTTTAATGCAAGCGCTAGAATACAACCACTACACAAAGTGTGATTGTGTGAATACACTGTTAAATTTTATTTACTTAGTACTGTAAAACTTAGTGCTATAAAGAAATATAAACCTAATTAAAATGAAATTTCCTGTAACCGACTGAAGCGTTTTAACTTAAAGAACTGAGTGAGCAATAACTAGCTAACTAAAACCATTTGTAAAATATCACTTCTATTTCTTTTAGGTTTAATTTACTTCATGTACACAATGGTTAGATTTAGATTTAGAATTAATACAAACTTGTATACATATATGTAGGTTCTTATTATACTAAAGCCTGAGTACAATTAGCGACCTTATCGCGATTTGCGACTTCTTCCAGGCAACCATTGGATGGAAAGAGAGATTATGAATGAGATTAGGAGTTGCAGTGTACAATTATTACTAAAAGCAATAAAAGAAAGTAATAAGCCTTTTATAACTTAAGTACCATCGCAAACAAGTACGTGGTCTATTTAAAGGCGCCTATATAAACTCGCAACACTGTTTCTAAATGGTATCGCTTACGTGTTGGCAAGCCATCCATGTTCCCCTGTACCTCTGATGATCCTCCTCCTCACAAAAAAGTAAAACAACAACAGTGGAGTAGTGCTATCTAATAAATAATCCACTGTAACCTGATCGAAACTTCAGGCAAATCAAAAAGTCCGAAAAGGCCTGTGTTCCCTGTACCTATGTTCAAATTAGCACCATCCTGTTGTGGTTTGTTTCTCTCTGTCTTCCAAGCTGTTCGTCTTTACTGGTGTCTTCTATAGAGTAGAAGCTTGGACCAGAAACTTATTGTGTCCTGCATTTTTAATAATTTCCCAATAATAGATTAGAGTCCGTTAAAATTTTGAGGTAAATCGAGTAAAAAATATAATTATCCTGTAAGAGGGAAACTAACAGGTATTTGGACAAAACAGATAAAACATCAAAAGCCTCAAAACAGGAAAGCAAACCATACAAACTGCCATATCCTGTTCATTAAAAGTTGGCATGAAAAAGGCAAATTACAGTAAAAGCAAAAAATATTCACTTCTCTTTTTTTTAAAGAGAACCTTGTTATTGAACCAGAATACATCGGAACTTCCCAGCAGGGTACCGGATATCTTTGTGTATTGTCCACGTGTACAAAGACACTCATTGTCTAGCTATCAATTTATAAGATGTTTGCACTGTTTAGATTCAGAATATAGTGTCCCTACAACTACATTGTATGATCTAGTATCCAAAATACATGAATCATTACGGAAAGTAGACATAATATAAGGCTTTTCATGTAGAACGCTTCAAGTTTGAAACGCAATAAAACAAGCCATGTATGTTGTTTTTTTTGTATTCCGTTCGTCTGAATTAAAAAACTGAAACCCATAGAGAAATGCGTTTTTCACTTGTCAGTTTGTCTGTCACAGCAAATTCGCTCCGCATCTGACCGATTAATTTGAGGTACACATATCAATTCCTGCCGCCCAAACACAGAGGTGTAATGTAAATAAATAAATTTTTAAATATCTGGGTCAGTTTTGGATCCGAAATTTAAAAAAAAATTGCAAACTGTACAGTGTGACATATCAAACGAAAGGCCTTGCTGTGAGGGTATTAAATATATATTTATTTTATAATTTTAAGGTTAATAGTTTTATGTTATTTAAGAAAATAGATGAAATATTTTTTTCAGCGATAATCCCCCTCTTATCGCTTACAAAGCTTAAAATAAAAAAAAATAACTGAGATTATTGAAAATAATAGTTATTTAATTATAGATTATAGGAAAACTAAGTATAAGAGGTCTGTGGTATTAAAAAAACATGGTAAATCTCTCAATATTTTGCGTACAAATTTACATTTGCAGTTGGAATGTATGAGAACATGCTCTTCAACTAAAATGTTAGGTTTGTTCTTGGAATAAATTATTATGTAATTGATACATATTGATAGTACGGAACCCTTCTCACGTGAGTTCAACTCGTACTTAGCCGGATTTTATTTTACTTTAAAAAATTGGCATATTTTATTATGTTAAATGAGGAATTACATAATTTGGGAAAAAAATTGACTAATTTTAAAAGACATTTTCGCGTAAGCATTGTCGCCACATTAAAAACTCTTATTTAGTTTATTAAAAATAGGGACAAACTTTAATAGATGATAACACAGTTCACTATTTAATAAAAATAAGTTAATACACATTATTTTGACTTGTTATGCCGGTAACGCAATACTATACAATATTGGTCGATTGATAAATATTAACGAATAGTGGGATTACAAAAGGGTAATAAGGTGAAAGAAATAAGGTGAGAACTTCACTTGCGAAAAGAGGTACGAACAACTTGGCCAGTTACTGTTAGTTAGTGATTTTCATACAGTGGTTTCGAGACCGTTTCTTACATAAGTAAGGCTAATTTCATGAATAGATTGAGTTGTGTTTACGTGTACGCTGCCCTCCGATCGCTAAATTATACTCTTCATATTTTTTTCATACCGGGCGCCTTATATGCAAATCGATTGTTAAGGAGTAAACTCCAAAAAATAATTTTTCAAATTGGTTCAGGCGTCTTCGAGTAATCGGTGAACATACTTAAAAAAAGACTCCGACGAATTGAAAAACTCCACTCCACTTAAGCAAAAGTGGTGTTTGTGAGTTTGTGCGTTTGTACGTTTTCAAGATCGTTATCTAAGGAATTACTAATCTGATGTAGGAAGCTACATTATGCCTGAGTTAAATAAGGTAATTTTAGAAAAGCGCCTGTCTGTTTACCACTTTCGGACAAAACCTAGTTTTCGGACCTCCTTTTCTCAAGTTTCATTACGATCAGTTCGGTAATGAAACTAAAGTGTAAAACGAAATTTTGGGAATGCAAGGCAAGGTTAAAGTTTAGAATTAAGTTGTCAAGTTTCAAGACTAGCTATTTGAAATTCACAAACCATCTATATTTGTTCAGGGGTAGTTCGGTACACTGACAATATATTGTCGGCTAGCTGGGTTAACCGATACATCATGTCGACAATGATGTCTTGCATGACATTAACATCAAAACTTCTTGGTCTACAATATTTGGCGAACTAGAAAGTTGTCGTTAGTGCTGACAGGGTTGCCAGGTCCTGGTGATTTCTTCCCGAGTAAATGTGACTAAAAATAGTAATACCGCAAATTGTTCACAAGTTTATCACTAAGCCAAGAATGACATTATATGCAGAACGTAATTAATTAGAATAAAAATTTTGGTGTGTAATCCTACTAATAAACGTGAAAGTTTGTGAGAATGTATGGGTGTATGGATGTTTGTTCCTCTTTCACGTAAAAACTACTGAACCGATTGCTACGAACCTTGGTATGTAGATAGCTGGAGACCTGAATTACCACATAGGCTACTTTTTATCCTGATATTCCCAAGGTATCGGGATTTACGCGGGTGAAACTTTAGGGCGCTAGTCTTTAATGAATATGAATTTCTATTAAAGATAAACTATACAAGAATAAACTGAAGTGTCTATTTTGGGGATATGAAGAGGTAAAGCCTGGTGACGCCTGACACCGACGTGGAAGGTCGCTTCACTCTTTGATAAAGGACCTCCGTCTGGTACGAAAATAGTCGATCATCCCTGTGATTAAAACCACACACGTGATTAAAGCCTTTTAAAATAAAATAACCTATACTTAACAGGGTTTATAAAATATAGCAGTGCATGTTTATAATTATACTTGCAGCGCCCAGTGATTTCACCCTCTTAAATCCCGATCCCGTTCGAATATCGGGATAAAAAGTAGCCTATGCGTTAATCCAGGTCTCCAGCTACATACCAAGTTTCATCGCAATCGGTTTAGTGGTTTTTGCGGGAAAGAGTAACAAACATCCATCCATCCATCCAAACTTTCACATTTATAATATTAGTGAGATAGCATGCATACAAATAATTCTGTAATTACCTGCTTGCTACAAATACATCAAAATAAAATACATTCGGTATAATTTTGGGTGATTTCATGGAAATGAAATTGTGATAGTCAAAACAAATATAAGTCTTCTTCGATCCTTTTAGCACACACTTGGCGTCACTCTCGGGGCTGTTTTAAATTCGATTCCTGGTCGCGCAACTCTTATTTATGTTCAGTACATATAATAAATCTTATTACAATAATTCATTATCGTTGACTTTGAAGATAGAGAAAGTTATCGTACTGTTCTGCCAAACCGCAATGGGCCAGTGAAGTTGACTAGGTTTACTATTGCTTAAACCCCTCTCATACCACAGAATACATAATAGTACCAGTACTCATAGTGAGTTTATGCAGTGACAGCTTTGCCCGCTACTTCACTCGTGTGAATATACAGAATGTATTTAAAAAAGGGTAACTTAAATTACTGAAAGAGCATGACTCTAGCATCAAGTTATAATAAGAATTTAAAAAAAAACTATCCGATTACAAGTTATGATCGTTTGAATTTCACGTTATTTTTGCCTACATTTTTCATTAAAGTAGGTGAATTGTATAAGGTTAAAGATTTTCTTATTTCAGAGTTTTTCATTCCGTTACTAAGAAAATCCATAAAAACTATCTTCGAAAATTATTAAATCTAGTTTTCATGGAGTTTCTCAATAACTGAATAAATGATTCAAAAATAAAAAATATGTACGCTTAAAAATCTTTAACGTTATACGTTCCCTCTGGTTTTATGAGAAACGAAGGTAAAAATACCTGGAAATTCAAACGGTCATAACTTGTAAACGGATAGATTTTTTTCAAAAATTCTTATTGTAACTGGCCGCTAGAGTCACTAGTCATGCCCTTTAGTGATTTAAGTAAGTGTTCCTTTTTCAAATACACCCTGTAAATGTCAATCAATTCAATACCTCTCGTTAACAGTTATTTTTTTCTGCATGAAAGGTTCCTATATATCCTTTTCTGAACCTATGGAACGTGTTGAATACACTTTGTCAGGAGTACAGAAAATTACGTGATAATCGGTTTTAAAACTTAAACTTATTTTTGCATTTATAGTATTAAAATTATGCTGATCACGACTAACGATGCACTCATGGACAGTTAGTCACAAAAAATGTTCGCATTTAGCAAATCACATCGTCGACTTGTAATTACACATTTTTTTCGTATTATTTATTTGTATTTTATTTATCATAACGACATGACGAGTCCCTAGAGTTTTAGGTATTCTCCTGACATGAATCACTCGCAGCGGTTAATTACAATGAGTCATGAAACAGTCACATTAAATGATAATGTGTGCAAATTGAGTTTCTAATTGTTGCTTTGTTACCAACAGAATGACCCTTTACGAGCCCCGACCACATGTGACATTATGTTAAAATTGCAAGAGTTTTGACTAGGTTTACTATTGCTTAAACCCCTCTCATACCACAGAATACATAATAGTACCAGTACTCATAGTGAGTTTATGTGACAGCTTTGCCCGCTACTTCACTCGTGTGAATATACAGAATGTATTTAAAAAAGGGTAACTTAAATTACTGAAAGAGCATGACTCTAGCATCAAGTTATAATAAGAATTTAAAAAAAAACTATCCGATTACAAGTTATAATCGTTTGAATTTCACGTTATTTTTGCCTACATTTTTCATTAAAGTAGGTGAATTGTATAAGGTTAAAGATTTTCTTATTTCAGAGTTTTTCATTCCGTTACTAAGAAAATCCATAAAAACTATCATCGAAAATTATTAAATCTAGTTTTCATGGAGTTTCTCAATAACTGAATAAATGATTCCAAAATAAAAAATATGTACGCTTAAAAATCTTTAACGTTATACGTTCCCTCTGGTTTTATGAGAAACGAAGGTAAAAATACCTGGAAATTCAAACGGTCATAACTTGTAGTTTTAAACTATATAACAAGAGTTTTAAACTAAATTCTACTCAGAAAACAAATGTATTTGGTTATTTTGAAATTAATTTGTTTAAATTTACAGTCCTCTTCTAAAATGTTGTAATTGATTTTTCATAGAGATATTTAATTCCGGTTCTAGGATCGTAAAAACCTTTGAATGATTGATCCTAAAAAAATTTTTTTGCCAATCGACTGGGGAGGTGTACTTTTTTCCTAGTATAAGGTACTTCTCCAGATTGTGTAAAGTGTAGTTACCTCCATCTACCTATATGTAAATTATAACGTAACATCCACAATTTAATTAAGTGATGCAGAACAAAAACACCGCACTGCGATTCAACGATATACATATGCATATATGTATTAAGGGGACTAGGCTAATCGTTTGCGGAGAGGAGGTCAGATGATTTGAAACTTTTTGCCTGCAGCAATTTCCAATTGATAAAATTACTAGAAGTAACTGAAAACTTTAGTAAATGTATCAGGATGGAATTTAGTTTTGATAAAAATGTGCCATCATGCATGTAAAAGAGGCAGGATTGTAAAATCTGACGGGATGGAACTTTCAGATTCTACACACCTTAGATGTCTTTACGCGATCGAAACTTACAAGTATCTAGGAATGTCACAGGCGTTAGGTTTAAATGAAAAGTATTAAAAAGTCTTTTGTCAGGTGGTAATAAGGGAGGGCCTATAATTATTGGGTCATACCAGTCCTAACCTACTCCTTTAACATACTTAGATAGACTCAGACGGAACTTGATGCCCTGGATAGAGGAGTTCGTACATTGCTAACCGCGTACCGAATGCACCATCCACGTTCATTGCTCAGGAGAACTGGCCTGGCGCAAACCTGCAGTACTTAATATTACTGATTGCAGGGAGATATAAGAGAGCAAAGAGCTGCATGGACATTTTTATCGGGCCCTAAATGAGCACAAAGTAGATTTATTATCATCTGTGTCCCGGCTACGGTTCGGTGACCTCTTTGGAGAATTTAAAGGTTTTATCTGTGCAATTACAGATGAACTTGTTATGACGAACAACTATCGGATCAATCCTGGAAGACAGCACAATTGACATTTGTCGGGCATGTCATCGTCCCAGAGAAAGCCTCAGACATAGCCTGGTTGTTTCGTTGTTTCCACAGTCACTGACAAGACTATTGTTGCCAATAAACCTGATATAGTGATAATAGACCGATTAGAGCGCTGAGCAATTATTGTTGATATCACCATTGCCCATGACGACAATCTCTTAGGGGCTGAAAAAGAAGAACTAATGAAGTATTTAGATTTGGCCCACGAGGTGGTTGACATGTGGGATGTGGATTCTACAATCATTGTGCCATTGGGCAAAGTTTGCGAAGTGTTAACCTTCAGAGACTCACGTTTAGCAGCTGGATTAAGGACCTGATGCAGAAGGCGGTCCTTCTTAGTACTCGTTTCTATCTCTGGAACCCAAACCCCCGGCAGCTTGGTCCCTGTACCCGATACCGGTGGGACTCTATTTTTTATCTTCTTAAATATATGTATTTTTTCTATAATAATGTATTTAAAAATGTAATTTATATGTTTAATAGATGTTAAAAAGAGAATAATAATAATAACTTCACACATCTCACACACGGCAGTCTGATCTCAAACTAGTTGGGTATGAATCGTATAAATCAATTGCTTCGATCGATTTTCTCATGGACAGATTACGACGTAATACTTAATTGGGGCAGTTTAAAGGATCACTTCTCTTTCACACAACAAACAGTTCTGTAGAATTTATAGAGCAGTATATCCTCTACTAAAAATAAATATATTTTCTTTCTTCTTTCTTCTTTACCAGTGGTCAGGCGTGTAAATAGCCCGACCAGGGTGTGATTGCTCAACAGTTAGCGTACGAGGTGTAGGGAAGTAAACCACTTCTATCGATCAAAACAATCATGCCAGCACTAACCTGCAACACCGACCAAGTCCCGATCCTCCAGAAGGCAGCGAGCAGCGGCGAGGTTTCTACGGTCTCTTGCAAGGTATTGACCGGCCGGTCACGATCGTAGACTGGAGCACTCCACATACACCTTGTAAAGGTTACAAGCGAGTCCAAACACTACACGGCTATAGGACTAACGGAAAATCAGCTTCTTTTCACGAGAAATATAACTGATGTCCGTGGCGGAACAAAATTTTATATTAAAGGCGTCTTCTTAGCGAAAAGCGATGAGAGCAGGGTATGTCCGTTTTTTCTTGCACCAATCAGGTGCAGCGCGTTTACATTATTTGAAGACTGCTAACGCCATCTCTTGAGATCGTCGAGTACATTGGCAATATTACAGCAGTACCAGCACTAATTGCATTCGACAAACAGAATGTGGTTTACTATAAAGACTATGAAATTTATAATATAACGAAATATATTATGGTGCGATTATGTATGCATTTTATAAATATATTGGCGCTCCACCATGCACCCCGCCTTGGAACATCACAAGATGTTTCAAAACACGCGAATTTTCTAACTGACTGAGAGTAACACATGCATTATGCGATTAAATAATAAATATGATAAATATAGCGGCCTAAACTAAAAAATAAGGTTGAAACTAAGTTGAATTTATTGTGTAGGAATAGGATATAATTTAGTTACAGCGCGTTTGTAAATTCCAGTTTGCGTTTTAACTATCGCCACGCGTACAACGTTATCAGAGCCTCTGAACACGTCCGTAATTACTCCTAACGGCCAATGCAACGGTGGAGAATTCTCCTGCTCAAGAAGAACAACAGTTCCGATTTCTACCGGTTTGTCGGGAGTAGCCCATTTTTGCCTAACTTGCAACGTGTGCAAATACTCTAAGTGCCATTTCTTCCAAAAGGATTGGACCATACTATCTAACAACTTTTTACGTTCTAACAGACTCAATCGTTGATCTGACAAATCAGCAGCGGGTAAATATTGCAACGGAGTAGACATCAAAAAATGCGCGGGAGTTAACACCTCAGGATAAGGGTCTGACGATAATACGCTCAATGGACGAGAGTTAAGAATACACTCTATCTGAGTAAGAACAGTTTGCAGTTCTTCGTATGTAAGTAACTGACTTCCTATTACTCTATATAAATGCGTTTTCATGCTCTTTATATTCCCTTCCCACATCCCACCAAAATTTGGTGATCTTGGGGGAATCATCTTCCACTCGATGCGTCGAGAGAGAAACTCATTCGACAGCGCGTTTTTGAAGCTAGAGTTCAATAAAAAACTATACAGCTCATTTAAATGTGCCTTCGCACCGATGAAAGTAGATCCATTATCGGAATAGAGACATGAAACTGGTCCCCGACGGGAAATAAAGCGTTTAAAGGCGGCTAGAAAGTTTTCAGTAGTTAAATCACTGGTCACTTCAATATGTAGACTACGTGTGACCATGCAAACAAAAAGAACGATGTACGCCTTTTGCGCATGTTGACCTCTGCGGCGAGAAAGGATTGTCCTTATCGGACCAGCGTAATCTACACCAGTGTGACAAAATGCCTTGGCCTCTGAAACACGGTAATCAGGAAGATCAGCCATTATAGGCGTTGGATGCGTTGGGTTGCATTTAAAGCAAGTGTTGCACTTTCGCAACTTGGACCTGATAACAGTCCTGGCATCCAAGATCCAGTAGCGTTGTCGTATAATAGACATAAGAAGTCCAGGTCCGGTGTGACAATTAACAACATGAAAATGCTGTATTATTAAGTCAACGACATGATCGCGTTTAGGGAGAAGAACCGGATGTTTAGCTTCGAAAGGAAGCATTGATCCAGAAAGTCTTCCTCCAATGCGTAAAATCCCTTGTTTGTCTAAGAAGACGAAGAGGCTTTGCAGCTTTTTTGAAGGTAATTTATCAGCCTTGATCAATTTGATATCTTCACAGAAGTGCACAGATTGAACGGCGAGAATTAACGCATTCTCAGCACTTGTCAACCCTGCTATAGAACGAGGTTCGACCTTAACTTTAGGTCTTGCGAATTTTAATACATATGCGGTGATACGTAGCAACTTTTCCCAAGAAGAAACACGTTGTGCTAACGTACACAGCAACGGCGGCTCTGTGTGAGTAATGGCAGCCAACACATTTGCCATGAGTTCAGGCAAGACAGAGCAATTATTAAGCGAGAATGGCTTAATCGGCCACTTCTCAGATGAGCTGCGAATCCACGGAGGACCTTTCCACCACAAATCGTGGGTCAAAAGTTGCGATGGAAGCATACCACGCGAAAGACAATCACTTGGATTACTAGCTCCGGCAATATGATAAAAATGTTTAGAGTCCAAGTTTTCTTGGCACTGAGCGACGCGATTACCGACGAAAACTGACCAACGATGTGGTGAAGAATGAACCCATGATAAAGCAATAGTGGAATCAGAAAATGCGTATATCCCGGCAATGGTCATACGTGTTGCATATGTGTCTCGCACAGTTTTTATTAATTTTGACATAAGTAAAATAGCGCATAATTCTAAGCGAGCGAGCGTAGTGATTTTTGTTGGCGAAACCTTTGATTTAGCGCAAAGAATGCGAGTTTGAATGCCAGACGGGTAGGTACAATGGGCATAAATGACACATCCCAGACCATTCATGCTAGCATCACAAAAAGCAACAAGACGTAATTCACAACCAACTTCGACGCCTACATGACGTGGAATCCTTAAAGTGTCAAGCATTTGAAGTTCTTGCGCAAGAGCGAAAAAACGGGTGCGTATGTGCTCCGGTGCAGGATCGTCCCAATCACACTTGCTGAGCCACAGTTCCTTAATTAACAACTTGGCATAGAGAATCACAGGCGCGACCAATCCGAGCACGTCAAATAGTCGTGCAACCATCGAGAGTATGTTTCTCTTGGTGCACCTTTCATTAATTGCGGCGCATGTGAAATGAAAATTATCTTCACATGGTTCCCATGAGAGACCTAAGACCTTAGAGACATTATTGTCAACATCAAAATCAAGCGACTTGCGGTGCGTGTCGGGAAGCGAGTCAAGTAGCACTGGTGAATTGCTAGACCACTTCACTAAGTCAAAGTCACCCGATTTGAAAAACTTAATCAAGTTGTGAGCTAATTGCGTGGCAGTATCCTCATTTGCAATAGAAAGAACCAAATCGTCCATATACAGACAGGTCTCTGCCACTTTCGCGGCATCAGGATAGAGCGGACTCATGTCAGTAGCCAGCTGTCGCACAGTGCGCATAGCTATGTAAGGGCTTGACTTGAGACCGAAAGGTTGCCTATTAAAGGCATAAGTTCGAATTTTTTCCGATTCGTTGAATCTAAATAAAATGCGTAGGTATTTATGTTGGTCTACTGGTACACCAATCCGTAAATAATATTGTTTTATATCAGCGTTCATTGCAATAGGAAATAATCTAAACCTAACAATAATAAAAACAGATCGGCCTGTAAATTGGGTCCAATATGTAATATATCGTTAAGCGAAAGTCCTGTATGCGTTTTAGCACTCGCGTCCAATACGATGCGCGGCATCGGTTTATCAGGTCGGACTACTGCGTGATGCGGTATATAATAACCATCAGAGGACAGCTCAGATTCTTTAACAGGACTGAGGTAATTGTTATCAATATAATCCTGAATAACCTTGTTATAATTTTCGCGCACTATCGGTGCCTGACGGAGCTTACGCTCGAGTGAAACGAAACGGCGATAAGCGGTAGCGTGCGAATTACCTAATTCCGAAGGGTCCCTACAGAACGGTAATGCAACTGTATAACGACCTACGTCGTCACGGGTCACGGTAGCCGTGAAAATATTTTCGCAATCTGTCTCCTCTGGTGACAACAAGCGTTTCATGGGTACTTCTTCAAGTTCCCAGAACTTTTGCACTATATCATTAAGCGCTAACGCAGAAAAAGACGCGGCAGTAGGTAAAATATGTTTACGCGGGTAATCTCCCATAAGTACGTAACCAAATGTTGTAGATAAAGCACACGGTGCGCGCGGCCCACACTCGACCATATTTCCTAAGTATATAAATGGGAATAGCTGGGCACCTAACAATAAATCAATCTTGCCCGGAATATTCCAGCTTAAGTCAGCGAGCGGAAGGTTACGAAAATCTAGGTCGCGATCACAATCGATAAATTTCGAAGGCAATTGATCCGTAATGCATTCTACAACAAGCGCATGTATAGTGTATTTCTGATCCGGATAAATACGGGATTCAATGTCTAAATGAACATAACCGATTATCGGACTTGAAGCGGAACCAACACCTTTAACATAGGAATTATTCAACGGTATTATCGGTAAATTTAATAAACTAGAACAAGCAGATGTTATTAGATTATTCTGCGAGCCATTATCTATCAAACACCTAACTACAGATTTGATACCAGCGCTACCCTTAGAGCGCGCGTATACCTGAGCGGTTGACAAAAGTATATCACCCTTATGACAAGAAGTGTAAGACTGTGTATGTGTAACTGGTTCTGTAGCAAGCGGGGGCGCTCGAATGCATGACGAAGTCGTGTGAGCGCGATGAGAAGGCGCGGGCGAAGTAACGGTCGCTCGATGAGCGGGCGGCGGCGAGTACGCGACGGCGGTATTTACCATAGCCGCATGCGATTGCGAATTATTACTATCAAAATGCAATAACCTATGGTGTCTTTTATTACAGAAACAGACTGACGTACTCTTACAATCCGGAAGTTTATGTAAAGTGCTTAAACAATTAACGCAACCGTACTTCGATTTAATAAACTCATATCTAGCCCTTGCGTCTCGCATATTTTTAAACTGAGCGCAATCATATAAATGTCGATGGTTACCACTACACAAACAACAATTCGCGGTAACTGCTGCGGGCGCCGAATATGTGAGAGTATTTG
This sequence comes from Callimorpha dominula, assembly GCA_949752705.1. Lineage (NCBI taxonomy): Eukaryota > Metazoa > Arthropoda > Insecta > Lepidoptera > Erebidae > Callimorpha > Callimorpha dominula. The sequence continues at coordinate 14,939,591 of OX457007.1, forward strand.
CATTATTAGCGGACTCACTGGCGACAAAAGATTTGGAGGTGTGATGAACGCGCCGGTCGCGTGAGGGCGACGTAACAACAGCAGCGGGTTTCGTATATGACGAATTTCGCGGGTTTGAGCGCTCCAAAATCTTAGCCTGATCTTGTATAAAAGCGATAAGCTGTTGTGTCGTAGGCACTTCCACATCCCGAATCGAAAGTTCAAAGGCTTGGATGGTTTGAGGATCCATCCTTCTCAAAGCGCATTGAAGAAAAATAAAATCAGTTAGATCTGTTATGCCTAATTCTTTTAGAGCTGAAATCGAAGCGGAGTATTTACTAACAAAGGTATCAAGAGCGTTCGCAGTGTGCGAGCAAGTTTTTAAGTCCAGTATATTATTGAGATAATATGTACCTAATGAGCGTTTGTCGTGGTATTTCTTAACCAAACTATCCCACAGTATTTTATATGTTTCACCTGACGGAATAATACCGGAAGTGAATTTTAGTGCGTCGTGGGTGAGTTTAGAAATTAGATACTGTACACGTTGCGAGTCAGAAAGCTGTTGATTCAAATGAATATTAGCTTTAAAAGACTGATAAAAGGTATTCCAGTTTTCAGGGCGTCCGTCAAAACTCGGAATTACTAAAGGTTCTAATTTCACTACGGACTTGATCGAGCTACTGGTCTCGAGTGAACGCACCTTAGAAGTGGTTAATATTTTATTTCTAACGCGTTTAACTCTCGAGTATAAATCATCAAATGAATCGAGGAAAGAATACTCGGGATTGACCGTAATCTTTGATAACAAATTTATATTATTTATTTTATCAACAATGGACTCAAATTTATCGCGTAAATCATCTATCATCTCCGTTTCAGCCAGAAAATTCTCGTTAGCTCGCGTTGATGAATCGAAAGAAATTATACCTTTCGACGATGTGTACATACGATTAATACGTTGAAATAATAATTCTTTCTTTTGATTCAACATAACCAACATGACTTCGCGACTTGATTCGCTTTCCGTCATGTTTATAAAATAATATCACAATACAACTACAAAGTGATAGGTATATCTACCTAGTTAGTGTAAAAACACAAGTTAAATTTAACTCCTAAAATGACTTAGCGTAAAGTACAGTGGTGGAGCGGTTAATAAGTGGGTAGGTATAAATAAGTTCAACTAAATTGAGTATAATGGATATTATTACCAATTAATACGTAATTCACCAAATCTAACAATTAATTATATTTAAATACGAGTCTACCAATAATTACGTAGTTCTCGTGCGTTTTAAACACAGAATTTACCAATTTTACGTAAATCTGTGAGCGAGGAAAAATGGCGGCAAGAATTCACTAGAATTACGTGAATCTTTTTTATGATATGAATAGAAAAGTAAATTCACCAATATTTACGTGAATCACTGGCCTATCCGTACTCGTAAGGACCAAATTGTATGGTCAGGCGTGTAAATAGCCCGACCAGGGTGTGATTGCTCAACAGTTAGCGTACGAGGTGTAGGGAAGTAAACCACTTCTATCGATCAAAACAATCATGCCAGCACTAACCTGCAACACCGACCAAGTCCCGATCCTCCAGAAGGCAGCGAGCAGCGGCGAGGTTTCTACGGTCTCTTGCAAGGATTGACCGGCCGGTCACGATCGTAGACTGGAGCACTCCACATACACCTTGTAAAGGTTACAAGCGAGTCCAAACACTACACGGCTATAGGACTAACGGAAAATCAGCTTCTTTTCACGAGAAATATAACTGATGTCCGTGGCGGAACAAAATTTTTATATATTAAAGGCGTCTTCTTAGCGTCTTAGCGAAAAGCGATGAGAGCAGGGTATGTCCGTTTTTTCTTGCACCAATCAGGAGCAGCGCGGTTACATTATTTGAAGACTGCTAACGCCATCTCTTGAGATCGTCGAGTACATTGGCAATATTACAGCAGTACCAGCACTAATTGCATTCGACAAACAGAATGTGGTTTACATAAAGACTATGAAATTAATAATATAACGAAATATATTATGGTGCGATTATGTATGCATTTTATAAATATATTGGCGCTCCACCAACCAGAAAGAATAACATATTTACTAAAAAGAGGGTATCCGCAGTGGGACAGTTTACAAGTAGGACTAATATCGATCGATCTATTCGTATCGAATCAAAACTAAAACGGACATTGGCCCCAATTCTGTTACTTCACTCGCTAAATTAAAATTCACTAAATTTTCTACATATAAGAAGTAAACCTTGTACCCTTAGAAACAAGGTCTTATTTCAAATTGAAACAAGTAGGTAACATATGTCGCTATCGAAATAAGCAATTTATTTGTCGACTAAAGTCTGATACGCTTAAATAAACTTTAATACCACGTAGCGAGAGCCGCTATCCATTGAATGCCATCTCTTTTGCTCTGTGTATTTAGTAAGCGTCTTCGTAGGTGTAGATTATAAACACGTCATCCTTGTTCGTTTTGAACAAGTTTTTATACGGCAATTATACAGCGTTTGAATAAATGAAGACTCTCGCTGCGTGGAAATAAAGTTGAGTATACGTTGACAGGTTTTAGTGAAATTTAGCGGCACTGAGAAATAGATGCTAGTAAGAAATAGACCTTATTACGAAGACCACTAGGTTGATTTCATATGAAGAAATTAAGTCAGGTTTTAGTTTAGTCGAGTGTACAATAGAATCGGCCCCATTATCTTATATTTGTATTTATTAATTAGCTTATATCTTCGCTATTTTCACTTACAATCTAATATTAGATTCTAAGTAATTGATTTTTAAAACAAATATGCAAATCATAGGCACAAAATCTGACTGGCCTGTTGGTCTAGTGGTTAGTGACCCTGACTGCTAAGCCAGAGATCGTGGGTTCGATTCCCACCCTGGACAAATAATTGTGTGATGAGCACAATAATTTGTTCTGAGTCTGGGTGTAATTTATCTATAATATGTATGTATTTAGAAATATATAAGTATGTTTATCAGCAGTCTGGTTACCATAGTACAGGTTCTGCCTAGTTTGGGATCAGACAGCCGTCTGTGAGATGTATGGAGTTATTATTATTATATTAAAATTACACCCCTGTAAAAGGAAAGTATAAGATATGTTGGTCGGTTCTCATTTGTCGACTTTTTGCAATATAAAACAACACAATCAGTTATTCATATCTATGTGAATCTTTTGATTATTATATTATTTGCTATATCTTATATATAAAAAATGTATTTCAAACTACACCTGAGTCATAGTCCCCCGTCTTTGTTTTCGTTTCAGTCAAAGTCGACGTAAAACCTAATTGGGGCAGCTTAAAGGATCGCTTCTCTCTCACACAACAAACAGTTCTGTAGAATTTATAGAGTAGTATATCCTCCATTAAAAAGAATGTAAGGGGACGTTCCATAAAATTCTTGATCAACCACTAAAAGGGCGAAAAGAAATGACAAGAGTTTTCATGTAGCATAGTGGGTTTATATTACAGGAGAGGAATTTTCACCACCGACTTATAACTATTACTATTTTTGGGCAATATCAGAGTCAGAAATATTTGGGACCATTTCCAGTGTGTTTTCCTCCATAATGTCGGTTATATTACACCTGACACAAAATCGCATTAACTGAAAAAAATTGTAATGTTCAGCATTGTATTATGGTGCAGCTAAGTATCTACTCACATTATACCCTTTGCTAATTTATTTTTAAAGTCATTATAAATTCATTAAAAGCGTGTTCATCCTTTAAGTAATTCAAGTTAAATTACTTGAAAATCCAAACTACTTAAGTAACTTTTACATTATGTTCTGTGAGGTTAACCCCTTGAAAATTTCACTTGTATACATATAATAAAGATGTTAGTCGTAGTGTGAGGAATTTTCCAATTTAGTCGGAGCCAATTTGCTGAGGACTCATGTAGGTACACAATAGTTTTAGACCAAGGCTTGTGGAAAATTGGGTTGAAAATGTTGGAGCAGGTTTTCAGGCTTACAGGGATATAGAATTGGATTTTTTTTCATGGTTTTGTTAGACTTGGAGATTGAACTAAATCTAGTGGATTTATAAATCTACAAAATTATTAAGAAGTATTTAATTTTGTAAAAGTAAACCAAACATAATATGTGCAGATTTACGAAACACTCAGATGAACGGGAAACATCGACGTGATCTTATAAGTAACCGTCTAAGATCTGGGGGTACGGCAGTTTGCCCGCCAAGTCGAGCATTAAAAAAAAACAAAGAAACAGTCGTACCATCCTCTTCTCGAAGCCTTTCAGGACGTTTCCGACCCCTTGTAACTGAAACTTCAGTGATCAATAGGGTATTTTTTCTAAATTACTTCTAGTTGACACCCGATAAGGTTCAAATTTTAAAAACAGGTTTTAGCCTTTGTGTCCCGTTTTCTGGATATACAAACTCATAAGTAACTTTGTAATCCTAAATATTTGATATGCAATTACAAAGTAACTTTTGCAGTTTACACAAATTATCGTCACTTACACTACCAAAATAGACAGGTATAGTTAGGTACCGTAAGTTATAGAAGAACGATGATGCCTTTAATATAGCTAGCTACAAAAAGTAATGAGATCCCAACAAAAACATACATGTAAAAAATATACAATTCTAGCAACGCAGTTTTTCTACTGCAAAAAGTGGTGAAATCTAATTGCTACCTAAGTAGTTAACTAACAATATTTTATACGAACCGTATTTATATTAAACTTCTTTACTAAAGTTAATGAGATATTATGAGATATAACAGACATGCCATGCGAAAGAATGGCATCCAATTTAGCAAAATGGTTACAATTTAACACTGATTTTCAATACGGCTAAATGATATAGGTACATAGGGCACACTGAAAGTTCTGCGCTCCTGGCTGCTCATAAATGTTTAAATTTCGAATGTTATATTTTTTTAAACATAGAAACTCAATCATAAATGAAAAAAAAATTGACCGGAAATGAAGTTCGTCGTCCGTAGCAAATATGGAATTAACGCCAAAAGATTTTAGGACGATGATTTTTTATAATTTCAAAAGTTCACTGGCTCCGCAAGACTGCACTGCTCGTCTTCAAAATGCTTTTGGGAAAGAAGCACCTCATTTAAGCACTGTTAAAGGCGTTGGTACGCAGAATTTGATCGTGGCCGTGTTTCTCTCCATGATGAAATTCGTAAAGGTCGGCCCTCAACTGCACACTGAGGAAAATGTGGCTACTGTCAGACATCTAACTGAAGAAAACCGGCGTATCACCTATGAGGAGATTCGAAAACATTTGGGGATTAGTATGAGCCAAATTAAAAAAAAAATTACATCAACATTTAAAAGTTAGAGAATATTGTTGCCGCTGGATTCCTCATGACCTCACCCCAGAACAGGGCACCCCAGGCGAGAAACGTAGGCAAAAAAATGTTTACGTTTTTTTCTCCCGCACGGGTCCTGTCTGCACGATCCCACTTGGAGAACAAAAGACAGTTAATGCTGAGTGATACACCACCATTTGTTTGTCCAGAGTCTTTGAAAAAATTAGGGGAAAACGAGCAAGAAGTCACATCCTATTGCACTATGACAATGCTTTGGCGCACACCGCGAACAAGACAAAGTCATTTCTTGCTTCTGCAAAGGTAGACGTAGTGACCCATCCCACGTATTTGATTGAATTCTCATTTAAAGGAGGCCCTAACCCTTCCCTCTCCCCTATTCCCGTCCTTCCCCTCTCAACCCTCTCCTCCCCTCCCCTTATTCCCACTTTAGAGGGCGGCAACGCACTTGTAAATCTCGAGTTACAGGTGCCTATGGTCGGCGGTAGTCATTTACCATCAGGTGACCCGCCTGCTCGTTTGTCCCCTATACGATATAAAAAAAAAAAATATCAAAATAATCTGGCATAACTAGTCAAATGTTGTATAATAGTACCACCAATACACGTCCAGCCAATACTCATCACTGAATTTATCATCACGGATTATCCTTATAAACGAGAACGTAAATCATAGAAATACAGCAAGGCAATAGAAAAAAAGGAGAATGTATCTTCCAAAATGTAGAAGATGAAAATAAAAGAAAATGTTTAATTAAAATCTTTGAAGCTATTGTAGTAGGTAACCAGCCTCCTATTCTCATTTCTCTCCTTTTTCCTGTGCCCTATCCACTCAAGGAGGTTGAAAAGGCCGCAGAAAGAGTAAAATCATATAATTGTACAAACTAAAATAAATCATAAATAATAATAATAACTCCCCACATCTCACACACGGCCGTCTGATCCCAAACTAGGCAGAGCCTGTACTATGGCAACCAGACTGCTGATAAACATGCTTATATATTTCTAAATACATACATATTATAGATAAATTACACCCAGACACAGAAAAAATCATCATGCTCATCACACAATTATTTGTCCTGGGTGGGAATCGAACCCACGACCTCTGGCTCAGCAGTCAGGGTCACTAACCACTAGACCAACAGGCCAGTCAAACCAAAATGTAACAATATACACTTTTGAGTATGTTCATTTCAGTCCACTCTTGGAGGTGTCTATTAAAAAAAGACACAATTGGATAAAACCACGGAACAATAAAAATAAAGGCCAATGTGTCTAGCTATGTTTAGCTAGTGGTCTAGTCTACCGAAATGTCGAAACTCATACATTCACAAATGAATTGGTATATTCCAATGAACAAAAAAAAAACAATGACATGATTAGCCTTCTAACCAGTCCTGGTCCTGCGCCTCCCCGCGATCGCCGTGAAGATTTATTGTGGCGCGCATCACGACACACTAATAAATTATGTGTAATGTATATAATGTGGTACCTAGCGTGTTTAATAAAAGTATTTTCTTTCTTTCTTTCTTTCTTTCTAACGTGATCCATATATCGTAATATAGCAAGTGGCGAATAACAATTTAATGTTCGCTGATTTGGCCATAATCGGATCTTACGAGCCTACGTTCGTCACGAACCTTGTGTCACTTCCTCTTTTTTATCCATCCATAGATATAATAAAAATCGGAAGTACCGGTAATTCAAACAATAATATGAAACACGAAAGCCGTTCCACTTTTAAATTACATGAAAGGACATTAAAATTTCAAACAAAGATCACCATTTACTACAAATAAGTAACAGACAGTAAGAGGCTCATAAATAACCATTTTAGCATTTTGTTTCACACAATGGAACATAACACTTGAATTGAATAACTTCTTTTCTAATGAATGAATGGATGAAGTGGTTTTTGTTAACCTTTGTTTGTAAAGTTTGTAATGGTCGGCGGTATTCTCCTTCTACAAGTGGCCATCTTTGTTTATTGTATAGTTTTTATTTAAGGTACCAGTATGGATATATTGACTGGTTCCGAAAAGGTTTGATGCAAGTGCTCCACTCATACTCGTTTCGAGATTTTGGTCAATTCTTATACTGAATATTATATTATAATATCTGTTCTCGCAAATTCTACCGCGTTTACCTATTACTAAAATAAAATTTAGCCAAAGGTACTTCTGATAAAGTAGCTTTCTAATAGTAAAGTAATTTCAGAGCTTATCAATACAAACAAACAAATATTTGAAATATTATATACTAGCTGTTCCCCGAAGTTTCACCCGCGTTTATGGCCAATGCTCCGCTCATAAGCTATGTATCGTGATGTTACATCACCTATAACCTTCCTCAAGGAATACTCTATCCAACACAAAAAGGATTGTTCAAATCTAAGGGATAGTTAAAAAGATTAGCCCGCTTAAACGAACAATGAAACAAAAATACTCTGCCTATACTGCCTGACCCGCGTGAAGTTCGTCCGCGTTTGTAAATTTTCCCCGTTTTTTGCAACATTGTTTATTGATGCTCAGCTCCTATTGATTGTAGCTTGATGATATAATATATAGCCTATAGCCTTCCTCGATAAATGGGCTATCCAGCAATAAAATAAATTTTCAATTCGAACCAGTAGTTCCTGAGATTAGCGCGTACCAGCAAACAAACAACTCTTTAGCTTTATAATGTTAGTATAGATTAGCAGGTATAGATTTTGTCGAACTTTGAGTTCCTTCATTCTATCTCTGAACATACGGCCTTAAATCTTCGGTCGCTATCCACATTTAACGCCCTGGGCGCCTGGGCGCTCTTCTATCATTCTGACTGAAATATTATATTTATTATATACAAACGGCATAGAGTACCTTTCACACAGAAAAAGTACAATTCCCGAAAGATTCACATATTCTACATTAACGCCAGCGAGCAACCGAGTAAAAACTATTACGTAATTAATAAATCTGGAGACGGCACAACTGGCACAACCGCTCGACTAACGTGGTTTTCTTCACAGATCACAGTAGACCTTAGAACAAATTTTAATATACTATGGTAAAAAATGCTATAGAAGCATTAGGCAGAGTCAATGTCGTGTGTTGTAAACGAGGTGGGATTGTCAAGAGCAATCCTTTTTTCTTTTTTTTTATGTGCAAAAATTTTGCCACCGTACACCGAATGCTTTTAAAGGTTATATCTGGACTGTGGTCTTATGATAGTTAAATCTATATTTAATACGTGAGGACAATTCTTTGCACGCAATTTTAAGCAAAGGCGCACAGACAGGCATGTGAAATTTGGAATAGGTACTTAAAGTTTATAATGTAGAATAAGTGCAGAATGCTTTAATTTTTTAACCCCGACGCAAAAAGAGGGTTGTTATAAGTTTAACGTGTCTGTGTATCTATGTGTTTGTATATCTATGTGTTTGTATCTGTGTGTCTGTTTATAGCATCGTAGCTCTCAAAAGAATGGACCGATTTAAGTGCATTTTTTTTTGTTTTAAAGGTGACTTGATCGAGAGTGTTCTTAGATATAATTCAAGAAAATCGGTTCAGCCGTTCTAAGATCATCAGGTTTTTTCTAATCGTTCAAGGAATCTTCGAGTCGGGGGGGGTATTTTAAATTTATGATTATCTACAGCATGTGCTATAAAGTTAAAAATTATGTAAAGATGACTACATAAAGTTGGGGTTCAGTATATATGTTGCCCTGTCATGACACAAAAGACAATTCAAGAACTGGTCATTGAAATAAAATATAATCTCACGTATAAATAAGTTAATATATTTCGGCGGGTGTTAAATAGCGGAAATTAAATTGAAATTGTTAATAAATGTATATAGGTAATATATGTAAATTGAGTAAACGAGTACATTAATTATTATTTTCTTCTAAGTGAAGGGCCGACCTAATTTAAGAGTAGACAGGTGTACCTACCTATATTAGAATAAATTACATTTGTAAATTTGATTAAGTTAAAAATCTGTTTACGTATCGAAACCTTGATTTGAAAACCAGTCTTTTAAAGTATATTATTCTCATCATTGTATACTAAGTATTGTATCATATAGAATTTTATATATTACTATTTTAACCGACTTCCAAAAAGGTAGAAGTTTTCAATTCGTCGGAATCTTTTTTTTATGTATGTTCACCGATTACTCGAAGACGCCTGAACCAATTTTGAAAATTCTTTATTTGTTTCAAAGGGTATACTTTCCAGGTGGTCCCATTTAAATTTTATCGAAATCAGTCAAGCGGTTTCTTAATAAAAATCAACAATTAATATCCAAAAATTGTATACATCGATGATGTTTTCGTTTGCTCCGAAACATCGCTGTCTCATTGGAGCAGTGCGTTTAGTTGACCTACCCATATTATATTTAAACAAAATACATCTACTTTCCACTAAAAAGCACATTGAAGTCGGTGATAATTTTTTTTAAAAGATAATTTTGATACTTTTGAATTTCTGATTATCTGTATCCATGTTACGTTCATATTATATGACGATTGGCTCATAGAGGATAAATAACGATATACAAAATGGAAGGAAAAAGGTGCATACTCGTAACTTGCGTGTAAATACAATAATCAACGCAAGAACTGTCATTGTGCGGTGCAAGATCAGTAGTACTTAAATAGTTCTTACTAGATGACGCTGAGGTATATTTGCAGAACGGGGATACAGCGCCGGCCTTAGGGGGGGAGCAAAACCAAGCGCTGCTTAGGGGCGCGCAGTTGGTAGGGGCGCCCGGTTGGTAGGGGCGCTATGACGCCAGGGGAGAAATCATTTTTTCAAATTGTATTCGAGAGATTAAAGTAAATTTTTCATAATCTCTTACCAAATTAATAAAAATGTATTCAATTGTATGACGAATACTCTGTTATCAAAGAAAATACAATCATCTAAAATTTTTAAATTATCCTATAGTATGCACGTGCATGCCTATATTTATATATATGTATAGTACCTTAAAATTTGCATAAGGGCGCCACATGTACTAAGGCCGGCACTGCGTGGATATCACCATATCAACGTTACAGTTGGTATAACTTTCTATGTACGGTCATTGAGAGGTGATTACGGTTGTCAAAAAAGTTAACGAAAGTTTGAAGTACGCATTGGAATTCGTTGTACTTTCTTTTAAAGATAATTATTATTTTACTTCTTAAGACAATAATTATTTTTTACAAAAAGTAAGGGTATGACCACACTGCAGCTGATATGCCGACAGCAGACCTGAGGTTGTTATGTCGTAAAAATAGGTTATTCAATGTACTTTATATATGTATAATATTTAATCTGTAGCCTATGTGAATCCGAGGGACACGTAGAATGACAGAACCGACAAAAATGTGGGCCATTGCCAAAACGGTCTCTGCAGAACATTAGCCGGAAGCACCGACATCTCTTCCTAAGCAAAGAAGCATTGCCATGTCCGTTGAATCCCGGAAATTGAAAAATCGTTCAGTGGGATTTCGCTGTGATGGTGTAAGAAAGTAGGTAGTATATCTACAGAATATCAAACAAAATTTTGCATTTTCAGCAAATTGCAAACAAACAAAAGGCGTTTACAGGCTGCTTTATAATGCTTGTCACAATATTGACCCTGTGTCCATAAGAAAAAATATGTATTTATTGACTGGCCTGTTGGTCTAGGAGTTAGTGACCCTGCCTGCTGAGCCAGAGGTCGTGGGATTCATTCCTACCCAGGAAAAATAATGGTGTGATGAGCACATTAGTAGGTAAGGAACACAGTAGTAGGAAAGCAATCGCTTATCCTAACAATATTAAACAGGCTTTAAAGTAAGTTAATTTGTAAAGTGCACAAAGATTTAGTTGCTGCACTGTCTTATCTCTATCTAAACAACAGAGTAGCCTGTATTTACGATAAATAGTTTAAATCTACAGGTTACATAATAAAAAGTTCGTGTTTTAAACTAATTACCTTTAACCGAGCAATTCTTGTACATTTAGATGTGTAATTCGGGACTTAATCGCGATAATATTTAAAAGATACAATACCTCTTGGTTACCCGACGTAAAAACAAATACATAATCTGAAACTCGGAAACGGCTCCAACGATTTTCATGAAATTTAGTATGCAGGTTGCATCGGGGGCGATAAATCGATCTAGCTAGGTTTCATTTTTAGAATACAAAAAGAAAAACCGAGCAAAGCTCGGTCATCCAGGTACTATTCTGTAACAGAGCAATTCGTGTATGTATGTATTTATTTATATTTCGGGTATCTCGGAAACGGCTCTAATTATTTGTATGAAATTTTGTATACAGATTTTGCATTTTAAGTTCAACTGCATAGTTGTATTTCCTGTAAAAACTCAATTTTATAAAAAAAATAAAAAATAATAATGATTTTACAAAAAGCTACCCAGGTCTCCCAGGTACTAAATAATTATAAGAATTGGTGTGTATACGTTATGTAACACTTATGTTCCTGAGGACTGTTAAATGACTCTTCTTTATACTAACTTTTAAGCTTTCGCGATCCATGATTTATAATTATTTATAGTTTAGTACCTATTACGTTTCCGACTTCGTTCGTGAGGAAATTTTGGTGAAATCTATCTCACGGGAACCGTACATTTTTCCGGGATAAAAAGTCTTTGTGCTATTCCAGACTATAACCTATCTCTGTGCCAAATTTCATCCAGATCTGGTCAACCGTTTCTGCGTGAAAGAGTTACACACATACATCTTTCCAGCCATCCTCACAAACTTTCGCTTTTATAAGATAATTAAGATTTATCCGTGATCTAGAACAATAGTACAAGCTTAATTTGGAAGCTAGAATCTATACTAATATTATAAAGTTGGATTATGAGATAAAGTTGGATGGCTCATGTATCGAGGAAGGCTATAGGCTTATATAACATCACGCTACGACCAATAGAAGCGGAACATAAATGAAAAATGATGCAAAAACGGGGAAAAGTTGCGCGGGCCAGTTAGTATTATGATAATTATTTTAACCATATGAAACTACCTTTTGTACTTGACGTCCTTCTCCTTGGGGCTTCTGCAAACACAGGACGAACATACCGGTACGCGACCCCGGCCTCTTTGAGCTACTACAGTCTTAAGCGTAGGCCACACCGCCAGGTAGCGAGCGAGCCGGGCGAGCATCATTTCACCTCTTTTCATACTTCGGCTCACATCGCAAACTACAGAGATGAGCTACGTCAGTGATACAAACGATGCGAACGAAATATACGACGATGCCAGCCATGCTATTCGTTCACCTCGTTAGCGTAGCTTAGCTCTGTAGTTCGCGGTGTGTGTATCGATGCTCGCCCAGCTCGCTAGCTGGCGCATGCCCGCCCGCTCGCTCTCGCTTTGGCGATATTGTTCGGACTAGTCGACGCTCGTCGGCTCACACGTCCGTCCGTAGTTTTCGGTGTGAACCCACATAGTTTAGCATCGCTTAGTTTATATAGTTTCCCTCGCCTCAATGCGCCCGCAATCTCGCTCGCTCGCTCGCCAGCTGGCGGTGTGGCCTGCGCTTTAGTCCCGTTTCCCCATTCAAGACTTGCGGTATCCTTGACCCTACCTCCCTTGCTCTATCCGTTTTCCTTACCCCAATTTACCTTCTTCCTTTGTCCCGTCTGAAAACGATTATATTCCCAAGGAGGGTTGGCGTCAGGCAGTCGGCTGGCCATGAAAGAAACCAGCCAACACGCTTTGCAAGTAAAATTGGGAAAAGAGGAGGAAGATGATGATGAAACTACCTATTGTACATTAACAACAACATTCAGGTTATATGTATGTCTATGTATGTATAGGTTTCAAAACCTGTGATTTAACTGAATGGAAGGTAAAAAGTGCGTTTGTCTACAACTAATGTGTCTATTTACAGAACATTTGAGTTTGATTCAATGTTTTTTTAGGACCGAAACTCCGAACGTGTGATGAATGAGGCCAACCGCTTGCTATTTACTTTACCTTTTACCCCTTTTATACACGTTAAAAACAGTGTATTTCATTTTTATATTAAAACTAAAGAGATTGTTGTATAAAGATGTTAAATTAGAATGACAACTTTTGTGACTTATATTCTTGTTTATGAAAAATATAGTTTTAGTCATGTCTTTATTTCGGTAATGCCCGTCTAGTTTCTGACCCGACGGGGGCCCTTTACAAGGAGTGAAGCGTTCTGTCGCGACGGTGTCAGAACACTACACACATAAACACAAAAATGTTATTTTACCTTATATATCTTCTTCTCCTACTATCTTGTGGTAGTTTAGGTAAATGTTAACGCCCACGTGCGTTTCAGGATTGGTTAGTTACTTTAATTAAGCTATTGAATACAACGATATCTATTTTTTTATACAACTTAAATAGCAAAAAGCACACCCACCGAGAACAATCGCGGACAAGATAAAAATATCCAAAAAATCACGCGAGGAAAGCATATCAAAGGTTTTTCTTTTTTATACTGAATCTAAAGACATGAAACGTAATTACATCGGAGTTTTATTCAGATTTTGTTTTAAATTACTGTGACACCAAAAAAGACAAAAAAAGCTGTGACCTTCCTACGGGTAACTACAATAACTAATAATATAATTAAAGGGGAAAAAGTTCCAAAAGAAGAAACAAGTAAGGTGCTGATTGCTTGAGTAAGACAAGTTTTTATATGTTAGATAGATATTTCTTTTCATTTAGTTCTACTGAAGACTTTTATCAGTTTATAATTAATAACTATATAATATATTATGTTATAATTAGGAATGCCACCGTTTTTTGGAAAAAAATATAGTATATTTATTTAATCTTGCAAAAAATATAGGACTTTTAGAAAATTCAGGAAAAAAATAATACTTTCACATTTGTTGTTCCTATCTTTTACCCAAGACTTCTCTCGCGTTATTGTAAATTTTGCCAAACCGGATGGTTGTCTAACTTTTTTTTCTGGATTGTCCCTATGTCCTTTTCTGTACCGTTGCCAACTTGTAAGCAAAACTTCACGATGATCGGTTGAGTAGTTAAGGCGTGAAAGCGTTACAAACAATGCAAACAATTAGTTACAGTTAAAATGGCGACAGATGAGTTAGCAATAAAAATATAGTATTTTTCGTACTATATTATTGTTCTATAATATAAGATAAGATAACACTTTATTTGTACACTATTTTTACAATACATAACTTATATCATGCATAATATAATGTACAAAGGGCGGCCTTACTGCTAGATGCAATCTCTTATAGGCAACCTTAGGATCGATCAAAATGATTCGGAGAGACAGTATCAGTTGATGGTGTGCCGCTAATAAATAGTACTATTAAACAAAATAGAGTACGATACTATATATTATAGTACGGGTGGCAACCCTAGTTATAATTCAAGTAGTTTTTAGCCACTACCTGCTTCACGTTAGGTATAGCCTAATAAGATGTTATATTATGCAATAGTACTGTTCGATAGTGTTTATTCGTGTTCCAGAACCGCTAATAAAAGCTATGCCTAATTTTGGTCCAAAAAGGAAATAGTTATTATGAGTACACGTAGAGTGAGACAGAATATTAGACATGACATCCAACATGTATTATATTCTTCTTCCTAACCTAATTCTGTCTCTATCTGTGACTAAGCTGTAGACGTGGTTTTACACGTAGTCTGCAATATGCTTAGTTTAAACTATGAATGAAATACACCGCAGGCAATAAGTACGGAAAACCACAAAATACCTACCGGACACAAAACATGGAACACCTACTAATAAGTCATAACCTGTTGCAACAATAGTATTATAATTATGTATAATACGTCAAGAATACACATGTATCAATTTCATGAGTGTCTGCATCTGCTTATGATATCATATAATGTATTATTTCATTCATAACCAATACTTTAACAATTTTTTTTAAATATTCATAAAAAAGCAAGCAGACTGAATTTTAAATTTTCAAACCACATATAAAACTGTAGATATCGTTATCGACAGAGGGCCTTGATGACTTGTCATGGTTGATAATAGAAACAATCCTATATAAAAAATGCCTTCCTTAGCGGCACACTTGTCACTAGCCTTCGTAAAAATATTTTAAATTTAATTATGACATAAGTAATAATAATAATAATAAATAAAAAATTACCTGGCAACACTAAGAGGCAGTCTTGTTTTATAAGCGTATTTCCAATATTTATAGTTTTCAATTTCGATTGAATCTATATATTATCGAAATCTATAGACAAAAATGCATTTCAGAAATAAAATCAAAGTAAAAACAAGGAAAAAATTACAAAACTAAGCTTTAGACAGAATACTAAGACATGACATTTACTGTCATGTCATGTCACGCAAGAAAAAATTGATTTACTGAAACAAATACAATTATTAAGAAGATTATTAGATGCTGACAAGATCCATGCAAAAGCACAAATACCATCCCCGGATTCGTCGCTCAGCTCCACCCCGCGGCCCCCGGAAATCACATCAAGTGTACCGGCCGCTGCTGAGGCGTCGAGCTCGACATCGAGTGACGAGTTTTTCTCTCCGCCGACGTCGCCAACACCTGTGCGTCGGCAGTGGAGAGGCCGGCCACCGTCCTGCTTAAGACCCCGAGGACCACTGACCTAGAATAGGGCCCCCGCTGCCGGTGGTGATGTGCGCCGCATGAAATGGACTTATTCAATGAATGAAAACGTCATGCGGGCATATTATCGGGCTATAGAGTTGGGAACTAACCTTACTGCGTACCGTGTTCGATTAGTATCTCTGTTTCAGGACTTGAACCAGCTGTCAACGTATCCGCACAACGACTGTCGGATCAAGTACGGGCTATACACAGCGCTGTCACCTGCTGGATGGTACCGTACTTGAGAGGCTACGCTCTGACGTACGGAACAGTTTTGTTATCCCTTCTTCATCTCAAGTTGTGGGTCTGGTGACCAATCACACACCGCAATTGGCACCACAGTTACATGTTGTTGAAATTGTGGATAGTGAAGCTATATCTGTAAGGACCCAATACAACGAAAGGTTAAGGAGCGCCTTGGAGGATGCGATTCTGGAATACCGGTTTGTGAACCACATTAATAGATCCCATTTATCTCGTTTGCCTATTCATAGACGAAATATAGCGCTGGTGTGTGCCCTAATTCGTTATTGCCTGACTATTTAGACAATAGTGAAGATCTTAGTGATACGCACTCTATTCTCTACTGTGCGGCTGTCGCAGCATGTCGAGTAGCAGGAGTACATTTCTCTGTAAATGCCGCTACTACTCGACCCAAGCCTGATGTGCCAGCCTGGCAGTGTAGAATCGAGCGTCGTATTGCTGAGGCCAGGACACTCATCGGTAAGCTAATCTGCTTTAGATCGGGTAACACGCGGCCGAGAGTGATGCGCTTTGTGAAACAGGCATTCTTGGGGACTGACATTAGTCCTCAACAATATATGTCATGTGTCACAGAGCGCATAGGCTTTCTAAAGCAGAAAGTTTATGCATGGGCAAATAGGATTCGAAGATACAAAAAGCGAACAGATAGGTATAATCAGAATCGTATGTTCCAAAGAAATGAGAGGTGGGTTTACCAAAAATGGGAACAATCGGATCCCTGTGTAAGTGACGGGCATTTCCCAGATGATGATGCTACAAATACATTTTGGCGTAACATCTGGTCGGTGCCTGTCACTCATTCAGAAGGTGATTGGATACGAGATGTCGGGCGCTCATGCCAGTCTATACAAGTAATGGAACCAATTTCCACAGCCACAGGTGACGTAAGTTGTGCAGTCCAGTCATTATCAAACTTTAAATTGGCTGGACCAGACGGACTGCACAACTTTTGGCTGAAATGGTTCCGGAGCTTGCATTCTCGTTTGGCATCTCAGTTCCAAGCAGCATTGGATTCCGGTTCATTACCCCAATTTTTGACAACTGGCGTAACCCACTTACTCTATAAATCTGGTAGTGCCATGGATCCCAAAAATTATAGACCAATTACATGCCTACCAACTATGTTTAAGCTTCTAACATCTATTCTGACACTCAAAATTACTACACATTTAAATAAAAATTCGATCATATCTATTTATCAGAATGGATGTAGAAGCGGGACCCATGGCACTAAAGAGCTCCTCATCATGGATATGGCCATTAGCCAACAGGTACGTCGTCACCGTAAGAATCTGGCGATATGTTGGATAGACTATAAGAAGGCCTTTGATTCGGTCCCACATACATTTGGCTTTGGCTTTGGCTTTTGAGAGTTCTAGAGTTGTATAAAATTGATACAACTCTTTACACTTTTTTGAAGTCATGTATGGGGCAGTGATGGAGATCGGCACTTCGCTATCCAGGATGTCGGCAGATTGCGGCAAACGATGTACCAATAAAGATCGAGCGGGGTATATTTCAAGGTGATAGTTTGAGTCCCTTGTGGTTCTCCCTAGCTTTGAATCCACTCAGTACGCTGTTAAAGGGTTCAGGGCTAGGCTATAGGTTGCAGAAAGACGATCGAGTTATATCTCACCTTCTGTACATGGACGATTTGAAACTTATTGCCCCCACTAATTTGCAATTGACAGCGTTACTGAAGGTGACTGAAAACTTTAGTAACTCTAACAAGATGGAATTTGGTGTGGACAAGTGTGCAGTCATGCATGTAAAGAAAGGCGTGATAGTAGAATCTGAAGGAGTCAACAAAACTTAGATCTCTGTCTGCCACTGAAAGCTTCAAGTATCTAGGTATATCACAGTCATTGGGAATACCTGAATCTCATATAAAACAAGCGCTGCAGGAGCGCTTCTTTGGCCGCCTGAAAAAAGTACTTAAAAGTCTTTTATCAGGGGGTAACAAAATGCGTGCCTGCAACGGTTGGGTCATGCCGGTTCTGATGTATTCCTTTGGTATACTTAGATGGACTCAGACCGAATTAGATGCCCTAGATAGGAGAGACCGTACACTGCTGACTGCATTCCGAATGCACCACCCACGTTCATCGGTAATGAGGTTGTGTCCCGCAAAAGTTTGGGGGTCGTGGACTCTTAAACATTAAGACCCTACACAATCGCGAGATATACAACCTTAGAGAATATTTTCTTCATACTGACGTGGGAGTGCATCGTAGTGTGGTCGCAGTGGACAACGGACTCACTCCGCTCGCTCTGGCTAAAGAGAACTGGCGCAAGCCTGTAGTACTTAGTACTAATGATCGCAGGGAGGTATGGAAGGGCAAAGAACTTCATGGTCGTTTTTATCGGGCCCTAAATGGTCCTGATATAGACTTTAAAGCGTCTACATCTTGGCTACGGTTTGGTGATCTTTTCGGAGAAACCGAAGGTTTTGTCTTTGCAGTTATGAACGAAGTTGTTATGACGAATAACTATCGGAAATATATCGTGAAAGATGGTACGGTGGACATCTGTCGGGCATGCCACCGTCCCGGTGAATCCATCAGGCATATTATTTTTAGTTGTTCTCTTCTCTGTTTCGTTGTCTTGCCAACGGTGAATATTTGAACAGACACAACCAAGTGGCCAGGATTGTGCATCAACAACTTGCCCTTAGATACAATCTTGTGCATTCAGAGGTGCCATATTACAGGTATGTGCCCGACCCAGTTCTCGAAAATGATCGTGCCACATTGTATTGGGATCGATCTATCATCAATTCATCACTGACAGAACTATTGTTGCCAATAAACCTGACATTGTGGTGATAGATCGATTAGAGTGCCGCGCAATGATTATCGATTTTGCTGTTCCTCATGACGACAACCTCGTGAGAGTTGAAAAAAAAAACAAATCAAATATTTGGATTTGTCTTACGAGATTGTCGATATGTGGAATGTCGATTCGGCGATCATTGTTCCGATTGTCGTATCTGCTCATGGATTGATAGCCAAAAGCCTCGATTAACACATTAAAAGGCTCGCGTTAGACGGCTGGATCAAGGGACTGATGCAGAAGGCAGTTCTTTTCAACACGGCCCGTATAGTGGGGAGGTTCCTGTCATTGGAGCCCTAACCACCGGTGTCTTGGTCCCTGAACCCGATGTCGGTGGTATACTATTTTTTATATTTTTAAATATACATTTTGTTTTATAGGTACGTGTTAAAAAAATTTTATTAATAAGTTTTATGTTGAATAAAGAGAATAATAATAACTTTACACATCTTACACACGGCCGTCTGATCCCAAACTAGGCAGAGCCTGTACTATGGTAACCAGACTGATGATAAACTAACTTATATATATTTCTAAATACATAAATATTCTAGATAAATTACACCCAGACACAGAACAAATTATCATGCTCATCACACAATTATTTGTCCTGGGTGGGAATCGAACCCACGACCTCTTCTGGCTTAGCAGTCAGGGTCACTAACCACTAGACCAACAGGCCAGTCAATAGTAACGATGGATTAATTAGCATTCACATTCATATTAAATTTGTGAATTCTGATTTAGCAATTAGCAAATGAATTGAAGTTGTGAAATTTCGTGAACGTATTAATTCATTGCACGCTTCACATTCACACAGCGTGTGCTCTCCTTCGCATCCGCGTGCTAACTAAATAAAATTAAATAAATCGTCGTGCCGTTGCTATTTTGCTAATGCCTAATGCTAATGCTAATTTACCTACGTCACACCAGTGAAATAGCAGAGAGGCCGTGCATAGGAGTTATTATTTATTTTAAAAGAAATGCACGTATTTAGAATTGCATTTTGCATGAATGCGTATCATTTCCTAATTATTATTGTTTATTAATTTTGGTAGGTAATAGGTATGGGACTTGATGTATATCCGATTGTTTTGTTGATCTTTAGCATAGATAAATCTTTAGTTCGTTTTAGCAATTGACCGTGAGGTTTGCATATTCTTTAGTTTTTGAACTTGTCTGTTTTTTATTGTGCTGTCTTTAGTTTATGATCATATTGTATTACATGGTTAACGTCTCACAAAATAATTGCGCGTATATCTATATTTAATATTACCGAATGAGCAAATAGCATTAGCATGAGCAAATAGCATGCTAAGCCATGAGAATTCGCATGATCGTGAAATTAAAGTGAATTAGCATTAATTTCCATTACTAGTCAATAGTAATAAGATACTTTAATTTTATGTATTAAAATTAATTAAAAAAACAAGTCTAACTTGTAGCAAGTAGTAAAAATAAAATAAATTATCCTATTAGTAGGCACGTCATTTGAAGTTGGGCGGGGCTCTGGAATGGGTTCACGAATAAATACTTACTTCAGAATTTGATTGAACTTCTATCGTGTATTTGTGGATATTCAAGGATGAAATTAAAATATGTTTGTGTATTTAAATTATTGTGATTGTGGGTATAAGGGTTTAGTATCCATATATTTATCTACATTAATAAAGGCGTAACAACACTATAATGTCTAGCGACGTTTTGCAACTGCATACATACTGCATACTACCAGAAAACATATTTCAGCTCCATCTAGCGAACACAATATGAACTACATAGTACTTACTGATTCTCTATCGCGTAATGAAATTTTTGCGTCGATTAATATGGTCAGAGGATCCTGCCTTTGTGTTAGAGAGCCATGATACCCGCTCCCCCACAGTAAGGTTTTTGAGTTCCAATTGATTATTTACTTTTAATATTACTTGAAGTAAAAAGCTATTGAAACGTTAAAACGTCTAAGCCTAAGTCATTTATGATGTTACTTCGTAAAACGGTAAATGCCGCAGCGGTGTTTGAAGGGTCAATGTATCTGCGTTTTACTTCAGCTGTTACACTGATACCGTAAACAACAATAATTAAAACTGGCCATCTGCGACTCCGATTCGTATGTATACTGAGCATATCCGTTCAACGGGGTTGTCAATCGTGTCGTGCTGTTCCGAAATGTTATTAAAACTTTTTTAAATTAAAGCTTCTAGTAAAGTATTGCGACTCAAACTCTTATTAAAGTACTTAGGTTGGTAGGTAGGATTAAATATAGTTGATAAAACATTTATTCTTAAATGTATCTGTAACACTGTTCTATATACAAAATAATTCTACTTAATAATAATATGGGTGGCTTCCAAGAAATGCCAGCCTTACTTTCCGAATAGCAATTTTGTGAATGAAGAGTGCGTAACTAAGATGGCGACGACTCAGGTAGGTAAATACTCATACAATAGTACAAAATTACAAATAGCATCGCGCAATGATTTTTTTTCTGTCTTTGTTATTCAGTGATCCGTGAATTTCTCCAACCCAAAGATAGAAAAGATTTGGTGCGGTGCTTGTATCTAACTTTTAATGAAGGAACGAAGAATCTAGAGATTTAGTGATTTAATTTTTGTAAAGCATCTAGGTAGGTACACAAAGAATAGATAGGATATTCCCTATGTTCAATGAAGGTATGACCTATAATAATATAATTCCAGTTTAGATACTATTCATACAAAAACACACCATCTTGCTTTAAATCTTTTTTAAAGCAAGATGGTGTGGTTTTGTCGACGTGATCAACGTGTAAGTGTCTAAATCTACTTATTTGCAAAATAAATTATCACTAATATTAAAAACGTGAAAATTTTGTGAGGATGTATGGACGTATGGATATTTGTTACTCTTTCACGCAAAACCTACTGAACCGATTGCAATTAGTCTTGGTATGCAGATAGCTGTAGACCTGGATTAACACATAGGCTACTTTTTATCCCGATATTCCCAAGGCACCGAGTTGTACGCTCGTGACAAATTGTTAAACTGTTATGAGTGGTAATTATTATTCTAGTAGTTACGTACAATACAATATTGGGAATAAACTTATTTGTGATAAAAAATTAGGTAAGCTAGTAGCTCTTTCTTATCGTAGAGTGGTAATTTGGCTACCTCCACATGAAAAATTTCATAATATACACCTATTCAATCAATCAGCCTATTGCAGTCCACTGTCAACCTGCAGCCTTTTTTATTTTTCTTAGAACCAATACCGATAAGTATCGAGTTTATCAAATAATCAAATGAATTGAAATTCTTATAGATTGACTCCCGATTGCAGAAAGCTTGATCAAAAAAATTAACTAATCGTTTGTCAAGTATGTCTGTATGTTGTATATTGAGTTACTGAAAGCATGATTAGGCACTTTGATTAGGATTTTCATGGGATCAGTTAACAGAGCTCTCAAATTTTACTGCAAAATCTTCATTATGTCAAATGCCATTCGAATGTTGAATGAAATTGATTAATTTCATCATAGATAAGGTAGTAAACTTTTCTTTGATCAAGATCTCGGAAACTCGAATTGATTTGACACCAGTGTTAACTTGACAGCTCTTTTAGTTAAACAATATTTTGATCAGACTGTTAGAAACTGGCTGTGAGAAGAACGGTTGTATTTTTTAATCATTTAAACTCTACTAGAGACTAGTATAAACTTGATATGATTAAAAAATGTTATAAGTTTAATAATTATGTAAATTAGTAGTTTTCTTCTCACAAAGTCCAGATCACTAGGTACAATTATTCATAGATAGCTTATTTGTGCCTTTAATACACTTAAAATATTCACTTAAACTCATTAGTGAGGTCTAATAGCTGTTACACGCTTTACGTGCCATTCACCTGTCCACTTAATTGTCTATTTCAGTTAAAACAATTGTCGACCCAAAACTATACAACAATTCAGCTGACCTTGGCAAGGCCATTAACTTACAGCACAGGTCAGCGATTTGGCAGTAATGAGTTAATGTAACCATTTGTATCCATAAGAGGTAAAGTTTTACAGCAGCCCCCACGATACTCATAATGGCTGGCAACTTACTAACTTTAACGTTTATTTTGATTAAATGGCTAAATTTCACAAGTTTACGACAGGTCTCTCTTCTTGAAACGTCCTTCAAATTATTAACCAGTGTACTCGGAGTAAATCTTCAACAATTCTCAAGATTTTCATGAAAGTTGTTAATGCTCTGGTTGTGATCATAATTATGTGGGTAGTGTAATACTAACAATACTCCGCTCCACTTTTTCAAGAAATAAGAGAAAAAGTAATGTTGATTCTTATCTACATAACTTCTTTTCTCATTAAAAGCACCCCGTTAAGCAATTTGTATCTTCAAACTTAATAACAGTTTGAACTAATCAACCCTATACTATTATGTATCCTGTGCCTATAGTAGGGACCTGGGTGAAATTTGAACAACACAGTTTCCATTTGCGAAGTCCAAGACAACTCCATATAAGTACACTACCACCATACCTCTGTTTGCTTTTCTTATCTTCTTCTTACGCTACGCTTACTTAAGCTATAAATTTAACATTAGTTTATTTATTTGCAATACTTATTCCTAATCTTCTGCCACATAGAACACCATAATTGTTATTTTCCATGATACACAATACAGCAGCAGTACTATAAAAGTCTTTGGTTCTATTACTTTCACTTTTATTATACCAGTTGAAACATAACACCTTGCTACCGAGTTATAATATCATAATTACTCAGTAGCTTAGCAAATACCAAGTTTACAAACAGCCATAAATCCTATTATTACCAATAATTGTGTTTCAAGTAGACCGACCTAGACCTTTTTTGTGATTTCTTTCAAGTGGGTGTAGTAACGCTTTGTTTACACACTCAAGAGATACGAACCATTTTCTAAAAGAGGCGATTTGTTTGTGAACCCAAAGAATGTTCTGTGTTCATTTGAAAATTCTTAGTTATAAAAAATATTATAAATACTTCCAGGGCTTTTTATTGTTGTTTGTTGTAATAAGTATAATTATGTACTGTTTATATGAAAATTCGTAATACATATTATATTTATTAAAACTACGAATTTACATATTTTATCCTTCGATAAGTGTCCATTATTGACAGTCGCATTATTTATTTTCACACAATTAGTCGGAAAGTTTTAAATATCAGAAAAAACAAGCAAATATTACATAAAATTAAATCACATGCTCACAAAGAACAAAACATAAGCAATCAAGTAATAATAAATACTCTGCACTATAGCCAGCCAAATAGTGAAAATTTAGGCTTTTTAAGCGTACTATTCAATGACATTTTATGCCATCATAGTCTTACGCGAACGCACAGCTGGTTTTTTTACATCACTTGGTCTGGTTACACGTGCTACTGCTTTTTTATAGAACCATCACTTCTTAATGAACCGTATGCTCGGAAACGGACGCCAGGACGCCCTAGTCAGGATATCCTGTTTAAAAAATAAAAGAGCTACCCTCACACCTTTACAAGAAAGAATACATGACAGTAACTAAAAGGCAAAAATCACCATTACGCACTAGATATAAGGTTGAAAATACCAATAAACGCTATAAGGGGGTACAAATGTCAAGAATATACTTGTGTGCGAGACCAGCCGCTTCTAAATTGCCATCACTTTGTGCAACTGTAGTGCTAGGTTTTAAAGTTGGTATTAATATAAGTTATTCACTTTTGGAAGTAACCTCTTGGGTACATTTACTATACATATTATTACATTATTACACATACAACCATATACCTACTATCATACTAAGATTATAAACATGAAAGTTTTTGAGGATATATTATGCATGTATGGATGTAGTAAATTATATAAAACTAGCTGCGCCCCGCGGTTTCACCCACGCAAGTCCCGATGCCGTGGGAATATTGGGGCAAAAAGTAGTCTATGTGGTAATCCAGGTGTTCAGCTATCTATATAGCAAGTTTCATCACAATCGGTTCAGTTAGCTTTTGCGTGAAAGAGCAACAAACATCCATGCATCCGCACAAACTTTTACGTTTATAATATTAATAAGATGTATTAACGGATAATTGTTTTTGTAGAGATCGACTCCTACCTTTTAAAGTAATGGCCTATTCTATTGTATGTAAATAAAAACCAAATTTAATGGTGAAAATACAAATTATGTATTTTAAAATTATATGATTTTTAATTTGGGTATGATTAATGGTAAGTAACTAATAATAATGAATCTTTGTTTGTTTTATAAACAGGGAATATTTATTACACATTTAGTACTAAGTCCGTGCATATTTTATACCGCTAAGGAGACAAAAAAGTATACACGTGTGGTAGTGAGAGGTAGAGGTGTTAAATTTTCACGCATAACAAGTCCTGCGAATCTTAAAATGGTAACAAAACATTTTTAGCACACAGAATATAAAAGGTAACTGGTTAGATAAGCTATCTACATAATTTGTTCTCAGTTTTAATTAAATAAAATTGCATGTTAGATTCACCTTTGCCACGATTGATTTCTGTGCGACTGGAACAACCCCCATGTTATTCAACCTAATCTAATAAATCTCCCGAAACAATCTTTTCAAACACCCCATCGTATCCGTAATATTCTTTCTCTTGTCTAGTCGAGTCCATAGTGCTGTCTCGCTTGCGCACTCATTCAATACTTATATTTCCCTCTCTTACTTGCTGTCTCTGAAACGGTCGGTTTTCGTTCGGTCAGTTAGTTTGCGCCGGCAGCCGAAGGTGGGAGGGTCGTACTGCGCATGCGTTGTAACCTCGACAATTGTCAAATTTCGAACGAACGTAAATAAACAAGTGAAATTAAATTTGTGCCAAACCCCTTCATATTTTGTATTTAGGTATTTTTACGGACCTTATTTGTGACATTTTGTTGTGAGATTTAATATTGTTCAACGAATTTGCGAGTGAGTATTCTTTTTGTTTTTTTCGCATGCCTGTTCGAAGCCGGCAACCGGCACTGATTTTATCCAGCAGGAATTGTATGAATTCTTAGCGTTGATATTGATAATGATCTTTCTGGTGTTTATTTGCGGGGATAATGAGTATTGCCTTTGTAGGAGTTTACGATTTTAAACTAAGACACATATTATTGTGTATTGTTTCTCTCGTCTCGTTCTAATTCGGTAGGTGGCAGCTTACAGACTTCAAGAATTTAACTTAGGTAGGTATCGTTTTGAAGTTGCTCAATAAGTTATGTACCGACTTCTAAGTTTGATTTTACTATTGCATTTTTGCAATTTGTTCAAGTTAGGATCTCTTCAAATTGGCTAGTTCGTGTAGGACAAGTAGGTGGATACTGTACACTTGATAAATCTTGCATACAATTGTGGTAGAAACCGAATTATGATTTGTTTTATTATGTTCAGGTTTGACCTTATTCTATGTACTTACCTACTTAAGTCATAAATACCTACAAATCTGTCGGAAAACAAAAATGTAGTTAAGATTAAAAAAATATTGTTGATATTTAATTTTTCTGATAGGCCTGGTGCCATCCAACAAAAATGATTAGAAATATCATTATATTTCCTTTTTCCTACTTTGGATGATATCCACAATATTTTACATCTATTGAATGTACAATATTATTCGTTAATGTAATGATGACTAATACGACATGCACGCTATTAGCATTACATAGTACGCAATATATATTTTCACAATCATTTTGATTCAAAGTGTTGTGGTCAAGATTTGTGGAAACTGCTCTGTAAATTATGATCAATTTAATTTAAAATTTAATTTAATGTCATTAACGATACGGATAAGATTATCAAATAACTTTTAGCAGATTGCACAACCAGTTTTAAGATGTAGAAATCTAGATAGGTTATCTCGCAGTTGTAGGTATGTATATGCATAGCCAGAGCGCCAGTAAATTCAAAGTCCCCATGTCGTCGACTCGTCTAGACAGTTCAAATGCGTTTGTTTTATAAATGACAGTAGGTACGTAATTAATATGGCATGATGAGATCTCATTCTTCCACTTGTCCAGACCAGACTACCAAGTAGGCAAAGGTAACCGACATAAGGTAACTCAGTCGTAGCTAAAATATAATAATAATAACTTATTGATAAATTTTCTACCGTTCTTTTGTAATAATAATATACAATACATAATAAACACTTCTCATACTTATTCACAGTTTACCATATTGACGGACGCTTGTAGTTATACCACGCCACGACTTATAGGGGCAAAGCTGTAACTTTAAACTTCTATACCAAACTGCCTTCTAGTATAGCAGGGTAGAGGCTCAGGAGGAGGAGGAAAAAAAATAAAAAAATGTAAGGCTAAAAAAAAATAACCTATAATGTATACAATTATAAGCTCATAATACCTATGCTGTATTCAATTTAGCATATAATGTTAGGACTCTAATAGAACCGCTCTATAGTTCAAATCAGATTGATACAAAAGATTTGAAATACAAAAACCCTTAAAACAAACGAAAATCTTGTTGTTTTTAATTAGGTATGATTTGAAATGCATTGCTCGTATTTCGCAAATCTTAGCATCTAAACAAATTATTTATCAATGAAAAGATTTTGTATTACTTTTATTAGTACATATGGATTAATACATACGTTACTATTCGTTATTTTGCGCTGATAGTCGTTTAACATGCACGATGTGAGATACCTAAAGGACCAGGTCGCGTACAAAAACTATGTATTTAAACACGGAAAAATTACTCTTTTAGGTACCTATACCTAATAGGATGCAGAATCTCCTTTACCCATACAACTGAATCGAACTATAAAGTGTACTATACATAGCTACATCTTTCATGAACATTGACATTTGTGAGATTGAAGCTTGACTTGCTAAAGACCGTATTAACTACTAAAAATGGTCGACTAGTTCCTTATATACATTGGAAATTCTATGGTCCAGTCGAAATATCATTTTCACATCTTTGCAAAACATGAGCTTATGACAATAGCGCTTGGAATATTGATTGACTCAGATTAAGGATATTGAATTTACAATAAGTATCTACCTAATCTTTGAGCAGGTTGGTATGTAAATGAATGCTGGTATAATTTATGCGAAGCTACTGGAATTACTTAGGTAGGTGTCTAATCGTGTGAATTCCGCTAAGCTCAATGATAAAAACATCTAAATGGTATTTCGGATTATCCATCTTATAGTGTGGTCATATTTAATGTAGAATTTTAACAATTTACAACTTTGAAAACAACTGTGAGATTAATAAGTTATGAATTAATTAATCTCACAGGAAGACAGTAAGTCTACGTGTTATATGGACTCTTCACTTCTCCCTAGTCTAACATTATCGGTAGCTATATTGGGGTCGGCTTTTAATGTAACTGGGCAGTTATCTACCCGATGGGGAAGGCGATATTTAGTAGTTTGGCGGAATATTTATGGATATATTATTGGCTCATATCCCAGGGCTGCTACTTATTTTTGGAATTATAAATGCTGCAATACAGGTACGTTCCAGTTAATATAAAAAAGTGATAGATTAATGACCGATGAAAATTATTGTTCCAAATAAATTGTATAGTACCTTTTTTTTTATCGTGTGTACTCACGTATATTGTATAGTACCTACGATCGATTCAAATATAGTACGATATTATAATCTATATTTTAGTATGGGTGGCAACCTTATGTGTGAGTGCTGTCGAATTACGGAGGAATGGTGATGGTGAATAATCTATATACTTATATACCAACAACTAAAATACTTACCTATAGATTCACTTAACCAATAGTCATTGCGTCATGATTCACCTGCTAACGAATCATCTTATTTCTGGTTAGGTTAGCTGATTCAGTACATAGCGTGTTCCAACGCTATGAATTGCCGTACAGTACAGATATGGATATCGTCTTGCGCATAGATTTATATATAGTTAGTGAAATTCATAGGTTCAGGGTTAAGAAATGAGTCATGAGTATAAGCACATAGGTATCATTATATATAACATGAGTATATGAATACGTGAGGAGAATTCTTTGTACCCCTTTTTAAGAAAATTCGCGAACGTAGAACGTGAATTTTGGAATATTTACAGTTTATATAGTTAAAGAAGAAGTGCAGGGGCTCGTTGAAGGGCTCGTGGCGAACTGGTACCCGAGTAGGTTAGCACATTACAAAGTTAAGTAATACTAACCAGGTCTATCTAGGATGGCCATTAATAACCATTCATAACACATTGAGACCCCTTCGTGCCTCAGAGAGCACGTTAAAACGTCGATCCCGGATGCCATACAAACATGTGTGGCATTCGTTACAGGTAGTTGGAGCCCTAAAAAGTCCGACAACCTGGTCTAACTATAGAACTTCGATATCATCTAGTACTTGGGTTGTGGAGGTCTGATGGCAGTCGCTTCACGTAAAATATCAAAGTTCGGTCGTATCGTAGTTAGATTGAAAGCCGACCCTAACTTAGTTGGGAAAAGGCGCGGAGTATGATGATGGAGTTGATTTGATGATAAAGCTAGGGGGTGGATATTGTAACTCTTCAGTGGCTGCTAGTAAACCTGTGAAGTTTGGGTTCATATGATTCGTTTTGTCCAATGTATTTAATAATTAATTTTGTTGAAGTTACTATAATAACGATTAAAAATTTAAATACAATTATTTTCCATATTTTAATTGCCTGAAACAATATAATATAAAACTAATTAGCAGTAACTTTAATAATAACGATAGTAAAATAAAATTGCCTAGATTTATACGTAATATACATTAATTATTATTAATTGACCTGTGTTAAACCAACACGCAGGTTTAGAATGTAAAATATTAAAAATTTAAATACAACACATTGGTTCTAATAGTTACGGTGTCAGTTCCAAGAGAACCGAGGAATCATTTGTTACTGTCACGTAAGGCAAAATAATGCTCTATGACGTGTTAGAAGAGATTTTCTTCCCTACGCCTCGTATCACAGAAATCTATGAGATTTCTATGCCCCTTATCTATATACATATTAGTTGCGACGAGCGGAGTCCCGATGCAGTGGGAATATCGGGTAGCCTATGTGTTAATCCAGGTGTCCAGCTATTTACATACCAAGGTTCACCGCAATCGGTTCAGTAGTTTTTACGTGAAAGAGCAACAAACATCCAAACATCCTCACAACCTTTCACGTTGATAATATTACTAGCAGCGCCAAGCGATTTCACCCGCGTAAGTCCCGATCCCGTGGGAATATCATGATAAAAGAAGCCTATGCGTTATATGGTCTCCTGCTATCTACATACCAAGTTTCATCGCAATCGGTTCAGTGGTTTTTGCGTGAAAGAGTAACTAACATCCATCCAAATTTTCATATTTATAATATTAGTGGGATTAGTGAGATAGTAGGATGTATATATTATTACGTTATAAATATTTTAAATTAGAAGTTAACATTTAGGGATGTTTTTTTACGATTTTAAGTATTCTTGCGATCAGCTAACTAATGCCGCGTTCCTATAATCAAGAAACGATTAGTTTTGCTTACGGACGGTAAAATCACGTTTAAAATACAACGAAATTTTACCGTCCGTAAGCAAAACTAATCGTTTCTTGAATATAGGAAAGCAGCATTTGACGACATTCCCTACCTGAAGTCGTTCGTTAACCCTACCTACTCCATAAAACGTCACGCTTTCATCAACGCCAGACAGCTATTATAAGTGTGAAGTGTAAAAAATCTGTACAGTTTCCTTACAAAGAGTGTTAGACATAGTTAGACTAATTCTAAATTGGACATAGCATATTTCACCTGCTGAAAGTTCTATTGAAGCTTTAGACTCAGCGAAGTCTCAAACATACGTCTTGTTGTTCTTTTTAAACGTAACTGTTTTACTGTAGGATAACCATAATTATGTATTTTGGAAGGATTAGTCCTATTGCTGTTTTCATTAGCTTATTCCATGACTTCGCCCACGTCTTCAATATTATATTGGTAAAGGTCAGAAATTCGGTTCGGAGATAATAATAATAACTTGACACATCTCACACAAGGTCGTCTGATCCCAAACTAGGCAGAGCCTTTTTTTTTTGTGCGTGTGGAAACCCCCTCGGGCCGTCAACCCACCGGGGTTTTCGGTGGGGCGGTGTGTCGGAATCGAACCGACTAAAACCACACGGTGCGCCGTACTGCGCCT
Organism: Callimorpha dominula; assembly: GCA_949752705.1. Lineage (NCBI taxonomy): Eukaryota > Metazoa > Arthropoda > Insecta > Lepidoptera > Erebidae > Callimorpha > Callimorpha dominula. The sequence continues at coordinate 14,970,804 of OX457007.1, forward strand.
TAAGTAGGAGGGAGTCGGGAAACTAGGCAGAGCCTAGGGTAACCAATCCGCTGATAAACATACTTATTTATTACTAAATAAATACTTATTATACATAAATTACACCGAGAAACAGAACAAATGACCATGCTCATCACTCATTTGTCCTGGGTGGGAATCGAACCCACGACCTCTGGCTAAGTAGTCAGGATCATTAACCACTAGACCAACAGGCCAGTTTACCACTAGACAAACATTTGGTGAATATTACTTAGTTTGCCAGTTTAGTTTCTTCTAATACTAATGTTAGGCTTGTACAGGACTGGCATCGTGCTAGTTACATTCCTAGTGAAAAACTTTATACGCTTTTTACCATAAGCTTTTAGAAATTAGCTCACCTTACCGCCCACCATATATCACCTCAGTGATTTAAAGAAGAATTTCTTTGGCCAAGGACCATTAGATTAAACTAAACATCCTAAGTGTATTTGCGATTCGTTAAATAGGAAAAGGTGCTGTCCTATTTAACATCCTTAATATTGGTACCCTAATTCTAGATAAGGATTTGTTCTGTCTGAGCTCATTACTGAAATCGCATTGGTTTATTGAACCGGCGCCAAAGATAGAGCACCAGCTGATATGTTGACTGTTTATTTGTGTTACGTCTTAGGCCGAACATACTTAAACGTAGGTCATTTACATGCCGAAGTAGATATTGGAATAGGTATTGGTGTAGAAAATAACGGTTGTAGAAGTTACATACCTACATATATTATTTCGTTCGTAATAGCACAGATTTCTGTAATGAAATGTATGATTGATTGATATCTCTTTGCTACTTATTTTGACCGTGTTAAGCACATTGAAATGATTATTGTTTATTTTTATGGGATAGATGGCAAGCGAGCACAAGGGTCACCTTATGGTGACTACCGCCGCCCTTGGACACCTGCAACTCAAGAATCACAAGTGCGTTGCCGACCTTTAAGGTGGCAGTAGGGGAAAAGGGGGAGAGGGAAGGATTAGGGCCTCCGGTAACCTCACTCACTCGGCGAAACACGACGCATACAGATTGTGAGTTTGATAAGACGATATCGAATTCTTATTAGTATTATTGTTTCAGATTTGTTTATTTTTACACGTCTATTATCTTGATACGTAACTATAATATATGTATACTCACACAATTTATACCTATTTCCAGAGTTAATTTTTATATCGTAGTAGTAATACCTCCTCCCCTCCAGAGAGTCCTTTGTACCCCTTTCTAAGTAAATTTCGAGAAAGGAGGAATGTGATATTTGAAATACCAAAAGTTTATATGTCGAAGAAGTCCAGAAAGCTAAAATTTATAAAGAACATGTGTTATAAATATAAACTTAAAAATTATGTAAAATCAGCTACAAAAATCTACACGTTTCCTTTCATGGTAGATACGGAAAGTCTAGTGTATTTCAACTTCTACTTGTCAATGAAATAAAACAAATTATTCAAAGTTCAACAATGTTAGTAAATTATGGTCGAAATTTGACCACCAGGCGAACTCTTGTACACAATAGTACACATATAACGAATCGATGAATGTACAGCACTAATATTAAATCGATTGAGAGCAAACAGTCCTAGGTTTCTTCAGTAATCATGTTAACTTTTTATTTTATTATATTGGTTTTTGTTTACCATATTTTATTTATTTTCAAATAATATTAAAAGTGATTCAACTTAATCTTATTGTATGGCCAAAAAATTCGGTAGTTGTTTGCCGTTTTCTATAATAGAAACGATCCTCGAAGTATTCCAACAAAAATATGATTTCAAATAACAAGATCACCAATAGGAAATACGTACTTCTACGTTGTTTACTGAAATTGTTAGGACAAGTTTTAGGAATGAGTGACTTAATTTTTGTGTCAAAGTTTACTCATTTAACTTTATTTACTTTTATAGATTTTTTAGGTCTCCGCTTTCTCTCGCTCGTCTCGCTTTTATTAGAGTAAATGCTTGACAATACTCATGCAATTAATATTAAATGCGTAACTCGGGGCTTAATCGCGGTAATAGTTATAAGGTACAATACCTTTTTTGGTTACCCGACGTTTCGATCGACTGGTCACGGGTGGCCACGATTGGCGAAACGTCGCGATCAAAGTCGTGAAAGTATAAAACAATCATGTTATTAATATTAAATCGTTCTATGACGTGTTATTTGTAGTGAATGCAATATTTTATCTAGTTTGCATTAAATATTACGCTTGTGTATATTTAATAGCAATTACGATTATAAATATAAATAATTTAAAAAAAAATGACCACAAACTATGGCTGTTGACTAACTAACGTAGGCCAGGTAAACGAGGCTCGGATACTCGGCGCGCCATCCAGATAAGCTAAACAGCAACTTCCTGTATGCTACGGTGACCATGCTTACTAATTGTATGGGTGTGTACTTCTTCATCCTTAATATGAATTGGGTTTTATCATTAACAATGACTGTTACTTAATTTGTAAACACTTTATTATCTACTTAGTTTATTTACTTAAAGTTAATAAATCCCCAAAGTCTTCTAAATTTGAAAGGTTTATTGCTAAAAATATTTAGGAGACTTGCGAGTGCTTTGATTACCTTTGAAATTCAAAGGAATTTACAATAAATAGAATAGACAAGGTCAGAAATCGCTTAAAAGAAAGTTATTTAATATCCATTTTACGTAAAGTGAATTTCGAAATTGATAATTGAGTCTTCGGATTAGAGCTGCTTTAATTTGGCGATTCAATTATCAAGTCTGACCTCTTTATATCTTCCAAATCCATGTTCCTCCTCAGTGATATCACGAGCGCTTAAGACATCGAAATACATGTAAGTTGCCTTCTTTGATATTCAATGTCGCACTGCGCCCCTATGTAATATCGATATTTGTCAAGTCGTATCTTTTATTTGCTTCAAATATTTTGGACTTTAAATACGTTAATTTTAACAGGTACGCAGTTTTACAGTACGCACACGGCTTTTATTTTGTTTGTTGTGAAGGCCAGGACTGTCAATGACTGTCTTTTAGATCAGATCGAAGAAGTTAGGAAACATACACATACTACGTGACACATTTTACCCCTTTATACCCCTCCACCCCTCGGTGACTACCCGTAGTATATGCCAAGATCCCCCCTCCCCTCTAATTTTCACGTCGTTATTTATAAATATAGTTTTAAATAATTTTTTGCCGACAGAAAGTTAAAAAGCGCTAAACGTTTGCTTGTTGCTACCTGTAAGTTTAAAAAGCGCTAAACGCTGCGGGCCATATTTGAATATAGCTCGAAATAGCACGAGATTTCCCTAGAGGATATTGACTACGTGACGAAAACCTAAGCCCCCCCCTCCACCCCTGTGACCAAGCGTGGTATTTTGAAGACCCCCCTCCCTCCAGACCGGGTCACGTAGTGTGGGTACGTTCCCCTATGTGCTTTATGTTACCTTATAACTTATAACCTATAAGAGCAACAATCACGGCTTTAATGTGATATATTTGTTACCTCCTAAAGTTCATACTTGTCCCTCAAACTAAGTATTGAACAGCTGCTACTCATGAATAGTTATATTAAACAATGACAAAGCATTGACTTTTTATATTCAAAGATAGGCAAGGATAAAGACTTCGTTTGTTTTATATGTTAATACTTAACCTGAAATAGTAACCAAACATGTATCGGAATCAAACCGTGTATTTTTGTAAACAAACATTTTACTTTTAGCTCTTATTCCATTTTTGCAGATAAACCACGATGATTGCTTTACGATTACCCTTTTATGGTTCATTGTATCGACTCGTCATAATCAGGTCATGACCCTATTATAGCTTTACTACCGGCAATTCGTGGGATATTGCCAAAATCTCTTTCGTCTGGGTCGCCGATGTCGTAATGTAAAACATAAGATTAAGGGATTAGCTAGAAACAGATTATGCTTCATTGTCTTGCAATGTGGACTAACACTGTATTCATAATATTTAATTATTCTTTTAGTAGATAGGCCATGTTTTATATTTGTGACGTCACCGTATAACAGCGGTGCTAAAATATTAGAACTTTTCTTCTATATGTGTTTAATGTATATTTGTAATGTGTATTTCTTTCTATGTTTCTTACTTGCTTTCAATAGCAGAGAAAATAAAAGTCTTATCATACTTTCACCCAAAACGGCGTTTAAGAGAATTTCCTATAAATGTTTTGTTTTAAATATATCTTCAAATGGAATGGAATGTTTGTATTCCGTAAGTAAAGTCAAGGCTCATAAATATCCTTTTTGGCTTTTATTATTAACTGGCTTTCAGAGCTGGCTCAGAGATTCGTCATTATACATATATTATAGCATTTAATTCTTAAACAAGGCTCACGTGAAGCAAATATCATTAAACTACTACCTACGAATCTCTTTATCCAAATCAACACTGTTGCTAAAATAGGACTTGTCTCACTATTAACGTTAATTATGGCGGTAATATCAACGTGGCGTTGACTCCGCAAGTCTCGGCCTCGACCCTGCGAGACTCAATAGCGTCGTATTTTTAGTTTTCATTGCATACCTAACTAGACAGTCAGGAAGCTGGCATTATTGTTTGGGAATGTGTTGGTGTGAAGAGGTGAGTGTAATTGCGGTTGCGTGTGCGCCACGTCAACAGGGATTACAAATTCTGGCAAGACCCTATCATTTTAGGAGCAGATGTAATGTATCTAACTAACTCAGGTATGGCAGCATACCTTATTTGCTAAACAGTTGCTGCTTTGGCGTCTTTAAAACGAGTACCTATACAAATGTTATGTAGCTAAAGAGTGTTTTTGTTTGAATGTTTGTTTGTTTAATCGCCCTCATCTTTGGAATTACCAGTCGGATAACGTGGCTGTATGCAGTCATTGAAAAAAGATGATGCATAGGATAGCTCACTCGAGGGCTGTTATAAAAGTTATATAAGCGTAATTCAGAAAAAAATTGGTGGAGGTAGGACACGTTCCGAATATACATAGCGCTCTGCAGAAGTCACAGTACAAAAGCAGGGTGCAGTAGATGTCTGCTCGAATGGGAGTCGCTCGTTTTTTTAAAGTGTCTCAACGTGTGCTCTTTGTTCTCTCATTACTCTAACTTTCCATCTTCTGACTCACTATCTCCACTTCAATTTGATGTTGCCGAGGCGAGACGTTTTGTTCGTATTATGCCATTAAGTTTGTGCTACGTACAACAGATGTTTACTATGACATACTTCGCGTTATTAACCTACATTCATACAATATATGCAATTCATACAAAATTTTATTTCTTACTTAGCAAAGCAAAACCGTTTCCTGGCGCGACGGGTCGGATCAAAGGACTTTGAGTAAACAGAAAACATTCATTATATCGTTTGTGACTCGCTGTACCTACATCATTTGTATCGTCGTGTGTGACTGTCCTTAGTTATGCGGGCTTGGCTGTCGAAATAAATCGACTGCAATCAGTATGTAAAGGTTTGTCTTTATGTTTTGTGATGTGTGGTTTAGGCATATAAAATAAACATGATTATTATGCGTTTCATTTTTGACAAGTCTTGTGTGAAGTTTGGGATCAGACGGCCGTGGTGTGTGAGATGTGTGAAGTTATTATTATTATTATTACTACAAATGGTAAATCACGTAACCTGATCGCCAAAATTACTTTGCTTGTAATAGGGTAGATGACTGTCAAGTCAAATCAGTAGCTTTTTAGTAAACGTCAAAACGGTAGCTTCCGTACATTTTTGTATGAAATACCAAGGCGTGACGTCACGCCTTAGTATTGTCAAATCATTTACGTTTATATATATATAATCTAAATTAAAAACGTTAAAATAAAACTAGACGACAATTTGAACAGTATTTTAAGTTATTTTATTGCGACACTTGGCGAAATAATTTATTTTGAGCATAGGCATCTACCCAATTGTAATTTGCACACTATATTTCCGCGACACTCAAGATACTTACTATGTTTTTTATAAATAGATTCTGATACGTAGGTACGCACGATAATGTAATATGTTATCAATGATCTATGAATCACTTAACCGTAGATCCTGTTTGAGGTGCATTAATATTAATTCTTAGGTATCGAGTATGTAGGTACACTAGGTACAGTAGGTACATATATTGTAGCTATGCTATGTACTACTAAATGGTTTACAGTTGCACAATGCACTTATAGTCAATATAAAAAGCCCCTTTTATACGAAAATTATTTACTTATTACAATTTTGAAATTTAAAACCCTCCTCACCCAAAAAGAAACAACAGCCTACAATGTAACCAACGTGTGTCAACTTCCTTATCCGACTTTGTAAATAAAAACAGCTTAACTAAATACGCGCTGTAAAAAAGAATAGACAGGTTTATTTTTAAATTAACCCCAACGTACCGGTCAGCTGCGTGAGCGCAAGGGTTGGCGCTATTGCCTATCGAGCGCCAACAAACAACTAACAAAATTTTTATTTGAAAGTTTCTAAAATAGCAGAAGCCTTTCAAATGAAACACCATTTTAATTGTAAGAAAATACGGTTTATTATTGCAGTGTTTAATCAGTGTAGTATTTAGCAAGTAGGTCGGTCGGAACCATTATTTTTATTAGCTTGAGTCATCATATCATTCAAAAGTGGTTTTGGATTGAAACCAAACATATTTATACACTTAAACAATATTTGTCGTTTTCACGGTTATTAAGTATAGTTTAGTTCCGGTATATCTTTTTAATGCAACATGTATTAAACAAAAATTTCACACTAACAATCTTGAAATATCCCACACCTGTTGAACCAAGCATTGTTTTTATTTCTTAATCAATTTAAGCTTCAATCTCTTTCCTCTTTAAAGATACAATTTTAATAGGTAATTAAATATAAACACAGAGCCTCCATGTGTAGACTTTTCCTTTCACATACTTTACAACTCACCATAGTGACTTTTGTGTGAATCATGTCATTCTCAAATCTTAACTTCCGTGTGTACCGTTGTAAACGTCGCCATCTGCTAAACCTCGAACAATGTAATTTAAACTCTACAAAAATGTAAAATAAACACGTATGGCCTCGAACGTGACCTATGCAGCATTGACTTTCAACCCAGTTGACTATATTGCTGATGTAAATATTTCCTAACTATCCTAACTATAATATTATAAATGCAATTGTGAGTTCGTCTGTATGTTACGCTTTTACGCTTTAAATACACAACCGATCATTAAGGAATTGCATACACTTTCCAATAGTTACCGAAAAGGACATAAGATACCGAGTTTCCGGGGGATTGATAAATAACTATTATATTATGCAGGGCAATAAATTATATTTAAAAAAATATTATACGGTCGAATTGAGAACCTCCTTTTTTTTTTCGTCGGTAAAAAAAGTATCAATGCGCCTCAAAATACGAGGTACAAAACTTTACAATATTCACATTTTTTGGTGGCTGAGCAATGGGTCAGAAATAATTTTCGATCAATTATTTTAGTGTAATGATTGGAGGACGCGGCAACGTAAGATTCAAAATGGCAACTTAACTACCTACTTAATTATTTTAAATTTCCTAAACAATTATATTAAAATAATTTTGTAAGTAAGTATTCTTACTTGTTACTAAATTGCATTTCTATTTTCTGGTACTAAGTACTAGTAACTAGCACGCAGCAATAACAATAAAAAATAGTTTGACACATTAGCCTTTTTTATAAATTTTCAAAGTTTCGAAAAAACATAAAATTTGGTTACACGAAAACGGTTGACCTTTGCATAGGGGCATAGGGGGTTATTTGGTTGTAAATACAGGGCACATACATTTTGTTCAAAGATCACAACAAAAGTAAATGAATGGAAACAAAACTCTTGGTATCCTTCTACGATTGGCCTTATAGATTCCGATAAATGTCATTAGTATGGATAAGAACTAATCAGAAGATTTTGAATTGTTTTTTTTTTCGCCTTCGCATTTTGCCAATAAATTGGCAATTATAAGATACCGACAGATGATGCCCTTTTGTTTGTTAATGTACCTAAATCCATTGTCCTTTGGGCATGTCTGGAAAACATTTTTTATCTCGTCTTTGCATTACGTACGCTTGGGTGGCGACGTAAATATCTTGTTTGTATTTCTAATTTATGTAGAATATATTATTTCAAATATGTTCTAATTTGAATCATCTTGGTGTTATTTTATTTGCATTGTTGTTTTTAGTTAGTTCGTTTAAGTGTGTGGCTTTTGATATTTTTAACAACAACAAATTAAAACATTGAAGCAGATACGACTATAATAGATAATTTATAGTGCATCAAATCTTTAGGTCACCTGGAAAGAAAGAAAAAAAATGATAAGTTACTATTTTATAAAAACCTATGAAAGAGCTGCTTGGCGTTATTGTAGTTAGTATATCTGTCTTTGTCTAAACCTACAGACGCCCTAAACGACTTCGATATAAAGACTCAAATACTACACATACTACAAACGAAGGGTCTCAAACAAAATGTTTCCCATACCATGTTTGGTAACGTGGGAGTCGCGAGGTGCTAATGATAACAAGGATGGAACTGACCCTCTACTACGCACAAGTTATGAATGGACCAGTTTTGGCCTCACTTCATTCAAAGTTATTTTCGAGGTCAAGGTATTCCGAAGTTGGGAAAAGCAGTTTTAGTTGAATAAACATTGGCTAATGCTCAGTTTTAATAAATTTGAGGTTTTGGAACTCAATCAAAAAAGGAATGGAGTTTTTGTTACTCTAAATTATTAGTGATGTGATGAGTTTTTTAAAATGTATTTAAAGTCATGTTAATGAATTAAAAAAAAAGAAGCATGGAAAAAATTATGTCATTTAAATGAAAACATAACACTTACTTATTTACGGGATGAACATCTGGTATTAAATATAAGGTATATGCATAAAGGCTTAGAAGGAGAGAATCCAGAACTAAATTTTTTATAACCAACGCACTAGTAACGGGATTTAACATCGTCAGCACGCAGCATCAGCAACACGGCACGTAAGTCCCATTTCTTAGCCATTACGCTATCGCATTTAAATAATTTCTAACAAAGGAACATTTCAGTAGGTGTCACGGAAGAGAGTTTTGCACTACAAAAGCCAACATACCATGCCAACAATACAAACAAAAATAGTTATCGATTTGGCTATAATAACCTAGCTATAGTCATGCTCAAAACTAGGAATAAAATTTTTGGAAGGTTGTTACATTGTAAACGACAACTTACAACGTCATTTAAGTGTTTTGTGTCTACCTCGTCAAAAAATTGCAAGAATGAAAGTAATCGAAAGACACATTAATAGCGCGTTATATAAAAGTAACATTTTAGTTTTATTTGAGAGATTCGAAGACAAAGGCGTCTATAAAACGGCCGTGAAACTACTCACAACGTAGGTAGGGTTTTATTATCAAGCCTCGTAAACCTGATGCTATTGTTTTAGCAACTTGAGAAAATGTTGCCGAAGACAAAATTAAGCTTAGGTACGCTATTTGAGAGGAGACATAATCACTAAAGTGCTTAACGTTCAGTATCGAATAATGAACAGAAGCAATCGCTTTAAGGAACGGAATCTTGAAATCAGACGAAGAAATGTAATTTGCAGGCATTATCCTTAAGTATTAAGCAGTCGTAATGTTGTTAAGTAACTCTCTTCTTTGATACTCGATTTTGTACTCGTTCCGTATCATTAAAATCGTAAACGATCCCCTACCGTGACAATGTTTCTGTACGAAATATTTTAATTCAATACAATTTTAAAGGAAGCAGCCACTGAAACAAGTATGCGTATAAATAAAACAGTTGTTAATTTGTCTAAAGACGCCAGAAATGTGAAATTACCAGTATCCTGATGTTCCTTAAGCAGGGCCTCCTAAATTGGAAGCTTAGAAAACCCCCAGACGTTAACGCCTGAAATTAGAGTAATTTCTAAAACATTTAAGGTGTCTATTTTAGTAAATATGCTGACACCGTACTCGCTCAGTAAATGAGTATTTAGAAATATTCGACGTAGGTAAATCGGATAATTTAGTTTACGAAATAGGGTTATAAACTATACTTACCGTTATCCTTTTTGTTTCAAGTTTTAATATGCTTTTAATGGCTTTTAAGTTCGTAGTTTTTGATTTAAATAATTACTCTTTTGTAGCACTTCAACACTCAAATTTTGCAGTGAGAGATTCTAAATAAAATAAAATCCTGACTTAGCTTTTCTGTAATACTCTTCTTTATAGACAATTCTGGCCGGTGATATTTATAAAAGCCACCTCCTTGAGGTTGAAATTAAAACGAAAGGAGAGGCTCTAATTGCCAACTTTAAGGAGATAAATGTCTCAGAAAATAGATTTAGACAGATTTATCCTCAGGAAAATGTTGTTTATTATAATTAATATAATATACTTTTTATTAGTAACCAAAGTTATAATGTAGGTATTTATTTATTATTTTAAGGTTTAATGGTACAGTTAATTGTGTCTAATTTTTCAAATTTTGGTAATACTTCTGGTAATAATTCTGAAATTGCCGGTTACTTTAACACGGGACTTTTGAATTACGATGCCATTTTCGAAGAGTTATTTGGTGTCGACTTATTCAATTGACAAAACTAGTTATTAAATACTCAGGTATTCGGCCATTAACCTCTTGATTGTGATCTCATTGTGAAGTGTTTTTGCAACCTGTAGGTGTTTTTATTTTTTATCTCTTTTTTTAATAACGTTACTTACATTTATATTGCCTACTTTGTGACAGGAAGCATCTATAATTAAAATTGTTTTAGTTATAGGTCTGAGACGGTCAGGCTATTAGTTGAACACTGAAGCAATATCGAAACATGAATGTACCAACTAGAAAATAATTGCAACTCTCATTAAAAAACAGGGACTAAACATGTCTATACATTTACTGGATTTTGAAAATACTGTCGATCCGTGCCCGAAACTTACATTCTAGCTTTTCTAAAGCCGTTAAATCCTATTTTATGAGCTTCAAGCACACCGTGTGAACGCCTAAGCATCGACGTGTCAGCAATCTAACCATATGCCAACGGCCTTCGTTCACATCGATCTCAGTTCATATATTTAGATGTAATGAATGTAATTGTCTGACAATGAGTCATACAGATGTTTATTTCATAACATCTCGTTCTGACATGTCTTGACCTGTTAGCACAAGTCTTGAACTTGACTCTATTTGTTCTTTACTCGATTCTAACCAAGATTATAATTAGGCTAATTAATCGCTGACAAAACTGTGAAGTGATATTAATGACGTATAAAGAAAAAACGTGAGAATATTTCAAAGATACAACCAAGTATTAAAATAATATGGTAGGTACTTACTGGTTATTCACGCCTATTCACATGGTATGTCTACAATCTTGACCTTATAGTGGGTGAAAAATTTTCAATAAAGTATCTACTGTTCACATTGAGTAGTACATTTATATCGATGACTGTTCAGAAGGTTTTAATAAGGAATGATCTTTACTTTCCTTTCCCCCATTTACAGATAGTCTTGAATATTAGTTAATATTATGTTGAGTTTGATGACTTCATAAGTTCCATAACTGATAAGATTCGACGTAAAGATTACTTAATATTCGAAAATAATAAGAGAACAAAGGAAAGAAGAAAACAAATGGAGAAGATGACACTTCATAACAATTGAATTACAATAAAAATAATCAAAAATGTGGATTTTAGCCGCTGTACAAGAAAATCTAATTCGGCCTTAGGAAACATATTGATCCTTTTTGTGGCATTGCGTATACGTGCACTCCTGTATATGAATTAACAAATAAATGAAAAAAATCCGGAAAGTGACAATATGTGTATATGGATGGATGGATAGGATATGGATTGATAAACCGAATATCTGCCTGTGTGTCTTAGACCGAAAAATAAGGCGAAAGTTATATTACGTTAGTTTTTTAAACCAATATTTTTTACAACCGATAGTTACGATATAATATTCCAGGTTAGCTTGTAATATAACATATCATACATTCTATACTCATGCTTCAATAAACCAATAGAAATATTACCACATACGCCTATCAAAAACCAGAAGTTGATGACAGCTAAGAATCTGGTTTCTATAATGTTACCAGTTTTGTATATTTAGAACCAATTACTCGATTTTGTACGTGTTTAATCTTTTACTGAGGAAGTCACTGATTAACAGATCGTATTATCTTTCCGATTCATTTTACCGACGAATGGGACTAATTTGTGTTAATGTTTGTTTTGGGACTTTGGATTTTCTGAATTCTAGAAGGAACAGGTGGTCCAAACTCGTTTAACACTTGTTAAGGGAGTATAACACGAACTCCTACAACTGACTGACTTTCTAAATAAAATAATCTGGTTCATTGTGGAACTGTACTGGATAGGCTTTTTCTAAAGTTTCCGAAATTGTCATATTTTGTGACAATTCACCTATTGCTTTATAACTGTAGTTTCTACATGAGGGCTCCAAAATTCCAAAGGTGGTTAACTTTTTTCAGGCTCAATTAGGAAATTTTGTTATTTAACACATAAATAAAGACTCGAAGCATAGGCTAAGTGTTAAAAAACTGCAAGCTGCTGTTATTACAATGATTTTTCCACTTAATTAGAATTAGCATTCTTAAAAATTTGGATCTTTAATACTTTTCACGCGTTTACTTCACGCCAATTCCGAGTGACGGGGTAAAAATCCCCAAGTAGACTTTCTTTTGTGCGCAGATCTCACCACACCTTTTTCTTAGTATGTGTGAAAATACTATATCAGTTTTACATCTTTAAAAAGGAAAGAAGAGATTTTTTTTTTATAAAAAATGTGGATTTTGGCCTCTGTGACTTGTGCTAACAGGTCAATACTTTCGACTTAACTCTTGTCTTTCAACAACATGATCACAATAAAATAATTCTAATTTATTTCGTCGTAAACATCATTACTATGTTACCAGCTAATTCCACAACATTATGTATTTATTGTCTATGTAAAAACATGATTGATTTGTAATAGTACAAAATACGAGACGAGTAAGCGCGTATCCTGATAAAGTAACCTAAAACGAATGACGATGTGAAAAATGTTTGTAAAACTTCATCCTTATCTCGGGTCTGGGTGATAAAATATATAATTTTATTAAAAAAATAGCATGTATATAGTCGGCAATATAGTGCAAAATGGTACGTAAGGTTGGTAACCAAATTCTCAGCGAGAAAAACAAAATTAATAAATAAAACTTTCGTCGTAACAATAGACCTTGAATTTGTTTGCGACACAAATCGGGAAATGGTTCGGAAAATTATTCTGTTATTGGATAACTTATTTTCCTTGATAAATCGATCATAAGCGAAATTCACGGTAATATTTTTTTGTTGCTGACGAGCCTAATATTGCTGTAGCTTGAAAATAGTAGAACCTGTCCTTTGAATTTGAATAATATTAATACGTGAAGAGAATTCTTTGTATAACTTTTAAAGCTAATATCGCGCACGGAGGAATGACATATTTGGAATAATAAAGCTTAAATTAATGTAGAAGTGTAGAAAGCTACAATTTTTAATCAATATGTGTATTGGTCATTGATATAAAACATTCGAAACAATGACTTATGGTCGAAATACGACCACATGGCAATCCCCAGGCAATCAAAAAGTTTGAATAATTTCATTCTAAAGTGTGAAAGAAGCAGCAAACCGATTGATGCTAATAGCAACACTTAGGTATAACGCCAGAGGTATCATGTGTCCAAGGCAACAATATATACATGTGTGTTAGACTTTTCCTTCACTGAGAAAGAAACGTTTACTAGATTTAACATAAAAATATTGTTACAAAACTAGACCAAATGTTATTGAGTTTGATCCTATTAAAAGACGTTTCGTATTTTAAAAACGTAGGATTAAGCCTATATAACTAAAATTAGATAAGTAACTTAACCTAGCCTGTGATTGCTTCATTGGTATTCGGTTGTACGTCTTCAATGTCTAAAATCATCTAAAATAAAAAATATCTTTAACTATAGTCAAACGTTATCTCAGCAAGAACACAGTCGTCATAGTCTCACAACAGATAGCATATTTTAGTTGAATGTAGTAAGATCTACAACGGAATCGGCACCAATAGTATGCTGGTTGGCGACGCAGTATTTGTTTCAATCATGTAAACATGTAGTTAATCCGATAATGCAATAAATTGTAGTACTATATCTCAAATGCACCCAAATGCTTAGGCGTTTATCAACGACTTTTCAAACATATGTGCATAATTTACATTAACTTTATCACCTACGAGTAGGGCTGCCACGCGTGACCTTTTCTGAATTGTATTTTTCAAAAGGGCATTTCTTAGTCTTACATAAAAAAAAAATATAATATATTATTTATCTGTGATGCAAAATGTCTTTTAATTACGGTCATCCTCACATCAGATCATAAAATTGAGTACCTAAGTTTGTAATATATAACTAAAAACTTGAAGTCAAAAACTTACTAATGTAGCAGTTATGTGTCAAATAAAGGGGAAAACATAATATTCTAAAATGAAATAGGTCCCAATTTTTAATACAGATTCTTATTTTATTCCCAGTGGTAGCCCTACCTGATAGCGAAGGGAAGCGAATCGTGAGGAAGCCCACACGTTAATAATACATATATTCTAAATGTAATATCCTGAGAACTAGAACACCAACTGCCATGTTTGGCATACATTATGGGCGCAACGCCAATCGCCATGATGATAGACATTCATTTCTCTCTTCACGCGCCCATGACGTAATCCTCTCAACCTTCGCCATGTTAGCTCTAAGCGTCAGAATATTGAGACTAACATTTTACTATTTTTAGTTTTCTTTAGTATTAGGTACTACTGCTGTTCTCCTAGAATCGAAGACGATCTACATGATTGTCAATGCTCGTGTCAAGCTCGCTTGATAGCGTCTCTAAACATAGAACACGATAACTGCATACAATCAAGTGGGCCACAATAATATGCACGTTTTTTCGTTAGATGTCTAGAAAGACTCAGGTTTAAACCAGCCAGAGTAAAAAGAACAATTTTTATACAGAACTTCTCAGTTCTGTAGTTAGGTTAACTTTTTTTTTTTTTTTTTTTTTTTTTTTTCTACGTGTGGAAACCCCCTCGGGCCGTCACCCCACCGGGGTTTTCGGTGGGGCGGTGTATCGGAATCGAACCGACTAAAACCACACGGTGTGCCATCCTGCGCCTAAAATAGGAGGGATCCGGGAACAGCTTTATTAAGACATCCGGACCCCTCCTAGCGCCTGCCCGCAAAAGCGCGGGCACCATCTTCGGGCAAAGATCCCTCTATTAGGCAGCGTCCAGGCACACGTGGACGCCGCCTCCTCGCGGCTGGCTACTATAGCGGGTGGAGGGAAAAACCCGTCCCAACCACCCGCGGCCACACTCAGGGCGGCATGAGGCGCTGGAAAGCGCGCCTCCGCCGCCCGGTTCGCCGGCGGCGAATTTGGTCCGAGTGGACATCGTCCTCCCGGGCCCGCTCCGCCGCCTCCTTCTGCGAGATGACTTCCTCACAGAAGGTTGCGACCGCGGTAAAACTCCTGTCGCTACCGGCCATGGAGCGTATGACAGCCGGTAGCGACAGATCCTCTCCGATTACTGCAGCGAGGGCTCGACGCTGCGTTGCCCAAGCGGAGCATACCGCCAGCGTATGTTGAGCCGAGTCCTCGCTGCAGTCGCAGTGGTGGCAGGCGGGACTCAATTCCCTCCTAGCGACCGAGTGCAGGTACTTTCCGAAGCAGCCATGTCCGGAAAGCACCTGCGTCAGTCGGAAGGAAAGGGTCCCGTGCTGCCGCCCTGCCCACTCGGTGATGACTGGCTGGAGTGCCTCCACGGCGGCAAAGCCAGCGCGTGGAGACTCCAGCCGAGACGACCAACGAGCCATGGTGGTTTGGCGAGCGGCCTCTCGCCAATCGCGGACCTCTTCGGGCGGGGGCCGACTGCCGCTTCCCGCCCGGAACTCAGCCGCCTGCCGATATACTTCGGCGAGCACTTCCGCCTCCAAATCCCACGGGGGGGACCCAGCCAATGCGCACGCCGCCTCCGTCGACACGGTGCGGTATCCGCGTATGGCTCTAACCGCCATGACCCTCTGAGGGCGCCAGAGGCGCGCCCTATTCTGAGCGGTCAGAGCCTCCGCCCACACCGGTGCACCGTAAAGTGCCATCGACCGGACAACCCCCGTGTACAGCCGTCTCGTAGCGACGCTGGGCCCACCCAGGTTGGGCAAAAGTCGCCCAAGGGCAGACGCAGCGCCGACCAGCCTTGGAGCAAGCTGCCGAAAGTGCTCGTCGAAGCGCCACCGCCCGTCAAGGATCAGACCCAGGTACTTCATCTGGGCCCGAACCGGTACGAGGACCGAGTTGACTTCAATCGAGGCGCCAGGGGGTGGACCACGACGGGGCCCATGAAATAAGAGGGCCTCCGTCTTTTCCAGGGCCACCCGTAAGCCTAGCGCCTCGATGCGCTCGACCACCAGAGAGACTCCTCTAGTGGCCAAGCGCGCTGCCTGTTGAAAATTTGCCCCCCGGGCTGTAACGAGAGTATCGTCGGCGTAACAAATGACACCAATCCCAGGGGGGAAGTCACCACGGAGGGCCCAATCGTACCCCATGTTCCACAGAAGCGGTCCAAGTACTGACCCCTGTGGAACACCGCACGACATGGGCCGACGTCTCAGATTTCCGTCTCGGTCCTCGTACATGACGGTACGCTCCTCTAAGTAGTCTGCCACCAGCCACCTCAGGTACTTTGGCACCCCGTGGTAGTGGAGCGCCTCCCTGATGCAGCTGAATGGCAGGCTACCGAATGCGTTGGCGATGTCCAACGACACCGCCAACAGCACGTCACCAAAGCTTACCACCTCTTCGGTCACAGCCCGCAGGCGCAGCACAGCGTCTATCGTCGAGCGCCCCGTCCGAAAGCCAAATTGGACGTCCGACAAATCGGGGCCGACCTCGCAAAGATGCTGGACGATGCGGGCAGAGACGACTCTCTCAACCAATTTACCCACCTCGTCCAGCAATACGATGGGCCTGTAGGCCGCGACCGAAGCGGCAGGCCGTCCCGGCTTCGCTAAAAGCACCAGCTTCCCGCTTTTCCAGCATTCAGGGAACCGTCCGCCCACCATAATCGTGTTTAACAGTTCCCTGAAGCGGTCTTCCATGTGGTCGAGGATTAGAGCCAACACTTTGACAGGTATTCCATCCGGCCCGGGGGCGGTATTCTTCGATCGTATTCTTAGAATGGCCGCTCCTAGCTCCGCATCTGTAATGAGCGGAACTTCTTCCTCGTCACCCCCGTCTTCGGTGAATGGGGCCATTGACGGGGGCGTATGTTCCGCCCGTTCAGGGAAAAGACCCTCGACCACTTGCTGCAGGAAGCTGGGCTGGAGAGTCTCAGTAAGGGGGGGGCCCTGCGCGCGAAGCTTCTGTTGCGCCGCGCGATACGGGCGACCCCAGGGGTCACAATCGAGACCCTCCAGCATCTCCTTCCTTTTTTCCTCTTTGGCGCGGGTTATGGCCAGCTTCAGGGTCTTCCGCGCTTCGCGGTACTCCTCGTGAAGCTGATCCTCCTCCCCATCATTGCGACGACGTCGCCGGCTGCGGGTGTAGGACCTCCGGGCACGAATGCAGGCCGCACGGAGTCCCGCTAGCTCTTGGGACCACCAATATACCCCCTTCCTCGGAGGACGACGACCGTGAATTCGGGGCATGGCTGCATCGCATATCTGCGTAAACGCATTGCAAAGGCGGCCAGCCCCAACATCGACCTCCTCAGTCGGAGGTAGAGGAGGATATAGCCAAGACTGAATGATGGCTTCCTCCTCCAGACGATCCCTATTCAGTTTACCCACAGCCCATCGTGGAAATCGGGGAGATCGCCGCGCCATGTGACCCCTTCTGGGGTCCTGGGTCCGGGAGAGCTCAAATCGGATGTAGAGGTGATCCGAGAGCGTCTCAACCTCTTCCAGGACACACCAGTTCCTTACTCGTGCGGCGAGGGCAGGGGTAGTGAACGAAAGGTCCACTATCGACCCCCCCTGCTGTCGCACGCACGTATTGGTGGAGCCTCTGTTGAGGAGACAGAGGCCCACTGATGCTGCCCACTCTTCCACCGCCTCGCCACGGGCGTCCGTCCTGGGGGACCCCCACGCAGTAGACTTTGCGTTAAAGTCCCCGAGCACGAGCGCGTGCCCAGACGACTGACGCCGCATCGAGGTCTCCAAGTTGTTAAGGAAGACCTCGAAATCGGCCAGACTCCGGTTGGGGGAGAAATAGACTCCGTAGAGCGTGACTCCCCCCCATTCGGCGGCAACGTATCCAGAACCCTTGTCTCTTAGCGACAAGGGTGGGGAATGAGCCGCCGAGGAGCTGACGATTGCCACGGACCCGTCCCAATCACCAACCCAGTTTGGACGGGGAGGAACGTAGTAGGGCTCCGCGGCTACGGCTACACTAACTGACCACTCTGCCATGGTCTGCAGGAAAAGATCCTGCGCACCGGCAGAGTGGTTCAGGTTTGTCTGGACAATGAGACTGGAGACTTGGTCCATTTACTGGGTCGTCTCTACAGCCTCCATCGGTGACGGCGGTCGGGAAACAACTGGAGGGGTAGCCTGGGTCGATTGGCTTACTCCCCCTTGTGGCACAGAAACCCTTCTACTTGGCCTGCAACCCTCACGCCCCGTCATGTGGTTGGCAGGCAGGTTGGCCGCTGCACAAGCGGCGCAGTGAGGAGCGGCGGAACAATTTGCTGAAACATGACCTGGATGACAACATCGGAAACAGAGTCCGGTGCAGTCAAAAGCACTAGTGCATGCGGCACGGGTGTGGCCCGGCGCCAGGCATCTATAGCACCTCATAGGCCTGGCTACCAGAGCTGAAACCCGGACAGCACTTAGGCCGATGAGGTGCCTTCCTCCGTCTACGAGTTTTTTTGCCGCGGCGACGGGACAGCTGGCCCACACCGCGCCAACTCCACCAGGTCCAGGGCGAATTGCACCCACCCGCACTGTGTCTGAGGTGCATCCCGTGGCACTTGTAATAAAAGCCCGGATCTCAGCAGGGGTAATTGAGTCGTCCAGACCCGAGACACGGATCTCTGCGCACTTGGTGGGCCTGGTTATCTTTACGCCTTGTTCCTGTTCAAATAGACCCCGCAGTTTTTGGGCTAATGCGTCGGCTCTCTCAACACCCTCCGCTCCGGGAAACTCCAAGACGCGAGCCCCCGTTTGAGCTTTACGGGTTCGCCCTCCGACGCCACCCAGTTCGCCGGGTTGGACTATGTCGCGAGCCCTACGGAAAACCTCCGCGTAGGAGAGTCCGCGCTGCTCCGCCTCCGACGAGACTGTGATAACAACGGCGGCCGTCTTTGGAGGCGAGAGCTTTATGGGCTTCTTAGCACTTTGCGTCACCGCTTGGGTGGGTGCTGTCTTATCTGCAGCCTTCTTGTTTTTCCTCCCTCCCCTCTTCTTCTTGTTTTTTGACCCCTGGACAGTCTGGAAGCCGTCGTTGGAAAAGCCTTGGACTGGGAGGTTGAGGTCGAGTGTGGGGGCACTGGGTGCGCTACAGGCTACAGCCGGTGCACGCGCCGGTAGGGGTGGAAACGCCTTTGCCTGGGCTTGGGAAGAAGATACCTTCTTGTTATTCCCATGAACTGAAGCCTTGGCGGCCACGGCCGCCGCATACGTATTCCCGGTGCTACTACCCGAAACTGGAGGCGGTGCTTTAAACGGCACCTGCTTCGGTGCAGCGAGTGAAGGCCGAACAATGGGCGCGGGAGGTAGCCTTGCCTCCAGACCCGCAAGGCGACCGTCCATCATGCGCCACACTGCGTCGGTGATTTGACGCAGGTGGGCATCCGGAAACGAAGAAGCCGAGGGTGCGGGCTGTTGCGATACCGGGTGTGAATGCTCAGATCGCTTCGACGCATTTTCCCGAAATTGGGTAAACTGGGCACGGAGATCGACCATCTCCTGTGTGAGCCGCTCATTTGCTTCTTGAAGGCGGGCGACATCAGCAATAAGTGTCTCAACGACCCCCACAACTGCCGACGATGAGTCCTTAAGTGCTCGAACAAAGGGGCCTTTCAGATTTTTCGACTTGGTGGCCACCATATTAATGATGCCCACCGCCGCATCAGTCCTAGTTTGGAGGTCAACGGAGCCCCCTTCTAATGGCGGACGGATCTTCACGAGGAGATCCGAGATATCCTCTTCAGCTACGCGTTCACCCTCTGCGCGTGTGAGGGCTACTTGTCCTGCCCTGGAGAAAGCGCCTCTGCCCGAAGGTGTCTGAGAACGCGGCCTTGTACGCCCCCTTGTCGCAGTTGCAATTTTCGGTGCTGGCATATCATCCGATACGCCACCCCTGGACCGCGAAAGACTCCGCTTGCGGCTATCCGTGCCAAGAGATATGTTCAAAGACGACCCGGAATCAGACTCCGAGTCGCCCCTCCCCTCCACCGGTACAGCAGCCTTGCATCGAAGACGGTTAGATTTTCGACTGCCCCCAGGAGTCAGGTCGACTTCTGGGAGCTCCATCGGTAGCGGCGTCAGACGTGACATTAACTCCGCATCATCTTCAGCGCCTGTTGAAGACGCTTGTGCTACATTATTAATAAATGTATCCTTCTGCTTTTCATTTGTAGTTTTAGTATTAAGTTCCATATTTTAATCCCACGAGTGGGGGAGAAAAAAGTCAACCCGGGCAGAGATCCCCCAATACCCGGGTAAGCGTAAGTTTATGCCCAACCGAGGGGTCCGCAGGTACCCCGGCTGAGAGTGCGCTAGCGACTGAACCACCCATCAGCCATGCATCCCCTGGCCACGCACCAGAGCACGGGATTCGGGGTAATTTTTTTAGAGAGGTTTTCTTCCTCGCAGTCCGGGCGGCTAAGCCAAGACCCTCGCCCCCGATCGGAGTCGCGAGACATGACCACGACGCCTTTCAGGATTACGATATGCCGACGGTGGCAAGGAAACTAAAACTTCCCATGCCTGCTCGGTGGCAGTGTGAGTGCACGCCGAGCCCGTCTCCCTTCTCCACTGAGGACAGCGGAGAAACTCCGACCCATGGTAGGGTCCCTCCTTCATGATTTTTTACCGAGGTTTTCATCCTCATAGCTCCAAAGAGCGAAGAGCCAACAGACAGATGTGCTCTGTTGGGCCAAGCCTCAACCAAGTGGCCGAAGAAAGATGGCCTCCTCTTCATACTAGAATATTAGCCGTTGGCGATGACGCCGTCCTCAAAAACTGAGGAAGAAAAGGCAGCGTCATCGCCAACGTTTCCAGGGTGCACCACGTGGAGGTTTTCTAGACAGCACCCCTGTAGTTAGGTTAACTAACTTAACCTATACGAAAATAACGTTAACTAATTTGCAAAACTCGAATTTCGATGTATTTACCAAAAAGATCGAGTTTAGTAAACCTATACATTTTCCGATTTACCAAGGATTTCAATTGTTAAATAACGATAGGTCTCCCTTTCACATAGTTGACTAAAATAACGTAATCGGTATTCAACTATAATACTTACATGTTATTACTGTATGTATGTTATGTAGGTACTCATTGGGACGATTGCTTATTCTGAGAAATAAAACTTGACTTTGTAGGCTGGGTGCAGACATACTGTTGACGATTGGAAGTTCAAAACAATCTAGACTTAAACCAGACTTAGTACGTAAAGGTCAAAGGAAGGATTCAAAGACTTTCTATAAAATAATGAAATCACAACCTCCATTATGACTAGAATAAAGTTATAAGCATTAGCCAACTCTAACTACCTAATAAAAGCATATTTCCGCTGACAAAATGTTTTAAGGGTAATCGTTTTATAATTTCCTTTGATATTCACATCCTAGCCTTTCGAAACCTGATAATTTAAAGATCAAGTAAACAGTTTTATGTTCATACAACGATGCGAGTAAAAAAATATGGATTGCTTACGCTTAATGACCCCTTACGGACTCAACGGATATCCTTTCATACATATGTTTTATGCTTGTCTTATATTTTAGAGGAAACAAAAAGCGATTCATGTTCTTATACCGGCTACCGTTTACCCATTTTTGTTTATCTTTTTTTTTGGCCAAAGGCGTTTGCGTGCTGAAAATCGTTTACGGAAATATTAAACGAAGAGCACAATTTTCTTAATAATGAGGCGATTTGTTATGTAAATTATCTAGGCTCATTTAGTGAATGAAAGAAGTTATAATGATGGTCGGTAAAAAGATATGTCAGATCAGGTGGATAGGAACGAAGAAACAATTCCAGCAAATAGCAAGAGAAATGTCTAGGTACAAAAATATAAAATAAAGCAATCTCAACGGACAGAATTCACGTTTAACAACTTAAAAATTTGCAGCAAAACAAACGGTACAAATCTTTCTAGAACTTACTTCGTATAGAAATAATAGAAAACCGTCAAAGGTTTTTAAAAAAACTTTCTGCGTCTAAACATTTGAAACAAAATCAATATTAAAACAAAACTCAAGTCGTTATTAGAGGCATCAGAATTTGAAGCCTTATTTTTCTCTCAATGACTACCTTGAAAGCTGCCTTCTGGCGGGTTAACCGCTGGTCAAATCACCGTTGATGATGAATGATTACTGAGATTTTATTTAATGATGGACTCAGCCACCGGCTTCCAACTGACAAGGTAAAAAGACTGCTTCAAATCGCTCGTACAATTTTTTATACACTCAGTAGTGAGTAATGAAATGTGTAATATTTCTTTGTGGAGCAATGATGAATAGACGTATTACGATATATTGAAGTTACGCTTAAGTTTTGATCGGTTTAATTTAGTAAATAAACGCTACTTGGTGATTGATTTTCGAAACTAGTATCCTGGGCGCGTAGCGTAGGCGATAAAGTAACTTTATATTTAGGTGCCTTTTGGGTTTTTAACTAAACTATCTTAATCGGGAACTTCGCTGATTGCAAATAGGTTTATAGTTCATTATTGTTATAGTTAAAATAGATGTGAAGAAGAAGAAGAGCACTTTTCTTAGTTCAAAAAACACAATAGAATTCCTTATAACACGGAATATAATAGTTATACAAACATTAAATATCTTTGCTTTTACAGGCTCTCTAATAGTTCATATACCTAGTGATAAATGTTTTAACAGTTTTAGATGTGACGACGGTTGAAAATAGATTTTGTAATGATATTCTTTATATTCTTCTAACCGCAGATTAATACTGATTATTAAAAGAACAAGATAATTTTTGGTAAATTCGTCAGGTGTCAAGTTTAGGTTATTTAATGTAATTTAAACGTAATTTGGATATTTTAAGTGTTGTATTAGATGTTTTAGTATGTTTGTTTATAACTTTATGATTTTATACTGCAGGTTGGACGCTACTAACATATAGAAATACTATTGACTTTAAGTTACCTGCGATAGAGTTCATCACGAAGTCAATTATCAACATTCTGACTTCATGGAGAATTAACCGATGGATATCTACAACCGATAAGTTGTCTGCTTTTCTACAGTTTCTAGTCTAAACATGTTAAAAAGATCTGGATTTTTTATCATGTGTTTATTGTGAATGCTTATCTTGTAGATAGGCTGTGTTCAATATAATCTGCACACATCTCAGTGAAACTATACTGATGATATACCTAAATACCATCAGTATAGTTTTACTGAGATGCATTAAACTCAACCTTATTCGTGTGTTATATTTGATTCTTTGTCTGTAAAGTGGGCAATGAAAAATACAACATTTGTACTTGCTGGCGCAATTACTGAAGAAATTTCCGTTGCAGTCGCGTTCGAATAAAATTAGAAGTCAGATTATGTTCATAGCTAATTTCCCGATAGATCTATATTGTCGTGGGACACTTGTAGACGACGACTGTTGTAGAAAGAGCATCGTTCTGATCGTTCATTGTTACTTTAAATACAGTTGTGGATGGCTACGGATTTCGTCTATACCCAGATAATTAAATATATAGAGAGATGACTAGAGGTGACTCCCGCTGCTTCTCTTCCTCCTTAGTATATGGCGTACCTATTTTTATACATGCCTTCCCCAATAATTTTGATAACGAACGATTGGACTTCTCTGTTGTAAACAAGGTAACTAATCTTGGTAACAATATCTATCTTCAAAAAAATTTTAATACCTTAGAGCAAGCAAATATATATTTAATGGGGTACTGATTTATTTATATCAAAGATGATCTACATTATGGTAATATAGTGTATGTTTATGATAATGCGCCTGTTCTCAAATCATTAAGGTGTATCCTGACATATGTGTATCATTAGGATGTTCATTGTTCAATACAGTCGTATTGTTCTCGTCATATTTTGATTATGCATGAGTGATTAAAAAAAAAAACAATAGGTTTTATATCGTACTTTGTTTGCGGTGTCGAAATATTTCGTTTTTGTGTTAGTTTCTCTGTAGGTATCACCAAGTTTATTGAGGCATCTTTTTTGTTCATTGTGCGGATGATGTTAGATGTTTCACTTAAATATCTCATCATCCACTAGTTGGTTTGGGCTTCATCACCATAGGAGCTCCTTTGGTCTGTGCTTACTTAACTAGCAGCGCCATGCGGTTTCACCCGCGTAAGTCCCGATCCCGTGGGAATATCGGGATAAAAAGTAGCCTATGTTAATCCAGGTCTCCAGCTATCTACATACCAAGTTTCATCGCAATCGGTTCAGTAGTTTTGGCGTAAAAGAGTAACAAACATCCATCCATACATCCTCACAAACTTTCACGTTTATAATGCTAGCAGCGCCCCGCGGTTTTATTCGCGTAATTCCCGTTCCCGTGGGAATATCGGGATAAAAAGTAGCCTATATGTTAATCCGGGTCTAAAGCTATCTACATACCAAGTTTCATCTCAATCGGTTCACTAGTTTTGGCGTGAAAGAGTAACAAACATCCATCCATCCCTCCAAACTTTTACATTTAAAATATTAGTGTGATAGTGTGATTACTAGGATAATAGTGCAAGAACTATCAGAATGTAAAATGACCAGTGTTTGCTTCTGCATTGTCCAAAACTAATTTAGTTACAAATTATACTAGAATTCCTAGCTTTGTTAGTATAAACTTATCAAATCTATGGACAATCTCACCGCTAAACATTCATGCATGACAATACCTCGAAAAAACATCTTAGAATGTAAATGGCGGCCGTGGGCGAATGAATGGTACGCAGGAGTTTGTTGACTGATCTGTCACTGGGCGAGTTATGATTAACTTTGTTACATAGCACAACAAAACTTGACGTTGACAAAAGTATCACGAGCTACATTTTAGTAATTAAAAAAAACACTAATACTTCTTGATGTATGGGTTTTGAATTTCGTATTGTGAAAGGCAGTTAAGCAGTTTCCAATATAGTGTTATTGTGTGAGCTCTGACGGGCTTGCTCATGAGCACTAGATGTAGTGCAGTAGCTAACGCACTGATATAGCGTTAAATTAGTTCTCGTAACGGCCTTCACTGCCCCTCACATTCTATCGCTATTTCAAGTCAACTGTGCTCATGTATGCTTCTTAACTCGAGGGCAAAAAGACTAAGGTTATGAAGAGTTTATACATAGCTTCATCGGTATTATTTTTCATATCATAATACACCACCGCAAACTTCTATAGATGTTCACTTACGGACTGATATTACAGGTTATTAATTGCTGTTATTACAGAGTAAACAAAGACCTAATTATGTAACTTATTTGTATTTAAATTTAGTAGCACCTTCATCTTCAGTTTTTAAACAACATGACGTTCTTACAAAAGCTTTCCTTTAAGCAAGCTCTATTACTTTGTATGTTTTCGGATTGTATCCTATCATCTTCCTATTTTGGTTTGTTTGAATCATATGTGCGTATAAAAATCGATTTAAATAATATTTATCGCTAGAATAAGAACATGAACTGAGGTGATGGTCTACGGGCCATTTGATCGTCATCGTCATTCAAACTATGCTATTAGCAACACAGTACAAGACTACGCCGTAACTGCGTTCAAAATAATTCGCAATTCTCTGAATTACCTCGAAAAACGTCAGGCAATTCAGAGGTATGTATTACCTTTTCGTGATCGCGTTAATTCCCGTTAATACATAGATAATATTATACCTCGAAAAAGTTGTCAAAAATCAAAATCTGAATCCATTGTATCCATGGCCATTCACTGGTTCTCATCAAAAACTGGCAACACCACAGACAGGTGTGTTCCCGTCGTGCCCCTTTTTTTTCAACGTCCGTTCCCGTACTATACTTTTACTAACAAAGACGTAACTACTGTTAGAAATAAGAAATGAATTAATGTCGTATTTTACAAGCGTTAAGGCTGAATATTGCTCACGGATGATATAGCTGTACAAGAGTTACAATGAATGGCTCGTTTCCCTTACAATGAATAGCAACGGTTAAAAGACTTATCATGGGAAAATGAAATTTAGATACACTTAGTAAGTTTCATATTTAGTTGCGTACTTTTATTATAACACGTATTCTTTATAATTGTGTCAATTTATTTTTAATTTATTTTGGGATTTAAAAATCAAGACCCTTATGTTTTTATTGTTATTTTATAGCTTAAATCAAAATTGGGAACATTAAACTTAGATTACAGAAGATTCGGAGACTCTTAATGGTAACCCTTTTACATGGTAAGTTACTCCAATAGGTATAATAAGCCAGCGATGACCAGAAATTATTTTGCATGTGTTCTGACCAGCTCAAGCAACCAAAATAAAACAATAAATCGTTTGACTGTAATTAGTGCTCGTTTATAAAGTCAGAGTAGGTACTTAGGCTTAACACTACATATCACAGAAAGCGTGTGATTTGATCTCATATTGCTGCATGACTTGTGCGAATATTTATAACAGTAACAAAGGAACATAGATTATATTATCGACACACCGCCGGTCTCAAGATTTCTTTCGATTGATGTTTTTCATAGCGAAATCCGTTACCGATATAAATTTCTATGCTTCACACATTTAATTCATTGCATCTTCCGCATGATTGCAAAACTCTCACGTTTTCAAACATCTTCCTCTATACTTTACTTGGCTGTAGTTACGCTTTATCTGGACGCCAACACAGTGAAATACTTAAAAAAGATTAACCTTTTCACGACACGGAACAGTATTAATTAGTAAATGAATGTGATATATTCTTGACATCAAATCTCGGATTAGATGAGTCCCTTAATGAACCTTCGGATGTAAAGTTAATTAGGCCCATATGTTCTTAACATATTACCAATTAAGTACTGTTGAGGTAATCACCTGTCGGCAGCTACGAAATTGACAGAAGACATGTTCGTAATAATAAACATGGCTCCCTCATTATCTACCGGTTAAATTGGTATAAAAAGAAAAAAACCTAGTCGAATAACGCAGACTACTTTAACGTTTTGATTTGAGCTTCAACTTATATGTATAGCCTCCAATAAGAATTACTAAGAGCTTTGAATTATGAAACTATCATTAACGTGGGATGAGTAGTTGGCATTTGCATTATTTATGCGAACAAAAAAAGAAAGGATGTGGAACCTCGTGGCTGGCCGGTAAGATGAATCTCGCATGAGTCAAAAAACCAGTCATCGATTCAAAAAATAAAAAGTAACTGCTTTTAAGATAATAAAAATAACTGATGTTATGACACCCAGTTTAGCAACGCAAATGGATAAGTTTTCTGCACTTCCTATTACTATATCAATAAAGAATCTAGTCGATAAACCAATCTTTACGGTCTTAGCAAAATATTGACTGCCATAAATATATATACATACACATGTATGTAGTCTAGACAGGTAATTAGTTATCTTTCGTTTCGGACATATTAAAGCTTGAGCTAAAAGTAATGAATTTTTTTGCCGTCGGACCTTAAAGTCAAATGTTGTTTTGTCTATTACGTTATTACGACATTAAGTTTTATTTGAAATTTTGATTTAAATTTAATTTTGGCATATTCATTACATTGTTCTTCGTCTCTTCAAACTAGATAAAAATTAGAATTAAGAAGTTTAATTCTGCAATGCTCATTTAAATAGTTTTATTATTGTGACACCACGCACACGTGTAGTACTTTTTTTTATCTCAAATAGTTCATTAGCATCTTGCCAATGAACAATATTAAATTAAATAATATTTTATTTATCACGTTGAGAAGCTAAATATATGACTGCTAGTCGTACGCCAGAAATATCTAAAAATCTGTACAACATTGAATCTCACCTGTCCATTAACCCTTGGAATAATTTCAGTGATGCGATAAACGATTTACGACAGCGTAGCAAGCCGAATCGAAAACAAGGCCGTCTTGGAAGAGTGGCGTGCTCCGAATAGTATTAATTACGGAATCATTGTAGCCATTTTGCTACGGAACCTCCGTGTCGAGCGTTAACGGTGCCAGCTTGAACGGAGAGGGATAAAGAAGCATGCGCCTGCGCAGCTGCGGCACGCACGGACTACTTAGCTCCTAAAATCGATCAATAAACCTCTTTTAACAAGACAAGTGTCTTCGGCTTCAACAATTTGTACTCGTGACCGGTCTTTAGCAAATTAATCTTTTTTTGCAATCGTAATGTTTTCCGATCTGATTCCTCCATGCAAGTTAACGCTTGTGGTTTTGAATTGTTGTTTGTTGATTATTGATAATTCATATTGGTTGATTTATTATATATTAACATTAAAAAACCCTCCATTATTAGGTACGTACGTACGGGTTTACATACATTCTTCTAGCATTGAAAAGTATTGAAATGAAATGAGAATACCTACTGTAAATTTACTTTTGCTATCTCAACGTTTACACAGCTTACGGCCGGATTCAATCAAAATGAAAATGGCTGCTATTGTACTTTTAAGGCCTTTGTGTAACACCTAAAATAGTTATCTTTTTACAACTTTTACTCTGTAATCTCTCATGTTTTAAATACCTATTACTCAGATAAAAGTATGGCGTTGATGTTTTTGTCAGTTCCAGTCCGCTCATGCTCAGTCGCCGGTGGAATGTTCACGGTCCGCGGCTTCTTTCGAAACAGTCTTGGGCGTGCTAGTGCAAATGTTTTTTTATAATGGATTTGTACCTTTGCGTCGACGTATTTGATCGCCTGAATTTCTTCCGTTTGGCCTTCTGTCGCACTTTTGGTCAAATTATTTTTGAAAGCAGGAAGTGGATCAGCTCTTGTATGTTTATCGTATTGATATGAATTGAGAGTGAAAGTGTGAAATAATTTGACGGTAATTAGCATGTTTTCACGCTGTTTACCTAAGTAGTGTTTCGAGCAATCTTTATATATTTTTGTAATCCTATGGTTTTCTCTTTATGAAGCAATTCGCGATGACAAACTGTAGTTTGTTTTGTTGAGAATGTCAGATCGTGATAGTGCAGGTGTTCGGGGCGTTGCTCCCTCTGCCGCTCGTGCCGAATTCAGAAGATTTGGATTTAATCGTGGGGCCGTGGGACACGAATTAAGAACGTACTCCTATTGACTGTCCCTGTCTACAATTCATTCGGCGTCGGGTGTTTTGGAGACAATTTTTTTTGTGAGTGAGGAAGTTCTCAATTCGACGGTATTTTTATGTGTAAGTATTTAATTGTAAAGAGACTGTACTCATTATTTTTTTATTAAGTAAAGTTAAACCTACAAAGCGATCGAATAAGAGATTTGGGAAAATATTATATGTTAGCCGCAAGGATGACACAATAGGTTTTAATAATTTAGTTGCATTGAAATCGGTTGTAAAATTTTAAAAGATAAATTTTACTTCGGTTATAAAATTTCATTTGCGTATAGGTTAACCAATTTTACCTTGTAAACCTAGATATTGTGTTTTTTTCACTATCCTCGGCGAATGCAAAGTCAAAGTCACTTAGTATTATATTCTAAATGGCAAGTCAGCAGGCGGTACATACAGCGTGCCTAGGAGGGTATACTCATAAAGTCATTTAATTTAATGGAAATTGAAAACGTTGCAAGAATTCATGATCAAATTTTAACCTTAACATAATGGATTGATGGTTACTAATCTGTTACAATTTTTATTGTTCTTCATTTTTCACAGTCTCAGTTATTCCCGTGTATAATTACAGTACTGTTGTTACATGAGCTTTTAAGCTAAATCTATTTTACATATACTTAGGTCGTTGCCAGCGACATCTATTGTTAGTAAAGTAATATTATAGAGAAACCGTTACTACGTTTACTGCTCAGTTATTATAGTGTTCTTCACTCTTAGTAACTGTGACCGTGGTATGTAGCACTTCCGAAACCACTTTAACGGAGTGTGTAGAAACATAAATGTTTAGTACACTACCATTTAATCCATCTAAAAAGGAGTAAGTTTGTTTAAAAATAAATATAGGAATGGAGGCCCCTGTTGCTTCCAGAGCGGAATGAGAGTGGGAATAAAACTACTCAACGTGTGTTTCGTTGATCAGTTCACCCCGTCAACAAAGCAGCCCAAATTTGATTTAACTTGTATTATGTAAAGGTATTTATATTGGTCAGGCGTCTAATCTCATTGCGAAGTTATTGACAGTTTAGTTGGGTTGTCTTGATGCGGCAGATTTTATGATTTTTAATATCATATCAGATGCATCTACGCCATATATCCTGTAGACGGCCCTTTTATGTAAGACCAAAATAAGTGGCGGCATGTGATTAGAAATACACATCTGCCTACCCATCCGAGAATAACAGGCGTAATTTTAAAAATTAAACAAATTTAAAGAATATAAACTTAGGATTAAGTAATAACACAATTAAATCTAAGATTTAATCGCTTTTCGAGGTTGAGATTATAATATGACTTTGTTTAAAGCTGTTGTACCTACTTTAATCTGTGGGTAGAATAATTGTATCATTCATTTAGGTCAAACAACCTATTTGATCAGTGTATAGCTGTAAATTACTCATATCCACAGATTCATAATTTTTGAGGATAATTAGGCAATTTTATGGACTTGACAAAACAAACAAACTCGAGGGGTTAACTAGTAGCCACTGAATAGTTCCACTATCCACCTCCTGGCTCCATCTACAGATGACCTCCAAGGTGCTCAATTATAATACACTAGCTGACCCGCGCAACTTCATCTACGTTTGTAAATTTTCCCCGTTTTTTGCAACTGACTGACTTGACTTGACTTCTTTGAGAAATGGGCTATCCAACACTAAATGAACTTTTTCAACCAACCAAACAAACAAACAAACTCTTAAGCTTATAATATTAGTATAGATATTGTTATCCGAATACAATACATATACAAATTTTAACATCGATACGACGATTAGAAGTAAGTTTAAATATATTTTCAAGATTTGTTTACATAGTTACAAGCATAGATGGGTAATCACCCGGGTTAAAACCTACGACTGGGTAAAAACCCGGGTGATTACCCATCTCTAGTTACAAGTGAAGCTAAAAAGAAGCAATAGTGATAAAAAGGTAGTTGAGTTCACCCAAGGACAAGATCGCTACAATTCGATGGAAACTTCCATCGGGTAATGAAAAGGTATTGTCCCTTATAAATGTTACCGTGGTTAATTCCCAGTAACACATCCAGATAGATGGATAAACTCGTTTTGTACAGCAAAGAAAGAAATTAATACAAACTGGTATATATAAGATTCTTACCAAACTAAAGCTTAAGTATCTACAATTATCGCGATTTGCGATTTCTCGCGGGCAACCATTGGAGAGATCTAATAGAAAAAAACAGGGATACTGGATATGTTTTAATTGACCGTAAATTGCTATTCGTGATATTGATATTAGGCCCTTCAGCCCTCAAGAGCAAGTTTTCCCTTCAACACAAACCTCACAATTACCTGTTCGTATCTTCTCCAATACCTTATCTTTATGCAGCTCAGTTCTTAAGTCGGTTCTGTTCCTTTGTGAAAAGATTTCGCATATTACGAGTACAAATGCAAAACGCTTCACTTATTGTTAATGTTTTCTTCGAGAGCTAGGTATATGCGTGGAAAAGTTTTAGTTTCTTTTGAGATATTCTGTGAAGAAAATTGGCGTTGGTACGTGAATGAAGACAACTAGTACAAAGATTTGTTTTTCTTTCAAGTGATTTGCTTCACGAAACATTATTATAAAAAATTTATACGACCATATCTTTCTTTGAACAACTATAGTAATTTTTAACCGACTTCATTGTTTAAGGACTTGTTGTAGTATTTCTAAATAGTCGCTTTACATTCGGACGTTGGGTTAATGTGTCCAAAATGACAAATTCTGTAAGCCTAAAACAAATGCCCCAAATACTTTAATGATTAGTTCGACCTTCATTAATAACGGCGTCTGTCTCGCCATCCTTTGCTCCCGAAATATTATAATCACGGGAAAAGCAAATATTCATGCATAACAGAACAGTCCTATTAAATAGAAGTTTACGAGTTAACTCATAACCGTTACAAATTTACAATCGGTTTTGACTATTAAATAAATCTGCAGCTCAAATTAAAAATTAGATTCGTTCATAATTTCCGTGAGAGCGTATTTTTTATATTTTGATATTGATATGTATTTGTATTTTAAACTAACGGAGTGTCTGTTTTTCAGTTTTCTCTCACGCCTTTATCGATTTTGAATGATGCCTATTTATCTCCTAATTGCTTCATCACGTTTTCGATACCACGTTCGAGTGACTGACACTATTTGTTTCATAATATTCTTAACTTTTGTGATATTATTCTTATTGACACTATTTTTTGAATTATGCGAGAAATATACCAAGCCAAACGTTGTTAGGCATGTAAAAAAATATAAGCAAATAAATTAATGGCAAATTCCAGTAAAAACCAGTCTATAATAACAACTTATTGAAACCCGCAGCGAATATATTATATAAACCAGGATAAATCCCAAAGTCCAACCTCAAAGTCTTTGGTTTATGTTCCAGTGTACTGAATACTTGGTATGCTGTTGTTTTCGCTTAGCACGTCTTATTTAAACAAACGCAACATTCATCTACATGGCTTGAAGTGATCCTAAGGGATTCAGTGTTAAGCGTAAATTAGTTAGATATTCATTTGCGAGTGGCATCTCATAAATATAGGCAATCCTGATATAAACATTGCTATACTAGGAAGTATGTATCTTACCTATTTTTACGGCATTATTCTTAATATTATACTCATATGTACAGGAGCACATACAACGTACCCTACCTTCAGTAAAAATCTGGAATTGAAAGGGTTCATTTGATACTAAGATTAATAAAATTATCAAATTGAAAATGCAGGACGACATTGTAAATAATATGTATGTATTTACAGAGGAAAATGTATCTAATTATGTTTATACCTCTATTTGTTTTTGTTATTTTACATTTTTTTTCATCTTTCTGTCTAATCGGTTATCTGTAAATGTTTTCGTCCAATTTGTAAAGTAGATATATAAATATCGGTTTATAACTCTTTATTTTTCTGTAATAGCGACATACCTCTGCTCTGTCATCTCAGAGTACGAGTTTTTTTTATCTATACACTTGCATTAATGTTAACTACAATTTGTTATGAATTCAATGTAAATCGAAGTCAGCGTGAGTAAAAACGTAATAATCTCTAAGCGCTTCGATCTGCTTTCTCATATCAATCTAATTCCAAAATGATGTAACTGCCGACAACTTAGAAGAAATATAATGGCCCCACTTCACTCGCTAAATTAAAATTCACAAAAATTTCTTCATATAAGAAGTAAACCTTGTACACTTAGAAACAAGATCTTATTTCAAATTGAAACAAGTAGGTAACATATGTCGCTATCGAAATAAGTAATTTATTTGTCGACTAAAGTCTGATACGCTTAAATAAACTTTAATACCACGTAGCGAGAGCCGCTATCCATTGAATGCCATCTCTTTTGCTCTGTGTTTTTAGTAAGCATCTTCGTAGGTGTAGATTATAAACACGTCATCCTTGTTCGTTTTGAAGAAGTTTTTATACGGCAATTATACAGCGTTTGAATAAATGAAGACTCTCGCTGCGTGGAAATAAAGTTGAGTATACGTTGACAGGTTTTATTAAAATTTAGAGGCGCTGAGAAATAGATGCTAGTAACAAATAGACCTTATTACGAAAAACACTAGGTTGATTTCATATGAAGAAATTAAGTCAGGTTTTAGTTTAGTCGAGTGTACAATAGAATCGGCACCAATACCTATATTGCAACAATTTCCAGAAGATTGCTACCATTATCGTCAATACAGTGCTTTCCCTTATCTCTAATGTCTTTGTTTAAATTTGTTGTTTATCGATTATCTATATAATATATATTTATAACATAATATTTTCATTTTGACGCCACAATGTTCCCTTATCCTAACCACCGGGATCATAGAAACGTTCCTTTGTTTCGGCAGCAATAAGTAAATTAATCCTTTTACTATTTGGAATACAAATTTAAGTGTTTGAAAGAATGAAGCTTTCACAAAATAATGTGGCGGTAGTCGCCTTAGCATAATTATTGCTGAGGCATTAGAAGTGTTTTTAATCCAATTTTCATTTTCAAAGTTTCCACAGATTTTAACGCTTTAACCAGCTCTTAGAACAAGCATTTATCTTAGTTGGCGGCATTCATACGAATATTAATAAAAAACTATACGGTTTTACTCACCTTTGTATTTCGGGGATGCACGACTAGTTTCGGACCCGACGGGGGCCCTTTCTAGTCGGGCATCCCGGAAATACTATATATACTACTACTATAATACTTATTGTAATTCATATGAATAGTAACAAGTAATGTATGATTACGTCAAAAGAGTCGAAAATGTCCAATTTACAAATGTATTTTAAATTTATAATAGCATAATAGGATATTTAAGGACTTTCGTGTCGATTTGAAGACTATTTGTACCTAAGTCTATTTGTTAAACTTTAAACCAAACCAACAACAACCTTTGAACCAAACGTAATTAAATTTTGCAAAAAATAACTGTTGATCTGGTTTAAATAGTCCAGACAGTTATACATCTACTTACAAGTATTATTATGACGAAGAGATTATAGAACTAATGCCATACCATTCTGCTTCTATAGCAGAGCTTGTATGTGTATAAACAGCACGTAATTAATACAAACTCTATCGATTTTATATTATGAACATAAAGCAGATTAGGGAGCTTCCTAGCAATATCGAATGTCAACCGCAGTGCCTAATATTCTACTTGGTTGGTAACTCAAACCACAGTATAGGAAAAATCACAATAAATATAATGCCTACTACTGTTAGTCAACTGATGAGTTGATTTGATTTGATAAGGTGTTACCTATAATACAGCATTTTCATACTGCCTCGGATAAAGATCGATTTATTTTATTCTTAGAATTCTAAATTCAAACTAATTATATATATATATATATATATACCAGCGGCCCGCTCCGGCTTCGCACGGGTATAAAATATATAGCCTATGCCATTCACTGAAAAAATGATTAAAATCGATCCAGTAGTAATGTAACCATATTTTGAGAACTAGAAGCAGATATGAATCATATTGATTTTCAAGAACGCCACCATATATATTATTTAAGTGATAAAATAACTCTCACTGCTTAAATCTCTTTGAGCAACCATCTCTTTGTTTTAAGTTAAAAGGACCTTTTGTCAGTGACAAAGAAACGTTTTACGCACCGATTTATTTACGATGTGTCATTCATTATTTATGATAAATAATGACACATAAATAATTTATCATCGCTGCCGTAAAGTTTACTATAAAAGAAACATATCTTTCTCCAAAAGACTCATATATAAAGAGATCACGCGCCGATTCCATCCATTGGCTCCTTGTCACTGAACACTAAGGAGTCCTATATTTAAAACAAATTTAAGTGGTCACATGAACCTAGCAACTGCTATTTTTAAGTTTATGTAAATAGTATTTCTTTCGATGGCAACAGTTTAGATTTATCTAATTTAATCACAGACAGAAAGGTCGGTATTGGCCAGTAACGAGGTAACATGGGATTTTGATGTGAGAACCACAATTTAATACATAGGTACATAGCAGTAATACTGTCCACAGCACAACTGCAGTGTTTTTATTATTCTGTGGTTACTGCTTGCGTGCTCGATGTTTGAGAGAGACTTTAGGCATCCCGGCAATTTTATCTCACGAGAACATCGGTGTTGTGATAAAGTTTCTTTTGTTTTCTTTAAATTAGGAACGTCAATATTTGTGACGGAGAACCTTGTTCTTTTTTTTATGTGCGTCGTTATTAGGTGCTTAGAATTCAATGTTATTTCAAAACGAATTTGTTGAATGGATCGTTAATATGGGGCCGGTGATATTGCACATTGGTTGCCGATTGTAACTATAACAATAGCAATTTGTTTTGGGATTGGGGCTTATTTAAAAGACCTTCATCCCATAGGTGTCAATAGACTATTTTCTACTAAATAATACCTTACATTAACAAGGATTTGATTACTTGAAGCAATCACGTCAAGTGTGGTCGAATAAGTGGGCATTTCACTTGTATCCTTTGTGAATACAGAATTGAATGTAGTTTTTCGCAGTGTTTCTTTATAATGTGGTTTGTTAAATTTTTTTAAATCTACATGTTCATGTCTTAGATGGTCCTTAACCTCATTTAAATGTATATTTGAATAATACATTGTCTTCTAACAGACACCATTTATACATTAACAACACAAATTATGATGACGTAATATGTCACATGTAATAACAATAGTTAGTACAAAGCCTGTGAACTTGAATATAATTATTCATTGAAACTTGTATAACCCGTTAGGTTGGCAATTAAGTAACCGACATTACAACAGAACAATGCTTTTGCATCAAAATCGTTAAGAGATTTGAGGCAATGACTTTGACGCTTGAGAAAAAGTTACTTGATTAAGTTATTTTATGTACGAGCTTCGTATAGCTGTTTCACCCTAATTGCTATTTTTTTAAAGATTGGTAGCATTGATTGAAATAATTTGAGTTGAATAAGTAACAATATATTAATTCTGAGTAGCTTGTTAGATTGAATCGAGGCGAGACAGGCATGTCATCTCGCTGTACGCAGCACCTTGTCTTTATGTATTTGAAATATAGTGTTTTCGCAGTTGTTTATATTCGCAGTTGCGCGGGTCAGCTAGTCAATAATAATAATATAACTCTTTATTGTACACCAGGAACATTAAAAAGCAGAATTTCTTAAAATTACGGTTAATACAATTGGCGGCCTTATCGCTCTATGGCAATCTTTTACAGGCAACCATGAGATGGAGAAAAAGAAATGGAGATAAATTAGGGCAGTATGGTGCACGTTATTAGATTATTTAGTGACGTAAAATATCTTACTAGTATACACACAAGTAAACTTTAATATAAAAACATAAGTACATGTGGGAATAGGATACAGGTGCACAGTGACTTTAAGGAAAGGGCAAAAGGGAAATCATGTGCTGAGATCACCTAGTGATAGGTAGTAGTTCTTGGCTAGTTTTTTAAAAACAGGTAGTGATTGTGCGCGTCTGATTTACACTGGCAGGGCATTCCAAAGCCGAACCGCTTTAACAGAGTAGGAATTATCCATAAGCTTGGTGGAGTGTCCAGGCATTTTTAATCTCAGGTCAAGGTCAGGTGGGGTCAATATCAATACAAATAAATAAAATTGAAGTGTCTGTATGTAATGTCAAAGTAATAGTTTTTGTTTAAGCTGACACAGTTATTAGCACGATACCTATGCCTAAACATAAATTTTAATTTTTTTTGTCTGTCTGTGTGTTTGTTTCGGCTAATCTAAGAACGGGTGGACCGATTTCCACGGCACTTTCACTGGCAGATACGTGGTGTTAAAACTCACCCCTCTCTCTCTCTCTCTCTCTCTCTCTCCCTCTCTCTCCCTCTCTCTCCCTCTCTCTCTCCCTCTCTCTCCCTCTCTCTCTCCCTCTCTCTCTCCCTCTCTCTCCCTCCCTCTCCCTTTCTCTCCCTCTCTCTCCCTCTTTCTCCCTCTCTCTCCCTCTCTCTCCCTCTCTCTCCCCTTATCTCCCTCTCTCCCTCCCTCCCTCCCTCCCTCCCTCCTCCTATATTCTGCATATATTTACACATATATATAACATAAAGGTATACACATATCTACTTACATGCGTCGAGAATAAGGAGTAAACTCCAATAAAGCATAAAAAACACAAAAAAGCGTTACGCTGCCCTCCGATCACTAAATTTTACTATTCATATTTTTTTCATACCGGGCGCCCTATATGCGAATCGATTCTTAAGGAGTAAACTCCAAAATACTTTTATGCATAGTATAGTAAAAAAGGAGCTTTACCTTTTGCAAATTGCTAGAGATAACTGGAGAAGTGTTTAAGATAACACTCGAAGATAATTCGAAGGGCAAACGATGCTGCGTGAATTACTATTGTGTCAACGATCGACATCTTATTTCGAATCCCTCACTTAAACTGATAGCAGAGTAGGTACTTAACGCCTATATATTATTAATGCCATAAGCGACGTTTTGAGTGGAAACACAGGATTCGAGCAATGTTATGTAAATCTTGTATTTAATGTAATGGATTTCCGTATTTAGGTGTGTGCTTACCATATTAATATTAATTCAACCATAAACGACATAAGTACGTCCTATGTTTAAATTCAAGGCGCCTTCTCTTATGAACACTTCACTCACATATACATATGTAATATGTAATTTTTTTTTTTCTGGCATGCCTCACGGTTCGTATTGCCACAAACAAATATGTAAATATATAATGTAGTACTGGTATATTATAATACAGGTGTATCTGACACAGGAACACGTTTTTAGATACATATCATTTAGGAGTAATGTTTTTTTTTAGAACTGAATTAGGAATATTCCTGTGTCACGAGGGGCTTCACGAACATTTAAACAACGAACACAAAGAACATCTAGACTTCAAATTGAATCGTATTAAACTACTGCTATTACTATATTATACTATTATAAGAATTAAAATTGAAAATAATATCATACTGTACTAGGAACCCGCCCCGTCTTAGCACGGGTAGCACAGACATCTTCAACAATCATCATCATATTTCAACCAATTTACACAAAACCTTAACAAATTTTATACCTAACCTTCCTCATGAATCGCTCTATCTATTGGTAAAAAACCGCATGAAAATCCGTTCAGTAGTTTTTGAATTAATCGCGAACAGACAGACAGACGCGGCGGGGGACTTTGTTTTATAATATGTAGTGATGATACGGAGTGTATCTGACAATGAAGCAATTACTTAAACCACTGAATGGACATGACTCTAGCATGCAGTAACAAACATAGTTTGTAAATGCATTTTAAGTGCTCTTTCAGTGATGTAAGTGCTCCATTGTCATAAACACTGTATACAGTATAATATTATTTCCAATTTTAATTTCGTTATTATAACTCCTAAACTATATGTATCAATACAAGTTCAGAAGTCGTGAACAAAAAAGTGCTGTCAATAAATTCTAGCAACGAACCAAAAACGTTACCGTTAGTATTAATCGACTTGACCGCCTACTGTTTGCATAGAAATTGCAAGATGCGCACGGTTAAACATAACGTCGTCTGTTTTGTGCTCGGATTCAGCATATAACGTTTTATTATTACAGCTCACCGACAGATAAAAAGTAAAAATTAAATTGTTAAATATTGTAAATTTCACCCATCGTAACAGTAAAGACTAGTGTGTAAAGTGGAGTTGATGAAACTATGTGAACATCTTTTTAAAAAGTGTAGCCGGCTTTGATGAGCCTACGTCAGCACTTTGTATTTTTTTATCTACCGTGATGTAGATGTTATGGTTTTATTTTTCAATTTCTTTTGTAATGGAATGTTTGTGGTTATTAAAGAAATAATCCGTTTCTAAGAATCTAAGGAGATATGTTAAAACATACCTAGACAAACAACATTAAGTTATCTTAAACTAGCAGCGCCCCGCGGTTTCACCTGCGTAAGTCCCGATCCCGTTGAAATATCGGGATAAAAAGTAGCCTATGTGATAATCCAGGTCTCTAGCTATCTACATACCAAGTTTCATCGCACTCGGTTCAGTAGTTTTAGCGTGAAAGAGTAACAAACATCCATACATCCGTACTCACAAACTTTCACGTTCATAATATTAGTAGGATTGGGCTTGTGACCATCAGTCTGATCGATTGCCCAATTTAACATTGTTGGTATTTTTGTCGCCCTTTTTTTTGATAAAATGAACAGTTAAGCAGCTGAATTATTATTAGTCCAAATTTCCTTAACTACCATTTTGATGAAAAAACTATTAAGTGAATAAATATTGCAGCTTCTGGAAAGGAACATTCATTTAAAATTTAAACTTTACCTTAAACTACGGACCCAATTATTAAAGTATCATTTTACGTTACAGTCCCGGTCCAGCGGGTCCTAGTGTAGAGAAATACTGACAATAAGGAATTATTTATGTCTCAAGTCTCAACTGTCAACTCTGTCTTGTTTTAATCTTTATCAGTTTGAGTACAATAGAGAAACAAAACGTTTAGCTAATTTTAAAGATAAAGGCGGATACGTATTTTCTTAATATTATTGTAATTATTGTAAATAAAAAAAAGTGAGTTCGTGTATTAAATGTGTAAATCGGGACTTAATCGCGATAACAATTACAAGGCGCAATACTTTTTTTGTTTACCCAACATTTCGATCGAATTCCACCGATCGTGGACACGGGTGGACTGAGTTATTTATTCGTTTGTTACGCTTTCAGACTTAGCTACTCTACAGATCATCGTGATTTTTTGCTTACCCGTTGTCAGGGGTACAGAACATGACATGGGTACCTTTCATCCTGAGAAGAAATATTATTCCCGAGGGATAGAAATAAAACTTTACAAGAGTGGAGCCGAGGGCGAAAACTAGTTATTAATAATCATTACATATTATAAAACAAAGTCCCCCGTCGAACTGAAAACTACTGAACGGATTTTCATGCGGTTTTCACTAATAGACAGAGTGATTCATGATGAAGGTTTAGGTGTATAATTTGTTAAGATTTTGTGAAAGTTGATTGAAATATGTAGATGATTGTTGAAGATGTCTCTGCTACCCGTGCGATGCCGTGGCGGGTTGCTAGTAGTGCATATAATTTACTACCATTACTACGCGATTGTGTTCTGTCATGCCCGGTTACTATAATCAAGAAACGAATCGTTTTGTTTACGGACGGTAAAATTTTAGTTGAATTTTCAACGAAAAATTGACTGATTTATATTTGGTTTTTTCATTTAAATTTGATTTTTTGACGTGATTATATGAACTTATACATTAAACAAGTAAAATAAGTATTGCGTACCCTGAACGTAGTTTATTTGAAATCGACTAATTGCCTACAGTAACCATAATTGATCTTTCATCTTATTACAAAAATCTAAATCGTATTTGAAAGCATACCTAGTATACCTACTACCTTCACAGTATAAGAAAAGCGCGAATCAATTTTATACTGATCGATCCAGTTACCTTATTAAACACAAGCATAGATAACAGTTAATTCAGCGAACAGGAATTATTGGACCGATTGACTGCACGCGATTTACCATTCATTAATTATATTAATATATGTAATACTAGCTGCGCCCCGCGGTTTTACCCGCGTAAGTCCCGGTGCCGTGAGAATATCGGGATAAAAAGTAGTCTATGTGTTAATCCAGGTCTCCTGCTATCTACATACCAAGTTTCATTGCAATTGGTTTAGTAGTTTTTGCGTGAAAGAGTAACAAACATCCATAATCTCACTAACTTTCACATTTATAATATTAGTAGGAAGATATCGTGATCTCGAACAACTTTTTATATTTGCAGGATTTTTTTTAAATTTTATGTACTGACTAAAATAATATCTTAATAATAAAATATATTATCTTAAAAATCTCAAATTATATGTGCTATGTGTGTTATAAATGTATTAGTGTTACGAAACAATATTTACATACTGTTACGTAAAACTAATACATTCATAATATAACACACATAATATCTGTAATCCATAGATTCGGATTTAAAATATTAATATATTGACCGATAATGGAATGAAAACAGGTGTATATCATTTTATACAACTAACTGTAAGTAGGCCGAACTACATCAATCACGGTCGTCACAAAATATTAATGTCTCAATTAGAATTTGGCTATTGATTTAGCAATAATCTAAGATATAAAAAGGTAACATCTGCAATTTTCTAAACGACATCTTCATTTCATTCATGACGCGTAACAAGTTTGTCCATGAATGAACCTACAGGTTTCTTAAAAACTGGTCCGGAACGTAAGTTTCTTATCACTGCCACACTTATTTAAGGAAGTTAAAATTGTTAATGACAGCCAGCTATCTAGAAGTCTTAGTTTATGGTTTCGTCAGCATAATGTACTATAAATTAAGGCAGACCTCTAGATAGCCGGCTTTCATTAACTAATTTAACTTCCTTAAATAATTGTAGCAGTGATAACGTGGCCGAAACTATAAAGTTTCATTTCAAATAAATTCAGATAAACGGACTTAAAACTTGTGTCAATAGCCTTTATGAACGGTATACATATTAATGACGACAATCTCAATGACCGTTTTTTTTTACTTAGCAATAAAATAGCTGCCGTCTAATTTTCGAAATACTCACTTGATGATTAGCCGTTTCCGTAGCTTATAATAAATACATAATGTATATGTTTTCCTGTAACTGTAACAGAAAAGGCTTTGTCAAGTCTGTGAAATCTAAAAAAATTGTACGCTGAACTCAAGTTAGGGAAAAAATAAAGTGTTATTCTGGTTGCTATATAGATGTAGCAGATGGGTTAGGTTAGATATTTGCGCAACACGCGCTTCCGTGAGTGCTATTCGCCTGTGTCTTACTTACCTCTCAAATAATATAAAGAGGAAGTTGAATGCAGAAACTTTCATCTTGAAAAGGAACTACCCAACCAGCAGCAATGTTGTGTAGTTCTGCGAGTAGGACAACCACAGCGCTAGGGTTGGCAGCTCAGATGATGAAGTGTTCATAGGGACCTATTAAATATGTTTATCTTCAGGCGGGTCATTATGATGGTTTGCCACGTTGGCAGTTTAAAAATGATAGTCATGAAAACCTTAACATTATCATTGCAATCAAGTTACTATTGTGGGGAAGAGCTCATCAATACAGCATAATCCTAACCCTGGATAACCCAGTCAATTTTAGTAACT
Source organism: Callimorpha dominula (assembly GCA_949752705.1). NCBI lineage: Eukaryota > Metazoa > Arthropoda > Insecta > Lepidoptera > Erebidae > Callimorpha > Callimorpha dominula. Next base: position 15,014,059 of record OX457007.1, read on the forward strand.
TCGAATAAAATTTTAAACCGTTTCGCTTCCCCATAAATAGTTGAAATACTCCAGAGAAATCGTTATCATATCATATTTATTATAAAACCGGTACAGAAACCGTTTATTTTTAACCGACGAAAAAAAAGGAGGTTCTCAATTCGACCGTATTATATATATTTTTTTTATTTTTTTTTATGTCTGTTCAGCCCTCACTCCGTTATTTATGAACCTATTTTGATTATTCTTTTTTTGTTAGATAGGGTATACCTCCACGGTGGTCCCATGTCAAGGAAGTCAGGATCTGATGATGGGATCCTGATAAAATTCAGAGAAACCCTCGAAAATTATAGGAACGAATAGTGTTTCTGTTTACTTTTCATTACTTTATCAGGTTTTTGCGTTTAGAAATCATCACATGATGAAACTGAGTTCAACACAGTGAGTGAAACATCATGTGAGCTGATGATGAAAAGAAATCATAAAATAAAAATCTTTTTAACTAAAACTTAAACCTTAAGTCTTAAGTATTGAGCTTATTTACATAAACTATCAAATTTGTTATAAATTTATTATGATTTATGTAAATAAGCTCAATACTTAAGACTTAAGTTTTATTTATTTATTGCTTTTTAGTTATTTTCGTCGGTTTAATTTTTTGTTAAAAAGATTTTTATAATATTATTATTTAATTTTTTCATACTATGGTTTGATAACATTTTCTTACTTATAGAAGTAATAGCATCAGGCATACTCGATAGACTTTATCGATTATTTATAGATTAATGAAATATCCCTATGATGTTTGAAGTATATTTTTTATGATTTTGTATCTTTAACTATAAAATTCGATCGATTATAAAAACAATTAATTGGTAACTTGCCAGTGCAGAAATTCTGTGTCAAAGAACACTGTTTCACAAAAAATCTATCTTTCTGTTAAAACTGTGACAAAGTGCCTCATTGCTGCCACTTGCTACGCTAACTTCTCTCATTATAAAACTGCCATCGTTTTGATACATTACAAAAGGAAATTTTTCTTTCATCTACACTATGTGAACCGTGTAGTTTCTCAGGATTCACTATGGCTTCATTCTGTTCTCTTTGACTGTGTAGGATGGGAATTTTTTGCTAGTTTATGTTCGTATTTCAAACCAGTCATGTATGAATTCTGTGATAAGCATAGTTATGCGTACCTCATTTAAAAAAAACTCGATTCCTTGAACACTTTTTCCCAAATTAAGATTCTTACAAGTACATTAATAAAATGATCAATTATGTTATTATTAAAGACGGATATGTGTCTACTTTTAAAGTATTACGACGACACTTTTTTGATGACAGTTTTAAATACAAATAAAAAGCTCGTATGGTGACCGAAACCGGTTGCTCAATAAGAGATTCCGGTGCTATATCGCGTTTGTTAATAACTGAGGTTGAACTTACAGGATATGCAATATAAAGACCAAATTCTCAATTCATACCTACTCGTAAAGCATTTCTCTGAGAAAGACTATTTCGTGCAGTATATATATGGCATATTCCGTACTTCTATTTGAAATAACATTTTTGCTGTTTTTATTCGTTTCTTTAACATGATATCTCCGTTGTTTGGTGATCTATTATGCAGTTTTTTAATGCCACCGAACACTACTTTTGTTGGTTAAACAAACAATAATACAAAGTACTCGTAGTAATTGAATTATTATCGAAAAAATACTACTCTCTACAAAAGGGTTGATATTTTTCTTTTATCTTTTCTTGTTGAAAATGAGCCATAGGTATTGAAGAACACACACTTCTTGAGGTACCTACCACGCTATTTCTTAACCAAATTATCGTTGCGGTCGCTTCGGACTAGGTAAGCCTTAAATTTGCACATTTCAAATATTTATTGGTATAAAAAAAATATCGTAAATAATTTAAATTTTCTTGATACAGGATGCATGTGTTTGCGTGTAAAGTATCAAGCCAACTCCTTGCGTATTGCAGTTTCTTATTTTAAGTATTAAAATCGAAGACATGGCTCCATTTGTTTGTAACGACTATGGACAGAGTGGTTTGACTTCCTCCCAATAAGTGGATAATGATCTGTTATCTCGTTTTGCTCCAACACCGCAATTGGTAGTTTTTGTTGCTGGTTGCCTTTCCGTTCTGTTTCTTGTATTGTGTGAAATAGAAAATTAGATTTTTATAGGAGGTATACTAGTTCTTGGTGGTTGTGGTAAGACCGTTTACAGACGGCTGATCAGATTGGTATATTTATATGGTAAAACCCGAGAAAGGTCTGCTTGATCTGAACTTGGTTTAAAGTTTTAGTGTAAGAAATGAGCTCTTAGTTATTGCTTCCGTTACTTAATGAGTTTAGTTGTAAAACGTAATTATCGGTAATGGGATATCTTTTATAAGAGCACACCTAGCATTACCTACAGCAATTATTCTTGTCCAATGGCTTGGTTAAGATAAAATCTTAAAAGGCGTCGCGATTCTCAAATTATGAGTTCAACGACCGTCATTTGAATATTTGAATGCGTTCAAATGTGTCTAATAGTAAAGAAAATTTTGCAGCGGCTCACTTGTTTATCTTATATAATTTATCTTTAAACTATAGGTAATACTAGTTTACTCTAATTTGTCTATAGTCCAGTTAGATTTTATCTGTGTTCTCGTAGCGAATACTTAGGCCTTAGGATATTAAGTAAGAGTTCATTGATTATAATGGGATTAATGTTTTCTTTCGTAATTATTTTTAAAAAATATTCTCTAACCGCTCTTTTATAAATATTGAAAGATGTCTATATTTTCATCAGGATATCGTCGTAGGCTGTTCGCCGCCGTAATAGTAACAAAAACAAGTATACGGCCCTTCTGATCAAACACTGTCACCGTTATCTATAGACGTTTGCAAGAACAGGGAGCGTTGCGGACGTTTTAAAAAAATTTACGCTCTTTTCGTTACTAACAGTTTTGTCCAAAGCTTCTCTTTCGAAGCGCATAGCACTGAGTTCCGATTTGACGAGGCAGAAACCCTCTGATGGTGGCGAGTGGTGCGACGCAACGGCTCCCTCAGGCATTTAAAAAAAGACATTAGAATATAATCCATTATAGAATTGGTACTACAGACATAGGAAGCAAAACCTCTTCTGAGGCCTGCTCTCAGTCATGTGAAATTCTCTGAATAATTCTTCATAACAAAGTCAATTTTCGTTCCGCTCCGAAACAGCTCTGTTCATTATTACTCTATGCCAGTCATTTCTAATTCTAACCCATTTTATTGCATTATACTCTTTTCTACAGAGGCATAACAATCAGTCCCATTCAACCGCTTAAGGGCACCGCTGTTCTGACCTTTGTTGTGAATTTAAACTCCTTTAAGTCCTTCTTAACTATTTTGTCTCGAGGAATGGGCGGTCCTTAAACAATGTTGACCTTGTCCAAGTGGGTTCTTATTATCGGGCCCTTAATCTGGGTGGGTGATTTGGGAGCATAACGTGACAAGGTTGCTATTCGCCCTTCTTTATAAACAAGAAGTTCCTTGACTTTTAGAGTCACGTTTGCAATTACCGGTCGGGGTTGCCGGATGACATAAATATGCAATTAGATGCGGTAAGCTATGCGGTAGGCTATACGCTTAAATTATGTTGTTATGGGTGTGACCACATTGCCAATCATGCAGCCCAAGGGTACATTCAATGGAATAGTGTTAAATATAAACTTCTGTACATCGGTAATTATTTACTTTGAAAATGAACTTAGAGCTAGCTTACACAATAGCAACAGAATGCAAAACGACTTTTCTAAATGACCACTTCGCAGAACGTCATGTTCGCGTAATGACTACATATAAAAAGTAAACAAAAAATGCCTAACGTTACCATTTAATTCTTGTCCATACATATAAATATTCGCAGGTCTATAAATTGTCGTCTAAAAGAAAGTCATATAAAATACATTGATATCTGTCATTACTCATTACGCAGAGTTGTCATTATTTGTCGTTGAGTTGACGTTCAACGTTGTACCTACTCAGTTTCCGAACTACTTAATTATTTTCCGTCGTGTTGACATTAGGCGAAGTGGTCATTCTGTGTTAGACGCTATAAAAGCGCCTTCACACAGCTAAGTACAAGAAAACAATGTAAATGACAAAAAAATGATAATTTTATATTTGTGGTTATAATCAATATTTATAAGACTCATTCAAATGGGAAATTTGTATTTTCGTATTACATGTATATAATCTAATATCGTCTGCAGGTAATGCCCGTAAAGTTGTCACAAGTCAAATCATTAGTTGGGGTAATTACGATTATATATATAGATATTATAGAATATAGATTAGTTAACCAGAGTCCGCATTTTACGTTTAAGCAAAATGCTAACTTGAACTAGTACAGCTGTAGAATACGTAATGTGTCTGTAAATGTAATGTGAATAGTCTGAATAGTCTGAATTACCATAATGCAAGTTGCAAGCAACTACGCATATATTATTTTACTTTCCAATTAAAATATATATACTGTTAAAGCTTTGTCCTTTGTGTATGAATAGAGAAATATCTGTTCAGAACTGAAGCATTCATTTAATTGCATTTCTCTTGCAATGACAAAGTGAACACTGTTACAGCGAGAAAATCCTTTACATTTTTATCCCAATTTTAGTGTAAAGGATCTTTTGTATACTTTTTAAACCATATACCCATACATTATTTTAGTTTATAAATAGTAAATAGTATATACCATTCGGGTCTAATTTTATTATCAGTTCTAAAAACAATAAATAAACTTAGTTTCAGAAGAACAAAGGTAAAGAGCAAGTAGAATAATGCTTAAAACTTAAGGAGGATAGGTTCAGATTATTTCACAATAGAGAAGTTTCAGTATATAAACGGTAAATATTCAGTAATAAACCCCTCCCGTAATACACAGACATTGATACGATTCATCATGAACATTGTACTAAGGCATCTGAGGTGTGACTTAAATTGATTAATGTGTACACTTCAACTTTGAGGTCGGAGGTAAACGTTAAGAACAAATAAAATTCTTACTCAACGCCGAGATTTATCCATTTTACCCTTTATTATCGAGTGAATGCAACACCAGCTTTTCGAATCGAATTACGCTTATTAGCACAATAAGTAGCCGCTTCACTAATCCCGGAGCGTGCAACCAAATCGTATTAAACCCGGAGAATCAATTTCTGGTTAAAGTTTTAAATAGTCCCATTAAATCGATAAAATCTAGATCGATGTCTGCAAAAAAAAAAAGGTAAATTTCTGGGTGTATTTTTAATAATGCCTGATAGGGCAATTTGGTTATTAACTCGCTTTTATGCATCTATTGACTCATCCTGGCGCCAAGCTAAGACTAGTATGGTAATGAGGTTCTTACTATTTGTTCGCTGTGATTCTTCAAAACCGGAACGAGTTATTAAGTCAACCTTGTCATCCTTACGGCCTGTTTGTATGATGTCAATGGAATGGAATATTACACCGGAAATCGTACCTGTTTGATGGTTGCATGCTTGTTACTACATCTTTTTCACGTTTCACATTAAATTTAGTGTAGCTTTTTAAATGATTCACATTGTATTGATTATAACTGTACTGCTGCGTTGGGCACGGGACTTGTCAGTGCTACAGTTAATGGTTAATTGTCTGATTTTAAAGGCTCAACTAGTTTAATATTATAATTTACATTCCCACATACAAAACAAAAAAAGCGTTTAGTATACTTTGGGTCGTGTAAGAAAGATGTTTTATATAACTAAAGGCGGTCAATACATCTCTTAACTCTTATTGAAGATATAACGTATTTACACTACCTTACTTAAATTCCTCATCAATAACATAAATGTTAATCTAGTATACTATATATTAACGTTACTTTCTGTTTGTTTCAGATTTTACAAAGTGATGCTATAACGATATTGAACAAAAATGCATCTTCAAGTAGTCTTAGCTTTAAGTGCAATCTTACTCTGCGATGCCAAAATCCCGAGGTATAAACCTAGCGCACAAAATGATCTACCGCCAAACCCTTCCCAAAATGGGCAAGCGATGTCACTTTTACAATCACAAACGAAATCAGTAAAAACTAGTCAAATAATCGATCAATACAGAGTACGGCACCGAAGAGAAGTATTCGATTCGAAATCTTACGAATCGAGTTTAACATGGGCGCATTCTGAGAGGTTAGATCAGAATGGTGACATGATTCTGCGATGGGTGAATACAGATTCGAGTATAACGTTCAGATTGGAAGCGAGAACTCACGGTTACGTTGGTTTGGGTTTCAATTCGGCAAAGAACATGAGAGGTGCGGATTTGGTCGTCGCCTGGGTTGACGACAGGAATGGCAACGCACAGATTTTGGTGAGTTTATCAAGATTATTAACAGCTGTTGTTTTTCTCACGATGTAGGGTGGTCGGACTTTAAGATTTTATCTTGTTTGTTCATGAATAAGTTAAGTTTATTATTTATTAGTACTGATGCAAGAGAACTTATATATATATATCTTAATTATATTCGAATATAGACCCTAATGAAAACTTTAATCTTTAGTTTAAAATGCTAAACATTTTATGTATATTTGTATCCTATAATTTTTTTTACTTACCTATTTACCTAGTTAATGGATTGCTTCTGCTGTCATCTACTGGAAGTCCGAAAGAATTCGCTTATCGCGGTATGATGGTATCGCGGCGCCTATGATACAGTACAGAGTTATGGTATTTCTTTACGAGGTCCTTTGTAATTAATAAACAATATATCCACAAAATATATAAAACGCTTAGTCTCAAATCTACATAGCGCTTATTAAAACCAATTTAAAAATAAAATGGAAAATAAACAGAATGGTGATTTGCTACCGGAATCAAGGTAGATTTCAATTTAACGTGTTACATTTAACGTTAAATGTAACTAAATTCAAATCTATTAAAATAATATCATGTGAGTAAGTTTTTCCGTGCCATGAACCCGTTAGTAATGACTAGACTAGTAATTAAGCCATGTTCTGATAAAACTAATTTACTTACTAAACGTATAATATAACAGCTTCTACTTCTTTAATGAAAATATCTCACGGTAGTTTTAATTACGCTATCGCGATATTAAGTAACATAATCTTTACAATTAATTAAAATAATAAGGGACCGTTTCCACGAGATGTTTTTAAGCGTAGACGACGCTTAACGGTGGCACCGGCTATACACAACTATTTTTGAGTTCAACGTATTCAATTTCTGCCTGTATATATTTGATATTCTCTCAACTCACACAATTGAAGTACATATCGTATAAACGGCCACTTTACTTTTATTTACTTCCAAGTGGTTGTTTATGGATACAAGCATATTTTGTTAGTGTAACAAGTGTGAAAGATGCAGCCACTGGTCTTAAAAGTGATCAATTTCACACTTACCGCCGGTCAATAACTATGAGTGTGCACGACTCTTTATCTATTAGTTGCTACCTGTGCGCTTGCATATGTAATGCGTAATTAAAACATGTTAGAAAAAACATTATGGATAGATTTATGTCAATAAAATTATATTATAGTACACACTTATTAAAAAAGCGGTGTTCATACGGAAATGTAAATCGGAAGATGCGGCCATTGGCCGATAAGTTATTGGCGGCATTCGCGGCGTGTTCAAACGTGTAAGGTTCTTAAACTATTAATTACTGCCTACGCGTTTACCCACGTAAAGCTTAGAAATGACTAGATTCGAAACAATAAAATTGTATTGTCAATAAAGAAGTTTATAAAAAAAAGCAAGACTCAAAATTGCCAACTTGCAACCGTGACATACTTAAAGGTTGTGATTATTTTGACTTTTTTAACATTGCAATCTCCAATTTAGAATTTTAATGAAATATTTAAACATAATTACATCTTTTTTTTTTTTTAATGGTAAACGAGCAGACGGGTCACCTGATGGTAAATGACTACCGCCGCCCATGGGCACCTGTAACTCAAGAGTCACAAGTGCGTTGCCGCCCTTAAGGTGGGAGTAGGAGAAGAGGGGGACGGGGGAAAGAGTGGGAAGAGGGGAGAGGGGAAGGACGGGAATAGGGGAGAGGGAAGGGTTAGGGCCTCCGGTAACCTCACTCACGCGGCGAAATGCAATCCAAGCATTGCTTCACTACCGGTTTTCTGTGAGGCCGTGGTATCGAGCGCAGTCGAGCCGGCCCATACGTGCCGAAGCATGGCTCTCCCACGTAGTACATACAACTCAGAAATGTTAAGCACACACTAATTCCCATTAAATGTATGTGTCCACCAACTTTATATCCTGAATCTAGGGATTCCAGAAACAAGTTCTTGTTTGAATTTAAATTGTTCTTTGTCTAGTAGGATGTCACATTAATTTAGAAGTGCTTTTTAGTTAGTAAGTTCCTGAACCCCTAACTAAATTTATATAATCCAGGCTTATAATCCTATAATTTTATGATATTACAACTAATAGTTGGGAAGTTCCCCGAAGTAACTTGTATTCCACCTTTTTGATACACTAAGGTAATATTGTTTTATCAAATAGGTTGGATGGGAGTTGCTTGGGCTCTTGTTTATTTATTTTGTCGAAAATATTAAAATCCATGACAAATTTCACTTGATATGTATGCCAAATGCCAATATAAATATGTGAATTTTCACTTAACCTCTTTGTAAAGAAAATAATAAGTTTCTCTTTATTTTCAAACTTATTAAAGACTTAATTTACCAATAGCTTCGCACGGGACAGAAAAATATTAGCAGAATCAACACCCTTTCCCTCCTACACAATTTTCATCTCCTATAATCTGTTTGTTAAAACTAACAAGAACGTGGATATTATAATAATTGGGTTTGAATTAATATTTTCTTATGACGAAAATAATTTAATAAAACGAAAAAAAATTCATTATAGAAATAAGCGATAGAGACTTTTTCAAACTGATGTCTATCTATATCTGACAAGAGTTATCTTAAGGAAGTGATTTCCTTATTGGAGTTTAAGTTCGAAGTCATTATATTATTGAGTATTCTGTCCCAATCCGGGGGTTTTGGACAGAATAATATGATTGATAGTGAAAATAACTAAGAATATAACTGTTTTCACGTAAGATGTAGTTAAATTGGTAATACGTATTGTTTAAAAATGTTAGCTTTGTGCACTTCTCGTATACAACATAAACTTTGAGTAGGTATTTCAAATTTCACGTTCACCGTTCGCGTAATTTACTCAAAAAAAAAAGTACAAAGAAATCTTTTCACTTATTAATAAAGGTATAGATTACGATTCTACTATAGTCATCTGATTGCACTGCGAAACCCAGGCCCCGTTTCTTTTCCAATCACACAACAGAAGCTATTATTATCCCCCCATATTTATATAATGTTTATTATAAACTAGCAACCCGCCCCGGCTTCGCACGGGTAGTAGACATCTTCAACAATCGTCATCATATTTCAACCAATTTACACAAAACTTTAACAAATTATACACCTAAACCTTCCTCATGAATCACTCTGTCTATCAATGAAAACCGCATTCAAATCTGTTCAATAGTTTATCAGTTTATCGCGAACAGATAGACAGACAGACGCGGCAGGGGACTTTGTTTTATAATATGTAGTTATATCAACCTAAACGTTTTATTGCATAAGTATATCTCTCTACACAACACTGCAAGGCAAATGAATGAATGACAACAGAATATGAATGTAGGAACGCTTATTGTGTTCGAATAACTCAGCTTGCGTAAATATCGCACGTTCTTATGATGAAGATTTAACCGAAGAAATTTTCTGTGTATTATCTACATTATTACATTATTTGTCTACCTTATAACAATGTAGGTACTTCAATTACCTGACAACTTTTAATAAGCGTGGAAGCGTGGAACTGATTTAGACAAAAAAAAACAATTAAACGCCAAGTAATCGCCTAGTTTAGTGGAATAAAACAACGTTCAAAATATTAGAATTTTAAATTAAATAATCGAATTAGCGAATCACGTCTTATATCATGTCATAGAACCGTCGGTGGTGGGTAAGTGTCACGGTTCGGTAGTCAGGACGTTGACATGCCTATCAAAAACCGCAACCCATTGTCTCTCCAGAAAAATGATTCGACTTTAATTTTTACGAGTAACACGCTCCTTTCAAACCTGTTTTTTACCAGCTAGGAAAATATAAGTTTATTTGCATAAACGTTATAGTAAAAGCACAACATTAGCACCAGCTGACAATTTCTATTTATTTTGTGCTTACGTAAAACACTGAAACCAAAGTGCTGTTAAAGACTCCTTAGAGCTTATATAATTGTTAGTCACTTTGTCCATGTACGATCTTTTAAAATTTAATTTGTCGTAAATGTGCTACGGGTTTAAAAATAGCATAATAAGAACTTTAAAGGGCGACTTTTAAAAAAAACATGTTGATGACCGACACGTTGAAAGGAAAGGTGAGAATTTGGACGAATGCACGCTCCGTTCTTCTGTCTATTAAGGCATGAGCCTTTCATACTTAGTAAGATAGATAATGATCACGGACACAGTAAAGTGACAGTGCGTTGTCTTAATAAAAGATTAGCGAACTAAATGGGAGAGAACTTTGCCTTGCTAGGCCAGATTTGCCAGGTTACCTAAGCTCCAAGCTGTCAAAAAAAATAAAAAACTCTCATTAGTATAAGGGCAGTTTGTTATGTTTTTATTTTTGTAAATCTTTTATAAAACGTTCTTCTGTAACTAGATATCTATACAGATTGTTTGATGATTGTTTTTAAACTTTCGCCACTTTTAAACATATTAGAGGTGTAAATTGGGATTTAATGGCGATAATATTTGTACGATACCCTTTTTGGTTAACCGATGCGGCGACGTGAAATTGAACCGGAAGTGATCACGGGTTATATATATTATTTTAGATTAAATATTGCCGCGATTAAAGCTCATCACACACTATACCGTCACGGTAACGGTACGGCTCCCCACCCCAGCAATTAAGTTGTCATTCAAATCTGAGCTTTAAAACGTGGTCGTACATTTCATAATGTCCATACGCGCTTACTGCCCGCCGTCGGCTTTTTCATATTGACATTATGAAATATATTATACGACCACGTTTTAATGCTCAGATTTGAATGACAACTTAGTTGCTGGGGTGGAGCCGTACCGTTACCGTGACGGTATAGTGTGTGATGAACTGATGACCTTTAGTCCCGATTGACACCTGTAATATGTTTCAAGATTGATCGATGGTTTGGAGTTTACAAATAAATCTACTTCTGGATCCACCTCTGATGTAAAAACATGTCTGTTTATACCCAAATCCTTTCTCTTCTTTATATGTTATTGTCTATTCACTATTGCTATTGTTAAGTCTATTAACATATGTATAGTAGTATCACATTATTAATATAACCTACACCTTGTATCAATACCACTGCGGTAGTATAGTACAGGTTCTTATTGTAAGACTGCTTCTTTTCCATAAACAAACACTCATTATAATCTGGTATCTGTTGTGACAATACCATCTTTTAATACTAAAACAATTGAAGATTTCACATATATTATACTCAAGCAGCAATTAAACACATACATGTAGTACTAAGGTTTATTGTTCTTCGTATGAGAACAAACCCTCCCTGTTCGCTTAAGTGTCGTCATAAAACACTAATATGGACTAGCAGTGTTAAATATAAATGTACCACGTTGTTTTTTTGGCTATTGTATGATATCTGAGACAATGAAGTTAGTAGGAGAGGGAATTTTGTAACACAGCATCACGTAACCCGCCCCAAAATATATTAGGTTAAGTAAGATTACCAGAGATATACTTTATGACAGTAGTATTTAACAGTGAGGCAAGAACTATGTCCGTATGAGACGCAGGACTTAATATTATTGTCATCTCTGGGCATGCACATATTGTACTAGTCTTGGGAGCGATTATAGCTGGTTTTGTGTGTCCCTACTGGAAAATTGTTCGATGCTTTACTGCCGTTTACTGTATAGATAACTGAGTAAAAACTCACTTCTGATATAAAAAGATGAGTATCATTTGTCTTTGAAAACAGAGACCAATGGGGATCTAGAAGTTCTTCAAAATTTACATCGAATATTTACAAACGCGCTCCTATTATTATTCTGTGCTGCATAAGTGTATAAATAAATTGATTAGTCAAACACATAATATTCAGAGTTGCGTGACACGCGTGATCGAAATAAAGATATTATGCCCGAATCAGTCTTACACCTCAACAACACGAACAAAGTTAATTATAAATTTAACTATGGTGTCGAGCATTGTCGTTAACTATTCGTGTCTATGCGGATAATTCCCAATCGGGTTATCTATGGCGAGAATCAAACTGTGCTTTTTTGGTAAACACAGACAGATATTTATAATAGCGGCTTATTATTTCGTTCCCATGCAACGCACGACTTCAATCCATGTGGACAGTGTCACTCGGAGAATGTGACATAATTATGTATAGTACCTACCTATAAGTTTGTTGACGAGTCATGACTATAGTTTACTTGTAATTGACATTTCAGTTATAGTCTGTTTAAAAAGTGCAGGGTATCTACATAATTTGAAATTTCTTGGCCGTCGCACGCCCATGACATTTTTAAACCAAGCTTTATGATATTTGCTGCATTGTGAAAACTTGTACCAGGGATACTGAAATAAGGATACAAGGCTGTCCCGAGCCACTCGAACGTCCAAATTTGTCCTGTCTTCAAGATGGACACTATTTGTAAGGTTCGCTGATGAGTAGAGGTAATCAAGCTGATGAGTGCCGCATTCTTGTGTCATTAAGGAAATAGAAAAGTATTCCGTCCAACTATTTATAATTATATTAATTTGAATAAAATAGCCCCCTCCTTCGGTAATATCTTATTTTTATTGAAGAAACGGTACAATCTGCTTATCGTTACAAATGGACAACCACTCAGTTGAATCCCCGCTATGCCAATGTACATCCTGCATCAAAACTAAGCAAAAACAAATATCTTTAATTCTCGGGTGTTTAGAGTAATTTTGACACCGTTAACCACTAACTTATAATAAGTTAGGCCTTCTTCTTATTTGTCTACTTTATGTAAAAAAAAGAAACACCTATATGTAAAATAACTTAATACAAATACACACACTACACTAAACTATTATGTATTAACGTATTACGCAGTAAAATTTCACATAATTATTCAACTTACGTTAGTCATACCTCATTCAAAATATAAAGACAAGTTTATGTGTTACGCAAAGGAATCCTGCGATCACACGGTTCTACTAGGAATCCCAGTAAATATTCAACAAGGACTATAAGACCTATAAACTGTTTAATATATTTAGCATCAACTTATTGTAATGCAAACAGAATTCATTTCGAATCACTCTTGACTACCATTTAGCATCTGTCATCAATCTAAATAAAGCTTCGAAAAAAAAACAATCTCAAAAAATTGGTATTCTATAAACGGGCGTCAGTTATTGTAATTTCGGGAATCCCATACTAAATCGATTTCGTGCGCAAATGTACACAGGGATCCTGTCACACGCATCACGGATTACCTGTTATAAACAAAGTACAGTCACGTACAGTGAGTCATTCAGTTCATATGAGTATAAGCCTTTGTTTCCTGAAATGGCAGATAAGGATCAAAGGCGTTAAGTGGAGTTACGTTATTACTCTGAACCACCAGTGCTATCTGATGTTTGAGTGAACTAAAAAGCAAATACAACTGTTGGGACTGTGATAGCTTATTATAATATTGACAATATCTTCAGAAGCGCAAGGAAATGTATAATCGTCCTCGAAAATTTCCTAGATATAGATATCCTCATATGAATTGTTGCTTAAAATAACCCTAACTATTATTTCGCTAGTGAATGTGATAGTGTGATGTAAATTATTAAGTTTCATCGATTTACTGGAATTAATAATATGATTACTTTTCATCTGCATTTGTTTATAGTGAGAATCCTCAATTAATCACAAGACAGTGTCGAATTAGAGGTGTTTTTATTAGTGTAAAAATAAACTGAATCTAATAAAACGAATGAAAAGGAGGACTTAATTTGCTTATGTCTTCTCCTTAAACCAATTAACATTCAAAAACAATTCTTACAACCGCTCTTTGGCACTGCGTCAATTGCAATCTAAATCAAATGCTACCACTTTATTCTACTTAAAAAAAATCCAGTACAAAGTCAACCAAATATCCTTTCAGTTTAATCATTGTCAATGAAATTTGTTATCTTGAACCCACTCGCACCCCAAAAATTTAAGCAGCAATTTGAGGTCCAAAATTAGGTTTAATTGAATCAAACACTGCTTGTTATTGATGAATCAGTTTATGTTGCAAAATTAACTCTTTATATGTACTTTATGTGGTATAAAATTACGGTTTATGTGGGACTTAAAAGAGCAATCATCAGTTTTATTTTGTTAAAATATTGGACGTTTTAGTCTTAATTACAATTGTAATCTAATGCTATAATTCAGTTGTCATGAAAATGTGGAATACTATTACACCTGCAAGAAAGAAATGCAAGAAAGATAACATTAACTCAATATATAAATAAGTGTCACGGTTAAAGAAATCTTAATACTACACTTCATCTTCTTGAGGTACTGTGTCTATTTCATTCTACGGAATACTTAATAGTTTCAGTTATTGTATAGGCCTGGACAGGATACTTTAAACTCTTAAGTAATTTAAAATTAAACAAGTAATTTTAAAAAGTAAACGTAGTATTATATTTACGCTGGAGAATTTGTAAAACTTAAAACAAAATTACGTATTTACAATCCCGCCATAACTAGACTTCATTACAGTACACTGTCCTTACTTAATGTTACAAACTTAATCAGTAAGTGTAACTAACCTATAATGGGACAACCCTACGGGTGATTATACCAGACGATCGATTATTTCCTTCGAAACCCTCCGGGTGTAATCATTGCCCATCACTATACGATATTAATGGGTTACCAAAATTCCTTTAATATCATTCGTCATAGAAATTAGATTTATTGCTATCTTCTTTAATAAAAGGCTTTGTTATACAGCTACCGAGGTTGTAGCTTATTAGGGCTGCTATCGGAGTGAATTATTCATGATCATGAATGATGAAAATTAAAAAAAAATCGACTGTGATTTTAGATGTTTTGTAATCACAAATTCATGAATAAAAAATAAAGGTAACACTGACTTTTTTGAGTTAACTTTTCTTTTACGTATTTGACTCCATGTTGCAAAGCAATGTTATAAAAAACTGCAATTTTATACTTTAACCAGACGAAATTGTCCAACCGACTGACATGAACTGTTAGAAACCCGTGTAAAGACTGTGATCTGATAAGGGTATGTTTATATCTAGGATGCGAAAAGGACTAACTTGAAAAAGAGAATTTTGAGATTCGTTTTTCGCGTAGGTGTATCACGGTCAATTATGTACTAACTTATTCACAAAGTGTTTCAGACTATTTTAGCTGGCTGATTCTTACCCCGACCAAAGAATTACCTCTATCTAAATCATGTATATAGCCTTACGAATAAAGAAATTGTTCACGATAATTGGGAAATCTTAGAATTTTTAACAAATACTTTGGGGAAATTAGGATCGTTACGAAAAACGTAAAAATCAAAGATAAAATCTTTCGTAGGCACCGCTTTCTTATCCCTGGATATTCTTTGCAACAAATTGTGGAAATATTTTTATTTGTTAGATTATAATCTTCACTTAGGTTTTTCGATCAAATCATAATTATCTGTCTCGTAACAGTTTTGTTTGAAATATGTGTCTTAAAAGGTTTAGATTGTTATTATGGTTTTACTTCTAAGATTTGACGAGAAATATCAAACATTTAAAATCCTTAGAAATGTTTTTAAACGGTTTTATTTAGCTTGCCCTGTTTGATTTTTGGGGTCAAATGTAGTAACTGAAATTTTACCCCCTTTCTGTTGACCGATTGATCTGAAACTTTGTACACACCTTTAGATCTGAGGACAATACAATTGTGTGTATTCAACATCATTGTAAATCCAAGAGGGCCGCCGCTATAAACTTTCGGAAGACAAATTTTATTACAACCCCCTCAGAACATGATGACATATCAAATGAAAGGGCTTGTCTAGTAGAAAACAGTACTAAAACAAAAAGTAAAATGCGGAAATGAAATCGGTAGGGCGATAGGGTAGGGCGATTACGGTAGGTAGGTATTCTATACATTGCCTAAGTCTAAACTAATATTATAAAGAGGAAACATTTGTAATGTTTTCACACCAAACTACTGGACCGATTGCGATGAAACTTGGTATGTAGATAGCTGGAGACCTGGATTAACGCATAGGCTACTTTTTAACTCGACATTCCCACGGGATCGGGACTTACGCGGGTGAAACCGTGAGGCGCTGCTAGTATTGTATAAAATACCTGAATTGTACAGATTGCCGGTAACATACTGTTGTGATTTGCTGTGGTCCGATGTTTTATCTGCATTTAATGACTACTTACTGTTAGGTTAAAATAGGTTTTAGTAGAAATCTATATAACGGTGTCGACAGTCGCATTTTCAAATATACAAGTATTGCAGCTTTAAAAATATACATATAAAATAGGTACATTTAGGATGACTCTCTTACCTCATATTAGGTTCAGGAAATGTAGCCCAAGTGCCTATATATGTCGGCAGGCACGTGTGACTAATGGCTATATAGACGAACTCACCGCACTGTGAACATTGTAAATTAAACAACATGAATTAATTAAAGAATTAATCAGAAAGCAATATAATTTGTAACATTAATTGTGTATCCATGCAGCTAATATTAATTAACTTAATAACCAATTTAGAAGTCTCTATAACGTTATTTAATGTTCAATTATTGGTAAAACAATAATATGAATGCTCAACCACCTCAATATTAGTTATACACAGTGTTTATGACAATTGAACACTTAATTACATTACAAAAATAATTAAAAAAAATCTATCCGTTTACAAGTCTGAATTTCCAGGTATTTTAACCTCCGTTTCTCATAAAAGCAGCTGGAATCTGTAAAGTTAAAGATTTTAAAATCGTACATATTTTTTTATTAACGTCATGACTTTTCAGTTATTTAAGGAAATGTTCCATTGTGAGATACAACCTGTATAGTAGTACACCAGGTCTTTGCCGTAATTTATTACGATCGTTCAGTAAAAGCCAGGAACAAAGCAGTATTGTCGACGAAACAGACATAATTTGTCTACTAATAATCTACATACATATAGTATAAACTAACAACTGTGTTTCATTATGCATCACTTATTGCTTAAACAATAACATGGAGTTCTTAGAACTGGAGGATCCCAGGTTTAACTAAACACTACCCTGATATTCGACCACGCTCGTCACACATGTCACGTGTGGTTCGGACGACTTATTTAAAATTCTCTCACTGATTCAACATTCTAAACGAAGCCAGTTACACCTTAAAACAAAACACTTTCAATATACATGCCGCACATATATTTTTGTGTGTGACCAGAATATGTTAAGAGGTAGGTATGAACGAACACTAATGTTGGAAGAATTTTGTTTTTCTTTGATAATGGAGTACAGATTGAAAAATCTAGAGGTACTCGATCTCTTAGTTTCGATGTTAATTAGCAGATAAGGTAGTACAGTTTTAAGTGACAATATCAAACGCAATTTTATGACCGAGTTTGCAGCGAGTAAATAATGTAACACATATTCATTTTGTGTATATTAACACAAATTTTGGTTGTGTAGAATCGTATCGTGTTAGGCGGTACGATGTTGTTGTAAGTGATGTTGTGATGTGTGTTGCTGAAGTTTAGATGGTCATATTAAGATCGTCTGAACTTCGGACCATCAACAGCAACTTGG
Source organism: Callimorpha dominula (assembly GCA_949752705.1). NCBI lineage: Eukaryota > Metazoa > Arthropoda > Insecta > Lepidoptera > Erebidae > Callimorpha > Callimorpha dominula. The sequence goes on from OX457007.1 coordinate 15,031,941, forward strand.
TTTCTAGCGAGAAGCTTCCCGCACTCAGGAACTCCGATCAAGTATTCCTTAATCGTTATACCTAAGTATGGCTTGGATTTGCTACACGACACCGTAGATATTTTATTTATAGTTGCTACAGTTACATTTCGTGTAAATGCACAATTCGTTTTGTGTATTTTACCATTTCTACGAATACCATCAGCTGTCAGGAACCTTCCGTTGCAAAATGCTTTATGAATTACTAGCAGCGCCACGCGGTTTCACCCGCGTAAGTCCCGACCCCGTGGGAATATCGGGATAAAAAGTAGCCTATGCGTTAATCCAGGTCTCCAGCTATCTACATACCAAGTTTCATCGCAATCGGTTTAGAGGTTTTTGCGTGAAAGAGTAACAAACATCCATCCATCCATCCATCCAAACTTTCACATTTATAATATTAGTGGGATATTGTGATAAGGGTACTTAACGTATTTTAAACCGACGAAAAAATGGAGCAGATACATGTTTTTAAATTCAATCAAAAGCTAGAAAAATGGGGCATGAATGATTCATCCCCTGTTTTTAACCTACTGAGTTTTCATATCTGAACAGATTCTGTTAAAACTTGGCACACATGTTGAGTTCTAATCACACAACAAAATGACGGAGACCTGTAGTTGATCTGATAACGGAGACCGAAGCCAGTCGAGACAACTCCTCGACGGGTAATAGCATCTGGGCTAATTCATTATTTTTAATGAGAACTTTAAAAACATAATAAAAAATCATTGTGGAAATATTTATAACAAATAACAATGAATACTTTAAGTAGGTAATTATTTTATACGTATAAGTTAATTAAGTTAGGTTAGTTAGAATTTTAAATAAGTACATATCTATTCATTATTATGTTTTAGCCACAAAAACAATAATTAAAGAGACTTTTAAACAAAAAAATAAACCGAAACGAAAAAACGCATTGAAAAGCGAAAAATAATAAAAAAGAACTCGTTAGCCTAACTAAATTCCAACACTAATTAAATTAATTTTTACTATCCTCATTCCATCTTTTTTTCTTTGTCTTTCATCTCTTGTAGCTCAGGAAAGGAGTATATCTTCTTAAGCGTGTTGATAACTTCTCCAATTTAATTTGTTAAGTTTTTTGCGGGTTCTAATACCTGTGCCTTGGGAGTCGCCAAAGGTCATTCTCGGTGTCTTGTAGATCTCTTTTAATCCTGGTGTACGAAAGTTCCAGCATTGGGAATGCGTTAGAGATTAGTCCCAATAAACAGTATGAGGAGTATTAAATGGATTTTTGCCTTAAAAAGTAGACTAGATTCATCGTAACAAAACAGTGTTGATTTTAGTTTTATATTTTTTCTACGGTTACATTATATTATTGAGGAAGTGGTTTAAAAGATAATCAAACATAGATAAATAGGCACTGTAATACAAACGCCATAATGTTTATATACGTAGATAACCAATTCATCGGAAAAAATAAAATTCATAAAATGTGGAAAAGCAGTGATTACGGAGCTCAGTTTATGTTTATCACTCTCCAAGTTAAATTAATGTAAAGCAGCCAACACTTCAAATCAAATTCAAATCGAAACGCTACATGTTGATAAAAATACTAAAGCCAAAATACAACACAAAATTGCCTCTTAATATATTCACAAGGTTCAGTGAGCACACAAGCTAATCTTAACTTAATCTATAGTGAATGTTTCACATCCATCTTGGATGTGAAACATTTAACTGAATAAACGTAACGTAACATCACACTCTCTAAGTCATTAATTAGTCGAAATAGAAGTGTTTATTAGTCAAAATATGTCAATGAAGTGTTCGATAACAGCTTTAAATGACGATCATTGATTCGTTGACACCTTGTGAAGCAGGCTTAAGTAACTTCGTAAGTAACGAAGTCAGTTTATTTTCTACGTTACCTGTGATAATATCGGACATTCTTGACTGTGTATGGAAGCATGGATGTTGATATATGCATAACAATTAACTGAATCTTATTACCATACTTGTCATTGCAATTGCCGGCCCTATAAGAGATGTTACTGAAAGGATCGTTATGTAGGCCTCCTCAATGCATAGTTGAGGAGACAGCTTAAAAAAAAATAAAAGAAAACATCTTGTGGCAATGCTTTACCTCTTGCAGGTGCACATTTCTTATGTTATTAATTGCATGTATTTTATATTTAAAAAAAAATCTCTTATGAAATATAAACCTTATCTGTAAATTATGAAGTTCATATCATCAGGTATAAAATTATTCTTTTAAAAAAGTTAAACCGACTTCATCCATCTCTATCATCTATCTTATAATCAAATAAGCTGTATTTTTCATACTTTATTTTCCATAGCCCTCAGCAGAGTCAAGACTTGAGAAGGAATAGCTCTATCTGATTTAGAACCTACAAAACTGTTAAATAAACCCTACGATGAACGAGAATCAATGCAAGCATTATATCGATCCCACCATCTGCGGTCTTTTGCGTTTATCATCAGTTCAACTTTACCAAATGATATTTTCCGAGAGCAGATGCACGAGTTACTGTAAAAGATACCCAAATCTCTATAGGTTTGCTTTTTACATTTGAAGAGTTCCTTCGATTTATCCAATTATGATCAGCCGTTGTCATCTGATCAGGATCTGATGACAACGGCTTAATTTGGGATGTATACCATTTCAAATAAAAAAAGATTTTGCAAATCGGCCCAGCCGGCTTGATTAATCGGATAAAATAATAGAAAAATCTCTTTTTTTTAAGTCGGTTAATAAGTTTAAAGAAAATTTTCCTAAGATTTTTAGTTGTTTTACGTTAATCTCTTTATGCAGCCCTAAAATATGACCACAACTTTCTATAAAACCTTGTAAAATTAACAACTTATCTTTAGCTAAATTAAATTAAAAGCTTTGAGTCAAAGCAAATTCCATTGGCCCACGCTTTATATAAAGTGGACCTTTGGAATTTGCGTTTCGTTTTTTCTACTGCGTTTAAAATATTTTATATGTAAACGTGAACAAATAGTTTTGCATATACATATTTAGTGGAACGTCTGGGGGTGTTCACATCGGACTTTTGTTATAATGAATGAATTTATATTGGCCAGGCGGGATCTTGTTTTTTATTACATATACTTAATTACAAGGTTCACCAAGTTTTGTTTTGAGCTTTAGATTTTTTTCATTATTTAAACAAAAAATGGTACAAAGAATGAAATATAATTTTATTATATTGTTTTATAATTATATACGTTGAATTTCTTCTGATAGACTTTACCTTGAACAGTAGTAAAACGTGGAGGGCAGCGGCGCGGCAGGTGCAATGTAGAAAACGGCATTTTTCTGGCTAGTTTAGTTATTAACGACACCTGTTCTGTTCAAACGTGTGTGTATATGTAACAGTAAAAATTGTGTAATTTTACGAAAAATATTTGTATGCTGGCTGTGCCCGGTACTTCGTGCGAGTAAATTTCGAAAAACAATTTGTCGCTTATAAAGTGTGTTCTGTTCCACTTCCATATCCTTCGATATCCCCCAAGCCTAAGAATTTCCCTACTCTAAATCCGGTTCTCTTCATTAGCGGTAGAACCACCTTGGGCGTACACAAAAATATTTATGATATGATACGCAAATAGCGACATTCCTTACATTAGGCGTAGTAAAAGGAGTCAAGCGATCACGGTCAAATTTTGCGTACACGTTTCAGGAGTACAAACTGTGACTCTTGAGTTGCAGGTGTGCATGAGCAGCGGCAATGACTTATCATTAGATGACCCGTCTGCTCTTTTGCCCCGTATCCCATAAAAGAGCAAAAATTGAAAAGTAACCAGAAATTTGTTTGTGCCATTTCATTTTACTGAAGACGTTTGTTATTCTATTATGCTTTCGCTTTTACTGCTACTCGGATTTTTTTCATATTTGGAACACTGAGATATATACGAGTACATGGGCAGAACGTGTCAAAAACTAGTATTAAATAAATTATGACAAAAAAAAAACAAATTCAGATTATAATTTATATAAAAATGTTTTGGAACTAGTTAGTGGTCTGCACCAAACGTTAAAAAATTTGTACAAATACCAAATGTCATTAAGTAATCTGAACTTTGAAGTGCGTATTACTTAAAGTAAATTTTAAAATTCAAAATCGGGCAATTTTCCGTAATACTCTTACCATTTAGATTACGGAACAATGAAATAATAATGTAACGTTATATTTCAAATATTTCCACTTTAACATTGTGTCGGTTAACGGGCCCAAGTCTGCGAATAAATTTAGAAACAGTAATTATACATACTGCAACGAATTAAATTATTAATGTTTACGATTTACTCTTGAAACACTTAATCTTGGGTTAACGACGAAAGCAATTAAAATTAAAATGTAAGGAATGCCATCAGCGCAAGGTGGAACCGCACACCTGCAGTAAAGACATACACAAGTATTAGGAGATGTACTTTTAAGTATAAACTTTCACTACACCTATGGTCGGTTTATGAACAGCTTCCTTTTAATCGGAATGCAGAATACTCTATTTTAACAAGAGCATTTCTTTTCCCTGTTGCCATAAAGCACGCTTCGGCACGTATAGGCCGGCTCGACCTAATTGATACCACGGCCTTACAAAAAACCGGCAGTGAAGCAATGCATATGTTGCTTTTCGCCGAGTGAATGAGGTTACCGGAGGCCCTAACACTTCCCTTCCCCCATCTCCCGCTCTTCCACCCTTCCCCTACTCCCAAAGGCCGGAAACGCACTTGTGACTCTTGGTGCCCATGGGCGGCGGTAGTCATTTACCATCAGGTGACCCGTCTGCTCGTTTGCCATCTATACCATAAAAAAAAAACTTTGCACCTCGCACACCTAGATCTAAAGGGAGCTAACTCAAAAATTTAATTTTTTTAATTATGCTTACCATCGAATTCCTTATCTCAATACCTACCGACCAATAAAACAGATCCATTACTCGACCCTAGACGCTAAATTCACCTACACGGACTCAACTCAAAATAATAAAACATACATACAGTTAAGCAATATGGCAATAACTTCAAAAATCAATTTTTCAGACCCAAAACATGATTAAACACAAGATTCCTACGATATCTTTCTTCTAGCTGCATTTAAAAAGCATAAATCTATATCCAGGATGATTGTTAAACTATGTTTGTAGATCAGGTTGGTTACAAACTTGGCATTATTTGAATTAACTATGTACTTAACTTCTATATAGTCGGACAAAAAGTAATTCCGGATATCGTACCTATCTAGATTTCACCTCCGTATCCCCTACTCGGATATTACTGCCGGATAGTATGTTCTCATTGATAGTACTCTTTAGGATCTAAATGATTAGTTAACAGATAAGAGGGAAATAAAGGTTTAGTCACAAATGATGTGTAAACACGCTATAAGGTACATGTCTTACAAAGCAAGATTTAAAATGACACTGTGTCCATATGTTTATTTTTAAGACTAAGTGCCAGACTATGCCAGAGTTCGTAAAATTAAACTTTAAAAAGCGCTTTACCTTTTTTTATTGAATTCTATCTACTATTTATAACCATTTTTTAGACAGAAGATACTGTATGATATGGAAGTATTTTTTCAAAAGAAAATATTATAGTTTTACGCAATACATTTACGTTCTATTGTACGCAGTGATGGTATAGGTAAAATTAACATTTTTGTTATTATATTGATTTTATTAATCGATATTCTTTCTCTTAAATAAAATCGATCATTACTCATAATCGCATCTGCAACGTGTTTGGGCATCACTAATTGACTAAGTACTAATCGAACCATCAAGAAGGAAATAAAAAGAATGGAGAGTATAAGATCATGTATTAGAAACATGTAGGTAGTTTTTTTTAAAGTTGCTGACAAAACTAACCGTAGGTAAATGTTCGGATTCCGTGTAAACCAATCGCACAAAGAGTGGCTTAAACACAAATAGACAACTACCTACCAAAATCAAAACATTTACCTGTAATTTTATACAAGCGAAATTCTTCCCACAAAGATTCTTATCGAAAACCAGTCATATAGCGATGCAATTCTATCGTATTGCGCAAAATGACTATCCAAAATTGCATTCCGACCAGGTAGTTAATTCATTGATAGACTATTTAACCCTTATTGCTAATGTAGAAAGGCGATATTCCATTGTCGTGTCGATTTGCAATGAGATTTATGGATTGTTGCCGACATTTATAAGCTCCCCACTACTGCCTTGTTGCAAAACGTGGACTAATAGAAGAGCTACATAAGTTTAAACAGTAATTCCACTAATATTATAAATGTGAAAGTTTGGATGGATGGATGTTTGTTACTCTTTCACGCAAAAACCACTGAACCGATTGCGATGAAACTTAACGATTGGTATGTAGATAGCTGGATTAATGCATAGGCTACTTTTTATCCTGATATTCCGACGGTATCGTTTAGTTAGCTAGTTTATCATAGCTTTTAGATGGTTTAAATCCAGTATTTTCTTTAGATATATTTGTAAAATGAGTATGAGGTTTAGAAAAGTACTTGGTAAGATGTATCACGTTCTCTGTAAACAATACAATATAAGTTTATTCACACATATTTAAACTTTTAGATAGCATTTTTTTGATTTTTGTGACACCGATTCGAGCGAATTTTTTGTAAATTATGTATGTGTTGTAAAGGAACATGATTTTTGTTGATAGCGTAATCTACTACTGAGTTAAGCTTTGACTATTTTTTAGACAGCTCTATCAAAATAATTCAAATGTTCATCACCACGTTCTTATTTAGCTTCTTCTTAGATAAATCTTAAGATTAATTTATAGTATTATCCATATCAACAAAAAACTGTCAGTCGTAGGCCTGCACGTAGAGATGGGTAATCACCCGGGTTTTTACCCAGTCGTGGGTTTAAACCCGGGTGATTATCCATCTCTACCTACACGTCAGAATTGAAAACACATACACATAGACGTAACGGTCATACCAAAAGTGCCCAACGCTGCAACGTGCCTAAAGAAGTTTTCACTTCAAAAAAGATATATGTATCAAAATCTATCAAGCTATAAATACAGAGTAAAATATGCCGCAAATAATAGAAAAAGGACCATTTTCAAACTCCAAGAAGTAGTTTTATTACATTCTATTATTATATCTGTACTCTTGATGGAATGCCGAAAAAGGTGTGTCTGTCATTTAACTTGCGACAGCTGTCCCCTTCGTGAATGATGGCGAGTTACATTCAGATAGCTGGCAGCCCTGCGATGCTCCTATTGTGTTTTGATTCTCATGAGCCAAGGCAACATCAGGTCGATTCTCAAAACTTTATTCTTTTGTGTGAACGTAGAAAGAATTTTAATGCTTCCGTTTGAACTTGGTATAAGATTTTACAATAGAATGGCACTTTATTGCGTAATATCCACCCATTTGATAGTCGACTGTCATTTTCTCGGCTTATTTAATTTTCTGTACATGTCACATGCCTCGTGACATTATGTGTATTTGCATACACTAGAAATGTTGATTTATAACTGTTTGTGAACATGATATAGGTGTACTAACGGTTACTCAGAAATTAGAAGGAATCCTATTTTTAATTACAAAAGTGTAATCGCCCTATTGATAAGTTACGATACGTAATATAAATTACTGGTCCGATGTACTAGTTGCAAATGGGCCATGATTCCTGTTTTGGAGACTATGTTAACACTCCTAAAAATTGGTGAATCCGGAATGATCAATACTTGTTATTGTAGGGTTTTCTTAAAGATTAGATTTTTGATAAATCTATCTACCAAGATATAAATATTAAATAGTTAGGTAAAAATAGTGTCAACAAAAATCACCTTCGCTTTTAAGCCATACGATTTTTATTTTGCAATAACCTTCTACATATTAATAAGTGAAGAAATATGTATGTGAGCATTTTTAAAAAAAATTAGCGAACGTAGGAACGGATTTTGAATATATACTTAAAGTTTATGTACATATACAAGATGTGCGGTAAGCTTAAATTGTTGAACAATGTGTTACACGCGTCCAGTATATAATAATACTAGCAACCCGCCCCGGCTTCGCACGGGTACGAATTATACACCTAAACCTTCATCCTGAATCACTCTGCATATTAGTGAAAACTGCATGAAAATCCGTTCAGTAGTTTTTTCAGTTTATCGCGAACATACAGACAGACAGACGCGGCTTGGGACTTTGTTCTATAATATGTAGTGATGTATGTTGACCTGTCATGGTACGTATGACAGTTCAAGTTATACTGAAGTAACCCAAAAATAAATATGGTCAAAATTCTACCACCAGGCCAACTCTTTTAAGACTAAATGCATACGAAACTAACAGGCATTTTATATTATCTATCGCCACGGATATATTACAGATCGTTCTCTGCAGTTTCACGCGTTTTTTATTACTGCTCCGTTCCTAAGGTTCGTAGCGTGATGTTACATAGCCTATAAGCTTCCTCAATGAATAAGTACTCTATGCAACACAAAAATATTTTTTCAAATCCGACTGGTAGTAGAGATTAGCGCATTTAAACAAACAAACAATCAATAAAAAAACTCTAGCCTTATTATGTTAGTGTAGATAAGATAGGATGCAAATTGTCTCTTAAATTGATTTAGTATTGATCTCGCAGAATCAGTTCACAACTAGGCAATAAATAGCATTCGTCACTTAAGTACTTCTAACAATAAAAAGAAAACAGTCGAGGATTGCACTGTTTAAGTGTCAGTCATCAATCAATCAAGTCCCCTTGCTTGTCTCTTATCCCTGTCGATAACATGAATAACAAGCTACAGTCTAATCCTCAAATGAACGCCGATTCTTCGTTGACATGTTGACCCTATCTTTGAGGTATAATCCACGTGCGTGCTCCTAGTCGGTGACTTCATGACCAATCCAACTATTCCACTAATAATCCAACTAATATTATAAACGTGAAAGTTTGTGAGAATGTATGGATGTATGTATGTATGGATGTTTGTTACTCTTTCACGCCAAAACTACTGAACCGATTGCTATGAAACTTGGTATGTAGATAGCTGGAGACCTGGATTAACATAGAGGCTACTTATTATTCCGATATTAACATCTCATCAATCATCGGATCGGGACTTATGCGGGAACAATCGCGGGGCGCAGCTAGTGAGAAATAAAGAAAGAAAAAATATTTATTCGTAAACACAATGGCACCCAATAATTATAGCAGTAACAAACTTACATCTAAAACAATAAACGCACTGCAAACGTGTACCTCACGTGCCTAATAGGATACGGTTCAGCATTTTCTAGACATGTGCCTAGCGCTGGTTTTCAACCAGAACCTTTATATCCCACGGATGTCAATCAGTACAGAAAATTTAATAAAATTAAAGATTTAAAACGGAAAATACTATATTTCCTACTTATAACGATGGCCAATGTGTGTGTCTAACGATAATATACTCTATCGTATATGAGCATTAGTGTAATGTAGTGATGTTCACGCCTTTAGCTAGCTAAAAATACATCTTGGAGGTTGTATTCAACAAACTACTCAGACGTGTCATTTTCACTAACACCAGTCAATCATGTGTCTTTATGTGACACTTCCCGGAATTAACCCATTTAAGCATAAGAACAGGCGACAAAGCTGTATAATAAAATTCTTTACAATTAAACAGTATACATAGGTATATATTTTAGCAACCGACCGTGGGAATGTGTGCTGGCTGACGCGAATCGTCGAATCCATGCAAAATCCTGTTTTGCTCTGAACATTCACTACCTACATGTTGTAAAATAGCACACTACTTTACAGAAATAAGCTGTGCAGTTTTTTTTGTTTAAGTTATGTTTGATTTTTAAAAAACTAGATGAAAATTTACCATCACCTCTCTTATCTCCGAAATTACAGAGCCTAAAATTTAGAAAAAAAAAATACAGAAAATACATAGTTGTTTGTTTATAGATTGCAGGAAAACCTATGAGAAGTTAGAGATCTACTCTTAAAATTTTGCGTACAAACAAACTTACATTTGCAATTCATCACACGAAACACTCCACGCGAGTGGCACGAGTTAAATTTTTATTTTAGCGACTTCATTATTTAGATGTTTGTCTATATTTATAGAACTTACCGTATTTATTAATGAAGACTTCAGAAATTAGGCATATTAATAATTTCATTAAATATCTTATCGGTATCTAAATTATTTGTTTTTATGTCCTCTTGAAAAGAATTAGGGCTGCTGCTTAAGTGCTGAACAATGACACGTTTATGTCTTCTATACAACAAAAAAATCGTGTCACGTTGTTTTTTCGCGATGAGCTCTTAAACTATTTTACGGATTTTAATGAAATTTACCACAATGTGTGCAGTTTGGTCCAACTTGAGAAATAGGATGTTTTTTTTGTTTTATTGCGAATTACTTAGCCACAGCAACGCGTGGCTGTTTAGCTAGTATTTATTAAAAAAACAACCTGATAAAATAATCAAGCAACCAAATAGAAGGTTGACCATTACCGTTTCATATACTACACATTATTTTTGGTTTTCTGTAGATATTTTGTCTCTGTCTACTGATATTTTGTCTTGAATATAATTGTCTCGTAAACTCCTCGTGTCAGAAATCAAACTGCCATTTGCATTACTTATATTTTATTATCTAGCTATAAATGACATGTGCCTATATATTATAAGTAAGAACAATTTACAACATTCCTCTTCTTACGATCGTCTTCATTGAAAACAAGTCATCTACGTCCCGATGGGCACAACAGATCGAAAACAGCACCGGCTCGATTTGGTCCAGTATATTAAGCCTGTAAAAGAAAGCGCTTAGACAGCACTTGAGTGAAAGGGAGATGAGATAGGATTGTAAACAGACGAGAAACAATTGCTTACAGATTTGCACCAGCTTACTATTAGGCGGAGGTGAATACCTTTTTGCCCAATTACTGACTTTTTAGCATTTTTTTGTACGTACAAACCTGATTTTATGTACAGATAGTTGATAGCTTATAACTCATATACCTATCCAGGGAATCGTAAATCTATTTTTACCAAAATACATAAATTGACAACAATGCACAATAAACTATAATAATATACAATTTCATAATAAGCGTTCGCTTTAAGCATCAAAGGTCACGTTTAAAAAAACCTTAACAAAGGTAGAAGGATATTTCTAGCATTTGGCATATGTATAACCCCCTATAATTACAAATGGCGCCAGGTGCTCGAACAGAAGGCGAGGCACGTGCACACAACATCTGCCCAAGAAAAAAAGTATTCATAATAGTATACTTAACTCATACAGCTGGTTCTGTCACAGATGACAAAGAATGTGTCTATAAGACGTGTGTGTAGGTGTGTTGAGCTGCATCAGCTGATCGTTTTATTATGGCATAATTCAAATCCAACATTCAAATACATAATACAAAGTTAAAAGTAAAAATAAATATATAACTTGCAAGTATACAAGTTTGGTGCTTTCTTATATACGAAGATTGGAGATTTCCTGACTTTAATTATTAAATATAAGACTATATTTTTGAAGTAGACACACTAAAGTTGTCTGGAAGAGAATGAGCATGTCATTTTAGCGCAAAAAAATTAAAAGAAAAGTAAAAGACCATGTTAAAACATGTTCAATTCAGTATAATATAGTATGAATATCGAAGAGAGAAAAATATCTTAACCAAAAGTAAAACAACCTCTTGTCAGTAAAATAATCTTGGGAACAAATCATGTCCGTTCTCTCTTTCTTATTACTGTATTGTATGTTCTTACTATGTTTAGATGACGGTGAACCATTCAACCCAACCAACCAACCAAGATATTACTAGACCTTAAAAGACCTTTCATATTTAAAGACCTTTCATGGGTAAAAAATTAATGTATTCCTTAGCATGAATATCCCAGATAAGATAGAAGTTACTGTATAGATTCTTAAGCTACCATTCGACGTCACTGACTGCGTGTAAATAAAAGGTAAACTACGTATCTTCATTACCATTTATTGTTAATGAAGATATGTAACTTACCTTTTAATCGTTATACGTTTTCTAAATCAACTACCAACTGGATTTTAACTAAATGCTACTATTATTTGTTAATTTAATTATCTTATAACATTTAATAAGGGTTATAAAACTGAATACGTTGTTGACTCAATTCCTCATAAGGTCTAATAGCTCACTATAAACTGCTGAGGTAGTCATAAAAACTTATTTTTATACAGTGTTATCTCTAAACTTCATTTAACTCCAGTACTTATTTAATAGATAGCGTGGGAAAAAATATCAGGCCCGTTATTATCTCTTTTTCTTTGATAATAAAGTAGACTTGAACATCTGAGTGACTGATTAATACGGTTGGGACTGATTAGGCGAACTGCCGAACAGTGATTTGTTTTTTTGTCAAAGGGATGCCCTTGGTCTATCCTAAATGTACGGGCCCGCAAGGTTAAATAGTACGTACGTGAAGAAGGCTTTGATCTCAAATAGCAGCTTTAATATAACTCACCCTTTAGATTTGTAAATTATTCAAATGCTAAGAGAATTTGTTTTTTTATCGAACTGCCTCCAAAAGGAGACTTGATCTTCGTTTACTTATATCATATTCTTTGCGAAACAAAAACAAAATGTAATTATACCTTGTAACATCAAAGTTAGGTGTTACATTAATAGTTAATTTAATATATTATCGATATTATCGATAAAATTATTTGCATTGCATATGCAAAAATCAATAGGCAATAGAAGATATTTCTTTTTACACGTTCTTTTTCGTTTTAAGAAAGTGTATCGCTATTGGGTACCTTTTTAATAATTTCCTCTTGACGTAAATACAGAAATCAGAGGTGTTCTTAATAACACAATTTCACAAGCACGCAAATTCCTCTCTGGATCTTCTTGCTTCGTATATAATAGGATCCAGAGAGTAGTTATCAAAGGAATGAGATGTCCTGGGTCAATGGTCACTTTTGGCGTTTCGCAGGGTTCAATTCTGGCCCCATTTTTGTTTCTAATAGTTATTTATTTAAACTTTGATGTGTTATTAATTTTTTTTTGTATTATATTTCTATAGTAATTACAAACTCATGTTTGTAATTGCTATAGAAATATAATACAAAAAAAAAAATCACAAACTCATGTTGTGAATGAAAGTGAATTTGAGATGATAGCATTTTATAACTTCATTTCACGACAGTCTGGCAGTTTTGAGTATTTCATGGGATTGAGTACAGTGATTAACTTATCTAGTCTACTAGGTGTCGTGGGTGTTCAGATGGAGATCAAAACTAAAATGTTTCTTTTATATAAAGACCACCCTAGACGCCTACATGGCAGTTGTACGTTTAGAGTTTATGTAGACTTGGATCCGTGAGTTTGTTTAGGCGCTTCTTATTAAGGCTAGTCATAAGAAATCGTCGTTCGTCGGGGCTGGTCATCTCCGGACTACTATTATTTAAATATGTATAGTAGTAATTAGCGCGTCTATTTATATTTTAGAATAATAGGTACGTTACATTGTCCTCACATTTCATTTACGCTTATAAGCAATGTAACCAGAAATTCGTAAAAAACATTTTGAAAAAGAGTGTCCTTGGAGTTTCTTGCCTGTTCTTCTCCATAGGATCTACGTATTGGAACAGGCAACTAGCTTCACGACTGACTTAGTCTGACTGACTCCTACTCCTGACAATTCAAAAGTACCTATTATTGGTTTAATTGAAATAAATGGTTTTGATTTGATTGATTTGAAATGCTGGCACCATCTAGCTTTAACGAACAAATCGAAGTGTAAAAGTGTCTGAATTTTATTTTGCAAAAAATTTGCCAAATAAATTCATTTATTTTAATAAAAAATATTTATTAAGATAAATGAATGGTTTGCTGTGTTTCCAGGATCCTACTAATATTATAAACGTAAAAGTTTGTGAGGACGTATGGATGAATGAATATTTGTTACTCTTTCACGCAAAAACTACTAAACTGATTGCGATGGAACTTGGCATGCAGATAGCTGGAGACTTGGATTAACACAAAGGCTACTTTTTATCCCAATATTCGGGATCGAGACTTACGCGGGTGAAACCGCGCGGCTTAGCTAGTTTAAACTAAATAAATGATAAACGCTCTTAAAACTTCTCGAACTCGCTAAGTGAAATATTTGTTTTGTCTTCTTACTGTTTTAAACATTTAAGTATTTTCTTTGTTACAGGATTGCCATGGACCCCAGTTAGAAGATAAAGCAGTAGCTGACGACGTACAAAATTACGAGCTCATATCTGGCTACCAGAATGATACCCACACTACTGTGGAGTTTAGGAGACAGCTTGACACTTGTGATAGCCAGGACTTTATTATTGGAGTAAGTGATATTCCCAAGTGTATTTGGATCGGCTTCAATATTTCACATGAATATTATATTTCCAAGAAGCAACTTAGATAGATAGATAGATTACACTTTATTTGTACACCAGGGTTTTACAAAGAATATGTAACAGGAGATGTAACTTACATCATACTGTTTCAAAGGGGTATCAATGTTACATTATGGGTAACTAGTTATGAGGATATTTAAGGGCTCCTGACAGAAGCAACCGATGTGACGTAGGTAATCTCACAGTCAGTGGTTGTTGTTTCTAAAGATTCGTTAATGAGTCACTCTAAAGGAGGCAGGGTGCAAAGGAATTGCATAAGCACTACTGAGAAAGGATCACCCTATTCCCTACGCAAGATCACGAGTCACCTGGTTTGCAACTTATAAGTAACACTACAGTGGGGTTGAGTGTTGTATCCGGTAAATGCTTACGTGGACAGCCTTGAGCTTATTTGCACACCTAGATTTAAAAATCTCTAATTTTTTTTTGACCCTAGCATTGAGCCAGTAATAAAGAAGATTAAAGTTTACCACAGTACTAAATTCACACACTGAAGTACTAAAGTTTCAATAAAGTTTCATTTTATCGCTTTTATGTTATAAACTACCGGTCTTATATAATAGTCCATACAACATCACTACGATTCGTGAGAGCGGCTCAGTAAATCAGCAAAATCCTTCCTTTGTGTAAATTTGAAGTCTATCAAGCGACTGTCTCTAAATATAATTAGCCTTTTTGGCTTTAAGTTCAGTTTACAACTTTTAATTTAAACTTTTTCCTACAGGATGACACAACGCAAATCCTTTGGGCGTTAGGCCCTGTGGGCTCTGACGGGCAGTTGCCAAAGCACGTCAAAAGTGGCGCCAGACCGTTACGACTTCTGCAGCCAGTTTCGAAGCCCGAATCAATACCGCTTATGCATTGGGATGTCCGTTTGACAAATGTAAGTACATATTAAGAATTCTTCTTCGATTTAAACGGTAATTTCTATGAACATTTATAACTACAGTAATGCTTATGACTGTTAACTCAGAAACTTTAAACAATATTAAAAAAATCAGCCATCCAAATCGAGAAATTATTTCTACGGCTATAATAAGATTTATCGAACTGTTAGCTGTCCTATATACAAATCCAATACATATGTCTATGTGTTACAGACACAACTAGCGATGGGACCACCGTTTGTACCATTATTTTTTTGTTTTTGTAAATGTTTTAAACTGATCCTCATGGTATACAATAAAGGGTATTTGTATTGTAAACGCAAGACATCCGAATATGATGCATTTGATTACATACACCATGTACATCACTAGTAATTTCTAGGTTTAGACATAAATGTTTTTGTATCAACTCAGCTCATATAACATGCTAAAGTAAGCATCGCATCGGTTAAAAAAAAGTACCTTCACAGACCTTTTTTCCGGAGCTAACGGTAAAGTTGAATGTCGGAATCGTACTGATTAAATCGAAACGGTGTGTCGTCATAAGTGGGTCTATTGCAGGGGACCCGGGTTTACCCTAGGAAGGAAATCTTCACAGACCTATGTACACTGAAGGACCTTTTTTGTATGAGTGAATGTAAGTACCTACTTAGTATAGAAATAAGTGCATTAAATTAGTTTTGTTTTTTGCTTTTCTAGCTCACAATCCCTCAAGTAATGGCTACCCTGTTCTGGTGCAAGATCTTCAAAGTTCCCGATCTACCTAGAAAGCATCATATCGTAGGATACGAACCTTTGATAGACAGCAGACCTCTAAGGAACAATGTACCAGTCCACGTACCAAACAGCCAGTCTCCGGTACATCATATGGTGTTGTATGAATGTGCTGAAGACGACGATAAACATCTGTGGAATAGTTGGACGGAAAGTGAGGGATATTTTGGGCCGAATAGACCAAGTGCTTGGGCGACGTGCGCTACGCCGATCGCCGCGTGGGCTGTTGGCTCCCAAGGTGAGAACATTTTAATATGCACTCGCACAACTGCCACTGACAATTGCCACATGCCAAGGTGGCTTTTGCCTGCTGCTTCGCTCGTGCAATTTTTTTTTTAAATCCTTTGGGAACAGTACGTTTTTCGCTTCACATGCTTCGGCACGTATGAGCCGGCTCGACGGGAGTGATACCACGGCCTCTCAGAAAACCGACAGCGAAGCAATGTTTGCATTGCTTTTCGCCGAATGAGTGCGGTTACCGGAGGCTTAACCCTTTCCTCTTCCTTTTTCCCTTCCTCACCCCTTGACACCTACAGCCCCAAACTATCATTATTGTAAAACCTATCCATTTACATATCCGCATGCAGCCTACAGCACCCGTAAAATCGTTGCAGGGTTTGATGCCCGCGAGTCTCAAAAGGAAATGACTTGGATGATTTAACAAACAAATTTTAAATGAGCAATTTATTTTATTTTTTTTTGTCATAGGAAAACATACCTGTCCGATTCGATATTTAGGTTAAGCCATTGAAGTTGAACATTTAGCTTACGAAAAGCCTTTGAACGTATAAACGAAAATAAGTATCGAGTAGAGAACCTCCTCCTTTTATGAACTCCGTCAATTATCTCATGAGTGTTACAATAAATATTTTGACATTCCATAAATTTCTTAAAAAATAAATAAAGTTTAACAATTTATTGTTCAAACATTTTCTTTAATGATAATTCCCCTCACAAAGTAAATAAACTTGTGATTGTCTTAGAAGTTAATTAATTATTGTGTAAATAATTTCAGGCGAATTCCTTCCCGAGAACGTCGGCATTCCTCTGGGCGAGAGAGGAGGAGTATCATACTACATGCTTGAAGTTCATTATGATAATCAGGCTCTGCATAATGGTAAGACATATTTTATTATAGTCTATTTCTCGCGAGTCTGTCGACTTCTAAATAACTTCTAGAGCTTCAGGAAAAGCGTTATTATCCTCGTATTTGTTTAAATTCTTCACATCTCAGTACCCTTTTGTGCTCAATGTCATTACGTTAGGTTAAGTACACATAGTTTCATCGTAAACCGGTAACAAACACACAGTATATATATATATGTATGTACCTCAATTTTACCGGCACGATAGAGGTCGCGATTATGCACCTAAACATACATTGCTTTCAAACTTGGACCACAAATTAACAGGGCAAAAATGAAGGTTAAGTTCGTGAATATTCCCCCAAATTGGGCAGATTAAAAAAAAAAAAAAACACGAAGTCTACCTCTGCGGGCCTGCTGGCCGGTTTTTTTACATTACCACCCTGTGGTATTGAGGTATTTAAAAGTTGTAAACAGTTTAAAAATCCAAATGATGTAGACGTTAGGTACTGCACTAGAAGTGTCAGTCACATCGTTAACTTATTTTTAGGAAACAATAACAGTAGTGAAAGTCATGAATTCGACTAAAACATAAAGTAATGGTGCCGAAAGTCTGACTATTCAAGACTTTCAGGGAGGTAAACATATTATGTTCAACTATGAAAACTCTATGGCTAAGATCTTGTAGATAATTATAATGACAAAATTACGTAAGAGTATTTATAGCACGTGGTTGCTATTTTATTCCATCAGGTACCCAGCGTTATTGCCTTAATAGGGAATATGCATGTTGTTTAAATTTACTTGATTAATTTTCCCTTGAATCTTTATTGTCCACATATTATGCCTAAACAATTATTTTCTTATTTAGTTCGTCTTTGATTGCAAAAAATATTAATTAAAATATGCAAAATAAGGGAGCGAAATTCAACTTTGCAAAACGCTTCACTATTGGTCGAAACAAAACATGACGTCAAATTCCCCGTCCTGTCATTTATCGGCGCCTATATTCGTAGTGTTACGGAGAAAGATAGGTGTTTCAGTGGTTTTTGCCCTTAGCTAGTGCAATTTAAGCATTCTAGTGATATTAGAAATTATCTAGGACGATGACTGAATGTAGTTTTGTCAAAGAACAATCGGACAATCTACCGAAAATAGATGCATTCATGATGACTACATATATTGCATCAAATCCAGATTTTACGTCTGCTGAGGTCAAATCTAAAGGATAGGTAAGATATGTATAGTTAGTTATATTCATGAAGTTTTATTGGACTTTTTTTACCTAGTTTAAGTAGACAAGCAAGTTGCCTTCTGCTTGATATTTAAAACCAACATAAATGACCTACTGCTGACTAACTCACACTATTCTAGCAATTAAATTGTAATATGCTTACATTAAAGTGATCTTCACAACAATATGAACACGATATTGAAGATACTTCATCTCTTCTCATTAATTTACACCATTGTTTTCGTATTTTACATTATTATTTTGTACAGGAAAAAATACTGTATTGGGTGTACTTCTTATAGTGTTTTTACACTTAGGGACAAGGCAATACTTATAAAATGTTTTTTAAAATTTATCCATCGTCTATTAATTACAATACATAGTAATTACAACTGAAAATCGGTATAAAATTACTGTAACACTTCAAGTAAGTATACTAAGTTTATGAAACAAACACTGAGCGTGATATCTGACGTCATCCAAGGCCCGCGAAATATGGCGGCGTTCAAACAGATCAAATTTTATCGATGTTTTCAATGTTATTTTAAAAATTAATTTGAACATTGCCAAGGTTATTTATATTTTTTATTAGAGTAGAATGATGGAACAAGTCAATAAAAGATAAAAAAAAAATACATGCATATTCCCTATTATAATCTTAACCCTTCCTCGGACGTATTGAGTAGGGTGTGCAGTAGGTAGAAACTCCTGTTGGCTGATTACTCAGTTGCAATGACGAATATTCGTACTACTAAATTACGGTATGCATTAGAAAATACTCTATTTTGTTCTTCATACGATTTTATTTTGCTTGACAGTACTAGACAATTCAGGCATCCGGATACATTACACATCAGCTCTTCGCCAGCATGATGCGGCGTTGCTGGGTGCAGGTATAGGCGTCTCAGCGTTACATGTCATACCGCCGAAGCAAAAGCAGTACAGGACCGTCGGGATCTGTAGCCCTGAGTGTACGAATGAGGTCAGTAGAATGAGAGATTAACTTTTTGGAGAAAGGAAAAGTGCTTATAATAAAGAAAAACAATATATATTATAATTTATAGTCAATCCTGCCTTTGTATACAATTTACAGATGTTTTGATGTTTAATGACGTTGGTAGTAATTTTTTTTGTTTGTGTTGTACCGTCTACAAGTACTTAATTTTGGTAAAACTATTTTGTTAACAGACTTTACCCGACGAAGGAGTAAATATTGTATCAGTCCTTCTCCATGCACATGGTACTGCCAGAAAGATTTCATTGAAGCATGTCAGGGGTACACAGGAACTGCCAAGAATATCTGAGGTAAAAATTGTATATTACTTATCTTCGAATTATCGCCACCTAGATACCACTGTTGTTACTAGTTAAACTTCCATTTTTTAAGTGCCATCTTGTGTGTGAAAAGCAAAACTGACTTGTTATTCACTTGTTTCATATATAGTTTCAACATTACGAAACAGATGGCAGCACTAGTAGTGTTGAAGATAGGCAATATGGCAGCAAATTTAAAAGATGGCTCTGCAATTAATTCGTTGATTATTTTCAGGAGAATTTTTACGATTCACATTATCAACAAAGCCGTATCGTACCCCGTGGTAGGAAGTTCATGAGAGGAGACACGCTGATTACAGAATGTACTTATGACAGCACTTCAAGAGATAAACCTATATTGGGCGGCTATTCAGCGAAGCAGGTACGTTGAAAATAATAGCGTGATTATAATTTTAAGATGAAATTGGTCATAAATCTTATGAAGAGATACTCACTGAGCGATAAAACCCAGAACACGATAATAATATTTACCTACATAAATCAAATTAATAACGTGGCAAAGAGCTCATAGTAATGTGCACTTTTTGACAAATGATCTAAAAAACGGTCATATTGTGAAGGTGTGAAAAACCAATAAAGTAGATCACTCTACTATCATTGCTTATTACTATGATTCTAAAAGTGTTTATTATTGTTTCAGGAAATGTGCCTGTCTTTCATCTTGTACTATCCACGTACTGAGCTCGCCGGTTGCTACTCCATGACCCCTGTAAAAGAATTTTTCGAAACGTTCGGAGTCAAAGAGTTTTATGGCCTAAACTTTACGCAAGTGGAAAACATATTTTTGTCTTCAGGGTATGTAATACCACACTATTACCAACTGTTTAAAAAGAACCAGAAAGTCTAAAATTGTTTGGAATAAGTAAACTCTACTATAGCTTTTTCATGCACTAATAAGGGATATACAATTGTTTCTTTCAATGTTACAGAAGTTTCGAGAATATTCCTCTACAGCCGTGGTTAGAGCACGCCGGCGATCACTTCGTCAATGAAACAGCGGAGCAAGGCAAGGAGGGCGATGACCAGGGCGTGGGCCTTATGAGTAAGTTCATCATGCGACATTGATCCTTAATCCCATAGGTTAACGTATTTGGAGTTGACACTATCACCTGTATAGAAAAATAAGGCAGAAAACGTACTGGAATATGAGACTGGTTTCGAATAATTTCCCTGCAAAATTGTAATGCTGAGTTTAAATAATTGAATTGTTCTATACTTTTATGTCGTGATGGCCTTTCGGTGTTGTACTGGAATGTTAAAGAAGGGATTCCTTTTCCTTGCGTCACCAAATAACTGCTAAAGTTTCCTATTGGGGAGATGTACTATTTAACGCCTTGCAACTCGGCTTGTAATAGATATATATAATATAAAAAAAATTCCCTCGGGGAAAACTGATTACTTATAATGTACCTTTTCCTCTTAAAACAAACAAAATAGTTTCCTGTTGTCAACTTATCTAAAACCTGCAACAAAATAAAAGCTTCACAATATTCATCTAATTAAATGCTGGTTATTGCGTTATGAGTCTAATGGTTTAACATATACCAGTAAAACTTGATCGGTAGATCGCACACATAGATGTTCCCAAGCTGCAACTAATAAACACTTTAAAAACCCTTTTGTTTTCAGAGGAGCTAGTAATCTGGGAGCCTTCAGAGTTCAGGAATAAATCATTCATGGCTCACTTGAATGAGATGCCGTGGGCTGAAACATTGCTAACAGAACAGATTGAGAAGAGGCTATATAAAGGCATGCACATGACGTTTTGTAAGAAGAAGGATGATACGTGGGGAGTGGTACGTATCTATTGAATATACTCGTCTGTCCTTAATTTGGATTCTGATATAGTGTTCCTGGCCTGGCCTATCACATATCAGGACCGTAGAGGCTATATCAATACAATAAAGGATTAGGTTGAAAGGTGTTACGTTGCCTTAGACTTAATCCAGTACAAACGGTCGGCTTAGTTGGTGGCACTTGCTTTTGATTGTTTGGGTGTTAGATAGAAATTAAAGTAGTTTTATAATATTTCTAGTCCATTTGTATTTTATTTTATTAAGCCGTGTTCGTAACTTTATTAAGTTCCTATATAAATATACTTTATGTATTATTTGTGTTTATTCTGGCCTTCCGGCTAAAGAAATTATGAAGTTCAGAATAACTATATACATAGTGTTACAGAAAAGTGTGGTAAAATTTTAGGGACGTTATGTGTAGTCAACAAACAGTTGATAAACCTTGAAAACAAAAATTGTTTGTTTATCTTCGGAACATAACATAAACAACACATTATGAATTTTCATGTTATTTTTAATGATTTTGTTTTTTATTTTTTTTTTGTGCATACATTTTTGAAAAAATCCGAACATTTCATCAACATCCTTATTATTAAATATAGCCATAATTTCATTCATCAATAGTAATAGTTTTATTCGTGTCAGCTCTCTCTCATACAAAATATAAGCTTTATCGGTCAATTTTCAAGTTTGCTTATTCACTTTCAAAAGAAGATATCACGATTTTTTTTTAATTGTAAGCGTTTTGCTATATTCACGGGGTCTACGATACGACCCTAAAATATGACCAACCCTTTCTGTGTATATTTAATGCATAATGATGATATTAAATTAATGCTGACCTGAAAGCTTTGAAAAGACAGTATATTTTTTTATTGGTTGTCTGCTACTTATTTATGCGTAGAATTTACCGCTATTAAAATATCCTGTGATGATAACTTTTTCAATAGATAGTGATGAATTAATGATGATGGTGGATGGTTTTATTATTTCGAACGTCATGAATCCTTGTTATATAGTCAATTGCCTATAAACCTTAATCTAATTCCAAAATAAAACATTCTTAAACCTGATAGAGGGTTTTAAATACCAAAAAGTAATATTCAAAAGCCGGTATTATTTGTTGCAGCCAATTGAAATACAAAATTATCCGGTTTATACGGAAATTATGAACAACGAGACTGCCGAGAAGTCCTGCCATCACAAGAGTATGCGGTTGCCATCGGTTACGAAGACTTCGTCAGCAACAGCCGCCACGTTTAGTTGGACAATCGTACTCACTTTGTGCTCCACTTTAGTTATTGCCCGGTAATGAATTTAAGATGGGCACAGATATGCGGGATGAGCTTTGACTCCGATATATGTGATGTTCAGTTAGGTACTGCTATGCCTCAGTACTTACCTGTGTGATGTTTTAAAAAATCTTTTTTTTTGTCGTTTTATACGATATTTTGAAAAACATAAGGCTGGACCTTAATGTGTCAGTTAAATTTCCCTTTTCAATCACCAATCAAGTTTTTTTCCTTGATTGTTTCTGATATATATTTTGTTATGCTTTGTATAGCTTATGATTTAGTTCTTGCCAATTAGTTTTCACGCGGTTTCATGATGGCCAATTATATAATGCAAGTGCCTTAGGATAGGTGCCTTAAGGGTGGCAATTTTCATGTTTTTACAAGCAATGGATTAAATAAAAGTGAATGTTTTAGTAATATCGTGTCAACAAAGTTTCAACCCTGCATATCTGCACCAATCTTTGCATCAGAATCGAGGATTTCGTTGTTTTTTTTTTATGTGTGTACTATTGAAGTTTTCGGCAGACAAATTGAATAGTATTACTCATCCAAATTATGTATCATAATTTGCGAATATATGTACAGTTATTTTTGTAACATTTTAGTGTTAAACCAAAGCTGTTTAACGGTTTTTGTAACACTTATTGAGTGGATGTTTTTGTGATTAATGTACTTATGAGTTTTGCTCATGTATAGAGCGAGTGTGTACCAAATGGTAAATTTTTTACATTTATTTTATGTCATACATCTTATACTGATTTTTTCTAAAAAAAACATTTTATCGTAGGGTTCTATGTGGAAATTTCAACTTTAATAGGGTCACAGATGTACTCAGTTACACGTTTTTCTTATTAAAAAAAACCTGTTGCAACTATATTGAAATCTTACTACTCTATAAATGCAAGTCCAAAAGATTAATTTGAAAAAAAAAGTGTTCTGGCAAATCATCGATAAATGCCGATGGATCGATGCCGTTTATTTTAAAAAAATAGGCAGTCATGGGACTGCCGACAGAAGTGAAAACTTAAACGAAACGACGAACTGAAAACGTCACATTAGCAAGTTGGTGACAATAATTAATAAGGAGCTGACAGAACTCAATGTTTAGATTAGCGCCCTTTAGTGGATCTAAATATGTATTATTAGTGTGACGGTCACGAGTTCAGTGCTTTTTCCCAAAGTGCACAAACGTGCCTAAAGAAGTTTTCACTTCAAAAAAGCAAATGATTGGGACTTAAGTTTAAGGAAATCCAAATTACAATTATTTCCAGCGGGTGTTGAAGTGTAAGACGTTGTTGACAGATCTGACAATATTGAAAGAATTGCTTTTGGTAGTCATCAATTTCAATCAAAATACATAAATGTAAAGAAAGCTACGCCACACTATCATTCCCAGCGGGTGTGACATGCGAGACAATGTTGTGATATGTGACAAGTCTCATGGTAATAATTGACTATTACCATGAGACTTGTCACATATCACAGCATTGTCTACGCGTGCCGTGCGTTGTCTACGCGGCGTTCGACGCGGTCTGAATCTACATAGATCACTTATTAGACGTGTCAGTTCGAGACTCGTTTATTATTTACATGCAATGCAATATGTAATTTGAAGTCTGAAAGTAGGTATAGAGTGTAAATGGTCAAAGGGTGGAGGAAATATGTCTCACCACTTGTAAAGATCCAATGCAGTTTAGTAATTTGTATTTTTCTCTAATTATGTTCTTAATTTATTGTAGAGAATTAGTGAAGTATGCAATCTCGAATGCATAGATTTTATATCGATAATATGTTGGAACGGTTAATGATTAAATATGATAATGTACCTAATTTAAGAAGTATACAAAATTTTACTTCAGAAATTCCATACAAACAAATGTACATACATTTGTTTGTATGGCATTTACAAAAACAAAAATTGAATCAAAACAAGCGAAACCCGTTTTGTCCATCAAAATATTATTTTCCCAACTTTTCGTTTTGTATCAAGTTTTTTAAATGATATCACCATGATGTTATTTTTTAAATGATATCACCATGGTGTTATTTTTTAAATGATATCACCATGATGTTATTTTTCTTATAAATTTGTCACCAATCTTGGGCATGAATATTATTGTATATTAAAGTTATAGGTACTACAACGATAATTTCTTTTGATGACTGATACACTTTTCAAATATAAAATATATCTGACATAATTAAAGGAAAATAACTATTGTGCTTAAATTTTTTAACCCATACGTAAATCAGTATTCAAAAGGATTTCGCATAATATATATTAATTCACATAATACATAGGCTGTGCTTACTTAGCTGTTTAGTACATTGACGTCTTAATATGAAATAGACAGATTATACTCACAAATTCTATGTTTTCTCTTCGCTGCCAAACGAGGCAATCTTATAGAAAAGAAAAATCAGCCCATTTGAGCTATTTCTCCCTGTTGAGAAATATTTTGGTACAGATTTTAAATGTTTTATAAAGCTCATACACATAAAAATTTCATTCTGTGTAATGTGTAAAATGTGTAAAAATTTGAATCATTTCTGTTGAAGTATAACACGTATTAAAATGTCAAATGTAAATTACGTCACACTTTTATATTCTTCAAAATATTATCTTGATTTTCGAGGCAAATAAAATCATCACAGCTAATTGCATTTTATAATTATTTTTTATTAAATTCATTCTAATGAAGTTTTAGTTCTAAGGTTACGCTTAGTAATTAAGTTTTATTTATTTAAAAAGTCAATAAAATGTTTTATTAAATTAAAGAAGTACATGGTTTTATTAACTTAATTAAAGTTATGATATTCTTGATTATCGTGAATCGGCCTAGGGTCTTGTGGCACATGGAAGCTCGAATGCGTGGTATAGTTATAAGTATATTTATACGTGTTGTTGAACGTTTTATTCCAATTATAACTATAATGGTTAGCGTTTCCAACTGTATTATTACTTGAACTTGAATTTGACGTACTGGAAGCTGAAAATCTAGAATTTATACTGGGATTTGAGTTTGAAAGAGCGACATTAGTAGAAAATCCCGAGCTAGTGGAAAATCCCTTATTTGGCACTGGGAAACCTTGACTTTGGGGGGTTACGAATCCCTGATTTTGATTAGCAAATCCTTGATTTATTGTTGATAATCCCTGATTAGGGATTGTAAATGTCTGCTTATGGGTTAAAGGCCTAGAACTGGTACCTGCAAATGCCTGATTTGAATGGCCACTGTTTTGTATTCCGAAATTACTGTTTAAATTTTCACTGTTTGAGTGTACCAGAGCAGGGTCGGTTAGAACAAATCCGTTGATAGAGTTCGTAAATCCTGAATTAGGGTTTGATAATCTGTTATTAGAATTCACAAATTCATTACTGCTCGGCGAACCCGGTTGAAGGTTAGAAAATCCACTATTGGAATTCGATAACCCCTGGTTGTTTGAAAATCCTTGACTATTACTTGCAAATCCTTGGTTGGTATTTACAAATCCTTGGTTATTATTTGTAAGTCCTTGATTATTTGCAAATCCTTGGTTACTTGAGAATCCTCCGCCAGCATTTTGTGGAGTAGCTTCGGCGAATAAGTTTGGCCTTTGTGGGTATGATTGAGGATTCTTCCTATGTTCTTCGAGAGCTTGCCAATTAATGAACCAGAAGGGCTGCTTATCTATTGGTAGCTTGCTCAATCGGTCTATAAGGTCCCTGTCTCCGTTTGCTTCGATGGGCAATCTTTGTGTTGTTCCTTCACCAAAACTGCAAAAAATAATGTTATTTATGTATAGACGATGGAATTTTTGAGGCCGGTACATATGGCACGATTACAAAGGCAATCCTGTCCCAGAACTGTGTTGTCTGCCAGATATGCTGCTTCATATCCACAGCTATAAAACTAAACACGTAATGAAACAGACTATATCGCGGTATAAGAACCAGATGAACGTATTTACATTTTCTTAATTTTACAGGAGAGCAAAAATACTCCGTGAATTTTCCTGGTTCCTTAGCTATTTTGTTATTTTCTAATTTGTGAAATATTGCATTTACAATTACGTCGTTTTGGCATTTCATATAGGAGCACTTTGTGACCCGTATTATGAAAAAAACGATTTTTGACTTTTTTGTATATACGTTCATCTGGTTCTTATACCGCGATATCGCATTACCTTTACTTTCTAGAAGAACGTAGTTATTTTCTCCATTATGGATACTAATATGGTAGCTTGCGTTACCAGTGCAATATCTTCCTACATTTCTTTAGGTTGTTAAACCGCAAAATGTGGAAGTAATAATGATGATTCTTGATGTTGTAAGTTGCATAGGTTGCAGTTATATTGGAGAAAAACTACGAAATAATTATTAAGTAAAGTAAATTATGTTTTATAATATGTAGTGATAACTTAAATGTATACCTATATTTTTAGTCATCTTTTAAAACCCATTCATTTTGATAACCCACTCGATAGGTTTTGGGGTATTTAAAAAAAAACAAACACATTTTAGCGACAAGAAGACGCTGTCCAACGACATATTCATTTAATTAAAATTGGTTCAGCCGTTTAGTAGTTACGAGGCAACATAGGAAGGTACATATATATGTACATAAGTACAGGTCAAACTTTTAACCCTCCTTTTGGGCTTCTCCGCAGGCGGGTAAAAATTAAAAAGCCCGAGTGCTAGTATTAAATATAGCAGCGCCCCGCGGTTTCACCCGCGTAAGTCCCGATGGGAATATAGGGATAAAAGTAGCCTATGCGTTAATCCAGGTCTCCAGCTATCTACATACAAAATTTCATTGCAATCAGTTCACTGGATTTTGCGTGAAGGAGTAACAAACGTCCATCCATCCAAACTTTCACATTTATAATATTAGTGGGATTATGCGAGTTTGAATGCATCAAATCGTCATCAACTTACCGATCTCCGAGGTCACTGGGTGACAGTGTAGTTGTCCTGTTTAGTAATTCGGGAAAACCGATAGGCCGCGAGCCAGCAAACGGAGGACGTTGACCGGTCACCAATGCTGACGTCAACACCAGTAGGGTTGACAAGGTTCTCTGTAAATATGAAAACTTGAAATTACTCATTTTGCACTTTACCGGAATGTAATTTTTGCCTATCTGTTTATCACCTCAGGTTGCTAATTGTGGGTTTTTCATGCATACTACTAAAAATATAAGACATAAGGAAAAAATACATAGCTAAACAAATAACTTGTGCAATTCTAAAGGATGGTAATGGCTTTAATAGTGAGCTTTTCGTCATTATTTTTTTTGCACCCATTATATTGCTTGCACTAACTGCGCCCCGCGGTTTCACTCGCGTAAGTCCCGATGCCGTGGGAGTGTCGAGATAAAAAATAGCCTATGTGTTAATCCAGGTCTTCAAGTATCTATATACCAAGTTTCATCGCAATCGGTTCAGTAGTTTTTTCGTGAAAGAGTAACAAACATCCATACATCCACACATCCATACATTCTCACAAGTTTTCACGTTTATAATATTAGTAGGAAGTAGGATATGCAACTAGTATTTTTACTGTGTACGTGCACTAAAACTACCTGACGATAGCGATAGTAGTAGGAAGAGGATTCTGTGTTATGCTAGAAGTTACAGAAACAGCCTTCGGCATTCCGTGATCTTTTAACTCTTTAAACATATCTTTGAAGGTCTCATAAGTAAATATTTCTTATACAAATGTCTTGCATAATTTTAAACAATTTTTATTATGGAGATGAAGCAGGCGGCGGATTTAACGGCCTTCGAACGCCTTAACAATTTTAAAGGAGTTTAAAATATATGCTTTAAGTAGTGCTAATTAAAGTTCAGTTTTCAATGCTATACGACGGTGGGATGTGGGAACCCAGAGCTACACGCAGCCTGTGCTATTTTTAAATTGGTTGGATTTTACATGTTAAAAATCTTACATTTAGAGTTTTTTTTTCTCTGAGTCAGTTTTTGTTGCATATCTGCAGGTGAGAAGGCGCCTATAATACTTAAACCCATTGGTACTTGATAAAACGACTACCAACCCTAAGAAAATATTTGAACCTCATGATATGAGTTATATTATTTTCTGTTAATAATATAATAACATGAAGTTCGATACCGTTTTTTAAGGTACTTCTACATACCTAATTTACTATCAAAATCAATAAATCATACCTTACTAACTGAACTAAATCAGAATGACACAAAACAAAGGATAAGGGAAGTCCTATTTTTTTTCGAATACCTACTACAAATATGTTAAAAAGTACATAAATATTACAAATGATATTCCTCAGTTGTTTATGCATAACATTGCAAATGTTATGATATGACTGAGCATATTTTTGTTTTGATAACACAACATTAATATATGACAAAAACACACATAAAACAATAACGATGGGCTTAAATAATGGATTAAGCAGGTCATTATTAACTATGCGAGATATAATTTAATTGTACTTACCAACATTTTATACCGTATTAAAAACAACAATTTTGAAAAATACGACCACTCAGTGTAAAGCTGCAAAACGGACTGGTTTTGATGCCATTTGCAAACAAAAAATCAAGCAGGAAAACTTAGTGTCTTAAGATCTTGAATGCCCACGTCATTTTTAATTCCACGCACCGGTTTAAGGTAATTATTTAAACTAAATATTTTAATCATACGTACGATTAAGAGAATTTTATTTAAAACCGCACGATAAACCTACTTTTGTTCAAGTTTGTAAATGAAGTGGTAGGTAATAAACAGGACTGACAACTTCGCGCGGTTCTAACAGATGTTCTAACTTTTTAATCTATCTCGTTCCTGTGCTTGTTGCCTCTCGACTTTTCGGTAAAAAGGGATCTCATGACCGGATTAAAAAAGGTAAACTAAAAGAAATCGTGTACAAGGTTAGCGCAAGAAAATATAAATGACAGTTTATATTATAGGCGTTATTCAGATAATGGCCCCAATTCTGTTACTTCACTCGCTAAATTAAAATTCACTAAATTTTCTTCATATAAGAAGTAAACCTTGTACACTTAGAAACAAGGTCTTATTTTAAATTGAAACAAGTAGGTAACATATGTCGCTATCGAAATAAGCAATTTATTTGTCGACTAAAGTCTGATACGCTTAAATAAACTTTAATACCACGTAGCGAGAGAGGCTATCCGTTGAATGCCATCTCTTTCGCTCTGTGTTTTTAGTAAGCGTCTTCGTAGGTGTAGATTAAAAACACGCCATCCTTGTTCGTCTTGAACAAGTTTTTATAAGACAATTATACAGCGTTTGAATAAATGAAGACTCTCGCTGCGTGGAAATGAGGTTGAGTATACGTTGACAGGTTTTATTGAAATTTAGAGGCGCTGAGAAATAGATGCTAGTAACAAATAGACCTTATTACGAAGAACACTAGGTTGATTTCATATGAAGAAATTAAGTCAGGTTTTAGTTTAGTCGAGTGTACAATAGAATCGGCACAAATGTCAACATTTTATAATTATTTATATTAGATTCAAAACTGTTTGCATTGGTGTAAGTTGCTAGAACATAATAAGAGGCAATCATTTTTAAATTTAAAGCGCTAATAAATAAGTGCTAATATAGGCCGAGATATAGTTAGTCCTTGCTATTTGACAACTCTGATGTACCTAGATGTTTTTTAACACGCCTTGTATTAGGTTCACCACGGTAATGTTAGATAGATAAAATTACCGTGGCTTCACTTTAAAGAACACGCAATGTAAACAAATCTTGGAAATCAATATTAACCTACTTTTAGTTGTCTTATCTAAATGAAATTTGCATCTTGCTGGTATATGTAGGTTCGGGTTCTTGATTTCTCTCTTTTTTACTTTTTAATTCAGTTCGCTATTAAATCGTGTTTTTTTTTTGTTTTTATAAACTTATTTCCATTATTTCGAAAATAGTGAAAGTTGTATAAAAAAACTGTTCTCATCTTTTGTCTGAAAGTACACATGTTTAGAAAATATATAATTACTCTTTTTCATGAGTTCCAAATCTGTTAAAAGTCCTAAGAAGGTATGTTAGAATAACCGGGCATACCTGGATAATTTTGGTAGCCAATAAGCAAGAAGGGAATAACGACTACTTCTATATTGTACTCACTTTCATACTTTTATAAAGTAAATGCTTGCAGAAAATGAAACATCTGGAAGAACTTTCAAACATCACAGTTAAAATGCTTTCCAATCAAGTTCGAATTTGAACTTTGAATGTAAAATTGCGGTTTTTCTAAACTAGCCACTTTAATAGCTATTGATCTAGGAGTTTTAAATTATATTAAAAGTCAATCCTCTTTCAATAATCTGTTCCTATAGCACATGCACAACTTACAATACTTATATTCTTGGGTTACTATAAAAAAAATGTCTTCACCAGAGTTTTTAGAGATTCACAGATTTGTGTTGATCAACTGCTAAGCTAGTGTTACGGTATATAGATATATGAAGAATTAAAAGGTTTCGATATAATTGGATAAATTTAAAACACCTCCAACTGGAAAATCCCTTTGACTATTAGAAAAGAGCTGACGATCTTCGAACGGCTGAACAGATTTTCTAGTATTATATCTAAGAACACTCTTTCAAACAAAATCAAGTCACCTTTCAAACAAAAAAAAACGTTCTTAAATCAGTCCATTCGTTAGCTATGATGCCACAGACACACACAGATACACAGACACGTCAAACTTATAACACCCCTCTTTTTGCGTCGGGGTTTAAATATGAAGAAAATTGACAAATATGGTACCTACCCAAAGAACTGAGCCACTGTGGGCTCTGGTCGGGTCCGAAAGGTAAGAACAGTTTTTGCTTGTTTCTCACCACATAAAGCTAATGTTGCTGTTGACCACTACTGTAAACAATAACCTTGTTGCACATACTGTACAATAGAACCGTCCTTCTCTGCTATCTAAACTAATATTATAAAGAGGAAACATTTGTGTGTATGTTTGTAATGTTTTCACACAAAA
The DNA here is from genome assembly GCA_949752705.1 of Callimorpha dominula. Classification (NCBI taxonomy): domain Eukaryota; kingdom Metazoa; phylum Arthropoda; class Insecta; order Lepidoptera; family Erebidae; genus Callimorpha; species Callimorpha dominula. Next base: position 15,063,766 of record OX457007.1, read on the forward strand.
ACTACTGGACCGATTGCGATGAAACTTGGTATGTAGATAGCTGGAGACCTGGATTAACGCATAGAATACTTTTTATCCCGACATTTCCACGGGATCGGGACTTACGCGGGTGAAACAGCAAGGCGCTGCTAGTATAAAATAAATATGATATGGTACCCTTGTTTCAGTACTAAGATCGTAATCAAGCATTCGTCTTTTGGAGGAAGACTGCTAGCAACATACACACATTACTAGTAGGTTAGTAGGTATTCTTGTTAACCTCTCCAGCAAATTGCATATTTTTATTTTCATATATAAAAATTTCGTGTCACGTTCTTTGTCTGCGATGAATTAACTGATGAACCTATTTTAGTGAAATTTTGCACACTGTAGAATAGTTTTTATATAAATTTATAGTCACAACTCACAATACTTTTTTATTGCAAATTACTTAGCCATAGCAACGCGTAGCCGGGTAGGTAGCTATATATAAGTAATCAACATAGACAAACTTCACGAGTTTGCGAGAATAGCGACAGAACTAATAATTATTGATTTTAGGGAAAGAATGGCAATGAATTTGTAGAAGATTGCCGGGGTCACCAATATGGAGGTTACCTACTTGCTTGTTAAGTTGAATTATTACTTTTTGATAACGAATATATAATAATTATATTTCAAATACATACTGGTACCAATTATAAATATATATATTTAGATTTCAACGTGAACTAAGCAACAGCTTGCAGGGAGTCGTCTGCATGGGGAAATGTAATGGCGACTGTTATATCCGAAATCTTAGCAAAGACACTACTCTGACTTAACCGTAACTTTTTAAATTTTCGTTAGATACAGTGCTTTTTTATTACGAATATCAATTGGAAAATGTTAAAATTATATAAACTTAATTGATTATTCTGAACCTTTAACCAAAAAATATGACAATGTGATTTTACACACTTTTTCTTAACTTAACTTTTTTTTAACTTAACTTGCAAAAAACATGGTAATTTTAGAAAACCCAGGCAAAATAATAGTACCTAAACATTTATCGTTCCTATTTTTTACCTGAGCCTTCTCGCGCGTTGTTGTATGTTTTTCCATTCGGAAACAATTGTTTTTGGATGGTATAATTACTACATATCCCTCATTTCTACTCTTTCGTGGTCAAAGTTTCGCAAATAATGGAGCCATGAATATAAGTATTTCGAGTCATTTCTGTCGGCCGGTATTCAGGTAAGCAACAATTATAAGTCAAAGGAGTTAGGTCGGTTGCACTGTTGGTTTCGGCAAAAAGGACGAGTCGTCTCCCAATGTGAATAGTCTCACCGCCAGGTGCTTGTTTGGCTGCCACGCTAAGGTCCGCGTGTAATGTTGTTTAACTAGCCATGTTCTCGCATGAAGTCGTTGATGGTTCCGTATTCAGTTGTCGGGGTTACCAATGTAGAGGATTGTCCCCACATTGGTGACGTCTTGTTCGGTTGAATTATACGCGTAGGTACTTCTTGATAAATAATATTTAATAATTTGTTATATTTCAAATACATACTGGCACCACTCATAGATCACACCATGAACTCACCCATGGCTTGCAGGGAGACGACTGCTAGGAGAAATGTAGCGGCGACCGTTATATCAAAAATCTTAACAAAGGCGCTACTCACATCATATACTCGTAACTGTGTGTATGTGCTACTACAGTCACAGATTACTAATATAAGTAGTTACTACTACAGTGCCGCTACAAATTTGTTATTTACGATAGAGTGTTTTGTTTCAAATAAATAATGAACTTGTCTCTTTCTAACGAACGTTGGCGCGAAATCAGCGTTGAATCCCTGTTCACGATAAAATATCTTAGACATATAAGAACACGATAAGTAGTTCCATTAAAGATCAATGATTCATCATCTTTTGGCATAATTAGTTCAATTTGACAGGATTTTGAATTCCGTCGATATTCTGACATACCAGCAACTTGTTTTAATAAAATATTAGCACTTTATTGTGTTACATCTGAAAACCTGCTCACCATTTTGATTTTAGAGAATCGCAATTAATTTGTAGAGGATTATCGGGGTCACCATTTTGTTTTTTTTTTTTGTGCGTGTGGAAACCCCCTCGGGCCGTCACCCCACCGGGGTTTTCGGTGGGGCGGTGTGTCGGAATCGAACCGACTAAAACCACACATTGTGCCGTACTGCGCCCTAAGTAGGAGGGATCCGGGAACAGCTTTTATTAAGACATCCGGACCCCCCTAGCGCCTGCCCGCAAAAGCGCGGGCACCACCTTCGGGTAAAAACCTCTCAATTCGGCGACGTCCAGGCACACGCGGACGCCACCTCCTCGCGGGGGGCCACTATAGCGGGTGAAGGGGAAAAACCCGTCCCGTCCACCCGCGGCCACACTCAGGGCGGCATGAGGCGCTGGTAAGCGCGCCTCCGCCGCCCGGTTCGCCGGCGGCGAATTAGGTCCGAGTGGAGATCGTCCTCCCGGACCCTTTCCGCCGCCTCCTTCTGCGAGATGACGTCCTCACAGAAGGTCGCGACCGCGGTAAAATTCCTGTCGCTACCGGCCATGGAGCGTATGACGGCCGGTAGCGAGAGATCCCCTCCGATGACTGCTGTGAGGGCCCGACGCTGCGTCGCCCAGGCGGAGCAAACCGCCAGCGTGTCCTGAGCCGAGTCCTCACTACAGTCGCAGTGGTGACAGGCGGGACTCAGTTCCCTCCTAGCGACCGAGTGCAGGTACTTCCCGAAGCAGCCGTGCCCGGAAAGAACCTGCGTCAGTCGGAAGGAAAGGGTCCCGTGCTGCCGCCCTGCCCACTCGACGATGACCGGCTGGAGCGCCTCCACGGCAGCAAAGCCAGCACGTGGAGCCTCCAGCCGGGACGACCAACGAGCCATGGTGGCTCGGCGAGCGGCCTCACGCCATTCGCGTACCTCTTCGGGCGGGGGCCGACTGCCGCTTCCCGCCCGGAACTCAGCCGTTCGCCGATATACTTCGGCGAGCACTTCCGCCTCCAAATCCCACGGGGGAGTCCCGGCCAACGCGCACGCCGCCTCCGTCGACACGGTGCGGTATCCGCGTATGGCTCTAACCGCCATAACCCTCTGAGGGCGCCAGAGGCGCGCCCTATTCTGGGCGGTCAGAGCTCCCGCCCACACCGGTGCACCGTACAGTGCCATTGACCGGACAACCCCCGTGTACAACCGTCTTGTAGCGACGCTGGGTCCGCCCAAATTGGGCAAGAGTCGCCCAAGGGCGGACGCAGCGCCGACCAGCTTCGGAGCAAGCTGTCGGAAGTGCTCGTCGAAGAGCCACCTACCGTTGAGGATCAGGCCCAGATACCTTATGTGGGCCCGAACCGGTACGAGAACCGAGTTGACTACGATGGAGGCGCCAGGGGGTGGACCACGACGAGGCCCATGAAATAAAAGGGCCTCCGTCTTATCCAGGGCCACCCGCAGACCCGTCGCCTCGAAGGGCCCAGTCGTACCCCATGTTCCACAGGAGTGGTCCAAGGACAGACCCCTGCGGAACACCGCACGACATGGGCCGACTACTCAAAACACCATCTCGGTCCTCGTACATGACGGTACGCTCCTCTAGATAGTCTGCCACTAGCCGCCTCAGGTACCCTGGCACTCCGTGATAGTGGAGTGCTTCCCTGATGCAGCTGAATGGCAGACTATTGAACGCGTTGGCGATGTCCAACGACACCGCCAACAGCACGCCGCCACAGCTCACTACGTCTTCGGTCACAGCCCTCAAGCGCAACACAGCACCGACCGTCGAACGCCCCGCTCGAAAACCGAATTGGGCATCCGACAAATCGGGGCCGACCTCGCCAAGCTGCCGAACGATGCGGGCAGAGAGGACCCTCTCAAACAATTTACCCGCCTCGTCCAGCAACACGATGGGCCTGTAGGCTGCGACCGAGTCGGTAGGCCGTCCCGGCTTCGTTAAAAGCACCAGCTTCCCGCTCTTTCAGCAGTCAGGGAAGCATCCGGACGCCAGGCTAGCGTTGAACACTTCCCTGAGGTGGTCCGACATGTGGTCGAGGGCAAGGGCCAATGCTCGGGCAGGAATCCCGTCTGGCCCGGGGGCGGTGTTCTTGGAACGGATCCGTAGAACAGCCGCCCCTACCTCCGCCTCTGTGACGGGTGGAACGTCCTCATTTTCAAACTCCCCGTCGTGTCCGGCCAATGGGACCATCGACGGGGGTGTGTGTTCCGCTCGTTGGGGGAAAAGACCCTCAACCACTTCTTGCAGGAAGCTGGGCTGGAGAGTCTCCGTAAGGGGGGGGCCCGACGCGCGGAGCTTTTGTTGCGCCGCGCGATATGGGCGACCCCAGGGGTCACGATCGAGACCCTCCAGCATCTCCTTTCTTTTCTCCTCTTTGGCGCGGCTAATGGCCAGCTTCAGAGTTTTCCGCGCCTCTCGATACTCCTCATGAAGCTGGTCCTCTTCACCCACCTCGCGGTAGGACCTCCGGGCACGAGTACAGGCCGCGCGGAGGTCCGCCAACTCCTGGGACCACCAGTAGACCTCCTTCCTTGGAGGCCGACGACCTCGGACGCGGGGCATGGCCGCATCGCAAATCTGCGTTATCGCATCGCGAAAGCGACCCGCCCCCATGTCTACCTCCTCGGTCGGAGGCTGTGGAGACAGCCAAGAGTAAACGATGGCTGCCTCCTCCAGTAGATCCCTGTCTAGCTTTGACACAGCCCACCGCGGAAAGCGGGAAGAATGCCGCGCACCGTGACCCCTTCTGGGGTCCTGGGTCCGGGAGAGCTCAAATCGGATGTAGAGGTGATCCGAGAGCGTCTCAACCTCTTCCAGGACACACCAGTTCCTTACTCGTGCGGCGAGAGCAGGGGTAGCGAACGAAAGGTCCACTATCGACCCCCCCTGCTGTCGCACGCACGTGTTGGTGGAGCCTCTGTTTAGGAGACAGAGGCCCACCGATGCCGCCCACTCCTCTACGGCATCGCCCCGTGCGTCCGTCCTGGGGGAACCGCACGCAACGGACTTGGCGTTGAAGTCCCCCAGCACTAGGACGTGCCCAGACGCTAGTATTATCGGGGTCACCAATGTGAAGGTTACTTGCAGGGTTCTTGTTAGGTTGAATTAGTGAGGTGTGTGTACTTGGTCTAGATTTTAAAGGTGGTTTTCTTTGTAGGTGTCGTGCATGATCTCTTAATTTGTAATAAATGTACCTGTTTTTTTTATTTCTAATAGTGCACCTGTTTAAAATTTTAGCTCTTGTTTTATAAGTGAAGGACGTATTTTCTTGCATGACTGGCAAAAATCTGCATAAATACTTAAGGAATTTTATCAAGTGTGCCGAGCTGATAGGTACAAAAAGTGACTTCCGTGGCTAAGGCTCGGCACATTTATTCACTAGAAATACGAAATTTAAGCTTAAAAATATACCAAACTTTTCTAGCATTCATGACGCAAACCTTCCTTTTTTTTTCTTTGTGGAAACCCCCACGGGTCATCAGCATAACAAAAAGTAATAATAGAGTGTCACAAGTCCACATATACAGGGTGTTACAGAAAGGTTTAGTAAAATTTTAGGAACGTTCTGAAGCCGACAAATAGTTGATTTAGTTTGAAATTTTTTTTTTATTCTGTCAATGCTTTTCCTGGTGTATGTGCACATTTCTAAACGAACGAATGATTACGATTTTCTGTCAATTTCAATGGTTTTGTTTTTTATTTTTTTATGCAGACATTTTCAGAAAAATCTTTTCTGAAAAATCTACATTATTAATTCAAAAGTTAGCCCTCTCACACACGAATTATTAGCTTGGCCTGTTGGTCTAGTGGTTAGTGACCCTGACTGCTAAGCCAGAGGTCGTGGGTTCGATTCCCACCCAGGACAAATAATTGTGTAATGAGCACGATTATTTGTTCTGTGTCTGGGTGTATTTTATCTATAATATGTATGTATTTAGAAATATATAAGTATGTTTATCAGCAGTCTGGTTCTCATACTACAGGCTCTGCCTAGTTTGGAATCAGACGGCCGTGTGTGAGATGTCTGGAGTTATTATTAGTATTGTTTATCGGTCAATTTTCAACTTTAATTTTTCAGTTTCTAAATAAGATTTCGGTATTCACAATCACGGATTCTCATAAAATTGTTAGCGCTTTACGTTGTTCTAAAATACGATTACAACTTTCTGCAACAACCTATAGATAGTTAGTAGCTAACTAAAACATAAAATGTTAATCCACATACTTAACACAGTCACAGATTAAGTATGGAAGGACAAGACCAAAGGACATTATTTTCAGATTGATGAGATTGAACTAATATCCTCGTAAGTGATCAGAACAACTAATTATTGAAAAAAATAGCAATTGGTTTAGCAGCCTTATAAAACCCGCAGGGGCTTTAGCGTAGAAAACTAGGATTTATTTAGTTCGTTTTTTATTACTGTACTCTGTAGAATCTACCGTTTGACACATTTTTTTCGTATTCCTAACATCAGAAATGATTCTGATTAAGATCTCAATTGAAGTTTGCCAAAGTACCATGTAATTTTCTAATTGAGAACAAGTCATTTCGATTACTTACCTATTTTATTTCAATATATTTATTCTAATAAATCGCTCTATATTTTCATCTCTGAAAACTCTGAATTTTATAATTCTACAGTGTTATACTTATGGAGTGCAGAAATATTTGCCGAACGGTCTTTATCGCAACGGTTGACGTTTGAACGTTCGTAAGTTTTGTGAGTAATGGCTCCTAAGCACGAAAACGATTGCTTCGAAAATAGGTTATGTTAGCATTCTCACTGTACTATTAATTTTTTCCAATATAATGTTATTATAGTATGAGACGGTTTGAATTAAATTATGATGTGTTTTGTGTTGTAAATGTACTAATATGGCTTGTATCTTACGGCTATTTGATTATTTTTTGAATTTTACTTTTGTTACTTTTGAAGTTATTCCAGCGCACACGTGTGTGTGAAACAGAACTGTTGGCACCTTACAGGGATCCTCCTTTGCTGTTTCCGCTTTTGGTGTGTGAATATTCGATCCAGTCCCATGGAACAGCTGAATCACTCGTTGCCGGGCAATAGTGACATACCAACAATTCTCTATTCTCGTCTTAATAAAAATATTGAATAATGAAAATATTCACCAGAAACCACCATGTTTATATGAGAGAACAAAAGCAAAGTAAAATGTTTCGAATTTCTTGTTACAAATTTCAAGCGTCTTGATTTTTAGAAGCTTTAAGGCATGAGTGGTAAAATGGTATGTAATGGAAAACCATAGAAAGTATGTACATATCAATAGGTATAACAGGTCTTGAGTCAGCCTGTGACCGGGCGATTCAAAAGTATAAATTAATTGAATATCATGGAACGTGTTTAAAAGTTATACTAAATTTCAAACTTTTAAAGTTATTATAACCATACAAAGGAAAATTTTATGTAGTTAAGTACGAAAAGAACGTTAACGATTTAAATATAGTAGTAACTGAGTATGTAACGAATTAAAATTAAGGATACAAGTTTTCTATTATAAAAAGTTCCTTTAATTGTAGAAAGTATTTTAATAAAAAAGAGCAAGGCACTGTAACCACACATCATCCAAACTAAAGTCTAAACTGTATTTATTCCTTTTGGCATAAGATTGAAACTGAATACGAAATATAATTTTATTTATCTGTAGATTGATCTTTCATACTTATGGATACTTCAGAAGTCATCGGCATCACAATTTGTGGATAAGTAAGGAGAGTGCTATACCGACCTTCGGCCTTTACGACCTGAATTTGGTAATTTCATAAACATTGACCTCTGAACATGACCCCAGATAAAACAAAATAAAACAACATAAACACATTTATATGATTTATTTGAATGAATATTTCTTTGGAAGGTAAATATTTCATTTTGGTACAGAAGAAATATTGATTTACTTAAAAATACATTTTTAAATAGACTTTACAAAAATAACCGTGGCTTTACAATTTTTGCTGTTTTCGTTATGAAATTAGAACTAACATAGAATATAAAATTATTAGATGGTTTATAATCTGACTTGTGATAATGGAATTCGCGCCTGAATCGTCTGCTACCTCTTTGCAACATTTTGTGCCAATTTCAACAACTTTGGGATAAAAGTTTGTCCAAAATTCAAAAGCTTTATAGTTAACAGTCGTCGGATTACTCATTGTGAAATTCTGTCTGTCAATTATCAAATACCCAGGCTTTTCGATTTCAAAAGGTTGCCAATCTATAATTACCCCTGAATTTGTAGGATTCGAATACCATGCGAAGTTTGACCACATCCTCATTATGATTTCTGAAATACTCTTGTCTCTGATATCCCATTTACTTAAATCCTCTGGTAGAGCTAAAAATGGCATACCGAACGTGAATATTAAATCGAAGTTGTGAGGGACCCCTATCCATTCTGGGAGACCTTCATTAACTATATCTGAAAAGGGTTTAAGATCAAATCTGTAGAGATAAACTGGAGCATGTGCACTAATGTGTTTAGCTAATTGATATGTAGTAGCACCGTGTACTTTATCAGTGTAAAAATCTACAAAGAGCTTCCTTAATATGGTTTCGTTCGTGGTTGGAGGAATTGGCTTATAGAAAAATTCAACTGCGTCTTGTATATGATGCTGATTTGTAAAACATGAACTGTTGTCTACTGTAATATCAGCTAGGATGATTTCTTCTCTCATAGCATCAAACTCTCTCTGACTTATACCACTGTCTCCATTATCATCTTTTTCTAATAAAAGTCCGTCTTCCATACTAGTGTAACCAGCTAAAAGTGGAACTGGGGAAAAAATGTCATCACTGAACAATCGACTTGGGAATTCTGGTAAAAATGGACTAGTGATGTTACTGAAGCCACCATCAATTATTGGTTTCCAGTCACCTAAAGGACCTGCAATATCTAAAAGTGCTTGATCGGGTACTCTTCTAAGGCAATCTAGTAATTGGGTAGTGGGTTTTCGAAAACAACTGAACGAAGCTGCTACTTTATCAACAGTAACGACTTCTTTTCTAGCTGTATTAACTGTCTCGGGTGATAGTCCATTGCCACTCATTGCTATAGCTTTTGCGAAAAGTCCGGATGAATATGAAGATATCAGATGCAAAGTAACACTGATTGCTCCTGCGTCATGGCCAAATATACAAACGTTTTCAGGGTCTCCACCGAAGCTTTCAATATTATTCTTGACCCAATTTAAAGCGGCTACTTGATCTAGAAGGCCAAAGTTACCTGGTGCTTCTGTGTCCAATGTTGAGAAGAATCCAAATATGTTGAGGCGGTAAGCGACAGATACAAAAATTACCTATAAAGTAAAAAAAAATATGATTTAACGACTTAATTGACTTCTTTGGACTTTGATCATTTGTCAATTTGTTAACTTTATCTAATATCAAAATATTCAGATTGAACTAAGAAGCAATACTAAGAATAGACTATCGAAGTGATTACAAAGAAAAAGTCAATAAATAAACTTTACAGCAATTAGGATAGTTGTTCCAAACTTTCAATTAACAAAATCAGGGCTTTCGTGGGTTAAATATAATGATATTAGTTACCCTTTGCTTGAGCACCAGTTGAAAGGGATTGAGACTGTTGGCACTGCCTCGTAAGAAGTCCCCTCCATGGAAGAATACCAACACCGGATAACCTTCTACCTTGAAATCTGTAATAATAAAATATATAGGTATAGTTTCTAGTAGGAATTGCACCGAAAGTTGTCACGGATTGCTCTTAGCTATTATAAATTTTAAATATTATTGCGAGTAAGTTCCATACGATAACATCTAATTTGTTTTGTTAAAATGTAAAGGCGTGTTTGTTAATTTATCTCTTTTCTTCCACCAAAAGATTGACATTATTTTGTAAATTGCCCTACGATAATGAGAGCTATATTCGGCCTTTCTATAGAAAGGCTGAATATAGCTCTTATTTAAAATAGTAAGTCTCATAATGCCAACACTAACGTGATTAAACCGATTTATACTTAAGTAAACTTCCAAAAGATGATATAGATTCAAAATGGTGACATCGTTTGAAAATATTTCCAATTAAATCTTAAGGTATCTAAAACTTTGCTCACACCAGTAAAACTCCCGCTTTCAATGTCTCTATAGTTCGATTTTAATGTCCAAATAGAATTCCGTTAAAAAGTAATTTACGAACAACGAATACTTAGACATTTTGCCGGACTATTAGGGTCAAGTATTAAATTAAGGCTAGGTCAAAGTGGGGTTCTCATGACCGATGGTTTGGCACGGCAAACTTGCATTAAGTCACCTACTTACAAACCATAATAACTTGGACGCTATGTTATTAATTTTCTGGATGAAAAGGTGTTAGGGGAAATTACATATAACTTCATGACGTACAATGCATATTTGTATTATGTTGCTATGAATACCCGAAACTGCCGGCAAAAGCGTTTACCGGCAGCTTATATTAAATTAATATATAAGTTTGCTCACACACATGGCTACAAGTTCTGTTGGTCGCAAAATAATAGAATTTTTCTTCGTCGTGATGAAGGCATGGCGTCTATATGCATCACTTCTATGGCTACCCTTAATAATCTTGCTCAAAAACACTAGTTATTATTACTTAAGGTTTTTAATATTGTCTAAGTTTACTTTTGTTTTTATTTTATTATTTAAAATGTTGCATGTAATGAATTGTATTATACACACATATGTAATTATACACACTGATTCTCACCATACACAAAACAATACGACATTCTTCATCTACCTGATATATATCAGAAACAGCTGTAACCATTTATTTAATGGATACAACATATCGTACTTACTATACACATGGCTCAAGATACAATACCTTCTTACTACAACACATTGCAAAACACTGCTTTTATTCAAACATCTCTTTCAACCGTATCTTCACGAGTATGCACTAAAAATTTATGTCGAAATACTCGTAACTGCACAGGCACTACCCCACTACCCCAATTATAGTGCTTTGTTCGTAATTTTTGTGTGTTTGGATTCTGTTAGATTTCAAACAAATAAAATATCATGTTGGTTCTTACATACTTCACAAATAATATGTACATATTTCTATAAGTTCTTACCACTTCACATGTTTGATTCAAATGTAGTAGATACTGTATACACAGAACTTGATTCCTATGGCTGTGCTAACTCTTTTATTTGTAAGCCAGAAAAATGTTCACTTCATATTGGAGACAGGCAACATTTCATAAGTATTTTGCATATGAACATACGTAGTATTAGTAAGAACTTCGACCATCTACACATATTGTTACAAACTATAAATATTATGCCTGAAGTGATAGTATTATCTGAGTGTTGGGTTAATAAATGTCACAATATTCCTTCACTCGAGGGGTATGTCATGCACTGCACAAAAACGAATAACAACCAAAATGAAGGCATCGTATTATACATCAAAACGCACTTAGAGCACAAGGTGGAGGAACCACACATAAATGACTCGAACTGTCTTCTTACTAAACTGCCTCAATACGAAACAGCAATAATCTCAATCTATCGCTCACCATCTTGCCGACAGCTGGATAACTTTTTCGATAGTCTCAACACTATTCTCACCTCTGTCTCCGGCTTTAAAAATGTTGTGATAGTTGGAGATATGAATATAAATATTGAACCAACAAAATTGACTCAAAATGCCCACGAATATCTGAACCTTACAGTACTACACGGCTTTCTCCCAACTCACGTTCTGCCTACGCGAAATAATAACTGCCTTGATCATATCTTGTTTAAGTCAAACAAAAGCTATGTGACATTAGTTCTCGACACCTTCATTACTGATCATGCTCCCATTCTGTTCAGCATTAAAAATGTACAAACTCCTAATAGATCCAAATCAATAGCCACAAGGGTAGACTTCAAACAAGTATCATCGTGTATAACACTGACTTTGGTCCCGTTATGCATATTTGGGATGCAAATCTTGCTGCAGACCATTTGGTTACTATCATTAGTACTATTATTGAACAACACACCAGTTTTGTAAATGTTTGCTCTAAGAATAGAATCCTAAAGCCCTGGATAACACCAGGACTCCTTCGCTGCATTCGTAATAGGAACCACATGGGACGCAAACTAAAGACAGACACTGTGAATAATACTTTAAAAGTGACTTATCTTAGATATCGTAATTTCTGCAATAAATTATTGAAAAATCTTAAGCATGCTTACGAAAAAAATGAATTTTTAAAAGCTAAATCCAACACTAAAGCAACTTGGAAGGTAGTAAAAAATATAATTAACAATGACACTAAGAATACTGAACTGAGCTGCTTAAACTTGAACCGGAGCCGGATATATCAGTCAACATGGTAAACAACTTCTTCGCGAATATAGGTCACGATTTAGCTCAAAAACATAGCACCAATCCTCATATCACAACTATTTCTTCTTACGAATCTGGGCCTGCTAACTCTTTAGTACTATTAGCAACGGATGAATGTGAAGTAAATAGCATAATTCATGGTCTCCGTAGGGACTCAGCAGCGGGCTGGGACGGCATTCCTCCTAATTTACTTCAAGTGTGCTCCCACTATTTAGTCCCCCCTATAACTCATATCTGCAATATTGCCCTTGAAAGCGGTATCTTTCCAGCAGCATTTAAAAAGGCAATCGTACACCCCATCTTCAAAAAAGGAGATAGAGACAGTGTCAATAACTATAGACCGATATCTGTCCTGTCTTCGCTATCTAAGGTCTCGGAAAAAATACTGAATATTAGATTGATTTTTAACAAAGGAAAATATTTTGGCTAGTAATCAGTACGGATTTAGAAATGCTATGTCCACAGAAGACGCTGTAGCATCTTTAGTTGACAATATCATTGACAGGATGGATAATAAACAAAAATGTATAGGTATTTTCCTTGACCTCGCTAAGGCTTTTGACACTGTCTCTATTCCCCACCTTATTAATAAAATAGAGAAATTGGGCATTCGAGGACATTCCTTACAAATTTTTAAAAGTTATCTTAACAACAGAATGCAGTGTGTCAAGATAGGGTCATCAATTAGTAACTACCTTTCCCTTAGTTACGGTGTTCCCCAGGGCTCAATTCTTGGTCCAACACTGTTTTTAATCTATATTAATTCACTCTGTAACCTTTCCATTCCAAAATGCTCCATCTACACCTACGCAGATGACACAGCTCTTCTTATTCACGGTTCCAACTGGCCTGAGACTTTCTCTTCAGCTGAGTCTGCTCTGGGTAAAGTGATGACTTGGCTCTCGAATAATATTTTGACTCTCAACTTAAATAAAACGACGTATCTCACTTTTAAACCAACTTCCAGCACTCTGCCTAATTCCGATGTGTTTAAGCTGAGAGCTCATGATTGTCAACCCACCATGGATCTATCCTGTAACTGTCCCACCGTCACTAGAACCGATAATATAAGATACCTTGGAATTTTCATTGACAATCATTTAAACTGGCATGTGCATATAAGTACGATGACCTCCCGTGTCCGCAAGCTTATATGTCTCTTTAAAAAACTGCGTCACTCAGCAACACAGGAAACTCTTACAATGGTTTACTACTCACTCTGCCAGTCCATCGTAGCTTATTGTATATCCGTTTGGGGGGGTGCTGCCAAGACGGTTTTACTACAGCTTGAACGGGCCCAGAGAGCGGTCTTGAAGGTCATGATGTGCAAACCCTTTAGATATCCCACCACTCTGTTATATTTCTGAATATTATTCTGAATGCAAGGTTCTTACAGTTCGTAAAATGTATGTGTTCCAAACAATACTCCGTAAACACAACACTCTTCAATATGATCCAGAAAGCCAACACACACGAAGATCTTATAAAGTCTGTGGTGCTGTCACTTTCAGAAGTGCCCTCGCCAAGAGACACTTTCGTGTCATTGCAGGTCATCTATATAACACCTTAAACAAACATTGCCAGATTCATCACCTTACTAAAAGAGAATGTAAAACCAAAGTAGTGAACTGGCTACTTGAACAGGATTACGATGAAACAGAGGCATTCATCAGACTCACTGTTCTATAACACTGCGGTTGTGTGCTATAATGGCCATACTGAAAAGATGCATGCAAGCAGTATACACACACACACACACACACACACACACATACACTTACGCGCACACGTACATACACGTCTTATCATAAGTCATCACTGAGAGAGGAACTGGTACCCGTGACACAAGTTAAATCTTACTACTACGGTGCCAGAGCCCGACTGCATTAGTTTCTAAGTAATATATTGTTGTGATAATATGTATGTATGCACTGCACTACTATTATGTATTGATAAATTATTATTATTATTCTCTTTATTCATTTAAATATACATATAAATTACATTTTTAAATACATTCAGATAATATAAAAAATACATTTAAAAATATAAAAAATAGTGCCCCACCGGTATCGGGTACAGGGACCAAGCTACCGGTGGTTAGGATTCCAGAGACAGAAACCTCCTCACAATACGTGCCGTATCAAGAAGGACCGCCTTCTGCATCAGGCCCTTAGTCCAGCTGCCTAACGAGAGCCTCTGAAGGTGTTGGTCGAGGCTCTTTGCAATCAACCCATGGGCTGATATGACTATCGGTACAATGATGCTGCGAATGCTGAATTCACATCTCACATGTCGACCACCTCGTGGGCCAAATCCAAATATTTCATTTGTTTTTCTTTTTCAGCCCTTAAGAGGTTGTCGTCATGGGGAATGGTAATATCAATAATCATTGCTCGGTGCTCTAATCGGTCTATTACCACTATATCAGGCTTATTGGCAATAACAGTCCTGTCAGTGATAATAGACCGATCCCAGTACAATGTTACACGACCATTTTCAAGAACTGGGTCGGGCACATACCTGTAGTACGGTAATTCCGCAGTCACAAGGTTATATTTAAGAGCAAGTTGCTGATGGACTATCCTGGCCACTTGTTTATGTCTATGCAAGTACTCGCCGTTGGCAAGACGAGAACAACCGGAAATTATATGCCTGAGGCTTTCTCCGGGACGATGACATGCCCGACAAATGTCAACTGTGTCGTCCTTCAGGATATGTCTCCGATAGTTGTTCGTCATAACAACTTCATCAGTAATTGCACAGATAAAACATTCAGTTTCTCCAAAGAGATCACCGAAACGTAGCCAGGACACAGATGATAATAGATCTACTTCGGGCCCATTTAAGGCCCGATAAAAACGTCCATGCAGCTCTTTGCTCTTCCATATCTCCCTGCGATAATATTGAGTACTGCAGGTTTGCGCCAGTTCTCTCTACCTAGAGCAAGCGGAGTGAGTCCGTTGTCCACTACCACAACATCCTGATGCATCTCCACGTCAACAGAGAGAAAGTAATCTCTAAGATTGCATACCTCGCGGTTATGTAGTGTCCTGGCATTTAAAAAACTACGACCCCCACATTTCCGCGGGATATACAATCTCATAACCGATGAACGTGGATGGTGGATAATAGAATAGATCCATGGTGGGTGGACTCTTCTATCCAGGGCATCAAGTTCAGTCTGAGTCCATCTAAGTATGCCAAAGGAGTAGGTTAGGACTGGTATGACCCAATCGTTATAGGCCCGCACCTTATTACCACCTGACAAAAGACTTTTCAATACTTTTTTCAGGCGGCCAAAGAAGCGTTCCTGTAACGATTGCTTCATAGTCAATTCATTTAAACCTAACGCCTGTGACATTCCTAGATACTTGTATGCTTCGTTCGCGGAAAGGCATCTATGGTGTGTAAAATCTGAGAGTTCCATACCTTCAGATTCCACAATCTTACCTCTTTTTACATGCATGACTGCACATTTATCCACACCAAATTCCATCCTGATACATTTACTAAAAGTTTCAGTTACCTCTAGTAATTTTATCAGTTGGAAATTGTTGAAGGCAAAAAGTTTCAAATCATCCATGAAAAGGAGGTGGGATATAACCTGACCTCCTCACCGCAAACGATAGCCTAGTCCTGAACCCTCCAACATAGTGCTGAGAGGATTCAAAGCTAGGCAGAACCACAAGGGACTCAAACTGTCACCCTGAAATATACCCCGCCTGATCTTTATATACTCGCCGTCAGATTGTCGACATCCTGGATAGCAAAGAAACGTTTTCCATTGCTGCATACATGCCTCCAAGAAAGTGCATAGAGTTGTATCAATCTTATACAACTCCATCACCCTCAGGAGCCACGTATGCGGCACAGAATCATAAGCTTTCTTATAATCTATCCAACATGTCGCCAGATCTTTTCGTTTACGGCGAACTTGTTGGTTAATGGTCGTGTCAATAATAAGGAGCTCTTTAGTGCCACGTGCCCCACTTCTACATCCATTCTGAGAGTAAGACATAACAGAGTTGTTGGTAACATGAGATGCTATCTTTACTCTCAGAATGGACGTCAGTAATTTATATACTGTTGGTAGACAGGTGATGGGTCTGTAGTTCTTGGGATCCGTGGCACAACCAGATTTATAGAGCAGGTGAGTCACGCCTGTGGTCATAAAAGTTGGAAGCGAACCCGATTCTAAGCATGATTGAAATTGAGATGCCAAACATACATGTGAGCTACGGAGCCACTTTAACCAAAAGTTATGCAGTCCGTCCGGTCCCGCTGATTTCCAATTCGGCAACGAACGAACTGCATAAGCTATATCGATGTTTGATATTAATACTGGCTCCATTCTATTAATTGACTCACATGAACGTTCGACATCTCGCATCCATTCACCCTCAGTGTGAGCGACAGGCATTGACCAGATGTTACTCCAAAATGAATTCGTGATTTCAGCATCTGGTAAATGAATGTCGCTCACTAAATCAGGCTGCTCCCATCTTCTATAAACCCACCTCTCATCCCTTTGGAATGTGCGATTCTGAGTATATCGGTCCACCCTTTTTTTGTACCTTCGTATGCGATTTGCCCATGCATAAACCTTCTGTTTCAGAAAGTCAATGCGCTCTGTGACTCGTGCTGTATAATCACAGGAACTGGTACCACTTCCCGAGAAAGCCCGATTCACAAAACCCATTACACTCGGGCGTGTGTTACCCGATCTGAAACAGTTAAGCTTGCCAATGAGTACCCTCGACTCAGCGATACGACGCTCAATCCTGCATTGCCACGCCGGAACAACAAGCTTTGACCGAGTAGCGGTGTCATTGCCTGGGAATTTAACACCAGCTACTCGACATGCTGTAACAGCAGCACAATACAAAATTGAGTGTGTATCGCTGAGATCTATGCTTTCTTCAAAATAAATAGGTAACATCGAATCAAGGGTACACACTAGCGCTTTGTTTCGTTTATGCATTGGCAAACGCGGTAAACGTGGTCTACTTTCAAAACTCATGGACCGATATTCCAGAATAGCGCCTTCCAAAGTATTCCTTATTATATCAGAGTACTGAGTACTTACAGATGAAGCATCATTTTCCTCCCCTCCTTCAGCGGGATAAGATTGTAACAACAAAGAGTCTGCATTTGTCACAATTTGTGAAGGAGGAGAAGTAGTAAGGCTAACCTGCAAGTCCGAGCGTAGCCTATCAAGTACGGAGTTATCCAGCAAATTACATCGCTGGATGGCCCGCACTTGATCCGATAATCTTTGCACCGAAACGTTAACAGCTGGCTCAAGTTCCTGAAACAGAGGCATCATGCGATTACGATACGCAGTGAGGTTAGCTCCTCCCTCTGTAGCCACAAAATATGCTCGCATGACATTCTCATTCATCGAATTCGTCCATTTCATGCGATGCACATTACCACCGGTAGCGGGGGCCCTATTCGAAGCCGATGGGCCTCGGGGTCTTAAGCAGGACGGTGGCCGGCCTCTCCCCGGCCGACGTACAGGTGTTGGCGACGAGAGGAGAGAAAAACTCGTCGCTCGAAGTCGAGCTCGACGCCTCTGCAATGGCCGGACCTGTTGCTGTGGGTTCCGGGGGCTGCGAGGCGGAGCTGAGCGATGAGTCCGGGGATAGTAAAAGTGCTTTTGTTCTGGCTCTTGTTAGCATCGTCTTCGGTTAATAAATTAATTTATACATTATTTTGGTATGACATGACATGACATTAAATGTCATGACTTAGTATATATACCTTTTTTATGGTTAATTATGTGATTTCTGCTGTATTTTCATTTTAAATTTGTTCCGAGTAATCATTGTTGTGTCAATTTATAAAATGTGCTATTTTATTCTTAAATTATGATAAAAAATATAAATATTAGATATACTGTTCGTAAAACACGACTGCTACTTAGTGTTGCCAGTTTATTATTGTTAATTATTATTATTATTATAATTGAGAAACATACTGGTGTGTGACCGCAGCAAATATAAAACAGAACGGACATTGACCATCTAATTCCGTAAATGTTAACATCACATCGGTATATCTGTGCCCAGAAAACAAATTTCAAATTACCATAAACAGTAACAAGTCATAACTGGACTTTCTTTACAGAGGTCTGCTTGCCAGGTTTGCCTAGCTTACACATTACGAACAAGGAGATATCCCAGTTATTATTTCTAACCTGCTCTTATTATACTACTGAAATTTGTTAACCATATTCTATATTTAAATGAATTATAACGTATTTGTACAATCGATTCAACAACATCTACAGATAAACCTTAAGATTCTCGATTTTATATATTTGTTAGACTTAAAATTTTGATTTAAATTTCGAGTTTTTGAAAGTCGTTTTGCGAAGTAAGGAAATAGTGGATGTCAAATGTCGCAATTTAAAATATTCAAATTACAGATAAGATGTTTGATGCTGTAAATACAAGATAAAATATAATATTAAACAAGTAAATCTTGTTTGGTTGTTTTTCTTTGTTCATAGGTTATTCACATTGATTTAATTTTTAAGAATATCAAATAAGCAAATTAGACTGGCAACCGTAAACTGCAAAATTTGCGCATTGTATTAATTTTATCTTACATTAATAAACATGTACAAAAATAGTCTATCAATTAACTTTTTATCTTGATACAATGTTGCATTTTTCACACGGTTTTATTAGTGTAAAAATAAAAAAGTATTATTTATATATTTTTTTTTAATATTACGCTATTCTTGGTGGGTACTATTCCATTTCATGTTGTCATCTGTTATGGTTCCTACCTATATTTTTACAAAGGGTTTAATGTAAATAAGTATGTTAACTAATACTTGATACTACAGAACCTGTGTTCATAATTAAATATATAATATAAAACCCTTATTTTGAAACTTGCAGTATCCCAGTATCGCGAGAGGACAGGAGTATAACTATAGGTAATTAATACCCGGATTGTTGTTTAGAAATGTGCATTGTGCACCTACAAGAAAAAAAAATTTAAGCAACTTTTTTTTCATTCAAACTACGACACAGACGAGTTGACCTGAAAAAATCTTGCTAACTCATGTATTTTAAAAGTATACATATATTGCATACATAAAATACATATATTAAAATCCACACCTTTGCATAACACGTCGAATACAATATACCTACATACAATATTAAATTTGGACATTCCATCAACATACTTTTTATAAATAGGTATATTAATATTCTAAGTTACTCAATGAGAGCCTTAACACTTATAACACCAATTCAATCTAAGCATGGTTGTTAGAAGCCTATAACCATGTGTTAGTAACCTGTAATTTATTGGAAATAAAATGTTATTATTAACAAAATAATATACTAGCAAGCCGCCCCGGCTTCGCAAGGGTAACAGAGATATCTTCAATAATTATCATCGTATTTCAACCAATTTACACAAAACCTTAACTAATTATATACCTACCCCTTAACAAATTATAACCTTCCTCATGAATCGCTCTATCTATTGGTGAAAACTGCATGAAAATCCGTTCAGTAGTTTTGAGTTTATCACGAACAGACGGACAGACGGACAGACAGACAGACCGACGGGGCGGGGGACTTTGTTTTATAATATGTAGTGGTTACTAGAGATCGAATGGCTGTTGAATTTTGACCATAACTCATTAAGCTTTAATTTTTTCATTTATTTAATGGGCCATTATGACTTGAATTGTCATAACCTTTCCGTACCGACCCGTAGCCGCATTCACGTTATTTTTAAATTTGTACAACATTAATATAAAGTTTTAGCTTTCTGCACTTCTTCTTTTATACAAACGTTAAGTATTTTAAATTTCACGTTCCTCCGTTCCTTAAAAATGCATACAAAGAATTATCTTTACGTATTAATAAATAGATACTAGTATGCCTTGTAGAGGGTATATACTTATAATTTGTATGCTGAAAAAAAAGAGATCGGCATATTTGCGTGTATTTTTCATTTAAAATATATTTTTAACAGACCACATAAGTCTCTAAGCGATGAGATACCACTTCATTTGACGGCAATGGGCTTCTCTTCGTTGTAGTACAGTTTTTTTTACGTGAAAATACTTAGCTCTGTTCTTGAAAATGTCAAGAATGTTTCTCCAATTTCTATTCAATCAGTTAAGTTAAGAAAAATAGATATTCCTTTTTTTCCTAACTCGGAAAATATTATTTCATGTTAGAAATGAAACATTCTAATCTGTTTAATCTACGTGAAAAAGATTTTCTCCCATTTGAAAAGTTATAACTTACTCGTATATTTCGGTTTCTTTCCTTTCACAGATATTTTTGAAATTTATCTTATTCAAAAAAAATAATAATTTTAATTTTTCTATTCTATTATAAGAATGCTTTAATATGTGTACCTTTTAAAAATGGACCTCTTGCATGTCAGAACTACGATTTGCTAATTAGTGTTTTAGTTCTTATTTTTGTACTGTTAGTTTTTGTTTAGGTAGAAATATTGGCGGGATAATATTTTTTCTATAAAACACTTAACTTTTGTGTATATTGCTTTACAAAATTATCTTAAATAAAAATATTTTTTTAAACACCACGGCCCTAATGTGCTAAATATTTATGAAAGCGCCATGATTTGGAACAAATCTAGGCAAACATTCACCAATTGCTAGAATGACGCACAAATAAAATGCTGTAACAAGCTTATCAGTGGACATAGACTTTTTCTCAAACAGTATATTCAAATTTAGATACCTAATTTGTACGCATACTAATAGCAGATATGTGTAGACATAACTGTATTTTCATTGTTTATTTTTATAGTTTATTTTTATTGATATTTTAACCGATTAATTTATTTTTAATATGTTAGTACTTTTATTCGATTTTGGTTGTTTTACATAATTTATTCATTGTATTAATTTTAATGAAATTGTTGCGTGTTAATTTTATTTATTTCTTTGATGTGTTTTTGCTTGACTTGACTTCATTGTTACAACTACTACTAATTTTACTATTTAATGTATCTTGCTTGAATTAAACAAATAGGTACTTTTTATTTTTAAGTTATATTTGACTCCTTCAATAGTCAATTTATATTAAAATCTATCACCGGTTCCCATCCTTAGGTGTCGTATTTACTAATTATAGTAGATCAAAGATTATCTATTTCAGTACTTTATTAATAAGTTGTATGGGAAAGCTTAGTATAAAAAAATAATCTTATGTAAGTATTGTATATTTTTTTTTGTATAATATTAAAAAATCATTGACTATTCAACACTCGAAATTAGAAAACGTGATTTTGTATTACAAAACTATTCCGATGTATATAAGTGTCGAAATAAGGTTCTATAAGTAAAATACAGTGTTCATTATTTTACTCAGCTTGCTATGAACTTTTGAATGGTTTTAGCAACAAAAAGTATCTTACCTTCCCTTTAAAACAACTGTGCAATATCCATTACACTTAGGTATTTAGTTACAAACATTTATGAATAAAAACAATAATTAAAAAGTACATTTTACACAATATCAGTTTTGATTAACTAATTGCATTCATATACCTATACATATAAAAATAAATTCATAAGCCACAGAAATGTTCATGTATACATACATACTTATATACATCCCACATATAATTAAAATTGTATTGTTGTGGTTGTAGGATGATGAGGCCAAGAAAAAAGTACACGGAAGAGGATTTTCAAAGTGTAATTGTATATTATTTTCGATCTATACTTGAACTAATTTAATTAACTATCCAAGTTGCATATTGTGGTGATATTTTGAGACTTAGACTGATTAAAAACCTAAGTCAATAAACAGAGCTCAATTTTGGACACTGCATCATTCTTTCAAACCCTTTCCTTGGTATTTTGTATATTAGAAATTAGGAACCACATAAATAGAAATAAGGATTTTTACATCAGAATAAGGTACCTCGGACTTTTTTAAATTTAACATTATTTAACAATATAATTACATCAGTTTTCTATCATCAAACTTTAAGTATATATCAAACAACACTTCAAATAAAAATAGCCAATTTGTACAGAAAGGTTCAGGAATCGTAGAAAACTAAGATATTGATTTAGTCTTATTCTATCGGGGACAAACCAGTCACTCTGTTGTAACCAGTGACCACACTGACACGTCACACATGGCTGATACTCTTTTATAACCATATAAAAGGGTGCCTTGAGTGCCTTAAAGCACGCAGAGCAAATAAGTAGTTAACAGCTGTCAGGGATAGAAGGCTTATAAGCTCTTTATAACTTCAATTAAATTATTTACTAAGAACCGGAAACGGATTTTACTACTATTCACTAAAACAGTAATTCCTTGCTGCTCATTTGAAAGGGCTTTTCACTGCTTAAAGTATGAAGGAGTTCAATAGAAGCATAAAAAATAAGGTATTAGAGTGAAAATGTCACAAACCAGTAATTATTTACCAAATGAAAATACAGAATGACCCAGGGTTATTTCAAATTAATTAAATTGCATGTATTTCTTTTACTAATTCTAGTTCACCCTGTTTTACAGACACTATATTTACACACAATGTAAAGATACTGCATCAAAATGTTTATTATTTCATTAAAAAGTATTTAATTTTACATAACTGACACAATTATTAAAATTCAACTTTTTGTTTTCATAGCTCATGTATATTCCATAACAAATTTATTGAGAATAATTATTAAGTTAAGTGTGATTTGTTAAGGAATATGAAAAAATATAACTATACCTTATTTAAAAGATAATTTGATGTGTTATTTCTTGTGTCGTGTTTCTATATATCTGTATACATTTCTGGTAGAGCCTCAGAACTAAATCTAATATCCTTTGGTAGTTTAATCCAATATTAAATTTAAACTACACGGAAATTGATTAATTTTATATTTAAGAATATCTCAATCATTAGTATAATAATAATAATAGTTTAATTATGCATACAAGTTTTTACAAATTGCTCTTTTCTTAATTTAAACATGATTACATATTATTTGTTTTACAATAACAAAGAGATTAGCGGTGACGACCGTAGTAGTAATTAACTGTGTTACAGTCGTCAGCGTCCGCCATCAGAGATGGTACATAAAAAAATTACACTTGTTGTTTGTTAAAGCATTTCAAACATGTTATACTTTCAATTTAAATTTAGAAAAATGTATATTGTATACATATAATATTTTGGATTATGAAAGTATATCTAACATTTGAATTAATTGCTCCTTACCAAGAGGCTCGGGACGTGCAATTAATTTCTTCTGGATTATATAGGTACCTGCCTCTTCTAGAGTTAACCCCTCTTTGATTAAAATTAATTGCATTAATGTAATTATGTCTTCGCAGTTCTTCTGATATGGGTGTAGGTTCTTGAGGATATAACAAGATCGAATATTATTGCTCTAATTGCCAGGCTGAATATTCATAATTGATAAATCAGATTTTGACAATTGATAATCAATTGCCGGGCCTGTTGGTCTAGTGGTTAGTAATTCTGACTGCTGAACCAGAGCTTGTGGGGTCGATTCACACCCTGGAAAAACAATTGAGTGATAGCACGATCATTTGTCCAGTATCTGGGTGCAATTTATCTATAATATGTATGTATTTGGAAATATTTAGGTATGTTTATCAGCAGTCTGACAGCCGTGTGTGACGTGTCAAGTTATTATAATATTATTATTGCCATTGTCATGATAACAGTAGTACGCAATGAACAGAGACAGGATCAAAGACAAGTGCTTTCAACACTCCTTTGCCGCGGAAATAATTTTAGGCGTGACTTTAACAGACAACAGACTTTTTTTCGCTCCATTGAAGTGGTCAGTTTGTAGTTTTTTCCGCAAGGTGAAAGCGACGGTAGCATAATGGCTAAAGCGTCGGACTTGCGATCGAGTGGTTGCGGGTTTGAACCTTACCCAGTGCACTACCGACGTGAACCCACTCCTAACACAAGCATTTCGCTTAGCTGGAGCGGTTAACAAGAATACTAGTAATGTGTGACCCACGTTACTAGGAGTCTTATTCCAAAAAAAAAATATAGTCTAGAACCCATAGTGCAAGCTATGTTAGATTGTGTTTACATAGCGCCATGTAACTGTCTCAGAAACTTATTATTATAATGACAACTGATCGAATCGTGAAATATCGTCATATTTTTTGGATGAGAGATTTTTTCAAATAAAACATATCTGTCTATTTGAAACATACATCAGTCAACAAAACTGAAACTAGATGTCTATCCAGTATACCTACTTGATACAGATGAAGCAGATTTTTTCGAAGTAGTGTTCATCCACAGCACTGGTAAGCTGTAGGGCATCAGAGCTCTACAGGTGTTACAAGTGTTAATATGTACGGGCACGGACGGATAAGCGTTAACTATTAAGCAGCCCGTTTGCTTGTTTAAAAACGTAGTTTCATAAAAAGTCTGCAAACTTCTCAAAGTTCATTACGATCGGTTCCGAAATATAGATGGGCAACGATTACAAACCACACAGACTGCGTTCTATTCACATTTATAATTGGTTCTTAAAGGACCACGTTACTCTTTTACTCACTTTAGTTAGGTTAACAGGTTTGTTTTAAAATATTATTATTCACTTTTCAGCTAAGGTAAGATATGCCACCTTTGTAGAAAAAATAATGGTCTAATTATACATTTAACTTTTATCCCAATTCGACAGATTGGCAAGAAAATGTTCTGAATCCTGTATAATCGAGTCGACTTGATAAATCAGTTAAGCATTAGGATTAATACATTATTGTTACATATGGATACAGCCTATCTATAGATATATGCATGCACGATTATAAGACACAAAGCCATAATTAATGTGCAAGTATAAAACCATAGAAATGCGTTTGTAGCGGGATAATTAAGTTATTTTTAATTGACGGAGTCATTGTATTGTATCTTCATTTTCGGTATCTTTAAATATTATTATAGAACACTTTTATTTCAAATTATAATTCGTACTTGATATTTGAAAATTTCATAATTACTTTTGGTAACGGCCCAATATATTGGTTTTAATTGTTGATGAAATGCAAATAGAGTTCTCTCTATCGAGGGAAATAAATTACATTTTCATTTTCAAATAATAATTTTCATTTAAGAGTAACAATAAAGGTGCTTTCGTTCTGTATCAACGCAATTATGATTGGAGCTTGTACAATGTGCGCATGAGTTTTCCTCACGATTCGATGACAATCAGGTTATAATTTTGTCACACATTGAAACAAAGTCAATACTCAACTTTCTCACATAGATCGCAGGCAAGAGTAAGGATGGGCTAATGGTAAGTAGTATTGTGGCTAACGCTAGTTAACAACCTCAGGTGATATGTAAAAAGGATTCTATGAATAATTTTCTTCTGCCTGTTTGATCTAATACATTTTTGTGAATATGATTAATATGGATCTCGGTTCCTTGATTTTTATTGCTTACTTACTTCCACAATGAAAGTATTGTGCAGTGGTACATTTATAATAGAAGTACCCGCTGCCCTTCTCCTTAGAGCAAATGCGTTGTCCATTGCAGAACGAGCGATATATGAAGTAAGTTTATGGAGGGATAGATGACCAATTTGCGTGTAGAATTCTTATGTATTCCTTGTTATAGGCCGTGCACTTATTGGTCACAGAGATCATGTCAAAAAAGGAAATGAACAATCTGCTTATTGACGGCTAGCAGCATGATCAGTCACGCAAGCTTAAGCAGAAGCTTAAAATATATTAGATGACTAAGCAGAACACATCACAGCTGTAAAAAACCGCCAAATAAAAAAAAAAAAAATTGAATTACACCAACCACAGGCCCTTTCAACTAATCGTCACTATTTCTCCAGAATAGTACGTGAAGCAGTTGAAATAAAAAAGGAATAAAAAATTCAACCGAGAAAATGGATACCCCTTATCAACATCTTGGAACCACCTCATCAGTAAATGCTATCGTTAGCAAGTATGCAGTACACTCGACATCATTCAAAGGACGTCGTTAGTGTGTCGAAGTACCGACAGTAGTGAAGACCAAGTGCGGGTAGTTGCTGAAACTCACATTTCACGGAGGCGTCGCTGAGCTCTCATCAGTCCGCCCGTGACCACGATCGGTACAATTCGATCGAAACGTCGGGTAACCAAGAGGTATTGTACCTTTTAAATATTATTGCGAGTAACTCCCTTGTTACACATCTAATATGTATCAAAGTCATGAAAGTTTAAAAACAATTATTGCAAACCGCTACGAGCTTAACATATTTTGAGTTTGTTCTTAGTTGCGAAAGCTCTATCTAGACAAACATAAAAGGAACAAATATTTTTATTATTGGTTTTTATGGAAACCAATAATAATAAATATGTAGTTGTTGGTTTGAAGGTGTTCTAAAAAGTCTTCAAGTTCTAACAATTAGCGCAACACTTGTATTATACTCCTTAAAGTGTTAATTGTTAGAATATGTAAACTTTGCTTTGCGTGCGCTAAATTACATTTCAAGATTTGGCAGCATTGGAAACTCCCGAGCTGTCTTTCTTAGCGTCACGCTTTCTGCGGAAGGCAATTCGTCACTTTGAAATCCCGACGGTATTTTGGCCCACAATACTACAGCGAAATCCCATTTACTACGGACTAAGGTGAAGAGGATGAAACCAATATCGGCGTTAAATGTGCGACCGCAATAAGGACAGGTAAACAGCTTAACACTGATTGGAAATTTAGCCGTATTGGCCGTGATCGGAACTAGGTTAGCTTTCTTTCTAATCTGATCCTCGAGAGAGTAGATGTTTTATTAACCGAGAAATGATCTAGAACAATAATATTTATGAAGCAATTTTTATCAAAAGCACGCGTTTTTAAATAAACTTTGTACCTTGCTCTTCAATTAATTTATTTTCTATTTGCCAATATTAAAAATGAAGTTAAAGTAGGAACATATTACGTCTAATTTTATTAAAAATAAAGTCTTTATATATTTGACGGGCCTGTTGGTCTAGTGGTTAGTGATCCTGACAGCTGAGCCAGAGGTCGTGGGTTCGATTCCCACCCAGGAAAAATAATTGTGTGATGAGCACTGCCCTACACTTGCACTGTCTGGGTATAATAATATCTATAATTTGTGTGTATTGAGTAATAAATCAGTATGTTTATCAGCTTTCTGGTTACTATAATAAAGGCTCTACCTAGTTTTTGGGATCAGACTGCCCTGTGTGAGATGCGTCAAGTTATTATTATTAATTATTATTGTAAAAAAATAGAATGCGATGGGGTATTGAAATTTTTTTATAGAAAAGCAATTATAAAATTATAGTATAATTATTTACTTGCTGCATACTCGGTCATAAAAACCACCAGTGTTGCGGCGGGTATGCGGCGCGGGCACAAGCTCTCGATCGATAGGGAAGTCGAAGAGGACGATGAATCTGACGTAAAATTCTTTAATTTATATTTTATATTATTAGCTTAGTATTTTTATAATTTATTTAACAAATATGGTTTTTTCATTTCCATTCTTTATTTCACTGCTACAAGAAAGTATAATATCATCTATATCGATGGCATTTATCGATTATTTGTATATATAGTAAGTGGGAGAGAGAGAGCACAATATTGTTATCCCGCTACCATGATTTATGACCGAGCCTGCAGCGAGTAAATAATTTTACTATACATATATTTGTCATGTTACATTTGCTGAGTAGGCTCGCATTTATTATAATAATATGATGTTACTACAAATTTACGGTTTTCCTTTATTTGTGCTATAAGACGTTGCTTCGTACCAAATTTCAAGATTCTGAGTTCACGGGAAGTACCCTGTAGGTTTTGATTCCCGAGTGTCGAAAATTTGCGGCATAAACGGCTGTATCTTTTGATTGCGTTGCCTGAGAAGTTTGATTTTTTCACAAGGGACAGTAGACCTGAGTATTTGATATAAATTTCAGCTTAACACCTCCACGAGTTCCTGAGAAAAAAGGGCATTGACAGACAGACAAACCTTCAAACGGACGGAACACAAAGTGATCCTATAAGGGTTCCGGTGTTTCCTTTCGAGGTACGGAATCCTAAAAATGAGCAGAGAGTTTGTAATGTTACGATATCTGCGTCGATATATTCTGTGAAAAATATATCGATAAATGTAAGAGTAATGCTGCACTTGAATTTAAATGGTATAATTGTTTTTGTGTTTTATTAGTTAAATTGTTGTTCTAATTATTAGTTATATAAAGTTAAGCATAAGTTTAACATGTAAGCGTTAGCGTTTTGGTTTAAGAACTGTAAGCTTACTTGTTTGAATAAAGGTAAATAAATAAATAAACCTTTACAAATTAATTTGTCAATAAAACGTTTTTTTTTAAGTATAAGGTGCAAGGTGAATGCTCTGCTTCGTGAATTATATTCTACTTAGATGTAGCACTTCAACTTATGTTATACTAGCAGCGCCCCGCGGTTTCACCCGCATAAGTCCCAATACCGTGTTTATATCGAGATAAAAAGTAGCCTATTTGTTAATCCAGATCTCCAGCTATATACACATCAAGTTTCATCCTAATCGGTTTAGTAGTTTTTGCGTGAAAGAGCAACAAAAAAGTTTGTGAGGATGTATGAATGTATGGATGTTCCATATATTCATAAATCCTCACAAACTTTCACGTTTATAATATTAGTAGGATAAAGTTGTTGTTTTCTCCTTGTACTACATTGGCATGCGTACTACTTTCTGGTATCGTTTTAAATTCCACATTCGTCGTCAAATTGTGATCGTGTCTGTTTTATATTTCTACTAACTTTTATCCTAAAGTTATTTTCTATCTCATTCTAGAAATAAACAAACTCATTTTCATATTTATAATATTAGTTAGGTTTTTAGTTTCAAAACTGCGTACACTTAGGTATATAAGGGACGTACCCATATTATGTGACCCGTTCTGAGAGGGGAGGGAGGTCTTTAAAATACCGCGCTTGGACACAGGGTTGAGGGGGGGCGGGGGCTTAGGTTTTTGTCACGGAGCGGTCAATATCCTCTAGGGAAATCTCGTGCTTATTAAACTCAGAGGTGGCAACAAGCAAGCGTTTAGCGTTTATTTTTACCTTTCTGTCGGCAAAAATGACTTAAAACCATATTTATAAATTACTGCGTGAAAACTAGAGGGGGATATATACTACGGGTGGTCACCGAGGGAGGGGGAGGGGTATAAAAATTGAAAAAAATTCGTCACGTAGTATGGGTACGTGCCCTAACAGTCGTAACTCATTACATTTTCAATGTCCTGCGGGGCCGACCGAAGGGTAAAACAATTCAACTTTTACTAACTTATAACTATGTATCTACATTCTAAAGTTAAATATTAAACGCAATGATGTGCTCAAGATTCTAACGTACAATTCTAAAGTGTGGTCATAAGTTGCTTTTTGAAGTGAAACATCTAATGCGACTTCCAAAAAGGTTGCGTTAAACGTTTAACGCTACCATGGAGGGGGTATGAAAACATTTTCACTTCTTCCGTGCGGAGGGACTCCACGCACTATTTTTTCTTTTTTCTTACATACATAAGTGAGTGTACTAGGTCTTCTTGAAAATTATTAGTAATTGATATCGTTTGTATTAAATTGTTTTTAATCTCAAAACCTGTGACGGTTTCTGTAAAGTAATTAACTAATTAGGTGATTAATTAATAGCATCCCGAATTTATAATGTATTAAGCTATCTTGTTGTTTTTGCAACATCTTCAGAGATATTGCAATGAACTGAATATTCACTTCACATCTTGCTTGCTTACCCAAAAGTTGTAGATGGGATCATAAAAAGCATTAATAAAATATTTATTTGACCAAAAACCTCATTTTCAGCAAGACTAGCAACTCGCCCCGACTTTGCACGGGTACAAATTATATATCTAAATCTTCCTCATGAATCACTCTATCTATTAGTGAAAACCGCATGAAAATCCGTTCAGTAGTTTTTGAGTTTGCCGCGAACAGACAGACAGATAGACAGACGCGGTGGGGACTTTGTTTTATAATATGTAGTGAAATGTCCCAAATTTACCATAAATTCTTTTGACGGCCTGGTCCAATAACGGCTTATTCAAAATTTCTTGTCTTGTCAAGAATTTAGTCCCATTGTGAATTAAAAGAATAGAACTTATCATTATTAACATTGGTGGAAGGTCCTTTGAAAAATTGTGAACCCGCATTCAGAGCTTGTGATCGTCAAAACGTTCAATCACTCTTAGGTGTTTTATTGGTTGTGAGGTACAGAAACAGCTTTCTTGTTTGCTTCTGATCGAATGCTTCTTTACAAGTAGACTCAGTATGCAGTGACTTTTATGGTATGTAGTGGTTTGTGTATAAATATGTAAATAATGTAAGCGTACGAAAACAGTTTTATAATAAAACACCGTCGTAGTTCAGCCATTTTTACGCAAACAGGATTCAAGAATTTATTAAAATGCAATAGTGATAATTAGACTTAAAATCATATACTTTTTGGACAACTTATATCTATGATACCACATTACTTTAATCGCACGTAACACTTGGTTACATTTATACGCCTTGTGATTTTTTCACAGAGATTAGACCAGATTTAATATAAGTTTCTCTCATAATTTATTCTCTCGTAATTTAGTGGAAAACTTTAAAGGTTGTCCCACTGATCTGACTGAATAGATAGTTATAGATATAGATAAACGGCGGTTTAGTTTTATAAATTTATTTTAATTGGTATCATAACTACGAGACCTGTTAGATTGGTCGCCTAGAGGGTCAAACTTCACAAAGCTTCGACGATATAGTTTTTTTCTTTCAACACATTCCATACTCAAAAACTCCAAAAAGTTTATAACTATCAAATTCGAACCATTAGGCGTCGAAATTGGTAAAACATTGTTTATCTCTACTAAGACTAAGACGTTTTTTTCTATAATATTGCGAGTAAGAGATGGCAGGAGATTGCATATTCAAAGAATAGAATCAATGTACTCGATCTTCTATCCAATTCGTATCATATTAGATTCGCAAAGCGTTCGATATGATATTGGAAATCTTTGTTTCTTCATCGAGAAGCTATTTGTTGAACTACTTCTTATTTCATTTCAGCTGAAGCATACTCCATATTCGTTTCACATCGTCACAGTATATTAGACGGAAAGCGATGAGATCCGAAGCTTTCAAAGAACATAGAAAGGAAACATTTTTCAATACTTCAAAATAAACTTATGATACACATTAATACAGTGGAAGAGATAGATGCTCTCTAGACGATAGAATTTTCTAGAGCCTTTTTATTGAATTTTCTATTTTTTTCTAAAAAGGGACTACTTTTCAAGGTATGGAAATCAATTTGGTATCTGCAAATTGATTTTATTCCTATTTTTCATAATTAGATAATTATATTTTTATCGGACAGACTTTTGAAGGTTCTCCTTAATCGCAACCGATCAATAACATCAGCATTTCCGACTAACGATGAGATTATTTATATTCCGATATTATTTAACAAATTTGACTAATCTAACCTCAATAAGGCCTATATGATATATGTGTATTCGCCTTCTTTACTCGTGAAATTATTAAATTAACATTTGGATAAAACCGAAAACGATGACGGTAGTAAAATTCATAATACCGTTATAAGTATACCGATATAATTTCAAGACTCTGCTAAATGTTGATCGGTCAGCTGATCTGTATAGTATCGGTTTAATGCCTCAGCTCCCCCTTGCCTTTGAGCTGGACGAGCCTCTAATGCGTGACGAGGTTGTTACTGCCATCAGACAGCAACAAAACAAACGGGTGACTGGCATTGACCTCTTACCGGGAGAGCTGATAAAATATGGCGGAGAGGAGTTGCACACGTTGGTGTGGGAACTATTTGTTGGCATGTGGGAGGAGGAGCGCGTTTCAGACACCTTTAAAATATCGCGCATAAGTGCTCTCTACAAGAACAAGGGTGACCGATCTGACTGCAGCTCTTACCGCGGTATTTCGCTCCTTACAGCCCCCGGAAAGGTCTTTGCTAGAGTTCTCTTAAACCGCCTAATGAATTTGTCTGAAAAGGTTCTGCCTGAAACCCAGTTTGGCTTCCGACCGGACCGAGGCACATGCGAAGCTATATTCTCTGTGCGTCAACTGCAAGAAAAGAGCAGAGAACAGGGTTGTCAGCTGTACCTTTGTTTTGTTAACCTGGAGAAAGCCTTCGATAGCGTGCCTCGCGAAGCTCTATGGTTGGTGCTAAGCAAGCTCGGGTGCACGGAAAGGTTTGTGAGACTCCTCAGACTCCTGCATGACGAAATGCAATGCTGCGTTGCTGTAGACGGTGAACAGACAGACTTCTTCCCCGTCAGCTGTGGGGTGAAGCAAGGATGCGTCTTAGCGCCTACTCTGTTCGCCTTATACTTTGCGGTGGTAGTTAGAGAAGTCTCACACACTGTTTCTCAAGGAGTCCGAATCCGCTTCCGCACGGACGGCAGCCTTTTCAATTTGGCTAGACTTAAGGCTCGCACTAAAGTCTCATATGCACTGATCACTGAGATCATGTATGCAGATGACTTGTGCTTCCTAGCAGAATCCCCAGACGGCCTGAAACAGCTGATGTCCGCACTCCACCAAGCCTGTCGTAAGTTCGGCCTGAAGATCAGTGTCAACAAGACGGAGGTGATGTCCCTGGACATACACGGTCTTGAGACACTGACCATAAAACTTGGTGAGGATGTGCTGAAGCAGGTAGAAAAATTTCGATATCTGGGGAACACTATAACATCCAAGTGTGACCTTGATGCTGAGATCAATAGTAGGGTAGGTGCTAAGGTCTTCTGCTCGCATGACCTTAAGCTGGCGACTAAGATATCGGTGTATATGGTAATTGTGCTGCCGAACCTCCTATACTCCTCTGAGACGTGGTGTGTATACAGCCGCCACATTCGCACTCTGGATCGCTTTCACCTTAAATGCCTCCGTACCATCATGAAGATCAGATGGTCCGATAGAGTGAGAAACACTGAAGTTCTGCGACGAGCCAATGTTGGTGGCATTGAGGCCTATTTAATGCGTCGACAGCTTAGGTGGTGCGGTCACGTTTCTCGTATGGCAGAGGAAAGAGTGGCGAAGCGCATCTTCTACTCTAAACTGGAGGAGGGCAAGCGGAATCATGGCGGTCCCCTCTTCCGGTACAAGGATGTCCAAAAGCGACATATGAAGAGATGCAACATAGAACCATCTCGCTGGGAACGTTTGGCAGCACAGCGGCCAGAATGGCGCAGGATGGTGAACAGCCAGGTACGCGAGTTCGAGGTTCTGCGTAAAGCTGATCTTGATACCAAATCATCATCACCGATATAAGTAATTAACAAAATTATCTTTCTATTGATAACATGATCGATGTAAGAGTTAAAAATAAAAATTTCAACTCGCAGTAGTATAAAAGTCTATTAATACTTGTATTAATAGACTTTATTGATCCAAGTTTCTAAGGTGTGTTATTGATATAAGCACATGTCTTTTCTCACGAGGTTCGCTTTTGTGCTTGGTCTTTCGATGCATATTTAATCTGAGGAAAAGCGATCACTGTTTTGACAGGAATGGTTGTGTTTACTTTATATTTTAATTTAAAAAAGTGTCTTAAGTCTTTAGACCTGGTAAACTGTTTACTTGACCTTTTTTCTGTCAACATAGCTGTTGGGAGGCCGATTGTTATCCAAATAAACATTAATTGTTTATTTTGACCCTTTGCGCAGAGCTTGTTTAGGTGTCGTACTGTTTAAATTTCTGAAATGAACTGAACTGAACGTACCTTAGCAAATTATTCATTTGTTAAGGTACGCTCAGTTCAGTTACTATCAAAACTTTTGAATTCCTTGAAACTGACAGGGTTTTGTCATTAGTACTTTTCAATGAATCCTGCAGCAAGTACAACGAGGTAGTATATCGGACTCAATTCAGACCACACAGTGTTCCGATATGGAGTCAGGCCAGCGCCGATGCTTGGTGCTCACTGCTCACACAAAATTAGAAAGTACTAGTTCTCTTCGTTTCTGTTTCTGTTGCATCTTTGGCTTGTATCAGCTACACGCACAACGAACCGATGGAATCCCACTTACTCTCAGGACCATTGACACAATCATGATGTTCAACGAGAGGTGACAGTTTCTCAGGAAGCGTTAGCCAGGTTGACAAACTAGCATACCAAAGCAGAGCACTTCAATAGAGTGTGGAGTGTGGTAATTCTCGCAGCAGTCACCGTGGGGGAAGTACGCAGGAGTTAGCGCCCAACCTACGACACAAGTACTTCTGGTCTCCAGCCAATCTTCCATGAAGAGTCTTACTGCCACAGCTGTCGCCTGCCCTATTATAACAGTCCTGCTATGATAATGCACGCGACAACTGTGGCAGTCCGTCTTCCTATTTATACATCAATTTACATTACTTCAACACAAGGTTATACAACATACTTTAAGAACTCCTGTTCTTAAAATATGTAGGGTCAACACACTATTGTATTAATTTTTTTGTTTTCAAATCGAAGAAGGTGCTTTCTACCTCCGTCTACAAGTACCAAGGCTGTAAAGTAAGTAACTCATATATAAGTATAAATAAAGCGCTTGATTACTTCTGATTTAAATGTTGATATATTGAAGATTGTAAATTTAAGTGCCCTCAGTCACGTAACTTTACATACTTGTGTTTAAATATTAAATTGAATTAGTATAATTACTGCTAGGCTGCTTTCCATTGCATGCCGCTATGACCAGTATTTGTTGAGCCGCAATGCTTGCTGAAAGTACTAATTTGTTAAACACATTAGTGATGGCAGGCGTCAAGTTATTATGGTGCACGTCCAGAAATGTAATGCATGTTAGCATGTTCGTGTGGATTATGTTAATTTTATGATTTAAAAAAATTGTTTTAATTTCACTGAGTTTAAATGTGAATGACAGAAAAAGATATGTATTACGAGAAATTTTATTAGTAGAATTATTTTATGACAACATTCATTATTGCCCAGCAATAGGACACAAATAGATAAAGTATGAGAAGAAAAAAATTATGGATTATTGGTAATTTATCAAGACATGTAGAGAGTATAAGTACACTAATATGAGAAATTTATATGAACACCGTCTCGCTAATTTTATCTTAGTTATAAAAAAGTCGTAATCGTATCGTAATTTTTTATGATAGTAGGTAGTAAAGGATACTGGCGAAAGAACTTTCACCATTTTTAGGTTAATTTATGCTCACAATATAGTACCAACAGTAGTATATTATAAGGAGGATATAGGACAATAGTAGTAGGTATAGTTTAAGGGGCAAGGAGAGTATTAATGGCATAGTATTAAGTTTAACACAAGTTACTCTTGTGTTCTCTTCTAATTGCGTCTCCCTTAATATGAGGACAGGGAGAAATCTGCTGCTGTCTAAAGTGCTTCTGAGTATCGCGTTATAGACATTTCTTTAAGTTAATTAAGTTTACCTCTGAGAGATAAAAAGGAAATCAATTTTACTGTAACTGAGAAATCAACATACGATCTAGAAAATTAGATGAACCTTTTTTCTAACGCAATATTCAAGGTTAAGTGAAAAAGGTTTCACACGATGAAAATATTTAGAGTTCGTTTTATCAACGTCCTAAATCCTTTGGCGTCAGGTTTCCGAAAAATCAGATACTTCTACCATTCGGGTCTTCTCGATTTTATTTGTATGTATGAATATTGAAAAGTATTAAGGTTGAAATTAGAAAAAAAGTTGACAAGATTTGTTTTTACTTGAAGGTAATGATATCTTATGTGGCCATTAAGTGGAGGTTACTACATTGTATGAACAGGAATATAGGTCTAAATTTACATAATGTCAGATGTCCATGGCCAAGTAAAGCAAGAACATTGAGGATTAACAATGGGTGGTAGCAAAGATTTTCAAATAATATTATATCTTATCGATGTTATAGCATTATAATAACACATCATTCAAAGTTTAGATGTTTATACACTTTGCTATTTCTTTCGAAGAAAATATTGTCGGTTTTATATTTCAAGCTCACCCGTAGCTCACCGCTCACGTTACATCTTCAAGTGTCATTACTACAGACTGCATTACAACCATTTTTTTTTCATTTTGTCAAAATGTTGCTTGTGCCAAAAATTTAAACATTAATACTTCTGAATAAATTAAATATACTGGAAACATGCGTGATAGGGCTGTCAAATTTGCATTTATTAGATATTTGAATAATCTGCATACATTAACTTTGACGATGCGAAATATTATGAAAATAGAACAAAAATTACGCTTTACATACGTTGGCTTTTGTTGTGGTTCTATTGAAAACAATACATTTGCTAGATACAAATAATATCATATTTTAGGCGCAGTATGGCAGGTCGTATGGTTTTAGACGGTTCGATTCCGACACACCGCCCCACCGAAAACCCCGGTGGGGTGACGGACGGGGTGTTTCCCACCGCACAAAAGAAAAATAACCGGACAAGTGCGAGTCTGACTTGCGCACCGAGGATTCCGTAAGCAAACAATTTTGTAGATAGTACGTTCATCTCGGGAATCAATTCTCGAAGATTTTGTCCGTCTTTTCCGAAAGACAAACTGAACGTTATAATTCTAAAAATATTCTCCCATACATTGACGTACGACAAAGTCAACTTTTTAAAATAATATAATATAAGTTGTATTTGTAATCACAAAAACACATTTTTTTTTACCTAATTTCTTTTTTTAGGCATTTATTCAATAGCCAAACTTTTTTCCTCGGACAATCAATCTGGTTAATAAATGCCTGCGGTATTTTCGGACCGATACGACCTTCAAACCTCCTTAAGAAAGAGCGTACTCCCACCTCAAAGGCCGGTAACGCACTTGTAACTTTTGAGTTACAGGTGTTCATGGGCGATGGTAGTCACTTACCATCAGGTGAACCGTTTGCTCGTTTGCCCCTATACTATAAAAAAATAATAAAGAAAATAATTTATACGATATATAAAAGTAAACTTAACATTTTCTGACAAAAAAAATCTGTTGACCGTATTTTCCCAAGACGGGAACTTTGTTTTTTATTTGTGCCAACATGCCATTGAAAATTAAATATTTTATTAAAAGGTGGAATCTGAGATCGCGGGCCCGGTCCCGAAAGCCCCTCGACCCAATGATGTACATCTTCAATTTTGTTGCAAGCAGAACAATTTGGTGATTTTTTGATGATTTTTGATGAAAACTTTACTGATGGATAATGTCCGGATCTAAGTCATAGTACTAACTTAACATAGTTCCTACTTGAATTATTGTTAATGAACCATGGTGTACGAGCCAACTCACCTGTATGCTCTTATACCATATGCTTTTGTCTACAGACTTACATTCAAATTCTTTTTTCCACTCCTCGAAACCTAAATTTAAATCACTTTGATTAAAATTTAGGTACAAATGTAAAATAGTCCGGTACATAGTTAATTACCTAACCACCTACTGCTGCTAATTTAGCTATACAGTCAGCTTCCTCCTTCCCTTTTAGACCAATGTGTGCCGGAACCCATTGCGACATTAAGTCTTTACGACTTTTAGTAAAAGTAAGTATAGCTTGAAGGATGTCATAGGCAATTGCTGCCCCTCTGCGGCCAGAGGCGCATCGAGCCACATGTTTTAGGGCACTCTTACTATCTGTATAAATAATTTTTTTATTCAATTTAAGATTAATGACGTATGATAAGGCTTTATATATTGCATTGAATTCCAAAGACATTGTGGGCTCATTACAAGTAATTTCAAGTTTTTCACAGCTTCAATGGGCCGCAGACATCAGTATTTGGTATTAATTTCAACTTGACATGTCCACGGATTTCTGAGAAAAGGGTCTTGACAGATAGACAGACTAACAGACAGACGGACAACAAAGTGATGCTGAAAGGGTTCCTGTTTTTTCTTTTGAGGAACGGAACTTTAAAAAATAAATAATTTAGTTCCGTCTCTTGAAGAATTCAGAGAAGAACACATTTGGTGTAGTATTTCGTGAATTGTAATTTTACCATATTATATTATATTCTACCAAATAGTAGCGAGTATTTTTATAGCACCGAGAAGTAGTGCCTTTTTTTCTATTTATTTTTACTACCAGGACTAGGCATATTTTTAAGTAGGCTTTTTAAGAAGGAAAACTATCTAGCGTATAATTATGTATAAACAAGCCATAGTTAACTCTAAATTCGGTACAAGTTTTAATGAGTTCTGTAATTGAGGACTGTTAACAACTTAAATTAATAGTACTTACTTTCTAATAAACTTGGTAACTTATAGTTTTTACTTCTCAAAGGTTAAATAAATAAGTGTTTTAATATGAATGGCCATTTTCCAGAAGGAACCAAGAAGTTCCTTAATGTAAGTAGGAAATAAAATACGGTTATTTTTGTCCTCTTCGTTTTGTTTATTACAATTCTTTGCGTATGTTGATTTTGTCATAAAATATTCATACTGTTATTCCAAGAAAAACATATTTATTTTATTACATTCTTATTTGAATATGAAAATAATGCAGCCGCCTCTGCAATTTCCGACGTGTGTACAAAATTAATCATTAATGTAATCTGCGCAAGCATTTATGTACACTTACGGTGAGATTATTGCATTTTGTATTCAATTGCACGGAAATATCGTCATTTAAATGAATAAGGAAATCTTCATGCAATGGAATACATGAACATGTGTTAAATTCAATGAATGCGTTATAACGTGACGTTTAAAATCTGTTGATAAATACCTTAAGTACATATTTACTTATCCCATTATCTGGTGAACAATATTATATCCTATATACATTTGATAACATATATACCTTTGATATCAATTGAAATCATATCGTTGACGTGGAACGAGTGCCGTTGGTTGGGGCTGGTGATTTCCGAACTGCTATTACTTACATGTAGTAGTAGGTCCTCACATTTAACTTGCGCATATAAGCAATGTAACCAGAGATTTGTAAAAAACATGTTAAAAAAGAGTGTCCTTAAGTTTCTTGCCTGTTCTTCTCCACTGGATCTACGAATTGGAACAGGCAACTAGCTTCACCACTGATTTAGTCTGACTGACTACTACTCCTGACAATTAAAAAATACCCATAATGGTTTAATTGAAATAAATGATTCTGATTTTATATTATACATATACAGTATATAACTGAAGGGAAATAGGTATAGGGAAATCACTACATTTTATAAAACAAAGTCCGTCGCCGCGTCTGTCTGTCTGTCTGTTCACGATAAACTCAAATACTACTGAACGGATTTTCATGCAGTTTTCACCAATAAGATAGAGCGATTCATGAGGAAGGTTTAGGTATATAATTTGATAAGGTTTGGTGTAAATTGGTTGAAATATGATGATGATTGTTAAAGATGTCTCTGCTACCAGTGAGTGCGAAGCCGGGGCGGGTTGCTAGCGGATTATAAGTTAATCAAATTCTGTTAATATTATCTACAAGTATGGTCTTCCGGTCTTCTTGTTCCTCACTAGCAATCTGACTGTTTAATTTAGGGACATCTAACGCAGTACTTTCCTGCCCTTTTGCCTCAAAGTGGCCTATCCATTGGCATTTCTGCTCCCTAATAACAAGAGCTAACGTAGAACTAATTCTTCTAAGAGGGGTTTTCCAACTCTGAATCATGAAGGTAAGCGCCAAGTACTACCATGGCGTGTTGTGCAACTTACTTTAGTCTCTTTAAGTCGAGAACGGTAGGCCATGACTCAGTACCGTATGTCGTCACTACCAATAAACAACACTGCTTAATTTTTTTTTAACACTACAAAATTATACAAGAAAATTATGCGTGTGCATATCCATAAACACAATAATTCTGTTTGATATAGTTGGTTGATGGTACGCAAGAGCTTTCAAAATGTATATTTAATGCAAAATGTATATTATATATATATAATGTCTATTCTTAAGATAATTAAACAAACATCCGCAAACGCTAATCTATGCTTATAATAAATCTGTAGCGGGATGAATTCTGTACATTGAATATATTTAAAAAAATCGACTGAGGGGTATTAAGATATCGATACTGATGCCAAATATGCGATTCAAACAATTTTTGTCTGTCTGTCTGTCTTTCTGTCTGTCTGTCTGTCTGTTTGTATGTTCACGATAAACTCAGAAGTTACTGAAGGGATATGCTTGAAACTTAGTATGATAGTAGTTTGAGTGCCTGCGCAGGTTATAGGGTACTTTATATCCCGGGTTAAACTTTGGTTTCTACAGGAAATTCAATGAAAGCTGTAATAACATTGTAACGATAGTAGAATATATATATTTATTTCGAACTATATCATAGCGAGCCATTAGCTTATCTGGAGTAGAGTACGACTTCTACTCGGTTGGGTGCCGGATCGAATCCCTCTTTGACACTTTCCTTTTTTTGCACTTTTTTAATATATAAACTAATTTCCTTTTTTAAATTAGGTATCGCTTTTAATCGACGAAAAAAAGGAGGTTCTCAATTCGACCGTTTATATACATATTTCTTTTTTTTTATGTATGTTCAGCCTCCTCCGTTATTTATGAACCGATTTTGATTATTCTTTTTTGTTAGATAGGGTATACCTTAAGAGTGGTCCCATGTCAAGGAAGTCAGGATCTGATGACGGAACTCTGATAAAATTTAGAGAAACCCTCGAATATTGTAGAAACGAATAGTGTTTCTGTTTACTTTTCATTACTTTATGAGGTATTTGCGTTTAGAAATCATTACATCATGTAGTGTGTATTTTTAACAAAAATTTTAACCGAAGAAAAAAAATAAAAAGCAAAAAATAAATAAACCTTTTAAATTAGCTTAGTACTTAAGACTTAAAAGGTTTATTTATTTTTTGCGTTTTAGTTCTTTTCGTCGGTTTAGTATTTTTTTTTATATTTTTTATAAAATCACTCAATTTAATTAACTAATAAATATTAAGAGTACAAAGAGTCGATTTTTACCTGTGATGTAAAGAAATATTATTAGTTACATTAGATTTTACCTGCAAATAGTCATGTCTGTTTGATAGATTTCGAGTGAATGTATGATTTCAATGGTAGGATATCATCGTGTTTTTCTGTGGTGTTTGCTGAAGCAGCAGGAGTTTTTTTTCTTTGTTTGGTGATCCCAGGGTAATCGATAGCTGGTTCTTGATTATGCCTACGAGCTATTTAGCCTCTCGCAGTCATTAAATTCATAAATATGTTTCAGGGCATTAATAATAGTAACAACATCACACACCTCATACACGGCCGTCTGATCCTAAACTAGGCAGAGCCTGTGATCACGGCCACGACCACGGCAAAGCAAAAGTTTTAAATACGTGATCGCGTTGATTCCCGTCAACATGATTATATTAGAGTAGAATAGAATTTTTATTTAAAGCATCTATGACTTAAAAAAAAGTTGTTAGTTTACCTTAACACTTTGTTAGTATTACAATATTTTACTATATTAGATGCATGGCAGACACTATCGCCAAAAAAAGTACATCTATGCTGAAAAATTGATATGTAACCGGTGAAGTTTTTTTTTACACTTTCAGACCATTTATTTTCCGTTCGGTTACAGTAGTGTGAAATCTTATGTTACACCGTGACTAAACAAAGCTCAGAAGCAAATACTGACTACAGCAAGAGTCTCCCAATTGGTCGAATGAATCAAGATGTTAGGTCGTCACAGTTGTTTTATGACGATTTTCTGCGAGGAGAACATCTCGCGTAATCATCATCATCAATCGCGAAAACATCTCTACGCTAAGAGTGGCCGTGGGTGTATGAGACGAGTTTTATGTTCTTCACCCGAGCAGAGTCTCCCGTGACACCCTCGTCTGGACATCGCCCAGTTGACGTCCGCTAGCCAGTTCTGGGTGGATCATTGGAGGCAAAACGTCGCCGTACCGACGGTCAACTCATAAACGGTGCTGTGAGGCATACCGTGTGGTTTTAGTTGGGTTAAGCCTGATATACGGCCTCACCAATAGCCCGGTGAGGTGAGCTTCCACACGAAAAACAAATGAGTAATGTTACCACGGCCAAATTATGTCGTTATTTCACGTGTAAACAACCAAAACAACCTTTTTTGTACGGTCCAGGTTGTTTCACCGCCGATACAGTATAAAAAATCCTGCTTGGAGAAAGAGGTACTATGCAATAAGCGACAAATTGCTGTTTTCCGAAAAAAACGCGAACGAAGTCGCGGGCACAGCTAGTAAAATATATTTGCTTTTATTTTATTTAAAGGCACTTAGGAGCAGGGTAGTAGGTCTTGTAAGGCTTAAAAGAAATAAAGTTCTGTCTCGAAAAGTAATTTATATACGAGTACGTCAGAGCCCAGAGGTATCAAGCTTTGTTTTTCATTTAAGTCTTCCCTGTCCCTCCACCCTTTCATTATTCAGCAAAAAACTTTATTCTCGGAAACAGTATATTCAATTCTGATTACAGAATTGTTAATTTTTATTAGCTTCATGGAAAGTCCATTTTATTTCCAAATTCAATTACAATCGTAAGAAGAAGTTTAGGCAGCGTAAAAGTTTAGACAAAAAAACAATAAACGAAAGTTGTAAAGTTGTTTTAAAAAGTATCATTCATGGATATAAAATACTATTACTATACGCATCACTTTTCACAAGACATTTCTGTAAATATGTACTTTAAAGAATTATTACTGTTCCTTTAAAGTACATATTTCCATAAATGCCTTTAACAAAAAACTAAATGTGAATGTCTTACAAGAAATCCTTTACACATCTTGACTTAAATACCTACATATTATATTATGTAGAGCATCTTCTGGAGACGTGTCTTAATGCGAAAACTCGTCAAAAGTTTGGTCCGGTTGTCTTGCAGTTTAATACCTTTTACACAGGTTTAACCATGATCTTATGACGTAAGTTCAGACATGTTGAATATTATTGTGTTACTATAATTATTACTAACAGTAAATAAGGCATCTTTACAAACTTGAAAAGTCTCCTGAGGCCTTTTAAACTAATAAAATAGTCCGGTCAAAATAAACATTGAACTTCGCTATAATTTGCATAGTGCTGAAAGTTGGTACAGACTTTAAATATACCATCACACTAATATTATAAAGGCGAAAGTTTGTGAGTGTGTGTGTGTGTGTGTATGTTTGTTACTCTTTCACGCCAAAACTACTAAAACGATTGCGATGAAACTTGGTATATAGATAGCTGGAGACCTGGATTAAAATATAGGCTACTTTTAGTTACGATATTCCCACGGGATCGGGACTTACGCTGGTGAAACCGCGGGATCTAGTTATAAATAAAATAACAAAAGTCTTCATCTATCCTACTTCTGCAAAAAACTTAATTAAAGGTCAAAGGGCAAAAACCGATTTTTTATTTTCTCTTAAACAAATAAAACTGACAAAAGATGTAGATAATGGAATCGTCTACAAAATTGTCCTGGAACAGAATAAGGGACTCTCAGTATAGTCTAGTGTGCTTATTTAGAATAGTATACTTATTTAATTACCAATTTTCAGCTCTGTGTGAATTATTCCGAAGTTATGACTTTTTGTATCTGTTTAGACTGGTTTAAAAACATGATGGAATATTTTAACGTAGCATAAGTAGTAGCTACGTACATTTTGTCGATTAATTGTTGACGAAACCTTCATTTCAAACAATTTTCCCTGATCAAAGAACGTAGTTGTTTTGTAAAACAATAAAA
This sequence comes from Callimorpha dominula, assembly GCA_949752705.1. Lineage (NCBI taxonomy): Eukaryota > Metazoa > Arthropoda > Insecta > Lepidoptera > Erebidae > Callimorpha > Callimorpha dominula. The sequence goes on from OX457007.1 coordinate 15,107,870, forward strand.
GTCAGTCTCTTTTTGTAACTAATTAAAAATGTTATTGAGGGATATTAATTGTTTAAGTCTGTAATTGTTTTGAATACATAAGATTTTGCAAAATATAAAAACATTTGTTATCATTTCTTATTGAAAAAGCATATTATTCGTTGATTGATTCCTGTTGCTATGGTGTTTTTTTGGTAAAATATCATGTAACAATTAAATAAAAAATCATTAACTTTTTAAATTGGTAGAATTGTTACCAAGTGTAATACTTATTTACTTCTCATAGTGTTATTTAAGATTTCTTTTATTTTTTAAACAGAATTTTATTAAATATGTTATATTTGTTATAAGACTGGCCTGTTGGTCTAGTGGTTAGTGACCCTGACTGCTAAGCCAGACGTCGTGGGTTCGATTCCCACCCAGGACAAATAATTGTGTGATGAGCACGATAATTTGTTCTGTGTCTGGGTGTAATTTATCTATAATATGTATGTATTTAGAAATATATAAGTATGTTTATCAGCGGTCTGGTTACCATAGTACATACAGGCTCTGCCTAGTTTGGGATCAGACGGCCGGGTGTGAGATGTGTGGAGTTGTTATTTCCCTTTTAATTTTTTTTAGCACTACATACATTATTCATTCTTTTAGGAAGATTTTAGGCAGCCTTAACTTTAATGCTTATGAAATTCTTTCTCGATTTAGGCGTACTATTTCAATTCAAAATGATCGTGAGAAACGATTTCCATTAGGAACTATTCAGTCTGATTGAAATAAAAATCTTTAGAATAGAGATGTTGTCTTTAATTTCAAGACTGGTACCCCATTTCATACAAAATCATGACCGTTAGTAGATATTATCGAGAATTTATGTAGTGCTTATTGCTGAGCTGGTAGGAGCGAGCGATTAGATTTAGAAGCTTTGTGCTCTAAAAGAAATGAATAAATTCTTGTAGTGGCATTCAGTCAGACTAATCGGCATCGGTAAATCAAATTGACTTAGATTAAATACAGTGCTGAGTAAACCATTGAAGTAACGACTCGTGTAGTAGTATTAACTATTCAAGTCTTATTTAAGGATTGTTAAGTATTGAAAATAAATTCCACACACCCTAATTCCTAACTCATAGTTTAAAAATATTTTGCTGTTAAGCCTCATAGAAAGCGATCCTTTCTCAAAACCTTTATCAAAACTTGATTAAAGTTACTTTGACAATCATTGATAAGGGTTTGAAGTAATAAATTCCAACCCGCTTTGTACCGCTTTTATGGATAAATGATTAAATTTAAATCGTTGACAACTTACAATTTTTTTAAACGCGAAAGCTTTTTTTTTTTGTCAATAAAACATTTTTATTTCTGCCTATCAATTCCTTTCGTTAAAACTGTATTTCAAAGGATAAGAATATATTTGTAAAATGTTATTGAACTGAAAAATTTTGGATTTTGTTAGAATGGTTGAATATTAATGAACGAATCGTTATTATAGTTTGAAATTAGAATTGAAATAAATTAATTAAAATACGAACTTCGAACATCGAATTCATGTATACAAAAGGTTATTTATTTCTGAAAATGACACTAAAAAACGGTATGTTTCCGAATATAGTCATTCAAGAAAGTAAGTATACATGGGTACCCACTTTCAAACGAAGACAAAAAGTACAAAAACGTCTAGTATTTGTACTAGTAGTTCCTATTTTAATTTCTTAAGGAATGAATTTTCGAAAACAGGTGATACAGTAAACTTTTGTTTCTAACTATGAGCTCATTTATAAATTTTTAGTAAGTTTCCTACAAATTTTTATCCCCTATTTTAAACCCTTAAGGGATGAAGTTCCGGAAAAAACGCTCAGAGACGAAACATGCTATGCAAAATGACGAAGTTTTATGCAAACTTCCACCCCATATTTTGACCGCTTAGGGGATGAAATAATCATCCATCATACATCCTTCAAATTTCAGGTCTCTACAAGCAGCGCAGCGTTGATCCATCAGTCAGTCAGTCAGGACCAAGCATATAAAGGGTCTTTCAACAAGGACGGGTCGATGTTAAAATTGAATAAAACAAGATGTGTGTAGGATATTAACGAAATTTATTATTATTTGAAAGGCCCATTTATGCCATTATGGATGGAATATGACATCGGTCAAATGTGCGCCGCGGCTTCGTATGGTGGCACGAATCCGAAAGGTCCAATTTTTAATGACTCTGCTGCATAGATCCGACTGAATCTGAGCGATGGCCTGCGTTATGTTGGCTTTCAGGGCAACGGTCGATTGTGGCTTATTGGCATAGACCTGCGACTTCAGAAAACCCCACAAGAAAAAGTCTAGCGGAGTCAAATCACACGATCTTGGTGGCCAATTCACGTCACCTCTGCGAGAGATAACCCTACCCTCAAACCGTTCATGCAGAATGTCCATTGTGTCGTTCGTTGTGTGGCAAGTAGCGCCATCTTGCCAGAACCACATGTCGTTCACGTCCATATTGTTCAATTCAAGCCAAAAGAAATTGTTTATCATTGATCTGTAGCGCTCGCCGTTGACGGTGATGACCTCGCCAACGTCGTTTTCGAAGAAGTACGGACCAATGACGACGCCAGACCTAAATCCGCAGTAACTTTTTGTGTATGCATTGTCACCTGGGGAACCTCACGTGGGTTGTGGTCATCCCATATACGGCAATTTTGCTTATTAACAACACCATCCATCAGAAAATGTGCCTCGTCGCTAAAGATTATTTTTCGGCCAAAATCGGGGTTCTCTTCCAAGCGTTCCGAAGCCCATTCAGCGAACACACGGCGTTGTCTATGGTCATTAACTTTGAGCTCTTGGGTCAGTTGCATCTTGTACGGTTGCAGGCCCAAGTCCCTACGCAAAATTCTCCAAGTTGAAGTCTGCGAAAGGCCTTGTGCACGGCGAGAAATCGACTGCCTCGGAGTCTACTGAACACTCTCACGTACAGCGGCGATGTTCGCGGCCGATCTGGCGTTCCTTTGACGTAAAGGTGTTGGTTGGTTGTTTGCCGAACCGGTCGTCTCAAATTTGGTCAACAATCGTTGGAGAGTAGACTTTGAAGGGCCACCGCGTCTGCCGTAAAATGGGCGCAACTCGCGCAACGTTTGCACTAACGAACACTCATTTTGATAATAAAGTTTTATCATTTGCACATGCTGCTCAACCGTGTAACTTGCCATGCTGATTTGGCATTTGTGACTGAATAAGAAAAAACAGAATTGACAGATGCCGCCAAAACAAAATGGCCGCCACAGATTATTAACATCGACCCGCTCAATTTGAAAGACCCTTTATATCTTATTAATACTTACTAATATTATGGGTGGATGGACGTTTGTAACTCTTTCACGCAAAAACGTTTATCGCGAAAAGACAGACAGACAGACGCGGCTGGGCACATTGGTTTATAATATGTAGTGAAAATATTTTAATATTGGCTTTAATATAGGCTTTAAAATGAAAGGTATATCGCGTAGCTTGGTGAAAATTTTCACCAAGCTACGCGATATACCTTTATTGTTAATAAGCCATATGGAATGTTGTCGTGTTTCTAGGAATTACATGAAGTCGGTTAAATAGGCTTAATTTACTTGCACAATTGCATGTTCTAGAGCAGCTTTTAATGTTTCTACAATGCCAACACAAGAAAATATGACCTTATATATTTGTAAGCTATTTCTGCGACTATCAATTTGACGTGTTTATTTTTCAATAGCATAAGAGTTAGGAATTTGACTTGAGCGTCTACTGCGAAATCCTGTTACCTGTTTTGGAAATATTAATAAATAAATATTAAACCCGCATAAGTCCCTCGTTAAGTTTTATTAAATTTTCTAATTTTCCTTCTCCTGACAATAACAAACACAAAAAAAGAATTAGCAAATCGGTCCAGCCGTGATTCACGCGTGATGCTGTGACCAAGGTAAATAGGGATTCATTTTTATATATATAGATTTGTAGGAATAGGTATACCTGTATACCTCAATAGAAAATTACCTCAGTACTGTACATTATAGTATGCTTAAAACAAACAAATAAGTAATAAGTTACTTTAAAATACAGTCTACAAGTAACTTTAAATCAAACCTATCATGCAGTACATTCAAAACACAATAGAAGCAAAGTCCAATTTCATATTGTCGTAAAGAAAACTAGAATCATGCGAGTTCCAAGTCGATTGGCGCCACGTGACTCGGAACCAATTCCTTATCAGATTGTGGGGCCACCGCGGATCGCAAAGTGGGTTAATGAAGGACTATTTTTTTTCCATAAATTTTGTGGTATTTAGATGTAAGCGGGTCGTATGCTAACGTTTTATTAGATACGCGTAAAATGTGTGTGACTTGAATATCAAATTTTGTATTATCGGGTGAATCTGTTTATGTACACGTATTTTCATGGCTATTGTTCGTGAAGTGAGATTGGAGCCGACGCTTTTGTTCGCTACAAAGGCATTTGCTCCAATCTCACTTTATGCATAACGGAATATATATACATATAAATATACACTAAATGGCTACAGTAAATATGCAAACCCAGGAAACGATTTTTCTAAATAGACTCAAGATTTGTGGCAGCAATCTTGGTCCTGTAATAATTTAGCCAAGTTCTTGAGGAAAATCTGTTAGTTTTTGTATATTATATACATACATATGTATATATTAAAAAAATAAAATGAGCTCCTAGTTAATATAGTAATGCGATAAAAAAGTTAATTTCTAACTATGTGAAACCGACGAACCGAAAGTTAGGATAATAATTATATAGTTTAAAAAAAAGTAAAAAGAAACACGCTTTAATAGCAAACCCAATAAAAAAGTAAAAAGGAGTTTCACAATCCACTTCCTGGCTCCATCATCAGGTCATCTTTACTAAGCTTAATCTTTTGGACTCGTCAAAACGAATCATATCAGTCCAAACTCGAGGGTAGTGGCGGTAAAATGCCACGGGCCCCCGTCTCGAGGGGGCCCCTGGGCACCAAAGGCCCTGAACACAGGAAGCACTAATTACAAAATGTATTAAAAAATATTAATTTTGTATTTAATCAATATCAGTTATCTATTTTAATAAACCTAATAAAATACACGAATTAGAAAATAACGGGCAAGTCCGAGACTCACACACATCGGAAGAATTAGCCACGGGCCCCAGATGGTATAGTTACGCCACTGTTCGAGGGGCTCACTATTAAACCCTTTACTATTCACCTCCTGGTTCCATCATGAGATCATCTCCAAGATGCCAAATTACATGCATTGTCATTCAAACTACATATATATATATTGACTGGCCTGTTGGTCTAGTGGTTAGTGATCCTGACTGCTAAGCCAGAGGTCGCGGGTTTGATTCCCACCCACGACAAATAATTGTGTGATGAGCACGATAATTTGTTCTGTGTCTGGGTGTAATTTATCTAAAATATGTATGTATTTAGAAATATATAAGTATGTTTATCAGCAGTCTGATTACAATAGTACAGGCTCTGCCTAGTTTGGGATCAGACGGTTTACGGTTTTGGTAGATTATTATTATTATATACAAAGATTTCGATACGACGATTAGAAAAGTAGGTTTTTAAAACTGACTTCCATGATTTGTTTACATAGTTCGTTAGTTAGTTTGTTTTACAAATAAATGATTTGATTGATTGATTGATTGATTAGTTAATTACAAGGGAAGCAATTAAAAAGAGTGTTAAAAAGATTTTTTATTTAACATCAAATAGAGTGATTTTCTATCTCCCTCTTAGTTTAGAGTATAATGCTCTAGTATAAGTGTGTCTTAAAGATTTTATTATCTAATAGAAACATTTCTTTATTTCAAAGAATCAAGTAAAAAATGTTTTTTGCTGTCTAGTGGGCCGTGAGGAAAGGGATCAGTCGGGATAAGTAAGGTTGCCATAATTGGATTCATAGTAAATAAAGGTCTATATCATGCGATCACAATAAAGGAATCGGGTCTTGACTGTCATCATAACCTTATATCACAGTGATTTTCTAATGTTTGTACTAATAATAGTCTACGCATGAAAAGTCACTAATATTTTGGTAATAAAAAGATAGCTTATCTGTATCTTTTCTTATCTTAGATGATGATAGGATGATTGGAATGCTTTTAGTCAGTCTGTCACCACGGCTGGTTTAAACGTCAGGAAGTTCTCATTAATGTCTTTGTAAGTATATCATAGGACATAAAATTGTGTTATTTTCTTTTAACAATTAGGAGTTTGACCACTTAAACCAGGTAATTTACCAGGTGTTGCGGAAGAATGCAATGGCGATTCTCGCTCCCCCGATCATGGGCAAGCAGTGGAACACCGCGGTGGTTTTTAGTCGGTAAGAGTCCGACAGACCCTTTCGCCCCCCCGCAAGGGCGGAGGACATCCCTGAGGATCTTCCACCTCGACATCAAAAAAAAAAAAAAAAGTAATTAACCAGGTTTTACTAAACAATCTTAACATTTACAGTGCCTTGAACTTTTACCGTATTAACATATATGTATATATCTAATTGTATTCATAATGGTTATTTATAAATTTATTAGACCTCTTTTGTGAATAGATGAAAGTTGTAATTTAGTATTTTTAATTTTAATAATTGCAACACAAATTTTATAAATGGATTGTTCTGCTCACGAAACTTTTTTTAGTGTGACTTTGTTGTATTTGATTTTTTACAAACTTAGAACTTCACATCAAAATAAAAAATAATTTACTACACTAAAGTAATGTAGTAGATACTTTTAAAACATATATTTAACGTTGCGATAAAGTGAAGCTCATATATAATTTTATATTAAGAACAAACACGATTTATTTTTTAAATATTCAAAGAGAGTACTAAATTATGTAAATTTCAGTTTTTCTATTTCAAACGCAAGCGTAAATTAGGCGGGTATTATATGTATAAACTTACTGTTGAATGCTTAGAAATAATTTTCCATAATTCTAGAAAATTCACATCTTAAGTACGACTTATATGTAAGTACATGTAAGTTTATTACGTACCATCGGGGACATACACGTTCAAAAAAAGACAATCCTCCGAGTACTCCTTTTTCCTTATATCTTCCATTTGAGATTCAAGCAACTTCATAAACAAATCATCATGTTTCTTCACAGGGTACTGAACATCTTCCTTCTTCGGGTCAGTTTGCATACAGTCTGGGGCGTATATCGTAGCATTTTTCACGCCTTCCCATTGAGGCAAATCCGTATATTCAGGAGGAGTAAACCTTCTAAAATCTAGTGGAGGCTGAGCGTAAGGTATTCCTACGTAAGCCGCTATCCTTTTTGTACGAAACCTCGTAATATACATTCCCGCTATGGTCCCTTGACTTGCTAATGTTATTTGGCGCGGTTCTCTCGCTGCTAAAACTACAGTCATTTGCAGAAACAACACCAATAAACAAATCATTTTAATCATAATTAATTTTACAGAAACTGGCAACACATTTTTTTTATTTAGTATTCACTTTTAAAAATGGAATGAAAGATGTACAAAACCGTTATAACGAGCATCCATTTTAAATGATTGAATTGGTCACATTCAATACAGCTTAATTTAAATTGTTAAAGCGAACTAGAAGTGGTAAGATTTAGGGCCAGTCGTACGGACTTCGGAGTGTATCAGGGGTGTTCGTGTTCGAACGAAGGTGGTGCGTTACTGTTTCTCGTGCAGACTTCGACTCGTAAACAGTGGGGTTGTCCGTCGTTATAGCGACCAAGAAATTGCTATTGTGGGCTTTGTTTGTTTTAGAAGTGGCGAAGAATATTTGCTTGTGATATTTTTTTGATTACAATAAGTATATACTTACTGTCGATTGCTTAAGTAAGTCCTAGTTTTCTATTTCGAATAGTGTTGATTTGAAACATTAGCATCATTGTTAAAATGCAAATAATTTACATATAGTTTGCGTTTAAAAGACTTGATTTAAAGACGATTTTGCTTTAGTTGAGCCTGTTCTTTTAAGTCACATAAATATTTAATAATAGATTATACATATAATACTTAATTCTGTACCGATAAGGGAAGTTGTTCAGCCAATCCATATAAGCTGTAGATGCTAACCAAAGCCGCGAATGTAATCTGTTGCACAATCAATATGCTACAGATATTTATGTCTAAAATGATGTTGACGTTTCAAATAATATCAAAATAAATCATCTTATACGAACCAAGGAACGTAGTAAAAATAACAGTCGTAATGGCTTAAGTTAAGAAATAATGTAAATAATATATAATATAATAGCTACGCCCCGCCGTTTCAACGGCATAAGTCCCGATACTGTGGGAATACCGGGATAAAAAGCCAATGTGTTAATCCAGATCTCCAGCTATCTACATACCAAGTTTCATCGCAATCGGTTCAGTAGTTGTGAAAGAGGAACAAACATCCATACATCCATACATTTTACGTGGGAGAGCCATTCTTCGGCATGTATGGGCTGACTCGACTCCACTCGATACCACGGCCTCACAGAAAACCGGAAGTAAAACAATGCTTGCATTGCTTTTCGCAGCGTGAGTGATGTTACCGGAGGCCCTAACCCTTCCCTCTCCCCTATTCCCGTCCTTCCCCTCTCCTCCCCTCTGATCCCCTTCTCCCGTCTTCCCCCTCTCCCCTCTTCCCCTATTCCCACCTTAAAGGGCGGCAACACACTTGTGACTCTTGAGTTACAGGTGCCCATGGGCGGCGGTAGTCATTTACCATCAGGTGACCCGTCTGCTCGTTTGACCCCTATACCATAAAAAAAAAAATACTCGTAAACTTTCACGTTTATAATATTAGTAGGATTATCGTAACACAGTCACAGTGTTGTTGTTTAGGCGTTTATTTAGGGTACAGCGCCATGACTCCACGACGTTATTAGCGGTGACGCCGAACATGGACATTATGGGAACAAAGTTTTTCTTTTTCATAAGTCTCTCCATATAATGCATGAAGTTACAGACTTGCTTACAGTCAGGATATACTGGCGTATGCACGAAAATAATATTTTCATTAATTTTTATCTTCTTACCAGTTTCTCAGAACAGAATAAATAATATGACAATAGCATTAATAATTATTTGATTAATAATATACTAGCAGCGCCTTGCGGTTTCACCCGTAATATCAGGATAAGCCTATGTGTTCATCCAGGGTATCAGCTTCCTGCATACCAAATTTTATCAAAATTGGTAAAGCCCTTTGCGCGTGAATAAGTAACAAACATACACACACACACTCACAAACTTTCGCATTTATAATATTAGTGTGATACAAAGATATGACAGAAGTGGCTAACATCATTATCAATATCTGAAGGGGTTAGTAATAATTCAATTTATTTCCTGTTTCCCGTTCGGCTGTAGTTGTGCTAAAAGGAATGCTAATAATAAATCAGTTCTGCTTAATAGTGCGTATAGTTGTGTCATTAGGAACACATTCTGGGATGGCACAACTAGTTGTGCATACATAGTTGGTCCATGAGGAAAACGGGTTTTTAACTTTATTTTATTAGTAATTTTTTTAGCAAGGCATCAAGTCAAATTTATTTTGATCACTTAATTGGATTAAACATATTGGGTCGTTGGTATGGTCTCATAATCATGCCACCATGAAACAAGCCTTTCTAGCGGTGCAGAGTTAGGCAGGCGGTATTATACTTTAAAAAGACCATCTTTAGTACGTGTGGGATGTTACGTGAATTTCACGAAACGTAACGTAACTGGTTACTATAAGGGCGTCACTAGTTTCGAGAATGCGTTATTTTCGTAACTTATATCGTCTCTCTACTTAGTATCTATTGGCTACGCAACGCTAAAAAGTATTTTGCATTTTGCAAATACAAAATATGTCCTAAAAGGAATTTAAAATAAAATAGAAAATGCTTTTCTAAATAAAGTATTTTAATACAAAATGGAAATAGGTATTTTGTAATTAGTATTTCGCATTTCAAATACTAGTATTTTGAAAATGTGTCATCTCTGGTGATACGAAGTTCACTGGGACATCTAGTATAATAATAATATTATGACGTTAGATGACGTTTGCTGAACTGAATATAGTTTAGTACCTACCCAGAAATGTTGTTAATGCCAACTTCAAAAGAATATTTATGTATTGGATATATGTTACTGTAAAAGCCCGAATATTGGTAAATCCTAGGTTTTACCGGTAAATCCTAGGTTTTACCGATAAATCCTAAGATTTACCAACCGTTATTGGTAAAAGTCCAAATTTTATAAACAAGGGATAATTTTTCGAGCTTTAATAATAATAATAATATAACTCTTTATTGTACACCAGGAACATTAAAAAGCATTTCTTAAAATTACGGTTAATACAATTGGCGGCCTTATCGCTCTCTCTCTTCTTCTCTCTCTCTTACAGGCAACCATGAGATGGAGAAAAAGAAATGGAGATAAATTAGGGCAGTATGGTGCACGTTATTAAATTATTTAGTGACGTAAAATATCTTACTAGTATACATTCAAGTAAACTTTAAACATATAAAAAAATATAAGTACATGTGGGAATATAAAATATAGGTAATATATAATATAGGATACAGCGGCACAGTGACTTTAAGGAAAGGGCAAAAAGGAAATTATGTGCTGAGATGACCTAGTGATAGGTAGTAGTTCTTGACTAGTTTTTTAAAAACAGGTAGTGATTGTGCGCGTCTGATTTCCACTGGCAGGGCATTCCAAAGCCGAACCGCTTTAACAGAGTAGGAATTATCCATGAACTTGGTGGTGTCCAGGCATTTTTAATCTCAGGTTCTCTGACGATCTCAAAGACCTAGGATGCGTATCGTGCAAGAAATTAAACCGTTGTTTAAGGTAAGGTGGAGATAAGGGGTTAAACAGAATATTAAATAACAATGAAAGGATGTGTGTGTTCCGGCGAAGGCGTATAGGTAACCACTTGCGATATTCAGAAACATGATCATATTTGCGTAGTCCAAATACGAATCGTATACTAAGATTTTGGAGTCTCTCAAGCTTATTAAGTATGTCTTAGGTGAGATCTAGATAGCTGGCATCAGCATAATCAAGGATGGGGAAAAGAAGGGATTGTGCAAGCGCAATCTTAGTGGTAGTAGGTAAGAAGTTGCGAAGCCTACGTAAGGAACCTGCAGCGGCAAACATTTTGCGACTCAGCTCCTGTAGCTGAGGTACCCAGGACATACAGGTATATATATAATACAGTATAATTATGATAATTTTTAATTATCTACCTATCAGTTAAATACTGACATCGTTTAAAGTATTATCATTTTGAATATTTATTAATAACTAGTAAAACATAATTTAAAAACATTTTAAAATTACTTTTTAAATAATAAAAAACAAATGACAAAACACAATTTTCTGACAACTTCTCGAAGACTTACTTCTTTATCTTTAACAACTTCTCGAAGACTTACTTCTTTATCTTTAACAACTTCTCGAAGACTTACTTCTTTATCTTTAACAACTTCTCGAAGACTTACTTCTTTATCTTTAACAACTTTTTCTATCTTTATGTAATCCTTACCAATATTCGAGCTTTTACAGTAACAGATATATGTATTAGGTTGAATAAGAAAAGTCAAAATACCGAAATAACGTGGCTTTAGGGATTTCTTAGTATTAGGAACAGTTATTTCTCTCGGGGAATAAACGAGATATACCTAAACTGCTTAATTACAAATTGATGTACCTATGGAAGATATCTTTTTAATTCTGCGAATTCGTCGAGAGTTAATTAACGTGTAATGAAGACGTATAGAATGACAGTGTTTAAAATTTTAAATGATAATAATAATAAAATCGTTGATACATTAAACGTAATCAGGTTTTTATTTGTTTACGTACAAATGGGATGTTGGAGCCTCGTAAAAAAAATCGTCTTTATGCTAATGTTGATATATTATTATGTAGATTGTAAACAGTTGTGAGTTTTTATCGCAAAACAAATAATTTCTAACTGAAAATTATTATTTGATACATTTGTGTTCTTAAAAAGGGAAAGAAGATTGTGGATTGTTTTTTTTTCCTTCATAGACAATGTTTTTTCTCTTAAGTTCGACAGTGTCGGCTGGAATTATAAGTAGATATATAGATACCAATATTATGAATTTATGTATATTTCTTATGCTCTAACATCTGTGCACCAGTATGTGTTTTGAGAAATTGTTAGAGGTGAAGCCCGTGACTCCTTTTTATCATATGCACCCTTAAACATTGTAACTAAAGAGGTGGTTCAGTGCGGTTAGAAGGAATTTTCTTCCGCGGACACTCAAATTGTAGATACAGTCGTATCACAAAAATTGTGTAAGAGCTAAGTGTACGATTTCGTGTTTGGTTCGTCCTTGTTTACAAGTGATGTTACTGTCAATTTGTCTTGAAAACTAGTCTCTTTTTTTTAATCACCATATAATAAATGCGCTAAGGTTCTTAGTATTTAACTAACGCAGTTGCAGTAGCAGTAATTTGCCCGCCACCTGATTATTTACCTGCAATTCTGTCTAATTCTTGAAGAAAAAGATTTTATGTCAGTGTATTTACATTTATAAATGTTGCTAATCTAAAAGTGTATAATCTAAGCTTTTTTGCCGTGTCTAAATATTCGTTTTCTATACAAATAGCTGGTGCTAAGCTTGCGACGGCAGTTCGCGTGACAGCGATACCTGGAGTCATTGCATTCGGCTACCGTGCCCGAAGCTTTCGCCTCATCTCTCCAAGTAGGTCATTGCGACTGCCTTGTCGATCGATAAAATTTTATGTTTTATGCTGAGTTATTTTTTTTACAATTTGTTTCTTTGTTGGACAAATGCCCAATCAATTGTTTTGTAGCATATGTACTGCAATTCTAAACTACAGCAATAGAATTAAAGATCGTCGGCGGCCTACTCCACCTGTGGAAGGTTTCAGACAAATTCACGGAACCCTGTGGATGGCTTGATATAACTAATTTGTTCCTACAAATGTCCATAGGTTACAGAAGTTACCATTTGACAACAACAGGGATATCACCTACGCGTTGCGATCAAATCCTTGTTTGAAGAACGTCGTTATGGCAAAATCTGGCAGACCGCTTATTTTAGTATTTTCCTAAACAGATTTTGTTTATTTCGGAGTGGACCAAAGGGTAGGTAAGTCGTGCGTAAAACACCAAGTGTTGAATAGCATACGGCAAACGATCGGCAGAAAAACATTTTAATTAAATTTAAAAACAAGGATACACCTGTGTATGCTTCTTTACCATAAAACAAAGTTTTTGAATACAGAAAACCTCTATTCTTCGTACCTTCGAAGCATACAAATTCTTATACCAGTAATTTGCACCTTATTACCAGTTGCATTTAAATTGCCCGCTAATTGCAATATGTCAAGATGTCGTGGTCAGAACTAAATTGAAACTGCGAACCAACTGACACAACTCATAAGAACTACACGCCAACAACAAACTAACTGCGCAGTGAGTTCTTTTTGCAGTAAAAATCGAATAGAGTTATTGTGAGTTGTTGTCATTTGCAAACACGACAAGTTTAAGCCATAACCAGTAAAATATAAGAAATGGATAAAGCATTCTCATCCGAGGTTCTCTACAGGGTATCCCCTGAACCGGAACCGGAACGGCCGCAAAGGAGGCAAATAGACAAATAGCAAAGAATTGTATTTTGAAATAAAATTATTTGCTATTTGTATTATGACATTCAGAATAAAAATACTTCTCTTGACAGCCCTAATGAGTTTTTTTTACAATTATACGGCTGGAAAGCAACCGCCACCCGCAGAGCGTAGAAGAAACGCAGGTGAATACGAATAAGAATTATTTATTAATAAGAGCATATTGGCACAAAAAAGTCAAGAAAAGAACAACAAGAAAGTTCAGGGTTCATTTCTTTGTAATGGATATCAGCTTTACATCCTCCAATGAGATACATGCTTCTTTTTTGAATGCAGGTATATTATGAACAATTAAACCAACTTATCGATATCGTGGTTGAATTTGAATTCGACAGTAATAAAGTAAAAAATATTTCGTGTGCAGTAATATTTAGTTAGCCATCCTACGATTAAATACGGTGAGCTTATATTTACATTCTAACATACTTACTTACATTCACTATATATACTTAATAGATACGTACATTCAAAATAAGTCACATTTCACAAATCGTACGATTTTCCAGAACTGTTATCACCGAGAAGGCTTTTTCAGCCTACGACTGGTGACTCATCGCTATGTCTAAACCACTTCTATAAGTATTAGTAACTGAACTTAGAAAGTTAATTCCGAGTAACAAAGTTAGATCAATATTGGTCGGTACCTGCGACAACTTTGACATTTAGATTTACTTGAATGTAATACAAATTACACACAGTAATTTTATAAAATCTATAGTGAGTATGTATTATGAAAGCCAACTCGGAGGACGGAGTTTAAATTTTAGGAATTTCGCTATCATTAATTAAGAATCACCCGAGTATTGTCACTGTGTAATAAAAACGTTTGTTGCTTACTACAAAACAGAGCTTTGGTGTCGTGTCGACCTACTGTTTCTTAAATAACTCGAGTATTGTTTAATGCTTGAGTACTTAAGCATCGTTTCGTTTGATTGGAGTTAGTTCCGTAATAAATTGTTTGCTCTTGTGTCAGAATGGCGGGTGTCTTGATTTTGTTATATTTTTGTTTTAGCAGAGGTAATTTTTTTTTAATTTAGGTACAATTTAGTACTATTTATGTACAGTTCTGTACTATATGAGATTGGATTTGTTGTGTACATTTTCACTCACACAATCGTTTGGGAGTTATATTACACCAACATAACACGAGCTACTTTTGACCGCTTAATAAGTCATAATTTATTTAATATTAGCAACCCGCCCCGGCTTCGCTTCAACAATACTAAATATATCAATCAATTAACACAAAATCTTAACAAAATATACACCTAAACCTTCCTCATGAATCACTCTGTCTATTAATGAAAACTGCATGAAAATCCGTTCAGTAGTATTTCAGTTTATCGTAAACAGGCAGGTAGACAGACAGACACGCGGTGAGGGACCTTGTTTTATAAAACAATCATTTAGATCTCAATTCTATTGTCGGCGTAGTCGATAACCACGTTTATTCTTAATATTGAACTTGGCTCCTATTTTCACATTTATGTTTTTGATGGGATATTGCTTCTATGGATGGATTTTGGAGTGTTAGCAATAGCTGGAGCAGATCAGTGTCTCATAACTGTCATTCCATTCGAATTACAGTTAGTAGCTTTTGCCGGGAAGTCCGAGCCCTCTAAACGAATGTTGTAACCTTTATAATTGGTAATTTGTTCAGATTATAATACAGAATTACATAATGTGCAAAATTATATTCAATTTCATTGGAATACTTTTGCCAGTTCAAAAGGTCAACACTTCGTTCAAAAGGTCAACACTTCATTCGTTTCGTTTTATTATATTAGGCCCCTGCTCTTGATACTTGGAAATTAAATTTTACGCGGGTCTTCCTGTTTTGAACGAACGTTATAATTTTGTTTAATACTGACATCTGTTAGAGGTTCAATTTGACGCGAGTGTTTTGTTGGTTAACGGTACTGTTCGTGAGCCAAATGACTTCAGATGAATATTTCATTGTTGTAATTTAGAGACAGGAAGACAATTTATTCCACAGATACTTACTTATTCTTTTTATTTTTTCCTTTCCAAGTCAGTATACTGATGCATATTACCTATTACATAAATCGTTTACGTTAAAAATCGATGAAGATCAAATTCGATAGCAAAAAAATTACATTGAGAGAAGCAAGTCAGTTTCTTTACCTCAAATAAATAACTTCAATCAATGTTGCTTCCTTTTACTACAAATTCCATCCATGCTCTAACATAATTTTCAGATTAGATTTTTTATGTCTGTATGTATCTGAAGCAGTAGGCAGACGTAGCAAAATAGCTGTTGAATTTTAAATTTGTCCATAGTTATAAGGGGTCGGTCGGGGGGTATATCGTTTTCCATTTTATTTATTCTCTGAACATAGATCGCTATCTAAGTATCTCACACAATGGCGAATCAAACAAAAACAAACGTGTGATAAATAAATATATAGTGCTTACACTAGATTTCTATCCAAATGAGAATTTGCATAGATCACAATCGTGTCCCACATAAGGCTACAGTTGCCAACTATGTCGGATAGATCGGACATTCCATTTGTGATAGCATAGTTTATGAAATACAATGAACCCGAAACTTGAACCGTTTTCGGAACATATGTTCGAATTATACATGTATTGTATAGTGAATTATTTATGAATGAGGTCAAATTGGGGTCATCAGATATACTAGAAATAGGCCATTGAGAATGTCCTCTAGTTTTAGTTTGTCTGATGTTTATGTTTACGTGTCTAGCAATTTTTGGTGTTGGCCTACGCCAAAACAACAAATAGGATAAATAACTCGAACTAAGAAAAGAGATTTCTTAGTTCCCGTTACTTCGAGTTTCTACACAGTAAAAAGTATAGTGATTCGGTGATGGATGAATTTTCAAAAAAAGTGATATAGAAAACTGTTACTTTTAATCATCAGCTCATCTACTAATTTTACATTTCTAACTTAAAAAATTTGAAATGTTTATACAAACTTTCATCCCCTGCTTTAATGATGAATTAAAAAAAATTCTTTCTTAGAGCTTACTTACGTTATCTAAGGAACCCAGCAGTTTCATGTCCTGAACATTCTGCTATAGTCATAGTATCGTATAAACAAAACCATCGCGGTGTAAAATTTTATACCAAATCCGGGGGACGTTATTTGGTTTTACTTTCTCTGCTTTGGTTTATTGTTTAAAAAATACGAGTACATATGAGTCGGTTGCGTTTGATTCGGTTCATAAATGAGATAAGGAACAGGTCTTAATCTTTAAAGGAAATGAGGGAATCAATTTGTTGACTTCGAAATAAATATATAATATAGTAAGTTGTTTATGACAATAAACACCTTGCTTTGCCTCCTTAGCAAAACAATTTTGTGATCTAATGTTTCGCTAAAGATCGTCCTATCCTATCGTCTGTGGTCCAGATTGATCTAGTATAAGCATCGTTATATTATGTACATTAGGTACTTACTTTGTCTCTAAATTATAAGTATACATTATTTTTATTTAATACTATTTTTCTATTCTCTATTTAATAATAGACAAAGTAAATTATGAAAGTATGTGACTGTATCAATTGTAAAATTGAGATTTTTTACTTTTATAACAATTATTCAAAATGTGCCTTAATGTTTTTGTTCCCAGAATTTCGGAACGTATAATTTATGTTAAACTGAATACCACGTGGTGAACCTACTGGCACGCACACGGTACATAGAAGGGCGTACTTTCAATATTGTTCAATTTTACTGCAAGCGGTCACGTGATGCAAGACTGCATGTATGCAATACTTGTTGGCACGAGTTTAGTTTGAAATAATTAGGTACTTAATGGGTTATAAAACTTTGAATAATCTATATATGTATGTATAAACACTTAGTACAAGGAACCTACTGGTCTGATTGTTGTCAGTGCCAGTACCTACTTAAAAATATAAACAGCTTAATTAAGAACGGAATATAATTCGAATGAAATATTGGGATATTTTGTTAATTATAAAAGAACAACCAATAAACTCACTAGTACTTATGTGCAAAAATCAAAATTATGCATATTTATCACCGACGTAAATAAAGCATTCAAAATTCAATATCGTTTAAGACGAGCGTCAACGACCAGTATGTTATTTGACCTTAATGGCGGCCACGACGATGCTTTTGCAATATTTTACTGTTAAGGCTTTCTGGGCTCTGTGAACCTGTTATTTCAAAATTAACTTGTAATTTTGAGCAGATTACTTGCCGCAGTTTTTTGACCGAAAATTCCAAGAATTCTACAGCAACGGGATTACATCACTACCTACAAGATGACAACAAGTTATCGAACAAAATGGCACATTTGCGACAATAGCGACATAACTAAAAATTAATGATTTTAGAGAATGGCAATGTTTAGTGATTTCCGCTAGAGTATTTTGTTCTAAATATATAATGTACTTGTCGCTTTCTAACGAACGTTAGCATGAAATCGGCGTTGCATCTTTGTTTACTATAAAATATCAAAGATTTATGATCGTTTGGCATACTTAGTTCAATTCGACTGAATTTTAAATTATGTCGATATTCTCGCAAACAAGCGTTTGTATTAAAATAAAATGTAATATTTTGAAAAAAAAGGCTTTATATAATAGCTTAGGATTGCATATAAATAAGATATATACATGTTTTCTTATTTATATCTGTAGATTTTATCATTTATACAAACAAATCTATGAACTTTCAGTGACAATCTATTTCCATAGAAATTATAAAAAAACTCAAATACGTCATATCTCAGAAGTCCTACTAGTTAGGCATTTGGCTTTTTTTCAATTTGTAGGTAAGTTATTATATTAAGTGCATTTGCAAAAATAACATGCTCAGAATATATAGGTAATAAATTATAAATAGTTTTTGAAAGTTACAAAATACTTAATTATTATTTCACTTTCTCGTGCTAGGGTCTTCAAATTTATAATCCACTAGCAGCTTCCCGCGGTTTCAGCCGCGTAAGTCCTGATTCCGTGGGAATATCGGGATAAAAAGTAGCCTATATGTTAATCCAGGTCTCCAGCTATCCACGTACCAAATTTTATCGCAATCGGTTTAGTAGTATTGGCGTGAAAGAGTAGCAAACATCCATCCATCCAAACTTTCACATTTATAATATTAGTGGGATGTTTATTTTCAATCAACAATCAATTTAATATATTCAGAAAGGTGTTTTTTTACCAATTTCGAGAAATAAAGACAGAATCATGATTCATGGAGTTCAATGACCTTACATAAGGGAAATAGCTAATCAGGTATTTTGTAATATAAATTATTATAATGAAATCCTTTGATCTTTCAAATCAAAGCATAAAATTAGGATGTCCGCTGCTGAGACAAAATTTCATACTGTGCGACGTCTGCCGGTTTAGCTTGTTTTGCTCAGCATGAAGTCCCTCGCAGCCGCCACGGTGGACCTAGCCTATCTTTTAAGTACCTACATATTTGTCTTGGCACCGACTTCAAACAGACAAGTATTGTCAAATAATGTTACATATTTATAATATAAAGATTTCAAGTGTCTTTTCAATTAAGTTTATAATCAATTATATTTCACTTTGAGGTGCCCGTTGTTAGTAATTTTAATCGTAAAGTGTAAATTGTGTGTCTCATGATCGTCTTGCCAATGGGTGATTAATGTAGTGAGATTAATAGGCTTTCAGTCCGTGAGCAGTTCAATCTGTACAACCATTTTTGAATTTTAATTTTTGCTTGATATTTATTTAGGTCTATGATTTGGGTGTATTTATTACTTTTTATAGATAAGAAGGCTTAGCTCCTAATGATGTCTCCTGGCGAAAGAGGTACGATGTACTCGCGGAGAACATATAAGCCTGTGTTTACGCTTGGTCGCATCTGGTGTAGGAATTTGTTGGTGTTTCTAGAGATTGGCTAGAAGCACAAAGAGTTGCCTCACAATAAGAACTTGGCATTCGGCATATTTATAGATTGGTGGTGAGATATCTAAATGTTTTATTCAGCATTACTTTGAGTACAGAAAAACTTTTTTAGAGACGCCGCCCTATGTAATTAATATACATAAGTTCACGCCTTTGTTCTTTCAGGGTAGGCAGAGATAACAGCCCGCCATTTGCTTCTATCCTTATATATTATCCTTAGAAAAAGCTCGTGAGGTATTCACGAGCTTTTTCTGATGTCATTAAACCTTTCATACAAGCCCACCGACTTCGGGTACTTCTGACATGCCATTGTTTTTAGAACATCAATAATTTGATCAGGGTACGTTCGGTTGTGGTGGCCTCTTACCGGCCATCCCACTAACGTTCGGCTTATAGAGGTACTTGTTTTATAATTCGTTCCGAACTCATTCTTTTCACGTACCCAACCCACTTCAGCATACCCTTTTAAATTTTCGTCACTACGTCTTCTTTGAAGCCACACCTTTCCCGAATATCTACTTTCCTCTTTCTGTCAACCAACCTTACTGTGCATTTACTTCGCAGTGATCACATCTCAACAGCATTTATTCTACTTTCATCATTTATCTTCCATATCCAACTCTCACTAGCATATCTTCAAGGGGCGTGCTGGTGCCGCATGCCATTATGAACTCTCAGACGCGGCTTCTTCGGCACTGACTGACCGCTCATAAAGGAAATTTAAATTTAAGAAATTCACTAAGAAATAAACGACTAAATTTGGACGTACTTAATTAGCTGTAATTTACATTCTTTATTTCATTCTCCGAAGGCAATTCAACCACATCATTTTTTTATCTTTATCGCAAAAGAGACCTAGACCCATCTATATCTATATCACTCCGCAAAAATGGCGATTAAGGGAGTTTGCATTCGGGTTTCATTTTCTTAGTTACATTGTTACTCTAGGCAGTGATCACCTAACTACGCGCTACGCACTTGGTGAGCAATAAAATTGTTATAGAGCTATTGTATATCGGCTGGAAGCAGCACTGGACAACTTGTTATTAAAGTCTTCAAAAGTAAGCTTTGTTCAAAATTATTGCCCTGCGTTTGAGTTTATGATTAAGCTGGTTATAAGCTTCTTGTCAGCTTTGCTATAGCAGCGTCTTTGGCGTCTACGCTAGACCTCAATTATGCAGTGGTTATAATACGTAGCGGCAAAATTTAAGTATATAAACCAGACCATTCCAAACCATTTTCGCTTGGAAATTTTCCAATAACGATGTAATATACGGACCATTTCTCCCTACAATCAAATGGTATACGCCAACGGGTGTTATTATCACCGATTACGTTGCCATTTTAATATTAAAATGCTACTGTTATGGCCAAAACGACCTTGGAGTCTGACAGGTTGATTAGTATATATATAGCTATTGATTAAAATATTTCAAGTGGTTGAAGTTTCACGCCAAAGTAATGTCGTAGAAACGTGGAAATAATGGGCTTTTTACGATAAGACTTTAGGGGGAAAGACCGCACGTCCTTGAATCCGTTGGTACAAAACGTTGGAGTTATTTTTTAAATAAAATGGTAGTGAAATAAATAATTGATATATTAACTTTTTTTTAAATAAATAAAACTTAATAAATTTAAATCAGAATATACATTATATTCTGATTAACAATATTCGTATAATATGTTATTTTAAACTAGTTTTAATTTGGATTGCGTGTGGATAAATCAAAGGACAGTGGTAAGAGTCATTGTTTTGTTTGTTGTTGTTGTTTGACTGTAATATAACTAACTTAATTTTAAGCAGAAAATCTACGAAAATGAAAACTGAAAAGTTATAAATCCTAAGGCTGTGCATTGCGTTTCATTTATCATACACACAGAGCGTTGATAATAACACTTTTTAACCGACTTCAGAAAAGGAGGAGGTTCTCAATTCGTCAGAATCTTTTTTTTTATGTATGTTTACCGATTACCCGAAGACGCCTGAACCAATTTGGAAATTCCTTTTTTTGTTTCAAAGGGTATACTTCCCAGGTGGTCCCATTAAAATTTTATCGATAACAGTCCAGCGGATTTTGAAAAATCAATAAATATCTAAAAATTGTAAACATCGATGATATTTTCGTTTGCTCCGAAACATCGCTGTCTCAGTGGAGCAGTGCGTTTAATTGGCCTACCCATATTATATTTAAACAAAATGCATCTACATTCCACTAAAGAGCACATTAAAGTCGGTGATACTTTTTCTAAAAAGATAATTATTAGTGTTACATGTTGAAAATTAAACGTGATATCTACTTGTCTCGTTATTATCTTAGATAATTGGTAAACAGGACTTTAAAAGAACAATTAATTTGCAACTTTCTGAGTTTGAAAAACCATATTTCAAAACAATTTTTAACGCAACGTTTATTGTAAACATGCAACATTTGGAGATTGAAAACTTCAAAATAGTATACTTACATAATATATAAAAATAGTATAGTATATTTTTCATTATTTACAAAACATAAGGCCTTGTGCTGTAAGCACTCTTGATTTTATTTATCAACCCTTAATTTTTAAGTATTAGTCAGATAAACATGCATGGAAATAAATTTTCTAATTCGCAATACTTTTATATGTTTTTAACGTAGTCGTTTGACTCCGATTCAAAATGAATAGTTTAGGAGTTTAGTTATTAAGACCAAGTTAATTTTCATTTTCAAGTTTGGATGGATGGATGTTTGTTACTCTTTCACGCCCAAACCATTGAACTGATTACGATGAAACTTGGTACGTAGATAGCCGGAGACCTGGATTAACATATAGGCTATTTTTTCCCCGATATTTCAACGGGATCGGGACTTACGCGGGTGAAACCGCGGGGCGCTGCTAGTACTACATACGAGTATGTGTGTCAAGCTTCAACAGAATCTCACATTTACTTTTTCACTTCGCCATATTCTTTAGAACTACAGTCTAGAATCTCTCAACTTATAAAATTCTAAGACAGACCTGGCCATAACAAATTAGATTATGAAGGGGTGCGACGGGTTTAAGTGCAAAGAGAACCGATTGTGGATTAATGAACCCGAGATAAGAGAATCAGTTAAATTTGTTTTATTGAAAGGAAATGTCGATGTCCTTTGTAAAGGTTTGAGACTGGACAATAATTCCAATCGGTTTCAAGTCACATGTCCTTGCCATGCCATCGTCGCTAGAAATCTAATGTTAGTTTCAATAGTTTACGTGTATAATAAAATTACTCATACTAAAACAACTTATTTTAATTTATTATAGGTAATCGTTGATAGGCTCGTGCTATCTGCAAACTCGATTAAAATACTTATACCTATACCAATTACTTTTATAATAATAATACTCTTCATTGTACACATTATTATGACATTACAACAACAGAAATAAACTTCAGTTCAAAATCAACCCATTTTCTGAAAAAAAAAATGCAAAAAATAAAGAAATATGGTCATAATAAATGTTTTTAATGTGTTAAAAAACAACCTAAATCTTGCAATATTATTTATAGTAAAAGTAAAAAAGTGGCTCATACATTAGATCTCAATTGAAATGATCTTTTATGTTGTTCATAAAAACTTATAGAAATATAGTATTTTAACTGTAAAATCACGTAAAGCACGTAAATACGGCCTCTTAAGTAGAAAATTTATATTTTTATAATAATTCAATTTTTCCTTTTTAGGTACGAAAACCTAAAAAAGGTTATAATTCAAATTCAAATTATTTATTTCGGACTAAATCCATATTATTATAATAATAGTTAGTTGGAAATTAGCATCCCCGTATTCCATTTTAATTGCTAACGTGCATAAGCATTTTATCTGACTGCTGATTCACATTAGTATGAATCATATTTCTTTTCAGCGGCCATCATAATTGAATTATCCAAACGAGGTCCACAATTTGTAATTACTTTTACTAGAAATAAATTCCATGGAAATAGTGGTACACAGCATTGTTCTTGTACATGGTAGGTATTTTTTTAGGACTCCACCCAACCACATTCCTATTTCTGTAACTTCTATTAACTTAGATCGACAGTGACCTATGAAGCACCGAGCATGACACCCACGGAAGTCCGAGGGCAAGTCAAACTGTCTTGAATCCCGCAAGGAATTAAAAAGTATTTATTTTTCTTTTAATTGAAAACGACAAAACTTAAATAGCTCACTGAAATAAATTGCTATGTCGTCGGGCCCTGAGTTCGTTCTTATCCTTTCTTGGAGTTAAATTAGGTGAAATCTATGGCAAATCTAACCTTCGCTTTGAGTGGCGAATGACCGATAGTTAACAGCAATATAAATGGTTCAAGGGCACAGTTTGTTATTCAGAAACCCCAATGTAGTTTATCTGATTGTCTGTAACATATATTTTATATCGTATTTTTTGTTTTAGTGTTTTTTTATACCCATTAAGGTTGGTAGTCGTTAATTTATGGATTACGCTTGATGTCGTTGTTCGTAAAGGCCAAAAAAATGTTTAGTTTTCATAAAAATATGGATTTAATAAGATAATAAACCTTCGGCTCTGTTATTGACAATATCAGTGTTGATTTCAAATATTATGTAACATTTTTCTAAGCTTTTTAAATCTGAAATGTAGTAAAATGAGAACCGGACGTATAACTATCTATTTCTCTTCAAAATTCCAGACAAAGGGTTCTTACCTATAAATTACACTAGTACTCGATTCGAAAACTCTTGATGAAGACCAGTAATTACACTCAGTAAATCCGTCATAAAAGATAATTATAAGGTATTCTAATAATTTAAAAAGATGGATGACGTCCCTATAGGTAACTCGAAATACGACGCACAGGGTCGTAAAAATTATAATGCGATCACGCAATGCGAGCACGCACGTAGTCCGAATAAACAGGCTGTTTATTATGTTATTTTACTCGTATTGTTTGAGTCAGCTTGTGACGTCAATAATTTTTCGATGTGCTCAGTATTTTACACTTTATGCACATATGTTACATGAGCGGACTTAACGCCTTACACATTCTCTACAAGTCAACCATTTATCACAAGTTACAAAGTATTGATTTGATTTAGACTTTTTTTAAATACTTTAGAAGTAAATTGACTTTGAATGTCTCGTTTTATGTCGAGGACCAGTATAACTTGTACTGTTATTGTGTAGACTTGCCGTACCATGACATGTCAACATATATACATAAACTACAGGGGTCCGTTGCCGAAATTTACTTAAAAAGAAGTGCAAAGAATTTTCTTCACGGCTAAGGTCAGTTCTGTTCTCAGGGCCGTTTTTCCTATGACATACTCGAGTCGCTTGTGACAGAACACCGTGTGGTTTCCAGACGATAAAAAAAGGGTCATCGGACCACTACCAACACCACTACTACGTCAAAATAACATGCTATAAAGACAAAGCTTATCTTCATAAAATTGTGTTGATGATGAAGTACCTTTTGCTCGTAAGGATTAATACGCCATGCCTAATAATAAATCAAAATTATTTATTTCAATACCTACAATGGTAAACCCATTGTAGGTATTTTTGAACTGTCAGGAGGAGTTAGTTAGTATAAGTCGGTCGTGAAGCTAGTTGCCTGTTCCAAAACGTAGATCCTATGGAGAAGAACAGGCAAGAAACTCCAAGAAGACTCTTTTTTTCAACATATTTTTTTTACAAAGTTACTTGTTACATCTATACCATCTATACTAATATTAATTAAATTATATAAAGAGATTTAAATATTATAAAGAGGGAACATTTGTGTGTATGTTTGTAATGTTTTCACACAAAAACTACTTTACCGCTTGCGATGAAACTTTATATGTAGATAGCTAGAGACCTGGATTAACGCATAAGCTACTTTTTATCCCGACACACAAACGGGATCGGGACTTACGCGGGTGAAACCGCGAGGCGCTGCTAGTTGTTTATAAGCGCAATTTAATGTGAGGACAATGTAACATAATATTGTTCTAAAATGAAAAAGAAAATCACAGAGCTGCTAGGCAACATAGAAAATTAACTTAATACTTAAGTGAATAGGTAAGTACACAGTTCTCACATGTACAATTCAACTTTTCTAATTAACAAGGAATAAAAAGCGTATCATAACTACAATGTCAGCAGTGTATAAAATAATTTCAATGTTCTATAAAATTAATAATGTCAATAATAATAATCAAAATATCAATAAATATATAGGTACTTCAGATAAGAAACTAGACGAGTACCTACTCCTTGACAGTGTGACTGTGAAGCAGGACCGGCATTTTGCTAAGCATTTTTATCCTCTTAATAATGATCTAGTTTATAATAATTATGCTTTTTTTTTTTTTTTTTTTTTTTCTTTTATTGACCAAAACGTTTACAATATATTATTATTAAAGACTAAGCCACTCGCTTAAACCACGTAGGTTTTTATGCGAGCGTAAATTCGCGTGATAATCATCAACAATTATAACATATTTTCCATAAAATGTTTTTTTAAAGTTTTTAAATAAGGTTTATTAGTGATATATTTATGAATTATTTGTTCTGGTAAACCATTTACAATATCAGGTAGTAGGTAACGACATGTTCTAGTTCCATATAAATTGTTAAAATTTGGCAAAGAATATTTCTTCAAATATGACAGCTGTCTTAAATTACTTTTACGTGTTTGTTCACAAAGCTGGTCTATGTTTACAATTTCCTCTTTCATGATGGAAATTTTTATTTTAGATTGTACTGGTAATACCTGGCAGTATCTAAACAATTCATTGTAATTGTCACCATGTTCTGATTTGACATTAAGCGGCACAATAGCTTTTAATAATCTTACTTGCATTTTATATATTTTATCTATGTATGTTTTGTAGGTGCGGCCGTAACTACATAAACCGTAGCTAATAACAGAGTCAGCTAGTGCCATATACAATAAACGTAAAGTTTTGAACGGCATTTTGTACTTTAAAATATACAGTTTACTAAGTATGGCTCTTAATTTTTTACAAACATGTTCTATATGGGCACCCCAGTTAAAACGGTTGTCTATTATGAGGCCTAAGTACATATGTTTATTTACTTGATCTAACTTAGTACACGTGCTACTAGGCTTGCACATGAGGTTGTCATGAAGACATTCGTGATCGTGCGCTATTATACTAGGAGTGTAGCTACTCCTATTATGTGATGATTCTATACACATAAATTTAGTTTTTTGAGCATTTATCACCAGGCCGACGTCGTGCGCCCATTGACACATTCTATTAAAGTTTGTCTGAATTTTGAGCTCAGCAGTTTTTAAGCTTTTTTCAGCTACCACTAGGCAGGTGTCATCAGCAAACTGGTATACGGAACCATGTGCAAACAAATTACACATTTGGTTTACATAAATAATGTATTCATTTGGGCCGATTATTGAACCTTGTGCGGTGCCTTTATCTGTATTTATGCTGGTACTGTATGTATTTCCTACTTTTACTTTCGTGCACCTGTTTTGATGGTAATTTTTGAAGAGTTGCAATAGTGGTCCTCGTATACCAGTCTGCTCCAATCTCTCATACAATACATTATATTGTAGCATATCGAAAGCTTTGCTAAAGTCAACGAAAATAACGAGCACGTGACGTTTTTCATTCAGGTGCTCGTTAATCTCGTTGGTAAATTGACATAGTAATTGAGATGTACTCCGGCCTTTTTGAAAGCCGAATTGTTTACAATGAATTATATTATTCGAATGTAAGAAATGGTTCAGTTTATCTCCTTTATACCTCTCAATTATCTTGTCAATACAGGATAGAATAGTGATGGGACGGTAGTTATTACAATCTTCATGATTACCTTTTTTGTATATGGGGCGCACCACGCCTAGCTTTAGGTTGTCTGGGTAACTGGATGAAACGATGCATCTATTAATCAAATGAGTGATAACGGGAGTTATTTCTTTGTTAATATGTTTTAAATCAATTGCTCTAATTCCATCTAGGCCAGGGCTTTTATTAATGTTCAGTTTGTTGATAATTTTATATGTTTCCTCATTATCTATTTTTTGCATTCGCATCGTCACATCCAATCCTGTTTTCAGCACAGTCTGTTAGCTCAGTTAATATTCTTTTACCACACGAATTTGTATTTACGTATATGCTCGTTTATATAGCGTGCGTTTCATACAAATTTTAAATTTCTTCTCATTTAGTTGAAGAATATTATCAGATATTTTATTATAGAATTTGACGCAGTATCCCATAAAAGATGTTTGCACTTTTGCTAGCCTAAATTTTGGTTAAACGAATTTATGTCCATCTCTAGTAACATAATTATGTCTTTTACACTGTTTTGTAAATAGATGCAGATTTTTTTCTAACATACATTATGTTTTCATAAATATATTGACAAGGCACCGTCAAGATATTAATTTCCTAAAATAGATCCGTAAGGGATTCGCGACTACGTAGATTATAAATGGCTCTGATAGCTCTTTTTTGAATGAATATCGATTCTTTATCTGCAGCTATTAATGCTTATAAATTGCTTATTATTTTTTAATAAATGTTTGCCACAAAATCCCTTATTGTAACTTATGTATAAGAGATATATGGCAAATGAATATGGTATAGCGTACTTTTTTTTAGACATAATAAAGACCAATATTTTTCTAGAACATTGGATTGACGTATCACTAACCATTACGCCAGCACCAGGATAAAGCAGTGAAGCACTTTTTGTTCCTACTTACTTAACAAAGATCAATTGAGGGCTAACTGAGAGGTGTAACTTAATGCTAGATAGCCTATACTATTTTTCAGGAATGTGGCTACCATATACAAAAAGAATTTTTCAAATCCGACCCTACTGGTCCAGAGATTAGCGCGTTTAAACAAACAAACAAAAACTCTTCAGCTTTATTATAATATAAATAGGTATAGATACTCCATCTTTGAGACAAAAGGCTAATTCTAAGGCGCCCATATTACACTGTAGGTTTTGCTGTCAGTTTTGCCACGAACAAAACGGTGATTGACGAATAACCTATCGTCTAAGGCAGTGATTGACGGTTGCATGATGAGATTTTAATGTCGATATTATTTCTTCAATCACCAACGAACATCCGTCAATCATGACTTTTGGTAGGTAATGATTGACGTTTGCAAGAGCGTCTAATGGACGCCTAACTGGCAATTCTTCAACTTATGGTAGTAGTTACTTTGGATCCGTACAAATGTATGTTTATATACATAAACGTATTGTAAATATACAGATATATTATTATATTATTATCCATCCTATTATTATTATATTCATAATGTTTTACTTTATCAGCGGTTATAACTTATAACATAAAATAAAAACGTTGGGTGTGTTTATAAAATGTATTCTTTAATAAACTTTTAGTGTAGAACCTGATATTTTGCAATTGTGTTAAATTGAAATGAGATTTTAGCATGATCTGTTTAAAACCCAGCGATTTAGATCGTAAAATATTTAAACGAACTACGTTCGAAAGCCATC
The DNA here is from genome assembly GCA_949752705.1 of Callimorpha dominula. NCBI lineage: Eukaryota > Metazoa > Arthropoda > Insecta > Lepidoptera > Erebidae > Callimorpha > Callimorpha dominula. The sequence continues at coordinate 15,136,930 of OX457007.1, forward strand.
CATAAGATCGATTTATCCAGCTGAATCATGGCGCTTAAAGTGTCAAAGTGAAAGAAAGAAAGAGAAACACTTATTCTGACATGCACAGGACCGCACACAATTTTTTACAAATATATAAAAAACAAATATAGAAAATAATTTAATATTTGAGATTAATTTTATAGCTTTGATTCAATCCACTTGTGCTCTTAAAGCACTTGGGATTGAAGTGACTTAGTATGGTACATAGTCACTTCAATACCAGCGTTGGTTCTACTATTAGTCCAGGGCCAGAAATTTTTTTTTCCTAAAATATGTTTGGCCCTGGACTAATAGTAGAGCCAATTTTTACTGGTTTGTTGAACACGTGAAAATCTATATTTTCAGTGATTTTCATTTAAATAGACTATTTCTTTTTGTTCAAAAAAATTAAAACGAAAATATCGTATTTTTGCGTTTTTCTCCATAAATTACAGGCTATGTTGGAAATTGGTGAATTCAAAAGCTGTAGATATTTTAATTATCTAAAACTTGCACCGATAGGAGGTATAGTTTAGCCGGATATCGTAAAAATCATTACTGACCCCTCAAAACGACTATTTTTTCTACCCCACTCCACTTCCGGAACTTTTACCTGATTCTCTCCATTAGTTTTCAATTACAACCACATACTGCTAAGAATTTTTCTTCAATTCGGATTTTGAAAATCGATATGGCCTTGGTCTATATGTGGTACACAGTGTCCTGGTATTTAATAATAAATATGGAATTACATTTCGAAACGAACTATTTGAAACCTCCAACTTCATTTTGTTCTCCTTGTGCCCATGGACGGCTGTGATAATAATTTGACGGGCGCGGCGGCGCGGCGTCGCGCGACGCGTGACCGTGAAAATATATCAAAACTAGCAGTGCTTCGCGGTTTCACCCGCGTAAGTCCCGGAATATCGGGATAAGGTCTCTAGCTATCTACATACCAAGTTTCATCGCAATCGGTTCAGTAGTTTTGGCGTGAAAGAGTCACAAACATCCATACATCCTCACAAACTCTCACGTTTATAATATTAGTAGGATTGAGCCAAATATTGATGTGTATTATCACGCCATAAGTTGAGACTGAAATGGACTTAACCGATTTCATTCATCACTTTTTTTGTTTTCGATAATTCTTTGTGGAAGGTTCAGGAACGAAAAATTAATTAATTTGGAAAGATTTCACCAACATTTTTACTTAAATGTAGTCACTAGCTAGCAACAGCTAGTAGAAAATAATGTCTATTTTTAATATGAATTTATGAGATGGTAATTTACAACATTTTAATAAGTGATGAATAAAGATAGGCTAACCTTGTGGGAGACGACGTGCTAACTAAATTACAAACTACTGTATTCTTCGAATTCGAAAAGATTCAGTCTTTTATTAAAAAATTATTTGAATCAAGACACCGATCAATCGATAGGTTTTGCTATTAACTTCATCACAGTCAATATAACAGGCGAGTCATTTTAGTTGCCCCCTCAGACAGAGCAGGAAGTAAAGGATTAAGTATAAGAACATGAGCATTAATACTAATTTACGTTCACGACAAGAATATCCAAGGCTTCGGATTATTCAAGTTTAAGTGCACCAGACATACGCTTCTTGTATGATACCAAAATATTGTTCAGTAATAGAATATTTATTCAAATAATATAATGCTCAGCTGTACGTGACATTGCCGAGTTACAAAGCAAGCATACTAAATATACCTGTACCGCGCAAGATCCTGCAGGGTTTGTAGTTTGAACTTGGAGTTACACTTCTGAGATAAGATAACTTGGGAAATGTAAACAACGATCAGATGCAATCATGTTTGGTTATCAGTGAATAACAATAACACCAAAAGCTAGGCAATCATTGTGGGCAGCGTATTTGAAGTCATTTTGAGAGTACGGTGACTTTACTCAATCACAATTAGAAAAAGCTAGTAAACTTGCTCTGACTACTTTTTACATATGTATGTAAAACTCACTGAAGAATGCTCTCTCCTTACTTATTGTATTTCATAACCAAGTAGTTACTCAGTTAGCTTTAGATGCTTTAGGTTTAAAAAGGGTCTACAGACTACAGATTTTCACAAAAGGATTGTTAAGGTTTCTAAAGGGTCGGTAACGCGCATGCAGGTCCACTGAAATTACAAGCCTCCATAGGGTATAGTTATCGCTAACCATCAGGCGGGTCTTATGCTTGTTTGCCACCAACTTGGTATGAAAAAAAATTGTTAGAAAACGTAAAGGAAATGAAATTACTTACCGCAAGAACACCTTCTAAATAACCAATTTCCTAAGACGCGCTTCATCGCACTTATAAGATACTTAAAGCATGAAAGCGCTCGATTACAAACGAGCTCGTCTAACAAGCCAATTAGGGAACTTTGATGATAGTTTTATGAACTTTAGTGCTTCTGATCAAGTTTAAGATATTCTAGTACGTTAGTGTAAGAAGGCTAACTATTCTCGGAAACTGTTGTGCATATTAATATAATTTCTTGTAAACGATCGAGAGAAACGGAGATTCGAGTGGAAATATATAATACTAGCTGTACTCGCGGCTTCACCCGCGTAAGTCCTGATGCCGTGGGAATATCGGAGTAAAAAGTAATATGTGTTAATCCATGTGTCCAGCTAGACAGCTGGACACATGGATACGTAGATACGTACCAAGTTTAATTGCAATCGGTTCAGGAGATTGAAATTTCTTTACATCCTCACAAACTTTCACGTTTATAATATTAGTAAGCTCATTTTGCTACCAAAACGTTTCTGAAGATGTCTCGTGTATAGGCGAAACACGTGATGAAATGTAATTTCGTGCCAGCGGAAGATTGCATATTATTCGAGATACGCCTGAAAAGCATCACTCACTGGTGAGGGTGTTCAGTTTACAATGCCTGTTTGTAACAATCGTTAAGTTCACAACAATCCTCGGCTGTTGTCATCGTTTGGAGTTTACAAACCAAAGGTTGAGTGGTGAGTCTTCAATTACAATATAACGATGGATTTCTGCCACTTAGAATAGAATAAACTTTATGGTACACCATTAAAATATTGCTTACAGTGACTATACAAAATTAATATATACATAGGGCGGTCCTATCGGTAAATGCAATTTCTGCCAGCACGTAACACCTGGTTTAATTAATTATTATAGGTATTTTAATCAACTTCAATGTAGTCATAGGTATTCCGTAGAGCGATTGAATCTCAATAGGGCTGAATAAAGGAGTAATTAACATATTATTCCATTCATAGAGTATAGGTATTTGAAACCCCTAAGCAAACATCATGTCGTAGGTTAACTTTCTAATGTGTGTGTGTCTAATTTTCATTGTTCCGCTTATGTCATATAAATAATATAATATCTTTCTTAATCTTTGTACTACTATTATAGAAAATAAGCCTCTGACAGCCATATGGAAAGTGATTACTATATAGGCTATAGTCATACTTAAAATTGGAATCACATGGAAAAATCATTGCATTATGTGCCAAACTCAGCAGAGCCAGTACTGTGGTAACCAGACTTCTGATAAACATACATTATATTATATATTTCTAAATACATCCATATTATAGATAAATTACACTCAGACACAAAACAAATGATCGTACTCATCACACAATTATTTGTCCTTTGTGGGAATTGAACCTCTGGCTCAACAGTCAGGATCACTAACCACTAGACCAATAACAGGCCAGTAAATGAATCTATTTTAACATTCATTCAACATTTCTTATCTAAAGTGAGAGCATTCACGTCGGAGGTGTGGGGGTGGCGAGCGGTGCGATAATAACTTGAAATCTTGAAAGATGGCCACCATCTGGCACAACACTATTTAACACACATATATAACATATACTTACCCCACAAAATCAAAATCAGCGAAATGACAACACACCTCTTAAACGGAAAATCGAAGTAGAAAGTCTTTTTACACATGTTTGAACTTTTGAAAGATTGGGTTGATTCGATCGATCGATCGATCGATCGATCGGTTGGAAGGTCGATGTTTCTAGAATTCTGCCCGTAAAGAAAGTTCTTAAAAGCAAAAAGGTCAAATTAAATTATTTAAGGAAAAAATTAAGGATTTTCGTCATGAAACATTCGGGCTACGTCGTCAACAATATTCTTTTGGATTGAAAGGGTTAATGTCGCACACCTTGCGGAGTGAAATGTAATCTAAGCTGATACCACAATGTCACACGCCGAGAATTCCGAGTTTGGTGGTGAACAGTGGTACAGAATACTCGTACATAACACTAGTGCTAGTTTAACTCTGGAACCTAGATACATATATGTATATTTGTATGTGTGGTATGTATTTGTATTTGTAGGTATACTACATATGCACAAAAAAAAAAGATGTTGCGGTCAACTTGCGGTCACTTTTAGTAAATTTAAAAACGGATCATGTTTCTTCGTCATTCAAGTAATCTATGTTTTTTCTTGTATTTTAAGAACAAACCTCTAAAAATCTGAAAAAGGAAGTTAGTAATTAATGTTTGAATGGGTTTCTCAACTGATTGAAAAAATATGTTACTGAAAATAAAAATATTCGAAAAATACAACAAACCTCTTGACAATACAATCATGTAATAAATATTATGTATTTTTAAACCCTAAAAATATAACTCGTATAGTGTTTTTACCCACACGTCTATACGCATTATTTATTATTATATAACTCGAAACTTCTTTTTTAATTAATGACTCTTCTCATTTCATTTCAGAATTACCATTGTTAGGGATTTCGTAGGTCCGAGGAAGGAGGGAGGTCGTAGGTTAGTAAATGGGATATGCAAAAGGAAATTCTTAAGGTGCTTTTTTAACTTTAGTTAGAAAATTAGTGTTAATGTGGTCCAAATGGTTCACGTACTTTTAACAATTCAGCTTAATTATAGTGATTCTTTTCTCTTTCTGACAGAGAATATTATGTTAAATCATAAATTTTATTTAATTTCTATACATAAATTTGCGACGTAAAGGAATAAAAATATTTGTTTAACAAACAAACCCACAAAAAGTTGAAAAAGCTGTTGGACACGAAAGTTGATTATGTTCGTTTACATTCGTCACAAGGACACTTATAATAAAGGTAGGGGAAAAAATTTAAATGGCGTTTAGATTTATTTAATTTAGGTAAAACCTCAAATATTGCATTGTTTGTTAACGATTTGTCATTTTTTTAATACTTTTATTTTCAATTTTAGGGTCAAGTCACTGTAATTTATCTCGCTTAAGGTGGTGTAATCATTTTCTACCTGTCATGCTGTCCATTTTAAAGGAAAAATAAAATGATGTTATGAATCGCACAATTTACTATAATATTGTTTGTGCCTCATTCCTGATATTTTATTACGATCAGTGAATAACAAATGAGGTTTACAAATGGAAGTTAAAAGTAACTTTACGGAACATTATTTTCAATATAGCTCTTCATTGGTTGTACTTTACGGTTATTTATCGAGGTTATGTCTACGTGTTGTAAGGATTTTTTACAGTAGGATGCACATTTTGCTTATTTTTTCATTAATCCTAACTGTCTGTACTAATATTATAAGTAACTCTGTTTGTCTGCTAAGTTTTCACGCTTAAATCGGTGAACCGATTTTGATGAATTTTGGCATGGAGGTATAAATCTGTGCCTAATAATATTGTCCTGTAATCACTATTTCTATATAATATGTTTTTTATAACACTGTTCTAGTTTTTGCCAACGGTTTCCTTTGCGTTTCAGTTATTTTTTATCCCTCACGAACAGTATTTTTTTTCTGGAAGAGGTCCTTTTTTGTCCCTGGACAACGTGTACCTAATGTACCTATCCTAAATTTTTAGTGATCGGTTAAGTAGGTAAGTCGTAAAATCGTACCAAACCAAAAAAAATTAACAAATTTACACTCCCATTTAGTTTAAGATTAGAAAGTTACGTAGTTTGATGAAGCCTTAAAAAATATGTTATTTCCTACCCGTTTGAATCTAGAATAACCGCCAATTGGTTCCAGCAAGTAACTGTTGTTATTAATGGACGGAATTTTTTTGTTAGAAGTGGTTTACAGATCCTTTTCTATTCAGTTTTGTTATAAAATAAACCTTTGTATAGGTGACAGCTAGCCATCTTTCATTAGAGAATAATAAGAGTAGATTATATGTGTACCAAGCCAAGTAGTTATAACAGTATTTACAGGCCCCACCTAGAAACATTATACATTGTAACTATTAGTGTAATACATTTACTGCGGGAGAGTCATGCTTCGGCACGTATGGGCCTGCTCGACCGAAGTGATACCACGGCCTCACAGAAAACCGGTAGTGAAGCAATGATTGTGTTGTATTTCGCCGAGTGAGTGAGGTTACCGGAGGCCTTAACCCTTCCCTGTCCCCTCTTCCCCCTCTCTCCTCTAGTAGCCAAGGGGATTGCCCCTTTCCCTACTCATACCTTAAAGGCCGGCAACGCACTGGTGACTCGTGAGTTGCAGGTGTCCATGGGCAGCAGTGGTCACTTGCCATCGGGTGACCCATCTGCTCGTTTGCCTCCTATCCCATAAAAAAAACATGCCATTGACATATATATCACTTGCTAAATAAAGGTTCTACAACTAACATTGAAAACGATGAAAATAAGGAATTGGGAAGTGCAGTTCAGTAAGTTACAAATTAAAATTTCTGAATCAAGCGCTTTACAAGACGCGGTGTGTACTTATGTGAATTGGCTGCAACCGTTCTGCACTTGGCTAAGCATATAACTTCTAACAACTAACTACCTTCATGTTAGTTTTAACCCTGCTGCTGTCGACAATTTTAATGTTTTATTTTAAAAGGGGGTCGGGGGCTATATAGTGACTCCAAAAGAAAAACGTAGAAGTGTTATGAAGAAGAATGAAGAAATTCTCGGACGAGTTTATCATGAAAGGGTGGTTGACTGTTCCTTTTGAGTAATTCCGCTCTAATACGCGAACAAACTTTAGTAATTCTTCAAAGTTTGAAACCTTATGTTTTAGGTACTAAGAAGTATTAGGTAGTTGTAATATTACAACACCATATACAGACATATTGGTCTTTGCGCCCTCAGTGGGATGTCGCCCGGAGGTTTTGATGCGGTAAAACGAAGAAGATTTAACGACAATAATACTGTTTAGATACATGCTTTTTTTGAAGTGAAAACTTCTTAAAGCACGTTGGGCACTTTTGGTATGGGGAAAAGCATTGAACTCGCGTGACCGTCACGCTCAGATGACATTTAGACGTGAGTGTGTATATGTATACATATATATGTGTGCATGTGTTTTCACTTCTGACTTGCAGTCCTAAATCTTTTGTTTTTGTTGTATTTAGCAACCCTCAAAAAGTTTTAAGTAAATTTACTAAATACTTAACTCTATACAAATGGATGTTGTAAAGAGAAGTATTTGTTTTGTGTTGGGTAAAATGATATATATCAGAAAATATCACATTTCGCGCGCTCTTTTCTGTTAAAGAAATGTGTGTGTAGATGGCACTTAGGCAGTTTTACGTCACAAAATCAATTAGGCTCAGATTAATTGCAACAGTGTCAATAAGCTCGGGTGGTGAAGGGAAGTAGGGTGGGAAATGTTTACTTAAACCCTATGCGAGTACAAAAATATATCAGAACCAGGTTTATAAATTTAATAGTCGTTCATTCCCCGCAATTTTACTTGCGTTTATAGTCACTGCTCCGATTCAAAGGGTCGTAGCGTGATGTTACATAGTCTATAACCTTCCTCAATGAATACAAAAATAATAATTAAAATCTGACTGATGGTTCCAGGGAAGCACGTCATTAAACAAATAAACAATCAACCAAAAACACTCGTCAGCTTTAGAATATTAGTTTAGAAGTTTTGTTGGCACATGATTTGATTCAGTTTAAAGAAGATATTAAAAATCTACTTCGTGAGTCATCATGATCATCCAAAGGTTTACTGCTAAGTAATTTATTAGATACTAAGTTCATTTACATAGCTTTATATATCAAAAATTTAAATATAAAAAAAATGATCGCTGATATAAAAATGTCAAGAAAAAGCTTTTAAGTTTTTGTAATGAATTCTGTCGCCTTAAATTACTAAGCCATCAACCTTATTCAGCTTTGAGTGTTGCTCCATTTTATATTTAAGAATATTTAACACAATATGTCATTTCGAAAATGCTCGTCTTAAGCCTCCAATAGATAAAAGTAAAAAGGATTACCTTTTACACTGTGATGGCAACGCGACTCGAAATATAATAGATTCATTAAGAAATAGTATATTACTATAATTTATATTGGGTGTATATATATTACTCGCAGTTAATTTTTGCCTCGTTTGTAGAAATAAACACTCACATTGAAATTTGATAAATGGGATTGTGAGGCTCTCTTACTTCATTTTACAGGCTCTACAGAAACGTACAACGGACGTTCCAACCTAATCATGATTAAATGATATTTTTCCGTTTTAAGTTACTGTTTAAGTATGAGGAGATAGAACTGCTTGAAAATCCTATTTTTCTTTTATGTACTCTTAGTCAGACTTCACAAACTGTCGAAACGACTAGAGTTTTGAGAATTCGGCGCATACAAAACTTTATTCGCATTAACGAAGTTTTTGAGGTAACATAAGCATGAGTTTCATTTGTTTTACTTTTACAAGTTTCCGTATAAAATAAACCTTCATTAGGTTTATATTATACAGAAACAGTAACAGCTATAACTGATTCGGTAATTTGCAACTTATTCTACGGTAGCTACGATCTATGGAATAATGTTTTCTCAGGAAAGTGCGGGTAAGTGAGGTTCTTGGAAGATGTAGAAATTTGATATACCTGAGCCACTTGCACAAGTGAGCTTCACTTAGGGTACCCCACTAATAGTGTTTTAATTATTGTACACATATCCATACTTTTACTAATATTATAAATGGGTTTTTTTTTTGAGTGGAATCCCAAACGTGTCATCACCTTACCGGAGCTAACGGTGAAGTGGTATGTCGAAACCACACGGTGTTCCGTCACAAGTGGGTCTATTGCAGGGGCCCGGGTATACCGTAGGAATCAAGCCTCCGTGAAAAAGAACCTAACTACTGGCTAGGAATTACATTCTCCTTTCTCACCTCTCATCTTTAGAATAATAATAATAAAGGTATAGGTCGGTATGGGGTACGCAGGAGATAACCTGATCAAATTGTTGATGCTCTGAAGAAGCTGTTGGTCAGAAGTACCCGAAACGGTACCAAACCCGTTGTTGTAATCAGCATTTATCCAGAAAAAAAACATCAAAAAAGTGCCTTAAAAACTGGATCTGCAGTACTCTACAAGAAAGTTAAACACATCGTCCTTACATGTTTACTCTGTTGATTAAATATCTTTAATGTACTTAAAACATAATATATGGCGTGTGTGTGAGTGAAATGACGAACGATAGAGTAGAATGGAAGAATAAAACATATTGCACCGACCCCAAATAAAATTGGGACAAGGGTAGGCAGATGATGATGATGATGATGACTTAAAACACATCTACTACACTACACACTATAAATAACAACTAATTCGTTAAATGACAACTGATAGCCGACCGCAACCCGCATAAACATTATCCAAGTTTATTGTAAATGTTTTCTATAGACAAACATACTCGTACGCTTCTATAAAGATCCTACAATATTGGGCTTCCGAGAATTTATCATAATACTAGCTGACCCGACAGACATTGTTCTGTCGATTTTTAATAAATTGGTTTGCGACTGTTTTCATCCTATAGATTATAGAAGATTTTTCACTTTTAGATTTTCCCAAAAATTTTTTTCGAAACGTCTTCAAGATTTTGTTTATCTTAAACCCCCTGGTTTAAGATAAACAAAATCTTCGTACTATAACGGTTAATTTAAAACCAAATTTCCAGAAATCCGTCTAGCTATTCTTACCGCCTACCAACAAACAGGCAACGGCATTTACTTAGACATTCATCGCGCCCTCTAACGACATAATAAAGGAAGTGTAAGTAGTTTAAATGTGACTAACTAGATGGCGATACCTTACAAGAATAACAAGAACACAAGAAAAACATGAAAAGGTTGACACAATAATTTTGATTTAAACTTTCTATTGAGAAAAAATCGTTTTGATCTTCAATTTTAATACTTGAAATGAGGCACAGCTGTAGAGTTTTACTGTGACGTTTGCATGTTCGGCTTAAAGGTCACCAAGCCATGAACTCCATTTTGTTATGAATGATTTTAAAAGATTTTTAAATCATCTGTTGACCTGCTCAAACATACAAAATAACTTTAGCATGGCTAAACGACTGGACTGCTTTAAATGTTTTTTTTAAATGCCTGACTATTGTTGCCGCTAGTGAATAAAGATCTTATTTATTTCCATTGAAAATTTTGATGATGAAATCAATCAGCATTGTGCTCTACATAATTTTTTCTGTTCATGTATTTGTGACAGACTTCCCCCTAAGAAGCTGGACCGATTTTGATGAAACGTTTTGTGTGTGTTTAACTGGGTCCGTAGGTGGCGCCCGGCAGGTGGCGTTGCAACTGGGTTTGTCTCAACGTAACAAATTCTTTGATTCGTTAACTATCGAGTGATGTAATTATATTTTGGATGTAGATAATATGTAGCTGCAAGTTGGTGGACGCAGTTTGTACTGTGTCTACTAATTTAGGTATCATTATAGTTATTTATATTATAGTATTAGTTTTCTGAATTTCCTCCCACCATGACAGTAAATAACAAAACAACTCACGTGAAAATGGAGTGTAAAGAAAATCTTATAAAATTTCACTATTACAGTTAAAGGTCTCAATCGCGTACATCATGCGTTCGCGTTTCGATGGACATGGATCAGCCGTGACCATTGACAGTGTAATGTTAGCTCATGTCTTCACTTGTCTTTTTTATTTAAGTAGAATCACCTGTATTTCGGCAAACGCCAATCTTTTTTTAAATTTAAAGGGGCAAATGTAACGTTGATGACCGATAGAGGTCCTGCTTTCAAAAAATGCTCTTTGTTAAAAGCAGGACCTCTATCGGTCTGAAAATTATAAGCGGGCCGATTGTATGGCTTACATTTTGTAAGTGATCGAATTTTGTTTACTCAGAAATCGCTGTGGAAGCGTAGTGGTTAGAACGGAAGTTCTGGAAATTTCGTGGATCAATGAGTTAGCTTGTTAACAAAATATCTGTTCACTCTACAGACTAATGACAATTACAGATCATTTTAATGAGGGACTATAACTATTATGAGAGAACTTGGATAATGTTTTATAGGGGTTTGTGGTCTGTTGGGTCTGTTTTAGCTTGCTTGCTTATAAGTTATTACATCAAGATCAAAAAAAAAATACTTTAATTCATTATTGAAGTTTAATCACAGTATTTTTGTTCATGAGCTATAACAGAATGTTGCAATTACATACATTTAACATTCATTTTGAATTATAATTCATTCATGACCTACAAAAAGTTTCACCAAACCGTTTTAAAAATCTTATAAAATTTAATTCAAAGGAGTTTTAGCTTATTTTAATGATATGCAAACGTAATACAATAACTTAATTATAAAAAACTAAAGATCACGTAGGGCACGTCTTTGTTAATTAATTAAGCCAATTAATATCTTACTTTTATTTTGGATTAACTCAAAAACAACAGAAACCGCATTTGAAACTCTTAAGTGTTTCTGAAGAACATACAAAAATACTGAATCTCACCAAGACTTCTGACGGACTATGAAAACATATTTTATTACATCTATTCACGTTTTTTTTTTAATTTTCTTGTTATGCAATTCTTAATTACCTAAGCTCTTAGACTCTGAGAAAACTATATATCCTAAATTATATTAGTGTCAAGTCTTCGAATGCTATGGAGTATGGATTCCATGAAAAGTAAACATTAATCGGTCGGCTAATACATTCCAATTTCTTCTAATATATAGTTGCTTAGTTTTTAATTGCTTAAAACTAAAAGTACCTACTATTACATGAGTTACAAGCATTAACATGAAACTCTTTACTAACTGGAATTAGAGTAAAACTTAGGTTTCACGTTGTTTCTCAAACACTAAATTGAATGAGAGTAAATTAGTGAGATATTCCAGAGATATTCAAAGTAAATTAATACTGCAAAACTTGGAACTGGTTACTTTTTTTAGAAATGGCTGCAGTACAAAAGTTTTTATGACAATGCGTCATTTTATGTACAGCTGCTCTTTAGCAGCTCTACACAAAATCATAATCGTAATTTTTTATTATATCGTTGACACGGTTTATTTAGCCGTTTACTAGTTTATTGAGGATCATAATGATGGACAGGCGTACAGTTCAACTAAAATATATTTATGTATATATATTTTTGACTTGTGGAAGCCCCGTTTAGGTGAAACGGGGCTAACAGTAAGGGGGTATTCGAGTGGGCCGGACTCGAACCAACTAAAACCACACGGTGTTCCGTCCCGTAGTCTTATTGCCAGGGCTTCAGGTGTACCCTCGAAAGGAAATCCCTAAGAACCCCGGCAGACTTGGCCGCTTGTTGTTTACCCCATCTAATTCAAAGAGGCGCGAGCGGAATACGTGGCAGCTCCGTCTCAAGCCTGCTTCTGCTAGGGCGACAGGTAACCCATCCCATCACCTTCAGGCAAGCGCTCATGGAGGCCGGAGATCGTCTCGCTCTCTCGGAAACCTGGTGCCTCTTCTTCGAGACGGGAGAGTACTAGTTCTCTCCCGTTCCCTTTCCGCCGCCTCCTTGGCACTCATCACTTCCTCGGAAAACGAGGCGACGGAATCTCATGCGCTCTCGTGCTGGACCATCACCATGTTTTCCAGCGAGAGGCTACCCACTTACCCACACCTAAGGCAGTTGCCACGTCGGCACGTTGCCGCGACTACGCAGGGCAGTCCACCAGATACCCTAATATAACCTTCCTTTTGGGATTTACATCAGTTGGTTAAAAACTTTAGACTTTTTACTTTATAATTCAGTTTTTAAAGCTTCAATCTTACTGTAAGGCGTCGGCACAATACCAAGAAATATTCTCATGAAGACAGTGTCACTTATATGAGAGTTTTATTCTTTATACTATACATAAAGTGTCGCTCCTTAGTCGGAGAAAGTTGAGAAGTTACGTACCTACAGCTATTATTTCGAGTGAGTCACATAGTTAGCTGCGATTTAAATGCATTAAGTAAGTCCACATTTCTAGCATTTGAAGATATCTTATTGTATAACTGTGCTGCTTCGAAAGCAATTGGTGTTGTAATATAATTAGATTGAGACTTTGGTAAGACAGAAAACTAGCATGTCTGCTTTGATATGTTTGTTCAACTCTGAACGGTATGTGAATGCTAAATCTATATTTTATTTGGGACCAAGTTCGAAATAGACATACAATATGTACACATATGTCTATGAACATACGTTAATATTTTATAACATCAAACTTTTTGGTTGCAATAGAAATCAGAAATTTATTTGCGACTAGCTGCGCCCCACGGTGTTACCCGCGTAAGTCCCTCGGTCCAGCCGACCAAGCGAAATAGGGATGCATTTATTTTATATATATATATATATATATATATATATATATATATATATATAGATACATAGGTATAATTGATGGTGGTGGATTACATTTGCTTGAGAAATGCTTCATTATAGTCAACTGACTGAGTTGAAGAATTCGCAACTTTTTTATGATATGAAACCCTATGTCTGGTCCCCTATGTCCTCGATTGTACCCTATTCCCTTTTCTGCAGGCCTAGCAACGTTTTTAGCCTTTCGTAATTCATTACACTGTAACTTTGACGCATACAGACAGACTCAAATAAATGCAAAATAACGTAATTAGAAATATATTATAAAAATCCTATTTAAAACAAAAGTACACTATAGTATTTTAAGCTAAAGAATAATTTACAATCTTTGACATTATGTTTGAATTTGAAACACAAATACGAGATTCCGAGACGATATTATTTAATTAACGACTCATTTGTTTTATATAAAATGGAAGATGTAGCTATTTAATATTATCTTCTTATGCCGCTATTTGTTTAAGTCAAAGTTATTATTATATCTACCAATGTAACTTGCGAAAACTAATATATAATTCAGAGTAAGTTATGGCACAGATTACTAATGCCGCGTTCCAATAAACAATAAACGATTCGCTTTACTTACGGACGGTAAAATTTCGTTGATTTTCAACGAAAATTTTACCGCCGAACGCAGCATAAGTAGTTACTACGTAACACATAAATCGCTCCCTACAAAAATATCGATACCTACCATTTTAATTGCCTTCTCTTTACGGGCTTTAAAATGTGTTTAACATACAGTTTAATAATCTAAATATTCTAAATATTACAAAAACAAGAGCATATAGGTTATAGGGTCATTTAAAAAAAATACATAAATACTGCTGCCGGGATATTTTTCTCTTACACTATCTACATTCCTATACTGCACATAAACAACCATGTCAATTTTCACAATGAATTTTACAGTATTTAAAGAACATATCAATACGATCTCGAATTAAGTTTTTTGTACTTTAAAACTAAAAGTGTAATGCAGCTGTCGACAACCCACTGCGCGAGACTGTATATAAGGTCCGCCAGCGGACGAGCGGTAGCAAGTAGGTATTTAGCGCGCATAAATGTATCGAGTGCCATATGCCTGGTTATAGCTCAACTGTACTTACTTATATTTGAAAGATCATCATCAGTTTTGATTGCATATAATATATTTACACTAAACCGCGACATTTCATAAACCTACACTATTAATTTTTTTTTATAATAAACGATTAAGGAGAAAACAATAAAATAATAATAACTCCACACATCTTACACACGGCCGTCTGATCCCAAACTAGGCAGAGCCTGTACTATGATAACCAGACTGCTGATAAACATACTTATATATTTCTAAATACATACACATTATATATAAATTACACCCAGACACAGAACAAATTATCGTGCTCATCACACAATTATTTGTCCTGGGTGGGAATCGAACCCACAACCTCTGGCTTAGCAGTCAGGGTCACTAACCACTAGACCAACAGGCCAGTCGAAATCAATACACACACCACAATGAAATATCACTACTACTGGCATGTTCTCAAATAATGTCAAGAAGTAGTATGCTCTCGGTGTGCTTTGTTAAGTTCGTCAATGAATGTGAAGGAAGAAGGTAGTAGAGAAAGTACCACTAACTGTCGTCGTTTCGGAAAACTCTAATAGGCTTGCTCTATTCTGAAATCGTACCTCGCACGCCCCACTGTATCACAGCAATGTGTAAATGTTAAGTTGTAAACAGTTTCAAGTAATACATCAGTTTTTTATTATCTTATCTTATTGGGCTGTATTTCGGCTGTTGTGTAGTTAAATATCTTATTATATTGAGAACTAGCTTTATTGATAAGCTATGTCTTAAGTGGGTGGAGAAATATCTAATGAATGTTGCTGATATCAACATTTAAAGCATTGAAGCCAATTATACTTTTCACAAAGGAAAAATGGTAATAAACATTATTACCATTCAATCGTTATTGTTTAAATACCGTCTTATTGAACAGAACTGTATTTTAAATCATGCAAATATTCCAGCTTGTTAATATGAAGTTTAGCTGATAGCTGGGTGTATAGGTTTAATCAATTATTACACATAGTTTTCGAGCTAGAATTGGCCTAGCGCCTCTCAAGCCACTATGCAGCTGTTAATAGTGTTACGAGCTGAGGTTCGGGATTAGAGAATTATACCAGATTGTTACCGAAATAGACACACTTTATTTTAATAGATCACAAAATACACAGGGAAACTAGCAACAACACAATTACAGTAATTTATTATCACTAACTTCTTAATCCACTTACACTTAAGTTGCTGTTAATTCACTGGACACTCACTTGAAAATAAACTCACTTGACACTCACTTGAAAACTAACTCACTACTCCGCAATGCCACGCTTTATATAGCGAAACGGTACTTCCAGAAAAGTCGCGATACCTTTTGTAAATTCTACACAACAAATAGAAGCCTCTAAAACAAACTAGTATTTTCTATTAATGGGTTACTAACTACTTAGTTCCGTGTTGCCTCAACAGATGCCGTGTATCTTTATTTTGTAGCTCTATACGACTTCCCTAGTCGCCAATAGATGGCGGGTTATTCGTAACACTGCCCCCTTCTTAGACATGCTCCTCCCGAGCATGATTATCCCCATGAAAACGCGCCAACCGATCCACATGGACGATCTTGGGTGTGCCCCGCGGTCCTTTTTGAATGCGGTATGTTACGTCATTGAGTCTTGTCACTACTTTGTTAGGTCCGTCCCATTTCACTTGCAGCTTCGGAGATTTCACTTTTTTTGCGAACCGGGTTATGCAGCCAGACCAGTGATCCTTCCTCAAAGCTTCTGTCAGTTTTCTTTCGGTCGTACCGGGTTTTCATTTTCTCCGACGTCTGCCGTCCTGATTGTCTGACGTGCTCGTAAACGTCATTCATCTTGCTGCGTAAATCGTTGGCGTAATCCGTAATACTGAGCGGAGTGTCAGGGGGAGTGCCCGTGATTAAATCCGCAGGCAATCGAAGTTCTCGACCGAAGTTTGCATAGGCTGGTGTTACTGACGTGCTTTCGTGGACCGCACTTCGGTACGAGAGGAGGAACGGCTGGATGTGTTTATCCCAGTCTCTTTGCCTGCCTTCGACAACTTTTGCCAAGTACCTCTCTAATGTCTGATTAAATCGTTCCACCATTCCATCAGACTGAGGGTGGTAAGAGGTGGTTCGGGTTTTAAAAGCACCCATCACGCGGCACGTTTCCTGAAACAACAGGGACTCAAAATTCTTTCCCTGATCGCTGTGAATCTCTAAAGGTACCCCAAAACGGCAGAAGACTTCATGGACCAGCTTATCAGCTACCGTGGTCGCCTCTTGGTTCGGTATCGCAAATACTTCCGGCCACTTTGTAAAATAATCCATGACAACCATGAAATACTTGTTGCCATCTTCACTCTCCGGAAATGGACCTGCCACATCCACGGCAATACGTTCCCACGGAGCTCCCACATTATACAGCTGCAATGCACCCCTGTTGCGTGTGTGAGGTCCCTTCACTGCTGCACAACTCATGCATTTTCGACACCAGTCTTCCACATCGTCGCGGCAGTGGATCCAATAAAACCGCTCTCGAATCTTCAATAAAGTCCTTTTCACACCCAAATGGCCTCCTGAACATCCATCGTGGTAAAGCTGTAAAATCTCCGGTACCTTGACCTTCGGAACAACCATTTGGAGGTGACAGGGGTCCCCTCGAGCATTCTCCCATTATTATACTCCCACAATACTCCGTCCTGGACGATCAAGCTATTCCACTGCGCCCAATACCCCTTCGTTATTGTGCTCATAGCTGCAACGTCGCTCCACTTGGGCCTCGGAGCATTGGCTTTGACCCACTCGAGAATTAGCTTGACATCTGTGTCCTCTTCTTGAGCCTTCCGTAAGGTTTCCTTCCACTCGTCACTCAGGTCCGTTCTTAACATGATGCAGTGTTTACAGTCCTCTGTGCAAGGCCTCCTTGACAGTGCGTCAGCGTTGCCATGGGATTTGCCACTACGATGCTGGATCTCGAAATCGTACTCCTGCAGCAGTTCTATCCACCTCGCTACTTGTCCTTCCGGGTTCTTGAATTGTAACAGCCACTTCAATGCAGCATGGTCAGTACGCAGGTGGAATCTTCGACCTAGCAAATACTTATTGAAGTGCTGCAATGTTTTTACTACGGCGAGCAGCTCCCTTCTCGTGACACAGTAATTTCTTTCCGGTCTAGATAGAGACTCGCTGAAGTACGCTATCACAATTTCTTGATCGCCTTTCCGTTGCGACAACACACCGCCGATACCCGTGTTACTCGCGTCTGTGCCGACTATAAAATCATTTTTCATGTCAGGATAACCCAATACAGGCGTACAACACAGACGCGTCTTTAGCTCCGCTCCGATGTTTACGCAAAAAGTCCAAGCCCAGAATGCAATCATCAAGAATATCTGCCACGATGATGTTGTGCTTGTAAAGTTCGTTACCCAGCTTCAACTCCACCGTTTTCTGTCGTGGGACGGCTATCCGCTGACCGGTAGCTGTTACCAGCTGTATTTGCTCGCGGTCACTGATGTTGTCCCCAAGAAACCGATTCGCGAGCTGGGAACTAACTACCGTCCGAGAGGCTCCCGTATCTAGAGTTATACTGCACAGCATCCCGTTGACCTCGCCTCTGATGATTAGGCTATTCTCGTCATGAGCTTGCGAGATCGAAATTCTTGGGGCTCTTTGACCACCAGCCAGCACCTGCCCCGCAGTCCTGGCTTCTATTCGTTTCCCAGCTGTTGGGCGGCAGCATCAACCACCCTTCTCTCCTGTGGTCGTCCATCTCTTTGCCTTGGGCAATTCGCACGAAGGTGGCCCCTCTCTCCGCAGGTGTAGCATCGGGGGCTGTATTGGGGACGGTCACGTGCGGTAGGTGTAGTTACTTCCCTAACGCGGTGGGCTCGGTGGTCTTGCCTCACCGCTTCCACCTCCAATGCGTGGGCAAGGGCAGCCTTAAGCGTGTCGTGGTGCCCCAGCCTAACAGCAGCCCTGACCTCCAGGTCACGGATGCCGTCGATGAAGGCTTGCACCAGATTGCCCTCCTTCATCACCTTGAGGTCCTTACCTAGCGCAACCTGGAGATCTTTCATAAGGAACATCTGCTCCTCCTTGTCTCGCCGCAACTGGTCCTGCAGCTGCCGAGCCTGCTCCTCCTGACGTCGGGTCTGCTCCTCCTGACGACGGGTCTGCTCCTCCTGACGACGGGTCTGCTCTTCCTTGTCCCGCCGCAACTGGTCCTGGAGCTGAAGAGTCTGCTCCTGCAGCATCATCATTAATGCGGCGAGGTCCGGACCCGATTAGGTCGAGGGAGCCGCGAATGAACCGTCAACAAGTTCTGCCGTCGGCTGCCGACCGTCCGCTGGTTGTTGCGGAGCATCCCCAAACCGTCTCTGGTCCATTTCCTGCTGTCGCTGTCCCCTAGTACGAACGCCTTCCGTGTCCTCCTTCGGTAAAACCGGCATCATCTAATCACACTTCTGACACCAATTTGTTACGAGCTGAGGTTCGGGATTAGATCATTATACCAGATTGTTACCGAAATAGACACACTTTATTTTAATAGATCACAAAATACACAGGGAAACTAGCAACAACACAATTACAATAATTTATTATCACTAACTTCTTAATCCACTTACACTTAAGTCGCCGTTAATTCACTAGACACTCACTTGACACTCACTTGAAAACTAACTCACTACTCCGCAATGACACGCTTTATATAGCGAAACGGTACTTCCAGAAAAATCGCGACACCTCTTGTAAATCCTACACAACAAATAGAAGCCTCTAAAACAAACTAGTATTTTCTATTAATGGGTTACTAACTACTTAGTTCCGTGTTGCCTCAACAGATGCCGTGTATCTTTATTTTGTAGCTCTATACGACTTCCCTAGTCGCCAATAGATGGCGGGTTATTCGTAACACTGCCCCCTTCTTAGACATGCTCCTCCCGAGCATGATTATCCCCATGAAAACGCGCCAACCGATCCACATGGACGATCTTGGGTGTGCCCCGCGGTCCTTTTTGAATGCGGTATGTTACGTCATTGAGTCTTGTCACTACTTTGTTAGGTCCGGTTATTCGTAACAATAGCTTAACACATATATTTAATTAATCTCTGGATTATATCTACTGAACAACCAAAGACCAATTGTAAAAACTGTTTAAGAATGACGTTTTATATTTTTTATATAATTATATTGTTTAGCCGATAACAACATTAATGAGCGAGATTGGTTCGTGAATAATAATGGCCGAATAGACAAACTTTTGTATCGAATGATAATGGTTTCTAACAAACTTTTATTACACTCCTAATAGGAGATGATATTAAATGGTCCAAAGTAATAGAATAATACATGACGCTTAGATCGGTATCAGAAAATAAAGCTTTCTGCACTAATTTAACCTTCTAATGAGTTGTTCTAAATTCGAGGTATTTTAGTAACTATTAACTTTAGATGAGAAAATCAGTAATTAGTTTTTATTGAACCTACTTGAATATTAAAGCGAGTAATATTCCAATATTTCAGTTTCTTAATTGTTTTCAGGATGACGTGTTAAATTATTGCAAAGTGTATTCTTTAGCTGCTGTTTATTTATTTTTACTACGTCGGTGGCAAACTAGCATACGGCCTGCCTGATTGTAAGTGGTTACCGTAGCATATGAACGCTTGCAATTTCAGAGGACTCGCATAAGCGTTGCCGACCCTTTAAAAACTTATACACTTCTTTCCTAGAGGTGTAAACATACTAGTGGTCCGTCAAAGTTCGAAATTCAACTGTAATTCATTTAATTATTAATAATAATAAAGCCCTTTCTTAAGTTTCTATTTTTAGAGTTCCGTTCCACAAAAAGAAAAAAGGAACCCCTATAGCATCACTTTGTTGCCCGTCTGTATGTCTGTCTGTCAAGATCCTTTTTCTCAGAAACCCGTTGACATTTCAAGTTGAAATTAATACTTAATACTTATGTCTGTGGCCCCTTGAAGCTGTAAAAAAAAATACCTTCTAAGTCAACGCAATCAAAAGATACGGCAATTTACGCTTTAGATTTGACCAATTTTGAACACGGCCATGAAGCCTCAGATTTTAACTAATTTGAATATTTCGCAGGTAAATCAAAACCATATAGGGTACTTTCTATGACCTAAAATTATAAAATTTGGTAAGAAGCAAGGTCGGCAGCGAAAGGAAAGGAAAAAATCCGAAAGTAGTTAATTTAGTTTTTTGTAATTTGTATTACACAAAAAAAAATTGTTTTTGTGATTACAAACCGAACCGTCGTAAATCGATGTATGGCAGAGTATTTTTAAGAACTGCAAAGTTAAGTTTGTCTTTCCGAAAAGGCGGGCAAAATTCTTCGAATTGATTCCTGAGATGGACGTACTATTCACATACAAGTTTGTTTGCTTATGGAACCCTCGGTGCGCGAGTCAGACTCGCACTGGTCCGGTTTTTCTTTAATAACACTAAAGCTCGTCAATAGTTACTTAAAAAAAAGAAAATCGGTTGACACACAGTGAAAAAAAAGGTACTGAACTGTTTTGTCTTCACTTATAAGTTAAAAAAAACAATTGCAAAATTATAACTAAAGATTTTACTAAGCTGTCTTAATTATCTCATGTATAGGGCAACCAATGCTCAACAGAGCGGTCTTTTAACGCCACCTCAATTTAACGCCTCGTTGCCTCACTCAATAACAATGGTTAATTACTACACATATAATTATAATATATGGTTGTATATACCTTTACAGTGGTTACAAGGTGGATATGATCGGCGAGGGACTAGAGTGCGGGAGTGATTTGCTGAAATTAGTTTGAGCTTTGGTGTTTATTTGTAACTATTGATTAGCTAAAAATTATTTAATAAAAATCAGTAAACAAATAACAAAATAAATCTTTGGATAACACTTTTTGTTATTAAAATAATTGTAATATTTAAAAAATAATTGGTAAGTACTTATTATTAAGTATTCGTAAGTATTATTATGAAAAGAACTGTCAGTCGTAGGACTGCACGTCAGTAGTGAAAACATAACTGACACATCCGTCATCTGAGTGGTCGTGAGGGTTACGCGAGTTCAGTGCTTTTTCCCCATAGCAAAAGTGCACAACGTGGCTAAAGAAGTTCATGAAGTTAACGTCAATTGTAGTCTACTGCTGGACATAGTCTACAGTCCCCATTCGCCATAGCACCCGGTCTTCCCGCATCCAGTCTATCTGAGCTATTTTTTTCAGATCGTCGGTTCAACTGACTTTTTTTCAACTTTCCGTTTACTGATTCGCGGTCTCCAGAAACTTGCTGATTTATTGTAAGACTTTATGCACCTCTGAAAAAGAAAAATTTTGCAATTAAAGTTTCTATTTGGAAAAACCCCTTTTTTACTGTCAAACAGTAAAAGTGTCCATTACGGTTTTAGTCGACGTAGTTCACGAGCCACGTTCATTAAGGAACTTTAGTGTCGCGAAATGTTGGTATTTTACAGGAGGCGAAACACTACTAATGTAAGGAAAAACGTGTTGACGCTTATAAATTAAATGTTCCTAGAGAGATGAGTGCTTAGGTACCTATTGAGTGTCTGTCACACACATAGTTAATGTAAGTTTTGAGTTTTGACTTATGTTGTAATGGGCGTGTATATAATCCAAGTCCCCCGCATCGTTCCGCTGGCCGTATCTGCACCACCAAGTTTCACATGCGTGGCCGAGAGTTCCCTCTCACTTAGAAGTTTTCCTACGTAGAAGAGTTCCTACTCTGCCAGAAAAAAACATCGAGTAGGGCTTCATGTGATAGTTCGCTGACGGTGCGGTACTAAGTGCTATCGTACCAAAATTCAGAAGTCTTTATTTTTTTTTTGTAAAAAAGGTTAGAGTATCAAAAAAAAGTTAAACCGCAACTGTAAAGTAAAACCTTATTAGGTTCGTAATTTGATGTACCCAGTTCAATAAAACGCCAATTACAAAGGATCTCATACTAATAATTAGTATGAGATCCTTTGTAATTGGCGTTTTAATGTAAATAAAAAAATGCTTTTTATATAAGAAAAACTCCGGAAAAATGCAACCAATTTATCTGTCTGGTCGGTCCCCTCGAAAATTTGTTTTGCAACAGCGCAGCAGCGTGCACTGGTTGCAGTATGCATAATAAAAAAAAACTGGTTAAGAAATCAAAACGAGATTGCTATAAGCCAGCTAGAATATTGATTTGTATTTTTTTTTAGATAGACAATTAGAATTGTATAAAAATCAGGTGAAGAATTGTTACTAATTTGTAAAGACGGATAAGGCATCTTAGGCTCATAAGGCAAAACACCATTGAAAGAAAAGAAAGTTTTTTTATTTTTTAACCTTAATGGTGTTGTTTTGTAATACTTGAACTAAGGCAAATAATTAAATTGTTTTTTTAAATATTCTAAATTATTAGTGTATTCATTCAGTGTCTATTATGAGAACATCTTTTCTCTATTCATTTTTCTTTATAATTACTTTGTTCATAAACTAAAAACGTTATTTCATGTAACAATGTTAATTGTTACATGAAATGGAGAGGTTCTTCCATTTCACATATTTTTTTTAATTGGTTAGTTATTTTCAGTTTATTGGAAGTGGTTATTGTAAGCTGTTACTTTTAATTAAGTACCTACAATTTACAACTATCTCACTAAAAAGAAATAGAAGATTTTCTCATAAGGCACTGTTTATAACACAACAATTACTTTGAGTTTATTCTTAAGAGGCTAGTGGCGATCATAGCTCTCCGAGTTCTACGCTGTATTGTTTACGATCTTGACATTTCGTTATTCATGGTTTCGTAAATAAATAAAAAAATATTCTCAACATAAAAACAATTGCCCACGGCAAATAGAAATAAAAGTATCTTGTTTTTATGTTAAGCTATATAAAACGAATGGATCTTTCATATCTTGCCAAGAGCACCAAAAGGCTGAATAATTTTGGTGACGCAATAATCTCACAAACACTTGAGGAAATTCAAAGCAAAGTAATGAAACAAATAACTTTCACGTTTTTCCTTATGGTACATTATTATTCTTGTGGAATGTTTGTTGCATACAATTCAAAGAATCGATGAAACAAATGAATGAAGTATTCATAAATACATTTGCATCTCTGTTTGGTGGAATAAGGGCTAATAAGATTTTGAGTCAATGTCGGGGTAAGGGCTTAATACCTCGTTCGGGTCAAGAAATAATTGTTGCGGAATGTCGAAGAAAAAGTAAGTAGATAGAAAGGAAATCACTAGCAAGAAGTTTATTTAAAACGATTGGTATTCGATGGTACGTTGTTATGATAGGATGGTAAGGATTATATATATACATGTAGGTTAGGAAAATATCCAAACAGATCTAGTCTATTAATTGTCTATTAATTTGTATATTAAAAAATAAGAATGTATCCGAATGTCGATGATATAGACGGGAATAAGGGAGAGAGTGGAGTGGGGTGGGAGAGTGTAAAAGTTTCTATGGTGGAGTAAAGTTGTTCTTTTTTTTATTATCAAGAAGTTTGCTTTTATTTTTGCCATCCAACGAAAATCGTATATCCCACATACATGTTGTAATACCGGAACCCTACTCATTCGATCGTATATTTTAACATTGTGGTAGGCTTTTGTTGTCGTGTCCTTTTAGACAAACTTTGATCGACACGCATTTAATAATATTCAAGGAGGTGAAATTGTTTACTACTTGCTACTATCGCGTATATCGCGGCCGTGTGTGAGGAGTCCCAAGTAAAAAAATAAAGTAGGCAGTCATGGGTCTGCCGACAGAAGTGAAAACTTGAAACTACGTGTCGCGTCAACGAAACGAAATTTCGAATAAAGGTTTTCGCTATTATTGAGCACTATAGGCGTTATAAATGTTCACCTTAGTTACAATTATCTTTTTGTTTATTTTACCATACGAATTGCGCACACAATAAAAAGTACTTTATTGAACTAATTATATTTTTATGGATTAATTCATAAGGAGCTGACCGAACTCAATGTTTAGATCAGCGCCTTCTAGTGGATATTTATGTATTATTAGAGTGACGGTCACGAGTGCAGTGCCTTTTCCCCATAGCAAAAGTGCACAACGTGCCTAAAGAAGTTTCACTTCAAAAACGCGGTTGGTAGGAAAACAAAAATGATATTAACGGCGTTGTATTTTTCAACAAACTGAAAAGTACTTATAAGGTAAGGTATATTGCAATTTTTTAACAGTACCTTATCGCACGTTACACTTCAGTAGCTCGGCGATTGGCGGTAAAAGTGTTAGCGCAACGAAAAATGCTGACCGCGAGTTGATTTGCTTTATTTACGCCATCTGTGGATTTTGCGCGATACTGTACTGTACTTTGATGTTGTTGTATTATTCATATATTAGTTTGCTAGTAGTCTCAATACTCTTCAGTTATTTATTATTATATTTTACGTAGGCTTCCGATAGTTAGTCTTATAAAATAGTATACCTGGCATGGCGTGTTTTTTATCACTGGATTCCACGCTGTAGGTAATTTGAAATCATCTTCCCGAACGACACACGAACAGTGAGAATCAAAATAAAACAAAAATAAAAATAGGCTCGATTACTCTTATTTTACGAGTAGTTAAAGGACTTCGAAGATTTCTGTTGTAATATCAAATTAACTTTATACTTCGATAAGCAGTTAATTTTATTCCAATATTAATAAAGATAATTGTGAAGTGTTTTTTTTTGTGTGAAATAAACTTAAGTTTCCCTTTTGTAAATTTAAAGCGTACCACGAAAACGATAACTTAAATCATTTCAGACACCGAAACAGGACAAAATTAAATCTTAGTGTAATTTAGACCATTTTTTTTTTTTCTCTTTATTTAATGAGCTTTGTCATATTTGACAATGTCGCTCTTATTAATACATAATTATATGACGGGATATATACTTATGCTATACTAGGTATATACAATATCCTACAACACAAAATCTACTAATTGTTCAATTCAATTCAATTCAAAATCGTTTATTCATTTAAGACACTAAGTGACATTTAGGAACGTTAAATTGAAGCTAGAGTTAAAATCATAGATCGGCACAAACAGACGCCAAAGCTTGTGCTGGATTGTCGAGGTAAATTAGGTGAAAACACCAAAATCTACTGCCTGCTTGTGTCGATCTATAACTTCCAGTTTCCAAAATGCGTAGAGCCTTATTAGAAGAATACTGGCAAAGAAACTCATGGCCAAAAGTCAGATCTTCAGGTACAATAGTGTTAGTGTTACACGAAAGGTAAACAGGATGCAAGCTGATGCCACCTGAATTTCATTTTATTGAAATGCTCCAAGCTAACGTACTAAAAAATAAAAATCACTCAGTGATACCGTTAAAGGTTTGAACTTATTAAACATAGAAATCATTCAAGGTGCACATCTACCTTCATTCAATTACAAAATCTACTGTTAAAAATAATTAGTGACTGGATTAAGAGGCTAGAGTTGCAGTTGATCGAACCAAAATAATAGTATAGGCTAAAGCATCGCTGACTAGGCTGACCAGTCACCCCAAGCAGCACCCGTTCACGAGTATGACGCATGGACCAGCCATCATCTTCTTCGCCATATCAGAGGGAAAGAAATGACCCGCCCCATGACGACGCCGCAAGCAATGACATTTTAGTGAGCATGACGAACCATAGTCGAGATACTGATAAAAATCACTACTAGTCAAATTACCATAATAAACGTCACGCATTGTGTTTATAGCTAATACATATAATTTAGGCAATAATCTGGCTCTGTCGGATATCGGGCAGGCCAACACACTTTTACATACTCCAACATTCTTAATGTCGAAACCCAGAGAAGCTCTGTATGCCTCGTTCTGCGCACACTCCACGAGGTGGTGGTATGTGTCCTCCACGACTTTGCAGTCTGGTCAGAGTGGGGTCTCACAAAAAGGCGAAACTTCTACATGGAGTGTAACTATATCTGATCTTCCCAACTCACAATTATCTATCCAAGGTTTCTTTAATGGTTGCGTAACAATGGTTTTGTACCAAATCCAATTCTCTTTAGAACGTTGATCAAAGTATTCACTCCAACATGTATAACATCGGTTTCTAACTAAGTAGATACAGTACGTATATTATGGGAGAATTTTCACTGTATCTCCATCTGTACAAGCTTGTTTAGCCAATAAATCAACTTTATTGTTCCCTAAAATCTGATAATGAGAAGGTATCCACTGTAGTATCACATACTTACAATCGGCTTTCAATTCTATAATAAATTTCAAGACAGAGTAAATTGGTCCTGCATATATCGTTTTCTATCTTAAATTTCATGGCCACGTTGATTTCGTCGTCCAAAAATGCAGCTCCTATCAACCCTCCGTCCTTAGAACCGTCCGTGTACAATTTATAATACCTACTGTAGCTGTACTGTTTTAGCTTATATAAATTACTTTTACTACTGTTATGGTATAAAAAACTTCCATAATCCAATCTTCTTCTTATAATAGCAATATAAATCCTTCTCATTTGTGTGGGGTGATCTCCCCATCCAGATCCCGCTAGCGCTTTAAAATGTTTAGGTATTTAGATATTCTAATAGTTAACTCACTAATGTGTCTATTCCATCTTAATGACCGGTCTAACCACATCCCCAGATACTTTACATTGTCAACAAGC
This sequence comes from Callimorpha dominula, assembly GCA_949752705.1. Classification (NCBI taxonomy): domain Eukaryota; kingdom Metazoa; phylum Arthropoda; class Insecta; order Lepidoptera; family Erebidae; genus Callimorpha; species Callimorpha dominula. The sequence goes on from OX457007.1 coordinate 15,164,285, forward strand.
TCCAAACACATATTATTTATAGTTAGATCAATAGATTGTTTGTTTACACCTTTTCTAAAGACACTTACCTTACTTAATTTAGACCATTTCGTTACAACACAATCATGACAAAAATGCAATTTGCAGATGGCAAGTTGCTATGCAGATGGCTAGGTAGTACACGAGTTGGTACTCTATATGTACCAGCGGTAGTCCATGCAATTAGACTACATTGGAACACTAAAGCCGTCACCGTTGTTCACAGTGCAAACTCAAATAGCACTTGACCTTGAAGGTCCAAATTTTGTTGTGCACAGCTCGTACCATGGAACGCAAGAATGTATATAGATATATTTTTTAAATAACAGGTTTATTATAATAAATAGGTTTGTTTTATACAATTAAGCTTGCTTTCGCTAGTGTGTTTCCCAAATGCCCACCCTACCCGCAAACAGAGCTTTGACCACCCTTCTTAGTAGAAATACAACACTAGCGGATGATCTTATATTTAAAAGTTTAAAGTTATTATTAGTATAGTAATTACTGATGATATTATTTATCCTCAACGATGGTATGATGTGGTAAAAATTACTTATGGTAATATAATCATATTTTTTAAGATAAATGAATGGTTTTATCAGGTACTAAATCACCGTGATTGATATCCCTGACTTGCATTGTGTTGAACGTGTTAAGAATAATATCGCTTTGGTACTGATTCATTTTGAATTCCTTACCACTACGTAATGTTTTTAAACATTTTGCTTAAACGCTTCCTTCGCCTTTGCTACCAAAAAAATATACAGAAATAATAATTTAATATGGAGTAGCAGGAATAGTATTTGTGGTATTAGGACGACATTTAAAATTGATACCCGATCGCTCACCGCATATAAGAAATTATTAGCAATTGTTTTGATTAAAAAAACCTCCTTTAGAATAAATCTGACATAAAGAACACTTTTAGTTTGTCGTGAATTTTCGACTTTCCTGATTTATAAAAAAAACCCTATTTGGAACATTATATATATGTAATGTCAAAATAATAGTTTTTTTAAAGCTTATACAGTTATTTCCACGATACCTAAAAATCAGTTTTTAAAATGTTTATCTGTCTGTCTGTTCGTTCCGGCTAATTTCCGGAACGGGTGGACCGAGTTCTACTGGCAAATAGCTGGTGTTATAAGGACTAACTTACGCTACTTTTATTTTGGAAAAAGAATTAGGGTTCCGCGCAAAATATATAAATAGCATTTTTCTTTCTTTTAATATTTTTTCTTGTTTACATGACGAAAAAATTGTGAAGAAACTTGCATATCCGGAGAGTTTTTGAGTAATATTTGTGAAGTCTGTCGTTTCGCACTAGAACCGCATAGTAGATTTTTTAATAGTGAGAGTATTTTTCTGACAAGCAGTCGGATAGTGAAGAAGTATTTCTTTGACTAGCAGTTGGATAGTGAAAAAGTATTTCTCTGACTAACAGTCGGATAGTGAAGAAGTATTTCCACCTTACAGAAGATCGAGATAAAACGAATTGAGCGTAGGTGTGGAAAGTTCTGATCGATTTTTACAGATTTTTTTAGGAAAGCAATAAATTATATCAATATATATATATTATATCACTGGACGTTAAAGAGAAAAAACAAACTTTCGATGTACTTTACCTATCTTAATGTAAGGGTCTTGTTTTCGATACAATAACATTTTATAATAAGCTGATCTATGTCATCATTACCAATCGTACAGTCTTGATCTAAATACAAACTCCTCTATAGCATAGTAAAGTTATAGCAGTACTACAGACAACGGTAGGGCTTCCTCCCACACTACGCTTATAATGAACAATAAGTCGGATCGCCCAACTTTACGACCTTCGGAATCCGAAAAATCCTCATTTTGCTAATGTCGTTATTTCTGCTGCCCTCTAATATATAATATGGGAGCTTCAGGTTGTTTTATTAAAATATTTCGGCGCCTCAGGAGTCATAAAATAGACCTTAAATATTGTAGCGAAAATTACAATAAACCTCTCGTTTCCTTTGAGAAATTCTTTTATTAAGTAGCACCTAGCACTATTTAATTATATTTTCTTTGGGTAAATAAAGAAAGATGTTCTTTATACATACAAAAGCCAGAGTTTTATGAGATCACAAAGGGGATGAGTGGGGAATTAAGAAGAACAAACTGTAATATTAATATTGTACGAGTGAGACGTGTGAGATAGCGCTCGTAAGTCCAGTTTTATTTTTAACACGCTCTTAAGAGCGTTACTATGTCAATAAATTTTAACCTACTTCTAATTGTCGTATGAAATGAAACTTTGTATGTATATGTAGTTTGCATAACAATACTATAATTTGGAATCTTGGAGTTGATCTGATGATGGATTGAAGTGGATAGTGCAACTTTTCAGTGGCAAGAAGTAAACCCCTTTGGGGCTTATATGATTCGTTTTCACGTGTCCCATAGATTGATGAAATAAATAATTTCGAAGTCATTTTATTCTTCTCAGCAAACTTTAAATAATTGGAAAGACGGAGGTTACATATTTAAACACTATTTTCTGTTACTCTTCGGTCACACTTAAATTGAAACCTGGGTGAATATTTCATGTTATTTGTGTAATTATTACTTACTTAATATCTTATTTAATGTAATGTCAAATATTTTGTTTAATTATTTTTATTGTACTGTTTATTGTAGACATTTAATTACGGAGACTTCGAACGCCGAGTATCTCGCATGTTAGAAGAGGAGGAAATAAAAGATGAAGAATTTAATGATGTTTCGGACGAGTTTGATTATGAGTAGGCAATCGAAGCACTCTTAAAACCGCTGTTAGAGCTCTATTGAAATAAAAAAAGTAAAACAAAATTTAACTTGTTTATTTCAATAGCGTGAAGGTAATATATAGAATGCTATGAAGAAAACTGTAGTATCTATATAAGTATTAAGTTTCGAGAGCGGTATTGTATCAGGCAGTTGGAAATAAACTGTCATTGAATAAGGGCATGATTCAGTACAAATATCAGAAAAACAGCCTAAAATAAAAGTAATTTTTGAGGTTGATATTTAATTGTATTAGAGTGAACATTGCACTGCAACTGCACGGATGGCGCAATGGTTTAAGTGGTCACCTCGCCACTACGCCGCGCCGAGTGTTGTGGGTTTAAATCCCACACGGGACAAAAATTTGTGTGATCCACAAATAGTTGTCCCGAGTCTGGGTGTCCTTTGTTTGAATGTTTGTGAAGCCCCCCGCGACACAGGAACATTCCTAATGCAGGAGTTGTCTTTTTTTTAAGAAAAGAAAGAAAGAAGAAAGTAAGAATGATTATTTAAAATTATTATTAACATAGATAAAAGAGGTATTTTTATCATGTGCTGCACAATGTCATAAATAATTCATTAATTTTCTCAAACCAGATCTGTAGGTAATGTTGTTAAAAATCCTTAAAGGTGGTTAAGGCTGCGATCGCTGAAAGGTTAAAGTTAAATATATATATATATATATTTAAAAAAAAAATCAGCGGCTGCTTTTCTTACTGGCTTATTCAAAAAAATTATTGGTGTATTCATTTTTTAAATCTTTTAACTCGTTTTTTTAATACGTGTTACAAATTTGTGGGTGTTTTTTGAAGCTTTAAGAAATGCCGGACTGAGGTGGATAACATATTTAAATAATATTTAAGAATAGTGTGCATCAAAATTATATTACAATATTTCGTTATATCTTCACTGATAACAAATAAACATAATACAAGGTCAATGACCAGCTGTAAATTTATTGTTCCTAGAATAAGAAATTACTATAGTGATAGAACAATTAAAAAAAGACTGCCGTATTTGCTCAACAGCTTACCGGAAGCTATTAGGCAGGAGGAAAACAATGCCACGTTTAAAAGAAAGCTAAAAGAGTATTACCTCAGTATTGGTGAATGACACGCTGCCAGCAGTCATTCCTGAGTGCTGGAAGAATACCAATTTGCCTGTAAATAAGTGTCTATAGCACCTAAGTAACAATAGCACAGATAATAATTATATAGTAATAAGTAATACATAGACTTATAGAGGCTCGTTACCCACAGTCAAACCGATTACACGGTTTTGTGGGAAATTGTAAAATCTACTTACTAAACACAGACCTATTAAATAAATAAAAAAAAAAAAATTCAACAGGTAAAAAGTTACTAACACAAATTCAAATAGGTATAGAATAGACATTTAGAATATAAGGAACCGACAACTCCTCCTTTTTTTCCATTTGTGACTCAATTTCATTATTATGTGTTTACAATGTGTCTCGATCTCGAAAGTGTTCGTGACTACAGTGAGGATAAAGTAAGCAAAAGTTTGACGTGGATAAGTTTTTAATGAAATCCGAAGTTCTTGCGGGAAACGCAAAATTGTCCAAGATTTAGTTACGTTGATAATATTCTGCTTATAGAGAGACTTCCATTTACGAATTGTCACATCTACTTTGTCTTGATGGAATTTCTTTATATTACGATGACCCATATTTGGATAATAATTTCTTACCAAAAAATAATTAAAAGGCTAATAAAATACATATTTATAGTTACAAAAAAGTACATATTTTTTTGTTAACTATTTATTTATTCCCAACAAACAAATTATATCTAACAACATCCTTCTAACAAAGTCCGGTGAAAAAAAAAACGAATTGACATTCGGTCAGAAGTTCTGTTATAGAAAACGAAAAAAATAAACTGCAAATAAGTTGTAATAATATGCTAAAAATTAATAATAATAATAATTAAAAATATGTCTGGTCATGAAAAGGTGTTTATTTTGAAAACTATTTTACTTTTTAGCCTATTATTACAACTTATTAGCAGATTCTTTTTTTCTAGATACAGGTACTCTTTTACCAGACATTTTCTGCGTGAATCGAAGCGTGATTATTTCCAAAAATATGCATAAAATCTAGTTGTTTTTTTTTTATTTTTTAAATGATTCATGTCTTTCATTTCAGGGGGATTCGTCAAATCCAAGTGACGTGCCAGTGAGAATCGTTCCTGCATACAAGAATAATACATAAATGTATACCGGTGTTCTGGGTACAGCAAGGTCAGGATTATGTGCTAGAGTTCCAACAAAACTGTTAAGGAAGATTTATAGATATATTTTGATTCGGATAATAGAAATATTTTCCTTTTTATAGTTTCAAAATCGGCTTCCATTCATAAAAACATATTAAGTTAAAATATTCAGTAAAAGGTTTATAAACTTAGAGTAAAGTTAACTTTGTAATAAACAGTATACACTTGCAAAGCGTTTAACTATTGTGGCTCCGCAAACTAACGCATTCTACAACTGTGCCGCGTCTCATATGTTTAAACACAAGTTCAATTAATATTAGTTACAACCTAGTGCTATGTAAGAAAAAAAATATGTAAATAACTATGTAAGTGTATTAAACAAATGATATTAGGTATAAAATAAATGTTACTGACCTTATTAAATCCTAAGGTACGCTAAATGTGATATTACCTGAATATAAGTACCTCTAGAGTGTTGGGTCTTATACAATAAATATATAGGTATGCTAAACACTGTTTTTAATTAATAGTATCAGCCCCTAATGTCCAGGGCATTTGATCTTCTCAATGGTGTTAGCAGTTGAACCTTTAAAACAAGAGACTGTGAGTGCGCGCCTTTTTTTATTTGTGTCCCGGACTGCGTATTATGAAATAGAAATCTCAAATGCTTCTGCTAGTGGCAATGGGCCACGACAGTAAAAATATGGTGTAAATATTGTAAGGAAGGAGTGAGGCATGGTAAGTTTCACTGTCATTGGTAATATTTTCTTGATTTTTTTCAATAGACATTGTCAGGTCACAAATTATATATAGTCACATAGGCGCCCAATTTGTTGTGTGTGGGACTCGAACCCACGACCATAAGATTATCAGTTGAGACTGCTCTGCTCTACCGACTGAACTAGCCGGATTGTAGAAATGTTTAAATAAAAATTGACCTATAGCACTGAACCCATTAAAATTAGGATCAGGTTAAGTATTAACAAAATGAAATCCATTGACAGCAAAATGTGACTATGTTGACACCTACGTATCTCGGGCCTCTTCAGACATACTTCCAATCTGAGCTACATTATGCGCAATCATGCAATGCGTTATTTATTCTAACGATGGACGGTGTCATACTCTAATAACACACGCAAAGAAGATTATTACTTATTAACACAATATAAAGCCATATGTGTTTACAAACAAAGGCCCTCATGCATCTAATTTATATGTAGATATATAGATTATGGAAATATTTTCAACAACAAAAAAGCACTATCTTTACATCTTTAATAGTAACTAATAAATTATTATTAGTTATGTTCAAGATACTTTCACTCTTAAATATTAAGAGTAAAAAGGGTCTTGAACATAATTCAACAATTAGAAAAAAACTTCTTCGAACCTCCGTCGGAGTGATACCACGGTCTCACAGAAATTCGGCGTGAAGCAATGCTGTTGTGTGTTTTGCCGAGTGAATAAGGTTACCGGAGGACCCAACACGGGGATGTTGGGTCCCCCACACCTCTTCCCCAGCAACGCACTTGTGACTCTTCAGTTGCACCTGTAGGTCGTCTTTAGTTACTTACTACCGGGTGACCCGTCTGCTAGTTTGCCCGCTATCTAATTAAAAAAATATATAACTAAGAACACTCTCGATCAAATAAAAATCTTTCCATCCGTTTAGAAGCTCTGATCCCACAGACAGACACGCGGATACACAGACACAGAGATACACACGTTGACCTTATTACACGCCTCGTTTTTAGTTGGAGGGTTAAAAACATTCAAAAACCTTTTAGCAAACCGTTGTAAAATTTAGATTCTTAATTCCCACAGAAGTAATGGTAAAATCAAATGCGTAATTGGAGGTGTATCTGGTATATCTTAATTCACCCAAAACAGCGTAAAATAGATTACCTGTTTTTTCTGTAGCGAACGTGGCTAAATTATATTCTTACAATAAGAGCTTGTATTACAATCTCATAATAAAGTTATTCCAATGTTATACATCGCGCATACATTTAATTACGTTAAAAAATCATTTTACGCTGTTGTTGTGGTGTCTCATATGTTTAAACACAAGTTCAATTAATATCAGTTATAAGTTATTCATAAGCAGTTTATTAAAGTACCTATCAAAATACGTACCGATACCAGTGTACGTTGTGATTCCTGGTATAATATGTTAAGGCGTTTATTATATATTTGAAATGCAATTGTCATGTAGGTCACTTATTTAGACTAGAATGCGTGAGGAGTAGACCATTTTTTTAATTCTCTAAGTTACCTAACCTTACCTTAGCTTTATCCATGGTCTATACGAGTCGTATAATTTAGAATATCCAGCAAAAGTAGTGAAATTTAAGAATTTACTAATTATATCTAATTTATCTAATACCTTTAAACGAGCAATTCTTGTATATATGTATAATCTGAATCTCGGAAACTGCTTCAACGATTTTCATGAAATTTAGTAGGCAGGGGGTTTCGGGAAATCGATCTAGCTAGGTTTCATTTTTAGAAAACGTAAAAAAAAGCGACCAAAGCTCAGTCATCCAGGTATTCATAAATTAATCAAAAAATTTACACGAACTACCTAGCGGAGTGACCAGGTTCAACTGCTAACATCATTGAGAAGATCAAATGCCCTGGCCATTAGGGGCTGATACTATTAATTAAAAACAGTGTTTAGCATACCTATATATTTTCAGTTACCAGTCGATATTAAAAAGTATCTTGAACATAACTAATAATAATTTATTAGTTACTATAAAAGATGTAAAGCACTATGCTTTATTGTTGTTAAAAATATTTCCATAATCTATATATCTACATATAAATTAGATGCATGAGGGCCTTTGTTTGTAAACACACATTCAGGCTTTATATTGTGTTAATGAGTAATAATCTTCTTTGCGTGTGTTATTAGAGTATGACACCGTCCATCGTTAGAATAAATAACGCATTGCATGGTTGCGCATAATGTAGCTCAGATTGGAAGTATGTCTGAAAAGGCCCGAGATACGTAGGTGTTAACATAGTCACATTTTGCTATCAATGGATTTCATTTTGTTAATACTTAACCTGATCCTAATTTTAATGGGTTCAGTGCTATAGGTCAATTTTTATTTAAACATTTCTACAATCCGGCTAGTTCAGTCGGTAGAGCAGAGCAGTCTCAACTGATAATCTTATGGTCGTGGGTTCGAGTCCCACACACAACAAATTGGGTGACTATATACAATTTGTGACCTGACAATGTCTATTGAAAAAAAAATCAAGAAAATATTACCAATGACAGTGAAACTTACCATGCCTCATTGCCACTAGCAGAAGCATTTGAGATTTCTATTTCATAATACGCAGTCCGGGACACAAATTAAAAAAGGCGCGCACTCACAGTCTCTTGTTTTAAAGTCTCAAACCCCACTTTGAAACTTGGGTTTTATCAACGACCACGTACAACGATATATTAACCAAAGACGTAACATGACTAAAATCGCTACGTTACATGGTATACAATAAAATTAAATCTATTCTATTCTACAATTGGTATCGCCATAGCAATTCTCAGCGGGTGAAGATATCATTAGTGGATGAGTGATTATATATATATACTGAAAATACATTGTCAGCTTTTTCTTAAAGCTTCCAATTTACAAATCCGTCCAACCAAGTGAAAATCCATTAGTCAAACGAGAAAATTTACCAAAAAAAGAGTTTTTTATAGTTTTTATAAATAACCCATGTAGTTATTATCAAATTCATAAGGACAATGTATAATTTTAGTTTAAAGTACACGAGAAAAAGTCGGTTTCTATTTTTGTAGCTCTACTCTGTAGCTCTGTAAGACATTATTTGTGTTGATTTGTTTATACCCGCTGGGAGTGCTTGCATTCAATCTCCACTCAGCTATCCAATAAGAGCCCGTAACAGTATTTTGAAATCTTCCATTTTGTTTAAATTGTTAATTCCCCGACATTCATATAGTTAATAAAAAATTAAGCACGGTAATTGTTATAAGAATATACGGATATGCTTCGGCACGTATGGGCCGGCTCGACTCCGCTCGATACCACAGCCTCACAGAAAACCGGCAGTGAAGCCGGTGAAATGTTTGCATTGCTTTTCGCCGCGTGAGTGAGGTTAAAGGAGGCCCTAACCCTTCCTTCTCCCCTATTCCCATCCTTCTCATCTCCCTCCTCTAATCCCCCTCTCCCCTCTTCCCACTCTTCCCCCTTTCCCCCTCTTCCCCTACTCCTTAAACCCTTAAACCTTAAACTTATGACTCTTGACTTACAGGTGCCCATGGGCGGTGGTAGTCATTTACCATCAGGTGACCAGTCTGCTCGTTTGCCCCCTATTCCATAAAAAAAAAATGTTCAAACAACTATACAAAGCTGAAGACTACTACTTAAATTGAACAGTAAGTACTTCTTTATTCAGTCACGTTCTAATTTCGACACGGCATGTTTAAACATGCCCATCCCAATTGAAAATCCAATACATACTTTCACAGCCAATCACAGCAATTTTTTTTAGATAACTTATGTTAGCCAGGTTAATTTTAAACTAATTCTACCGATTTTATGTTGTTAATGATGGTCATAGAAATAATACTAATATACAGTATTATTTAATTGTTATTGTAGTAGAATATACTAATAATGTGACATCTTACACACGGCCGTCTGATCTCAAACTAGGCAGTGCCTGTACTATGGTAACCAGACTACTGATAAACATACTTATATATCTATACTAATATTATTAAGAGGAAAGCTTGTATGTAAGTTTGTTTGTAAAGAATTGGCTCAAAAACTACTGGATCGATTGCGATGAAACTTGGTATGTAGATAGCTGGAGACCTGGATTAACGCATAGGCTACTTTTTCGACATTCCTACGGGATCGAGACTTACGCTGCGCTGCTAATTACTAAATAAAAATGATCGTGTTCATTACACAATTTTTTTATTTCTTCTGGTTGGGGTCAGGATCACTAACCACTAGACCAACAGGTCCGCTTATGAAATTTTAACGTAAGTAATCTTAAATTTATAAATTACTTTTCTCAAGTTACGTTTAGTACATGCTGTAATTTCCATTAGATATAATAAACAAATAATTACGCAAAATTGGAACCAGTGCTTTGAGCATACTTCAAAAAGGATAATTATGGTCAATCTCTTCGTTCGTTTTTAAAAATGTGTATACTAGCAAATAGTGATTTAGGCTAAGATTGATTCTCTGGCTAGGCAGCAGTTGGTATTTCTAGGTTATGGAAAAACAAAAGTTACGATCCTGAAATTTGGACTGGTCTCGATATTATGTACAGCGATAGGATCACCAACGATTGAATGTGGGTATAATACATATTTGTCTACATCTTCAGGAGAACTGGCCTGAATCCATTATTGAAGGAAAATGGTACACCCCCGCCAATCCTTACATAAACAGCATTGAGGTATAGCGGGGGAGGGGGTGTTTAGTTCTATATCCTTAAACTTTGCATGTAAAACTCCTTCTTACCTTAGGGTTTACTCTAATTTTTATTACTATAAGACTCATTATCTTAACTCACAAGTTAACTTAATAAATTATGCCTTCACAATAAAAAAAGTCGGCACAATAGCTCGCGGTGGGATGTGAACTTATGGCCTTTCGACACTCCATTCATGTCAGCTTAAGGTAGAATATTATTAGCTTTCACAATAGACTTGCTATCTGTGTAGGAGTGATGGTAAGAATTTAAAGCCAAACCGCGGCACTTTAACCATATAAAAGCATGAGGAATTAGTGGTACTTATATATTATATATGTGTATAAACAACATAGGCCAGAAACTTGAGGACATATACTTCTTACAATGTTGATTTATAGAAATTACTCCCAAACGGGTAAAAAGTGGGTTAGAAGTTTATTTCAAACTTGGCAATGGATTGATTGGTACTTGAATTCTTGGTAAAAAATTAAAAAGCAATTGTTTTAGTATTTTTGTGAATTTGCTAATACAGGTGCAGAAAGCTTGTGTTGCAATTTCGTCATTTTTGTAATTATTCATTGCAGCGATTTTACAAAAAGTTTTTGTATGAAAATTCACCTGAATGCAGATCAGCTTAACAAAATTGCACGGCTTCTCAATAATTGTATTCAATTCGTTTATAATATAATATTTTGCTCTTAACTATAGGGGTATTACAAATCTCCAAGAATTTCTTTGTTTTTGAACAACATTTTTGAACATGGCGGGTAATTTAGGTTCATCTCATAAATAATCTTTTTCTTTTTTCTTTTTCTCCGTTGTCTGACTCATAGTCCTAATCTTCTTATCTATTCTTTTATCATACAAACTTTCTTCCTAAGTAATACGCTCTTTTTGAGGACAGGACTTGCCGTAACATGTTCAACATAATTTTTGACAGAGAGATTACCGCGATATTCCGAAATATTTATAGATATTGTATTTAACTTAATTTTATAGTTTTAAATAAGTACGCCCTCGAGTTTGGTCAAGATTTTCCTTATTTTTAATTTATTAACTCAACACCACGTTTCTTCAAGTTTAGGACGGCAAAAACACCACAATTTATATTTGTGTATGCAACAATCTTAAGTAAATAAATAAGTTGATTAATTACATTCAACTACTGCTTATAATATGGGAGGAAAAATAACTTTTAAGGCGGTTCAAAATAACCAAGTCAATTTCTGTTGTTAAATTTTCGTCTTTTTAGATCGATGTTTTACGTAGGAAATAGTAAATATTGAATTAGGACTGACCCAAAATTTTTAGATGAGGAACTGTAATCTAATATCGGGAGCGGAATTCTCGGAAGGAAAAATAATGAGAAATTTTGGATTATTTCGATAATTGAAAACATGCGATTAATCTAAATAAAAATAAATCATCTGATAAGAATCACTTTTCCTATATTTGAGGTTGTTGTGACAATGTTTTCTCGTGATAAAGAGAATTATGATACGGTGGAGAAGAGAGAAGTAGGACAGCACTTCTGAATTAGACTTCTAAAAAGAGAGCTTTATACTTAGTACCAAAAATAGTAACTTCAAGGATTTCCTGTAGAGTGACCTTTATCTTTTACAATGCCAATAAGGAACTTTGGTAGAAATACTCAGTCGTCAAAAATAACAAGAGTGAAATAGTTCCCCTAAAATCGATAACTATGATTTTCTATTATGAACCTACAGGCGTACATTGATGTACGCCTATAGTATCAAGCGTGAAACCACCTCATGTTTAGGTGAGACATGAAACACCTCTGAATATTATATTTAGGAGACCTCAGCTCTCTATATCGTGAGAAACTTTATTACATCGTAAATAAAAAATAACAAAATAACGTTGAAATAATCAAGTAAAATTAAACTAAAAAAAGTATTATAAACAAAATCTTTAGACTAGAAAAATACATTATACATAATATATATTACTACAAACATATGTGCCAAGGCGTAACCTCGACAATCACTTGGGTACACACAGCTTGATTTTAAGCAACTTAATGTATTTAAAAGTCGTATAAATTAATATAATTATATGATATGTATAACATAATTACTAATATGTCGAGTGCAGCTTGCTTCGGTTTTTTCGTAGCCTCATTGTTGCATTTTTAAGAAGAAAAACAAATCCTCAGAAGTTCTTCGTGCATAAAACGATTACATTCCAAGGTTATTTTTGTGATTTTTCGGCCACTTAATCATTCTGCCAAGGGAATTGCGTTGGCGGAAAATTATGTACAGTAATGTTGAAATTCAGACTGGTAAACGTAATATTGATATAGTAGACATAATATATGTAAGTGAAGCGAGTTGGGCTAATGTATTCAGAATGTGGTAAGAAGTACTTACGAGTACGTTATGAGCATGACATTTGGTGTTTATTTTTGAGTTCATATGAAATGTGTTTTATTTATTTTCTATATTTTAACACAGAAAAAGGCCACAATGTCAATCTTGCATATTATTATGTCCCGGTTACTTTTGAACACCCTGACATCAGCGTTTATAATACCAATAGTGTTCCCAGAGAAGGCAGGAAGAATAGTTTTAGTTCTTTTTTCTGGATATCAATATTTTAATCGTATTTTGATTGATTCCAAAAAGCTTATGTACAAAATGTCTTGCTATACACAGTCTTTTGCATGGAGAAATGTTCACCGGTGGAAATGATGACGATGGTCATAGAAATAAGTAAATGACGCTAGTCATCATCTTCTCCCAAATGTCACCCTTATCCCAAATGTATTTGGGATATGGTTCTCTTGTGTTCATCGTGTTCTCTTCTTCCATTCTAACCTATCGTTCGTCATTTCACTTACTTCATTTTTTAGCCATATCCTCTTTCACGCAATCCATTATTTTTTTCTTTGGACGTCCTCTAGTCCAAATACTATAACTCGAAATTGACGGATGCAAGGGCCTTCTTCTTCACCACATTTTTTAATTTTTTTCTTCGTAATTAACGATTATAAAATCTCTCCCCCAGGGCTGATAGCCTGGCGCACCTTTTTGTCTCCCCGGAGACAATATACTTTAATTCCAGAGTACCATTTAGGTATTATTAGATTATTAACTGCTTATTAAAAACAATTTATTTTACTAAGCTAGCATTATTAGTTTCCAAGATTTTCAGGTATCTTTATGTGACTCGGATTCATTGCTCTCGAGTGTATAATTGTAGGTTATTCTCAAGACAACTTTTATAAGAGACTTTATAGTCTCGTTCCGTTAACAGTGTAGATATACATTTATCAAATTGAAGTACAGTTTGTTTATGAATATAATATGAACATAATTGTTACTTATAGGTTAGCCTCACTGCTAACTAAAACTTAGAAGTGATTACTAACTCAACTTCAATCGCACACCACACTGCAGCGTGCATCTACCGCTTACAGAACACTATCTTCCCCTCTTGTCTTGTTGGACCAGTTTCACTACTCCCACATCATTCAGCACACACACAAAAAGTGTACGGATAAGTGAGTGCACTCGTGGCAGTAATAAGCAATATAAAAAACCGTTTAAATGATTTGCCAGAGGTTCGTTTCCTGTTTTACTTTTAACAGCAGTAACATCTTTACGGTCATTAAGTAGGCTATTAAATCGTTAATTGTAGAACTGTTTTCTCAGTGATTTATTTAATACGTAGTTAAGAACAATGGCGAACTCACGATGACATTGTTGTTTTTTATTTATTTTTTTGTGTCTAAGGATGGAAAATAATAAAATAATCGTAATCTAAATATTTAAAAAATGCGAATAATTTTGATTTAAGGTTATATATTATATGCGGTCAGGAAAAATATATTACAGTTTTTGAGGTTATATCTTGTAATCAAATTATAAACTGATTACTCTTTTAGAAAACAGACTCACAAAGTGCAGACTTGTAGCCGTTTTCGTTTCCCTGTGTCATCGAATGTACTTTACTTCATTATCCCCAATAATCTTATAATTTGAGGGTATAGCTAGTAATTAAAAAAATTAATACACACTAGCAACCCGCCCGGCTTCGCACGGGTAGGAGAGACAGGTTCAACAATTACCAACATATTTCAATAAATTTATACAAAATCCTAAGAAATTATACACCTAAACCTTCTTCATGAATCACTCTGTCTGTTAGTGAAAATTGCATGAAAATCCGTTTAGTAGTTTTTCAGTTTATCGCAAACAAACAGACAGGCAGACGCGGTGGGGGATTTTGTTTTGAAATATATAGTGATAAAACATAACGCTAAGATCTTAAACGACTTTCCATTACGATAAACGATGCACAAAGAAGAAATTCCAACTAAGATTCGCGTCATGAATCTTATTCCTAAAGAGTATCGAAGAGGACAATTTCTTCAAAGAAAGCAGAAAGTCGGAGTCCTATGAGAATTAAAGTAATTCAGACTACAGTTGACAATATGGTAGGTACATATTGTAGTAAAAATAGTTTTCGTTTAAACGCACCTTTAGAGTAAATACAGAATCAGAATAACTGTCAGCTCTCAGAACTCACCATGGCGCAGGTTACCACCTAGTTACGAACAAAAGAACTCCGTCATTGTGCTGACTTCCAGAAACCGATTGATTCAGCTTAGTAGGTAATTATGTTAATAAAAAAGTGACACCTGCGTCCTGCAGCCTATGTAAACATATCGCCTTCATTAAAATATATGATTTATAGGAAAAACTCGCATAATTGATAATTCTTTTTACTTGTAGTTCATTTGAGTGTTGATGTAGGTAAGGGATAATAAAACTAAGATTTTTGTTCACCAACCATTTTAAATGATCACCTTATATTGCACGTATATTGTAAACTTTAAGGTGGGTAGCATGAAGTATGATGCTTGCTTTGCTTGCTTTATGGAGTGTATTAAATAAAACTGCTTTTACTTTAAGTCTAGGTAATTTAAGAAAAGATGATTTAATAAAAAAAAAATGGGATAAACGCTCTTAGGAATAAAAACATTGATTAACATTATAAGTAAGCCCCTACATTACTTTGAGCGCTGTCCAAACGTAAAATAAAATGGTAAAAGGGTAAACACTAATAGATCCTCATTACACCGTACATCCTTTCCAACAATGTCTCATATGGTTGTTTGTTTTTACATTGAAACGCCATCGCGCCAGTGGTATTTCTTTATTGATATTTTGAATAGGCGTTTGACGACGAAGACGAAGATGGTACCCGCCTATCCAAATGAAACCTATTCACTCTACTCTTGAACAGTATCACTTGTCATATTGACACCTCTGTCACCCCGAGGAACTTTGGTGACCCACTAGTAGAAAAAGAGCATGGCACTAGTACGTGCACGACATCGTGCTCCACACCGTGGAGAACCAGCTGACGTATCACTGTACTCATGAGAGACGTGGTACAAACTTTATCTTTCTATAGACTTACTTACCATGCCAGGTCAACATATATACTGAACGCGTGTACCTCGATGTAGCTCCTTTCACGTAATTTTTAAATTTGTAACACAAATTATCTAAAAATTTTAGCTATCTGCACTTCTTTTATACATAAACTTTAAGCATTCGAAATTTCACGTTCCTGCATTGGGGAAGTTTTCTTAAGAATGCGTACAAAGTATCTCACTATATTAACACATCCCCAAGGCCCGCACTTCATGTTGTTTTAACATTGACTCATATAACGGAAAAATGACAATGACTAATGTTAAAAAAATGAATGATTAAGCCCCTATTGTCATAATAATGTATGCATGATACGGAAAACTTGGCCACATTTTTAGAAATCTAGGTTAATAATTGGGAATTTTGCAGTCAAAGTGTACTTCGTATAGCTGCGTTATTATGTCATCTAGTTTTTTTGTGTCAGTAACTTACATACAATTGGAAGTTATGCACCTGCTCGAATAGACACGTAACTACGTAGGTACGTACCAATTAAGTAGGCAAGCAATGTACAAGGCTCACCTGGTGTTAAATGGTTATCTGACTTATAGTGCTTTAGTACTTAAAATTAACTCACATTATATCATATCTATTTTAACAAATTTATTTTTAAATTACAATATCATCATGCAAGGAGGTTTTTGCACTGCAAGCCGCTCGATTACTTATTTTTCATTAGCACTCATTCGCACTCATGGAAAGCAGCATTCATTACCCCAATACACAAAAAGGGTCCTAAAAATGAAGTGACCAATTATCGTCCAGTCTCGAAATTATGTGTAATTGCTAAAGTATTCGAAAAAAATATTCACAAACAGTTATACGATGCAGTGAAGGGTAGTTTCAATAGTTTTCAGCATGGTTTTGTCAAGGGAAGATCGACTATTTCAAATCTTATACTTTTAGATAATTACATCACGGAGAATATGAGCCAGGTCGATGTCGTTTACACTGATTATAGCAAATGTTTTGACCGGATCGACCACTGTACCTTGTTATACAAGCTAGGATCAGTCGGGATAAGAGGAAATCTGTTGAGATGGTTTATCTCATATATATCTAACAGTTCGCAAGCGGTAGCTATTAATAACTACATTTCCAGTTGGATTACAGTTCCTAGCGGCGTCCCCCAAGGTTCTCTCTTAGGTCCTTTGTTGTTTACAATCTTTGTAAACGACATCGGAAATTGCTTACAGTCTGCTAAATTACTCTGCTTCGCTGATGATATGAAGGTTTTTAAAGCTATCTCATCACAGACATACGTTCTAGCCTTGCAGAGCGACCTGCTGCGTATAGATGACTATTGCATCAGAAACAAGCTAGACCTCAACCCATCGAAGTGTTCTGTTGTTACATATACAAGAAAATACACCACCGTTGAGTCAGAATACACTTTGAAGGGACAAAGGCTACATAGAAATCGTAGCGCTCGTGATCTTGGCGTAGTATACGATTCGAAGCTACTCTTTGATGAGCATGTGGATAGTATAGTAAAGAAGGCGTCCCAATCATTAGGATTTATGATGCGAATGTCTAGTTGTTTTAAAGATGTGAAAACATCCAAAATACTATACTGCACATATGTACGCAACATATTGGACTACGGTTCACAGGTCTGGAACCCTAGATACAACACATATATTTTTAGATTAGAGTCTATTCAGAAAAGATTTATTAAATATTTGTGTTACAGATTAAAAATTAATAACAAAAGTACAGATTATCATAAATTGTGCGCAAAATTTCACCTTCTTCCTCTCACTGAGCGGCGGGCAATTTTAAGTAAGTAGTCAACGTCTGCTACGTTGACTACTTACTCGTACTTAAAATAATTACTAATGAGGTTGATTGCCCCGAACTTCTTGAACAGATTGGGTTTAGCGCACCTGTAAAGACTATGAGACATCACGTACCTATTCACCTGTCCACTGCACCATCAAATTACCGACAGAATACATTTCTATGTCGAGCTAGCAAGACCTTAAATGGTATCTGCAAGTCACATGATATTGACATTTTTAACACCAAAATAACCACAGTACGACGGGTGCTAAGCCGAGATTTCTTTCTTCCTTTTTTTGCAGACAAGTAGCATATGTAAAACTAATGTAATACACATCTAAATTGACCGTACGTTTTTTGTATTTATATAAAATAGTGCTTATTTGTGAAGACCTTTAATTGGCTGAATGTAGTATATAACTGCTACTATTTCGAAGTTGGTTTTCCTTCAAATAAATAAATTAATAAATTAGCAGCGCCCCGCGGTGTCACCCGCGTAAGTGCCGATTCCGTGGGAATATCGGGATAAAGTAGCCTATGCGTTAATACAGGTCTTCAGCTATCTACATACCAAGTTTCATCGCAATCGATTCAGTGGTTTTTGCGTGAAAGAGTAACAAACATCCATCTATCCATCCATCCAAACTTTCACATTTATAATATTAGTGGGATTAGTGGGATTATATTTTTGCTGGTCAGCTTATGCTGCACCTTATGGTAATTGCTTGTTTGCTAATTCTTTAATAAAAAAAAAATCAACACGATTTTTCTCAGATATTTCTAAATGCAAAAAAACTATGCGATGTGATTTAATCACAATATTTGTTGTCTCATGAACATGATGGGATCGACCATACACCGATTTGGTGTGATTTTTATTCAAACGTTATTTTACATTTTCTTTAAAAAAAAATATATTTAAATTTGATCAAGTTTAAGGACAAAGGTTAAAAATTGTGAAACAAAACGCTAGTGTGTAAGAGCCCTAAAATTAGTCTTTAAGTTATCTACATATATTATATGAGCTATCACGGCCCCTCTCCACAAACTGATATAGTAAACCACTAACGATGGCCATAATGTACACCGTGTTGACTTAATGGTCCATCGTGTCAATCTTTAAAGTGTTTAATGGTCTGTGAAAATAATCTGTCCTTTGAAGCGGTTCAGTTCAATAGTTGCCCTGATGATAAATGGCATACCGCTTACCATCGGGCGGGCCGTATGCTTGTTTGCCACCAACGTGGTATAAAAAATCAAAAGTAGAGGTAAGCTGTTATATCTACTACGAGGTATATATTTACTTTGACATCTTCAACAAATCATCACTAATTGTGTCGAAGCCTTTTTGTGTCCAAGTAATAAAAGGAAGGTTCATTGATCCTACACTAGGCTTGATGTTTGGCAGTTATACAAATGTAATACTACATTTTATAAAATAAATTCCCCGCGGCGTCTGTCTGTCTGTTATCGATATACTCAATAACAACAAAACGGAATTTTATACGGTTTTGACCAGTAGATGGAGTGATTCAAGGAAGGTTTATATGTACAATTCATCAAGGTTTTGTGTAAAATGGCTGAAATATGACGACTATTGTTTGAAGATGTCTGAAAAAGATCAACATAATAATAATATGCTTTGTTACCCGTGCAAAGACGACGGCGGGTTGCTACTATATATATATATATATGTCAATCATGGTGAAAGCTTTCATTTTAAAATACGTAATGCAGAATGAGTAATTACTGAGTCGTTCCGCTTATCTTAGCTAGATTACTTGACTAAAATTCACTGTCAAATGATATTGCTCTCGTTTTCATAAGATGTATTGGACAAAATGCCATGATTAGTTAAATATAGTTGGCAATTATCGTTAATCTATAGAGCATTAATGGACTAAGCATGGTAGGAGACTTACCCCTTACTTATTTCGTGAGAAAGCCTGCTAACAACACTACTATAATATCTGGAATTCCTATCATTTTTAACTTTAATAACTAGAATGTATGTTTGTAAGGTATCTGTACATACGGGAATAATTTGCTGCTGCGAGTTCTCTGTTTTAAATAAAAATAAAAAAAACAACATCTATACATAGAAATAATTCGATATTCATAACTGTTAACGGACCTATTCATTCAAAATTGTATCTAAATAGAATATTACTTTTTTAATAGTGATTCTAAACATTAATACAATGTAAGCAAAGAATTTTTAACCTGATAAAGTTTTCGTAGAACCACAATCCTCTTTATTTTATTCTCTGCTTCCCTGGTCCGTGGGGTCTACAATAATTTAAGTATTGAGAGACTTTAAGATTATTTTTTCGAAATATTTTTCTTGCCTCAATATTACAGTTACAGAAAATAATATAACTACAAACAATACACGTCAAACATGATAATAAATTTAGCCATGGGCACAAGTAGTATTGAGTGTTCAGCATAGTAAAGACCTACGTGAAACACTCAATCAGCGTATGTCACTTGACATACGGCCCTCAATATCCTCGTTATAGCTCCGTTGAAGTAGCACGCAGGCGGTCTAGCTAGCTCTGCATAGAGGCACTCCGCAAACACATGTACCTGTTAATTCAATTACTGTTAGCGATGTCAGTTACCACCGCACTTTTAAGTTCATGGATCACTATTTCCTAAGCTTAAATCTAGCTTGATCATATCTATGATAAAGAATCCGAAACCAAATCCTACTCCATTCCGGTAAGGTGCTCAATGAGATCCTAATGTCGCGCTGAAAAAGCATAGTTGAACCGTCGAGCAAGGATGCTTCGGTTAATTATTGTGAGAGATGGTAAGTCCGCTACGATAAATCATAAACAAAGTTTATAAAAGACGGGAACAATATTTTATTCCTACCTTATCTTCGTTAGAGTATATTGAAAAAGCTTTACAAATATAGAGCGTCTTCGATCAACTCGTAAAATATATTACCAGCTTCTAAGTATAAAATGATAAATCTTGATTATTCATGAGCCCACTTGTTTGTACCTAAACAAAATTTATGGGCTAACATTAAAATATATTACAGGAACTTCTGGAGATCATTTCTCTTCATTTTATTAAACATGATTAAACTGTGGCGTGCGCAACGAACGTATTATTTAATACTTATTTTGATAAATTACCTAAACGTATAAGCAAATAAATAAAAAAAAAACAATAAAATGTTATTAAAGTTAATTATTTAATATTATCACATGTGTAGATCAGTGAAAATTTTGGACTTGTATTATTCAATTCTAAATACATTGTTGGAAAAATAGTATCCTCTCAAAGTAGTCTTAAGCTGATTTAGAACGGGAATAGCGGGTGATAGAGAAGACTAGAGTCTTTAAAACTCCTCAACAGAGAAAGGGATAATTCTGCATTTGAGCAAAGATCAATATGTGAATGCAGAAACAGAGAGTACAACAATTTGTTTATCTGTACTACAATATATAATAATACTAGCAGCGCCCCGCGGTTTCATCCACGTAAGTCCCAACCCCGTGGGAATATTGGGATAAAAAGTAGCCTATGCGTTAATACAGGTCTTCAGCTATCTACATACCAAGTTTCATCGCAATCAATTCAGTGGTTTTTGCGTGAAAGAGTAACAAACATCCATCTATCCATCCATCCAAACTTTCACATTTATAATATTAGTGGGATTAGTGGGATTATATTTTTGCTGGTCAGCTTATGCTGCACCTTATGGTAATATTGGGATAAAAAGTAACCTATATGTTAATCCAGGTCTCCAGCTATATACATATCAAGTTTCATCGCAATCGGTTCAGTAGTTTTGGCGTAAAAGAGTAACAAACATCCATACATCCATACTCACAAATTTTCACGTTTATAATATTAGTGGGATAATATTATAAAGAGGTAAAGTTTGTGAGTTTGGATGTTCGCCTTAATTTCCGGTACTACTGATCTGATTTTGAAAATTCTTATAGCGTTGGATAGCCCATTTATCGAGGAAGGCTATAGATTATATAACATCACGCTACGACCAATAGGAGCAGAGCATCAATGAAAAATGTTGCAAAAACGGGGAAAATAAATATTTAAAATTAATAAATACAGGTATGACCTTGACCTTCTCAAGCAACTGCTTCTATCCCCTAATCCATCCGTATAAACAATATCCTTTGTCTTCCATTGCCTCCCCTTCAAGAGCCATGCTTCGGCCCGTAAGGGCCGGCTCGACCGGAGTGATACCAAAGCCTCACAGAAAACCGGCGTAAAAAAGTTTTGCCGAATGAGTGAGGTTACCGGAAGCCCTGAATTCTGAACCAATCGGAGCACAGTACGTAAGGTGTTTTATTATCCGACGGGGCGAGTTAGATACGTGTAACGCTCTATAATAAAAAAAAAAATAGATATTATTAATTAAATTATAGATGGTATTAATTAATTAAATATAAATTATATACATTAATGTAAAACCTACTAATACCATACTCTTAAGGAAATAAAGGGAGATTTGATTTGATTTCAAAAAATGTATGCTGTAAATAAAAATGAAATTATTTCAAGTTATTATCCGTAACTACTTGTACAATACTAAATAAATATGAAATTTTCTGTAAATTTTACGCATTAAAGTAACTCATTAAAGTATAAATAAATATTATAAAGCTGAAGAGTTTGTTTGTTTGGTTGAACGCGCTAATCTCATGAACTACTAATTCGAATTGAAAAATTATTTTAGTGTTGGATAGCCCATTTATTGAGGAAGGTTATAGGCTATAAAACATCATGCTACAAGAAATAGGAGCGGAGCAGTGACCATAAAGGCAGGTGAAACTGCGGGGACGGCTAGTAGTGACATAAATATGAAACTAATAAACATTGTGGAATTGTTCTGCATTGCATTTTTCTTCATAAAGTAAAGATCCCAGAAGTCTGGTAGCAAAACCAAAATGAATGCAATGCATTTGTTATTACAAATGCATTGCATTCATTGGCACTCCCCTTGACCTTACGTAAATAGATAAACCCAATGTTTGCGTAGTTTCAAAGACCCGGGTAATGCTACAGTGTCCGCACCGGCAGAGCCCACAATGCTAGGACCAAGTGATATAGTGTGTTAAACTCGTATCTATTCCCCATGGCATTAAAGGTATACCGCACACACAATTGCACAACGTCACGCTTGCCTTACTACGTGTACATTGGTGAGATTGTAGTTGTTGTCGCCACATCAAAAACTCTTATTTATTTTATTAAAAATACTGACAAACTATAATAGGTGATAACTGATAACACAGTTCACTTCTTAATAAAATTAAGTTGATAGACATTACTTTGTCTGGTTATACCGGTAACGCAATACTGCTCGGTCGATTGATAAATATTAACGAATGGTGGGATTATAAAAGGGTAGGTATAAATGGAGAACTGTTCACTTGAGTGCGAATAAAGGTAGGAACAACTTGGCAGTTACTGTTAGTGGTTTTCATAGTTTATATCAGTGGTTGTTGTACTGTTTCTTACACAGTGTGTAGTGGTAACCGACTTGCGTTACTACTATGCTAAACCATGGAGTCGGATGTTATTGACAGCATTTTCATACTGACACTGATGTGAAAAAACACAAGGCACACAAACTGAAGGCAGTGAAGTGTACTGTTACATATTATAAATATGTCGTAGGCCGATCGTTGAATTGGGCCGATTGAGATCTGCCTGGGCACATCATGATACGCCGGCATTTCTTGATTGGTCTGTCTAATACCCGCCATTTTGTTCAAAGCTTAACGGTTGACGACTTGAAAGAACATGTTTGGGCAAATTTATTAATTTTACATTGTAAACCAGAATAACTCCGAAAACAAAGAAAGAAGTGCAGCAAGCTGTCATGTTACACTGGCCGTGGTCACAGGCTGACCTGTCTCTGTCTTTGACCTCCGGTCTCCATGACCGCTTGTCTGGGAGCGACCGACGGACAGGGTTATCTGGCGCCCTAGCAGAAGCAAGCCTGGCGGCATTGTATTCCGCGTATGCCTGTCTAACTGACAGGGGGTAAAATCCCCCCAAAACATAGCGACCTGTTGTTTAACAGGTATTTCCTTTCAAGGTTAAGTATATCTGAGGAGTAAAAAAAAAAAACCTCAAATGGGAATGGACAGTCCTCTGTGACGGAACACCGTGTGGTTTTAGCCGGTTTGAGTCCGACATACCACCCTACTACTTAGCCGCTTAGGTGGGGTGACGACCCGTGGAAGTATCCACACGTTAAAAAAACCCAAGAACCTGTTCCCATACTCTATTCTCCAGAATATGTATATAAGTCGAATGTTTGATCTGTTTATACGTCTTGCAGCTACGGAAAAGCACAATCTTTAGAGTTTCCTAAGGTAGCCTGTCTCATTATATGCCCAAAACATAAAACTTTGTAATGAAAGAAAATGTGCCATGCTTGTTAGAGTTAAAATATGCCTATAATGTTTCTACTCTATTCTATTATTATCTGAATGAGAAAAGACGTATCAATATTCATCATCAAAAGAACCCTTAGTATACGTACGTACGGGTAATTACAAAAGTTATGCAGGAGTTTCCTCTTTGTGGTATTTATTGGTTAGAACAAGGGAAACATTCAATCGAACTTAATGAATTTTGGGTACGTGTGACCTTATATATATTGTATTTGCTATATTGGCTTTTTGAAATAACTTTACAAGGGCGTTTATGAGTTTTAAATACGACTAACGTCTTTTTGGTTATTCAAGTGAAACTTCTTTAGAATCGTTGTGATTTAAAATTCGATAAAACCGAAGCATCAAGATAAAGTTCCTGTGATAAAGTTCCTATAATCAATGTCAACGTGGTGTAATTTTTGTGCATTTTTTCTCCATATTTCACTTATATTTAATTGATTCTTCAGAAATTTACATTTAAATCCAACCTTAACCTATACTGAAAACGAAGTATTGTGTGTTTTGAAAGTTGTGTACAGTTGTAACTGGACACCAGGTTTGCTTACTGTTTATTATTAAATCCATTCTTCGTATATCTTGATGTGTTTTTTTTAAGTTTTACTTCGCCATACATACCCTTTTTTTTTTGGGTTAACTCTTTCCATCCTTGTAGTCAGACTTTTGAAGCCTTTTTGAGTATCTTGAAGGTTAGTAGTTAGTGTTCGTCGTATCGGTTGTACTTTGCTTTGCGGTTTATTGCCGAGACCGTGGTTTATATTGCCAACATTTGTTTAATTATGTATGCCGCTCTGACTTTCATGGACGACAATATTTGAATAGCTAGAAATTTCCCAATAATAGCTACTTACGGCAGGCTTGCAAAGGAGATTCGTTTTCTGAGTTTGTTTGAACATCTCCTAGTTAAAAGGCGGTCTTCGCTAGCCACCTGAGGACATACCGTCGAAGCACTGATGGTCCACTCATTTACTCATTTCATATTGGAGACGGAAAAAAAAGATATACATAATATATAGACATACCTACTACATACAAGGATATTACTGTGTTAACTCACATACTCCGAAATGAAATAACTCAAAGACCAAGTCAAATACCTATGTTTAATAGAATTCATTAAACATAGCTTGAAGTCTTCTTCTAAACGCAAATACTATAAAAAGTTTCTACTACCACTGATTTAAAACATAGTAGCACAAATTACAGGTGTATGGACTAACATTAGGTCAAGTAATCAATATATTTATTTTAAAATTGCCTGCATATACATGTAAGTCAGACGTCTTTTTTTATTTTTTAACACTAATGATCAAACAAAAGAGCTTTCTATACCTGTCTTAAAGTATATAAAGCAAACGAGTGGGCTTAGATTATTTTTCTACTCATATTAAACGGCCGATGTTGACCTTTTCCTTTGGTCATACATTGTCTACCCACACTTGCAACTTTGCTTTTTCGTAAAATAGTTAATTAGTGAAGTGAAGTTAAAGCTACTCATTGCGAATATAAATTTTGATCTGCCATGCTATCTACCTATATTGACTTTGTAGGTTTAGAGATACCTAACCAGAAATTTTAGCGTGACTCGAGGAGTTAATTCGAGGTTTTCAAATTGTCTGATTTGGTTGACTGGAATAACAATGCCGTATTGTTTTGGCAGGGAGGTAGCTTAAACAAAGGTAAGAGACGTTAGCAAACGGATTTGCGACGGGGCTGGATTAAGGAGTTCTAAGGGTTCTCGCAAGTTTACATGAAAATTATGGGTTTTTTGACTAAAAACTGAAATTTGGTAAGAAGGTAGTAAAGGTAAGTCACGTCTGTTACGAATGGATTTTAGGACAGGGTCGCATTCAGGAGGTCTTGCGGCTCATCTTTTTTATGAAATGTCTTATTTTTTTCTACTTAAGATCTGAAATTTGCTGAGAGTGGTAGTTTATGAGTAGGAGACGTTAGCTAAGACGATTAGACGTTTTATTTTGCAACAGGGCTGGATGAAAGTGTTCTAAGGAAGTTTATGTGAAAGTACTTAGAGAGACTTGAGATTTTACCTATAATATATGAATCTCTTCAATAATAAATTATAATTGTGTGAATGTGTGCAGATCAGATAGGATCAGACAGACAGACATTTTGAAATTTTAAAAGAAAAAAAATTTGCCCGCCCACTCACCCTTTATTCTGTTGTTTGTATAACACATCTGGACTCCATCGGTACCGTGACCTAGGGCAACTCGCAGATCACCCGCCTCTACCCACACATGCCCAACGCTTATACGTAGGTACACTGAGCTTTTGTTTCAACATCTTGAGCTTACGCTACGCGTTTATTCTTAGCTTACGACACGCTTAGTCAGGTCAGGACAGGTCAGAGTGCTCTTGCTTGCGATTGTGATAATCTAAATTTAACTAAAAGGATAATATTATAAACCATCCGTTTGCGGTATAAAAAAGTAAAGACGCGTTGCTGTTGCTCCTCACGAAATAATTCAAATCAACTGTAAAGACTAAACTTGGTACACCTAGACCCTACCAAGGTAAAACAAGCGCTGCCGACTCCAAACAAGTGTTGCTAACTCCTAACAAGTTACCAATAATAAACCAGTACTACCAACACCGTCACCGGCGTCACCGTCTGTTATAGTACTTTTGAAACTACTCCGTATTTATTTTAACAAAAATACTTAATATTGTAATATAAAGTCATAATTGGTGTTAAAATACTCATAACGATTCTGTGACGTGCAAGTGTTGTCTTTACCATTGAAGAATATGTTCGCAAATAATCACAATAAAACTAAGACACGTTTCAACAAAAGCAAACAACTGATAACAACACCATGGAAGGTCAATTCCAAATATTATTTGACAGAATGAAAACTGAAATGCAAAACCAAACCGCTGAACTGAAGGATTCGATCACTAAAAGTATCATGGACAAAATGCAAGAGAAGTTAATTCCATTAGTGGAAGAAAACAAGAACTTAAAAATTGAAGTAGAAAAACTAGAAAAAGAAATAGAGTTTCTCAAGAGAGGGGAGAAGAATAACAATATTATAGTTTTTGGCCTTGATGAAAAAGAAACGTCAACCTCTGAACTACTTAAATAACTGAGGGAAAATTTGAAAAATGATATAAAGATTAATGTTTAAGACTACGAAATCAACAAAATTTACCGCTTAGGAACAATAAACCGAGAAAGTAACAAGCCAAGGTACTCTGCTCATTTGTATGTAACTGAAAAAAAAAACAGAAATCATTAAAAACAAAAAACACCTCAAGAAAATTAATATTAGTGAAGATTACAGTAAAAACTTTTAGAAAAGAGGAAAATTTTGAATGCAGAACTAGCTGAAGAGAGGAAAAAAGGCAATATTGCATACCCAAGAAAACATAACATAACATAACCAAGAAAAAAGCAAAGTAATGAAATCCTAAAACAAGGCTAACACGTTTTAATACCTGTTCTCACAGATATGTTTAACAATATCTTAACCACCGAAATAATCCCCCAGCAGTGGAAAGAGTCGAACATTATCCTGCTGTATAAGAAAGGAGACAAACATGAAATCGTAAATTTTCGCCCTATCAGCCTTATGTCCAACATATACAAAGTCTTCGCTAAAATCATTTTGAAACGAATCGAGAGAACACTGGATGAACACCAACCCATCGAACAGGCTGGATTTCGCAAGGACTACTCGGTAATTGACCATATCCATGTAGTCCGACAAGTTCTAGAGAAGTAAAGCGAACACCCGCTTACATACTATATGGCATTCATTGACTACAGCAAAGCCTTCGATTCTTTGCTACACAATAATATTTGGGAAGCTTTAGTGGAACAAGGGGTCGAACATAAATACATTCGTTTAATTAGGAACGTATACAGTCACAGCACAGCCAGAATCCAGTTAGAGAAGAAAGGCCGCTCATTCAAAATAGGGAAAGGCGTCAGATAGAGAGACCCCTTATCTCCTAAACTATTCTCCGCTGTTCTGGAATCAATTTTCAGGCGACTCAGTTGGGAAAACCTTGGGATCAATGTCGATGGTTCATCGCTGACACATCTGAGATCCGCTGATGACATAGTTCTATTTGCCAAAACATCGGAAGATATTAATAGAATGATTGAAGACCTCGCGATCGAAAGCGAAAAGGTAGGACTAAAACTGAACCCAGAAAAAACTAGACTGATGACGTATGGAAATAAAACTACAATAATTTTAGGAAACTCTGAAATTAACTACTCTGATGAAAACATTTACCTACGACAGATCACAACTCATAAAGAACCAATGCACGAGGAATTACAAAGAAGAATTACAAACGGATGGAGAAGATACTGGAGCTTAAAAGAAGTTATGAAGGACAGAACACTTCATATTAACATGAAAAGGATACTATTAAATACTTGCATACTACCAGTCCTTACGTATGGCTGCCAATCATGGACTGTAACCCAAGAATTGATAAAAATCAAAAGACTCAAATGGAGATGGGCGGGGCATATGATAAGAGGTCCTGATAAATGGAGCAAGAAAGTTACAAGATGGTACCCCAGGGAAGGTAAAAGAAAAAGAGGGAGATCGCGGAAACGATGGGACGATGACATCAAAGAGGTGGCAGGAGTGACGTGGAACAGAGTAGCTCAAGTAAGGACAGAGTGGAAAATTTTGGAGGAGGCCTTTGCCGATTGGCAAACAGATCTGCAGAAGATTACTAAACAGCAGATAGTAGAATAAGTTTTAACTTTTATTTGTTTTGTTTGAATTAGTTATTAATGTACGTATATAATTAATGTATGTATCTATAAGCTAAAGATCTGAATAAATGGCTATATTATCATTATTATTATTATTAAGAATATCATAAAGATATACTTAGGCATGATTGATGTTTGTTTGTACCTTAATAGTTTAAACCTTAACACGCTTTAAAAGAAAACTTTACACAAACTGGTAATACTGAAATTTCAATATTATGTTAACAAGAGCTAATCGTGTTACAAGTGGCACTACCTCGTAAGGATGCGGAAATGGGTTGATTAAATTCTTATCATTAGGGCTTTTTGTACCAATAATTATTGTATTAAACGTTAGCAGAGCAGCTATAAATATGATAATAACCCCTTGCGTGCAAACCCGTTTTGTGAGTATATAATAAGACAATAACAATATTCAAAATAAATAAAAAAGGGAACTTTATTTCTTTTTTGTTATGGATTCACGTACTAGCTATATGTAGATTCATTGCCCCAAATTACATATGACGATGAAAGTGAATTATTTTCTTTTCATTGAAGATAAATTTGATTCTTCGTTATTCGAATAGCTTGTATTAATTGATGATAATATACTTTTATTTTTTATTACTACATAATGTAGATACGATTATTTACTACCTTACTTATACCTTACTACATATGCACTACCTATGTATATTACCTACTTATAAAGGGTTTGAAATACCTTATTTACTCGTAATTTTATGGCATCATTAAAAAAACATTCAAAATATAGGTATATCAAAGTTGAAGTAAATATCTAAGAGAATATTCATGATAAAAGTGACATAAAAATGATAAAAAATATACTTAAATATTCAGACAAAAAGGAAATTCGTTATTTATTTATATATTTTATTGGCTCACCAACAATTGTTAACACTGGTTAAATTACAAAAAACAAACTTATATTAACTTATTCTAGTGTCACATTTTCTTTAGTCTCTCGCTCCCAACCGTGTTTCTGGCCATGGTTCGGAGCGAGAGCGCATGGAACGCCGTCGTCTCTTTCCGCAAAGGAGGCGGCGGAACGGGAGAGAGAGCGGAATACAACTCTCTCTACCCGCAGCAGACGCACCGGCGCGGAGGGCGTTTAATGATCTCCGGCCACCTTAGGAAGCGGCCTGCGGACGGCGAACTTTTGGGGAAGTCGTCGTCCGAACAGTGTATCTGTTCCCGAGAGGCAGCGCGCAGTTTTCCGCGCGCGCTCTCAGAGGAGTGCGGCCGACGGGTGATGGTCGCACCGGGTGACGGGATCCGTCTAGGGTGAGACGGGTCAATGCCTATCGGGGGTTGCGGATGAATGCAATGGCGATTCTCGCTCCCCCGATCATAGGCAAGTAGCGGAACACATGGGTGGTTTTTAGTAGGTCTGACCCCTTCGCCCCCCCAAGGGCGGAGGACATCCATGAGGATCTTCCACCTCGTCACAAAAAAAAAGTGTTACAAGCGTTATTGTAGAGATTTAACATAGATGTTAATTCTAGTACTCTTTGAGTACTACTGCTTTGAGGAATGATTGGGGGCCCACAAAGTATTCATTGTCACACTTTAAATGAACTCTATGGTTCTCTTTTAAAGTGTAACAATGAACACTTTGTGGGCCCGACGAGAACTCTATGGTTCTTGTTAATGAGTCTTATCGCTAATCTACCATACCACTATGGTTGGATTTATTGTCAGGAGTAAGAGGTAAATAACGTCGTACTAATTATACAGCCAGACACTGATAATATACGGTTAAAATTTAGGGAGCTTGAACCGACATAGTATGAAACCTTTTTTTATACTATGTCGGGTGGCAAACAAGCATACGGCCCGCCTGATGGTAAGCGGTTATCGTCGTCTATGGACGCTTGCAATTCCAGAGGACTTCCTTACTTACTTACTTAGGTAGTAGTGTTATAGGGACTGGAAAATTCAAGAAGAATGAGAACAGTTAGATTACTATTTTGAATTCTGGTTTCATGTCATCCTTAGGCACCAGAGCTAAGACAGTTCTATGAAGCCAGATTGATGGAATTTAAGGAGGTATATATTTATAGAGGGCTCGGAATTTCTGGCAACAGCAGTATTGACAGGTATGCGCCCCTGACCTGCTCGAGGAATTGTCCCTATCCCAAATCCATCGGTATAAGCAATATGCCTCTGCTTCCATTGCCTTCCTTTTTAGGGTTCCGTACCCGAAAGGTAACCAACGGACCCTATTACTAAGCCTCCGCTGTCCGTCTGTCTGTCTGTCAGCGGGCTGTAGGTATCTCATGATCCGTAATAGGTAGACAGTTGAAATTTTCACAGAATGTGTATTTCTGTTGCCCCTATAACGACAAATAATAAAAATAAATTTAAAGGTACCTACATAGTATTGAATCTTGTACGATGGTGCGAAACCCTTCATGCGCTAGTCCAACTCGCACTTGACCGGTTTTATTTACTTTCCCATCTTTAATTCAAAAAGTGCCCGGTTGACAGCATTGTGCATGGCCCTATTACGCTAGCGGGACTAAACTATGGTATGAAAATATGGGTGTATATATGCACGTATATATATTTATATTTTTTATTAACAGACTTGCATCAATATTCATTTTCTAGAATTAAAAAAAATACTAAGTTGTTCAATACTGCTATAGTAAGTACAGTACCAGTAAAAATACCTTCAACCGTATCCGGGTGCCCACTTTTGTGTTTTTTGTGTGTCTTTACTCCTATTCCCAGGTATGTATCCCATTAACAGTATTTAAACTTTCCTATCATAATTTCTGTAATAATGAAAACCCAAGACGAATGCGCAGCGTTTATGCGCAGCGTATCTAACAATGTGAAATTGGTTTCGCATAATTTGCATACTTAATGCAGGAAAGTAAGTCACTATAAACCGTCACACGAGACTTTTTAATAGCTAAAATTTAAAGCGTAGATCCTTGCGTAGAATTGCGTACTCTGTCCTATACAAGTACCGCATTTGAACTGGTCGCTATACGTAAGAAATCGCAAAAAAAATTATTTTGAAATTCTTAATAATTATTACACAGTATTTTTTTTAGCAGCAATTTTCATTTAAGTCACAAAATATAATCCTGAATAATTACTCTATATGATGACGTCTATTCTCCGTCATAGTTATAAAACTGACATTTTTTAGAAGATTATTTTTCATTATATTTATACAAAGAAAATTCGTGACCACTAAGAATAAATTATCTTCATTGCCTTCCATTTTTTGAGTCTTCAGAAAATCTTACGTTCTAACACATATATTTTGTTACCATTTGCTGATGCTATTGATAAATTTTATTCAATAAAAATAATGGTTAACAGTTAACGGAGCTTATAAATACTCACAATGCCAGCGGTATTACCGTTCCTTTCGCCATGATGGTTTGGCCATCATATTTACTAGCGAAAACCGAACATTATTTTATTAGTGTTGTTTAACGCCGTTTGTCTAACTATTAGGTCATATATAGTGAATAGGGATTTCATTAACGGCGCACTGAAGTACACAGCAGGTACGCATAATAGTAAAAAAAAAAAAAAAATATTAATAAGCATCTCCTAATCGGAACAAAAATGTACACCCGCAGTTCTAACGTTAGAATGGCGGGTGTACATATTTATTCTATATATTTTTATCAAAAGAAATACACTGATTTCATCAAAGGTACACTGATGTACACTACAGGTACTACCTTCCCGTAGGAAAGGAGCTCAATTTTGTTATGTACACCCGTGGTCCTAACGCATACCAGAGTTAGGATTGATATTGCAGTAAACTGTCTTTTAGTAACAGAACTAATTTATTAGAACGAGTTTTCTTATCGCACGGTACAATTTAGACGCTCGGCGGCCGGCCGACTAGCAGAAAAAAGTCTTAGCGCAACGAAAAATGCTGACCGCGAGTTGATTTATTTTATTTTTACGCCATCTGTGGATTCTGCGCGATACTACTATAATATCTTGTATACTACTTATCCGTATATTAGTTAGGGCAACTTTTACAGATGGCGGAATTTTAATATCGAGTTTTTACAATATTTTGATACAGTTTATACAATCAATCAAATATAATATATACATTCTGTCAAAAAAAGTATCAGGAATTGATAATTTAATTCTAATTCCAAATTCAATTCAAATATCTAATTCTATTTTGTGGTTAAGTTGGCACAACTGTTTTCTATATTGTCGCGAAGTTTAAGCAATATCTGTCATTTACTTTGTTTTCAGTACTCGATTTCGTTAGTTCATCTCAAGAGTGTTTTACGATTTTTATAATGGATAAAAACATAGAACAAAGAGTTTGTTTCAAATTATGCATTGCAAATGGAATTTCATGTTCAGAGTCACTGAAAATGTTACAGAAAGTATACGGTGAATCGATTTTATCAAAAACTCGTGCATATGAGTGGTACATTCCTCAGTATGAGTGGTACAGTGGTAAATTGAGTGGTAGCATTCAAAAGCGGTAGAGATTCGTTGGAAGATTAGGCTCGCCATCAATGTCTTCAATTGAAGTTAAGATCGCTAAAGTGAAGGAAATTGTGACTGAATATCCTTATTTAAATTTGAGAAAGATTCGTACCATTTTAAACGAGCGCTTGGGCATCAAATAAGTTGCCGCTCGACTAGTCCTGAAAGATCTAAATTTTCTTCATTAACTCAATCACGTAAAATCGCTGAAGACATGCTATGACGAGACAATTCCGACCCTACATTCGTAAAATACATTGTTACTGGAGATGAAAACTCAAATTACTACTTCGAGGTACACGTTTTCAGTCGATAGAAGATATCAAAGAGAATTAGGTTTAAAGATCTTTGTTTCTCATAAGAATATAAAAAGTCCACTTATAATGAATTAAACATAATTACAATTTAATATTATATTGAAAATGAATGAATAAGTTCTGAGAAGAGAGAACTAAAGTCGATTCCAGAAAATGAATTTAAAAATGTTTTTATAACTGGATTATTCGTTTTCGTAGTAGAGTAATACACTTATCACGTTTTATCAATAATCCTATTTCTGAAGGGGCCTACTTTGAAGGTGATACAATAAATTTGCAATAATAGTTAACATTTTGTGTTTTATTGACCTTTTCCCGGTACTTTCTTGACAGAGAAGTATATAGCGAAAGAAACTTTGTTCCAACCGGGTATAACAAGTACACCTCACGCGTTTAATTGAAGTTTTTTTCTCAAATTCAGAACACTCAAATGTATAAAATCATCTCAAATGTTAATTTTACGATTTCGCCAACAGTAGACTAGCATATAAATAAAGAGAAAATTCTAATGCACTTCTAAACTTGATGGAGAAACATCCTGTCCATTAACAAAAACAAAAAAATATGATAAAGTTAAGTGCAGGGACGCAACATCTATTCTTCTACCCTTGAGTCTGTTTACAGATATAATTTGTGTTTAGCTGTCTCTAGACACAAATGTTTCTTATAATGAGGATTCTAGATTATAAATAGTTTTTATTTGAAAACTATGTAGTTTTACTAAGGTTTAAAAGTTTATGAAATCAAAAGCCTCTATTAACGATATTAATGTACCTATATGTTTAATACAATATGAATCAGTATTCTACAATATGAATCAGTATTCTAAATGTAGGGTGAGGATCGGTTTTGCTCTAACAATTGATGTATTTCAAATCGCGAGTTAGGACTTTATACAAACGATGAATTGAATAGAATACACTGGACTCTTTTTTGCATATGATGTCGTTGGTACTTATAAATTTGACATTTAATGTCATCAATTATTTTATTTTCATCACTTTTTTGTCTTATTAACATTTTTTTGTAATGTCCATTCTGACACATATGTGGGTCTATGTAAAACTTTGTAGATATTAATGTGAACGCGAATAATTATGTGTTATTTACACTTACACTCTAGTTCTGCTAATCTGTACACTTTAATAGTTCAGTGACAAGCAAAGCAAGCAAAGAAGCTAAAAGGTTGAATTTGTGAACTATCATATACATAGTTCAGATATTTTTGCTGTACAGAGTACCCAATCAAAAGTAAGTACATATAGGAAAAATTGTGACTTTTGCATACTACGAGTAAAAACCATATGATCATCAAAGCTGAGCAATCAAGGCTAAGCAACTCCTTTGAGATTGGAAGGCGATGATTTTGATATGATATGACTGCGTTGGAAAGAGGTTATTAAATGTTCGAAACCCTCAAAAGGCCGGAAATGTTTTTAGACATTATATCTAGTTTTAATATTTAAATATTATCCTAATTTTAAAATAGTCCTCATCACTTTTGAAACTATTACGTCTTAGATTGACTGGCCTGTTGGTCTAGTAGTTAGTGACCCTGACTGCTAAGTCAGAGGTCGTGGGTTCGATTCCCACCCAGGACAAATATTTGTGTGATGAGCACGATCATTTGTTCTGTGTCTGGGTGTAATTTATTCATAATATGTATGTATTTAGGAATATATAAGTATGTTTATCAGCAGTCTGGTTACCATAGTACATGCTCTGCCTAGTTTGGGATCAGACGTGTGTGAGATGTGTGGAGCTATTATTAATATTAAAAAATGTAGTGCTTTACCATGTCAGAATGACAGACCAGCTGATTTTGACTTTTTCTTATTTTTGTTTAAAGGCATATTTACGAATATATGAGTTATAATAACGGCCATTAGTGATCTGTCAGATGTACCTATGTCAATAAATATTTCAAAGTAAGTTTTTTCTTGTCCTAGAAACTATATCACTGCGCTTAGTTTTATTATTTTTCTTTTTATGTATCAGGTTGTCATGTCTCCAACAATACTAGTCTTCCTGCTAGTAATGGCACAATGTCTCTGCCAGCGTCCATTTTTCGCTGGGAAGAAGCCAATCGGATATCCAGAAATAATTTCAGAAATAGAAGAGTCATATGGAAATGTACAGCTTCCAGCGCAGCTAAACGGCGATCGAGATTACGCATATCAATTACAGAAACTACCTTTGGACCAACAACCATTTTTCTTTTTAAATCAAGAACACATTGCTAATTATCTCAATAATCCAATAAATTACTCGCAAAGACCTAGTGGGTTTAACGAAAACACTAGAGGTTAAGGGTCCCAGTGTAGTAATAAAGGAAAATAAAGTGTTAAATCGTAACATTTTTAAAATCAATTGTATTTTATTATTCTTTCTTTAAGAGTAAATTAGTGCATTGGTAATTTGGTGTTCATTTTTATGTGATTACTATCAACCACATTAAATAGTACGTACTTATAGTTATATACAACGACAGTAGTATAGCAAAATAAAAAGCCCGGGTGTGTATATATACATACAGTCCATAAGAAAAACAGCGCTTAATAAAATGTTGTCGCCACAGCAAAAACTCGTATTTATTTTATTAAAAATAGGGGTAAACTATAGTAGATGATAAAACAATTCAAAATTTTGAAAAAAATAAGTAAATAGACATTATTATAATGACTAGTTATTCCGGTGACTCCACAACATTGGTCCGTCTGACAAACAGCAGATAATAAATGGTAAATCTAATTAAATATTAGGAAAAAACAATAGTACCTTTAGCAAAATCGTGATTATCATTAGCCAACATCTTATACTACCTTAAGTAAGCTCAAAAGTATATTTTTATATGAGTAAAAAAGATTAATTTTAATTTCAACTCTTCCACATTTGGTACATAGGCGGACCTAATCCCTAATGCATTCTCGACCAGTCAACTTTTGGGTGATACAGGGAAAAGAAGAAGTAGGTACTATCTTTTAAGAGAGCTTATAAACGTTTTAAAATGTTCTACAGAGCTCAAGAGTCACCCAGCTACTGTGATTACTTTTCGTCAGGCACTTATTTGCTCCGTTTTACGTAATATAAAACTAATATGTTTGGCCTAATAAAGAGTACAAATGTACAAAAAATTTACAATCCAAATAATTATAGTAAAATTCTAATTAATTCTAAGTTAGATCGTATACCTTTTTAGCAAAAAATTACAAAAAATATTTTTGCGTCACAGATATCCGACTCAGATAAAAAAGAAGAATTTAACTATAGTAACATGTTTCTAAAATAAGTATAGTTTACTGAAACTCAAATAGCATGTTTTAATGGTGAACTGAATTAAAAAATAAAAAAGAATTCCACTATCCACCTCCTGGCTTCATCATCAGACCATCGTTATCAAGCCCAATCCATAGGTCTCGTAAAAACGAATCATATGAGCCCAAAATCGAGGGGTTTCTTAGTAGCCACTGAGGAGTTCCTCTATCCCCTAGTCATAATCAGATCAGCTCTAAGATGCCAACTTATAATATTGTCATCCCAACTACATATACCTACAATTTTCATTTTTTTTTTATGGTATAGGAGGTAAACGAGCAGACGGGTCACCTGATGGTAAATGACTACCGCCGCCCACGGGCACCTGTAACTCAAGAGTTAGACAATTAGAATTAGGTTGAATTTGGCTTCCAAGATATGTTTACATTTATATAGCTAGTTACAAGTGAAGGTAATCAAAGCTTGTTAATTAAAAAATCACATTCTAGTAGTGCATATATATATATTTTTTTATAGCATTGAGGGCAAACGAGCACCCGGGTCATCTGATGGTAAATGACTACCGCTGCCCATGGCACCTCCAACTCAAGAGTACAAGTGCGGCCGGCCTTTAAGGTGGGAGTAGAGGAAGGGTGGAAGAGAAGGAGAAAGAGGGTTAGGGAAGGGTTAGGGCCTCCGGTAACCACACTCACTTGACGAAAAGCAATGCAACCATTGCTTCTCCGCCTTTATAGAACACTAGCCGTGCTCCACAGTTTCCTGCCACCACCTGCGTTTATGGTCACTGCTCCCCTCCTATCGGTTATAGCGTGATGTTATATAGCCTTCCTCGATAAATGGGTATCCATCATATCCAACACTGAAATAATTTCTCCATTCGAACCAGTAGTTCCTGAGATTAGCGCTTATAATATTAGTATAGAAAATGTTTGTGAGGCTTTAAAATCCTACTAAAAGTTAAGGAAATATTGCACTGCTGAAGCACACAATTAAAGCATTTCAAGTACAAGAGTTAGACTAGAATATGAAATTTACTTTTCTTTTATCTGATTATTTTATTAAGTACTAGCAACCCGCCCCGGCTTCGCACTGGTAGCAGAGATATCTTCAACAATCATCAATATATTTCAACCAATTTAAGCAAATCGTTAACGTTAGTTATACACCTAAACCTTCCTCATGAAACACTCTGTCTATTGGTGAAAACCGCATAAAAATCCGTTTAGTGTTCAGTTTATCGCGAACAGACAGACAGACGCGGCGGGGACTTTGTTTTATAATATGTAGTGATGTGGGAAGAAAATGAAAGAGTGTATTTACGCTCTTAGAGTAGGAGGCAACAATTGCGCAACATGTTGGTCAACGTTGCACAATAGCGGGCGGGGTTCCCAGCTTTTGCTTACGTGCAACATGCAGTCTAGAAGATTATACCATTTTTTTTTAACGGATAACTGACCCCCGACATGGATTTTTATTTTTTACCAAGGAATATCGAGATAAAAAGTAGCCTATGTGTTCTGTGATACAGTGATAGAGACTGCAAGAATGGTTTAAGTGGTCACCTCACCACTACGCCGCGCCGAGAGTTGTTTCAAATCCCACACGGGACAAAAATTTATGTGATCCACAAATAGTTGTCCTGAGTCCTGGGTGTTCTTTGTGCCTGTTGTTTAAATGTTTCTGAAGCCCCCCCGAGACACAAGAATATTCTTAATGCGGGAGTCGTATTTTAAACAGAGAAAGAGAAAAATGATAATATCAGTTTGTATTATTTCTGTTCTGTTTTTTCACAACATATTATAAAACTGTCTGTTCTAGTAGAAAAACTACTAAACGGATTTTCATGCGGTTTTCACTAATAGACAAAGTGATTCAAGAGGAAGGTTTAGTTGTATAATTTGTTAAGATTTTGTGTAAATTGATTGAAATATGTTGATGATTGTTGAAGATGTCTCCGTGCAAAGCCGGGTCGGGTTGCTAGTTTATAAATAAAAATATTTTTTTGAAAGTACTTAACATTCGGACATTAGTGTATTTATTTATATCTTTAAATTAGTTAATTAGAGAGTATGTAGCTCTATGTAATATTTTGAAGGTAAAGTACATTGTCAACATGAAATGCATAACTGAAGTGCTATATATTGCTGGGTAATTTTACTCGCAAACATTCCAGTTCCGATAGTTGTGCTACACACTTGGTTTGTGACAAATTCTGTTTCAATTGTGCATTACTTAAATAGGCCGGTCGTAGTTTATATATTTCCTGAAAAAAGTAAGTAAAATCTTTATGAAATTAATAAGGAACGCTTCATCATTAGGGTAGGGCACCGTTCGCCTTCGCCCTTAAAGTGATCTTTTCAGAACATTATGCCTATCAATAACTATGGATATTTCTTTTTTAATTTAACTGGTACGCTCTGAGGAAAGCCTGATCGATAGAGAATCAAATCTTCTTTTTTTTTGGTCAAATATAAGCAAACCGGTAGGAATGGTGTGCAATGTTTCAACAATAAAAAAAATTGTAGAATGAAATAATGCATCGGTATATTCATTTACAGCGTATTTCTAGTGCCTTTACATTTGGTTGTTAATATCATTTATTATAATAATATAGTGAAATTTTTAGACGCTTTCTGACATTGGTAAAGAGAAATAATTAAAAACCGCATTCAACAAAATTAACAATTTAAATACTTTATGCGAACAGACTAAAAAAATATATTTTTCAGTTATGTTTTCACTAAATAGAATTTTCTTAGTCAGTTTCTAAAAATTATCTTATTTGCACACATTTAAAAAAATCGATTCCCACCCAGGACAAATAATTGTGTGATGAGCACGGTAATTTGTTCTGTGTCTGGGTGTAATTTATCTATAATATGTATGTATTTAGAAATATATAAGTATGTTTATCAGCAGTCTGGTCACCATAGTACAGGCACTGCCTAGTTTGGGATCAGAAGGCGTGAGATGTGTCGAGTTATTTAAAAAAGGACTATCTAATAAATATTATACTATTATTAAATTCAAAAATAAAACATAATAGTTGATTTCTACTTCAATTGGTGCCACCCATTTTTCAATTGTTTTAAACTGCAGAACGACCACAGTGATATCCTTTTCTTATGAAGACTTTTACATCAGAGTTTCATTTAGAATAACTTAGTTATAGAATATATTGAGCAAAATAAACAAGCCAAACAATCAACATATTTGGTAGCCATTATTATTAAAGTACTCTTCCGCTGAGTAGTAAGTCTTATCAGCTATACTCTGTTCATTCAATTATTTTCTTTTTGACTGTTTGGTAAGTAGTCAATTCGTGATGACATAACATATTGCCGATTCGATTAAAATTAATTGATTTCAAAAAAGTTTAAATTATTTATAACCATAGACGATAGGCTTTTAATACTGATTTAGAAACGATTAACATCGATTTATAAATATGCAGTAGGAAAATGTGTTTTCATTACTACGTGCAATAGAACGTAACTCTTTTTATTGCGTAAAACAAAAAAGGATAACGGTACCAGAATGTCTACAAAAGGTAATAATTAGTATATTCAAATATAAATAAATAACATAATTAAACATTTGTCTGACTGCGCTTTTTAAAGTTTAATTCTACAAACTTTGGCACAATTACGTTCTGAAGCAAATGTCAAAAAGTTGCATGTAAAGTTGTACCATGATATTTAATATATTTCCATGAAATATTCTGATTCTTCAATTGATTATTGTTGTTGATTTATAAGAACTGTTTTAATAATAAGGTTTTGTCTGTGCAATTACGGACGAAGTTGTTATGACGAACAACTATCGGAAACATATCCTGAAGGATGGCACGATTGACATTTGTCGGGCATGTCATCGTCCGGGAGAAAGCCTCAGGCATATAATTTCCGGTTGTTCTCGTCTTGCCAACGGCGAGTACTTGCATAGACATAACCAAGTGGCCAGGATAGTCCATCAGCAACTTGCTCTTAAATATAACCTTGTGACTGTCGAATTACCATACTACAGGTATGGTCGCGCAACATTGTACTGGGATCGATCTATCATCACTGACAGGACTATTGTTGCCAATAAGCCTGATATAGTGGTTATAGACCGATTAGAGCGCCGAGCAATGATTATTGACATCACCATTCCCCATGACGACAATCTCTTAAAAGCAGAAAAAGATAAACAAATAAAATATTTGGACTTATCCCACGAGATTGTCGACATGTGGGATGTGGATTCAGCAATCATTGTACCGATAGTAATTTCAGCCCATGGGTTAATTGCTAAGAGCCTCGACCAACACCTTCAGAGGCTCACGTTAGGCAGCTGGATTAAGAGCCTAATGCAGAAGGCAGTCCTTCTCGATACGGCACGCATAGTGAGGAGGTTTCTGTCTCTGGAACCCTAACCACCGGTAGCTTGGTCCCTGTACCCGATACCGGTGGGACACTATTTTTTATATTTTTAAATATATTTGTATTTTTTTTTATTGTAAATGTATTTAAAAATGTAATTTATATGTATATTAAATAAATAAAGAGAATAATAATAATAATAATATATCTCTTTATTGTACACCAAAATGATTTTGAAGAGTAGAAGCACAGCAATGTTTTGTGGTAGTTCCAATTGGCGGCCTTATCGCACTGAGGCAATCTCTTACAGGCAACTATGGGATGGAGCGAACATAGGATATCGATTTTAGGGCAGTATGGTGTACGCTCAGTAGATATATAATATAAGTTAAATAAAGATGACGTATCTTACATATAGTGTAAGAGTATATGTTTTATTTGGGTTAATAATTAATTTGTAGGCAATTTATATTTATAGCTTTTACAAAGTATTCAGTTAGTTAGTTGTTATTGAAAACTAACGTGCTGCTATTAACTGCAAATATTATCGTCAGATAAGTAGAAGCTGCCAGTAAATCATTGAAATATGTAATAAACAGCAAAGGTCCGAGAACGCCACCTTGCGCCACTCCTTATTTTATTATTTTTTACTAAATTTAAAAGAAGTATCAATGTTTTTATAAAATAACTGTCATTTGTTGCCTATTACTAAGATGTGATGCAATCAAATTTGATATGTTATCTGTACCCCCATAATATACATTTAACTCGAATTATTAGTACCTAGATAGGTATTAATAATCATAAATTTAAAATACAACCTACTCGAAAATCCCTTCAATAATTACTAAAGAGCTGATGATCTTCGAGCGGTTGCACAGGTTTTCTTCAATTATATCTAAGAACACTCTCGATCAAGTCACCTTTCAAACAAAAAAACCGCACTCAAATCGGTTCCATTCAATTTTATTCTACTATTTTTTTTTATCTGTAACGTGTGGGCCCAAAACTGGGCTATCCCCCTTGGTTTTAATGGGTCGGCAACGGGCATCCAAGTCTCCTGGAATTGCGACCTTCCATAAGTTACTTTAAGCGCTTACCACCAGATGAACCGTGACATTATTGGCCACCAATGTAGTATAAAATATGCAGAGTAACTCACAACAGATTTTTTTTTATTTAAAAAATAAAATCATATTGACATTTCATATTACACACGTTTTTACGTTCATATTGCGTGCTAACATTTAAGCTAGACAAGTCAAGACCATAATACTATTCTGAGTCACATTACAAAGAGCTGTCTTGGCCGAAACAAAGCACAGCTTTCAGTAAATGTCTTATTACTGTCCTATCTACTTAGATACATATTATTTGTAAATACTTACCTTTTATATTACCCCACTAATATTATAAATGTGAAAGTTTGGATGGATGGATGGATGTTTGTTACTCTTTCACGCAAAAACCACTGAACCGATTGCGATGAAACTTGGTATGTAGATAGTTGGAGACCTGAATTAACGCATAGGCTACTTTTTATCCCATTATTCCGACGGGATCGGGACTTACGAGGGTGAAACCGCGGAGCCGCCTGCTAGTATTATATAAAAAAAACACCCAAAAAATACAGATACATTACTCAACATATTCAACGCTCTACATACACCAAGTTAAAAGGACTTTAAGAAGTAGAAGACACAAATTTATCACTTGTAAGCATTAAACTTACTATTATTCACGGTAATCAGTCCCTAAGGTTTGCATTACTTACAAAACTGTAGCTTCAATATCCTAGTACCCGAATTACACTAACATTTTAAATTGATTGCAATATAATCTTCACGAAAACGATGAATATATTTGTTAATGAAGAAATAATTTGAAAAACAGTGTTTAACTTAAATGTTATTGCATATTTCAGGTTACCATGCCTCCAACAGCATTACTCTTTGTTTTAGTCATCGTACCAAGTTTCTGCCAGCGTCCATCTTTCGCTGGACTTCGACCAATTGGATACCCCGCTATCCCTTCAGGTTTAGAAGACAGATTTGGATTGGAAACACTTCCAGCGCAACTGAACGGCGATAGGGAATATGCAAATCGGCTGGCTGCACTACCAGTGGAAAATCAACCATTTTTTTTCGCCAATAGAGATCATATTGCTAGTAATCTAAATAATCCACAAGTCTACCCTCAAAGACCGAGTGGTTTCAATGAAAATTTTAGGGGATAAAAGGGTTTGTTCATACATATAGGTAATATGAATATATGTATTGGTAGAAATTTTAAGACTTTATAACCTTGAAAAATAAAGAATATTACAAAGGAAAAGGCGTTTTCTTGAGTATTATGGATGTTTTAAATGTGTATCAGATGTTTTGTAATCTTTCTAGGTTTCAAACTTCTCATCAAATGGTCCCCAGAACGTTGAAATCTCCAACCCAAAATTCAAATATTTGTCCTAATCTAATAATTACTAAATATAACGGACTTAAAACTGGGGAAACTAGATTCGAAAATAATATTTAAAGTACGTATCATTCTACACATTATAAGACAATAACGAAGCTTTCTAGTAGTCGGGTTTCTTTTCATAATAGTCCTTTTTACTTGGAAGATGTTTTCCTCTTTAATACTCGTAGGTTCGCCATCGCTTACCATTGTTGAAATATGTGACTTGACAATGACTCGACTTTGAAGCTTTAGAACTCCTTTCATCATCGTGAAATGGATTGTGAGGAATCAAAGTCAAGTCAAAGGTAATAAAAGATAAAGGTTATTTGTGTCAATCCTCAAGACTGGAGTATTTTCTTTTAGATTTTCATCGTTCTAGAACAATTTTCTTCATATTTTTGGAAATTGTTCCTAAGTACCCACTTTGCCATTTATCACAATATTATAAAGTGGGGAAGTGAGTTTATTTGTTACATTTTCACGACTTAACTACTCAACCGACACAACACTACATGACAGGAGGACATACAATTTTCTTTTTCATTACTTTCCCATCCAGAA
Source organism: Callimorpha dominula (assembly GCA_949752705.1). NCBI lineage: Eukaryota > Metazoa > Arthropoda > Insecta > Lepidoptera > Erebidae > Callimorpha > Callimorpha dominula. The sequence goes on from OX457007.1 coordinate 15,208,732, forward strand.
AAAGTAATGTTGTGAGTAAGGGATGGAAAAATAACTTTTAAGCGAGTGTGGCCGCTGACAAAAGCTAGAACCTACTTCATAACTAGAAATGGGCTAGTGTAAGACCATGGAAGGATGCCCATTAAATGACATTAATTAAATTTTTATCCAAAGTTCTGAATTGGGTATTGGTATTGGTTAAGGGCTCTGTTTCCGCATTTAGACTCTAACACAGTCTATTATGCGTTCAGATCTGGCTGGCTAGTTGAGCCAGCCCAGATCCTTCCAGAAGCACAGAAAGCTCCTGCGGCGTTCACAGGCTTCTAGGAGCAAACTCGCATCCGCGAGGATATTTGCCCGTTGTGTGGTCACTCACTCGCACTCCAGCATAACGTGGGCGACCGTTTCCTCTGCGTTGAGATATGACCTGCATAGAGGACTGTCTGTCCCATTAATAATCAATAGATGCAGGGTCAATCCAGGGCCTAATGTCCCGTAATGGTTCTTACAACTATTCTGATGTATTCTATTCTGAATTGAGAGTATACTGACACTGAAAAGTTGTAGATCTACTAAGAATACTGCTACATCTTAAAAATGTACACCGTTTGAATTTACGCCATTTAGTAGTAAACATATACGATTCACGGACATGGGTAATAAATAATTGTACTCTAAAATCTACGCGTTCCGTAGAAGGCCATTACAGATGTGACATTATTGAAACATGTTGGTCAAAAAAGATTCAGGTATACTGGATAGGATATGAATTCATGTGCAGTTGTTTTATTAATAAAATTCTTATAAATAGAGATATATTGACTATGCATACGACGACAAACAAATTTATTATTCAATCTTAACAGTCGCATACGGCAGTGCATGGAGCCGATGGATTAAAATTTATTTTCTGACATTGTTTTTGTGTATAACTTACTAATTGCAGCCGGCATGTTTTAGCGTAAGTTACACGTAAGTAAATAATTTGCACTGTTTTATTTGATTTTATTCTGTTGCAGACACGTACGTTTCCGTATTAATTTTTTTTCGTTTCATTTAGCAGCAACATTTATCATTATTGTATTTTTTTAAACTGATATTAATAAGGAATTTTTAAGCTGTACTTGGTATGGTAATAATAAACCTATCTAAAAACTGATGTATGTATGTATTATACATACGGTTTTCTAGTAAATGAGACTAACTATAACTCCGGTAAAAATAAGGTTTTTATTTATACTATAATAATAACTACACAAACAGCACACAGCCTGCTCTTGATAAGCGTCATACCTCCTCCTTTAGCTTGCCAGATTTTTATCACAGTGCGGTCAACGGATTTTAATTTTAGCAGACATCATCCGCTTTACCCCTGGTCGATTAAAATAGCTGAAAATTATTAAAAAAGATTTTGGAACCTATTACTATTATCTAGTGATTGATTAATAAACCGTGAGAAGTCAAATTTTTTATTAATATTTAAGTCTGTTTTATAAGCGTGTTCAAACAAACACACTTTACAGCTTTTATAATATTAGTAAAGACATAAACATATATTATGTATACTAAGTTGATAATAGATATAATTAATAGATGTGTGGAGGAATTGGTGTTATGTCCCTCTAACACAAAGGGAGGATCTTCCTCATATCATACCTGGCGGAACGCGGTCCAACGGTTGTTGTTGGGAAGTTGTATAATATACTAATCGGAGCGAGAACTTTCATAGCGCGATGCAGGATTAATAGTTACTATGTAGTTCAGGTTGTCTTCGCTAGATGCTGTTAATGTTTTGTTTTTGCTGTATGTAGAAGTCGCCACATATGTTTATTTGTATTTAATTAAATACGGAAGAACAAAAGTGAAGGGCTTTCCGTCTGATATCTATAATATGGGAACTATATAAATTTATACAAAACAAAGTGAATGTAAATGTCAGTTGAAACTATTACTACTACTTTGATGCCCACTAATCCACCAACGTGTATGTTAGCTATTCTAAAAATAGCAGTTCAATTAAGGAATAGTTGATTTTTAAGCGAAATTTTCAAATAGCACTGCGATCGGTTTAAAAGTGTTAACGTGAAAAGTTATTTTAATAATTGTTCGAATTATGACAAGTGTATGTACATACAGTACAGTAACATCCAAGCAACCAACAAATGACAAAACTGAGGTATGAGTACAGGACTATTATCTTATCTGTGGTACAGGCTATAAGAGCCAAAGAGGCTTTTGCTATTGTAGTTTTTTAGTAAATAGATATTATTTTTGCTTTTGTTATTTGCATTTAACTGCGTTCTAACAATAATAACTGTTTAAATACATGCATCATTATAAAGTTTATTTAAGACTTGCCGGTGACTTGAAATCATAATTCACTTTTCGTTGGAAGAGAAATCAATGTTGTACGATTAACCAAGCAGTTATCCACTAATTTATATTAAAAAGCGATATAAATAGTTTCCATCCAGTTTACACAATTATATTATAATTATGCATAGTATTAGATGATATATAGATTATCTTAGACATAACTTTGAAGATAGTATTTCTTTTAAATTTTTTTTGAAAGATTCTAATGCTTGTGCTTGCCTGATAGAAACTGGTAGAGCATTCCAGAGAAGCGCTGCTTTAACTGTAAAAGATTTATCAGCAAACTTTGTTGAATGTTTTTTGATGATCTCAACATTTTGGAATGTGTGTCACGTAGGAACCTAAAACTAGTTTGCGTTCACTGTCGGGTGCATACTGCGTCATACCTTTTTTCAATGACCGCTGATAGTATTCGTACGTTAAAACTAATTTGTTTAAGATGCACAAGAAACCAAAAACGCGCACTGCGTTCTTGGTTTTACATTGAAAAGTAGGTATTGCAAGAGAGTATGGAGGGGAGACCCTCCATACTCTCTTTTACTCACTGCGTTTTAGATTTCGTTCGAACAATCGTTCAAGTATAGTGGAGATCAATTTAGCACTGTTTGTGTCAACGTAGAACATTATTTTAAATCCATTCACTATAGTTGGGTTCCGTCATTTTTCATTTACTCGTATAACGCCTAATTGCACTGGACTATAAATAAATTTAAGTTAAGTTAATTAAATTCATAAACTGGAATGGTTTTGTTTGATTTACTTAAAATTACAGTCAACCTTAGTTTAATACTGTTAACTAGTTTTAGTTTAGTTTCACATAGTTAATCAAGCTCTTGCAGGAGCTGTAAGTAATTAAACCTACTCACGAATAAACATTCTGCATAATGGCAAATTGCAGTCACGCCTCTCAGAATGTTATTAAAGCCCGTCAGGCATGTGATTGCTTTTATTTATGCCATAAATAACATATTATAGACTATAAAGATGTACATTATGTATAATTAAGCCAAATACACACACTAAGCCAAATACACACACTATCTTAACTTTCTTTTCTTCTATGTGATTGGTAATTATGTTTGGCTTTTTTTTTTATTGCCAAAGTAGGTACTTGGTCCACATATGGGGTAAAGATGTCCCTGCTTAAAAAATCAGACAAGCAATCGTGAAAGTCAATCGACGTGAGTGTAAGGCAATTCATAGGGCAAGACTAAAACACGTCAACTTGATATTTGCAAGTATGAGTGATCTGCTGCGTAAACTAAGTGAGGAGGTTCCTGTCTTTGGAGCCCTAACCACCGGTGTCTTGGTACCTGTACCCGATGTCGGTGGTATACTATTTTTTATATTTTTAAATATATATTTTGTTTTATAGGTACGTATTTAAAAATGTAATTAATAAGTTTTATGTTGAATAAAGAGAACAATTATAATAACTTCACACATCTTACACACGGCCGTCTGATCCCAAACTAGGCAAAGCCTGTACAATGGTAACCAGACTGCTGATAAACATACTTATATATTTCTAAATACATACATATTATAAATAAATTACACCCAGACACAGAACAAATGATCGTGCTCATCACACAATTATTTGTCCTGGGTGGGAATCGAACCCACGACCTCTGGCTTAGCAGTCAGGGTCACTAACCACTAGACCAACAGGCCAGTCTATTTAAACTATTTGCAAAAGATGTAAATCTCTTCTAATTACAAAAAAAATATTATACAGTTTTTACAACATACGTTAAGAATTTTCACTTATTTATAGCAAACACTAATCACAAAACTATTTCAGCAATTTCAAAATGTTATCATTTCAAGTAAACCTTTTTTAGGGTTCCCTTACTCAAAAGGAAAAAAGGAACCCTTATAGATTCACTTTGTTGTCGTCTCTCTGTCTGTCAAGACCCTTTCCTCAAGAACTTATGGCGACATTAAGTTGAAATTAACATCTGCAGTCCCTTGAAAGTGTAAAAAAATCAAGCTTCTAAGTCCATCCATCCTCCGCACCTTTTCCCAACAAAGTTGGGGTCAGCTTTCAGTCTAACTACGATACAGCCGAACTTTGATATCTTACGTAAGCGACTGCCATAAAATCAAAATCAAAATTATTTATTTCAAGTAAACCCATTGTAGGTATTTTTGAATCGTCAGGAGGAGTCAGTCAGTATAAGTCGGTCGTGAAGCTAGTTGCCTGTTCCAAAACGTAGATTCTATGGAGAATAATACCTGGAGATTAATATTAGCACAGGCAAGAAACTCCAAGGACACTCTTTTACAACATGGTATTTTTTTTTAAAAGTTACTTGTCACATTGCTTATAAGCGAAATTTAATGTAAGGACAATGTAGCATAATATTGTTCTAAGATGAAGAAGAAAATCACAGAGCTGTTAAGCAACATAGAAAATTAACTTAATACTTATGTGACTACACAGACTACACTTGTACAATTAAAATTTTACTAATTAACAAGAAATAAAAAGCGTATCATAACTACAATGTCAACAGTGTATAAATTAGACCTCCACAACCCAAGTGTCAAAGACGATATCAAAGTTCTATAGTTATACCAGGTTGTTGGACTTTTTAGGGCTCCAACTACCTGTAACGAATGCCACAGATGTTCTTATGGCACCCAGGACCGACGATTTAACGTGCTTTTCGAGTTACGGAGGGGTTTCAATGTGTTAAGAATTGTCACCCATCCTAGACTGACCTGGCTAGTATTACTTAACTTTGTAATGGTGTAATGTAACACTTAGCCACGAGCTCAATTTCATCATTGACAATCAAATTCAATCCGATTTTTTTTTTGTTATCAGAAAAACGTTAATTAAAAAATTATGCGCAACTCTAAAATCGGAGGAAACTCACAGGTATATTCTTATTCTATAAATATAGAGCCTGAAATATGTGGCTGCCAGTAAGGAATTACATCCAGCACTTTTCTAATTTTACTGGTCTACGTCTAATACATAACGGCAAGATGGTCCATAGTCGGCAAGCCTGTACCTATTGTAAAAGATTTGTCGTAAAATTCAATACTGGGAGTTGTTACTGTCAGCTCCAGAAATTCCGATGACCTTAAAGATCTTAAATGTATTTCATTGAGGAACACAAAACATTCCTTTAAATGAGCTGAGGTGGAAGGATTGAATAAAATACTGTACTGTAAGTTTGGAAAGAATATGAGCATTCCGTCGAAGTCGAATTGGGCCACTTGAGCAAGTTCCGAAATTCTGATACATGGGTGCCGATTCTATTGTACACTCGACTAAACTAAAACCTGACTTAATTTCTTCATATGAAATCAACCTAGTGTTCTTCGTAATAAGGTCTATTTGTTACTAGCATCTATTTCTCAGCGCCGCTAAATTTTACCGGTTAAAACCGGTCAACGTATACTCAACTTTATTTCCACGCAGCGAGAGTCTCCATTTATTCAAACGCTGTAAAACGAACAAGGATGACGTGTTTTAATCTACACCTACGAAGACGCTTACCAAAAACACAGAGCAAAAGAGATCGCATTCAACGGATAGCGGCTCTCGCTACGTGGCATTAAAGTTTATTTAAGCGTATCAGACTTTAGTCGACAAATAAATTGCTTATTTCGATAGCGACATATGTTGCCTACTTGTTTCAATTTGAAATAAGACCTTGTTTTGAAGTGTACAAGGTTTACATCTTATATGAAGAAAATTTAGTGAATTTTAATTTAGAAGTAAGAAGGAAGTAACAGCATTGGGACCATGATCATATTTGCGTAAACCAAATATATATCTAAAACAAACGTTTACAAGTTTAAGATATGCTACAGCACCTAGCAACAGATATGATAGGTATTCAAATTTACTAATGCCTACAATATCTTCTAATAAAATAAAATAGAATGTATTGATAGAAAGAGAGATATGGACAAAAAATAAAAAAAGTCATATCGTAATATTCAATGTTTAAGCATGAACGTTATACTCTTTTAATATAAACATAGATGAAACAGTAAAACATTTTGATTTAAAAACTGTACAAAATCTGATTTCAAATGAAGAAACTAAACGAATCAACTGTAAACACAACCGCGATAGAGGTAAATGAAATATCTCGAATTGATTACAACGCTAGGTACCTATTATCACCAAACTTGTTTAAGAGAAAACGAAAAAAATGAAAACGATGTTGGCGTTTTGATTGGATTTCGATTCGATTACGGCTACTTACAATTTTTTTCATTAAATATGACACGTGTGTCTCACCAAATAAAGGTAATTTTAAAGGTTAATTTAACTAGTTGGCAAAGTGATAGACAAAATTATGGTTTTCCTTACGTTGGCATCAAGGGTAAGTTATAATATTTGCCTGGATAAAACCCGAAAACGTAATGGTCGAATATATTTTTATTTATCGAGTTTTATGCATAATTTTTTTCAATTTCCAAATCTAAGATGACGCACATTTTGTTGTTGTAACACTTGTAGTTTTCAAGGTTTCTCAGAGTGGTATTCACAAAAAAAAAAAAGCCAAAAAATTAAGGATACGTTTTTTTATTCGTATGAAGCGATGGCTGAGCATATACTTTGATTCTATACATCTATACATACATAAAATACCATATGAAGATATTGAAGGCCACTTTCAAAGGTTTCCTATGCAAGGTGAAAAAAAGTAATTACTGACGTTACTAGCAGGTGTACTTCTATATGCAAAGACGCGAAGCTACATCGAAAAAAATGCATACCAACAAGCTTTTATTTTTCATCATCAGTGTAAGTCTCTATAGGCACTGGTAATCGACTGTCATCAGGCGGGCGGTGTGCTTGTTTATATACTTAGCTGTAAAAAATCATACTAGTTACTTGTTCAATACTAAAATTTCTTATTAAAGCGGCTCAAAACAAATACAATCGTTTACCGACGACTTAATTAAGCAAAATAAATTGTATAACGGAGACATTAATGTAGATAAAAAACTGTCAGTCGTAGGACTGCACGTCAGAAGTGAAAACATAACTGACATATCTGTCATCAGTTCAGTGTTTTTTCTTCATACCAAAAGTGCCCAACGTGCCTAAAGAAGTTTTCACTTCAAAAATTGTTAATAAGTAATTGTGAGTTGACGATCAGAAGTGCCCATTTTGAAGAAAGTGATGCCATTTGACGTACGTTCGGACGAAATTTTGAATAAAGGTTTTCGCTATTGAGCACTATATACGTTATACATTTTCACCTTAATTACAATGATGTTTTTGTTTATTTTACCATATCAATTGCGCACACAAAAAGTAATTTCTTGAACTAATTATATTTTTAAAGATTAATTAACAAGGAGTTGACAGAACTCAATGTTTAGATTAGCGCCTTCTAGTGGATCTATATAATTATGTATTATTAGCGTGACGGTGCCAGTTCTTCCCCATTGCAAAAGTGCACAACGTGCCTATAGAAGTTTTCACTTCAAAGAAATCAATAGATACGCAATTTTGTTCACATAATTGCAATACTGCATACATTAATCATTCCATTTTTGGATAAAAACGCAATTGTATAAAATTTGTTGGATGATGTGATGATAGCATCAAATCATAATTATATGGTATCGATATCTCAATAATATTAGTATAGTAGTAGTAGTAAGTATTTCATTTTAGTTCGGGGGTAATTATCATTTTTACGGCTAATTAATGCGTAATAATATCTGTCTGATATTTATACCAATCTATAATTACACTTTCAATCAGAATTGATTTTGTTCTGTAAAAAATTAAGATTGAACAACGTGTCCGCTTCGAAAAGGTCTGTTAAAACAGTTTTAATTTTTGCCTATTATCTCCGGTTTCCACAAATTTCTTATACAGCCTCCTCTCCCCGCACGTTAGAAGTGAAAAACATAACAGACACACACGCACACACACGAACACGCACACACACACACACACACACACACACACACACACACGCACATCTATATATGTACCTGAGCGTGACAGTCGGTACGGTAACCAATAAGAAATTCTACAATCAGTCAGACCTTTTTTAGAGCAACTAAGGCCTGTCCTTTAAGCCCTTCTTAAAAATGACAAACTCGGCTCCGTCGTATTTATTTTCGATGGGGACGGACATCAGTGTGTGACATCAGGGTCACGTGTCCTTAATACGCTATAACGAGTTTAACATTTTTTACCCATCTAAACGTGCACAACGCCGCTAAAGAAGTTATAGTACTAGTTCGTATCTATATAATATATATGTGTTATTAGAAGGGATGCGAAGCAGATAAACACGTGAAAGAAAAAGCGATCTTGCTATTGAACGCGTGTATTGTCTAATAGGAATCTATAGTTTACAGCGATAGGTAAGTATAAATTACATAAGCGTAAAATGCCGTTAAAGTACCGCTATGGTCGTGTTCCGCGCGCGCGCAGCCTCTCGGCGTCGCGATCGATATTCGACTGGCGAGGCGAGCAAAACCAGTGCCCGAACATCTGTTCGGGTGTCTCCGGCGCCTCAGGGGCGTGCGCATTCCACAACACATAGCGGTACTTTAGCCGACTTCAACCAAAGAAGGTAGGGTGTTATGTCACCGCCACATCAGCCCCCCCGGAGACCGTTAAGGTCGGAACAAAATGGGGAAACGCACGTGACGTCCAGATCTCGTTTTACGGCATAAATTAGGTGACTTGACAATTTCCTGCGGAGCAGAGTCGTTGAGCAGATATGCTGGTTTTAATCTGTCAATAGACACGGTCGTAGGTTTTCCTCTGACATCAATTTTAAAGTACTTTTCTCCCCGTTCTATGACGGCATACGGTCCCGTGTACGGTGTCTGCAAAGGCTTCCGTACTGCGTCCTGTCGCAGGAAAACATGCGAAGAAGATGCTAAATTCTTGGTGTATCAACAAACAACAAAGTTCAACAGAAAAGTTTTCACTTCAAAAAAACCTAAGATTCTTGAATACATTGGTTTTTTATAAGATCAGGCTCCAAAGACAAGGCATTAAAGAGTAATAGTAGCGTTATATAGTATAGTAGAACATTTCTTTATATATTTCTAGCTGTGCCCCGTGATTTTACCCGCGTAAATGCCATGGGAATATCGGGATAAAAAGTAGCCCATGTGTTAATTCAGCTATCTACGTAACAAGTTTCATCAATCGGTTCAGTAGTTTTTGCGTGAAAGAAGAACAAACATCCGTACATCCATACATCCTCACAAACTTGCCCGTTTATAATATTAGTAGGATTTATTGCTGTTTTAAGAATACCATAAAGGGCAACTGATATGTCTGATGAATAGTAAAAAAAAGAGAACAGCAGTGAACTAGAAATAGAACTAGCAACTATAATAAACAATAAAAATAAACCCATTGAACATTTCATTATTCACGTTATTAGACCCTTCTCACAACAATAAAAAGTGAAAAACAAAAGAGCCAAACCACATGATGAGTTTCACTAGCTACTTTCCAGCTCCAATAAATACGTAACGATGTTTAATTTATGTGGCGAAACAAAACAACCGAGGCGGAACTGAAAGGGTTTCAAAGCAGCAAATTCAAAGACTTTATTTCATATTATTTGAAAAGGTTAATTTATAAAAATAATTAAATTACAAATTAATCAACACACACAGGGTTACCGCAACAATAAAACTCACGACCACTCTTTTAAATCACCAGATAGTATTAACAAAATTAAGCCAATTGTATTAAAGCACTATTTTGTTGTGCGCTGTACTGTTAATAAAATAAGGTTATGAAAATAGGGAAACTGAATAATAAGGAAAAATAATAGAAAAAGGAAGATATGACAAACATAGGATACGGAAACTAAGAAACATATTAGCTCGCACATTTCTATTAAGTATATGAATAGCACGGGAATCCAAAGCAATTGCATCCCAAGCGTTTTTTATCATTTATATAATGCACTATTGAGTAATAGCCCTTAAGGCATGGTTGTCGTTTTACCGTGAATTAAAACTTTTTAAAACATAACATTTGTATATTATCTGGGTTTTTATTGTAAATAGTACGCATTGACCTAGAAACGACTAGTTGATGTTTTGGAGCCGAGAGGCAGATTCTACAAGTTTATGTGTAAATACTGTGTTAAAAGAAGATAATATTATGTCACTTTTTTACAAAACAGATGCTTATTTTTATGAAGCTACGAGTAAATCAGGTTTTCACAAATATAATAATATTGACATGAAACCGTCATTATGTTTATTTCTTTTAACTTCCTCAGTGAATCCCGATTGCCTAAATTATATGTAAATTGCTCGGAGAGCCCTCTTGTGCAGCATGAAGATAGAATACAATAATACGATAGTGAATATTGGCGGAATTCCCTATAGAAGAATACCATACGACATTATACTATGAAAATAACTAATCTGGCTGTTTCAATATCAGTCAGTTCACGAATTTTTCTATCTGCACTCACCTAATAGTTCCACTATCTTTCTCCCGAATCCATCATAATACCAGCTTCACGGTCCTGTATTACTGCATTGAATCCGGATTACATAATGCTGGTAACGTTTGACATCAATACGACAATTAGGTTGATTGTTCTTGATTTACTAATGACGGTAATACTCACATAATGGGATTTTGTTGTATGTATGTTTACATATAATTACAAAAAAAATAAGAATATGAAACTTCCATCTAAGTACCTTAAAGATAGCGTAATAATATTATCTTGAACTCTTTCAAGTGACATTCGTTTATTTTTATAGGATCCCATTTCTTTAGGGACAAATACCAGTATAAAAGTCAATTTGTAAAATTTGTCTTTGCTAAAACGACATAACACCATATTTCCTTTTGCAAATTGACAGTCTTATTTATTGGTCTTGGCCTAATAAATATTTATTTGAGTAGCTTTTATTAGACGCTACAACTTAAGTGCTTATTAAAGGTATTATATGTTTTATTCGTATAAAAACTTTCGTGAGTGATATTCATGTTAAAATAAAAATTTACGGTTTTACTCAAGTGTGTATTTCGGAGATTTTCGTCTTGTTTTGGACCCAACGCTTTATCAAGGGCTGAGGTGTCTGTGGGGCTGGTCCCTCACATTAGTAAATATGAACATGATCTATGAGATGGTAAGGGATCAACAGTGCCTTTTAGCATTAGCAACATGACTGATGTTTGTGCTTTGACATACATATCCTCCACCTCCCAACGAAACAGTACTTAACAGAAGGAAAATAAAAACGGTTCGGTGTAACGATAGTAGATAACTATAAAACAAGGTGTCTTTAGTTTAATGGGTTTTAAATTAATAACCAACTTGTGTTTGCAAAAAAGGGAGGACAATCATCATAAAAAAACCGGTCAATCGTATGACTGCACGTCAGAAGTGAAAATATAACTGACACATCTGTCATCTGAGCGTGACGGTCAGTTCAGTGTTTTTTCCCCATACCAAAAGTGCGTAACGTGCCTAAAGAAGTTTTCACTTCAAAAATTATTAATTAGTAATTGTGAGTTAATTACATTGATGTTTTTGTTTATTTTACCATATGAATTGTGTACACAATAAATACTTTATTGAACTAATTATATTTTTAAAGAATAATTAACAAGGAGCTGACAGATCTCAATGTTTAGAGCTCCCTCTAGTGCATTTATATATGTATTATTAGCGTGACGGTGCTAATTCAGTGCTTTTTCCTCATATGAAAAGAGCACAACGTGCCTAAAGAAGTTTTCACTTCATAATCTCATTGTGTGTTTACCTTCGACACAAACATCTTTTTCTGTGTGTTTTCTGTATAATATATAAACTGTTACTTTTATTACAAAGCTTAAGAGGAATGTTTGTTAACTGTGCTCGACAAAAAATCTGTTTAATTACTAAATGTGTAATGATTATAATGTCTTTTTTGATACTGAACCATAGAACATATTAATTCCTTTAGCCTTATAAATAAATAACAAAAAAACGTGTAAAATGAGGAATTTATTCAAGTTAAACATGAATCATTGCGTACGCGCCCGCATTTGGTTCCTCGACTGTACTCGGGTAACTCCGGCTGCCTTCGTCGATTCGTTGCTAATTTGCATAAAAATTACCATTCGGAATGTGCTGATAAGATTGCAATGGTCCGTACCGTTTACGTTCACTATTCAAAAAATGTTTTAACCCTTAAACAGAGTTTTATGGGAATTAAACAGACATACTATAATTAAAAATATGTTTGGATTAAATATAATGTCAACGAATTTAAACTTCACAATATAGAATATGATGTAAATAGCTACCTCTTTAATAATAACTTGAGACGCTTCACACACGGCCGTCTGATCCCAGACACAGAACAAAAGATCGTGCTCCTCACAAAATTATTTGTGCTGGGTGGAAATGAAATCCACGACCTCTGGCTCAAACGCATGAAATTTAGATCTGGTATAATGGGCCTTTTTTTCTAAGAGATATCACATGGTGACCGATGCGGGAACAGCGCATTCCGGGACATGCATGACGAGAATTTTACGGTTGATGACATTGAGCCGCCTTGATATCGCGCTCGCGTTGGGAAGGTTTAGGTAGATTTTCGAAGAAAAGTCTACCTATTAGTTTTGTACCAGTTGTCGAGTTTTCCAAAGATTTCTTTACAGGAGGTCTAGTAATGATCCATAGATCCCCAAAACAAATGATCGTGCTCATCACACAATTATTTGTCCTGGGTGGGAATCGAACCCACGACCTCTGGCTTAGCAGTCAGGGTCACTAACCACTAGACCAAAAGGCCAGTCATGTATGTTATGTATGTACTTCAATTTTACCGGCACGATAGAGGTTGCAATTTCGCTTTCAAACTTGGATGACAAATCAACAGGGCAAAAATGAAGGTTAAGTTCGTGAATAAATCTGTTTTTTCAGCATAACTTTTTTTCCTATGGTAATTTTTTGGACCGTTTAACATTAATAGCATGCACATCTTTTAATATGAACCCTAAATGATTCCATCATTAACTTGGGGAGGGGGGGGGGGGGGGGGAGAACCAAATTCATAGCTCCGAAACTGTAAACCTTTTTACAATCGATAATATTTTTAAATGAAAGCTAATTATTTATTTCACTCTACAATGTAGACATTGAAAGTTTTTAATGGGACTTATATTTTAAAAAATACGAAATCTACCTCTGCGGGCCCTTGATTGGAAATAAATATACTCAATTAAAGTATCTATTCATATACGACATTACAGGTTTTCCCGACAGGTGCTACAATGCAAAACCTGGTTGCTAGGTAAACTCACTCTCGAGCAGGCCACGTAAAACTGGCATCGAGACCCCTCCGTGCCTCGGAGAGCACGTTAAGCCGTCGGTCCCGGTTGCCATACGAACATCTCTGTGACATTCGTTCTCACTTTTTCCAACTACCCGTAGGTGGTTGGAAAAAGTCCGACAACCTCGGCTAACTAGAGAACTTCTATATCGCTTAGTACTTGGGTTGGGGAGGTCTCATGGCAGTCGCTTCACGTAAAATATCGAAGTTCGGCCGTATCGTAGTTAGACTGAAAGCCGACCACAACTTTGTTGGGAAAATGGCGTTAAGGAGGATGACGATTGTTGACATAATATATGTTGATTGTGACTGTTGATTATTCGACAATAGGTGAACGGTCTCACAGAAAACCGACAGTGAAGCAATGTTTGCATTGCTCTTCGCCGAGTGAGTGAGGTTACCGGAGGCCCTAACCCTTCCCCCCCCGTCCCCCTCTTCCACCCTTACCCTACTCCCACCTTAAAGGCTGGCAACACACTTGTGACTCTTGAGCTGCAGGTGTCCATGGCCACCATCATACCATGGCGGAAAACTTTTCAACGTCAGTTTACAAACTTACAGTTCTCGTTCAAAACATTAGTTAATGCTTAGATACTTAACAAAACTTTCATCACTGCTAATTGGTACAAACTGATGTTAAAAGAAATTAAACAATTAATTACTCCAAAATCAATCTGTTTAGTTTAACAATATAGGAGGATAAACTCTTAACTTGGAGAAATATTGCTGCAAACAAATTTGAAACGACCATTACGCGAATAAAGGTATAATTTATGAAACCATTATCACCATCTAAACAAGATGAGTCAAAATTACTTTGACCCAATTATATTGTCATTAGTGTGTCTATTAATCACACGAAAATATATGGTGTTTATTTTAATTTGTTTAGATCATTCTCATCATGTTTATGGTGCTAATTCGAGGTCCGACCGATTTTTATGACATAGATTCTTTTAGTAATATGTTAATCTTTGTCGTGTTTTGCACGTCAAACGTAGTTTTACAAATTTTTTTCCTGGTTTGTACTTCAACTTCGTTATTTTAAATAGTAAAAGAATGTTAAAGCTGGGCTACAAATTGAGATAATAATGAAAATAAGTTCAGCAGGGTTTGGAATAGGCGTCGAGTTTTAAGATTGACAAGGCTTACTCAAAACACAAGCTACCATGCAGTGATGCGAAGAGTACGATTATAAGCAGAATGTAGCATCTGTTAAGACACTTGCGGACGGCGAGTTTAAAAAAAATATGAGTAGCCAACGTAAAATGTTAAGTAGTTACAAAAAAAACGTAACCCTTCCCTCACAGTCGGGTAAAAAAAACACACAACGACGAGACATAATGGTATACAACGGGTGCTAGGACAACGAGCTACAAGCGATATAATACAAAAAGTCATCCATGCGTGGTTCTTTACACTGAATACAACATGTTAGAATGTATTTACGTTCCATTACACAACAGTGCCTAATCATGTAATCGGAATGCCAGAGAATATTTAAAGGCCAGGTACGCCACACACGGTTTAGTAACTTAAAATTGCGGATTCATCCACATCCCTGCGCCGTCAGCAGGGGAGCTAGAAAATGAGTGCATGCACTTAGTATAGTAGCAGTCGGTATTATTATTATATAATAGTAGTTATTATAATAGTTTTAAGTACCTAGTGCCACCTCGACCATTTCTGGTCTTTTGAAGCTCACTTTTGCTTTACAGTTCACTGCTCAGACTTATGGCTTCGAGAAACCTCTAGATCGTATCAGCAATGATTGTTTGTATTTCCTGCGGTTGCATGATGTATAACCCTAGGTTAATACTTCGGTGCCACATTAGTGGGCCACAAGAGCATAGAATATGTATTGCAATTTCTTCTGCCTCTTGACAGAATCTGCATATTGTGTTCTCGTCCAACTCTAGGTTGACCATATATTATGTTTGTTCAGTTTGCAGGGTTCGGTGAGGACTCTTGTTACTGCACAGGTTTTGTATCTTTTGAGCTCCAAAAGCTCTTTGGATACTTTATTATCATAGCCTATTATTAAGGCTTTTGAGTGTCTTAGACTAGTCGTGGTCTTCCATCTTTTAATAGCCATTGATGTATATTGGTCGTTTATGATTGAATACGCTCGCTGTTTGCTGATGCCGCAGAATGGTTCTGGGCCATGCTGTCGGTTGTCAGTACCGGCTCTGGCGAGTTCATCGGCTTTTTCATTGCCTTCGATACCGGAATGTCGTGGTACCCATCTTAATATAATTTTATTTGAGTGCCCCAGTGTGTTCAGGTTTTCCTTGCAATTTTGTATTAACTTTGAGCTAGTCTCGAAATTGTATAGTGCCAATAGCGCCGCATATCTGAGTTGATGTAGATGTTGTGATGATGTGTGCTGATTTTTTACTCTGCTCTCAAGGTTTTATTGGTATTTAATGCAGAGAGCTCAGCCTGAAAGACGGAGGCCTCTGCTCCCAGATTGGCGCTCCACCTGAATTTTGGCCTCTCTCCGTAAATTCCACAACCTACATCAAGGCCTTTTTTAGACCCATCGGTGTACCACTCGTGACTACCATTTTTGTTGGATTGGAGGCCTTCCAGCCATGTATCCCTCTGCGGTATGTCTACTGTGTACCTTCTCACGAAGTCAATCGCTGTTTGCATGTCATGCGCTGGCATGTTTAGAGCTTTTATTCCGAAACCCGACTCTTTTATTGAGTTTAGTGTTTGTGATTGCCATTTTGGTTTCGTTTGTGTGCATATCCTATATATGCTGTTGCTAGCTTCTTTTTGCACATAGATGCTGAGCTGGGTCAGGTTTAGTGTGCGTTTAGAGCTTCCCCTGACGTCAAAGATATCGCACCAGTGCCTATTAAACAAGCAGTACGTTTTAGGCTGTCTAATTTGCTTGAGGTAGTCGTTTGGTTTACTTTTGCGGCACCAGCAGCAGCTCCATACGTTACGATTGGCCTTGCAATCACCGTGTATAGACATAGGGCAATCTTGGGCTGAAGTCCCCATCTGGCACCAGTCATGCGATAGCTCATCCATAATGCTATTTTTGCTTTATGGACTATGTTTGTGATGTGGGAATTCCAGGTTAACTTTTGGTTAAGTGTGACCCTACTAGTACTTAACTTCACTGGAGAAAGAAAGGATTTTGCCGTTTAGTTATCGATTGGACAAGTTTTCCAGCTTCTTTTTCTTTGTAAATGGAAATATCATAGTTTTGTCTGCATTGATTATGACTATGACCACCAGGTCATCTGCGTAGCCCTGTATGTCATAGGCGAGGTTGGACATTTCTACAAGGAGTTGGTCAATCGGTCGGTAAGATAATGTGTTATGTATTACTCAGTAGTGGATCAAAGAATGTGAACTAAATTGCATACATTTTACTAACATTGCACCGACATTGATGTAGGTCAACCGGTATTAACGTATAGAGTAACATCAGCACAGAAGGTGTGGACTTGAGGGGATTTTCTAGAAACAGGTTATAGGAGGTTATGCATAGACAAAATAAAATAAATCACACATATAAAAATGGTAGGTAGGTTTCAGTTGTCTTATTAACTCTAGTGTTTCAAGTGGACTGTATCCTGAAGAACTTAAAATAAGATGCGTTAGGACAGTACACAAAAACGGTCCAAAACCAATTGTTCAAATCATCGGCCTATAACGTCATTGTCTTCCATTGACAAAATCGTCGAAAAATACATTATTCGGGAAATGCATAACTATAACAAAATACATAAAGTCATTACTCAGATTTATCGAAAGTCACTGATAAAGTGAACGCTACGCTACGTGTCTTTATTAATAAAAAACATGTTCTGGTTTTGTTTATTGACTTGTTTACTGACCTGCATTTGATACTTCAAATTATAAAGAACTGATTAAAAATTGGAAAACCGGGCCATTACTTCGATGGTGTGATGCCTGCACTACCGCAAATGCTCAATTCTTTATCTTAAACATTCCCGATATAACAGTATATTTGCCGTAACCATACGTTAATAGCGTAACAATTGCCTTGCTGCTTACAAGTGCCTTGACACGAAAGTCAATGGTATCTTGGTGTAATTATCGATAGCAAATTGAATAGGTTTTTTTTTATGGCATAGGGGGCAAACAAGCAGACGGGTTACCTGATGGTAAATTACTACCACCGCCCATGGGCACCTATAACTCAAGAAGAATCACAAGTGCGATGCCTCCCTTTAAGGTGGGAGAAGAGGGGGAGAGGGGGAAGATGGGAAGAGGTTAGAGGAGAAGGACGGGAATAGGGGAGAAGGAATAGTTAGGGCCTCCGGTAACCTCACTCACGCGGCGAGAAGCAATGCAAGCATTGCTTCTATGCCGCTTTTCTGTGAGGCCGTGGTATCGAGCGGAGTCGAGCTGGCCCATACGTGCCGAAGCATGGCACGTCGAGATATGTGATAAACTTAGACAGACAGTAAAAAATCGCATACCAAATAAGATTTAGTTGATGTTATATAACTCCCTATCTGAATCTTATGTCAAATATGGTTTCAACTAAACGGCTGCGTTAATCCTGCCTGCGAAGGGGGCGCATGCGATGTATGGGGCTGCCTGAAGTCTCATGGAGTTTTTCCGAGTCAGCAAGACGCGGGCCCCGTAGAGTGCATTGAACCCCTGTGTCATCGATGGCCTGATGGCCTCGAGGTATTTACGCCTAAATCTATAGTGAGGACATCACCGCCTATCCAGAGGTGAACCACCGTGTTCGTGCAGTGCGGAGGCACTTTAAAATTGACTTTTCTAGGCTAGAAGTTAACCTCGGTGAACCATTGCCTGTTCATCGCCTAGTTGCAGTTTTAAGTGATGGATAGATTAGACTTTTCATTTACGTTAGTATAGGTAAATGTGTATGTAATAGAATAATTTTATTAGGAAAGGAAATATTGTGATATCGAAAAATAATGTATATCCCTAAAGGAGTACTTGAAGATTAGTCTTAAGACCTAATTGTAATTGGTAAAACCATTGGAAAGTGTAATTATTGTAAACGTTACGTACTTTCATTACAATAATGAGCCAAACTCACGGTCTCATATGAACCCGATAGTGTAAATGAAAGAGTAAAACAAATAAGTTATTTGTTAACAGTTTAATTTACTTGTGTATTATTTTGGTACCAATTCTGGAAGGGGGAGGTGTGGAAACTCCGTTTAAGGCATACTAAAGTAATTCTAGCCGGGCAAGTTAAGTAAAATATGCCGTTATAATACCTATCTGCAAGTTAAGCGTATGGTCCAAGAGCCCGCGATCGCCACACCTTCGTCATTTTATAAAAATTTAAAGTTTTCCTGTTTATGTACCGACCGAGGTAGGAACGATGCCCGAGTATAATATATACTTTGGATCATAGTGGCTTTGGCAGATCTAAAGCCCCAAAGGTGCAAATAATTGAGACCTACTTTCGTCATAGTATAAGGCCAATTTTTTTAAATTATTTACAATTATTTTTACATCGGGATGATATTAGCAGTCACGCTATTCATTGCCAGACACTTTGTATGATGGCAAACCCTCGCCAGACACCTTAAAAGTGTGATAAATTGTAATTCTACTTTCAAGTTTATAATAAAACATGTTTTGACTACAACCTTTATACATATGATATTTATTTATCTGCTTAACATTATGTTGTCAACAAAGGTATTAGGCTTCAGCTGATAAGACTGAGGATTTCTTCTTAGATCTTCCAGAACTCTCCAGTTGATTAGCCAAAATGGTTGTTGGTCTATAGGCAGCTTGCTCAGCCTGCTCACCAATCCTGCCTGGCCTTGAGCTTCGATGGGTATCTTTACAGTTGTTGTGGTGACGGCATCATTACTTATCCTGAAATAATCGCAGTTATAGTGAATAAGGTTTTATTACACTAATCATTATAATAAGAACCTACAGAAAGGACATTTATTTATTTATTGAAACGTTATACACATCTGGTATATAGGCGGCTCTAATTCTAATGCCATTGTCTACCAGTCAATCTTTGGGTGATACTGAGAAAATAAGAAGTAGGTGCAACTTAATAATCACACAATCATACATTTTTTGGGTGTCTGACAGATCATTAGAAATCGACTTCGCCACTTCCAAATTATCTAGTAACATGGAATTTTATACAGGGCTAGAGTTTGGCAAAATATTAAAAGATAATACTTTTAAGGTTCGATCCGAAATCGGTCTACAGCCAGCTCGACCAGGCGTGACCAAGCTGTCGCCAGAAACTATAAACGTAATTAATATTTTAAACTAGCCGTCCCCGTAGTTTCACCTGCATTTCACTGCTCTGCTCTTATCTGGTCATAGCGTAATGTTATATAGCCTATAGCCTTCCTCAATAAATAGGCTATCCAACACTGTAAGAATTTTTCAAATCGGAAAAGTAATTCCTGAGATTGGCGCGTTCAAGCATACAAACAAACAAATTCTTCAGCTTTATATATTAGATTCTATACTTATAATAAAACTGTACCTGATCCAGGTCTCTGCTTAGAAGATATTTTGTTTTTTTCTTTTGGGGGCACTTTATGATCTATACTGAAGCCAAAACTATATTTTTTTAATTTTTGTCTGTCTGTCTGTATCATGCCTGCTCATCATGCTGAAACTACTGAACGGACTCAAATGAAACTTGGCATGATTTGAGTTCATACTACGCAAAAGATACTTTTTATCCCGAAATTCAGGACGGTTTCCTTGAAAGTCAAAATGTGTACTTCGGTTATTAACGCGTAGTTCGATTGTAATCATTATTTTTTTGGTGGAAAGGAGGTACTTTGTAGATTGCCACGTAATCTTCTTTATTAGTGTATTATATGTATAATAAATCTATAGACGTGGAGTTTGTCTGTTTGCAGGAAATACAAACAATCACTGCTGATAGGATCTGGAGGTTTCCCAAAGCAAGAGTGCGCTACAAAATACCAGAAATGGTCGAGGTAGCATTAGGCATTTAAAATAGAAATAATTGTCTGTTTGGTGGTTTCACGTAAAAAGTACAAAATAATCTCGGAAATGAATTATGCACAAGTATTGTGTTTCTCGGTGCAATATTTATTATTTAATGGATCACAAATGGTTCTTCCTATCCATAGAAAAAAAAAAACTAGTTTTCAAGAAAAATGTAAACAACAATCAACGACATGTGTGGGTCCCAAGTAATACTAATCAAATAGTAATAAAACTAAATGCATTACTTGTAGCGTTAAATGGTCATTTATTTTTTTAGAAATTTATTATTAGCATGGAACACACATTAGGAATATTCTTGTGTCACATTTTTAACCCACGAAAAAAAAGGAGGTTCTCAATTCGACCGTATTATATAGTTTTTTTTAGTCTGTTCAGCTCTCACTCAGTTATTTATGAACCGATTTTGATTATTCTTTTATTGTTAGATAGGATATACCTCAAGGGTGGTCCCATGTCAAGGAAGTCAGGATCTGATGATGTGATCCTGATAAAATTGAGAGAAACCCTCGAAAATTGTAGGAAAGAATAGTGTTTCTGTTTGCTTGTCATTACTTTACCAGGTATTTGCGTTTAGAAATCATCACATCATCATCAATCATAAATAAAATATCAGCATGATTTTGATACGAATCAAATCGAGTTATATATTATTAATTATCTATAAAAATAAAGAAAATTTAATTGTCTGTTTGTTATCACAGCTTTTAGTAAATGCATCTGGATCTTTACATAGTACTGTCTATTTCGGCTTATCTCCGAAATGGGTGGACCGACTGACTTTCACTATAGTATGCAGATAGCTGGTGTTATTAGGAGTAACTTAGGCTGCTTTCCTGCGGCTCCGCTCGCGTGTACACATTTATATTTCTTTGCGTGGAACCCTAATCATTTCCCCAAAATAAAAGCTCAAAGCAAAGCCACGCGGGACACGGCTAGTGTATAGTACAGACGAACAAAAACATATTTAATCAGGTCCAAACATAAATGTGAATGTAAGTTTCTTGTCACTAAAAAAAGGAAACAAATCAGAATTTACCGTCGTGTTCAACCATCTTACAATGTAAATGTTGGGAATGGTTTGATGTAAACTTGACCAGTTTTTCGTTGCAAAATGTCTGTGTGTCTACTTTTAAGTTGTGAGATAAATAAATAAATAACCTTCCTCATTTAAAGTATTCGTATCAACGCTTCTCGTTCTTTAGTCACATTTGTAATACCTACAGTTACAACTCCAGGTATTTTTCTATCTGTTTTTTCCTGTTAATCTGCTTTAAGATACAGATAGGTAGCTACTCATAAATCATTATAGATCCATTATGAGATTATTTTTAACCCGTTCTATAATATGATACAAAACTATTAATTAATTATAATAGATTGGGGTTTTTATTTTAGTGAGGTGAGTAGGTATCTAAACTTTTTTATATTAGTCTGTTAATAAAATTCATCATCATCTGGTTGCCCTTTCTCCAATTTTACTTGGAGTCGGCGCAAACATCACAAAGGCTTTTGGCTAGTTTCCGGCTGGTCGCCTGCCTGACACCAAACCTCCTTGGGAATGTAATCGATTTCAGACGGAAAACGGTCAAAGGAAGAAGCTAAATAATATTATGTCATCAAAATAATTCAATAAAAACATATCGACATAATTTGACAACATTAGGATATTCTAGTCACATATTATAATGATTAGTAAATGGTAATGACTGATAATTCCGTGTTCAGTTCATATATATTGAATTCTAGTGTCTGATATAGTAAAGCATCTCATTCTTTAATTCGATTGTAAGGCTGGTACTAATTGTTTTTCTTTTTTTTTTTATTTGGATCTCCAACGAGAAAGACACCTTATATGCTAGTTTAACAGTGAATAAAATTTTATGTCTTGTGCTTCCTCAATTATAGGAGACCACAACCTGGGCATTACAAAAGTATTAATTACAAACAGTGGCCATAAATGGCCTTTGTAGATGAAGAATAAAATAATATAATTAAAACAATTAGTTGTGCAAGAAGTAGTGAATTAGTAATAGTTATATATATTTAGATGATAGATATGTACGTCAATAATTAAACAGTGGTCAATATAGGATTTCAAACATTTTTTTTTAATTTAGTCAGGCTATTAGAAAAGATGTCTATGTCCCCCGAAGGAACTAAAATGGTGTTAGTGAGTCATTCTAGCAATTAGTGTTTTTGCTTCCCTAAATTCTTTCGGACCCGTGGAACCTTAAATAGCAGGCGAGGGTAGCGTGGGATGCTAGATGGAACACTTACACTAATTTTGATGAGAAGGACAGTCAATGTGGTTATTGAATAGCTTGTGTAGGAATACTAGGTCAAAGATAGTACGACGGGACTTAGAGATAAACGGAAATAGATACCTGTTTCCTAACGCATTTGTAGTACTTGCTTCTATGATGGGGTATCCGATCGGTCGCAACCCAGCATACGATGAGCGTTGAGCCATGCAGCCCATGACGACTACTGATACTACCATAATGATCTTCATAATAATGCAGTCCTGAAATTGATAAAGTTTTTGGAGAAATATCACTTTAAAAAAAAATCAGCAGTTGTTTTGGGACATAATTTGCAGTCGCTGTATTGTTTAAATGTGTAAAAAACGGAGAATTGTTCTAGTCTGTACTTTTGTGTCAAAAGTCGGGAAGCAAGAAGGATTCCGAAAGAAAATATGTGACTTAAATAAATATGTAAGGTAATTGTTTTTAATCATTGATTTCACTCTAGTTGAAGAAAATTCGTGATTAACACAATTTATTGTGGCTCACAATAGGTCTAAAAACCTTGTCACATTTTGTGAAATGAATATTAATGTTGTATACAAGCAGAACCTCCCATAGTACAATTATTTACTTGCTGCAGACTCGGTCATAAATACTGATGCTCCGGTAATCAGGGTTGCAGGTTCGTTTTCGATAAATGAGAAGTTGAAGAGGACGGTGACGATGAATATTTCAAAGATTTTTTTTTAGGTTTGTCCCGTGTGGGATTTGAACCTACAACACTAGGCGCGGCGTAGTGGCCAAGTGACCACTTAAACCATTGCGCCATCCGTGCAGTTCAGTAATTTAGATTTTATATTGTTTAGTATTGTTATGACTTATTTGACAATAGTTTAAAGGATAAAGATGGGCCTTTCCGCCACAATTGTGGCGTGCCCCGCGCTGGGTCGCTGAAGTCGTTCCTTCTATTCAGCCATCAGCACCTGGCGGAGCTGGTACCGTTGTACCTCAATAGGTCTCAGCTCCTGCTCTTGCGTCTCTCTGCGCCATTGATAAAGTGACGAAAGCGATCTAGCCTCCAGGTCACATGGCGTTGTCCTGGCTAGGACAAAATAAAACCGTGCGGTACGTTCTTATCACCCCGACGGCCATTACCCGTTGCGGGCGTCCCAAAATTAAGACATTCTAACCTAACCTAACCTACTTTTTTGGTCGCAGCTCGTTTCTGATGGCGATTCGTTTTAAATATTTATAAGATATTTTTTTATAAAACTATGAATAACATAACGTCTTTTTTTATATTTTCGTTGAAATAAAATACCGTGAAAAAATACACCGAACAAACAATATTCTTTAAAAATTATTCTACTGTTTGATAACTTTGTTAAATAAAAAAATGTGATTATAAAATTCTGTGAACTGTGTTCCTTTGAAATATGTTTAATTAAAGTAAATATTCGTTGAAACAATAATATTAGAAATAAAATACAAGGACCACATATTATATGAAACATTTGCTGTCAAACGCAAGTCTATAAAATTTCTGTAGGCGAAACAAGGGAACACCTTCATTATTTCATGTGCCGTGTAATTGCACTTATAAACTTATGCCCAAATGCAAAATTCAACGACCGTCCGTTAGCAAAACGAATCGATTCTTGAAACTGACCTAATAACATTCGGCGAGATCACGATATCAAAGTAAATTATACAGATGTGATGTGACTCTAAAACTACAACTCTACAATTAGATTAGTAAATAGTCTTAATATTACGTCTTGAATTTGGATGGCACTATCTGTAATGTCCTATGTCTCAAAATAATGTATACGTGTAATAGAACGAATTATACCTAAAGATTATATATTTCTTACCATGAATCTGACTAAGTTTATTAAATTAAATTAATAATAACTGTATACAAGATAAATTTTGCTGTATCATTATATAACAGCGCGTAATTTTTATTCGTTTAAAAGGTTGGTAGATAATATGTCTATATTCCATAAATTGTAGTTTTTATCTTTTATCTATACCTAAATATATTAAAACTATCAATAAATTATAATCGGGTATGTAATAATTCTACTTACAACTTAGTTTCCAAATGAAGATATTTACTTACAAAAAAATCAATAATTTAAATAATTCTATAAAGAATAGTAATTTATCTCTTTAGATGTTTACACCACAAACTTAAATAAACTTATGAATGTGAAGTTCGGACACATTTTACATATAATTAAATAAAATGCCTACAACTTGAAAAGAAAGAGACAAAAAATCAGTATTTATCCGAGGGCGAGAGTGATGACAAAATCAAAACCGGTCTACGGTAAGGTATATCTACACCAGTGCGCTTTTATGTTCATCTTGCGCATTAACCTTTCAATTGGTCTTGCGTCAAGTGTTTGCAATATTGATTGTCTTAAGTCGCATGCAGCTAATTATTGTCTACACCTGTGCACTTCAGCACCACGGAAATTCGTAGTTATCTTCTGTTCTGGAACCATTATTGTTTTGGAATTATTTTACTAGAGAATACTTAAGAAATAAGTGTTAAGTGTTTAATTATGTGATGAGTCAGTCGTAAAGTGATTAATACTACATTGCAGTTAATTAGTTTAATATGTCTTTTATGATAACATGTTATTAGCTGCATATTAATGAGATAACTTGAATTTTACTTTTCCGAAATTGTCTTTTAGTTTTAGTCAGTTTCTATGGGTCTCCTGTATCTTCTGCGGATTCTCAAGACTAGCACCGCCTCGCGGTTTCACCTGCGTAAGTCCCGATGGGAATCTCGGGATAAAAAGTAGAGTAGTAGATAGCCTATGCGTTAATCCAGATCTCTAGCTATCTACATACCAAGTTTCATCGCAATCGATACCATTATTAAATAAAAAAACATAAAAGTTAATTTCCATTTCAATTGGAGCCACCCTTTTTTTAACATTTTAAATTGCAGAACCAGCACAGTGACCTTCGTCGTTTTCGGCTGATTAACCAGAGCCTCATCGCATTGAGAGGGTGGTTTAACGCACAGTTGATACCGTGGGTGTTGTATATGTTTGCACCGGTAACAGCTTAGCTTCAGACGCGACGGCTTCTTCGTTAACTTAATTGAAACAAGCGATTACCAAAGGTTATGAACAGCAAACCCCACCGGAGGTGTCAATCGCCCGTTACCGAAGTTTCCCCCTCTCCAATATCCCTGCACAAACTTAGTATCTAGTTGGAATCCCATAAATGCAGAGAACCTCAAAACAGAATAGTTTTATATAAAAAATATAAATGTGTAATTAATAAAATAATAAAAATAGTATTGACATTTAATATATGCCACGGTCTTACAGCTTGTTAACATTTAAGCTAGACAAGGACGAGAATACATTAATATTATTCTGGGACACATTGGCATTGTGACACAGGGCTGTCTAGGCCGAATCACAGACTATCAAACCTCCCCGAATCGACATATATTGTCACATATATGTCCATTCGGGGAGTATATGTATTTGATCATAATATTTTTCTTAAAAAATGCATTCATAATTGATATTAGTAGTGAACTTAACTTTCTTGATAGCTTCAACTCTTTCAAATGTGAACCGCATAAATTTTACAAATTATTAGAACCAATGCAATGTAACTCCCTAAATATCATTCAAATAAATATAGAGTGTTAATAAAAACTTGGACCGACTGATATTTTTATTAACAGAGATAAAAGTTAAATGTGGCGGAGTATTGGCTGACGGAGTATTGAGGTTGGATACTACTATTCTAAGAGACATTTAATTCAAAATGTAGGCGTCATTCTTTACATTAAAACTTCCCTACCACACACCTTTAACGACCCTATATTTATCAAGCCGCTTGTCTGACGTACAATGTCGAAAACAAAATAGTGATTTTAGCAACTTGTAGATCACCATCATGCAACCTTAGAGAATAGCTAAAGTAGTGCCTGTTCATAAATCAGATAAAAAAAGATGCTATTTCTTACTATATACCTATATCAATACTATTAACTTTCGCTAAAATAATTGAGTCGATGCTCTCTAAATGCATACAACACCACTTGAAACTGTATATCAGTCAGCGTCAGCATGGTTTTGTCGCTTCAAGGCCCACAGCTACAAATCTACTAGCATTTACAGTCTATCACATAATCATTAGATGTGAGTAAGCGATATGATGTGATCTATACGGACTTCAGCAAGGCTTTCGACAGAATTTTCCATTCAATTCTAGTCCACAAGTAATCAGTGTATGGCATGACCGGATCACTTCTTATCTGGTTTAAATCGTATTTAACTGAACGAGAATTCTATGTGGTAGTAAACGGTTTTCGATCTGCAAACTCTGGCATAGCCTGGGGTGCCCTACAAGGCTCTCACTTGGCTCTGATATTGTTTAATATATTTATTAATGATATAAACGAAATAATTCCGAGTATTTCTTATAAGCAGACGACTTAAATTTGCAAGAAGGATTGAATCTGTGCATGATAGTAAGCTCCTACAAGAAGACCTAAACCGATGTCACAACAATAGTATAACATTAAACTGCAAAAATTTCTGGAAATTTTTAAATGGTGACAACCATCTAAAAATTTCCAGAAAACACCAAATTATATGCTCTCGTTATGTCATAGATAAGCGAATTAAACAGGAAAAATAAATATTCGAGATTTAGGAGTACTGTTTGATAAGAAGCTAACTTTTGTACCACATATAGACAGTATTATAGCCAAGAAGCATGGCTGATGGTTTATTTGCTTGCAAACTTATTCGCAATAAAATCGATTCTCCAGAGTTACTGGGTCACTTAAGGTTTTGTGCTCCGGCTAGATATCCCAGAAATAGCATATTTTCACTACGCGCATCCCTGAGAAATTCGGTACTTGGAGCAAACTCTCCTATAGCTAGGATGATTAAAATTCTGAATGGATGCAGCAATCTTATCGACATTCACTTTGATAGAGTAAACAAAATTGTATGAGGCATTATTTTTAACAATTGTGATGACTAAGCATCATCATAATATAGTACCAAAATATTGTTTTTAGTTTTTTAAGAATATAATTATTACTATCTTAATGCATTTTTATTGGATTTATTGTAATATTTTGTAATTCCTAAATATTAATATTATTTTGATAAATAAAACAGGCATGCTATTTCATTTATCAGTTAAAATTTCGTTAATATTAATTTCATAAATTATTCTAATTCTTGGTATTTGTTTTATTTTTTACATTTTAATAGTACTCTGTCGAGGAAGTACCGGTAAAAGGTCAATAAAACACAAAATGTTAACTATTCTTCCAAATTTATTGTATTGCCTTTCAAGTAGGCCCCTTTAGAAATAATACACTTACGCCAACGAATAATCCTGTTATCAAAACATTTTTTACATGCATTTCCCGGAACCGACTTCAGTTCTCGCCGCGCATGCTCTTTGGTATCTTCTATCGGCTAAAAACGTATACCTCGAAGAGGTAATTTGAGCTTTAGAAAGAGAAAAAAGTCGGCTGGAGGCATATCCGGTGAATACTATGGTTCTTCGATGGTATTTGTTGAGTTTTTGGTCAAAAATTCGTCCAAAATGATGGAATAATATTCTCTATTTACAGTCTGACTTTCTGGCAAGAATTCCGAGTACACAACACCGCGATAGTCAAACAATGCAGTCATGACCTTGACTTTTGATCGACTTTGCCGTTGTTTTTCGGTTTCAGTTCAGTTGGAAGTCGCCGTTCCGAAGCTTATTGACTAGTTTGCATGTCAAACTCGTAAACCCATGTCTCATCACCAGTAACAATGCGTTTTACGAATGTAGAGTCAGAATTTACTTTCAGCGACTTTTACGCGATTGTGTTTTTGAAGAAAATTCAGATCTTTCGGGACTAGTCGAGCGGCAACGTATTTCATGCCCAAACGATCGTTTAAAATGGTACGAATCGATTCGTGAGACACAGAAAGTTCAGCAGCTCTCTCAAACTTGAATGAAGATTTTCCGTCACAATTTCCTTCACTTTATCGATGTTGTCGAAGACGTTGATGGTCGACTAGAACGAGGCAAATCTTCCATCAAATCTCGACCGCTTTTGAATGCACTGTACCACTCATATGCACGAGTTTTTGATAAAGTTGATTGACTGGCCTGTTGGTCTAGTGGTTAGTGACTAGTGACTAGTGGCGATATTAAGATTGATATTACGTCGCTCACTTCACACACGGATAATAAATTCTGCATTTGTGGTAGTGATTGCGTAATCTACACTAGGGCTTCACTACGGGTAATACCGTAATATCAGGGAACCAAGGAATAATAGAAGAAAGTTATTAGTGGGTCCGTGCTTTATTGTTAAATATGATTAATTCTTTCGAAAAATTATAAAAAGATGAAGTTGTAAAAATTACTGTCCTGTAAAATGAAGATATTTATTAAATAACTGTCTTTTTGGGACAATTTCATTCCATTTTTGCGTTACAATTAAGGCGGATATCACATTTAATTAAATGAAGGACGTGGTTATTAGTCGGGGACTGATCATATTGGTGAAAATATATGTCATCAAATATAAAAAAAACAAACTTTACGTTATTACTGACTGCTAGGCCAGAGGTCGTGGGTTCGATTCCCACCCAGGACAAATAATTGTGTGATGAGCACTATAACTATAATTTGTTCTGTGTCTGGGTGTAATTTATCTATAATATGTATGTATTTAGAAATATATAAGTATGTTTATCAGCAGTCTGGTTAACATAGTACAGGCTTTGCCTAGTTTGGGATCAGACGGCCGTGTGTGAAATGTTTATAAGAAAGAAAGTTATTATTATTATTATTATTATTATTATATTATTATTATTGTATTCTATAACATTTTCAGTAACTCTGAACATGAAATTTGATTTGCAATGCAAAAATAGAGACAAACACTCTTGAGATAAGCTTACACAATCGAGTACCTACTGAAAACAAACTAAATGACAGATATTGCTCAAACTTCGCACCGATATAGAAATCAGTTGTGCCAACTTAACCACAGAAAATAATTATTTGAATTGAATTTGGAACTAGAATTAAATTATGAATTCTCTATACTTTTTTGACAAAAATGTATAATCAAAATACCGTTGCATGTGGTGTTAACCTGTAAATAACTGTCACACTGGTTAATGAAAGAAAGAAAGAAAGAAATATTTTTTATTCTGACTGAAAAAATACCTCTGCATGAGACAAAAGTGGTCCTTAACTTAGCATTATGCTACTTCGCACGGTTAGCGAAGAGGCGCTGGTATTCTACTAAGACCAAGTGACATAGGAACGGACATCATGCTATCAAATAATTATATGAGACTAAACTTATATTCAAACTACACATTAAAATAACGATTAACATTAAAGACAAACCAAATTTTATAGTTACAAATAATTAAACTTTAACAAAAAAAAATAAAAAATAAAATCTATGGTTACATTCTCTTTGTCTATGGTGAAAGATAGACGTCGGCGACTCGGGGTTTTCAATACAATGTTCTGAAATCATGACGCTTGTGAATGAAAAGCGCAGAAAAAATAAAAATGTCTAACAATGGAAAGTGGAGGATTTAATATAGTTAATTTAAGCTATTACATGTAAGATTATAAACTGATATGTTACTGATTGCAATCAAGAATCAAAGTAAAAATCTTTTCTGTAGGAAATAATGTAAAATATTGTTGGAAAATTGCGCGCAGAATGGATCTATACAAATAGATATCTATCGTAAATATACAGTGAACTCTTCACTTTCGACAAAGAGTTCTGTGAATAATACCAAACTATTAAGACTAATGTAAATACCTAAACGATGTTTACAGGGCAAGGTAAGATTATACTATATTTGTTGTTTTAATTCCAGAAGTTGAAAAATGTTTTGGTGTAAGAAGTTGTTGTGTGATTGATAAAATAAAAATGTTTGGTATATTTCTAGAAAACCTGAATAACCTCCTAGTGGATCAATAAGATTCAATCACATTGCACATTTAGAAGACCTCAACACTGATACTAAACGCCAAAATCAAGACAACTTATCCAATAGTTACCTACTTCTAAGTACCAGTCATATCACTCACACACATCTTTACCACCAGATCAAAATTTAAATGCTACGACCATGTCTTACTTAAATCAAAACTTCTTTTAACTACACTTGTTGTAGAATCGCATATAACTGATCATCTTCCAACACTACTCTGCCTTTCGCTTAAAAATAACATGAGACGCCACTATCACTTTGAATTACAAATCGATACACATAGCATTCAATGTGATGTAGCAAATACAAGCTTAGGTCATATTCTCCAAGCAGAAGACGCGAATATAGCCACTGACTCAATAGTCTCCATCATGGCCACAGTAATTAATAACTACTCAAAATCAACACCGGTGTCTAGAACAAACAAAACCTTGAAGCCCTGGACTACCTTGAAAAAATACAAAAGGCGTTCCACACATCCCATCTAAATCTGCTCTTCCAAAGAAACTTCATAAAATCGATGTCTTAGGTATTGCTAGGCTTATATACACAAAATTTTTAAAGGGCTAGATAGTCTCAGTAGATAAACCAGTTATTCCAAAAAGGTGAGGATACATTTTAAGTTATGTGTAGCGTATAAATAGTTGGTTTTTTGATTTTTTTGTTCGAAATTTCTTTGGTGCACATTTATAAACAACTTCAATCTGTCACTTTCAAAATAAGAATTCTGTATTAAAAATCACGAATTTTTCAAAAATTGCTAGCGCTTTACGTCATTTATTATATGACCCTAAAATATGACCACACCTTTCTGTAACTTTAGTGTTTTCAATGTGTTCATTACACACATTAAATTGACGAAAAAAGCGATGAAGTACGTATTGAATATG
Organism: Callimorpha dominula; assembly: GCA_949752705.1. NCBI lineage: Eukaryota > Metazoa > Arthropoda > Insecta > Lepidoptera > Erebidae > Callimorpha > Callimorpha dominula. Next base: position 15,240,577 of record OX457007.1, read on the forward strand.
GTATTTCGCAGGATCCCATCCTCGGTCCTATATTGTTTTTATTCTACATATAGAACTCTGGGTCATGAATCTACCTAACTCTAAAATTATGACATATGTGGACGACACTGCCATAGTTATCCATGGCTCAAATTGGCCAGATATCAAATCAACTGCAGAACACACAAAATTTACTATCCCTAAATCTTGCAAAAATACATTATATCCCTTTTTTGGTGTGTGCAATTTGCAGATAGTACGTCCATTTCGGGAGTCAATCCTCGAAGATTTGTGCCCGTTTCTTCCGATTTGACATAGCAACATATTGTTGCGGTGACTCTGTGTGTGTTGATCTATATTTTTAAAAATAACTTTAAAAAATCAGACAAGTGCGAGTCTGACTAGAACCGAAGACACCGAAGGTTCCGTAAGCAACACAAACTAGTAAAGACAAACTTAACTTTGAGGTTCTAAAAATAATTTTCTATACATCGATGTACGACAAAGTCACCTTTATGAATCAAATGTAAGTTTGTAACCACAAAAACCATTTTTATGTGATTTATCAACAAATTAACGACTTTCGGATTTGTTCCTTTACTCTGCTGTCAGACCTTGCTTGCTTGCTTACTAGAAATTTCATGATTCTAGTACAATAGGAAGTACCCTATAGGTTTTGATTTACCTGCGAAATGGGTCAAATCTAATTTTTAAATGTCCATATCTTTTGATCGCGTTTACTTGGAAGCTTGATTTACATTTACATCTTTAAAGGCTTTTAAAGATGTAAATGTAAATATAATAAAGATAGAATAAAGTATTTAGTATTAAGTTCAACTTGATCCAGCTACGGGTTTTGACAGACAAACAGACAGTCAGACGGACAACAAAGTGATCCTATAAGGGTGCCTGTTTTCCTTTTAAGGAACGGAACCCTAAAAAGTAGAGTTTTCCCTGAAAGTAGATTTCGCGATGACAATAAACCAAGATCAAGAAAAGTCACTTAAAGTAGCAGATGTACATCTAGTGGAGTACTCAGCATGGGTGCAGCAGCATTTCAACCATGGGTCTGTTTCATCTCCTTTTGCGAGGAGGTGATATTGGCAATGAGCAGGATTACCCGTCGAGGCGCGGCGACGAGTAATCCTGCCTATTGCCGGAGATCGTTTGTGCGTCGTGGTGCGTCTTCTGCCAAACAGGAGAGTACTCGTCCTCTCCCGTTCACTTTTCACCGCCTTTTTAGCCAACATCACCTCCTCGCAAAAGGAGATGAAACAGACCCATGGTTACTTAATAACATGACAACTTAATTGCTGGGGTGGAGCCATGACGGTATAATATGTGATGAGTTTTAATCGGTTCGAGTTCAACAAACTGCCTTGCTATTACCCCGGTATCCACACGTCAAAAAAAGGTGTATATTACATAGAAAAAAAAAACTATTTTGCCCCATAGGCGCGCTCAAAAGTATTCAAATCACAAAAGATTTGAAAGCCAAAAATGCTTTCAATTATACAGGTACTAAAAGCTATGATATTTGCTATGTAGATGCCACTTTTTTTCATTTTTATTCCAAATTGGTCCAGCCATCTTCGAGTAAACGGGTAACATGCATGAAAAAAGGTCCCGACGAATTAAGACCCTCTTTCTTCTTTTTAAGTCGGTTTAATTTTTTTTCTGACATTCCTATATATAACTTAATTGCGGTTGCAATAAAGTTATTTATAGAAATGTTCGTATTACATTTTTTGCGTTTTATTTTGCAGTTATGGCTCAAGGTCGGTAGGAGATTACGTACAAGAACAAAATACATCATAGCGACAGTAGTATAAGCAACTTGTCTAGATTGAGATTTTTTTAAATTGATATGAGTAAGAAATTTTAACACTGTAGTTGGTATAATGGTGTTTATATTTGTATATGTATTTATTTCTCTATATAATCTGTGTATGTTTATACAGACTGTATATATGTATGTTTATGTACTAGTGTGTAGAATAATATAGTAGGCAGTGATAGGAATTACTGCATGCATGATGCATGTATATTTTCAATCATCACATCATGTAGCTGAGCTGATGATGAAAATAATCATAAAATTAAAAAAGTTTTTAACAAAAAATTAAATCGACGAAAAGAACTAGGTACTACATATAAAATTTACATAATTAATCAGTTTGTTGTTTGGCGTCGATTCAAAATTAGTTTAAATAAAATTTGATAGTTTATGTAAATAAGCTCAATACTTAAAATTTTAAAGTATTATTTATTTTTTGCTTTTTAATTCTTTTCGTCGGTTTAATTTGTTGTTAAAAAGATTTTTATTTCATTGATACCCCACGTGAATGTTGGTTGTTAATTAAAACAATAAATATTAATTTAAATAATATTGTTTTCAGATATGTTCTATGTATAAGGTGTACAATAAAGAATAATTATTCTATTCTATTTATTGCGGTTTTAAAAATACCATACGGACGCAAGTGCAAATATTAAGTAGTAGAAGGTGATACCCTACGGTTCTAACTAATATCTGATGTATTGTTAAAAAAAGGAACAGCGGTGAACAAGAAATAGAACTAGCAACTGTGGTGAACTTTTTTTTTTTTTTTTTTTTTTTTCTTTTATTGACCAAAACGTTTACAATATATTATTATTAAAGACTAAGCCACTCGCTTAAACCACGTAGGTTTTTATGCGAGCGTAAATTCGCGTGATAATCATCAACAATTATAACATATTTTCCATAAAATGTTTTTTTAAAGTTTTTAAATAAGGTTTATTAGTGATATATTTATGAATTATTTGTTCTGGTAAACCATTTACAATATCAGGTAGTAGGTAACGACATGTTCTAGTTCCATATAAATTGTTAAAATTTGGCAAAGAATATTTCTTCAAATATGACAGCTGTCTTAAATTACTTTTACGTGTTTGTTCACAAAGCTGGTCTATGTTTACAATTTCCTCTTTCATGATGGAAATTTTTATTTTAGATTGTACTGGTAATACCTGGCAGTATCTAAACAATTCATTGTAATTGTCACCATGTTCTGATTTGACATTAAGCGGCACAATAGCTTTTAATAATCTTACTTGCATTTTATATATTTTATCTATGTATGTTTTGTAGGTGCGGCCGTAACTACATAAACCGTAGCTAATAACAGAGTCAGCTAGTGCCATATACAATAAACGTAAAGTTTTGAACGGCATTTTGTACTTTAAAATATACAGTTTACTAAGTATGGCTCTTAATTTTTTACAAACATGTTCTATATGGGCACCCCAGTTAAAACGGTTGTCTATTATGAGGCCTAAGTACATATGTTTATTTACTTGATCTAACTTAGTACACGTGCTACTAGGCTTGCACATGAGGTTGTCATGAAGACATTCGTGATCGTGCGCTATTATACTAGGAGTGTAGCTACTCCTATTATGTGATGATTCTATACACATAAATTTAGTTTTTTGAGCATTTATCACCAGGCCGACGTCGTGCGCCCATTGACACATTCTATTAAAGTTTGTCTGAATTTTGAGCTCAGCAGTTTTTAAGCTTTTTTCAGCTACCACTAGGCAGGTGTCATCAGCAAACTGGTATACGGAACCATGTGCAAACAAATTACACATTTGGTTTACATAAATAATGTATTCATTTGGGCCGATTATTGAACCTTGTGCGGTGCCTTTATCTGTATTTATGCTGGTACTGTATGTATTTCCTACTTTTACTTTCGTGCACCTGTTTTGATGGTAATTTTTGAAGAGTTGCAATAGTGGTCCTCGTATACCAGTCTGCTCCAATCTCTCATACAATACATTATATTGTAGCATATCGAAAGCTTTGCTAAAGTCAACGAAAATAACGAGCACGTGACGTTTTTCATTCAGGTGCTCGTTAATCTCGTTGGTAAATTGACATAGTAATTGAGATGTACTCCGGCCTTTTTGAAAGCCGAATTGTTTACAATGAATTATATTATTCGAATGTAAAAAATCAAGGGATTGAAAAGTATACTACTACTCGGTACATTATCAAACCTGTCACGACGACATTGAAAAGCCAAAAACAAAAGAGCCAAACCACGCATTGCAGCTATTGATGAGTTTTTACATATTTTTTTTACTATCCACTTTCAAGCTCCAAATAATAACGATTGGTGAAACCAAACAAATCATGCTAAATTGAAGGGTTTAATAACAGCCATTTAGTAATTCCACTGTCTTTCAATTCGTCATGATATTACTGTCACAGCACCATATTACTGTATTGTAATCCGGATTATATATTATGCTAGTGAAGTTTGTAGATTTGTTAAGGTAATTACCAGTGACGATAACATAAGGTGTGTTAGTTAGACATACCTCAAAAAAATATGAAACATTCTTATTTCTTACATCACTTAATGTAAAGTACTTTAACAATATATTGTAATAATTCTCTAGAACTCTTTTAGCGATGTTCATATATTTTTATAGGATCCTATTTCTTTAAGGACCAGTATCAGTATTAAAGTCAATTTTTACAATTCATTACATGTAAAACAACATAACAGCATATTTATTTTTGCAAATTGACAGTCTTATTTATTGGTCTTTGACTAATATATAAATATTTATTCGAGTAACCTTTACTAGACTACTAAATGACAAAACATACTTATTTTTTTATATTGCTTTGATGCCAAATATGAACACAACTTATCTGATGGTAAGCGGGCACCAGTATATATAAACCCTAGTAACGCCAGAGTGATAGTTGTGATTCACCAAACTTATCCTCCATCTCCCAAAAGAGCTCTGGTGACCGTACTAGCCTTCAGAAAAAAAAAACGGTTCAGTGTAATAATAGTAACTATCAAACATGATGCCTAGTTTATCAAGGTCTAATAGACAACTTTTGTTTGTAAAAAGTGGCATGGCCGTGGTTTTTATTGTAGTATGTTGTTAAGATTGCATTGGCCCGTATCGTTAATATTCTGTAATTCGTGAGTGCGTATGTTTGATAACAGCTTACGTGTTATGTTAATTATTTTTTAAGAATCCCATTCGCAATTCCCTCTACTCTCTCTCTTTCACTCTCTCTCTCTGCCCCCTCTCTCTTTCTCTGTAACTAATCCATTATTATAGTTATTTTGGAATTGCCAGGAGTAGGAGTTGGTAGAACCAGTCAGCCGTGAAGCTAGTCGCATGGACTCCAAGGATGTTTTTCTTAACATGTTTTTTATTTTTTTGTAATATTGCTTAATAGTGAATTCTAAAAATGGGGACTATATAACATAATGTTCCATTATATTAAGAGTCCTGGAAATTACTACATGTTTGAAATTACTATACATATTATGTAAATGTTTTTGAGTAGAAAAACGTGTTTTTTATTAAAAGTATTTGTGTTACCACCACAACACCCCAGCTTGATCATTCAGACCATGCAATACCATTTCTTGCCACTACATCTATTTATTTTGGTACTACTTGTCCGATTTGTAGTCACGTAGCGTTAGATAATTTTATTTGAGTGATAAGAAACGCTGGTTACACTATGAGGTTCGACTAGTTACTAAATGAATAAACCGAATAAGAGACATAGACAATATCGCAACTGATATAAAATCAATCAATTTCTCTGAAACTTTAGAACGTTAATTTAGAAACTTACAGTTCTTGCTCTGAACACTGGCGCCAACATAGCGAAGTTTACGAACACAAAACATCAATGAATGCTTAGATGCTTCACAAAACTTTCACCACCGCTAGTAACAAATGGTATCAACATTAATTAAACAATTAATTACTTCAAAATAATTCTGTTTAGTTTAACAATTTTAGACACTTAAGCTCGTAACTTGGAAAAATATTGCTGCGAACAAATTTGGAATGACCATTACGCGAATAAAGGTGTAATTTATGAAATCATTATAACCATTATAACACCGTCTAAACAAGAAGGGTCGTATCTAATGACTTTGACTTAATTATTTTGTCATTAGTGAAGAAGCGAGGCCTCTTTAATCAAACGAAAATATATGACGTGTATTTTAATTGCTTTAAATCACTTTTACAATATTCTGCTCCTGACTCGGTGACTGACCGATTTTTATTACATTAGTTTCTTTTAGTAACATGTTATATCTTTGATCGTTGTTCGCAGCAAAAACCTTGGCTAATATTATAATTATTTTCATATTTCAGAAGGTGTAAACTGAACTTGTACGCAAATCGCTAAACGCCTCACAGATAGGGAGAATCTCTGGAACAGAAGATATAAGAAACAAATGTAAGTGATCGCGAGTTTTGAAGAGTTATAATAATTCCTATACCAATCGATACAATGCTGCAGAAACAGTGCTGCAAGACACTGCTCGATCTCATACTCCAGGGACAACTACAACATGGAGAGGCACGCGGCACTGAATAGCGCAGAATGATCTCCGGCCTCGCCTCCGTGGGGCTGGTCCAGGTGAGGCTGCCCGGTACTCTAGCAAAAGCAGGCCTGAGACGGGGTTTTCGGGGACTTCCTTCCTGGGTATACCCGAGTCCCTTGCAATAGACTCACTTTTGATGGAACACCGTGTGGTTTTAGTCGGTTCGATTCCGACATACCACTTCATCAGTAGCCCTAACTACAACTACAACATCAGAGAAGACACTTGCAGACGACGAATATCAGAAAAATGTTAAAGGCCAATGTACACAGAATACTTCATGTGAGAATGTATTTAAGTTTCTCAACAAAGTTTTCCTTAAAACATTAAATTAAATAAAAATATATGCACGTATCTTTTGTAATTGAAATTCCAGAAAAGATTTAAGCGCAGTTACCAGAATTGGTTTATGTAGCCAAGTTCACGGATTCTACCCTTCAAGAGAGAGAACTTCGGTGCATGAATCGGTCGGTATGACAACATATTATATATTACTTAGTAATGGATGATGGAATGTGAATTGAATTACATATTAATAACATTATATGGTACTGTTGACATCTTATTACTGCAGACTAACCGGCTAGTAATTTTTTTTTTAATAATTGGAATATCATCACACCTGGTGGAAACTGACGTTAAAGATGGTATACGTGGGGTAAACTGAAAGTTTTGTGTAACTCATTAATAAAACAATTTACGTGTATATTTACTGCTTTTCGAAGTATTCGCCATTACATTTTAAACACCTTTTCATTCAGTCAAACCAACTTCTTATCAAATCTTAAATTTTTGGGCAAATAAAGAAATTGCATGGTGCCAGGTCTGGACTATGTGTGGGATGGGTCACTACCTCTACCTTTTCAGAAGCCAAAAATGACTTTGTCTTGTTCACAGTGTGCGACGAAGCATTGTCATGGTGCAATAGGATGCGACTTCTTGGTAGCTTTTCCCTAACTTTTTCAAAGCCACTGGGCAAACAAATGGATGTGTACGACTCAGCATTAACTGTCTTTTGTTCTTCAAGGGGGATAGCGCAGACAGCAGGAACCGTCCGGGAGAAAAAAAAAGGCAATCATTTTCTTGCCTACGTTTCTCGCCTGCCTCAATTTTGTTGGTTTGCTGTCACCTTCAAACACCCATACAGAAGACTGTTGCTTTCTTTTCGGCGTATAACAATATATCCATGTTTCATCTCCTGTCACAATGTTACACACAGCATTTGAAGGTCCGGGATCGTACTTTAACAACATTTTTTACACCAACCAACACGAGTTCGTTTTTGTTCTGGGGTGAATTCATGAGATAATATTCATTATCATGAATTAATAAGATTCTTTAAATTTGGCTCATACCAACCCCCAAATATCCTCGAATCTCCTCATAGGTGATATGTCGGTTTTCTTCAATTAGTTGCCTGAGAGTAGCCACATTTTCCGCAGTGATTGCAGTTGAGGGCCGACCTTCACGAATTTCATCATAGAGCACGGCCACGAACGCCTTACGGTACTTAAAAGAGGTGCTTCCGTCCCAAGAAAAGAAGAATGAAAGAAAGAAGAACGAGCAGTTTGAAGTTTGAAGACGAGCAGTGCAGTCTTACGGAGTCAGTGAACTTCTAAAATCATAAAAAATCATCGCCCCAAAATCTTTTCGCGTATTTCCATTGTTGCTACGAACGACAAACTTCAACTTGTAATAAAAAAACAACTGACACGCGATTTCCCGTCATATTTTTTAATCGTGTTCTTCAATCAGTTTCTTATGTTTAAAAAAATATAACATTCAAAATTCAAACATTTATCAGCGGCCAGGAGCGCAGGACTTTCATTATGCCCTATGTACGCCTACCCCAAAGAAACCTATTTACTTATCATCATTAACATCACATTCATTCTAGACTAAGCGATTTGAACTAAATCAGAGCGTTTAGTTCGGTAGTAACTTTTTGTTGTGTCGACAATAAAAGGATGAAACTTCTGTCTGCGTCTAGTAGTCCAATGAAGGAATAGTGAGGTTCAATTTAATCAAAAGAGTTGTCACGAATCTTGTAAAAAAACTTATAAACGATACGACGATGCTCAATAGAATGCAATTCCGTATACGTGAGCATATCGTCGTTTATTCGTCGCTCTATGGTGTCCAAAGCTTCAACTTGGTATTTAGCTGAGCCATCCAAAAGGTGACTGCAGTACTCCATGCAATATCAAACTGCTGTCTAGAGATTAAGCAGGTGTTGATGTGCCGACGGACTTTCGAAATGATTTGCAATTTCTTGGAAGCTGTCTGTACCATGAACTCGGTTTGGTGATGCCCAAAAGCCGTAGATGGTCAGTAATCTACTTGGACTAATATACTATGAAAGTATATTTACGTAAATAATAACATAAGAATGGAGAGTCAACTTTAGTTGATTTTCTAGAGATAGGTTGCAAGAGAAGCAAACTTAAATTGTTGTATGCATTTATAGGCCGAATCTCAGTCATTTCAATAATATTAAGATTCAAGTAAGCATAGAGGAAATCAATAATCTTTGCATCACTAGGGGTTCGATTGAGATACATTTATAAAAGAAATTAACTTCGAGCGAGTAGTTAGAATAAGTTTTTAATAGTAACATTACATTATATTATTTAGTATTTGTATTGTATTTGATACAATATTCTTATAATTTAAATGAGTATACATTTTAAATTGATAAATAGAATTGATAATATAAAGCTTTGGTTCCTTTTAATCTATCTTTATCATTAAGGTTTTCATTGTACACCAAGTGTAAGATTCAAACAAATAATGCATTGAATCGAATACACTGATAGAATTTAATTGTTAACTGAAGAATGAAGATGAAGCTCTTAACGCTCTTATGCACAGCACATGCTTTATATATTTACATTATACTGTTCTTTTATTATATTTTAAATAAAATAAAACAACACTGTTTTTTTTATTTTATATTTTGTTTGTTTTGTTTTATTTTATATTAAATAAAATAAAACAACAGTGTTTAATTTGAGCCAGTAGAAATAAACGAAAGCACATAATTTCTTTAATTCTTTTTTGCAAAGAGCTTGGTTACCAGGTTTCCTGCCCCCATACAATGATACAACACAGAAATTTCATTCAGTAATGTCCAAAGATTTTTTTCTTCACTTCGGCTACTATTGTTATCTGGAGGTAAATGTATATTATTAGAAGCACTGAAACGCATTTTTGACGTAAAAAAAAACGTCACGCGTATATGATCCACAAGCGTGTTGGTCACATAATTGCATTGATAGGTCCCATGAATCATATATGATTCTGACCGAGATACCTCGGAGGGATGGAAAACTTATACGAAAACTGTGTGTCACTTGCTACGCAAATAATAAAGGGAAAAGAACCCCCCCTCAAAACTAAATAATTAAACACGGAGTGTCTAGAAAGCGGCAAGGCTTACTGCTTGAATTGTTACAACGAAGCCCACTAAAACTTTAGTTGGATTTTTTATAATCATATAGGTACTTACTTTCCTGTGACTTTTTAGTTTCTTGGTATTTTTCACTAATAAAGTCTAAAAATAATAAATGTTTCCTTTGTGTTTTCTTTTTACTAATTTACTATGTTACTAAATTTTTTGACACATTCACGTCAATTATGAAAGAAATAAAAATAAATCACATAATTTTTTGCTTTCTTAGGACAAAAGGCGTATTAGCCAAGTCAACCTAGCTGTTTTATGATCAAAAATGGACATTTCGATACCCACCCACAGTCTAGACAAGTGGGGCGTAATTTTTTTTTAACAATTTAATGAAAAAAAGAGACTTTTTTACATTTCGTGTGATATCTCGTTTCCAGTACATTTTTTGTCATATGTGCCCATAGCATTTTCGTTTCCCATTAAATTATCTACAAAATGAAACCTGTTTAAACTCACTGAATGCTTTTGTTTAACAGCAAGTTTATAATTATCTTTTTCCAAAAATAAAAATGAGTGGTAATCCAAAATTTAGGTATTTTAGTTCCTCGACTGGGCTATAGGTACTCCCTGCGTCCCCATACGAAAAATGCAATTTATCTTACTACGTCCAACAGAAGTAAATAACCAAAATGAACTTGTCAGTGTTGGTACAAAAAGAGTCATGTGAATCCAATGTGATTCATCGGACAGGGAACCTGTTTATTGTTTTATATTCAGTTTTAAATGTGTGTGCTACTTCGTCGAATAATTAATATGTAATATAAATATATAATATGTATAATTACAGCTCAAGTTTATAAGAAGCAAATGTATGGTATTACATATTTTGTTTTTTTAAAGAACTATTAATCATATTTATTCTTGAATTGCTAATTGTTTTAAACCGTAAAAATAAGGAGATAAAATATGTTTTGACTATATTCGATGTTTGGGGTTGAGACGTTTTAGGGTCATGGGGTCCGAGTGGTTGTTCGGTTTACTAGGAAGCTAAGCGACTGATCGACACTTCTCTCGACCAGAAGGCGGGGCCTTTTCTTGTACAGAGAACTAGCATTGCCATTCAACGTGGAAATCCTGTCAGATTTCTTTTAACACTACCAGTAGGCGATGATGCGGAAGAGTTCTATGACATATGCACATAAATAGTCGTAGTTACGTAGTACTTAGTTAGTAGAATTATAAATTAGAATGTTTAGTTTCATTTATAGTCTTTAGTTTTAATTAGCAAAATAAATTCATTTATAAATACATACATATTACATTTATTTATCTGTTTAACATCATGTTGTCAATAAAAGTGTTAGGTTTCAGTTCATAACTCTGAGGGTTGTTCCTTAGTGCTTCCAGAGCTCTCCAGTTGATCAGCCAAAATGGTTGTTGGTCTATTGGCAGCTGGCTCAGTCTGGTGACCAATTCTGCGTCGCCTAGAGCTTCGAGGGGTAGCTTTACAGTTGTTGTGGAGACGTCATCATCACCAAACCTGAAATAAACATTGTAGAAATTATAGTAAATAAGATTGTATTACAAGTATTTTGACTGTTAAACAAATCGCTTTAATAAAAACTTACAGGAAGGAAATAACGGCTTAGTGGTCGTTTCGCACGAATCTGTTTGCGATAATTTTTACACCTTATAGTGTAGAAATGATCGCATAGATCGCAGATTCGTGCATGATTCAAGAGTTATGTGCGACACTCGGTTCGTAATAAAATATGGAGCGAAATTTGAAGTTGTAAATTTATTATTTTTTATGGTAAAGGATCTAATTTTTAAATAAAAATCTTTCTAACTGGTTCGGTATAACTTGAAAGTTTCTTAAGATTTTTTTAGGATACCTCGCCTATACGTAAAGTAGGTATGATTTTTCTTTTATACTCCTATCATAGGATTGTTGGATAGGTTAGTTAAAAATATTGCGTAAATACCATTTTTCGATACAGGAATCCGTTTGCGAAATATTAATTGGATATTACTAATTAAAATATTTTTACATATCTACCTATGGTGTGTCTTCGTTCTTTTTACTTTCTACGTAAGAACGCCATATTATAATAATCGTAGGTGGACATCTATGAAATTTTATAAGTTTTTCAAATCACTGTTATATAATTTTCGGGTCAATAAAGACAGAAAATGTTCTCGAAACAATGCATCTACTTTGACAAATTGCTGATCGTTTACTATTATGTTATATTTTATAACAGTTCATTATAACCTTCATACTACGTAAACGATTAATGAAAAGCTTGAAAAAAAAACGCAGTAAGAGATTGATGTGTCAATCGTGTATCCACTATCAAAACATTACATACAGAACCTTCCTTCATATTTAAAATTGAGTAACAACTCCACATAGAAGGAAAAGCAAGTTCGATCGCCCATTTTTGTATCTATTGTTTTCCTGTTTATCCACTTTAAGACAAGTACTCGTAGTAATCATTGTAAATCCAGTAACAGATTACCAACAACTCGTTCAGTGGCAATTCATAAAATTATTTTTAACGGTATTGGGTTTTATTTCCCTTTCCTATCCCTTTTATTGTCAAATTAGTCTATAAACTTAACCATTTTTATGTTTTGTCATTACTTAATCTTATTACTATTAACGAGCAATTCTTGTATGTATGTATTTATTTATGTATGTATTTTGATTTCGGGTATCTCGGAAACGGATCTAATGTTTATATACAGTACAATACAGTTTTTCATTTTAAGTTCAACTTCATAGTTGTATTTCCTGTAAAAACGCAATTTTACAAAAAAATCAAATTACAAAAAATACTATTTTACAAAAAGCTAACGAGCGAAGCTCCGTCTCCCAGGTCATAAAGTGACATAATTTAAATGCCTAAGGGTACCTTAGTCTCTAAGCTCGGGAATTGATCAATCAGTGTTAATGACTATCGTTTTAGCGATGTAATTCACTCCATAAGACATTTTCAATAATTTATGCCGCGTTCCAATAAACAGAAAACGATTCGTTTTTGCTTACGGACGGTAAAATTTAGTTGAATTTTGAACGAAAATTTTACCGTTCGTAAGCTAAACGAATCATTTCTTGTTTATTGGAACGCGGCATTAAAGTACTTAATTCATTATTTAAAAAAAGTTTTAATAAAACTCATGACCATATTATGTAATAAAACTCTGGACAGTGGACTCATACACATATACAGTGCTATATAGACCAGAATTAAGCATAGCTTTTACAAAGGGTTATATAGAATAGGGATCCAACATATTTGGAGGAATTTTACATAGAAACACTGAGACCAATGCAATAGAGAATCATGCATAAAAATAATTCAGCCGAGCGGGAATCAAACCAATGAACCAATGACCCCTGACGTGGCAGACACTATCATCCCGACACTTAGATCCTTAATTAAATAACAGTACAATAGTTATTTACCTGTTTCCTAACGCATCTGCAGTACTGGTTTCCATAACCGGGTATCCGATCGGTCGCTTCCCGGCATAAGGTGCGCGTTGAGCCATGCAGCCCAAGACGACTACTGATAATACGATAATGACCTTCATAGTGCTAACCTGAAATTGAGAGAGTAGGTTCTTTAGGAAGATATTACTTTAGAAAAATATAGAGGATATGTTCTAATAGACTTTATATCAAGAGTTGGGAAGGAAGCACACACCCCATTGATTAAATACCATAAAAAAGCAAGCTATACGAAGAAATATCAGACTTCGACGCGACTTCGTCCGCGTGGTGTCTTTGGGTAGAATTTTTAATTATTTAGGCCAATTGACCATACAACTTTTCATCCCCACCTTTCAACCCCTTACACCCTTTTTTTCGCATTAAAAAGTAGCCTATGTCCTTTCTCTGCCTCTAGACTATATGTGTACCAAATTTCATTTAAATCGGTTCAGTAGTTTTGGCGTAAAAGAGCGACAGACAGACTGAGAGACAGAGTTACTTTCGCATTTATAATATTAGTAAGGAAGTAAGGATAAAAAGACAGTAAAAAAAACCTTAAGCTTCAAAGTACTTTTTTAAGCAATTTTGAACTTTATTTATCCCAGCACAGTGGCATAAAGTTGGTTTCGCAGACGGATTACTCTGATTTGAGCTAGAATCTGTTTTATACATATAATCTGCTGGCGTTCTTTTGGTCTACCTACCTTTTACAGCTACAAGTAGGTACGACGTAAGAACGGAGGTGATTGTCCATCAGAAGTTGTGTAATCATAATTTCTGTTCGACAATGACCTCCGTTTTAACTTCTATTTAATCGAAATATTTGCAAAATAAAAACAAACGAAATTAGAAGACGCTTTGTTTTACTCTGCGTGTTATGTGTGTGTGTGCGCGTGTTTATATATCCAAGTACTACACTGATTAGATATAGTCTTTTACTTATTATTAATTTTTATAATTGTTATGAGCATGTACTGTACGGTTGTTTGTAAATAAATAAATTATTTTCCTATCTAAATAATAAACTATAATGTATTTATGAAACAATAAAGGGTATAGGCAGGGTATAAAGACGATTGGTATTTTTTTACTTTTGTGAAATCGTTAATATTTTTAGAAATAAATAGATGAGGGAATTGTTTTTAATAATTATTACGATTAATTAGCTAGTTTTACTGTAGTTAAAGAACATTTCAGGACCAGGATCCTTCTCAAGTGTTGTGAAATAAATATTATTGTCACATGCAAACAAACTATATTTATACGTATTTGTATACCATATTTGATCAATCATTTAAATTATTATATTACGTTTTTCAATATTTTAGTTATCATGAGTTACAATAAAACCACATATTTTATAGCTGACCTAACATTCGGCCCAAGATTACGAATACGATATCAAAGTAATGTATGTAATTATAAAAACAAGTTCAGTTAGATAAATACTGTTAATATTATAGAGATAAAAACTTGTCCTTAATTTAGATGGTAGGTACCTATGTACAGACATACGTATTTTAAAAAATAAACTATTATACCTACATGAAGATAATTTCTTCCTTATAGTGAATTCAACTAAGGAAATAAAGCAAATTAAGTTTAGTCAACGAAAATAATAATTGTAATAAAAATACATGTTTATTATCCCGTAATGTATTAGTAAAACTGATAACTTTTAATATACCTGTGTATTATAAAAATTACATCCTTTAAAACGTAGGCAATTATCTACATTTTGTATATTTTATTGAAAAAATTCCTTATGCAGTTGTTTTCAACAGCAAATGTATACATCTATTACTAAATATACTAAAACGATCAATTATTTCATCTAATAGAATATACAATATTTTACTTACAATTTAAATGAAGAACAACACACCAACAAACAATTAATAATGTACAGCAATTCTTTAAAGAATAGTATTTTATCTATTTAGATGTTCACGTAACAAAAGTAAATAAACTTATGAACGCAAAGTTCGCACGTATTTTATATATAATTTAACAAAATGTTCGCGACTTGAAATGAAAGAGACATCAAATCGGTATTCTTGCGAGCGCGACAGTGATGATAGCAACAGAACCGGTCTAGGAGACACTGACGCATGGCATAGTGCATTACCATCTATTTATTGTGGATTTACCCACTAAGGAGTTTTAATGAATTCCATTAACTATGGAAATATGTGACGTTTTGGGTGATCTGGCATCAATATTATTGATCTGGAATTATTTTAGTAAAGAGTACTTAAGAAATAAGTATTTACTGTGTACATAATGAGTCAGTCGTAAAATCATTATTCATATTAACGAGGTAGGTAATTACTTTTATCTGACAACTATTAACGAATAACACGAAATATTAATGACAAAACTTGAAATGTACTATGATGGGAAGTTTGACCAGTTTTGTTCCTATCTGTATTACATTAAAACGAAGACGAGGATAGTATGTTATTTATATTTTAGTTAAGTTACAGCAATTAGTCGGAAGGCAAAACATCTTGATGCTTGGTAGTTATATTATCAAAGCTCGTTTTGCAATTAATTCGTAACAGGTAAAAAACAAATGAACCCAAAGCAATCTCCATCGTCATGGTGAATACATGTACTCAGGATGAAAATTAATAATACGGTATTATAAATAGTCATCTTTAGTACATGTATTTGTAAAGATAGACACAACAACAAGAAGTAAGTTAAAATCTTCTACACGAAGTAACTGTTATCTTATCTGTGCTAATACTACCAAGATTTGTTTACATATAGAAATGTAATAATAAGTGAAGCCAATTAACGCATATTATGAAGGTTGTTCCCTTTTTTGAAGTAGGAAAAAAAAAACCTTTTCTGTAAAATCTTTTAGTTCCGGAATATGAAACAGCTTTTGGAAAACCCAAAACCTTTACTACAGTTACCAATATTTGTATTTATATCTGCAATATCTAAATAGTTTGTGATATAGAGATTAAGTTATAAATTAACTTCTAACGTAAGTTATTTTAAATCGACTTACTACGTGGGGTACACTAAAAATTTTGCGTAACTCATTAACAAAACAATTTACATGTAAAGTTTTTCGAAGTATTCTCCATTACATTTTAAACACTATTTAATTCGGTCAAACTGGTCAAAGGGCATGTTTTTCACGTGCTGGTTGGAAGCTATCACAGTCTCTTAAGGCCCCGTAAATATCATACCTTTCATTAAATCTTAAATTTTTGAGAAAATAAAGAAATCGCATGGTACGAGCCCTGGCTAACTCTAACTTTTCAGAAGCCAAAAATGACTTTGTCTTGTTTGCGGTATGCCGAACCATTGTCATAGTGCAATAGGATGCGACTTCTTGGTCGTTTTTCCCTAACTGTTTCAAAGAGACTGGGCAAACAAAAGGTGGTATACCACTCAGCATTAATTTTTGTCTTTTGTTCTTCAAGTGGTATCGTGCAGACAGGACCCATCCGGGAGAAAAATTACGCAATAATTTTTTGGGTACCTTTCTCGCCTACCTCAATTTTGGTCGTTTGCTGTCACCTTGAAACACTCATACAGATGACTGTTGCTTTTTTTATGGCATGTAACAATATATCCATGGTTCATCTCCCGTCACAATGTCATACACAGCATTTGAACGTCTGTCGTATCGTATTATTTCTTTTTTCTTCATGATGTACTCGTAATTAAACGGTTACTCGTAGCAATTACAATCTAGACCTTGAGGCTAATAAGTAATTAAAATTTAACTTAATTTGCTAAAAACTTACAAACTTAAGAATGTGTCCATTGGCACTTTTTTCATGGGCTCTATTATCATGGAAAGACACTTTGTTCTTGTGTTCTTTAAGAGTAACACTCACTGCACTACTTAACACTAACTTCACAAAACTATCTCAAAGGGCTTAGTTCTATTTAGTCTTCTAACTACGTCCGTGGTGTCAAGGAGCTGGATAGCCTCAACGTTCACATGTTGAAGAAGCCTTTGTTCATGTGCTTCGGCGTATTGTTTTATTACTTCACTAACAAGATCTACTCCTAGGTCTCGGTGAATGTCACCATTTCTAACGTACCAGGATTTCAACGTTAGTTCGTTTTGTGCAGCCCCAAAGTTAAATGCCATATGTCCCTAGAGGCATGAGTACTGGCTTATATAAAAGACTGTGAAAGTATGAATGTCTACCAAGTAGCCAGTACATATTTTTTGTAGCGTAGGTCTAAGGCTTGGCATTTTTTTTTGACATTAACCTTCCAGCAAAGTTTTGCTTCTAGCGTCATACCCAAATATTTCGCCGTATTTTCATATGGTATTACACGACTGTTAATGTATACTGGTATATGATTAGAGCGTTGGTTTGTAAAGTTGTTTGTTGTTGACTCATTTATATATATACTTTAACAACATGTTTTTACACCAATCAACACGAGTCTGTTTTTGTTCTGGGGTGAGTTCATGTTGAAACCAGCGGCAACAAAGTTTTCTAACTTTTAAATGTTGATGTAAGGTTTTTTAAATTTGGCTCATACCAATCCCCAAATGTCCTCAAATCTCCTCATAGATGACGCCAATGACATATCAAACATCTTAGGATGACGCCGGTTTTTTTCAATTGGTTGCCTGATAGTAGCCATATTTTCCTCAGTGATCGCAGTTGAGGGCCGACCTTCACGAATTTCATTATGGAGAGGAACACAAAATCATCGCCCTAAAATATTTTCGCATTAATTCCATTTTTGCTACGGATGACGAACTTCAACTTGTGATAAAAAATAATTGACACGCGATTTCCTGCCAATTTTTGGTAATCAATGATTGAGTTTCTTATGTTTAAAAAAATATACCATTCGAAATTTAAATATTTAAGAGCGGCCAGGAGCGCAGAACTTTCAGTGTGCCCTATGTAATCGACGAAAAAGGAGTTCTCATTTATCGGCTTTTTAAATTACTCTATTTGAACTTTTTTGTTAGAAATGGCGGTTTTTATTCTACTTTTAGGGTAAATAGCTATATAACAAAAGTTCCTAGCTTAATTACCCGCATCAAAAGAATTCATTATATTTTTTAAAGGAAAATTATTTAATTTTTTTAGGAGCCTGCGGGAAGGTTTGCGAGACATGATCAGTTTTCCTAAGTGTTAGTATTATATGGGTTAAATCGGGTTTTGCAAGCACTGATAGCAATGACGGGACCAGTCTTGGGTGAGATGGGTCAATGCCTGTCGGGGTTTGCCTAAGAATGCAATGGCGATTCTCGCTCCCCCGATCATGGGCAATATTTTATCTCAGGAAAGTCCACACTATATTATTACTTTTTTTAAAGTATAGGAGGCAAACGAGCAGACGGGTCACCTGATTGTAAATGGTTACCGCTACCCATGGTCACCTGCAACTCAAGAGTCACAAGTGCGTTGCCGGCCTATAAGGTAAGAGTAGGGGAATAGGGGGAGAGGAGATGAGAAGAGGGGGAGCGGGAAGGGTTAGGGCCTTCGGTAACCTCACTCCATGGGCGAAAAGCAATGCAAACACTGCTTCACTGCCAATTTTCTGTGAGGCCGTGTATCACTCTGGTCGAGCCCGCCCATACGTGCCGAAGCAGCGTTTTTCAGGCTTATTTAACGGCAACACAAAAATAATGTATTAAAAGTAGATATATCTAATTTACAGTATGAATAAACACAATATGTAAATAATAATCACAGAACGTGAAAGTTTAAAAGTTAGTAAATAAACACAAAGTTTCTTTTCTTTTACTCAAATTAAAATAGGTACATGTTTTTTTTTATGTAACTATGTCTTAAATACATTTTTACCATGCTTTTATTCGTTTTACCTGTAACTAACTCAAGAAAATAAAGAAGTTGAAGATAGTGCTGAAAGTGAAGAATCTGAACATCAGATGTCTAAGAAAAATGATAAAAAAGTTAGATTTGCAGAAGCAAATGAATCATTAGATGATAATTCTGATGATTCAGATGATGGTGACGTACCACCAAGTAAAAAAGAAACTGAGGAGAAGAAGTCTGGATTTGAATTGAGACAACAAAGATTAAAACTAACTATGTAAACAAATTTTGGATGTGGAATTTAACCAACTGCTAACTGTCGTACCTTAGGTCGTACCTAAGGTCGTACCGATCAAATATATGACTGGCCTGTTGCTCTAGTGGTTAGTGACTCTGACTGCTACGCCATAGGTCGTGGGTTCTATTCCAACCGAGTCTAGGTGTTTTTTGTGTCCTATGTTGGTATATTTGTAAAGTAACCCGTGATACAGCAGTCATTTCTAATGCGGAGTTGTCTTTTTTAAATAAAAAATAAAATATATGTAATAGCGGTGACAATACACAAATTAGTTTCCATTCAGCTGATCTGATGACGGAATGACAAGATGGATAGTGGAATTCTTCAATGGTCAGTGGTAAACCCCTCGTGTTTGGGCTCATTTGATTTATTTTAACGAGTAGAATGCATCACACTTGGCGACGAGGGTCTATAAAGCGTATTTGGTTTTTTTTTAATGGTATAGGGGGAAATCGAGCAGACGGGTCACCTGATGGTAAATGACTACCGCCGCCCATGGACACCTGTAACTCAAGAGTCACAAGTGCGTTGCCGCTCTTTAAGGTGGGAATATTGGAAGAGCGGGAAGACGGGAGATGGGGATTAGAGGGGAGGAGAGAGGGGAGAGGGGAAGGACGGGAATAGGGGAGGGGGAGCGGGAAGGGTAAGGGCCTCCGGTAACCTCACTCAAGCGGCGAACTATTGGTTTTTTATACTATAATAATTTTACAAGTAAGTTGGCAAAAAAACCCATGACTCATCTGATTTTAAATTATCACGGGTGCGGGGTAAATATTCGAAACATCAGTTGTACGTCATCGTTACCAAATTTGTTTGATCACCACACTCATAAAATTATACCAATTGTAGATATTGTTTAACCCATAGTATTCTGTATATTTGGTGTTTCCTTAGTTCCAGGTAGTTTGATTTCGAGTTGTTGCATCCGAATTATTACACGGTACATGTACCAACCAAAAAATCAATTACGGTTAATTTCCCGAACGGGTGAACCGATTTCCACATGACGTATATTGACATACTGACACTGACTGGTGCTATATATAAGGAGTGACTTAGGATACTTTTATTTTGGAAAAAGAGTTAGGGTTCCGCGCAAAATATAAATACGGACACGCAACTGTACTATTTACTGTACGATATTATTTATTATTGCGAATATGAGTTTATATGTTTGTTGTTCGTATTGCGTAACAAACAACAAACATATAAAATCACATTACGTCTTAACTTCTCAAGCAAATATCATTAAATTTTGCATTTACATTGTCACAGGCATAGAAGAAGTCTCAGGGTCCCCTGCAATAGACCCACTTGCGACGGAACACTGTGTGGTTTTAGTCGGTTCGATTCCGACATACCACTTCACCATTAGCTTAGGTGAGGTGATGACCCGTGAGGGTTTCCACACGAAAAAAAAAAAAAAGGGTACCGAAGAGAAAAGATCTGTTCCTGAGGGATAGATTAATTGACATAATATACATTAACGCGAACAAAGCCAAGGGCAAAATATAGTTTGTTTGTTTGCGTTTCCTTATGAGTTTATATGTCATGTATTTTCCTCGAAGAAGAGGATATTTCCCATATGTATGAGTTATACTGGCACGACTAATCCGTGTTCCTCTAAGTTAATATGTAACTATTTACTAAAGATTTTAATAAAACAAAAATGAATAAAGCAAAAATGACTTTAAATGCCTCAAAACTATAAAAATTTTATACTGCTCCTTGGTTAGTAGTCACCTCGAGTACGCCTCACAAGTGTGGAATCCTCACTATGACGTCTACATAAATCGTCTAGAAGGCATTCAAAGGAAATTTGTAAGGAACATACAATTTCGTTCCAATTGTTACTTGCCTAACTATAGAAGTATATGTAAAAAAAATCATGAAAAATATATGAAAGGCGCAAAATTGCGGACTTGTCGTTCTTATTTAATATAATGAATGGTTCAATCCAAGTGACTGAGTTTGTGAACAAAATCGGACTGCGTGTACCATCTAGGTCTTTACGCAGATCACACCTCCTGTACACTCCAACTGTAAGCACGAACTACAGGGAAAATTCTTATTTAGTAAGAGCCAGCCGCATGCATAACACGGCATGTCTGAATGTAGATATCGACCTTTTCACCACCAATGTTACTAAAATGAAAAGGATCAGGTGTAACCAGTTTTTCGATGAACAATAGTATTAAGTTATTTAAAATTTTTACAATTATTTATATTGGTTGACCTGTAAGTTGCATTAACGAAATTATAAAGTTGTATGTGAAAACTTGTAATTGGCCATTACTAGCTATTATTAATTTTGCAGACTGTTCTAGTTGTAAGTTTTCCAAAAATAATAAAATAAAATAAAATAAAATAAAATAAAATAAAATAAGATAAAATAAAATAAAATAAAATAAAATAAAATAAAATAAAATAAAATAAAATAAAATAAAATAAAATAAAATAAAATAAAATAAAATAAAACTTTGTCATCAAATCAATTCGTAAATACAAAAAGGTTTACCCACATTTTGTTAGATGTTTTGGAGGCCTTACACAAACTGACAAAATTCATATGTTTTCATTATAATTTTAATTTAAATGTGAGTCCCACAACACCTTTTGAAAACGTTATAGTGGGCTTCATCGGTCTGATGCTGATGGGTTTACATTGGCATTTACAAAAAAAACAATATTGTGATAACCTAAATAAAAGATATAAGTTTAAATATATGTAACGTAAAATATATAAATATAAGTATAAAATCAATTCACAAAGAAGACTGTAATAGGTTATTTATTATACTTAGTATGTGATTTTTTTATTATCTTATCTAGTCCGCAAAAGCGGAAGGTAGACGATAATGTATAATGGTTTGTGGTCATGATAAATGTAGATGATAAAGAGTGTGAAATTTGCCATGGTAACTCTAACTATGGTGTGTTTATATTAAGTGGCTGATTTACCTATAAAAATACCTAATATTTTATGTGCGCCTAAATACGCTAATTTTAATTTAGTAGAAAGCAATATTTATAAATCGTAAATATTATCGCCATATCCAAAAGTCGTTTTAATTTTATAAAAAACTAGCTTTTGCCCGCGGCTTCGCTCGTTGGGAAGTTTTTTTGTGGATTTGGATACAGTAGGAAATAGATATACTTAATTAAAGTATCTATTTATGTACGACATTAGAGGTTTTCCCGAAGGAGGGTTTCCGCTAGGTGAACTCACTCTCGAGCAGGTCACGTAAAATTTGCCGTGTGAGAAGCAGTCGCGTTCATTGTGATTGCGAAACACCCCTAAAAGGTTAACTGCAGTCTTTTAAACTCGAATGGATACTCTGACGGAATAAGTGGTATCCATGGTATATACACTGACTCTCCTTGAGCACAGGCAGTAAATATAGTGGTCTCTACCACTTTTTTATGTAAGGTTTTCACGCACAACCTGGTACCATTGCACAGCTTTGATGGATTAAGGTTTAACATTACTGGAGTCATCTGTCGAAACAACTAAAGCAAGATGCAGTGGAATCTTAATGGATTATCTCTGTCAAGTTGTAATCTTGAATTACTCTTTCAGAGTATTCTCCATTCCCAATTTAAAGAAGAAGATCGGAGAATCGTCCAGTACAAATGTCCCCCTTCAAGTACACTCCCGTGTTTGTCATGAGGTAGAGTTTTTTTCTTCATCAGCGCGAGTGCGCGAGTCCCCTTCGGCACCACGGGCATAGTCTGAAGGAAGCCTCCAGCCAAGCGGCCAGTTATACCAACCATCATGTGATCGTTTGATCTTATATCTTTTAGAGTTCTATTTAGTGCTTAGAAGCTTCAGTGCCTTACGGTCTGCCAAAGTACACTCATCCCAATTCTCAAACTCAACCTTTGTTTTATCGTATTCCTTGAAATATTACAAACCAGGGTTTCTAGGTAGAATTACGTAATGTAATTTGTAATTATAAATTAACGATACGTCTAAAAACTATGTCCAGAATTTATGTATGAAGTGTAAATAAAATTTTCTAAGTTAACTAAATTATTTGTATGAAAACAAATTGCAGTAGAGTGTATATTTATCTATGTTCGTAAGAACAATATTGTACTGACACTCATAAACAAAGAACGCCATTTACTACCTAGACTATATTTTGAAGAGAAAGAAGTTTTAAGCGTAATTATTTTATTTAGAATCTAATAAAAATACGTAAATAATACTTACTTATTTATTTTCACGGAATACAAAATAAGTATAATTAAATAATATAAAATTCTCAAACATTTTAATTATTTATCATAAGGGCCATCTATATAGTTTGACATTGTATCTACCTCACTTGACCTTTGCAACTTTGTGTAAGAATAAATTTTATAAAATTTTATAATTACTTCTTTTTTCGTTTATTGTATTTTAAATATGAAAATAATTATTATACTATAAAAAAATATAGGTTTAATTATTATTTTTGAGTATTTTGATTTATTTTTTTCACAAAATTCTGAATTGTACAGACTTGTGAAATTAATATTTTTATAATACCTTTAGTTCATTAGAACGCCATCTATTATCATAGTTTTGTATTTTAAACCCATGCACCTTACTTGTATTCAAATGTTATATTTTCGTTTTGTTGTATGATTGACGTCTTGACTTTTATTTTCAACTTGACACTCAACATTGCCTCCCATTGCTCAGGCCAAGCAAGCACGTGTTCCCTTACAAACTTTGCCACCCCTTTTCAACCACTTGGGGGTAGAATTTTCAAAAGTCCTTTCTTATCGGATGCCTATATCACATAAGGAACACGTCCTCCAAATTTCACGTCTTTACGGACCTACGGTTTTGATTGCTGATGGATTGCTAACATAAGTGTGTTAATTTAGTTAGTTAGTAATTATAGTTACATATAAAAAGTAATCATTGACTAATGCTTAAAGGATTTTCACAAAATGTACAAGGACATAAAAAAGTTCTAACATTCTCCTGTGAATCCGTTAAAACTGTGTGAAATGTTTTTCTTCTCTCCCTTTGTTATATAGTTAGTACTGTATATATAAAGATAAATTATTATATTTTTATAACAATAAGAGATAGGTAAGTACTTCTAGATTGGGAAGTACCTCCAAATTTTAGAGGACCGTAGTTTACCAGCCCCGCAAATAATTTGGCAATGCGTAAGTGTTGCGTCATGTTGCGTTTCAATTAATGTACAGACAAATACTTTCAAATCAGAAGGCTATGTACTTGTAGGTACTTGTTTAACAACTCGCTTATTAAAAAAGTGAAATTGAGAACGAACATTGTCCTGCAAACTTTTCATTGAAAATGATTTATACCTGTTGTTAAGTTATTTATCATAAAAAAAAATGCATGTACTGTGTAAGATTTTAAATAAATCCTTAAATTGGGGAATAACACATTATTTAAAGAGTTTTTTTCTTCCTTTGTTTTAAGATAAGAAGAAATGTTTAGAAAATGGTCTTAACTAATTCTTACTACGTGCGTTTTAGGCTAATATGCTCGGATTAATAGTATTATAATTAACACTATATTCTGCTATAACTGCTATAGCATGGTATTTAAATAATATATAATTATCTATAATAGAACTTAACGAACACATTAATAAGTTAACAACTCAATTATTAATGACTTAAAGAATAGAATAATATACAGGTAATTGCAATTTATAATCGACTATAAAAAGTATGAGTAAAAATCCCAGTTAGCTTAATCTTCGATTTTTCTATATTATTAAGATGGTCTATGAAATGATTTTTTATACGGGTATTTTAATAAGTAGGTACTTTATGTCAGACTCTTTAAAATCGGTTAAGTGAACGTTTTCCAGAATCGAAGATAAACTGTTGAGTTACAATAAACAAAATGTCTGTTTGTAATGTCAAAATAATAGTTTTTTTTAAGCTCATACATTTATTTGCACGATACCTATGCCTAAAAATCAGTTTTAAAAAAAATTGTCTGTCTGTCTGAACAGGTGGTGGATTTCCACGCGACTCTCACTGGCAGATAGCTGGTGTTATAAGGAGTAACTAAGGCTACTTTTATTTTGGAAAAAGAATTAGGGTTCCGCGCAAAATATATAAATAAACCGCGCGGGAATTGCTACTATTTTATATTTCTATTTATTTATTCACAAATAACTTAAAATATTCAATTAATATTGTGGTAAATTAGCGACTCATTTCCAATAATGAAAAGTTCATACATTAACGTCTGCTAGCGACGTGCAGGCTACTAAAGTGACAAATCCTTTACTTTGAATGACGTTAATCCTGCAGGATATATATGTTCATAATTCAGACAAATGGATTTTTCCCACACGCCGTAGCCTAAGTATTTCTTGGAAGATTAATGTCAGTTTGAAAACGTGCCTATATAGGTAAGACCTTTTTATGTGATTTCATTTAATGCTGTTCTCAGTTTTGCAGACGTTTAACCCACATCATTCATTATAGAAGACCGCTTTAAAAGATGTCTTTGTCTATACATAGACCTCTTTCAAAGACTTTCTCACCTTCGGACGTCCGCTGCTATAGAGCAACGGATGTCTGAAGGTAAGATAATAACGATGATGATGACGGCGATTTGCTATTCGGTATTCTTTTTTTATCTTTTCTACTGGTTATGTTTGTTCTCTTCAGTGTGTTTTACAGATAGTCAATTTTATTGACTACCTATAAGTTGAAAACAAAAAGCCAAAAACATTTTTTTTATACTTTATTACACAGGTATAGTAACAGATTACAGACCAACACAAACACAAAAATTTTGAACAATATACATACTTTATTCAGATCTGTATTCCATTTACATCTTTAACACATTATTTTCTTTACAGAAAGTGCATGAAAGTAAAAAACAAAAACGAAGAGACACGCAAACAGTAAAAGCCAATAACAATGAAAAACAAAAAAAATATATATAAAATTTACATTTTGATATAAAAACTACAATTTTTATATCACTATGGCTTACATTTTTAAATTAAAAGAATTTTGAAGACATTAAGGCCATTATGAAAAATGTCGACCTGCGAACATTTTGCATTACTATCTGACCCGCGCGCGCAACTTCGTCCGTATTTGTTATTTTTTCTCCGTTTTTGCAACATTTTTCATTGATGCTCCGCTATGCTAGAGTGATGTTATATAGCCTGTAGCCTTTCTCGATAAATGGGCTATCCAACACTAAAATATTTTTTTCATTCGAACCAGTAGTTCCTGAGATTAGCGCGTTCAAGCAAATAAACTCTTCAGCTTTATGATAAAAATATATATATCGTAAAAAATCCCTGTTTATTCCACTTTTAGATGAAGTTAACCAGACCAATTAAAAACTATCAAATATAAAGTTATGACTTACCTGAACAGATAGACATATAATATGCACTATCATCTAATTAATTAATGATGGGGATAAATTGACTACTCCAATTCTGCAATTTAATCTATTTATTAAATTGTAGTATTGGGCTAGTTAAAATGAATTACCGTTGTAAAAAAAATTGATAAGTGTGCTTTAGCTTTACTTGCTAATTGTGTTTAAATTTTAATTGTATTTACTCTTTTACATGTCTTGACTGCTGCTATGATGTCGACCACCAACAGTACTTATATTCACATAATTACAATAATTTACTTAGCTGAATTCGTGCAGCTGTTAACTGCCCTATATAGAAATCCATTGCATCTGTCGGTTTTATGGTGTACCGTAAAGTATATCATATTGTATTGTATTGTATTGTACTTATAGTGATAACAATGATTTTTAATTTTATTTTTTAATGTGGAAGAATATGTAACGAAACCCGAAATTTAAACAGAAAACATAATGGTTTGACCATTTCTGTTTTGCTTAATCGCCAATCGTTGAAATTGGTTATAACAATGGCTATGAAACGGAATTCTCATATAGACCGCTTGAAATAAGCTTTCAGAATGTGAGCTCGCTGATGCTCCGCACTCCGTTCAAACCTCTTTTGAACTTAGTAGAAGCTAGCTGGTAATATAATATTTGAATCGGTATTCGTAATAGATATTTAAAATGTATAATTGGTAGGAGGAAGAACGAGAGAAAGCAGTGCGTCGGGCAGTCAGGGTGCACTGCTGTCAAGTTGCCGCACCAGATATTTTAGGAGTTTTATCCTCCTGGTATTGTACTCCTGAACCTGACAGAACAAAATATACAAATTTTCGCCCACGATTTTTTTTATACTGCTAAGCTGGCAATCAAGCACACGGCTTATTAAAATTGATGGTAAGTGTTACTGGTGCTTGTATTTTTTAGTTAATAACGACATTCTCTCTACTTGAAACCTCAGGTGACTAAAGCAGAAATAAAATAAAAATATAACACTTTGCTTTTAATCATGATGGTTAAAAGCATGATACACCTTACTTACGTAGTTCCATTATAATGATAAATCTTCCTTAAAAATGACAAAATATAGAAATAAAATGTGGTATTGTACATATGATAGAGAATATTGTATTGTGCACAAATTCGTTAGTAAGTAAGGTTATAAATCTGAATACATCGTGTGGTCTTATCGCTAAGAGTGACCGCCATCAGACAGCCTTGGCAAAACCAAAGTATTGCCACACATAGATATAGTTCTCGTAAATATATTTTTTATGGTTTGTTTCTACAGAAATCTATAGCATAATAAAAAAATTCTAGAAATAATGATATTTATGAATATTTAACGAGGGCTTAAGAACGTAACACCCACTTAGGTATGCATTGGGAATCACCGAGGCCAGTTATATATTAAACGCAAAGCCTTATAAAAACCTTGTCAAAACTATAAATAAGCCATTTTAGAATTATTATGGTTAATTTCTACCAAATATGGTATGCACTGACAATCTACACTAATTTTATAAACTTGATGATCATTACTTTCGTCCTTAACATTTATTTGAAGCCTCATATAACTAGGTTTGATTGCTAGTGCAAAAAAACACTCATATAAATTAATTATCATCACCACGCTTGAATAACTTCGTGAGGAGGCCAAACTTGTATTATGACTGATTGTGAGTTGCCCATTTTAAATCACTGCACAATTCTGTTTAAATTTCGGGTTTCGTTACATATTCTTCTACAATAAAAAATAAAATTAAAAATCATTGTTATCACTATAAGCACAATACAAAACAATACAATACAATATGATATACTTTACTGTACACCATAAAACCGACAGTTGCAAAGGATTTCTTTATAGGGCAGTTAACAGCTGCACGAATTCAGCTAAGTAAATTATTGTAATTATGTGAATATAAGTACTGTTGGTGGTCGACATCATAGCAGCAGTCAAGACATGTAAAAGTAGTAGTAAATACAATTAAAATTTAAACACAATTAGCAAATAAAGCTAAAGCACACTTATCAATTTTTTTTACAACGGTAATTCATTTTAAACCATTGTTAAAAATTTGTAAAAATTATCAAGGTACTAAATTTATTTTATTTTTTTTATTGATGAAAGGAAAACATACAGTGATTTGATTCCAGCTATAAGAAAAACTAAACACCATTTAAACGTTTTCACATATTGAAATTAGAGATGTAATAAACTTGATTAATTTGCTAACAAAACAATTTTTGAAAGTGAACAAAGAGAAAATAAAAATGTAAATATGAAATCCGTTAATCCATCCTAGAACCATTAAACCACGATTGCGATAAGATGTCTTTGAACTTGTTAAGTTTGGTTGTGAATAAGTCAAAGTTTGGGAAGTCAGACAGTGCATTAAATTCATTGGTAGATCTAATTAAATTGTTATGAATGTTGTTTATAATTTGTTGAACAAATAGGTATTGACAGATAAATTGGTTGCCTTAAAGTGTTTGGTACATGTAAGTTAATTTTTTAAAGTAGATGGGGTGAATCTAATTGGCTTTGAGCTATTTTAACTAAACACACAATTTCCAATATGTTCCGCCTCTGAATTAAAGGAAGTATATGGTGTCTCTGACATTTCTGTTTGTACAGTAGATTGCTGGAGTTACATTTATACTCTAGGAATTTTAAAAACCTACGTTGAATAGATTCCAGTCTATCATCACACATACTTGAGAGAATACTACGCACAAAAGAACAATACAGTATTTTGATCACCTTTACACTCTTAAAAATTGTGAACTAGATCTTAATACAAACCCCAAAGATTTGTTTGCTTTTTAGCAATATAATCGAATACATAAGTTTGGAGTCGAGTATGACACCCAGGTCATGCACTTTATAATTTTTTTCTAGTTGATGGCCTCTGATAATATAATTAAAGTTTATTGGTTTAGGTTCCCGAGTGAAAGAGACTATGTGACATTTAACAACATTGAGGTTGAGCTTGTTAATTGAACAATAATAGTGGAAGGCAGTTAGATCTTCTTGAAGTAGGTATCAGTCGCTCACGGAATTGATAATTCTGAATATTTTATGCATGCGGTTACGTCGTCTATGTAGATATACAAAAATAAGGGCTTAAGCAAGGCGCCCTGGGGAACACCGGATGGCACGATATACCATTGAGTACGATTCTTGCCTGAGAATGATTCTCAATGTAAGACGTGAACCATCTGTACAAGTTTCCGTGGATTCTCGAGAGTAAAAGCTTATGCAACAATATGTCGTGATCTATATGGTCGAACGCTTTGCCGTGTATAGCCAGTGAATATGGCATCCACTTGTCCCTCAGATTTTATTCTTGAGGCCACGTATTCAGTGAATGTCAGCAAATTCGTCATAGTAGATGGTTTCCTCAAAAATCCGTGTTGTTCAGGGATGAACGAGACCGAAAGTGTATCATAAAGTTGAGAGTACACAATTTTTTCTGAGATTTTAGCGAAGATACATAGTTTTGATATATACCGATAACTTTTTATATCACAACGACATCCACTCTTGTGTATGGGGGTCATAAAGGCTGACTTCCATAATTTAGGAACAATGCCTTCTACGACGGAGTACTTGAATAATATTGTCAATGGGTCAGTCCAACCGAGCACACTTGACAACAAGTAAAGGCACTATGCGGTCTGGTCCAGGCCCTTTGGACAGGTCTAGTGTTTGTAATAATTTAAGAACAGTACGTTCATATACCTCTATGTCGCCAATCACGTTAGACATTATGATTGATATCGTCATGAACCAGGCCAGTATAATTTGAAGTGCTAGGTTAAGGTGGAAGAAATACGGATTGAAAGTAAGATAAGAAAAGGTGACAGACCTCTTCCCCCGTGTCAGCCGACTGACCTTCGTATTGTAGATAGATAGATAGATAGATAGATAGAGTATACTTTATTGTACACCAAAAATAGGATACATACAACATACAATGTTAAGTAGCATACAATGGGCGGTCTTATCGCCGTCTGCGATCTCTTACAGACAACCTTTGTAGTATTGTAGTGGATTGTAGTGTAGATGGAAGAGAATGAGAGTTCTTATTGTTTGATTTTATGAAGAATCATAGCATTTTGGGTTTGGTAATTATTAATTCTTCTGATCATTTGATAAAACTGTCATAACAGTCAATTTCTAAAAAAAATTAATTTTTTATTTTTCGTAGGAGAGAAAACGTATCATAATCACAACTATTTTTATAATGATGGTATTTGTGTAGAAACTTATAATTTTCTTTAAGTACTTTCTTTAAATAAGTACTATACGAAGAAGGGAAAGAAGACAAATTAACTAATTTGTGAGGAATATGTTGGTCAATAAGATCATATAATTTTTTATAGAAAATATCAACGACGATTTTAAGCTGAAGGGACTTTAGAATTTCCCAGTTTATTTCATTTAATGCAAAGTTTATGGAATCGTATTCACTTACTTGGAAATAGTATTTAAGTCGCGGTCTTGTTTTGTGTCTGACTGCGTGAGTACTAATATCTATGGTCTATAAGATCTATGGTGTAAGTCTTCATCCTATCCTTCTAAAGGATCAGAACATGGCATAACTGTTAATATGGTGTTACAAAATACTAAATCCAACAGACGATTATTGACATTTGTGCATAGACTAAATTAGTTTAAATTGCATTCGTCTATAATGTCGAAAAAATTTGTTTGTGCGTCCCCTGATAACTCGATAGGCAACAACATATTATGTTCCTTAAGATGCCACTGAACATAATTCATGTTGAAGTCACCAATAACCAAAATTAAATCATCAGGTCACAAATTCATAATTAACAATAACTTATTCGAGAAACTTTGTAGCTGTATGTTTTAGGTATTTCCTAAATTGAATAAAAGTTGAACAAAACCGAGAATGTGTCATAGAATTTGTTTATTAGTATGTTCAAGCTCAAACCAATAAGAGCATAAGCTAAAATGCACATTAATGCTATACAAATGCGATAGCGCGCGGACGAAAGTTGTGTGACAAAAAGTAGACTTACGTGCGATAACTCGATGACGGCGACGCAATGACTCACACAAACAGGTGTACTAGTGAGTGTGACTCGTCTGTTGCTAATGGTTCTCAAACTATTCACCGGACTGTTGACTGACATAATTAATGTTAAAAAATAGTTGTTTTAAATTATCCTTACAAGGTCCTTGCAAGGTTATGCTTCACTTTGTAAATAAACTAGCCGTCCCCACAGTTTCACCTGCGTTTATGTTCACTGCTCCAATCCTATTGGTCATAGCGTGATGTTATATGGCCTATAGCCTTGCTGGATAGATGGGCTATCCAACATTAAAATAATTTTTCAATTCGAATTAGTAGTTCCTGAGATTAGTGCGTTCAACCAACCAAACACAAACAAACTTTTCAGCTTTATAATATAAGTATGGATAACGGTTAATTTCTATTTACCACATTTAGGGGACCACCCCAGAGTACAACCAATTCAATTAAAAAAGGGTTATTGAAATCAGTCTATAACACACAGTCACAACAGAACAGTCGAATTGAGAACCTCCTCCTTTAAGTAGGTTAGTAAAATTGAAACTTGTTTCTTTTTAAAACAACATGCTGACTAAGAAAATACTACAACGCTACTCGTACATTCAAACTAAATGGGTATTATGCGTTTCATACGCCAGGTCCTTTCATTTTCACTATTCGTTTACTAAGATTTTGGTCTTTGCTCTGAGTAAAATATTCCACGCCCTGTCTAAAAAGCAAAATCCAAGAAAGTAATCGAATCATTGAGATTATGTCAATAAGCTCAGACACGATACCTCTGTTATAAGTTGGTGAGGAATAGGGTATCCTACTCAGATTTCAGATGTTGTTGCAGCATCGGGTCAAGGTTGCTATTGTAATATCCTTAAAAGTCACAGGATACTAAATTTCAATCTTAATATTTTTAATTATAGTTAAAAAAGCAACGGTCTATCCGTTGAAGAGCTATGATGCGACATTCCTCTTCGGACGTCGGAGTTAAAATTTATTATTTACAAGTATTTTCATATTTTACACATTGTATTTGGGACCATAACGTTACCCACCACAAAGTTAGCCCGCGAGTTGGTAGGCGTGCTCCGTCCGCTAACACAACGATGTCCAAGCAGAGGATGGACTTGGCCTGGCCAGTCTGTTGGTCTAGTGGTTGGTGATCTTGACTGTTGAGTCAGAGGTCGCGGGTTCGATTCCGACCCAGGACAAATAATAGGGAATATGC
This sequence comes from Callimorpha dominula, assembly GCA_949752705.1. Lineage (NCBI taxonomy): Eukaryota > Metazoa > Arthropoda > Insecta > Lepidoptera > Erebidae > Callimorpha > Callimorpha dominula. The sequence goes on from OX457007.1 coordinate 15,273,636, forward strand.
ATGTATTTTTTTTTATCTTATATTGACTTGTTCCATCATTCTACCCTAATAAAAAATATAAATAACCTTGGCAATGTTCAAATTAATTTTTAAAATAACATTGAAAACATCGATACAATTTGATCTGTTTGAACGCCGCCATATTTCGCGGGCCTTGGATGACGTCACGTTCCACGCTCAGTGTTTGTTTCATAAACTTACTTGAAGTGTTACAGTAATTTTATACCGATTTCCAGTTGTAATTACTATTTATTGTAATTAATAGACCACGGATAAAGTTAAAAAACCATTTTATAGGTATTGCCTTGTCGTTAAGTGTAAAAACACTATAAGAAATACACCCAACACAGTATTTTTTCCTGTACAAAATAATAATATAAAATACGAAAACAATGGTGTACATTATTGAGAAAAGATGAAGTATCTTCAATGTCGTGTATATATTTTTGTGAAGATCACTTTAATGTAAGCATATTACAATTTAATTTCTAGTATAGCGTGAATTAGTCAGCAGTAATTTATGTTTGTTTTAAATATCAAGCAGAAGGCAACTTGCTTGTCTACTTAAACTAGGTAACAAAAGTCCAATAAAGCTTCATGAATAACTAACCAAACTAACTATACATATCTTACCTATCCTTTAGATTATAATAATTACCTTGCGGCTTTCACTCCTTTAACCTCAGCGGACGTAAAATCTGGATTTGATGCAAAATATATAGTCATCATGAGCACCTATTTTCGGTAGATTGTCCGATTGTGCTTTGACAAAACTACATTCAGTCATTGTCCTAGCCGCTCGAACGTTCAGGCGTACTTATACGCCTGATTTGTCAAACCGTCAAGCGTCCGGGCGTATTTATACGCCCACAAGAAAGAGGCCCGAAAAATTTTGGCTCGAAACGACTCGCACGCTTTAATCGATTTTTAGACAACATATCCATTGCGCCTCTTTTATCAATGTTATACTAATCTCTTCTCTATGAAATACCGCGTCATTTGGTTCCTTTTAATCTATGGTAAGAGACGCCATTAAATTCTTAGAAATTTTTCAAAAGTCAGTGAATTGTCGTGAAAGTGGGTGCGTTTTGTGAGGTTTTTTGTGAGTTTTTTGTGTGTGAGCTCTGCTTTTCAAATGTAAGTAATAATGTATTTATTGTTCTTCTGTATTAGTATTATATATCAAAATTATCCTCATGAATCATTCTTTTAGTATATCTAAACTATTTATGAATCCAAAGTTTGTTATGATGTGTTTAGATGTGATAAAACTTTTTTGGTATATTATTTCAATTAAAACTTCGCCTTTGTTCGCCGGTTTATCGTAATGTTTTTGTATGTTATATCATATATTTTAATATATTTTATCTGGTAATTAGGATGAGTGGTTAGTATTAATATTTTAAATAAACATTAATTAGGATTTTACGTTCTTGTAATTTGACTACAGCCCCCTATAACGATTACGATAGTGTAGAAATAGGCAAAATTCGAAATTCAGAATTTTCTAATTAGAATAAATTCGAACTAGATTATAATTATATATCACTAAATTAGCATCATATTAAAGGGAAATGAATCTAGTTTTGTTTTTATAGTGTTTTGTTTTTAAAAAATATAATATTTTATGCCTATAAAACAAATTAAGAGAAAGTTTTTTTTTTTTAGTAGGAATTCATAACAAACCTCCTTTGAAGTATTTTAAATTATCACTATCGAATTTTGAAATAGATAACTTCTTTCTATAAACGTCTAGCTATTTTTCAGTATTTTTATCTACTCTCTAGATATTATTATTTTAGCTTTACAAAGGTTTTTGTTACCAAGTTGCCGGCACATTTCCGCGCTATTCAGGGCCGCGAATAGTCGACGTATAAAGATGTATTTTTTAAAGCTACTGAGAAATAATTATATATCAAGATATTAGTATCATAATTTAGGGAAATGAGTCTAGTTTTGTTTTTAAATGCTTTATTGGTAAAAAATATGATATTTTAGGCTTACGAAACCATTTTATAGAATTTTTTGTTTTTTTTTCTCGAGCCCTCACAATAAACCTTCTTATAAGAATCTTATAAGTATTTATTTGAATTTAGAAATAGATAACTTTCATCTATAAACGTCTAGCTAGTTGCCAGTATTTTTATCTTGGCTGTAGCTGTTATAGATAGCTTAGATAGCTGATAGGAGAGGTTTTTGTTACCAATTCCGCACACAGTTCCGCGCGATTTCCGCGCGATTTCGCGAAGTCCCCCCCCCCCCCAAATTGGTGGACTGTTAAGCTGGTTTCGAACTGTCAAAGTGGACGTTCTAGCATGATTTCTAATATCACTAGAATGCTTAAATTGCACTAGCCAAAAGCAAAAACCACAGAAACACCTATCTTTCTCCGTAACACTACGAATATAGGCGCCGATAAATGACAGAACGTGGAATGTCTGTTCGTGTTTTGTTTCGACCAATGGTGAAGCGTTTTGCAAAGTTGAATTTCGCGCCCTTACTTTGCATATTTTAGTTAATATTTTTTACAATTAAACACGAACTAAATCAGAAAATAATTGTTTAGGCATAATATCTGGACAATAAAGATTCAAGAGAAAATTAAACAACATGCATATTCCCTATTGTGTGATGAGCATGATCATTTGTTCTGTGTCTGGGTGCAATTTATTTATGTAAATTGTATGTATTTAGAAATATTTCTTGCTGTCATATCTTATTCATTACGATATGTAACCTTCTGTATGTAGTGCGGATGACAATACTATAATTTGGTATCTTGGAGCTGATCTGATGATGGAGCCAGGAGGTGGATAGTGGAATTCTTTAGTGGTTACTCGTAAATCCCTCGAGTTTGGGCTCATACTCGTATGATTTATCTTGAATTTCCAGCAGATTGAGCTCGTTAACGGTGGTCTGATGATGAAGTCAGAAATTGGATAGTAGAACCCTTTTTTACTTCTTAATTCAGATCGCCATTAAAGCGTGTTTTGTTTAGTTTTACTAAACTATAACTACTAAATTATTTACATATTTAAGAGTTACTATAACTACTATACTTTAGTACCTCTCTCATCGCCTAGTGTAGTTATTCTTAGTTGAGAGGCAGTAGGGGATAATAAAACTGGTCGAAAAGACTTAAACTGTAAATTTAACGAAATTTCATATAAATTTTTAATTTCGTCCTCTTCCACACACAAAGCAACACTTTAAATTTAATTTATTTATTAACCTGTAGAAAATAAGTACCTATCTGTTGTTGACGATCATATGGATCAACTTGTCCGAAATAAATAATTGGAATTTGAATATAATAATATTATGTTGGTTTATTCAAGTCAGGTATTTGGATGTATAGTTGTTGCTTTTTGTAATAATAGCTGGCCGCTTACAAATATTTTGTAAAAATCACAATTTGTAAAACTTGCCTAATACGAGTAAAGTTCCAGCGGTTATAGGACAGTCAAAAGGCACGCGTTTGCTACAGGTATATGTACACTACCTATGAATTAAGAGTAATATGATGCTCCTTTCCAAGCGATAAACTACCTTTCTCCATCATTTTAAACAATTTTTTTTATATCAGTATTTTTCATTGTGTTCTTTAGTGTAATAACAATAATGTGGTGTTGCTATATTTTGATATAAAATTCGTATTGCTAACGGTATGTTTAAAGTACTGTTATTCAAATGAAGTGAAATGAAATCACAACAAATACTCATGAACTGTGAACGTTTGTGAAGAACAACATTTATATTTGTACTAAACGCTGGTTTTGCAATACAGTAGATAAGCCTGTGAGAAAAGAGGCTGGTAATAAAACACGACTACTTTATTACAATAGCTTTTTTGTTTTTCTTTTACGAACGATTTATTATCGTCTACAAACAAGCTCACAACTTCAATTTCGTATTGTTCATTGAGATTAGTTTTTTATGTGATAAATGTAAGATAAGGTCTCATACGTCTGGATGAAATGTGTTGTAAGAGAAATAAGCCTTTTCAACTCAATAATTTCTCGTCATTAAAGTAGTAAGTAAAGGCATGCCAGACTATATAATAAGTCAACATCTCTTAATTAAAGACAATAATAATAACTAAAAGCAGAAGGAATATCTATTTGGGTATTGAACCTTACCACCTCAACGAGGGAAGTAAACGTCGCGCGACGCTCTAAGCCATTGGTTGAGCTAAAGCCACGACAGTTGGCTGACCTACCATGCGCTCCCATACCAAAGCACATGAAGGAGGTGGTTCACCCGGTTTGTCATTTATGAGACGGAAAATGGTAATTCTCTTTGGTACGATTTCATAGTTACTTGCTAGTTGTTTAACACTCTGATACCCCATGCTAGACATTGTACCAAAATGTGTACCTTCTAACAGCCTCCGCAGTCAAAGTAGCAATTCTCCAATGGCAGCCAGTAAAAATAAAAAAGAAATTGCTTCTCCTGCTAATTCTCTATTCACTTATCCAATACATGAGCTCGGTATAGAAACAGAGAACCAGAAATCAATTTTTACTTTGTTTTTACTAACTTTTAAACTTTCGCGTTCCATGATACAATATTATCTACGTATTAACGGGAATTAACGCGATCACGAAAAGGTATCACATACCTCTGAATTGCCTGACGTTTCGACCAGGTTGCACTGGCCGTGGTCACAGGCTGACTCAAGTCTCAGTCAGCTAAAGGCTAAACAAATAAGGCTCATTGTTTTAATTTAAGGTTTTCTGTGTATATTTTCTTGAAAAATGCACTTACCTTGAAAATGTTATATAAAATTTCACATAAGACTTCCATTCTAATTTATGTTCTACCCAAAACATATTAATTTGTTTAATTTCATTGTCATTTCATTTCATTTTCCTCGTGGTGATCACTGAATTGTTATTAATATCTCGGTGGTGTTGATAGGGTAAGTATTTATTCTCCATGTAACTACCACTATATCACTAGTTATTAGGGCGATAAAAAGTAGTGTATTCTCACCCTAAACTCCATGTCAGTTTTATATAGTATTGAATTAAATATGTACCTACATCGTTCCATCTAAACTTAATTTCACTTGACAAAACTCAAACTTGAGAAAATTATCTTAGCCTATCCTATTGATATATATTAAATATACTCAGGGAATTTAAAGGGGAACGTTACAAATAGTCATTTTGGCAGCTCAAATATAAAAAAATTAAATATAGACCGTCTTGGCTTATTCTATTGAAGTTTATCTACGATGTCACGTACACCTACATAATATATGTATGTATATACATATTTACCAATATTTTTATTTTATTTTTAATTTATATTAGCTATCAGTTGGCAAATATTGGCAACTGATAGCTAAGATATTTTGATATATATATATATATATATATATATATATATATATATATATATATATATATATATATATATATATATATATATATATGCGAACATAAAATTGAATTAATGTTCTTCACATAATTCTGACTGCTTAGAAAGCTCAAATACATCTGATGCTGACTGTACCTTCTCATCCGAACGATAAACTGGAGTTCAATAGAAAATTAAATAAAACACATTAATTAAGAGAAAGTAAATAACTAAAGAAAACAATAAATACGAAATCAGACAAAAGCTGACATTGTTTATTTTGTTCTTATTCAACTAATGTTGTGAAAGATTTCTCATTAAGCTTGAAAAGGCGTAACGATATTATTACATCTAAGATAAATGTTAGTTAGCTGTTTTATATCTGAAATTTCCTAAATGATTTGTGTTTTACTCAGCTTTTTTTAAATGTTTTATTAACCTTAATTCTTATTTTTTTTAAATGACAGTTCCCGCATTAGGAACAATTTCTGTGTCGCACAAGTATTTCTAAGTAGATAACTTAGAAATACTTGTCTTAAGATTTCTCGCGACAAGCTTTTTCAACCAACTTCAAAAAAGGAGGAGGTTCTATGTTCCACTGTATATTTTTTATGTATGTTCACCGATTACTCAAAGACGCCTGGACCGATTTGGAAAATTTGTTTGAAAAGGTATACTTCTCAAGTAGTCCTATAGTCATCAGGTTAGGATCTGATGATGGGATCCTTCAGAAATCGAAGGAACTCTTTAAATTTTATATGAACACTTGAAGCGATTTGGGTATCTTGAGGCGCAGTGAAGTCGGTGATACTTCTTTAATAGATAATTATCACATAAAATTGTATAATGTAAAAACATGATGGAGTTAATTTAATACAAAGCCTATATATTTGCTTCTTTTAAGAGTATTAATATAAAAGCTAAAACAAAAGATTTGTCTATATTTTAGTTTTTGGACCAGAGAGTGACACTTAGGTTTTTTAGCTTTATGCCGTAAAAGTATATGGATTCTATAGAGCTTTTAAGTAAAAAGAACGGCGGATATTGATGCCATTACGTAAAAAGGTCTCTTTATCTTCAGAAATACACGGTGTCTGTGGTATGGCTATTTATATTATTAATATTATATTAGAGTTATACAATGACATTAATTAGCGGGATATACTGTGATCATAATTTTCAATGCAACAGATGAATTTGCTTGGTTTTTGCAAGTCGTATATGACAGTTCTATTCATGTTGCCAACCCTGCGATACTGGAAATTCCAATGTTCTGGAAGTGACCAGATCTTTCATGAGAGTCCTGTGTAGAACAGTATATTCTCTGGTCTTGCCAATACATTTTGATTTTAGCGCATACCCTTTTCGACGTTACCTCGAAGATTTTTGCCCGTTTTTTCCTAGTGACAAACTTTGCCCTTCTAAAAATACTCTCCCTGTCGGCGACGTAGGTCCCGCTTACACAACGTAGCGCAAGTAGTGGCGGTTCTAACGAGTACTCACTTAGCAATAACGTAAGGTAGAATTTTAACTCAATTTTATATAGTTTATAAATCTTTATATATGTTTATAATTTTTATGTTTTAAACTTGAATTATTTTTGTGGTCTAGTATAGATTTCTTTACGTTTTGACACCTTAAAGGTCCTCTTATTTCTCGTATTGAATTTGTAACCGACCTTCTCAATTAAAAAGTGTTCTTTAGTTTTATCCACAATACAAGAGGAGTGGCATTTTTTCCATTTTGACGTTAAATTTAAATTCCTATGAAGTCCTTTTACCTACTCGAATGGTCTTTTTAATTTTTGTTCAAATGCCACAGATATTTAGTAACAAAAACTTGATAAAACCACCTTTTATGTAGACATCCTCTGTTTTCATAATAAACATTTTATAAAATAAGATACTCAATAAGGTTTGAAAACAAAAGGTGAACAAAAATATACCCTCATATCATATATTTTAATAATATACTGTTTAACGAAATATAATACAACGAGAATAACGTAAGTGCGGGTAGAAATTGTTTACATTTTGTTTCAAGCTTTCCTGAATCCGCTCCGTGGTTCTATTCATAGCATAATATAGAAGTCACAAAAACCTATTCAGTTCAGGCGTAAAGTATAGAAGTATAGTATGCTCTACACCATAGTACACAGGAGCCCCGTTTAATCTGTTATAACTTACTCGTAGTCATGTGGAATGCAATACAAATATTTTACTGTGAGAACAACTAACAATGCAAGATGGCTTTTTGTTAGTTTCAGGATATAGGTCTTGGATTGTGTATTGAGAGATCCCTTTTTATAAATATTACATAAATCACGCCTGTATCCCCGAAGGGGTAGGCAGAGGTGTATTAATCATCCAATTATTATTCAGTTTCATTATTTCTAAAGTTTTTAATTTTTAGTTTTTAAGTCATGTTTATCCTATAATTCGATATATTTTTATACGTATTTTTTGGTACTTATCTTACCTTCGTTACTCACTTATAAAAAAAACGGTGAAGTGCTAGTCTTACTCACTTATATGTAGAGAGTTCATTCATCTCGTGGAAGAGCCATGTTTCGGCATGTATGATCCGGCTCAACCGGAGTGATACCACGGTCTCACAGAAACCCGGTAGTCAAGCAATGCGTTGTATTTCGCCAAGCAAGTGAGGTTACCGGAGGCCGGAAAAACTTCGTGTCGCACATGAAGACTATGAAAACTTATGTGTGTTACTGCATGCCAGACTCAAGCCCTTTCAGTAATTTACGTAAGTGTTCCACTGTCAGAGACCCTGTATAATAAATTATTCAGAACAAATATTTTGAAATGTAATTTTACAAAAGCCTGCAGAGTCATATCACAGTGACACGTACCATCAATTGTAAAGTTTTATCAGTCTTGTAGAATGCCCTTTGACAAGAGCAATGTCCAGTCAAAGCGTAAGTCAATTACTGGACCTCTCTGAAAAACGTAAATGAAATTTTAGTGCTCAAATAGCTTACATAGCTTAAGGGCTCAATAACGCCGAGCGTGTTGAGGTTGGAACGTGCAGTCAAATTCTTAATGGAATGATTAATTGTTACTTACCAAGCCTATGGTATGACTAAAGTAGAGTATCAGAAGCCATGTTATATTTCAAACTTATAAATAATTTTCTATAGACGATATAAATGTGTAACGCCGATATACGCTCGACCGAAGCTGACTTTTTAGAACGAAGTGATATTTAATGAATTCCATCACCTGCACCGTTTAACCCTAGCAGTTTTCACCGATAGATATACGATTTTCAAGTAAATACTCGTTTTAATGCTATATTTATAGACAATACGAATTACATTGTTTTATTTTTTTTAGAATAGAATAGAATAGAATATCTTTATTTGCAGTAAAATGTGGTAAGTACATAGGTTCTTACAAATCAAGGGTTACAATAGTTCAGAACATTTTTGTCATATTTTTAACATGCAAATTTATTTTATTTATTAGTAAAAGCGACTATAGCGTACGGCACTAAGGTGGTGGCGTAACAAATGTAAAAAATATTGTTTTTATTTCACCTGCTATATATAAACAGTTGTCGTTTCTTCGTTGTCTTCGCTAGATGTTGAAGTATGTTTTAACTGTATGTGGAAGTCTCCAGAGCGTATAGATTTTGCATTATATATAATACAAGATATAATATTGTCCCATATATTTTTAAACATAGTAGATATCATTTTAAAGAAAATCAGTCTATCGTATGAAAGCAGTTCAAAAGTCTCTTTCTCTGTATTTCTCTTGTGCTTTAGTCTTCGCTTTGACCTTGAATTTGAAATCACCATTGTATCTTTCTAATATCTTATATATAATAAGCTATTAGTTAGATTAAAATCTTTCTATAAAAGAGTATTTTTTTTATTCATCTGTCACCGCCCTACTCTGGATTTACGTATGAACACTATGCTCGAGCTAAAATTTTCGTATTTCGGTTTAAAATGAAAGACTTGTCCGTGATAAAGGCCTTTGTTTGCCGGCTGCGGTATGTAAAAGAAAAGGTTCCGTAAATATGCGATATATTAAAAATTTCTATTAAAGTATGGAGGAAAAATATTACCACCATGTGTTACTAAAATAACATAGGCTATTGTTGTTATTATTTTATACTTTCACTGTGATTATTTAAAGAATGGATAGATGAAAGTTATGCATGACTTTAAACATAATTAAAGCATAAATATTTCAAATTGGAACTACTTTTTCTTTCTGTTTTGATTTGAAACTTGTTTAGTGAAAAGTTTATTTAACTATCTATACGTATGGGAATTAACACGATATCACGTAATAGGCATTATATACCTTTGACTCATAGATTAGTGTGTTTAAACAAATAATCCAACAACAACTCTTTAGCTTTATAATGTTAGTATAGAGAGTATTATTAACTTATAAACATTTTATAGCATATTTAAACGAGTAATGGATAAGCTATTAGCGTTCGTGTACTTTAAATAAACCATTTGTCAGCGTTTTAGGTCTTTTAAGTAACTTAGAATTTCCATTTAGTGTTTTACTTACAAAACTAAGTGCTCTTGAGAATATGCTGCTTATTGTGGTATATGAGGTGATTGTATTTACAGTTACAATGGGAATTTGAAGCTTCAAATATTTGGATATTTAGTTTATCAGTTTGGTACAGTTTGAAATGTAAAATGATTTTACATTTATTCGCTAGAATACTTATAAAGTTTGGCTTTCTATTAACGTAAAAAAAAGTTGTAAAATACATGAACTGACGAAAAATACTCAAAATATACTTATTTTTATACGTCTCCAATGTATCTTCTAGGATGAGTGGATTATTTATAAGGTATTCTAAGCGTTACTTACGTAATTAAAAGGGGATTTCAATCGATATATTAATACGTGAAGATATTTCTTGGTAATTTAGCCCACTTATAAGTGTGAGATTTGGAACACTTTAAGTTTGTATGCAGAAGAAGTGCAGGAAGCTAAACTTTAATCAATACATTATATGTTGTTATATGTTATAAGTGGAAAAATTATGAGAAAAGGGATATAAAAATCTATATAGGTCCAATATATCTGTCGACCTGTCATGGTACGGAAATTCTATATACTGACAGTTCAAATTATACTGGTCATCAGTATCATCATCATCATCAGCCTATCACCGTCCACTGCTGCACGAAAATAGGGAGGGTGGGATTGTGGGATCGGTAACCCGAAGATAATGACATAGCTTTCCAAACGCCACCCAGGCAAGACGAATTCTTCTAGTGGCCACGGGAATCGGGGATACATGCTTTACACCAATATAAAACAAGAACAAAACAAGAAAAAATTGTGTTAAAAATTCGATCACCAATCAATCCCTAGTACTGAAAAATCCTTCAAGACATTTGATATGCTGAAATGGACTTCAATATTCCAAATGAGTTCGATGCTGCTAGTTACATTGACTTGATTCCCACTTATTGTTTGAAACATGATTTCGACGCTAATCATCATGACTTCGATCGTCAGATCCGCTTCCTAAAAGTTGCTTTCAATCAGGCCTGTGAAACAGGTAGCTGGGATTTTTTATTAATTATATTTGTTGAAAAATACAAAGACCTACTAATATTATAAACGTGAAAGTTTGTGACTATGGATGTATGGATGTTCGTTACTCTTTCACGCCAAAACTACTGAACTGATTGCGATTAAACTTGGTATGTAGATACCTGGAGATCTGGATTAACATAAAGGCTACTTTTTATCCCGACATTCCCACGGGATCGGGACTTACGCGGGGTCTGATGCAATAAACCGAAGTGATCGGATTTTCCGTTGTAACTTTTAACTCCACTCTACGGTATCAGTATTCTTATAGGCCTCACTTGTTTTCGTTCGGGCTCAACAAACAAAAGATATTGCTTTCTGCCTGAACCCCTTCCGGGAACTGAGCCAATCTTACTTGGTACTGGTTCCTAGTTGTTTAAGAAAACACTCAAGCAATATTCATTATTTGGGATCCATCAGAACACTTAAACAGTCAATTGTTAATTAGTATAATTATATATATATATATAATTAATTTATCGATTTGCTAACATCAGAGATATAATCATGTGAAGAGATATTATCATGAAGTGACTCCAAATATCTAATCTGCTAAAAAATTATTAAGACGGTTTTTGTCTTATTAAGGAAGATTTTCAAACATATTATATTCTTGTCCTTATTTACAACCAAACCTATAAATACTTAAATTTGTAGCTTGTAGTAGTGATTTAATCGCCTATTTTAAACCAAACTGTCGATATTTTCCATCAATAAAATTCACATGTGGTTTTGTGTGAATCCGTTTTCGGGGAACCTTTCTTTCTATTATGTAATACGTGTAGTACAATTCTATTTTAAGCAGTCGGTAAACTTTATTACGATCTAGTTTTGGCACATGTGGTACACCCAAAGACTACTTGATACATGAAAAACCGTTTATGAGAGGCAATTATCTGCGTTTGGAGAACGTTCTATACAATTTCCCTCGAATTGTAATTGTAAACGGTTTTTTGTTTAATAACATGTAAGTACAGTACTGTTTTAAGTATTCTCGAATTGACCAGCTGTAAGAAAAGTCAGATAAAAGTAAAATCTGTCTACAACAGAGCGGTCTTCACTGAATTATCTACATTACTTTATCATTACTATAAAAAATCAGCCATCAAGGTCCACACTAAAATTAAATACGAGTATATAGTACGAGTATTATAACCCATACACGATATATATTCAAATATAACATTAATAATTTTTGTTTAATTTTTAATTGTTTAATTTTTCTCGGTCAAAACCAGCCATAATTGTTTGTCTCTTGAATACATATATATTATATACCTACATGAAAATAGAGCCCTGGAATTATCTGACTCTAATTCACTATGTACAAACAAAGCACTTTCGTCTAAGATATAAATATATTTGAGTAAACAGAAGACGAGATAGTTTTATTTGTAATAAACATATAATACAAGTAAGACTAGGACTACTAGACCTAGATATGTCCAAGTTTACGGTGTACGGGTTTACGTCGTAAAGAGGCGAGGTTTTAATACAAAATTGTGTGCAAAGAACTTAAACATCCCAAATTAATTACTGTTATCTTGAAACATCTTTATTGTTTTGGTAAAGTTCAAATAATGCAAATTCGTTTTTTTATGGTATAGGGGGCAAACGAGCAGACGGGTCACCTGATAATAAATGGGCACCTGCAACTCAAGAGTCACAAGTGCGTTGCCGACCTTTTATGGGATGTAGGGGAAGGGTGGAAGAGGGGAGAGGGGCCGAGGGTTAGGGAATCCGGTAACCTCACTCACTCAGCGGAAAGCAATGAAAGCATTGCTTCACTGCCGGTTTTTTGTGAGGCCGTGGTATCACTCCGGTCGAGCCGACCCATACGTGCCGAAGCATGGCTCTCCATCGTTGAAAAGGGTATTATGTAAGTATTAACGACGCGTCACAACAAGTTTGTATTTTATAAACACAATTGAAGTGGCAAGTTAGGCGGAAAGCGCACGTTTTTTTTCTTGTTCTCGCTGCTCTGATCAGCACTGAGATGCCCAAAAGAACATTCAGTCCAGTCTCTTTCAGATGCGAAACTCTTCGCCATATTCTTTTCTCGGTGTGTGTGTGTGTGTGTGTGTGATAATAAAAAAAAGAAGATTTTTTCCTGTAATTATTTCGTATTTTTGGGTTTCAATAACTAAACCACATTCCTCGCTAACATTAAGGATTATAAACTTTATTTTTAAGGACCATAGGGTCAAATTCTTGATTCAGGCTGTCACTGGCTAAATTGTGACCATGTAAACATTAAATTGCTTTGCTACATTAAAGTAACATTTATTCCAGGACGACGTCATAACAAAAATAAATAACATTTAACTACCTACTACCACTTACTTTCTGCTGAAAAAACAGTCAGTCGTAGGACTGTACGTCAGAAGTGAATATATAACTTCACAATGTATTTGCATATACATACACACACATCTGTATATATATATATATAATTAGGTTAAAAATAAAAAGTAGGTAGTAACATATCTAAATGTAGACATAAAGAAACTCGGCTCCGTCTTTAGAATTTTCGATCAGGGTCACGTGTCCTGACGCGAGTTCAACATTTTTTACCCATCCCAAAAAGTGCACAACGCCGCTAAAGAAGTTTTCACTTCAAAAAAAAGCAGCACATAGAACAATATGGTAAAGAACTTAATCCATTATAACATTTTTAATAAGAATAGGTAAATACGAAAATGTATGTTACTTCCATTATAAAAATAGTGTACTAATAAAGAGTTATCTATCTACGGATATTTGCACACGTCGGCAGGTGCCTTCGGGAAAATAGGTGTAGATAAAACATAATACCGTACTGTTTGTGTTATTTTAGGAGTGATTGGAAAACATGTTGCCCTAGGGACATATCGACGCCCTTAAGGTACATTAGGGTAAATATCATACGATATCTACTACGATAAAAGCCGTGCTGTAAGTGTTTTCGCCATAAGTATTTTGAACATCGCATCGTTTACTAAAAGTGGGTAAACCATATATTTAAAATATAATTCTAAAAATGTGTTCTTTTGTAGATAACATCGGCGGCAATGTAGCAATGTTATCTATGTTGTCGCCACATCAAAAACTCAAAATAGGGCCACTCTATAAACATATGATAAAACAATTCACTATTTAATAAAAATGAATTAATAGACATTATTATGATTATTTATACCGGTAACGCAACGCTATTGGTCGGTTGATAATAGTGAGGTGATAAAAGACTAGGCATGCATTATGAGTAATAACAATCACTTGAGTGCGGATGGTACGAACAACATAGCAGTTACTGTTATTTGGTGATTTTGATAGTTTATAGCAATAGTGGTGAGATTGTTGCTAACATCTATAAAATATTTTTATCATTAGCAAACGGTCTACCAGCTAACCTCAGCGTCTTAAGCGATAATTTCACTTTATAGATACGTTCATTATTTTGTCAAGAGAGAGTTTTTTTATGGGATAGGGGGCAAACGAGCAAACGAGAGACCTGATGGTAAGTGACTACATCCGCCCATGAGCACCTGTAAGTCAAGAGTCACAAGTGCGTTGCCGGCCTTTAAGGTGGGAGTAGTCGAAGGGGGGGAAGAGGGAGAGTGCTAGTAGGGGGGGGGGGGGAGAGGGGAAGAGGGCAGGGTTAGGGCCTCCGGTAACCTCACTCACTCAACGAAACGCAATGCAAGCATTGCTTTACTGTCGGTTTTCTGTGAGGCCGTGGTATTACTCCGGTCGAGCCGGCCCATACGTGCCGAAGCATGGCTCTCCCACAGTTTTAAATTCTCCCATTAGGCAAACAGATGTTGATTTTATCTGCACTATTTAGAGTAAATTTACCATTTGAAATTACAAACGAACAAAATGTTTTTAAATGTAGGAAGAAATCGAAAAAGGAGAGAAAAGTTTAATTGTAAACATGTTAATAATCATGATAGTCTCTGTAGTCAGAGAAACCGGTGATGATCACTTGCGTCTTAAATATGTTCTTCATCAGATGTCTTTGACAAAAGTCCAACGCCACTTCAACGTAACCTGTAATTTTATTGTTAAGTCAGTCAGTTCTTATTAGCAATTTATTATTTTCTATCAAAGATACTCAATAGCCGTACGGAGACTGGAAACAATTTAAATGACCCTAAGAGGCTCGCTATCTAATATGTGTAACTACATCTCAGCTTGCCTATATAAAGGTGTGAGTATCCATTAACCCGGCTATAACTAAGGAGCTAGAATATGGTAGATACTGTTAGTGTATTATTGGCAGAGTTCGAACAGAGAACTGCCCTCTATGTGATTTTCTGGGGACATAATTGAACTTAAGAATTAGTCTATATAGATCTGTTAGGGGCTGCAGGTAATTATTAAATAGTTATATCTCAAATATTGAGACTCCTTCAATTAATTACGATGTTCATAACACTGAGGAGAAGATACATTGAGATAGATTGAAAGAATATATTAAATAACTAGCAGCGCCCCGCGGTTTCACCCGCGTAAGTCACGATCCCCTTTTTATCCCGAATATCGGGATAAAAAGTAGCCTACGCGTTAATCCAGGTCTCCAGCAATCTGCATACCAAGTTTCATTGCAATGCGGTTTAGTGTTTTTTGCGCGAAAGAGTAACAAACATCCATCCATCCATCCATCCATCCATCCATCTAAACATTCACATTTATAATATTAGTGGGATGGATAAAAATAATACCGTTGTCATCATCATCGCCCCTGCAGTTAACCATATCTAATTGACATCCATTATTGAACGACCTGTAGCTATATGTTCTTGTTTTTGAGGCTGCGCATACAGGCCGGTAGTGCGTTGGACAGAAGACGGGACAGGATTCACCATACATTCTTCTAGTCTCCATCATTTGGTCCTTTATGCAGAAATGTATTTTTGTTTCGAAGTAACCTGTACATGTAAATTAAAGTTTTGAAATTTTATAATTTATTATATTTATAAAATACAAAAAAGAAAACGATGACCCATATGATACTATAGGATAACAAGCAGTCAGGGTAACCACTAGACCACCAGGCCAATCAAAAGTCTATACAATGACAGTTCAAGTTATACTGGTTATTGAAATAAAACAAGACATTCAAAGCGGTCGAACCAGGCGATCTCTAGTAATACATTAATGCACGTCGAGGCCTAGTTCGCATCATAAGGCACTGCCGGTGCGAAACTAGTAAAGCTATTGTCAGAAATGTACGTACATTTTTCTTAAGAATATTTATGTACTATATACTAAACACGTCCTAGCGAATGGTGACCGTTTTTGTTCTACTACGCTGAGATCAAATTTAAGGAGTGTTTTGTTGTAGTGAAGGCATCTAAGATAATATTTTCTAAAACTATCAAGAAGACAAGCAGGCATACAGCTCACCATATGAGAAGTTCTCACAGTAAACACTTGGTCTAAAAGTCTGGTGATTAGGGTAACACAACACTATGATATTCATAACAGTAATCATTAAAGGTGTTTGTGACAGTATTGATGTTGCTCAGTCTCCGCGTTCGCTACGGTTTTATGAAACCTGTCCTATTCCAAAATATAACGATTTACTTACATCTTTTATCGAATGTTATTCATATGTTGCTATAAACTTTATTTGTAACGATTATATGGGCGATGCTTTAAATGTTCCTTAGTGCGCTAATAGAGTTATAGCCGCGCCTCTTTGCGCTTAATGTGGATATTCCGAAAGGTTTAAATTTAAATTATTAAATTCTAGACAGTTTTCATGACTGACTTGAGTTTAGGCTTTGAGTGTTCCCTTCCAATACTGATGATTATGACACTACTATTATTAACTAGATTATTTCGACATGATGAAGAGATGAGAGATTAGAATAAAAAGACACAGACTTCGGTACCTACTCACAGCAACCGAAATAAGTATCAGGGGAATCAGGGTACCCTCAACAACCATTATTATTATTATTTTTTCAGACTAAGGTAAACTTTGTTAGTAACAATTTTCCTTAAGACTAGTGTTAGTATTAGACTGTTTGTAAAACAAAAGAGCCCAATGCGGGCGCACCGCAGTAGGCTAGCAATGTAAGTGTTAGAGTGCACTAGCAGCGGACTCCTCCACCTATCCTCAATTTTTTTTTGTTTTTAGTTTCAGAGAAGAATTCTGAATATTATCTGGGCGCAAAACTAGTCGTCTTACAAAAACACATTTCTCTAACCTTTGATTTTCATTTTAATGTTTTCAGTAAACGTTTTCTTATTCTATTTGGAACTTAAAACAAAATAGTTTAAAACCAAATTTTACAACTTGCTTACCAATATTATGGCATTTTCCATGTGAAATCATCATACACTTATTGGCGAACAATTTATGTTTTTTAAGTTCAGGGTCAAATGCGCAAGCCATTTTGTCGTCTGCTCGCGGACAATCTATTTTGCAAAAATCTTTATTTGTGTTATCATTGTTGGGGTTTTTACTGGTTTTTACATCAATCTTGCAAATCACAATGTTCGATATTGCTGAAACAAATTAAACTGTGATTTTATTTCCAAATACAAACATCTATAAAAACAAACTCATAATATCAATGTTTCATACTTTTATGAAATATACATATATTATAGGAGAAATGTTAGACAATTTATTTTTTAACTAATTTTACAAAACTCTATAATCGGGTACCTGGGTATAACCTTCGAAGGAAGTCCGCGGTAACACTCTCAGATTGTGGGCAATTTCATGTAGCAAGCGGAAGGTACTAACGTTGAAAGCGAGGCGTAGATCAAGGAGACGCGCAACACGAGGAAAAACGCTACGTCTCCGCTGGGATGAGACAGTAATATTCCCTATTCTATGCCACTACTTTTCAACGCACATCTTACCCTTACAAAAAGGGAGTGCAGAAATTGTATTCAAGAACAACAAGTAAGGAAATAATTAAAAAATTAGATAATGTTATAATATTTGTACAATGAATTTTAAACATTCATTTGCGTTGCTACTTTTAATGCTACTGCTGGTTCCAATAGCTATCAAAAGTGTGAAAGTGTGGGTCTGATATTAGTGCGCTAACTGCTCATTAAAACATTGTCAAGCCAAAGTTACAATAAGTATGAATATAGCACAATGACACCGATGTTTTCATACTAATATGCTAAAACTTGTTAGTCTCAGTTCGTCATTTATTACTGTTTTCTATAGACGATTGTGCAAAGTGAAGAAAACTTTATCTACAATGGCTAGATACGGTCAGTTCTTCCTTACACTTTCTTAAAAGTATTTTTCGTAATTATTTAAAAACAAATTTAGTAAATATTTGCTTTCCATTAATTAGGTTCTGGTCCGTTTCTTACAGATTGGAATAAAATAAACTAGAAGTGATGAAGTATTTATTTTTGTTTTAAATAAATTCATCAAGATCTTGAAAATAGCAAAGACCAGTATGTTGATGTATAGGTACAACTTATTAACAAATAAATAAAATGTTACATTAGCACGATACGATAAAAAGCATTGAAATAGATGTAATAATGTTTTCATTAATCTACTGTTTTTCGAAATTATTGGAAGAAAAGATTAAATATGTACAAGATAAATCTTCCTGAAATAAAACATCATTCAAAAAGAGTTACCAAGATAGTTGACTGAAGGTAATTTACTTTTAAATGAGAAAACGGGAGATTTATCGTCTCACATTATTTACTTCAGCCACGTCGTTGTGTGGAAGACGAGGCATAATGTGGTGACGTAGAAAGACAATAAAAAGACTTACTAACTTGCATTGTGTTGATTAACTACTCATACTCAGTGGCACCATGATGAGTATGATGCTAGTATAAAAATGGGTACTTAAACTGGTTTACTTAAGTGTTAAAGCTTATAATATTATAAAACCATCTTTAAAATCGTTTGAAAATAAAATTCTGTCTTAACATATACTCACTTTAGTTCAAATCTATTTTATCATAAAATAAGACACTAAATTAAATAAGAAACCCCACTCACATATTAAAACAGTATATATAAGCAACAAATATGCCATATTTTTCGAATATCACAAGAAACAAATCTGTCTGAACAAGTCAAGTGTTCGACCGGCACATGTTTGGTATTAGCAATTTATGAGAAAATTTCAATTAAGATAAACTACATTATACATATACTCCACATGACGGAAAAGGCATTCACACTCGAATGCGTTCAGAAATAATTTAGCCAGAGTTCTCGGTTTAAGATAGTCCGAAAGAATAGGAGTATAAAGGCGAACTCTAAGCTCCTGGAAATTAGATTAGTTTACTACAAATGATGTTTATTATAAAAGTAAATCTATATATTTGTTTTTATATCTATGAACGTAATGGAAACTTGATAATAAGTTCTCCTCAGCTTTTAGAATAAATTTTCTGCTCGCCGATTCCGAATGTCCATTTTATCCAGATAAAAACTATTTGTGGTTTATTTTCAATCCAAACCCGATAAGCAGTAACGTGATTGGATAACCTAGCTTTATTCCCGTAGAAAAAATCGTTGTTAGTTTTCAATATTTTCCTATTTTCAGACAAGTCACAAATTTCTTTTTTCTCTAAAAACCTTTTTTGACGATTAAGAACATTTTAAAAATATTTAGCCACATCAGCCCAGTCTTACTAAGGGCAAACTGATGTTCTTATGAGCAAACAGCACATATTTTTAATTGGCTTAAAAAAAGGCTCATAAGACATCTATATTTACTACCGGATCCACTATATTCATTCATGAGCTGATATCCCGCCTATTTTCATGGTATGTAAAGGTATTATTTTAACTTTATTGAAGTCTCGACGTTTTTTTAAGATATTATTATGATGTTTATTGTTTAAGTTAAAATTTCTAGCAAGTTTATGTAGATTACTTTTTGGTACGTCGAAAAGGAAGCAGAACGAGTGCAATAATCTAAATTTATGGCTATAATTTTCCGTTTAAACGAAAAAAACTTGTATTATTTAATATTTTTATGCTTTGTTTGACGATAGGACGGGACTAGGACGTGTATACTGTCGGAATGGAGTATTTCTTTAATACGGAGCCGATCTCATCCGTTACTCCTTTGACATATGGCATGTAGGCTGGTTGTTTGTTCACCTCCGGATGCTTGCGTCTCATTATCGGTCGCTTCCGTGTTCCATTCACCTGATATCCGTTTCTTTTAAGTACCTCCTGAACATGATCCAGCTCTCGCTCCAAATGTTCAGGGTCACAAAGATCGTATGCTCTGTTCTTGAGTGAAGTCATGAGTTCAAAATTGTGTGAAAATTGCTTTTGACGTTGTCCGTGAAACTTTGTGTGTCTCCAAAGTGTATTTTAGTGACTCATTATACTAAAACCGTTGTGCCTATCCTTGTCCTTGAGAAGGATTCGAAATTTCCTGACTTCTGAAGAATTGGTAATGTACCAGTGAACCCCTAACCGTTTTCTCACCTGCCGAGCGTATGCTTGCTTAAGAATATACTATTAAGCAACTTATACTATTTAAGTCAACCGAACAGACAGGGTGTATCGACCGTTTGCATCAGCAAGATACGAAGTGCTGTTCGGCATAGATCATAAACAATTGTTTATTAACGGTTTCCTTAATGTTGATTGCTGGTAGCTATTTTATTAGTTCGATCTTTTAGTAAATTAGTTAAGTAGTTAGAAAATACTTGTGTTACTAGATCCTGCATGATTTAGAAGTTGTTGTGATTATTTTAACAAAATCAAAACTACTACAGCTATGTGTGTGTTTGAGCACTGTGTTACAAACTATTGTCACTAAAAATCTCAACGCTGTTATTTCATAAGGTTTTCCAAATCTGATCTTGTTTGAACTGTTACATTTTTTCATAAGCATTAATATTTCGCCAGATGTAAAAAAGCTCACAAAGCCAGCAAAAGTGTAAAACTCTCAAACTCTTTCAGGTTATATTTTGTATTATTTCATAGTTTAAACAGGTTGCAGTGTTCAGTCTTTTTCAAAAAGAGTTTAGCTTATCTTGTTTAGTTTGTTTTAAGATGAATTTCTGAAACCTTTTGAAACAGCAGGCCTTTTCTTATATAGTTTCATCTAGGGATAGATAATTTGTTCCACTGTTGGTAGTACTTAGTTATAGAATAGTATTGTTTTCATATACGTAAATTCGGTACGATAACTATTTGAAATCCTACGCCAATACGTTGGTCGAGCAACGATTAGGATGAGGGTTTCTAGTACACCTTAATGAGCATTAACTTAGAAACCCTACTGCAGTACGGCACTGTTGGAGTCGTATCAACCTATCACCGTCCACTGCTGGACGAAGGCAAGGAACGAAAATCATCCCGGTCTCCCTGAAATACTATTTCAATTAATTGCCCGAAGGGACATACTGAAGTAGGATTTGGATATAGGATACCCACGTTGCAATAATTTTTTTTTAGCCAGCAAAGCACCAATAGATAATGCATATTATCATTAATAGCAACTAGACCAACCTTCTTAAAAGAAAACATTAATTTCCAATAAACTTTTACACGCATCTGCAAACAGGCAAAACCCAAATGAATTACCAAATGTCTATATAAACAACAGTGACACGAAAGAAATCCTCACCACTATGACACAACTAATGCAACAATTAACCTCAAAAACAAATCTCTTAAATGGAAATCATGACTAAACTGACAGGTTCTGTTCATTAAAAAAAATAGCCATTTGAAATGCTAATGGGCTCTCACACCATGTCCTAGAAGTAGAGACAAGTTCCTAGTTTTAAAAACAAATCAAATTGACATCTTATTAGAGTATCCCAAATACATTTTACGAAAAATAATCACCTCTAAATTCGGAACAGAGGATCCGCAATGCCTATTAAGAATAATATCAAACATTGTGCAGTTTTCAAGCAATAGATGTCGCTGGGTTTGAGATGTTAAATTAAGTGCGCAAGCGAAGATCAGCACCTCAGGAGACCATGCACGGCATGTAGGTTAGAATATCCACTATCCGGCATTATACAAGGTGGATGCTCCAAATAACTGTTTGTAGCACTCAACACGGTTGAGCTGATAGCAAAGGCGAATTGTCCTTGTGGACCATAAATTTAGCGGGATATAGAATAGGTCCGCTATATACACGCGCGGTGTAAAAGACAAAAGTGGGCCAACGTATTCACAATTACGTCGGTATCAAGAAAAGGCAGTGTCACATTAATTTTGTGCTTACCCACCAATATATGAGCAAAGATTGAAGAAACATCCTGAGGCCGAGCCATTTAAAACTCCTAAGATACAAACCACATGTGTTCTTAGTGAGGATTGCCAGGGATACCTGACTGGTACTGCGCTGTGTTGCCCCAAAAGATGTAATCAATAAAGAATACTAAGTCAATTTCTTCAAAAGCCTGGGACCCGTGTTTATAGCGGTTTATACTCAATGAGGCTCATGCTTGCAACCCCCAAAGGACGCCAATACCAGGCAGCTATGAATGATTTATATCTAGACACAATTTTGAACGGGGAACCAACTGAGGTTTACCAGGAATTCGTTCATGTTAAATCTACAGCAAGGTTACATGGACGTAGCACCAACTGGGATAAACTACTCTCCATAGTAGAGTACAATTATCTCAAACCTGTCCCTTGAAACCCAAGAGGACATTATGGCAGCGGTTGAACATTCCAATGAGTGTGTGGAAAATGCTGCCTGCGAAAGTACCTGCGACAAAGGAATACACGAAACCAGATTGCCCAAAGCCCTTCCTGAACTAATAAATTAATAATTTATTCCACTTCATCACAAAATCTTGGTTTTAATGAAAGTTGTACTAAATATTTTGTTTGTTTTACTGGGAAACCGAGGATAATACCGTTATTGCCAATTACTTTAATCCTACTTGGGTTATCTAACTGTTTAATCATGTTGAGGTAGTCGATTCCATAAAGATAAGGCATTTTATGTCTCACCAGACGCCATTGCGGATTTCGATTGCGTTCTGAATTCCGATAATCAGAATCCCCGTAAAACTTTTATTACTTACAGTTAGATGATTAATGATCCGTGAACATTCAATTATCTGGTCGGTGGAATTTTAAGGCAGTAAGCATAATGGTTACGCCTTGCCTCACTATAACTAAATTTAATGTCGTCATCTTCCTTCACGATAATTAAAATGTCTGGGAAACTTTGGAATTTAAATATGCAATTAAATTAGTACAATAGACAATAGACGCACAAAAAAAGTTATCGATTATTTAACGCCTTTCAAACATTGGTTAGCAACGAGAAACTAATCGCGATACAAAGGCGTTAATTTTATTCCGTTGTTGTGCTAGTTGCAACAATTTATTCTTTAACTTTGACCCACTGATTATAGGACTACATGTGTAAATTTGAATGAGCGACTGCTTTTCATAACGTGACAAAAGTGTCAGGAGCTCTGCCTATTGCTATTTAAACATTGAGGTTAAAGCTTGAGTTGAAGTTTAAAATTTTGTACTTTCGACACAAAAATTTAATAAAAGAATTTTAATTTTAAGACGTAACCGACTAGTGTCTCGCTAACGATAGTCACACAAATATCTAGTTGAACTGAGTTATATGTTAGTGAAGTCGGTCAGACTTTTAAGAATCGGAAAAAAGGTGATATAATTATCTTTTAAAAAAGTATCACTGACTTCAATGTGCCTAAATAATGATAAATAATCTCCCTTAAGTTCTTAAAAACGATGAGATGTAGCGTATAAAAAAATCGCGCCATATATTTTCTTCGGACTTTGTGACAATGATTGACATATTGCTAGCAAAATGTTGCGACATGGACGACTCACAAAGCGAGCCATTGTATATATAAATACAGTTAGCTATCTGGCTCTAGGCAGCATGTAAGACTTGAGCCAAGCTAGTTAATATAAATATTGTACTATGAATTATAATTTATATACATACGTTTGACATATTCTGGTTCTTGAGCTGAGATTATTCAAATATGGCCTTTAAGACAACTACAGTTTTGTAATTTCACGAAGAATATAAACTTTATGTTAAAAACCATCATGCTACATATATACTGTAATAAATTTTATTTCCTGTAAGTTAATTAACAGTAGTCAAAGTCGCACTGTTAATATCTGTAAAAATAAATTCTTACTTCCTGATCGTTTTGGCAAGGTCAACTTTCAAAGAGACGAAAAGGATAATCTCTTCCTTTCCATGACTTTAATTTCCGGTATTACGTCACGATATTTCAAGTAATAAATGATATCTGACTTAACTTGACTTTAAAGTACTTAGATACTATCAACTATTCGTACATTAACTTTTATGAATATATTAAAATATTTAATAAATTCTTAAGCACGCGAACGATATGTTTTATAAATAAAAAAACTGTAAAGTACTCAACACTTTAAAAAATATCACAGTGAAATCAATATTTTATAACGTTTTGTTAATTAAAAGTTTATGCATCAGTAAGTTTGGAAACTGGAAACAAGGAGCTTAATATAAAAATTTTACTGCAGGTCTGGCTTTCATATATTATATTTAAAATATAGAAATACCTGTTTTTTCAGGTATAGTACTAAAGTTTGAGAGAGGATTTTTAGCGAGTGTTGATATGAGCAATGTTAGGTACCTATCTAACTTTATGTTCATTTGAAGAAGAATTTTCTGAAGCTAATAACAATAATATAAATTTACTTCCTATAACACTAAGGTCCGAATCATGAAGAGCGATCACCGTTGCACCATTTGGTGTCAAGCCCTGGGAAAACTATGAGACATCTCGCACACGGCCGTCTGATCCCAAACTGGACAGAGCCTGTGGTATGGTAACCAGACTATGCTAAGGACACTCACGATTAGATGAAGACAGAGGTTCCACAATTTCATTGTCGAAACACCAAAAGTCGAACGAAAACGTTCGAAACGTCCTCGTTCGAAACGTTCAAGAGTAGAGTAAATAGGTTTATCTTGGATAGGCTTGTCTTCATCACTTTCCATCAGGTGTGTATGGGTGTTATTTTTCTATAATATCTATATAATACTAGCTACCCGCCCCGGCTTCGCACGGGTTTAATTTATTTTTTACTCTGTAGCTTGATATATTTTCCTTAGTTTACACAAAATAAATTTCTGAACGCACGCATAAATATTTGACAACCAATATTATATGTTAAGTCAATCCTTTTCCATTACTGACATTATTCTACATTTTTTAAATCTAATATACGATACTAACGTCACTCAATTGTTTTGCCTTCCCGGAAACTCTCCACTAACACTTGAACTTTATGGTATGGTATTACAGTTCAAATTGACTTTTAAGTATTATTACGAATTGTTTGTATGGGAGTATAGAAAAAAGTACTTTTTAGACTTTTTCTTGCAATTTTTAAAATTTTTCTCTCCTTAAAAACCATCCTCGTACTTCAAGAAATATTCTAAAAAAAGAATTAACGAAATCGGTTCAGCTGTTCTCGATATTTTCGCTAAGCAACACATTCAGCGATTCATTTTTATATTATAGAAGATATGTATTAATTTGTTTACAGATTTTTGCAAAATATCCTTGATAATGGTGAAACAAGAAAATTCTCTTGCGTTTAACTCTTGAGCTTTAAAGGAGTAATTGTTAATATTACTTCCTACAATTCATAGTGTGTGCAAAAGTTCAAGCTGATCGTGAAATGTAATGTAAAGGCCACGAATATAATATAGGCAGCTTCAAGTAATCAAATTATGTCACTGGTAAAGTGTTACTAATGCATTTACATCACCTCGTTCACACGAAGCATAATCAAATAACAAGGCTTTTATGCTTTGCGGTTAGTCTGACAATGGTATAGTCACTATTAGAGAGGTTTTAATATTCAGGAGTTACGATTTCTTTATTATTGTTAAATCAGTCAATCAATATAGAATGTGTAGAACTACATATTTTGGACTCGGAGGTTGTGAAAGCTGGAATGGTGGTAGTCCGGCTTTCAGAAAAAAAATTATCTATACCACTAAACTCTGCTTTATTGAAAGGAATACAAACATAATTACACAACTGTGTTCTACTACAAGTTTACTTTCTCATAAGCTTGTTTGATACAAATAAAACATATATATATATATATATATATATATATATATATATCGCACTGCTATTACAAGAGTGTATCAACTCAAAATGAAGCTTTTTTCAGAAACGACAGAAAACTGATTACTCGCTTCTTGTTAAAAATTATAAAAAGTGAACACTGTATATAGATTATTGATAAAATTAAGGGATTTCTGTATTAACGAATTATTTAAGAGATTGCAGGTTATCAAGTTATTTCCAATTTTTGACTCAATACTCTATTGTCTTAACAAATTTAAAAAAAAAATTATTATTTTTAGTGGTTTTGTTGAAAAATTTGGCTTATTACAATTTATTATTATTATTATATATTTATGGACGCGTCGAGAATTGATATTTACGTATGAAAAATGAATTATCTCAAATTTACCCTATTTTGAGTTGATACAGTCTCGTAATAGCAGTGCGATATATATAATAGGGTGGAGCGTCAAGTCTTTGAATGTTGCGTTGCACTTTAAATTACATTAAAAAAATAAATTGAAACCTACTTTTAGCCCTCTATTGCCGCTTGAAGTTTATGCATAATCACCAAAATGAACCACTACATACATGCAAGAACAAGATTTAGATATAACTTGATTTGGAATATAAAATCTAACTAATCTTATTATGATTATTAATTTTATAAATTATTATTATTAATTATATTATATAAGGGCCAAAGTTTGTGAGGATGGATGGATGGGTGTTCGTTACTCTTTCACGCAAAAACGGCTGAACGACTACTTTGTACTATTCCAGAATATAATCCAGCTCTGTGCCATTTTTCATCCAGATACGTTCAGCCGTTTTTGCGTGAAAGAGTAACAAACATCCATCCATCCTCACAAACTTTTTTTACATATAAAAAAAGTTAAAATGTGCACAACAAAACAGGACATAGGGTACTTTCCATCTAGAAAAAAAAATCCAAAATACCTTTCACGCGAGCGGGCGGGGCGAGCTGGTCAGAGATAATTCTAGAATTTTGTAGTTAATTTGCAAAATAATATAATATCCACAACACATTAACTTAACATTAAGTAACACCACACTCACACCACACAACAGCAACCTCGTCACCCTGACTGTCAAATCCTGTCTCTGGTCCGGTTAGGTGTTACAAATTGCAGAAATACACATTTTATAACGAAACTATCCCTAATTATCATTTTCTATCTTGTTTAGAAATACTGGATCTATCAAATTATTCACATTTTAGCAGAACTATAACAACAGAGAAGTGAAAAATCTTAATAGGTTAAAAGCTAATACATTTTTCCAGTTGTCTCCTCTGATTTTTTTTATTCCTGTCGCGACACCATTGACACCTGAAGTTAACCTCATGCAATATTCATGCAACAGCGCGACAGGCCAACGTATAAAAACGTACTTTGTTTACAAATAGGCACTCAGTAGCAGATGTCAATATTACTGTTGAGACCGCTGCGGAACTTTGCCTCGCACTAGACGTGGTGACAGAGATTAATATCCCCAAAATACGCTCAAAAAAGTTTCATGAGACTACCATCAAGTGAATTAAATTTTACATTTATAACCTGTTACTGTTCTGTAGGCATTCGCTTCTTTTTTAGATGCCCTGTTTTTCTTTGGATTGGAGATATCCAATTAATGAAGGTTGGCATATTTAGCCTTATCTTAAGCCAGGTGAAAAAGTTCGCCCTATATTTAATGTTTATGTCCCACGTTATGAAGTTATGAATTCATTTTTACACAATTAATGTTGGCTTGCTAACTGTAACTAAGTAAACAGGTCTATGAATACTTTTCTCACAACTATGTATATCTATTCCACTAAATAAACCTATAAGTAGTAGCATCTAATGTAATCTATTAAAAAACGTAATTCGACAAAACATTATTCAAGGTCCGTACATTGCAGAAATAAATCACATGGTACAAAGGTATCACATGGTGCAAAGGAATTATACGGAATTCAATTCATATCTCTATAATTATTTTAATCAATTTTGAAAAAAGTTTTTGAACGGTTTTATTTAGCTTGCCTTGTTTGTGTCTTCTGCAGGTCAAATTACTATTGAAATTTCACAGCCTTACTGTTGAAGGATTGATCTTAATTTTTTTACACACCTTTAGGTCTGATGACAATACAGTTATGTGTATTCAGTATTATTATAAATCCAAGAACAAGAAGAAACAAACATATGTTCAACCTAAACTTGGGCGAAAACAAAATATGCAGATTCTGTCGAGAGGTAAAGAAAATACAAATATTCTATGCTCTTGTGCCCTTGTGGACCACTAATGCAGTACTGAAGTATTAACGCAACCATCTCTAATTATCAATTTCAACCTTATTTAGAAATACTGGATGTATCAAATCATATAATATTTTAGCAGACCTATAACAAAAGAAGTGAGACATCTTAATAGGTTAAAAACTATAACTCTGACATCTAAATGTATACAATTAGGGGTGTACATTATGCAACCGCAGGTAATACAAACAATCACTGCTCATAAGATTTGGAAGTTCCTCAAAGCCATAAGTCTAAGGAGTGAACTATAAAGCAAGAATGCGCTACAAAAGATCAGATATGGTTTACGTAGCACTAGGCACTTAAAAAATTTAACAATAAATCCAAGATGGCCGCCGCCAACAAATGTGGATTACATATTTTTTACAACCCCCTCAAAAAAAAATTACACATATTAAGTAACTAAATAAAAAGCAAAAAGCTTGAAATATAATATGTACTTAAATTTTTTTTAAGTTAAACCTATTATGGTATCTGTCGTTAAACGTTTTTTTTTTTGTATAGAAACAAACAATGATGCAGATAATGTACAAAAAGCTAAAAAACTTTGGTTATATGACATGTACATAATCAAAGCAAAAAATAATTCGGAAGTGAAATCGTGAGGCGTAGGGTAATCTGAGAAAATATGTAATGTCCTATGCCTTTAACATATAATATACATATGATAGCTAACCTACATATTGTGTGTAAGTATTTTTTATGTATGACCACAGATAACTTTTTACAGGGGAGTCCGATGTTGATAGTTCTTTTTTTATTGGAAAGCGTGTACTCGAAAGTTAGTCCCATTTACATTTCAAACAAAAATTTCAATCCTAAGGGCAGAAAAATAGGGGATGAATGATTGTTCACGCATTGATTTTAAACCTGTGAACGGATTTTGTTAAAACTTGGCACACATATGTAGCTTTAATGACAATACAACTTGACAGAGACCTATATTGAGCATCTAATTCGTGTTCGTTCTTATTAATTCGTCTTAGTGAAAAAAATAAAGAAAGATGATTTATTCTAAACAACACAGAGAATGAGAACTTTAAACCTAATAAAAGATTGTCGAATAGCTGTTAATAATTATAATTATATTTTAGCCACGAAAAACTATAAAAATATTATATTTAATTTGTTATAAATTCGCATTGCCATAGGTAGTAGGAATGTTTCATAACAACATCAGGTGTTTGAGTGAGATTTGATGAGAACAACCCTATTTTTTTGTTGCACACTATCGATACCTCAACACTGAATCGAACTACATAAAAAAATTTAACACTGAATCGAACTGTTTGACGAGGCAAACCTTAAAGCCTGTCATAGTCAGTATTCTATTATAGCGTAAATTGAAAATTCCGCGAGGACCTCGTTATGAATTATTAAACACGACCTGAGCTGTTCAACATCATAAGCTTAATTTTTATCGTCGCTACACAGGCCAAGTAAATTGATGAACACAACACAGAAATCATCTTTACAAATGTTAACATTTTGATAATTAAAGAACAGGATAGCAAGCATAATGATAAACTGTGTATACATTTTATCATTATGCTTGCTATCCTGTTACTACGACAGTAAAAACATCAAATTTTTGTAAAAATTCTTTCTACGCGGTCGTCATCCTGCATCAATCATGGCTCGTTGAACTTTCAAAGCCTGAATAATTAGCGTCCGCAACGAGAAACGGTTCATCGGATGTTGCAGTGGTATTTTTAAATACATGTTTATTTTATTTTGTTGTGCGATTGAACTAAACGAAAACATTGTTGTTATTTTGACCACTGTGTACGAATAAGACATAGGAAATAGGCTTAGGAGAAGGCAGATTTACAGATTAAAATTATTATAATCATATATATAAAAAGTCTTATCATTTATCATAATTTAATACTGTGCTTATTTACATTGTACTATAAGAATCAGGGTTAGAACTTTTACAATGTTTTTAATTATAATAATAACTAACAATAATTTGAGACACCTCACACACGGCCGTCTGTTTTTAAGCTAGACAGAGCCTGTACTATTGTAACCAGACTGTTGATAAACATACTTATTACTTACATACTGTTACATACATATAATACATAAATTACTCACAGAACAAAATTAAATGATCGGGCTCTTTAAACAGAGTAATTTATTCTGGGTGGGAATCGAACCCACGTCATCTGGTTCAGCAGTCAGGATCACTAACCACTAGACCAACAGGCCCATCATTGTGAAACTTTAGAGTTGTGCATTTTTCTTTGTACATATTTTAAATCCAGTCACATTAATGTTCAAAAAACTTTTTATGATTATGAAGTCAAAAACCAAAGAAAAAACATTCAGATAATCAGAAAAAATTAAATCACTTTAAAAAACTTTTATTTGTTCTGTACTACAAAATATAGCGATATTTGAGTTCGTGTAATACCGAATTAATGAGTCTAGACTAAACAAAATAAAACTTGAACAAAGTTGTCATTTGAGCGTAAAAGTTATTGTTCAAATGTTCAAGTGTAGGGGCAGTGAAGCTTAAATATATTGGAGGCAGAAGTATTAGGATAATTTAGTTGGTAGAGCTGGTAATGGAAACCGTTTAGATGAAGGTCATAAATGCAGGAATTCAGACATGTTTATATCTGCGGTGCTGTATATTTACGCAGCTTAGTTTTTTGTATATAAGTATTATAATGCAACGAAATTTGCAAACAAGTACTCGACCCATCCAATGGTAAGTGAATCTTATGCGGAAAAACAATGTTGTCACTTGTATGTTGCCAAACTATTCCCCCTTCTTACGGAGCTCTGGTGACTCATTAGCAGAAAGGAAACAGAACTACGCTACGTCGAGCTAAGCTACGTTATTCTGTAGACATATAAACAAAATTATATGGTAAAGGAATAGGGTGATATTTGTGACATGACAATAATTTGGTGATATAAACGAAAATGTCAGTTTACTAAACGCAGTAAACAATGTACTCAAGTACGTAATATATCTACATCTATCTATCTTCTTCATCCTCCTACCAACTCGCTAAGGCTGTATCTTGACTGGGCCTGTAGAGGTACCTGAGTGGTATTCCTTTAAAATTGATATCACCAAATTACTTATATCACCAATATAGTTTCCTTTACTATATTAAAAAAATTTAAAATAAAAAATAGTTTAAAAAAACTAAAAAATACGCTTTATAGGAAATCCAACTAAAAATAGAAAATAAATTTTAATAAATTTGGATTAAGAATAGTGTAAATAAGAAATAAATGTATATTATTGGAAAAAAGCGTGGGGTGCATATAGTGCCAATAGTTATAAACATTTTATTGACACTATATGCACCCACGCTTTTTTTTTTAAATTTATTTTCTATTTTTTAGTTGAATTTTCTATAAAGCGTGTTTCTTTAGTTTTTTTTTAACTTTTTTATTTTATTTTAATCGAATTATTGCATTGTCATCGGTATTTGACAGGTGTGCAAAAAATGAATGAAATCTGGTCGTTTAAAGTGGGTCAAAATCGCAACCTAAGGAGTCGGTTACAAACAAACATACAAACAACACACACTTGTGTTGTGTGTATGAGCTAATATAAAGCGTGTAAAAAAACTCACTTTTGTTATGCAGTGTACCCAAAAGTTTATTCCCCAATTACCCCTAGTCTAAAAACGGTTTAATTTTAAAAATCTGATATGTCTTATTTATTATTTAGCATCGCTTGTTCTGTCATACATCTGTATACACATGTTAATTTATTGTAAAATAAATAATATATAATTTTAACATAAAAAATCTGGAGTACATGTGTTTGAGGATTTCAATTCGTCGGAATCTTTTTGTATGCATGCTCCCCGATTACTCAAAGATGCCTGGACCTGTTTGGAAAATTCTTCTTTTGTTTGAAATACTTCCCAGATACTTCAGATAGACAGACTTCTGATAATCCTGAGGAGCCTGGAGTAATCGAGGGAACTTTTAAAATTTTATAGGCATACTTAAAGTGATTTGGGCATTATTTATAGTGACTCGTGCATTTGTTAATCGAATAAGTTTAACTCAAGGTTGGTCTTATTTATATTTAAGGATGAAAAATTAAAGGAAAAAAAATGCTAAAAAGATTATTGTTATTATAATATTAATTTATCACGATTTAGGCTCATTTAAGTATAATGATGTACGTATGGCATCACCTGTATGGTTTTAAGCTATAGTTGAAGTAGTAGTAGTATGTAGCTGGTAGATATTGCTGTGGTCGAGATCCAGAAATCCTTTATTTTTCCGACAAAATTACCGCAAGACAACACATGTCGAGTCTGCTAATAACTAATAAAACTAATAATTATACAATTTTAGGTCCCGAGTGTACAAACCAAAGCCTAATACAAAGCAAGCCACTTGTGTAACTAAACAACGTAATTACTATTGTTACTCAAATTTATAGGTGTAAAGTTTGTCCTAATAATCCTTTGTAACTATCTAAGTACTCTAATAACTTAGCTGTTAAGTAATTTAAGTTATGTTAAATGGAGAATATGTTGTTGTTTGACTTACCACGACAGTTAATCTGCTTCGGTTGGATGGGATGATAGATGAGACAGGTAGTCCCCTATTATATAATGTTGGCACAGAATTATTAACCTTTCCTTGTGGATTATAACGTGATTAAATAAATATATGTATATAGATGGTTTGAGGTTTTCTTTAAATCTGGTGTTCATACTTTCTGAGCTTAAACTATTAGAGTTTTTTTTCCGCATTGTAAACCTCTACCCTGACCGCAAATCTCTATGCAATGTTGTTTGAACAAATATTGGAGATCGAAGTAAGTCGAATATCAAACACTACTGGACTTGGTTCTCCACTTTATGCGAATAAACTTATAGGAGAGGAAGCAATGTATTTGATAAAAGCATCTCTACACATGCACTTAAAATAGAAATATAGTAAAAAGAAATATTAGGGATAGTGTTGTAGTACCACTATGGTTATCTTGAAAACCTTATAAATAATAAAATGTTTTCATTATCCCAATTAATATTATGAATGCGAAAGTAACTCTGTGCGTCTGTCGGTTAAAATTTTCACGCCTATATCGCTCAAACAATTTTAAGGAGTTTTGGTATAGAGATGTATGGGACCTTGTAGAAGGACGTAGGTTACTTCTTTGCACGAAAATAAACCATTGAATGGGGTATAAAAGTTTGTATGAGAAACAAAATATTTCTCAAGTTTATGAACATAAAAATCGTCATATTTATACATCTGGTAAAAAGTAAAACATTTTTCTCTGTTTTTGACCAATCAATGTGAAAAATAGACCTAGACTACTATTTTAATAAGCTAGTGTCACATATTGTAGTGACGGGACCTCTCGCACAGCTTGCATACTTCTTCGATTGGAAGAATAACCCTTTACTACGCCAGAGGCATAGACTGGTGACACCAAACTCGGATTTAGAACACGTTCGAAATACTTTATGAAGAATAAAGAATGAAGACAAGAGAGTCGCCCAGCGGACAGAGGACGGTCTTACGGGCAATGTGCACAGAATAATTCAAGAAGTATCATTTATAATTAATTTGTGTGAAGTTATAATTGTTACATGAACAATCTGATCCTGAATATATCACATAGTGCGTTTGCCTGCTCTCTCACTTTTCCTCCTCTAGCTAGTACCTATCGAAACCGGATACCCTAAAGCCCCAAGCTTAATACGTGGTGGAGTACGCCGCAGTTGATTTAGAAGAAGTACTCCACGCGTTACACGTGGTGGAGGCTTTACAATATATCCCATATCAGCCGTTCCTGCCAGCAGTTTCATCTGCGTTTATGGTCACTGCTCTGGTTTTTAAGATCGTAGCATGATATTACATAACCTATAACATGATATTACATAACCTATAAAAAATCAAACACAAGAACAATCATTCAAATCTGGATGATAGTTCCAGAGATTAGCGTGTTTAAACACGCAAATAAACAAGCAAAAAAACTCTTCAGCTTTATCATAATAGTATAGATGTAATGCAATAACACATTAATATCCTAATATTTATTCTGGTATTGTAATGGATAAGTACCAAACTATAACATGCTATTAACGAAGTTTGTACTCATTTTAATAGCTGTTAAAATGCGAAAAAATAATTATTTACGTCAAAACAAGTCGTAAATCACTTAAAATCTTCCCCTGGCGTGTGTAAAAGCTGAATATTTTTTTTTTCAGCTACTTGTCTACTACGGTATGGCAAATAGTTTATCACCCCTTTCTAATTAAAATACTAGTCTACAAAGGCAGCAACATTTTAAATGTTCAAGTCGCAGCTTCATTCAAGGTGATTATAATGGTGTGAACGACCTGGGTTTGTTAATTGCTGAATCCGTAGGGATTCAGGCAGTTCCATTGCTCAACATAGGCACCTTGTTGGACCATAACACATGTTGCCTTGCCACCTGCCCTCGTTTAAGAGCTCCTTGTGTTTCTCCGCATCTTTATCACTGTGGAGAAGTTGTCGACAGTCTCGGACATCATGGCCTTTTTGTAGCAAAAGCGCAGGCTGTATATCTAGACATGCCAATCTTAACGACATAATCCGTCATGCTCTTGGTACCACTGGCGTGCCAGCCGTACGTGAACCCAATGGTCTAGTACGAGACGATGGGAAGATACTAGGTGATTTGTTGTTGTTTTTGAGCCGTTTGGGGTCGAAACACTAAAGTCATGGGGTCCGAGTGCTCGTTCCGTTTAAAAGAAATTAGCCAAGCAATCGATCGACACTTCTCAGAACTTGCACAGAGAATTAGCATTGCCATTCAACGTGGCAATCTGTTCATCCGATTATCCTGAATTTTGCATACACGTTGCCAAGTGTAGAGAAAAGGTCATAGGATACCTTTCATTCAGAAAAAAGGACTGCTCCCGAGTGACGAAGGCAAAAACAAGTTATATATAAAATCTAATTCAGAGTCACTACTTATTATAAGACAAAGTCCCCCGCCGCGTCTGTCTGTCTGTCCGCGATAAACTCAAAAACTACTGAACGGATTTTCATGCGGTTTTCACCGATAGATAGAGCGATTGAGGAACGTTTAGGTATATAATTTGTTAAAGTTTAGTGTAAATTGGTTGAAATATGATGATGATTGTTGAAGATGTCTCTGCTGGGTGCGAAGCCGTGGCGGGTTGCTAGTATACTATAAATATTTACCCATATATTTAATTTTGTTAATTATCGTGTACCGAGGGTGACTACCATTATTAGTTTACTGGCAAATACCACGCGAATCCCGGTCTATAATTCAACCAGTCACACATAATTACGTGGGAAGTTGAGAAACGAAGAAAATTAATAATGAATATTTATAGGATTTACCAAGAAATAAATCAAGTCTCAGACGTTATTTCTCCAGTACTACAAATTTTCAAGATGTTCCTTTCAAGTTATCCAATATTACAGGCTTATTTATCTTCTGCCTCCAACTTCAGCCTGAACTTATCAGACGCTTCAAACTATAAATGCTATTAAAAACAAGCTTTCAAATAATAATAAAGTTTACCAATGGTCATGATCAAGTTGCTAGTAATCTCGGTAACCCCTTCAGACAAGCTAAATGCTTGTGTTGGGAATAGGTTAACGTTATTTAAGGCGTAATATGGCACACCGTGTATATTAGTCTGAACGAACCGACACAAAGCCGCACGAAAAACCCGGGTGATTTTCACGGCTTGTGGGGGGCTCACACGCATAAAGAACAAACATTTGAACCCGTTTTCCACAAACATTTGATCACAAGTCTGATGCCTTACCCGTTTCGCTACTACTGCTTATAACATGTGCTTACTTATAAGAATATAAACGTGAAAGTTTGTGAGGATGTATGGATGTGTGGATGTATGGATGAAACTTGCTACTTGGATTGCGATGAAACTTGGTATGTTGATAGCTGGAGACCTGGATTAACACACAGTCTACTTTTATCCCGATATTCAAACAGCACCGGGACTTACGCAGGTGAAACCGCGTGGCGCTGCTAGTATTATAAACGTGAAAGTTTGTGAGGATGTATGGATGTTTGTTACTTATTCATGCGAAAACTACTAAACCGATTGTAATGAAACTTGGTATGTTGATAGCTGATGACCTAGATTAACATATAGGCTACGTTTTATCCCGATATTCCGACAACACCGAGACTTATGCTTGTGAAACCGCGGGGCGCAGCTAATAAGATTTACATTGGGAGTGATTTTTTTTTTCATAATATTCTTTTAACATCAATTCACTTTAAACTCTTCACTCGAGACACGGATGTCGACACCGGAATGCAGATGAACTTCAACGCTTCCTTATTTTGTTCTTTGCCCATAATTTTTTTATTATTTAAATAATACTATCTCATACATCAACACGTCATATTTTATATGTATACACTTATGTCATACATGTAATGTGTATAAAAACATAATAATAAACTATAATGTATAGTAAACATTCATAACCATAGATATACAATCCATACAAGACTCTCTTTTACTAATGCAAAAAGCTAAGTAATAACACAGCTGATTGTAATTTTATGACTAACTAGCAGTTCCCGCGCCGCTTTGCTCGCGTGTACATATTAAATATTTTGCGCGGAACCCTAATTCTTTTATAAAAATAAAAGTAGCCTAAGTTACTCCATATAGTACCAGCTATCTGCCAGTGAAAGTTCCGTGGAAATCGGTCCACCCGTTCCGGGGATTACCCAGAATAAACAGACAGACAAAAATTTTAAAAACTGATTTTTAGACATAGGTATTGTAGCGTCTGAACTCCTTCGACGCAGAGCAAACCTGGCTGGTATCGTAATGTTTGAAACTTGTCGATTCTGTGTTTTTGAATTATATAGATTCGAAATAAAAAGGGGAAGAGAGGAGAATTGCCGCAACGAGCAGACAGAGTGGACATCTGTCAAGTTGTGGTGTTACATCTATGAAGCTAATATAAAGTGAATGTATTTATTGTGAATCCATCAGTTTAAATATATAATTTTTCAGATTTGTTATCGCCTTTCAATTCTTCTTCTCTCACACTATAACGCCACGAACCTACTTCCTCTAGCCAAGCGAACCTTACAGTATCCGGCAAATAACTATATGGGCTATAAAAAAAGCTATTTTAATATTACAAACTGTTAATAATACATATATATATACTACTACAGTTCTAAAAGTCTATAAAACCTATTGTATTGTAGGACAAATTCCATTACCGTTTATACCTACACTCACACATATATAACAATGTTCTTAACAGCCAACGACACTTACAATTGGTTTTATAAATATATATATAAAAAGAAGGTTTAAGAAGTGTTGTTAGTAGTATTTTAAGGTACAAAAACAAAAATAAGGTTATTCGTAAACGTGAAATGCTTCTCAATGGTCCCATAGTCCATCTCGTTGCTTAGCATCAAATCTACATTTTTACGTAGATTTAATGCATTCGTGCCACACGTGGCAACCATATGCCTAAAATTCAAAATAATTCCAACATCAAGGACGTTAGTGTTATTTTTTCTGCATTTTATTTAATATGAAAAAATAAACCTCTACAAAAACAGCAATTACAAATTCAAATAAACTACAGGTTTTACGGATTATGCGTCTGCGTATCTGTATATGTGTGTGTCTGTCTGTGGCATCATAGTTCCTAAACAGATGGACCGAGTATGATTTCCTTTTTTGGCGAAAACTTTATCGAGTGTGTTCTTAACTATGATTCAAATATTATTCGATGACTCTTTTTGAGTTGGATAGATAGAACATATATTATGTAAGTCAGAGTGTCTGCTATTTAGACTCTAATCTAGATAAGCAATGGATGGGAGAAATTGCACTGGTCCAGTGAGAATGGTCAAATCCAATCTAATTTGCATGCAGCCGCGTACTAAATATCAATTTTATATATTAAAAGGATAGAATAGAGTTGATATTTTTTGACAACCGCTTTGACAACAGCTTAATAGCTCATAATCCGTTAGACATAAATACTTGAATTTTGTTTATTTATTAAAACCCCTTAGCGTTGACTAAAACAAATTTAATAAATACATCTTAAATAGTCATCGAGATATTGTCGTTTAAAAATCGGCCTTTTTATCACTGACTGACTTACATGTAGATCAAAAACCTAACCCACTTCCCGATGACCTAGAAAGTTGAAATTCGACGCCCAGCTGGGTTATTATATTTATGCAAAGGAAAAAATCAGAAAACAGTGAATTGTTACGATTTAAAATATTTTCCAAACAATAAATTTTTATTAATACCTAGCGCCTTTCAAAACTATAATAGCAATTTATTTTTGCAGGAGAATAGGTTCCATGATGAAAGGTCGCTGGTTATGTGACATCATTGCTAACAATATATTTTGACGTGGGAGAGCCATGCTTCGGTACGTACGGGCCGGCTCGACCGGAGTGATGCCACGGCCTTTAACGAAATAAAACCAAAATTAGTACGGATAGCAAGCGTATCGGCGTAGAAAAACTATACAACGTAAGCGCAGGAAATATGTTAATTTCACAGATCACCTTGGAATGATAAATAATAATAATTTCTTTACAAAAAGTAAAGATTATTTTTGTCGTAGTTCCGAAAGGTCTTGGGTGCCAAGGGTTCTTGTTGCTCGTCTAGATGGATAAGACGACGTCTTCGTGTTAAATATTCTCTTTATTGTTACGAATCAAGACGAGTTTGAATGGAATGCTAGTCACGTGCGACGAGTTTATTGTAGGTATTCACCCACTTTTTACACGCAGCCGTAAACAATATTGTTTACTCTATCAAAAAACTGTTCAGCACACTATACCATTCGAGGTGCAAAATGTATCATTCTGCATTTTCATGCCAATTTTTAATAAGGGGCTAAGTTTTTTTAAGTCTACATTATCTTTAAAACTATAAGTCTCCTTTTGAGAAGCTTGACAAATTACAAGGACTAATTGAAAGAAAACGATTATATGTGCAACTTTATTCAATAAAGTTCATTTATTTTGAAACCTAGCCTTGAAAAAAAACACAACTTTTTCAGAAACGAACAATTTAGTTCAGGAATTTTATCACTACGACGGTGTGTAGGTACACTGTACCTGTGTACTGTACTTCTGCCTTCTTCTTCTGAAATGTGTGTGAGCATCTAAGTGTGTTAATGTGTACTCAAAGGTTCTACATATTTGTCACAATGTTTAAAAATCTATTTCGCCGTTAGCAACGCACCATTAACGAGACACAAGAATGAATGAAAAATGCGTGGGATGTAAGCGCCTTTAGAAAGCTCTAAACGTAGTCCGTTAAATTTGAATGTAGCTATATATTAATGATCTAAACATTAAGTACCCGCTCAATCTAGTAATTTCACTGCTCACAAATAAA
Source organism: Callimorpha dominula (assembly GCA_949752705.1). Lineage (NCBI taxonomy): Eukaryota > Metazoa > Arthropoda > Insecta > Lepidoptera > Erebidae > Callimorpha > Callimorpha dominula. The sequence goes on from OX457007.1 coordinate 15,313,392, forward strand.
ATGACGAGGCATTAGTTCAAAGTAGTAATTTTAACAGACTTAAATACCTCTAATATTACTACTACTAAATGCCATCATATACCTACTGAAAAAAAAATCAAGGTAGGGGGAAAGTGAAATGAAAGGGACCAGTAAAAATACACCAAAAAAAAATTATATTATTTTTTTTATGTTATGTTATAATTTCACCGTAGCTTAGAAGTTAATTATAATAGGATTATCAGTCCATCCCATCTGGCACTGAACCCAAGCTAAATATTATACATAGTAGCTTTCATTCATGGTTTACAGAATACCTTAAACAAAAATCAATTTTTTTTTTAACGGGTAACATAAACGAAAACCCGTGATTTGAGTGCAGGACACAATAAACGCAAGACAGCTTATTAAATGCATGTAATTTAAATAGCTTTTCATTTAATAATACTTTTTTAGTAATAAGAAAACTTGAACACATCACTACTGACTTAGTTTCCAATTTTTGCTGGTGGTGCTGTCACAATAGGATGATTCCTCGTTCTATTTCCTTCCGGTTGTTCGCAACAGAAAAATCTTCAGAAATTTAATAATAATTCACCCCTTAAAATAAACTGACTAAATCGCTGTCATTATGTCACGTGCTTGGTTTAAATAATATTGTATTTTAGGACAATAAATTAATAACACTGAATTATATTTATGCAGGAGAAAGATGAGGCAGAAAAATTAAGAATTTAAAAGAACGAATATTCATCCAAGTTCCTTGGGACGAATAGAGTTGCTACAAACGTGTAACGAGTGCTGGTGTAGCGAGTTGTAAATACTCGCAAATGGTGCTTGACGAGTCACTTCCGCCAAGGGAAGATCGGGAAGTGACTACCGCCGCCCATGGGCACCTGCAACTCGACAGTCACAAGTGTGTTGCCGGTCTTTACGGTGATAATATCGGAAGGGGGGATGTGGGGTAGAGGGAGGGATTAGGGCCTCCGGTAAACTCACTCACTCGGCGAAACACAACCGCCAGACTACATTGTAAACTTAACCGGTTTGGATCCTCCACTGTAGCATCCGTTCCTCCACAATACCATATTTTAAATTTATTCCCTGTAAATCCTTTTGTTTCGTTTATATGTTACTGTCACTGGTCTTATTCACACACTCCTACGTAAATAACTCTAGGCTTATGTCAGATATAGGGCACGACAACAATACAACTAAATTAGGTCAATTAGGGTTAGCTTAACAATAGAGTTAACTTTACCATGACAAGATTTATTTACATGATTGTAACTATGACCTAAACAAGGCAAATATTATTACAACATAAGAAGGAAGGACTGTATATATTATGTATTTTATATCTATGATTTATGTACAGGGGTTCTAATAATATCAAGCCTTTTAAGAAACCTCGGTTTTCTAAAACTATTTCTAGACGGGAACTCGGAGAATGAGCAAAGTTTAGAGGGGTATTTCCTTAGATATTACTAATTTCTGGATCATCTTATCTCTGTCTTACTTTAATCGCACGTTTAAAGTCATGAGATCAAATCAACCTCAAATCTAACGTAAACGTAACAGGTGTATTCAGATAATTCTTATCTATATTATTATTAGTCTTAATACAACAAAATTGGCGGGGTATGAATAGGAACCAAATAGAAATAATAACGAATACAAATCATATTTTTTATATATTATTAATGAATTAGAAAACTACCTAAGCAAATCTCCGTAAACCTAACGCGTACAGCTTTCGTAACAGGGTGAAGTAGTCTACACGGTCATGCGCTTTCTCAAAATCAGTGAAGACCACGTCAACCTCGCAGCCATTTTCCATTTCACCCACGAAATAATCTGTGAAACAAGCCAAATTTTAAACCATGGAACGTCTTTGCATGAATCTGTGCTGAGATTCAGGTATGCCAATTCTAACAACTGGGTCAATATTATTAACAATAATTGGTTCAAAAACCTTGCCAACAGAATTTAAAATGGAGATAAGGCGGTAATTATCTATTTTAGATTTAGAACCTTTCTTATGAATAGGTATGACGTACGCCTTTTTCCACAGAGAGGGAAACTTGCAATTTCTTTAGTGAATTCTGAAACAATAGGGCAATGGGGTGCGATAAGCTCTCAGCGCACGATGACAAAAATACAGGAGGAATCTCGCCGCAACCAGCACCTTTCTTTTATCCAAACTTGAAAGGTGGTTAAATACCGTCTCTTTAGACACAGTAATGTTAGAAATAGTATCGCAGGCGTGGTAATAGTACAGAGGAGATTGAGGGTCAGTATGTGAGGAGGACTGACTTTTGTTACTAGACTGTAGATCTCCATCCGCGTTGGATTCCTATGTCCGCATTGTGTGCATACATTTTATATTATTAAATTATTTTGAAATATATGACAGATCCTAAACTTAAGACGTATGTTTAAATGTGTTCAAATGATTGAGAATAAGTAACTGTTACTTACTGGGAGCAATGAGTCAATGTTGTCCCTTAAGATGTTAGAACAGTAGGCAACCAGTTGCACCAGTATGAAGTTATCGTCCTGTCGTCGTCTCTGTTCCTTTCGCTCGTCTAATCTAACCTTACCGTATGGCGCATCACGCTTGTCTGCAACTTTTTACAGGCTCTGCCTAGTTTGGGATTAGACGGCCGTATGTGAGATGTGTCAATTTGTTATTATTATTTTTCAATTAGCAATAAAAATATCAGCAACTTATATTTGTAGCAGAAAAGCAGTATTGAGAACACACATTTTTATTTACACATTGTCCATTATTTTTTTTTCTTTTTTGACAGTTCGATAAGTAGTATTAGTGATGCTCCAACACGTCGCTAATTCGTTTAAAAATAACAATTGATTTTATTTATTAGGAAGTTTAAAACGATTTTATTAAAAGTTAATGTTAGTTAAAAGTAATTTAATGTATTATACATAATAATTGATTTATTAATGTGACTGAAGATATGAGTGACGGATCTAGTGTGTAACATCTTTCATTTGTTTATTACTCTATGTCTGAACTTGAATTTTAACATTTTGATGTCATTTATTGTAAACTAGCAACCCGCGGCGGCTCCGCACGGGTAGCAGAGACATCTTCAACAATCATCAACATATTTCAATCAATTTACTCAAAATCTTAACAAATTATACACCTAAACCTTTCTCATGGATCACTCTGTCTATTAGTAATCATTATGTCTATTAGTGAAAACCGCATGAAAATCCGTTCAGTAGCTTCTCAGTTTATCGCGAACAGACAGACAGACAGACAGACACGGCGGGGGACTTTGTTTTATAATATGTAGTGATAAAGTTAAATGAGTGAATTTGTTTGCTAGATTTCTTCTCACAAGGCTCAACCATTTCGAAACGGGCGGTTATAGATCGACACAGGCATATATGATATTATGTTATCCATTTTTTTCTTTAATAATATTACATTTAACAAAGCACGCTAGTGTTGCGGTGACTCTGTGTGTGTTTTGATCCATAATTTTTAATTTTAATAATATTTTTTTAAATTGACGATTTCAAATAATTGATGATCAATTTTATGAAATAAATATATTGAATTTAAATTACAATTATTCATAACTATGGACGAAAGGTATACGACTTTTAATATATAAAATAATATCGATTGTAACTATCTCTAATTTTTAATGGTTTAGAAAAAGTTACAATCGATTCACGAATATGCAGAAGAAACAATTGTCATTCAACAACTTATCATTAAGTACAATAGTAATAATCATTTACTTAAAAAAAAACTATATTTATGGTAACATAATGTCTACGAAGAGTAATAAATAGTACAATTGAATTAAATTAAATAATCAATATATGTACTTTTTTTACTCTGTATTTTGAAGTTTTATTTTACTTACTCTGGCAAAGTTACGCTCTCAAGCAACTGTCAAAAGAAAATAAATGAATGGACATAGTAGAAGTATAGTCAAATGTGTGTCACATTTGACTATAATATATTGAACCTTCAAATCAAGTATTATTATAATAACATGTTATTCGAAGGGATTGCTAAAACTGTTTAAAATGTTTTCAGTTCGAATGTGAATCAACCTTAACGAACTCAAGATGGCATCCGAGTGGCCAATATGGCGACTGCCATTTGCACCATTAGAATTTAACGAAATACTCGACAATCCGAATTTTGCGGATATATGTTGTCGACTCGAAATCATTAGTTTTTTATGTTTTATTATTCAGGTAAGGTTTCAATCGAGTCTACCGTAACCCTTGACCGAATTATTAATATAAATTAAAAACAACACTGGTTTTCAAAGTTTTATGAAGTTCTAGGTCCATATATAAAAGTATAAAATCCCTCTTATTTTGACACGAGGCTTACTGTATTCGATATTATATTGTATAAGAAAAAGAAGAGGAACATTTTCATGATAAATTCCAACTTTCAGGTAGGCTTAGACTCGTCTCGAATATTAACAGAAGAGAAAATATTCAGTGTTATTTTCCGGAAGGAAATGATACAATAATATTCTTACTGCAAATATTATCGCTTTTTTCCGGTTGTCTGGAACTTATGCGGAGTGTGTAAACTTTGGAATGTCTGCTTGAGTTTTGAGCGGGTTCACATTTACCTAAGATACTGTTCAAAGAAAAGTAAAGGATGAGACGTGATATATGAGTTGGGCAAATTCCATCGAATGAAATAAGTATGATGTTATTTTGAAATATACGTGTTTACTTATAATATTGTTTGTGTTCTTTAGAAAAGTCATCTTACTGACTTGCGTATAGAATTTCTAGACCTGCCATCTAAACTAATATTATAAAGAGGAAACATTTGTGTGTATGTTTGTAATGTTTTCACACAAAAACTACTGGACCGATTGCGATGAAACTTGGTATGTAAGCTGCTGGATTAACGCATAGGCTACATTTTATCCCGACATTCCCACGGGATCGGAACTTACGCAGGTGAAACCGCGAGGTGCTGCTAGTAAATAATAAAGGAGGATAGACGAAGATTGGCAAGTACTTCAAATGACTTTCATTCAATTTGTAATGATACAAGCAACTAAAGTAACACATGAGCGTAATTCATATGTTGTAACATACGAGTTACAAGCTATCGGTTACTTTATTACAAAGCAGAAGCTGAGTATATACATAGGATTTGACCGCAAAGCCGCGACATAAAGATAGGGTTTAAATCTCTAAACATTTAAACACTAAGGGGGGAAAATTTAAAAAGAAAACCAAAGAAGAACTAGAACCACCGCAAAAGAAAACTTAAAATTCTTTCAGACGTTAAAGTAAATTTTCCATTAATTGAAACCAACCACTTTTAAAGATTCCCAAGGAAATAGTAGACGCACATGAAAGGAGTAGGCACACTTTTTACGTGGGAGAGCCATGCTTCGGCACGTATGGGCCGGCTCGACTCCGCTTGATACCACGGCCTCACAGAAAACCGGTAGTGAAGCAATGCTTTCATTGCATTTCGCCGCGTGAGTGAGGTTACCGGAGGGCCTAACCCTTCCTGGGGTGCTGTCTAGAAAACCTCCACGTGGTGCACCCTGGAAACGCTGGCGATGACGCTGCCTTTTGTACCTCAGTTTTTGAGGACGGCGTCATCGCCAACGGCTAATATTCTAGTAAGGAGAGGAGGCCATTTTTCTTCGGCCACTCGGTCGAGGCTTGGTCCAACAGAGCGGGCGTGTCTGCCGATTCCTCTGTTGGCTCTTCGCTCTTTGGAGCTATGAGGATGAAAACCTCGGTAAAAAATCACGAAGGAGGGACCCTTCCATGGGTCGGAGTTCTCCGCTGTCCACAGTGGAGAAGGAGGGCGGGCTCGGCGTGCACTCACACTGCCACCGAGCAGGCATGGGAAGATTTCGTTTTCTTGCCACCGTCGGCATATCGTAATCCCGAAAGGAGTCGTGGTCATGTTTCGCGACACCGATCGGGGACGAGGGTCTTGGCTTAGCCGCCCGGACCGCGAGGAAGAAAACCTCTCTAAAAAATTACCCCGAATCTCGTGTTCTGGTGCGTGACCAGGGGATGCATGGCTGATGGGTAGTTCAGTCGCAAGCGCACTCCCAGCCGGGGGACCTGCGGCTCCCTCGGTTGGGTATAATAAACCTACGCTTGCCCGGGTATTGGGGGATCTCTGCCAGGGTGGACCTTTATTTCTCCCCCTCTCGTGGGTACAAAATGGTAAATGAACTTAAAAATCTAAACAAAACAAGCGAAGAAAAAAAGAAGGAGTGTAGAAGAAGGAGCAGACGGCTAGCGGGAGAAGCTGCGTCAACGGACGAGGAAGTCTCATGTGAGACCACTCGTTCGGTGGAGCTCCCAGAAGTCAATTTGACTCCTGGCATAGGAAGCATAAGAATGTCGGTGCGATCGAGGGCTAGTTCGACAGCCGACTCAGCCGAGGAGATGGAGTTGGAGGTGCGCGACACTGAGAGTCGTAAGCGCGGACGCTCAAGGGATGAGGATGGCGACACTTCGCTAGACATGTTGCCACCAAAAGTGGCAAGCACCCTCAGAGGGAGGTCGAGGTCGCGCACGCCGATCCCAGCTCCGGCAGGTTCCGCCTTCTCCAGGTCGGGCGCTTACACCCGGACCAGAGCGGAGGGTGAAATTGAAGCGGAGGAGGAGATTGCGGATCTCCTGCTGAAAATCCGGGAGCCGGTGGAAGGGGGTTCAGTCTCCCAAATACCGGTAACCATACAGGAGAGAGCGAACACAGCGGTGGCCATAATTAACAAAGTGGCCTCCACGAACCTTAAGGGTTCTTTTGTAAAGGCCCCGCTGTCTCTGGGGTCGTAAAGACCCTAATTGGTGACGTGGCGCGCCTTCAGGTGGCAAATGATCGGTTGGCGGGGCAGGTGGCTGAGCTCAGCGTTCAGTTCGCCCAATTTCGGGCTCAGGCGGTCTCCCTTGAGCGACCGGGCCAGGTAGAGCGGCAGCCTGCTCCTTGCGCCCCCTCTCCCTAAGAAGTTCCGGATTCCCACTTGCGTCAAGTTATTGACGCAGTGTGGAGGATGATGGACGGGCGCCTTGCAGGCCTTGAGGCAAGGCTACCTCCGGCCCCCATCGTTCGGCCGCCACCCGCGGGTGATAAGCCCAAGGCCGCATCGGGTCCGACGCCACTTCCCGTCTCAGGTGGCCGCGTCAAGGTGTCGTATGCGGCGGCGACATCAGCGCCAGTCTCTGCAGCTGTGCCGAAGGCCGGGCGACCGGTTAAGGCCGCAGCAAAAGCGGTGGCATCGAAGGCCGGGCAAGCCGCTAAGGCCCCGGCTGCAGCAACGGCGGAGTTTCCTCCGCTTTCCACTCCGGCACCTAAAGGGACCACAGTTGCTTCTGATGCCAAAACTGTGTCTGGCCCCTCCGCATCTGGCCCCCCCGCATCTGGCCCCTCTGCGTCTGGCCCATCGACGTCTGCCCCCTCTAACGACGGGTGGCAGAAAGTCGAGGGAGGCAAAAGGTCCCGAAAGCGGAACAAGAAGGCTGCCAAGAAAGCAGCCTCTGAACCGCAGTCGCCGTCGGTGGCAGTGGCCACCACCAAAAAGCCGCGAAAACTGCAGCCACCTAAGACAGCGGCTGTGGTGATCACCGTGTCACCGGAGGCGGCAGATAGCGGGCTATCCTACGCGGCAGTATTTAAGAAAGCCCGGGATAGCCTCGCCAGTGAATTCGGGGCTTCAGGCGTCAGGATGCGCCTCGCCCAGACGGGAGCTCGGGTCCTAGAGTTCCCCGGGGCTGAAGGTGTGAGGACGGCCGACACTTTCGCCGAGAAGCTGCGGGGTATCTTCGCAGCGACGGATGGTGTCAAGATCGCCAGGCCCACCAAATGCGCGGAGTTGCGTATTTCAGGCCTGGACGACTCCGTGACGACTGAGGATGTCCGGGTTGTGGTTTTGGAGAAAACGGGATGCACCCCGGACAGCATCAGGTTTGGCACCATCCGCCCCGGTCCAGGAGGCCTTGGCGCGGTGTGGGTGAGGTGCCCTGTAGCGTCGGCCAAAATCTTGGGTGACGCTGGCAAGGTCCTCATCGGTTTCGTCAACGCCAGAGTCACAATTCTGGAGGCGAGACCGATGAGGTGTTTTAAGTGCCTGTCCACGGGACACACCCGCGACAAATGCGCAATCTACTTTGACTGCAGCGGACTTTGTTTCCGCTGCGGCCGACCTGGGCACAAGGCGGCGGAATGTTCCGCCGCCCCTCACTGCCCTGCGTGTGTGGCGGGCAATCTGCCCGCCAACCATCAGATGGGGCAGGGTGACTGCAAGCCGCCCCGCACTTCTCGTCAAACTTCGGGGGCTAGCCAATCGGCCCAGGCTGCCACCGTTGTCATTCCGGCGTCGTCGTCGTCGCCCATGGAGGAGGTTATAGAGACGGTCCAATAAATGGACCAAGTCTCTAGCCTCCTTGTCCAGACGAACCTTAACCACTCTGCCGGTGCGCAGGATCTTTTCCTGCAAACCATGGCGGAGTGGTCGATCGGTGTAGCCGTAGCCTCGGAGCCCTACTACGTACCTCCCCGTCCAAATTGGATGGGTGACCGGGACGGCTCCATGGCAGTCATCAGCTCCACGGCGGCTCATTCCCCGCCCTTGTCGCTAAGAGACAAGGGTACCGGATATGTTACTTCCGAGTGGGGGGGTATCACCATATATGGTGTCTACTTCTCCCCCAACCGGAGTCTGAGCGACTTCGAGGTTTTCCTCAACAACTTAGAGACCTCGATGCGGCGACTAGCGTCTGGGCACGTCCTAGTGCTGGGTGACTTCAACGCAAAGTCCGTTGCGTGGGGTTCCCCCAGGACGGACGCACGGGGCGATGCCCTGGAGGAGTGGGCGGCATCGGTGGGCCTCTGTCTCCTAAACAGAGGCTCCACCAACACGTGCGTGCGACAGCAGGGGGGGTCGATAGTGGACCTCTCGCCGCACGAGTAAGGAACTGGCGTGTCCTGGAAGAGGTTGAGACGCTCTCGGATCACCTCTATATCCGATTCGAGCTCTCCCGGATCCAGGACCCCAGAAGGGGTCACACGGCGCGGCGTTCTTCCCGCTTCCCGCGGTGGGCTGTTACAAAAGTGGATAGGGACCTACTGGAGGAGGCAGCCATTATTTACGCTTGGCTGTCTCCGCGACCTCAGACTGAGGAGGCAGACATGGGGGCGGGCCGCTTTCGCGATGCGATTACGCAGATTTGCGATGCGGCCATGCCCCGCATCCGAGGTCGTCTGCCTCCAAGGAAGGAGGTCTACTGGTGGTCCCAGGAGTTGGCGGACCTCCGTGCGGCCTGTACTCGTGCCCGGAGGTCCTACACTCGCAGCCGGTGACGTCACCGCGAAGAGGGGGAGGAGGACCAGCTTCATGAGGAGTACCGAGAGGCGCGGAAAACTCTGAAGCTGGCCATTAGCCGCGCCAAAGAGGACAAAAGAAAGGAGATGCTGGAGGGTCTCAATGGTGACCCCTGGGGACGCCCATATCGCGCGGCGCAACAAAAGCTCCGCGCGTCGGGCCCCCCCCTTACGGAGACTCTCCAGCCCAGCTTCCTGCAGGAAGTGGTTGAGGGCCTTTTCCCGCAACGGGTGGAGCACGTACCCCCGTCGATGGCCCCCTTGGCCGGAGACGACGGGGAGAACGAGGAGGATGGTATTCCGCCCGTCACCGAGGCGGAGGTAGGGGCGGTTGTTCTACGGATCCGTTCCAAGAACACCGCCCCCGGGCCAGACAGGATCCCTGCCCGAGTGTTGGCCCTCGCCCTCGACCACATGTCCGACCGCCTCAGGGAAGTGTTCGATGCTTGCTTGGCGCCCGGGCGCTTCCCTGCCTGCTGGAAGAGCGGGAAGCTGGTCTTTTTAAGGAAGCCGGGACGGCCTACCGACTCGGTTGCGGCCTACAGGCCCATCGTGTTGCTGGACGAGGCGGGTAAATTGTTTGAGAGGGTCCTCTCTGCCCGCATCATCCGGCACCTGTGCGAGGTCGGCCCCGATTTGTCGGACGCCCAATTCGGTTTTCGAGCGGGGCGTTCGACGGTCGGTGCTATGTTGCGCCTGAGGGCCGTGACCGAAGAGGTAGTGAGCTGTGGCGGCGTGCTGTTGGCGGTGTCGCTGGACATCGCCAACGCGTTCAACAGTCTGCCATTTAGCTGCATCAGGGAAGCACTCCACTATCACGGAGTGCCAGGGTACCTGAGGCGGCTAGTGGCAGACTATTTAGATGAGCGTACCGTCATGTACGAGGACCGAGATGGAGTTTTGAGTCGTCGGCCCATGTCGTGCGGTGTTCCGCAGGGGTCTGTCCTTTCACCACTCCTGTGGAACATGGGGTACGACTGGGCCCTTCGAGGCGACTTCCCCCCCGGGCTCGGCGTAATCTGTTACGCCGATGACACTTTGGTCACAGCCCGGGGGGTAAACTTTCAGGAGGCGGCGTGCCTGGCCCCCAGGGGAGTCTCTCTGGTGGTCGGGCGCATCGAGGCGCTGGGTTTACGGGTGGCCCTGGATAAGACGGAGGCCCTGTTATTTTATGGGCCCCGTCGTGGTCCACCCCCTGGCGCCTCTATCGAGGTCAACTCGGTCCTCGTACCGGTTCAGGCCCACATAAAATATCTGGGCCTGATCCTCGACGGTAGGTGGCGCTTCGACGAGCACTTCCTGCAGCTTGCTCCAAGGCTGGTCGGCGCTGCGTCCGCCCTTGGGCGACTCTTGCCCAATTTGTGTGGACCCAGCGTCGCTACGAGACGACTGTACACGGGGGTTGTCCGGTCAATGGCACTGTACGGTGCACCGGTGTGGGCGGAGGCTCTGACCGCCCAGAATAGGGCGCGCCTCTGGCGCCCTTAGAGGGTGATGGCGGTTAGAGCCATACGCGGATACCGCACCGTGTCAACAGAGGCGGCGTGCGCGTTGCCCGGACTCCCCCGTGGGATTTGGAGGCGGAAGTGCTCGTCGAAGTATATCGGCGAACTTCTGAGTTCCGGGCGGGAAGCGGCAGTCGGCCCCCGCCCGAAGAGGTACGCGAATGGCGTGAGGCCGCTCGCCGAGCCACCATGGCTCGTTGGTCGTCCCGGCTGGAGGCTCCACGTGCTGGCTTTGCCGCCGTGGAGGCGCTCCAGCCGGTCATCGTTGAGTGGGCAGGGCGGCAGCACGGGACCCTTTCCTTCCGACTGACGCAGGTTCTTTCCGGGCACGGCTGCTTCGGGAAGTACCTGCACTCGGTCGCTAGGAGGGAACTGAGTCCCGCCTGTCACAGCTGCGACTGTGGTGAGGACTCGGCTCAGCACACGCTGGCGGTTTGCTCCGCCTGGGAGACGCAGCGTCGGGCCCTCACTGCAGTCATCGGAGGGGATCTCTCGCTACCGGCCGTCATACGCTCCATGGCCGATAGCGACAGGAATTTTACCGCGGTCGCCACCATCTGTGAGGACGTCATCTCGCAGAAGGAGGCGGCGGAAAGGGTCCGGGAAGACGATCTCCACTCGGACCTAATTCGCCGCCGGCGAACCGGGCGGCGGAGGCACGCTTACCAGCGCCTCATGCCGCCCTGAGTGTGGCCGCGGGTGGACGGGACGGGTTTTTCCCCTCCACCCGCTATAGTGGCCCCCCGCGAGGAGGCGGCATCCGCGTGTGCCTGGACGTCGCCTAATTGAGAGGTTTTTACCCGAAGGTGGTGCCCGCGCTTTTGCGGGCAGGCGCTAGGGGGGGTCCGGATGTCTTAATAAAAGCTGTTCCCGGATCCCTCCTATTTAAGGCGCAGTATGGCACACCGTGTGGTTTTAGTCGGTTCGATTCCGACACACCGCCCCACCGAAAACCCCGGTGAGGTGACGGCCCGAGGGGGTTTCCACGCGCACAAAAAAAAAAAAGGCCCTAACCCTTCCTTCTCCCCTATTCCCGTCCTTCCCCTCTCCCCCTCGCCCCTCTTACCACTCTTTCCCCCGTCCCCCTCTTCTCCTACTCCCACCTTAAGGGCGGCAACGCACTTGTGACTCTTGAGTTACAGGTGCCCATGGGCGGCGGTAGTCATTTACCATCAGGTGACCCGTCTGCTCGTTTGCCCCCTATACCATAAAAAAAGGAATAAAAAAAACGGGCAAAGTGTGAGTAACACTTTGGATAAATAGTAGATAATTTATACATCGAGGATTTTGTGTTTAATTAAATTATCGACATTCATGACAGATGGTGTTTACACAGGTGACAGTTATCGTTATTGATTTGCTGGCAAAACTCCTCTTGCAGTACAATGAATTATATCATGTCATAGGCAGCAAAAATTGATTTCTTATTCCTAAATTAATGCATTGTGAGTGACGAAAATTTTTAGTTTTCTAGAAAGCTACTTTCCATATATTTTCAAAGTATTTTTATTTAGTCGAGGTTGTTTCGCACTAATTTTTTCACATGAATTGTAATTTAAATTTTATTGATAAAGTTATTATGATTTCTTAGTACTTTTTGTATAGTTCTATCAAACGACACTCCGTTGATTAGGCATGTGCAGTCAAATTTATTTTCGTTTTTAATAACGTCGCTAATACGATAATATTAATCTTAGTTGTATGTATAAATTTTTCTGTTACACTACTAATTTTATATAATCTTACTAATATATACTTTGTGTCCCGGAAAATGTACGGTTCCCGTGGGATGTATTTCACCAAAATTTCCACGCGAAAGAAGTTATATTTCTTAATAGCCAATATTTTTATAATAGCAGTTTATAGAATAACCTATAAATTGTATATAGTTGAAATCTTAACATTTTATTTTGCATTTTAACAGAAAAGTGTTTTTGAACACTGATATAATAATTCTATGCATTTTAGATTTACTGAAAACTTATAATTTAGCAACGACTGTTGTCATAGCAACATGATTATGAACTTTTAGTAATCCACAGCAAAGCACCACTTGGTAGCGACGAGCGTTGAACGAACGAACTTGTTAATTCGGCAGTCGTAAGTTTAATAAACGGATCAACGCTTCATCGACTATCAATAGATTAGTCAAATCCCGAGTTCCGGTTTAATTAAAAGTCCAGTATGTTGGTACGTTGATACGTTCTTGTCGATTTTCAACGTGACGACACCACGTAAACATATCGTTAGTCAACTACGTTCATTTGTCCGCTGTCCGTCGAACACGCCAATTTAAGCTCTAAACTTAAAATGTAGAGTTTAGATTGAATAGTATAATGAAGAAAAGGATATCGTTGTGTTAGTTTTAAGTATGCAAAAGAGTAAAGAGATGACCTGGGTTAACGATGCGAGACAAAGAGGTTGAAGGGATGTTGTTTACTAAACTTTCTTTTTATTTTACCTATTTTAATTGTTTATTCATTGTTTAACGTCATACAGTGGCAAATAATTGAATAATAAGAACTATATGTCTATGATATGTTATTTTTGTGTACAATAAAAAATATAAATATGAACATGACAAAATTATATTTTTAATGTTGAATTTTCCGTTTATTTTTTAATTACTTAATGAATTTAAAAACACAATGTGTAAAATACTAGTTTAATAGACTAACACCAAGATCGACAAGCATAGATGTGAGCGATGCTTTAGCCTATACTATTATTTTGGTTCGATCAACTGCAACTCTAGCCTCTTAATCCAGACACGAATTATTTTTAACAGTAGATTTTGTAACTGAATGAAGGTAGATGTGCACCTTGAATGATTTCTATGTTTAATAGGTTCAAACCTTCAACGGTATCACTGAGTGATTTTTATTTTTTAGTACGTTAGCTTTTGGAGCATTTCAATAAAATGAATTTCAGGTGGCATCAGCTTGCATCCTGTTTATCTCTCGTGTAACACTAACACTATTGTACCTGAAGATCTGACTTTTAAAAAGAGTGGCCATGAGTTTCTTTGCCAGTATTCTTGTCATAAGGCCCTACGCATTTTGGAAACTGGAAGTTATAGATCGACACAAACAGGCAGTAGATTTTGGTGTTTTTCACCTAATTTACCTTGACAATCCAGTACATGCTGTGGCGTCTGTTTGTGCCGATCTATGATTTTAACTCTAGCTTCAATTTAACGTTCATAAATGTCACTTAGTATCTTAATTGAATAAATGAATTTGAATTTTAATTTGAATTAAGTTTACACGCAGACTAGTTAAGAAATTTAACTAGTTGATCGACTCGTTGTTTCGTTAACGTTTTATAGGTTGACGACCCATCGCTACCGGTCGGTCATACTACATTACTACAACTAGCAGTTTTTTTTCTGCTGATGAAGGTCACAAGGGTTGTATGGAATTAGGGTGTTCAAAGTGTTCTTTTATTAAAAATAATATTTTTTTAAGAAAATGGAAAATTTATAAATTATTAATTGCGCATCGGACAAGATGACGATTATATACGACACACCTACAATGTAATATAATATACTTAATGTTATGAGTCACATAACAGATCGATTTACACCTTGCTTTAACACACACACGCACATGCAGTCACGTACACGCACAAATTTCAACTTTATAAAATTTTCCTTTCTGGACAAAATTTCAGTGTTGACCGGTTAATAACTAAATAATAGTCTTTGCTAATAGTCACATGCTGTGATTGGAATAACTATATACAGACTACGTATTAATAACCCAGTTATGAATATGAATAAAGAGAATATACTCGTCCGCATCAAACACATTCTTTTCTTCTCAGTTCTAAAAAGTAAGAGATTTTTTTTTGTTTTTAACTGCAATAAGTATACTATGTGGTAGGTTATATGTTTGGTTTTTGTTAGCTTTTATATCTAGCATTATTTTATTGATTGAAGTACAAAACCAATTGAGCCCGATGTAACCTTTCAAGTAATATTCAATTCCAATAAACGTGTCCCACGTCAAATCAATTCGCGAGGCCAAAGTAATTACTTTCTAAGCTTCATACGAGTATATACATAGAAGTGTCATAATGTAAGTTAGGTACTACACAAAGACGTAGGTAGCCAAATATATTATCGAGCAATGTAAATGTTGCTTGAGCTGTTTAACCAGCCTTTTCCACTCTTTGTAATAACAAAACAAGTTACAACTCCAAAATCGCAGTAGTATTATAATAAAAAAAAAGCATTGTACATTATCAGAAATAAACAGTTATTAAAAAAAATTACTTCCGACAGGCTGCAGGTAAAAATCAATCTCATGAAATAACGTTATTTTCTTGATCGTGACATTATATACTTGCTATTTTCATTTTCAATTGCAGAAAGTGTCGTAAAGCTGTCGTAAGCTTCGCGAAATAAGAGTACATCCGACTCTGTTTCTTCTTATTTTACTGCCTAACCACAGAATACATAATAGTACAGGTAGTCTTACTGCTACTGAAGAATTCATCTCCTGATTATTATTTTATAAATTTCAATAGAATCTGTCAAGCTCTTTCAACTTCAACTATCGTCACGTTCTTTCTCTCTAAATAATATTGCGTAGTTAATTAGTTACATTGACATAAGGAGTTGAAAAAACTTCCTAATTCAGCTTACAACGCTACATGCTTAGTAAATCAGAGATTCTTTGCTCAGTGTTACATTTATCTATATTTTACTAGTTACTTCCGAGATACAGGACAGGCTAATGACAATGTTGGGTCAGATATCCGGCTATCCGACTGCAAGGTTGGCCGGATGTCCGGTATCCAGCTAAACAGCTATCAGTTTCATTTCTAATTATTGTTCTCTTTTATATTACAAATAATTTCAAAAAACAAATCCAGATACTGATTATTAACCCGTGGGTCTACACTTATTTGAATAATACAATATCAATTCGATGCATTTCTACTTCACGTCACTTTAGTCTTATAGAAGAGGTAAAAAACGCTCTCTCTAGCAATTAATATACAACTATTTTTTTGGCAGAGTTTATTAAACAAATATCTACTAAACAATCCTACGAACAATATCAGCATATCTCAGTACAATAGCAGGCCTATGCCACTCGATGTACTTACGTGCGCTAAACAACTATCGGCCGCATGCGCATTCGAATGATAAACCATTCGAATTATACAATTTATTTAATTAATCAAGTGTTTGTAAGTAATTAATAATGGTTTACCGTTCTTATTAAATATTTATAATAGTAAAGAAAATACGTAATTTTGAAATGGTTTTAAGATTATATTTATGGAAAAAATATATACTTAGGTAAGTGCTAAATACCTTATCTTTATAATTTTAAAGTAAATGATACTTTATTAGTTTATACATAAGAATGCTATAACTACAAGAAATAATATCTTTAGTACCTAGGTACCTTATTTTTTTATCCAAAAGCGCGTCCAGCCGACCAAAACTTTTCGTTTTTAGATTTTGTCGGCACTATTGTCGTCAAGGACAACGACGCATCTACTCGTGTAGAGAATTACACGAAAAGATTTGGATGTAGGTACTTACTCAACTTTAATTAATCAACAATATGCATACGCAACATTGTTCTTAAGATTTATCACTACATCGCATCTATACTAATATTATAAAGCTGAAGGGTTCGTTCGTTTGGTTGAAGCGCTAATCTCAGGAACTGCTGGTTCGAATTAACTATAAAAAAAAGATATAAAAGTATAGTAAATAGAAAGTGAAACTAAAATAAGATTGATTTACTGATACAAAGATACCTATAATTTATCGCTATACATATATTACCAACTCCCCTTTCGCTGCAAGAATTGGTCTCACAATTATACAAAAACCAATTGTTAATCCCCGTTAATTTAATTGTATATCTTAGTGTAACATTATGGAATAATTTAGGCTTCTATCCGTTTACTTGACATTCAAGAGAGTCCATTATTTTATTGTGGGCGTAGTCAAAGAAATTTGAAGTCAACAAAGCTTCCAAATGCTATGATAATAGCCATAAGGGTCTAGTAAATAAACCACCTTAATAGACACTATTACTGATATAGTTTCTAAACATATACTATATAATTTTAGTACATCAACTGCATCGTTATCTCCACCATTTACTTTAAAATACAAAGCTGTTTTGTGTATCTTAATATTAGTT
Organism: Callimorpha dominula; assembly: GCA_949752705.1. Taxonomy (NCBI): domain Eukaryota; kingdom Metazoa; phylum Arthropoda; class Insecta; order Lepidoptera; family Erebidae; genus Callimorpha; species Callimorpha dominula. Next base: position 15,330,434 of record OX457007.1, read on the forward strand.
TTACATGCACGTTCGTTCTCAAAATCACGTTTTATAGATATAGGCAGTTTCTCTTTGTAGTATTTCAAAAGTATTTTATGAACACTTAATTTAAACGTAGGCGGGGGCACGGACTCCCGGATGAATAGGTATTAAATTTATGGATTCATTAGCTGCTCCGCCACCTTCACATCGCATTACATCAAGAAAAATATTCCATAAACCATGGTTTTGCTGCTTTCCTTGAGAGCGATGAATTATCAAAATCGAATTACCTTAAATAATTAATACCTTTTTTAAATACGTGATCGCGCTAATTCCCGTTAACATAGATAATTAAAGAGTTTTTATCTACTGATTTTAAAACTATATAACCTTTACTCACAAATGTACTGAAAAAAGTCGTATTATACTTGGTACGTCTTTGTTTATAATTCTAGTGTCTTATTAATAATATGTATGTCTTTAGGCTTCTTCATAAAAGTCATTAATTTTTTACACGTGCATCATTCATAACTTCTATTAGTTTTCCATGAACATCAATCGTTATTTAATTGCTGCTAGTTATGTAAATAAGGCTGAAGTATTTAATTTTTGACTTAGAATTTTACTAATGAACTAAAGGATCGGTTCAGTAAATAACTTGAATCACAATTATTTACTTGTGGCACATCAAGTGCGATAGATGATAGCGTCATATGGCTAAAACTGCAGACGGGGCACTTAAGATCTAAAATTGTAATAAAGTTGGAATTTCACCTATCGTTAAGATAGTAAATTCTTAGTTTAAAGGCGGATAACCGGTTTTTATTCGTTACTATTATTATACTAAGGAATTTTTTCTGTTTATATATTTTGCGCGGAATTCTTTTTTCAAAATAAAAGTAGCCTAAGTTACTCCTAATAACACCAGCTATCTGCCAGTGAAAGTCCCGTGGAAATCGGTCAGAAGAGCCAGAACAAATAGACAGACAGACAGACAAACATTTTAAAATCTAATTTTTAGGCATAGGTATCGTGCAAATAACTGCAAAAACTAAAAAAAAACTATTATTTCGACATTACAAACATACACTTTAATTTTATTTATTTGTATGTATTGATACACTCGCAGACTCCTTTACATTGTCATGCATTATTCAGAAGGAAAAATGGAATATGAATCATTATTTGTACATTACTTACAGAATCTATACAAAGAAGCTTAAGACAAAAGGACCACTAATAAATAATACATACATAATATTGGTTTTGGAAGAAGTTTTGTCAGTAGATACGTAGATACAAAGTGGGAAAAACCGAGTGCATTTTTGTGCCAATGATTTTATCATAAACCAGTTTTATAAAGGTTAAAACAAGTTTGGAGTGTGCCGGGCGCGCGTGGCGCGACGTAACATATATTAAGAAATTCTTTGTTTACAAACACAACAACTTTTAAACGAACTACTTACGTTATGTTTATTATCAACCTGTTATTTTCTTACTCCTAGACCGAAATAGCAGACGTATGTGGAAGCATAAACATATCTATACAACTGAATGAAATTGAAGTGTCTGTTTGTAACGTCATAACAGCTTTGTACAGATGCATTTAGCATCTGAATGTTTAAACGGTAATACGGTAAAACGGTGGTAAAAAAAACATTTTTGTTAAATTACTGTCTGTCTGTCAGTCTGTTTGTCTGTTTGTTACTGGCTAATCTCTTGAAGGGATGGACCGATTTCTACAAATAAATCTTTTCCCTTGAAAAAAATACAACTTTGAAATCGTCTTGTAACTTTTGCAATACCTTATTTTAGACTTTTAAATTTATTTTGAGCTCACGGCCCCTTTTTGATACGGTCGGAGTAAATGAGGTCACTACTACATATACCCATTTCACCGTTCATGCACTATTGACTTTCATATTTTAACATTAACATATTAAAAGTGTTTTTAATTTGACATCAACATAAATTAGATATTAAACAACTAGATCCTCCGTTATTCTTCGTTTTGTTTCTGATCAGTTCAAAAAAATCTTGCAGAAGTTTAGTCAATTTGAATTACCAAAAAAAAAAAACACTAATTCTATTATGTCACAGCCACCAACTTAGTATACTACGCTAGTATACTGAATCTATGGTCACAACTCTTCTCCCGTTATATGCAAATGTGACGTAATATGAAAACGTCATGAATAAAAACAGACTAAACACTTTTTAAATTAAGAGTGTGACGCACGTACGTGCCGTCGCGTAACTTTGCTAACGACCCTACAAATGTAATTACTTGTTACAAATTTTATGCGAATTGTAAATTGAACACTACTGAAAGTTGAAATCACAATGACGCATGAGAATTTAAATTGTTTGTTAGGTAATAGAAATCATTTGATAATTATGTTAGATCTAAAAAAAGTAATAGTTACTCAAAGTCTTTTTATTGAGGATTGAGTGAATAATTAATATGTTGACGGGAATTATCGCAGTCACGTATTTTAAGGGCATTACATGTATAAATTTGATTTGCCAGATGTTTCAACCAGTTTGCACTTTGGCCAAAAGTTTAAAAGTTAGTATAGTAAAGATACACAATAGGCAGTTTCTTTATGTAGTATTTTACAAGTATTTTATGAAGTAATTAATAAACACATAATTTAAACGTAGGCGGGACACGGACATGGACTCCATCGAAATCGAATTATGAAAAGTGATGATTCATATCAAAGAATATGAGGTTTTACGAATAAACTAATTTCAGAAACTCAGTGATAAACTAAAAGGAAATCATTTACGACGATCGTCCTTACGTAACTTCAAAGTTGGTTAAATAACTTAGTATACCTATGCGTTATGATACTTTTTTTCGGCGCCAGCGGTTTAGTTGTGGTTCTCATCGGATCCCAATAATCCTAGAAAGGCGTAGCTAATACAATATGTGAAAGAATATACGAATATACAATCTCCAATTGGTAATTAAATTTTCTTTGACAACCCTAAATAAACATTAATATAATATATTTGTTAATTATTTTGTAATACGTGTTTCTGATTACCTTTACATCTTGTTTCGCTCCGAAATCAATCTTCAGGGCGGTTAATTCATTCTGGTAGACATGTTTATGTAGAATAATGTATAGTAATGTATATTTATAGTATAATAAGTTGTTATTTCGAATTAATTGATGGCATGTTGCTAAATTTATTCACGCATTTATTAATTGAAGATAGTGTGTTATTTCTCTTGTTAAAGGTTAAGAACATTTTGAATCCATTACCTCGCTTCTAACCGTGATTACGTAACTGTGTACGATCATAGTAGAAATGTTTATATAGTATTCTAAATCATTCACATACCTAGAACGTATATATTATTATGTAAATTACAGTCGCATAAAATTATTATCATGTATGTAGATAGAAGGTTTACTATAAAACTATTATATCTAATATTTTCTCTAATTTAAGATGAATACATTTTTAAATATGGGTTACAAAATAATGGATGTAAGTAGTAGTATAGTTTCACCATATTTCACCAAATGGGTATGCAATTTTTACAATGTTTAAAAGGGAAATTACAAAATACTTTAATCTTCATTTTCCAATTCAAAAATATAAATTAAATATCAATTAAAATAACAAAGCCTATAGTTTAAGATGTTAATCATAGTACAGTTTATGTAAGTTGTATTGTAATTAAATGTCAGTAATATAATTTAAATGACAGGGATATGATATAAATGTCAAAACACAACTATTTTAACTTAATAATAATAAATCACCTTAACTAGGTATTATATATGCATGCGGTGTTAACCTTTAACTAATTGTTATACTTATGTAACTAATAAGTTTGTAAAAATGTTCCTTATAACAATTGAAGAACAGTTAGCCTATGTGTACCTAAACAATATATATTTTTTTATTATCCTCAGGAACCTTTAATCTAAAACTGTATTAAACCACAGGGTGCTTCTCACTATATGTAATATTTATTGTCAGAAGAGCTATACACGCGACACGATGTTTAATCCACTAACTATCTAGGTCTTGGCTACCACGGTCTCCGAAACGCACTCGAAATATAAACACGCTGCATTGCCTGGCTCTCATCTGATACACAGCATAGGTGACTAACCTTTTTAGTCGTGGACTCCTAATAATAACGTTTATATTCTGTAAATAACTCTCTGGAAGAACAGGTTTCCTACGGATGAGGTCAAGGCCGCACCAGTTTACACCATAAATAAACCCAATAGGCATACTGTTGTAAACCAAGTTTGCTGTACAATCCGAACCATGTTCAACAAAATACATTAACTCATCATTCTATATACTGATGTTAAAATACAGATACAAATCTATACTTATAATAAAACTGTAACAGGTTCAATTCTGTACATAGAAGATATTTTTTTTCTTTTTCTGGGGATCTCTTTTTTTTGTTGCATAGAGTTTTGTGGCTGTTGTTTACACTCAATTGTTTTCTAACAGCTCTAGTTTGTAAAATACAGCTATTAATCATATTTTTGTACTAGTATTACACTTAACTTTCATAAAACCGAGCTGTTTTTTTTAAGATTTTTTTTTACAATGTTTACGCCAAAAAATATCTGTAGAAACAACCCCAACTAGTTTTGTAACACCTGTTTCAAATATACATTATTCCCGAACGAGTCCTACACGAAAAACAAATGGGTACTTGTCCCACGGCCAAATGACGTAATTATTTGGAGTGTAAGAAATCAAAACAACCTTTTTTGTACGCTCCAGGTTGTTGCACCGCCAAAACTGTATAAAAAATCCTGCTTGGAGGGTTCCCCCTTTCAGGAAGAGTTGCAATGCCTTATAGACAACATATTGCTGTTTTCCGACATAAACGAGAACGAAGTCTCGGGGGACAGCTAGTTCTACAATAATATCGGCATTATAGTAGTATATCACACTTCATTATGCAAATTCACTAGAACTACTAGTGATTTGGAACCAATAATTGCTTACATAACACACGCGAATTTCGAAAATGTGTATCACGCAGATTGTGTTAAAGCACCTGTTCCAATGATAGCGAGTAGCGATTTAATACCCATTGGAAATTACATAGTTTAAATTTAAACAATCGCAAGGTATATTTTTATCCCAACAAAAATATAACTATAATTGTTACCTGCATAATTAGTCAAATAACAACATTTTATACTGACCGTTTCAAATTAGATATCTTTATTTCATAATAGATAAATAGATTGACTTAAAATTGCATTATGTTAGAGTTTTTCCTTGCTTAATATGCTAAACATAACTAACTGTGTTTAGAATTTGAAGCTTGCGTGTCTGCTAGAAGTAACTTAGAATTTTATGATCGGTGAGTAAGTATTGGTTTTATACCCTCTTGGTCATTGAATATTCAGGATTTTAGCTCTATCCACAATGAAATTACAGGGAAGTCGAAAATGTTCTGAATGACTTCGATAAAACGATGGAATGGCTGTGCTGCCTTCTTTTTGCTCGACTGCGTGCCCCAGATATTTGATAATTTATATATTATGTAAATATAAGATGATACATATCTGTCCTTGAGAGGCCTTAGACTTCTATTGACTACTATCCCTAACAAAGAGTCTTTATAAAGTTCGGTATGAGCTCAATGTATGAATAAGCTAACTGTTGTATGGTATGGTTTTATTAACATAAAACCAGACTACCATATAAGTATGGTATTCTAAATTTAAACAAGAAACATCAGTTAGTAATTCCTGCTGTAAGGTTCTATCTGAAATGATAAATCTAATAATATTCTAAATTAGTTGTAATCGAAATTAATACAATAATAATGATCCAAATAAATAGAGAGTGCTTCAATTGTCTTTACTTACTGGTGGTCTCTTGTAATAAATATTTTAGTTCCTCTCTTTTATAAAGGATTCCACTTTTACTTACTGTACTACTGTTCTAGTTACAAAAGTAGTCACATAAATCTAAACTAATATTATAAAGCTGAAGAGTTTGTTTGTTTGGTTGAACGCGGTAATATCTGGAACCACTTTTTCGAATTTAAAAGTTCTATTAGTGTTGGATAGCCCATTTATCGAGGAAGGTTATAGGCTATATAACATTATGCTATGATCAATAGGAGCGGAGCAGTGACCATAAACGCAGGTGAAACTGCAGCGACGGCTAGTTTGTAGTAAGTTCGAAACATAATTTATTTGTTCTTGTACTTCAATTAATAGGTGTGCAATGTTACAATTATCCAAAACATGTTCAAGATACCGTTAAAATATTCTGTTATGCCACATACCATTGGTAAAATCAAATCTTTATAGAATGGAAATTCGCTTATTTTTTCGGCTGCAATGGTAAAAGAGCCTAAATAAATATGTTAATTTTACAAATCAACTTCATTTCATGTTTATTGATAAATATTATTCCATATTTATTCTACATATATTCATTTATTAGACGTTATTTACAAATTTGTAAGTCGATCATCTCCACTATGACTGATATAGACGTCACAATTAAGATTCAAGTCGTTTACGCTATTGAAAATTATATTCTTATTAGAAATTACTTGTCACAGTGATATTTTAAACGGAAATCGCTGCGGTCAGCCATAAGTTGCGGAATAATCTTCCGTCACTTAATACATTATTGGCAATGTGGTTTAACATGACAGTTGATACGAAAACGATTTAAGAAAAAAGGTCAGCTAGTACATTCATTATAGCTGTGCAAAATAAAATTTAATACAGTTCTTCGGGCAATAGTCTGGAACATAATAATAATAGTAATACATGCTCTTTATTGTACACCAAAAGCAAAGAAAAACAAATGTACAGGAACAGATATTACATACATTAAATGCATAATTGGCGGCCTTACCGGAAAAAGCAATGTCTTCCAGGCAGCCTTTGGATAGTCAGGAGTGTAATAATTTGCGTGGATAGTTTTGGTGTTAAAAGGTCAAAGAAGATATTATTCATTTTACGTCAAACAGTTAGAGATGTTATAGCAACTAGTATACTTACTACTCTTTCTAAGATCAGTATAGTGTTCCGGTCAAATTGTGTTATGAGGACGACTACCAACAACTATTAATAAATGTGTTTGCTCCAAGCCCATCAATAATTTGTCACAGATCAGATCTGATTTATGTGCGCACGGAAGGCAAATATTAGACACACCATCTATCTGTGTTGTGCTATAAATTATGTCAATGTAACGGAAGACATAACAATTGGTAAACAGTCATACATAAAGTGTTGCACATACTTTTTCAGGGAATGTTACATACAAGCCCCTTCGTGTTGCGTTAAATATAAATGAGAACAGGCGTACGTGCGTGCTGGTAGTAAAGTTCTTGGATTCAGTGAACAAATGATAAAAAACTTAGAATATGTATCTGTCCCTGGTATATAAATATTTGAAAATGGTTGAAGCAAAAAGATTCTGATACGAAGCCTCAAAAATCACAAAAGTATTTATTTGTCACGATTCGGTGTCACACTGATCGAAGTGCTTATTAAATTATTTAGCACCAAGTTCCTTAGAAAATTTTACGGATTAATTTCGATCAATCGAAATCACGAGTTGGAGTTGTAGTTTCTAATAGTAGGTATGTCATGCCATACCAAAGTATTTTTTTAAACATTGAACGATTAAATTGATTGTGTTATGATTTTATTTAGTTGATTTGACACGCCTTTTATTGTAATTAGCAGTTTGAGCTGCTTGAACTTAGTTTTTAAACATGGATCTTTGTTAGGTTATAAATTTTATTTTCAAAGACAAAGACCTTTTTATTTGTTAAAACATGAGTATACCTAGTAAGATGTTTAATAATTTTGCTATCATATATCATTATATATTATCATGTACAATTGCGTAAAGGGTTATGCAATTCACCTCAAAATAATGACAATTAATAACAAGTCGAATGACTGAAAATCGAAATACGAATAATTACGCAGTGTCATATACTTTCGTCATCGAATAGGTACTTCATCGGAAAATAATGTTTAAGAAAAACAACCGATATACCATAATGCGTCATTGCCTGCAATGTGGCACGCGTCGAGTGCGTAAGTACATATTTTATATTCTTTGTTTGAGCAAAAAAAAACATAATATATAGCCACATGGTCCTCAAGTTAAATAGATAAATTAAACTTTATTTTTTAAAATTGAAGTAAGTAAAATAAATAGTGTTGCCTGTAGACTCTCTGTATTTGTTTGCATTGGCAGCATACAAACGTGAGACTATCTGAGATCGTACGTCTAGCCCAGTTAAGAATGATATCGATTTATCTAGCTGCGATAAACATTTATTCGGAAGCAGAACAGGAAGATAAAACCTATTTCATCACCAATAAATGTTACACGACTTCACCGTTCAATAACTCATAACAGTACCATGATATTCGAAATATAATTTTCTAACATGTTTACTTTTATTATTCAACATTAAAAGTAATGTTATAATTTTATTATTTAGGATTTTTTCATGAGAATTTTCCAAACAAAGACTGACTTATAATTTTGTAACCTCTCGATTTACTGCAATGATCATTTGCTTTGTGTCTGGTTGTAATTTATCTATAAGTAGCAACCCGCCCCGGTTTTGCACGGGTACAAATTATACACCAAAACCTTCCTCAAGAATCACTCTGTCTATTAGTGAAAACCGCATGAACATCCGTTCAGTAGTTAGTAGTAGAACAGACAGACAGACAGACGCGGCGGGGGACTTTGTTTTATAATATGTAGTATTTAGGTATGTATTTAGGAATACATATTAGTATGTTTATCAGCAGTCTGGTTACTATAGCACAGGTTCTGCCTAGTTTGGGATCAGACGGCCGTGTGTGAGATGTGTCAAATTATGGAGAACAAATGATCATGCTCATCACACAATTATTTGTTCTGGGTGGAAATCGAACCCACGACGTCTGGCTCAGCAGTCAGGGTCACTAACCACTAGACCATCAGGCCAGTCCATACATATATTTATAAATACAGTTATAGAACAAGAAGATCCAAACTTTTAAACTTTCGCGTTCCATGATAACATTAACTATGTTGACGGGAATTAACGCGCTCACGTATTTAAAAAATATTACAGTAACTACAGGCCTGTCACCACGGCCAGTGCAACCTGGGGGAATTTTAGGCAAAGCAAAGGTATGTAATAGCTTTTAAATACGTGATCGCGTTGATTCCCGTCAATATAATTATATTAGAATAAAATAGAATATTTATTTAAAGTATCTATAACTCAGTTGTTAGTATAATTTAACACTTTATTAGTATTACAGTATTTTACTATATTAAATGCATGGCAGACACTATCGCCAAAACAATTCCATCTAAGCTGAAATATTGACAGGTAACCGGTGAAGTTCTTTTTACATTTTCAGACTATTTATTTTCTGTTCGGTTACAGTAGTGTGAAATCTTATGTTACACTGAGACTAAACAAAGCTCAGAAGCAAACATTTATTTGTTTCGGGGATGGACCTCAGTATTGACCCGGGGTAATCTGTTAGGTATACTGAAGGGGCCCATAGTTTCTAGGAAGCGGCACTAAATGACTGACTACAGCAAGAGTCTCCCAAGCGGTCGGACGAATCGAGACGTTAGGTCGTCACAGTTGCTTTATGACGATTTTCTGCGAGGAGAACATCTTGCGCAAGGAGGAGGTGACGGTGTGGATTCGGTAGAAAAATTTCCAGGCGAAACCTTTTCACTCGCGCTCTCATGCGTACGCTAAGAGTGGCCGTGGGTATGTAGAAGCAGAGTCTCCCGTGAAGGGGGTGTCTGGACATCGCCCAGTTGCCGTCTGCGACGGTCAACTCATAACTGGCGCTGTGAGGCACCGTGTGGTTTTTGTCGGTTTAAGCCTGATATACGGCATCACCAATAGCCCGGTGAGGTGAGCTTCCACACGAAACACAAATGATTATTGTTACCACGCCCAAACTATGTAGTTATTTCACGCATAAGCAACCAAAACAACCTTTTTTGTACGCTCCAGGTTGTTTCACCGCCAATACAGTATAAAAAATCCTGCCTGGAGAAAGAGGTGCAACGCCTATTATAAGCGAGAAATTGTTGTTTTCCGAAAAAACGCGAACGAAGTCGCGAACACAGCTAGTCTATAATATGTATGTATTTACAGTAGTATAGTATATTTAATGGTGAAATAATTATTTAACGGTGCTCTAGTCAGCCGTCTCATTTGTCGAGTCGAACATGACGGGGAATGGCTAATAAGTAAAAGTACATCTTAGCTCCACCACATCCTACTTATATTATAAACGTGAAAGTTTGTGAGGATGTATGGATGTATGTATGTATTGATGTTTGTTACTCTTTCACGCCAAAACTACTAAACCGATTGCGATGAAACTTGGTATGTATATAGTATAGCTGGAAACCTGGATTGACATATACTACTTTTTATCCCGATATTCCCACGGGATCGGGACTTACGCGGTGGAAACCGCGGGGTTCTGTATAGTATAGTACAGGGCTTTACTTACAATGCAAAGGAATGACAATAAATTGAGACACTTTACACATGGCCGTCTGATCCTGTGAAACTCTTCCGACTCTTGGGTGAACAGGCCTTTTATCATGTCGTCAATATTTACAGTAAAAGTTGGTGTGGTTAGGTAATTTGCAATAAAAAAAAACAATAAAAAACTATCCTATATCTCAAGTTAGACCAAACTGCGCACATTGAACAAACAACGTGACACGGAATTTTTATATATTATGTAGGTATATTATTAACGAAGCCAACTATACGACACTTAATATGACTAACATTAGTAACTATACGACACTTAATATGACTAACATTAGTAACTATGTATGTATGGTCGTAACAACTTGCTTAAATATAGAAAGGAGTAGACAATACATGTGTAGCTATAAGTGAGTAGAACAAGAAATATTTGAAAAGCAAGCTAAAACCCAATATTTAATTTCGGACTTTACCACTAATTAGCATTATACGGATAAAAAGTATTAAAAAGGCAAATTGTTAAAAAAATCTTTTTGGTCTTAGGTGTTTACAATCTTTTTGTTTACTTCAACATAACACGATGAAAATTATTTGCGTTAGAAAACGAAAATATATACATAATAAGGATAAAACCCTCATGGCGTCTATTTTTCAAATATCATTTAATTACAGTATTGTAGGACAATGTACAGTCAGCAAGTATTGTTGTGAATTCAACTGTAATGCTTAAACTAACGTCTATTTAAAATAAGTCTGAAGAGATATTACGCGACCAAAATTAATAGAATTTTTTTATTTGTTAATCTATTATAACTAGAGATCGGATATTCCGATGCATATTTACCTAAAGTTGAGATGTTGGCTATTATGGAAAGCACTTTTTTATCGAAAGAATCCCGCGATTCCGGGAAATTCAAATTTAAGTGTACCTATACTCCGTGAGCTGTAATAAACCCCAGTTTGACACAAATGACACTCGCTCTGTTCCAACGTATAATGGTTGCTTTTCCCTACTTTTATTGTCAGTGATTTTCGACGAAGCAAAAACAACCTTATTACGTTGTAACAAGTGACAAATCGGGCCTATTAAACCCCAGGAAATGTCCGCATTTTGTAAGAGTGCGAGTGAGACGGCAAATTATACTTGCTTGTGCGCAAGTAGCGACGCGACAATACAACTGCATTCGTCACTGTGCTTGCTATGCGTTCGGGTGGGTTTTCTTAAGTTTTTCTCATTTCTACGATTACTTACTTGGCTATAGAATAACGGTTTCTGATTTGCATCGTGATTTGGATTTTTGTTTTACTTGAAACGACGACTTTTGTGCCACGAATCCTGGATTTACCTGCTCTGCGGCTTGGACCTCTTATTTCTTTTATTAACAAGGTAAGAATTATTTCTTTTTACAAAATCATTTAAAAACATTGTACCTATTTGTATATAGCTGGAAAACAGAGTTTGACTATAGAAATATGAATAATATAATAAATAACTCGTAGTAAAGTCAAGTGTACCTGAGTAATGGTAGTTTTGCCAGATAGTAACATATTCTGCTCTCTGATTGGTCGACTGTTGTATTAAGCGACTATTGTTTAAACAGATTTGCTGTATATCAGGTAGTTTTAAAACAATGCGCTGTGTTGTGTGGTTATCTGATACTGCATTTCGACTATAGATATAAAACAACCGATTTAAAACGTTTTAAATAAAATGTTGCCGTTCTAAACCCTAAATAAATCGTTTTAAACAGTTGAAAACTCGCCTACAAAAATGAAAGAACTGTGTTTTACACTTCATTGTGTGCAATTTCTGGTCACCTGGCGTCATGTTTTGTTTTAATTAGTTTTTTGAAAATCAATAGAAAGTACCTACCTACATTACCTATTACACGAAAACTTAAGTATGTAGGTATACCTACCTATACTTATTTATTATATTACACACACTAGATTAGAAGACATCATTATGACAATGCCGTCCGTTTTACTTGCATATGAAAGAGACAACGTTATGTTTTCAAGGCCTTCGTGACGACGTCAACGAGAGTGGAAGATTGTGAGTTTGGTTTTAAACCAAATCAAATTGATTAAATTTATATCGTTTGAAAACAATGAAAAAAATGTTTATTTACTAACACAGAGTTTTTAACTTATCAATAGAGTTATTATAACTTAGGTAGGTAATACCTACGCTTGGTCGGACGGACCAACTAGAACTAAACACGCTAAGTATATCAATTTATCACACATATAAAAAATTTTTACATAGTTATTGTCACTGGTGTAATCTTTCTTCTTCAATCTTTAGCCACCCAATGCTGAGCATATATATAGGCCTCTTTCAAATCTCTCCACATTTATCTCGCTGCCACTTTAAAAGTGAAATATAAAATGTGCTAGTTTTAAGTTTTTATTTTCTTCATATTAGCTATGTAAGAAGTGCATGTCATGGCTACTTGTAAAGAAAACAACACAATAACTTGAGCAACATTAATTCTTGAATGACAATTATTTATTTATATTGCCCAAAGTGCCCATGTACAATTTTTCTATCTTTCATTTCTCTTCTATGTAGTTTCTGTGTGTACAACATAAAAATATTATGTGATGTAATGAATAAATAAGTTTATATTAATTTATGTTTTCTTATTTACCACACCACCATTTCTCTTACACCTTACATACGTACATACTCGAATGGGAAACACCTTAACTTAAAAATAATTAACTTAAAGTAAATATACATCCGATTAGTTATGCGATCCCGGAATCCCGGGGTTTTATTTTAAATAAAAATATACTTAGAAGCCGCTTCCATAATTTGTTATCCAAAAAATTACTTTAGGTAAATATGCATCCGAATATCCGTACTCTAATTATAACGCTTAAAATCTAAAATTGATTTAAAATTTTCCTAAAGAAAGGCAGGCGGCCGGCCAAAAAAAGAATCAGCCAAAACCTTGTGCAGTATGAATAAAACATATTGCGCCGACCCTAATTAAAATAGGGTAGATGATGATGATGATGTTGATTGATTCAGCATGCCTGGGCTACATCAGGTTACATTTTAAAACTTGCAATTGAGAAAGCAGTTATTTTAAGCGTAAGTATGACCGTATGTGGTTTTAGTCGGTTTCATTCCATTTTCAAGTGTTATAATGCCTTTTAGTAAGGTCCCACTGAAACCGTTGGTAGGCGTTGGTGAGGGCCCGGGGGTTTTCAAACACACAAATAACAGGCGTGTGCGTATTCGTGTCCTTGTCAATTAGAAAAGACGTAATAATGGTTTTTTACGATCTATCGGAATATTGTACAACTTTTCTTATTAAAATATAGTCATCGAGCAACAAAAAAATATTCTGTAGGAATAAAATTATTTGTGACGTACCTTAAGTTATTTTTACACGTTTGATATATCCTCTAAATAAGTTATAACTGACTGATCAATGAACTAAAGAACTACAAAATTTGAGTCAAATGCAATAAATTAATTACAAAACCTTATTAGGCGTGCGGAAACACCTACAATTGGGTCGATTAACTTCTATTAATCATTCTGTGATAATTTAAGTATGCTATTTATAATATTATCACAATAACCGCTTACCACAATTTAAATACTTAATTTTATTTATGTGTAATTAAAAATTTTAAAACCCAGCGTAGGTACACATGACGCTAACTTAAATTTAAGATTTTAGCAGAATTTAAATTTAGAAAGCATTTAAATTAAATTTAAGATCTGTTGTAAGTTTATATGGTGTACAATAAAGAATATTCTATTCTATTCTATTCCATTCCATTCCATTCCATTCCATTCCATTCCATTCCATTCCATTCCATTCCATTCCATTCCATTCCATTCCATTCTATTCTATTCTAACTATTCGGAATCTTTACCGCGAGAGGCGATTTCCATGACCAGGTGACCGAGTTTCAAAGATTTGGTAGTTCGTGGCGCCATTTCTGGCTAACCTATCCACGTGTACCACCAGGACCTTTAAAGTTGAGCAGGAAATTGTCTGTGTCAAACCAAATCTGTCGTCTCTGAAAAAATTCACCGATTGCGAAACCATCCAAATCGTACGGTGTTTAAATCGTAGATGAATGAAATAAGAGTAATGCTGCACGCACTGTACTCTTTGTGCGATCATCATATTATTCTAAAGCTTGGGGGCTTTTGCGATACCTGGATTATAGGGTCGCTATCCAGAGGAGAATGATTAAAAGATTAAACAATCACAACTTTTAACTGTAACATGTAACATCTATTTAAACAATTAAATATCTTGAACAAATTAATATTTCTTGAGCGGACCGTGCTGACCGTACGGAGTCTGACACCCAAGTCTTCTCCGAGGGTCTTCTATTTTTCCAGTTTGAATCTTTTAAGAATATTCAAATTAATCTAAATTCGAGTTTGGTGAACCACCAGCCAAGACCTCCGTGCCTTTTCAAGGAGTTTTCATTCCAATCGAAGGAGTATGCAAACGGCGCGTGAGGTCTGATCACAATATTATTATCTGTGTAGTTAGTAGATAATGACTAAATGAGTTTAAGTGTATCATCGCGAGTATTAGTTGATACCGGCTTTCTAGTGCGAAGGTTGTACATTGTAAAAGGAAATTATTGTACATGTTATCTTATGTTTTCAATTTTAATCTTGTCATGCATTTAAAAGCCACTCAACCTTATAAGCCAACGACGTTTGTAAATAAGATAGACTTAAGCTGAAAGACAGTACAGCTATAATACTGGCAGTATAGTCAATTAGCTTTCCATAACCTTCTAAAGACAGGTAGTACTACTATCTAAATATAAATTTAAAAACATTTTTTGCTCGTCAAGATCTTGGGGAATACTGTCATAAAAATCATTATCTGGGATAATGACATATAAGGCAAGATTGTGAGAACTAATTATTATATGTGAAAATATTAATTTGAGTAATCAGTTTGATTTTAATGTTCATTATATCAAGTAACATAACATTGCCACATAACTTTTAAATGAATATTTATTATCCAATCACACTTTAATTAACCACTAAACGGATTGGAATGAAATCTGCCACACAAATAATATTAAAGAAGAGTTATTGTATATTAAAAGGGAAAAATAGGCAAGAATGGATGGAAAGAGATTGCTCATACGAATGAATTGGGGAGTGGATCGAGTAGGTCATAGTGGGGTCGCCTGGTTTAACAGGCGACGAAGTCTGCTGGGGTTCACAGGGATTTCCTTTCTAGGGTACACCTGAGGCCCCGGCTACAAGACCCGGTGACGGAACACTGTGTGGTTTTAGTCGGTTCGAGTCCGACATACCACCTCGCCGCCTGGCCCGGGTGAAGTGATGACCCGTGGGGGTTTCCACACATTAAAAAAAAAAGGGTGTCGCACGGATTCTCTCCGTTTTTACAAGCTTTTATTTAACTTGCAATATATGTAACGATGTTTGTTCTAGTGACACCTTGCAATTCAATTTTGTAGCAGATATCTTCAACTGATTGAGCTGAAATTTTGTATACACGTTTAGTTTGGACGACAATGCCAACATGGCGGAAAACCCAAGATATATTTTAATTAGTTTTAGCGCATTTAAATAAAAGCTTGTTTTGTAATAAGTTTTTTTACTTTTAATTTATTTGGAATATAAATGATGTCATGCAATATAAATATAATGCATGCAATTTACATATTTATGTTAACAGAAATAATATATAATTTTCTGTGAGAAGAACTACATTTGCGATGAATCTCCGTCGCAAACATTGAATTGTTGAAAGACCTTGTTAATACCAAAACAAAGCTTCTAATTTAGAAGAATTATTTGAATAACTTCTGCCTGTAAGAAATTGCTTTAAGCGATAAGGCCTCCTATTGTACACACTGTTTCTGCGATTTCCTTGAAATTAAATTATAATTGGTGAACAATAAAGTTTATTTCTATTGTAACTTATATTCACTACCTGTGCTAAAATCTAGGTAAAGTAATGGTTCGAAAGACTTTAAATAAATAGAATATCTGAAGCTTTTCTAATATATAAAATATTTAATATAGCTAATAATATTTTACAAATAAAAACAAATATTTTATGTGTATTTTCTAAAGGTCAAAATGTTACTAAAATTCACATATTATTTAGATGTGATTATAAACTTAATAAATGAAGCAAAAGCTCTACATTGGTTATGTACCACGCCAGTGTCAGTGACAAAATTGTGTTTATCTAAAATTGAACGTTAGCGCCTTGCATGGTAGCAACCTCATATATTTTTTAAACATTATTAAATTAATTACAGTAATTAAAAGCGCTATCAAACCACCACACTTTTCGTTGAAGTAATGAGAAGGTTAATTTTGTATACCTAAATATTTAATAAGTGTTATTAACTCGTTGTGACGGTTTGACGTCAAACCAATTTAAAAATTTAACAAAATTGTGTTGTTTCAAAAAGTACGTGATTTTATTATAAAAATCAGCTAGGTATTTGTAATATAAATAATACATATACTACTTAGGTCTACTTGTCGCCAGTATATATATTCCTTATAAAGTAAATATTGAGTTGCAGGTGTCCAGGTGACCCGTCTGCTCGTTTGCCCCCTATAATATAAATAAAAAAATATATTAAGATAGTAACGGTTTAAGCGTAATAAATAAATTATTACATACTATTCTAATTTGAAGTGAATGTAATGAGGTAAATATTATGTATGAAGGTGGTATGGATATATATTTTTCAAACTGTTTCTGCATGTTCCTTACATGCGAATGTTTAGATGGATGTGTGGTGTGACTAAGTTGGACAAGGTGAGGTATGAATACGGTAGAGGGAGCTTCAAAGTAGCGCCAGCGGATCAAAAGGTGTGGAGCAATAGATTATCGTGGTATGGACATGTGATGCGGAGGGGTGAGGAAAATGTGGGGAAGAGAGTTTTTTATTATTTGTCATACATTTATATATAGCACATATTCAGACAACCCTGGTAAGTTATAGAAAATACTTGTGTCAGCGTTGTCTCACTTCTTCCCGTTATTATACGGCAAAAAGCGAGACAACAATACCACAATGATGATACTTACAATTAGCTATTACATATTATATTACATACATAAAACAAAACAAAAAAATAACAACTGATGTGGACTTAAGAAGAAAAGTTGTATGTGTGTGAGTGTGTTTGTGTACATGTGTGTGTGTATGTGTGTTTGTGTACATGTGTGTGTGTGTGTATGTGTTTTTGTGTACATGGGTGTGTGTATGTGTGTTTGTGTACATGTGTGTGTGTATGTGTGTTAGTTCTTACGTTAGTGTCTTAAGGCATTGTAAGCAGTGAACTAACCAAATAAATTTAGGAAAAGCAAAAAGAAAAACTTTTAAACCGAGGGTAGTCATAGGTTTAATGATAGATGGTATTGCTGTGTCGAACGGTCATGATTTCTGTACGATGATGAATGTACGCCTCTTTCTCTGAAGTAGTGATGCATGCCAAAGAAGCGGCGGAAAGGGAACGGGAGAGAGCTAGTACTCTTCCGAGAAGACGCACCAGAGAGCTCAAAACTATCTCCGGCCTCCATAAGCGATTGCCTGAGGGTGACGGACAGGGCTATCTGTCGCCATAGCAGAAGCAGGGCCTAAAAGGGTTCCGCGCGCGCCTTTATAAATTATATTGGACAAGTACATCATGGTGGGGTCGCCTTGCTCAACAGGCGGCCAAGTATGTCGGGGTTCACAGGGATTTCCTTTCTAGGGTACACCTGAGGCTCCGGCAAGAAGACCAGTGACGGAACACTGTGGTTTTAGTCGATTCGAGTCCGACGCCTTACCGTTGAACCGGTGAGGTGACGACCCGTTGGGGTTTCCACACAAACAAGAAAAAAAAAGAAGGTATTAACTGGCCATGAAAAAACACCGTATTTAGCTAAAAAGATCATTATCATAGTTGATAAAATCTGCAAAAAATAATAAACCATAACTTTGCATGTAGTGATAGTTCAACAAAATGTAAATCAGATAGTAAATTAGACCGTTTAAGATTTGTTAATACTGTTAAATAAATTTTAGAAGCAAACGAACTTATCGGAAACTAAATTAAAGATATTGTTTATCTTTCATATGGTCGGTATTCGTCCAAACTGAAAGCGAAACTATTAAGCCTAGAATAACAACCACAACAGACAAATACTATTACAGTCACAGGGTACAGGAGGGCTATGTAGATACATTCTGCACCAGTTAGAAATTTCTCGGCGCCTCTGTAATTTCCGTTCATTGGATTTCTCGTACTGCAATAGTTTGAGGACGATCTTATTAAGTCTAACAGGAATCAAAAGGTAAATAAAATTGATTTCTAAAAATATGTGTCTTAATTCATTTATATTATTGTATATGGTTCGTTGTTAGGACAAACTTTTGATGACAATTTTAGTTTATGGTACTTGGTTCGTTGTTTATATTTTTATTTTCTAAGTTGAAAACTGTGATTTGCAATTCCACTTGCAAGTTTTTTGTTGTTTCAGTTTTGGAGAGACTATCTAGTAATATAGCTTTACGATTATTTTCTTTTGTTAAAAAGTCACGCGATTCTCAACATCGCCGTCGCAGTAACAGTTAGATAACGGAACTTTATACGTGGAATGTGTATATCGGCTTTTAAACAGGGCAACAACAATGACGATACCAACACAAAAAAGAGGAGACCTTCCAATCCCGTGGCATACACTAGATTGGCATTTTCCGTAGACTAGATGAGCTAGAACAGTATAGGAAACATACCTACTAACCGGACTTCAGTTTCTGTCAAAGGGTTTTTTCTAAATGTATGTGCTAAATAATATGTTTTATGTCCGGTGGCTATACCTCATTGTCCTCTTTATCGGCAGTATAGTTTTCTTTTGTAGGTTAAAGACAATGCAACGTTAGTTAAGATTATTTTGTTATACAATTTAATAATTCTATTTCAATGACGTAGTTTTGTTCTGCATCTGAATAAAATCTCCATACGATAAAAAAGTTAAGTTGAAACGATGACTACTTATTTAGGTAGCTTGTAAGTTATTTGCAATTAGTACATCCTCATAAAATTTTTCATAAATATATAAGGATGTACTGAAATAGCCAACAAAAAAAATCTAAGCAGTGGGATTTCCCAACATATATTTTCCTTTAGCCTCAATCATCAATTAGATAATGTTAAATAAATAAATAATAAAAATAAAACAATAAAAAAATAAAATTCATAAATATTAGTGAAGCTAAATGTTTAAAACGAAAATAGCATAAGAAAGAAACAAGTTTAAGGGATTATTAGTGGCGGGAAACATTTTCCTACATAAAGTTCGAAATACGTAAATACCCTGTTTTAGCTACGCCGCAGCTGTGAAACTACAAGCATAGTTATGCTCACCTAAGCAGAAGCCTCTTCGCAATGTAAGATGTGTTTAACATGTAATCTATCACACTGGGCAACTATAAATAGGCAAACTATTAACTCATCAATTGGTAGATAACTTGGCCATCACTCAAAAAATCAAAAACTATGATTGTTCTATTTTTTCATTTTATTTAATTCTTGTCAAGTACCTACTTGGCAAAAATACTCATTTCATAACTTATATTAAGGATCCATTTTTAAATATTGCTGATGTTTATAAGTAAGGAATAACATTTAACTCAGTTCTACAGATTTGCAAGAAAATATTTAGTTTTTTTTCATATTTCCTGATGTTTTTTAATCATAATAGGTAGTTACTGAGAGCATTATTTTTTTATTAAGTTAGTATTAAATTACGTTATAAACGAACTTTCACTACATAATTATCAGATTTGTATTATATTTGAAATACAAATCAATGCTTAAACAGTTCTAAAACATTTTTTTTAATAATAATATGTAGTAGTATGACAAAAATAATTTCATTTAAATCCCTTTTAAGTTGGAAAAAAATTATAAGCTGCAAGAAAGTTATTATTTATTTATTTTATTTTCTTTTCACAATCACTCATTAATACAATATTAATATACATCACAGCAACAGCTAGCTAACACTAAAACAGCAACTGTGAGAGGACTGGTGTCTGAATTAGGCGTGAGCCTGTAGCCCAGATCACCACTCACCCCGCTAAAACATAACTCCGCTGTAATTTAAAATGACACATTACAATTTGTTGAAGAAGATACAGAAATGTTGATAAAATTACTACAAACAATATTATTTACATAATAAAAGTACAAACAACAAATTTAAAGCAACTGGTCGAATACCTCAAGAAAATGTATCTTTTGCGCATGTGTGAATATTTGGATGAGTGAATGTTTGAACGGGTGATTGTTTATGCGTGTCTGTTTAAGATTATGAATATGTGTAATTTAGTTTATTAGCGAATTGGTTTGATTTATTATATTAAGTACTTGATATAATGAAATTAGATAAATAATAATATTAGCTATGTAGTAAACTCTCCGTACTACGATAGTCCAGTTCTTTTAACCATATTATTAAATGTACATGTATTTACATTTTAAGCTTCAATCTCGTTGCGGTTCATTTCCGAATCCAATTCGAATTTACCTATCAATTTATTATTTTGGAACTGTGAATCTCAATTGTACTTGTCAGTAAGTGGATTCCGATTGATATTATAAGAGAAATGGTTTGGATTATTTTGGGTCCAGATAAAATGGGTTTGCAAATTGATTTTAAATTTAATTCCTTCTATTTATTTGTCTCTTAATTGTAAAAGGATTTTGTAGTTGATCCTGTAGAGTTGTAAGTAAAACAACATTTCGGTTATATAATCATACAATACTGATTCTTTATTACAAATTTGATTCAAGTAACCCGTAACAGATAACCTTTTTGTTCAGGCTATGCACTTGTTGTCAAATTACCCTTTCACTCCCTACTATTTCACTTTTGAAGAAAGTTGAAGAATAAGAACATCAAGTCAAAATGCAAAAGGAGCTTATATCCCTTTTTTTAGTTATAAGCACATTCTTATTAAATTACAAATAAACAAATCTATTGAGGATTAGTAAAAAAATGCTAAAAAATTTTTTCAATAAATGCTATTTGAAAGGGTACTAGAACGGAAAAATACTGGAAACCAGAAAGTTCCCTTTTCAAATTTTAATTTTCTTTATAAAAAACCAGGAGCATACACACGTTGCACCAACAAACAAGCTACTAACACAAAACACACGCGTCTTGCAAACACTGTTTCACTCTAAATCTAGTGACTTTACTCACCACACAATATACAATAACCCTTGCCTTCTGTATGTATTATCTAGTCTGTGCAAGTAAGTCGAACAGGAATGTGCTGTGTCATGTCCTTATTACGATCAAATCAATGAGCGCAACAATAGCAGACTGTATGTTACCGCCGAAGTTGATAACTTTTAAAATTGTCTTCTTCAATGTTATTATACTATTCAATTCAATACATCTAAATATTGTTTTAAGGTTCATAAAATTCAACATAATTGTTTTAAGTTTTTTGATTACTACGTGTGCGAATGCTGGTAAATTATCACTACATCACTACATATTATAAAACTAAGTCCCCCGCCGCGTCTGTCTGTCTGTTCGCGATAAACTGAAAAACTACTGAACGAATTTTCATGCGATTTTCACCAACAGACAGAGTGATTCATGAGGAAGGTTTAGGTGAATAATTTGTTAACGTTTTGTGTAAATTAGTTGAAATATGATGATTGTTGAAGATGTCTCCAATTTCCGGGGGCGGGTGGCTAGTAATTTATAAATACCCAAGGGCACTTATTTACACAGTTAATTGTGGAAAAGCCGAAAATATAAATGAACGTTAAAAGTGTGAAATGCGTCAATACAATTATGTCATCATCTGCTATGCAACGGTATTTTTGTATTTTTTATAGAAACTTTTACGAAAAATATCCTTAAAAGGATTCTGTAGGACATTAGGTCAATATTAGATAAGTAACTCCGGCTTAAACGGGTGGCCCCGTGACTACGATCGGTGCAATTCGATCGAAACGTCGGATAACCAAAAAGGTATTCCACCTTATAAATATTATCGCGATTAAGTTCCGAGTTACGCATCTAATATGTATGAAAGTCACGAAAGTTTAAAAAAAATCGGAGCAATAATAAATCTTAACATCTAAATGAAAACAATTGCTAAAAAGGACGTAGATGTAAGAGAGTTAACATTTCGACTGACAAACGTGTGCTATAGATATGTAAATTAATGTTATTAGTTACTGTTTCTTTGGCCGTTTGTTCATGCTCCCGTGGCCTAAGTTTGTGCTTGATATTTTCATGCAATCTTGAAGTCCGGTAATCGTTTATAGGAACACCCGGCCCAAGACAAAAAGACATTCGTTCATGGGTGTACCTAGGGGGGGGTAGTACTAAGGTAATTTTTCGTTCATAGAAATATTTGCAGTAAACTAGAATTAAACTTGCAAGCCTACGTTGTAGTCGAACAAAGATATGATAAAACTATAATTTTACAAAAAAACATGTAAAGATCCTTGTTAGTACTGAAACAGATACTAGACATTTATTTTCTTTTCTTTTACAACTTTGCTACCTAATGAAAAGAAAATGTTTGATTTTTCTTCTATAAAATCACAAAAGAAAACGCAAAGTTTCTACATCTCCCTAACTCACTTCAAGATTTAGTTTTACAAGACGATAAAAATAATGGTGTAGGTAAGTTCATCTTGGTTCTCTTGTTTATTGGCATAACATAATGGAGAATTCTGCAACTGAGAACAAAGGGGCTGAAAAACAAATGCAGTTGAAGATAGTAGATCATCCTATATTGCTTGAAACTTGTTTGTTTAATAACTTTGATCTCAATTAATCTGAGTATTTATGAGAGTTCAAGAGTTGTCTAATTAAACTGCAGCTTTAGGGTGCTGCACAGTTAAGGGGAGAGTGTTTCGATTTTAGTGTACGCACGATGTACGGCTATAACAATTTCCACCTTAGATATATTAATTAAGACAATTATACACTTAATTGATGATAATAGTATCATCATCATTAAATCAGTAATAGGAAACGCGCTACTTATTAAAAGTTTTTCATAAATCTTTTACAACGATTCTTTAATCCCGAATTTATAAGTTTTACTTACCTCACCGCGTTTGACTAAAGTTAAGTTTTGTTCCAAATATACCAGTATAAATGAACAAACCCATGTAGTGTTGACTAGATCATCATCTCTATAGTATAGAAAAAGGCACTACATGTATTTACGTAGTTCTGTAAAACGGATTGCAAGTGCAATCTTTGTTATAAAGAAATAGCCATACTGGTTCCATGAGCTGTGATAGCCAATACCAGGAGTGACTTTTGTATACGGGTCAAGAAGCTTTCGCCTGTGTCAAGTCACGTCATTAAAGTTGAATGTACTTTTGAAAGACGACATTTACTAAATCTTTTTGGTTTCCAAGTTTAATTTTTTGGATTGTGAACTGACTGTTTCTCTCTGGGATGACGAAAAGCAAAATGGGCAGTTTCTAATAAAGCAGTGATCGGATTTTTTACGTTAATTTTTTTGGGTTGGACTCATCCGACTCTCAAAACGTCCTCAACATATCCACGGATAGACAAATGGTGTTGAAACAGTCACGGTGACAAAACATACCGCTTTGGCTACAATAACTCCTTACCATAATAGCGATCATATATTTGTAAACAACCTACATATTTTAAAAGAGATTGAGGAGATGGTTACATAAGCTTTTCATAAGTTTAAATCTTAAGCAATTTAAATTCAGAATTCTTAGGAAAAGTTATTCGTTCTCTTCTATATTCTCAAAGTTTTTTATCTGGCAAATAAACATAGGTACTAAAGTCGAGGACTGTTGAATTAATTGGGAATGATATCAGCTTAAGGATTACAGTTGGATTTATACAAGAAATTTATCATTGAACCAACAAGGTCCTTTATAAGTTTGAAAGTCTTTGCCAAATTTTTTTGTTCTAATGAGATTTGTTCTTTGCAATTCTGATAAATTCAAATCATTTGTACATTAAACTTATTCGAAATATTCTTCTCTACAAAGCTCCACATATGTATGAACACGCAAATATGAGGATGTATCAGCAGTAGAATGATAGAGTGTACTTTATTGCACACCAAAAAATGCGGAGGAAAGGATGCGATACGCTATACGAGAAATACAATTTTAAATAGCAGTACATAAGCCGGTCTTATCGCAGTCTGCGATCAGATTACAGACAACCTTTGGTGGACGATATTCTATATAAAGCAGGTCTGATTGATTAATTGATAAATAACATAAGGAATTGCCTATTTATTGAATTCAAGTCTTTTTGCTTTCAACTATAAATCTTTCGCGTTCCATAATAATGTAATTAATAATAATAAAACATTATAACATTATTATCAGCTTCTTGACCCGGATACAAAAGTCACTCCCGGTATTGGCTATCACAGCTCATGGAACCAGTATGGCTATTTCTGTGTTGCCTTTACAACAAAGATAAAATGTACATTTTTATCGGGCCTTTAATGGGCCCGATGTAGATTTATTAGCCTCATTCCTGGCTACGGTTCGGTAACCTCTTCGGAGAAACTGAAGGATTTGTCTATGCAATTACAGATGAAGTTGTTATGACGAATAACTATCGGAGATATATCCTGAAGGACGGCACAATTGACATTTGTCGCGTGTCATCGTCCCGGAGAAACCCTCAGGCATCTAATTTCTGTTTGTTCTCGTCTTGCCAACGGCGAGTACATGCATAGACATAAACAAGTGGCCAGGATAGTCCATCAGCAACTTGCTCTTAAATATAGCCTTGTGGCTGTAGAGTTATCGTACTACAGGTATGTGCCCGACCCAGTTCTCGAAAATGGTCGTGCAACATTGTACTGGGATCGATCTATCATCACTGACAGAACTATTGTTGCCAATAAGCCTGATATAGTGGTGATAGACCGATTTGAGCGCCGAGCAATGATTATTGACATCACCATTCCCCATGACGACAATCTCTTAAAAGCCGAAAAAGAAATAAAATATTTGGACTTAGCCCACGAGATTGTCGATATGTGGGATGTGGATTCAATGATTCATGTGGAGCAATCATTGTGCCGATTTCGGCCCACGGGTTAATTTCTAAGAGCCTGGACCAACACCTTCAGAGGCTCACGTTAGGCAGCTGGATTAAGAGCCTGATGCAGAAGGCAGTCCTCCTCGATATGGCACGCATAGTGAGGAGGTTTCTGTCTCTGGACCCCTAACACCGGCAGCTTGGTCCCTGTAACCGATACCGGTGGGACACTATTTTTATATTTTTAAATATATTGGAAGACATCGCTATTAGCGATAAGCTATGTTATATTATGTTTAATTTCTGTTCAACTGTGGTGTACAATAAAGAATGTTCTATCTATCTATTTATATTTGTTTTTTTTCATAGTGAATGTATTTAAAAATGTAATTTATATTTAAGTGAATAAAGAGAATATTAATAATCTTTATTAGGAACAAGAAAAACTATTAACAACTTAAGCATGTTCGATAATAGCCATATTACTTAAAAACTGTGTCGTGGCTATTAACGTCCACCTGCAGAAAGGAGACGACAACAGTGTGCCAGATTACAAATTTGTTTTATCTTAATAAGTTAGGATATAGTGATATAACATTTTTAGCCGGATATGATAAATAAAACTATTATTAATCCTAATAGACCAATACAATCAAATTAGTAAATCTGTTCGGGTGCAGTGTAGGCCTGAATGTATATGTGTGTATGTGAATGTATGATCGGAAAATAAATAAGTTTATCAGACATGACCATCAAAACAGCTCTCTGAGCCCTTTCCAAACCAACATCAGACATTTGAAGGGAATTAACGCTATCACGTGTTTGGCCAGTTCAGTGCAACCTGGTCGAAACGTCAGCCAAATCATTTAAATACGTGATCCCGTTAATTCCTCTCAACATAATTATATTCTCAATCTGATATACTTTTTTTTCTGCTTACCCTAACGTTCTCAACCTTTGAAATAAATAAAACTACTACTTATATTATTTATTAACTTAACTTAAATTAACTTATTAAATTAACTTAATATTATTTATCAAGTCTACTATTTTTAAGAATTACATAAAATTATAATTTAAATGGTTTATTAAAACAATTTAAATAAAATATCCAACAATATAAATGAAGAGTTACTTATTTATTTTATTAGAAGAGTAACGTTAAATAAGTAAAATTGAACGACTGTACAATGCTATTTGTCACAAATAAATACTACGTATATATACTACTAAAAAAATCTGCATGCTCTGTTCCTTGCCTTGTTTTGCATTATATGTAACTAAATAGACAAATTATAACGGAAGTGTATAATTTAGGTATCTCTGTGTGTATTATGTTATGTATGTTACAATACACAACTATGTTTTATGATTAGTTAATTAGCGCATTAGAATAATTATTAGAAGGTCGTCTAGATAATAATATATTCTCACGAAACCGCACGAGTTATTTAAATGTATTGTTAGCTGTAGACATCCTATTCTTTGTTTAAAAAATAACCATGTACTCTGTTTAAATGATGGAGTTTTATGAAACAATTCTTTTTAAATTAAAAGCAAGGTATTTTTTAATCAAAAGCAAAATCCGGGAGCAGCTTAACAATAACGCCCATTGTATTAAAATTTTAAGTACCTACGCTATAAGAATAGCTGTAATTCATCACGCAATAACGTAATACCCTTTTGAACGTTTAATTATACATTTTAATAACTTGACACACCTCACACACGGGTATCTGATCCAAACTAAACAGAGCCTGTACTAAGGAAACCAAACTGCTGATAAACATACTTTTATATTTCTTAATACATACATATAATAGATAAATTACATCTAGACACAACACAAATAATCATGCTCATCATACAATTTTTTGGCCCGGGTGGGAATCGAACCCAGGCTCAGCAGTCCGAATCACTAACTACTAGACCAACAGGCCGTCAATTAGAGTACCTACCTCCAGCAGTAATGTCTATACAAGTGGTCATACCAGAGGTTTAACTCCGACAGTACTTCATCTGTAGAAGGTAAGAAAACAACTGTGTTCATTTGTTTCTTAAAGCTCGTTACTAGTTACGAAACAAAAAGAAAATCGGTTGACAATCAAAGAAACAAATTTTTGTCTTTACCTATTTTTTTCGTAAAAAACTACTTTTGTTTAGGATTCACAAAAAAGTGGTATGTTTTGTACCTTTTTACTTTTGAAGTTTCTCGTCGTTTGCGTGTTCAGAAAAGTGCACAATGATATATTATGTAATTCAGAAGTAACCAAGTATCGGATATAGCATCCTGGGACTAAATTTGCTCCAAATGCTCTACTTTACCCCTTGCCACGATGTATCGTATTTTGATTTCTGCGACTTGTATATTCGTAATAGAGTGACATATTTACTCTTCTAATTGAAAACAAATTTTATTTAATAATAATTCGTGTAAATACGTAAAAAAACTCGCACTTGGCACCCCCGATCGCTTGAGGGAAAAGCAATTCATGAACTCATGTCGCTCGTTCTCACCCGAGCAATGCCAAAAGCTATTCATTCATCTTCAAAGTCGTTTGCGGTGCGGTGCGGACTCTTAATCAAGATGAGTACAAATTAGAGAAAGGCGATGTACATTTCACTTCTCAGTTAAGTGCCCGATGTGATTACATATACTATAGTGAATACGGTAAATGTGGTTGGGTTTTACCAATCTCGAACTTGTGACTGTTATCTGAATATTGACGACTCCTTTTTTTTATTACTTGCAATATGAATTGTTATGTGCGTGCGTCAGTTTCGTATATGGCGCTGTAGATCGGGGCAATAAATTACAGTAAAAAAAAATCAGAATAGTCTTGTTTATACTCATGACGATTTCGACTTTGGCCAACCTCTTAGCAAATAATTAATCCAACTTTTTCTTTAATGAAAAAAATAAAAAGAAATGAAAAAGTATGTAGTCAAAATAATTAAGTGGCAGATGCAACTCCCTTTAAAAAATACAAGAAACACATAGTGCACCATCATAATATAAGTAATACTAATAACATAGGTACAAACAATTCGCGTATTACAATAACCTTTTGTCTACCTAAGTAACTCATACAGATATGTAAGTACATATGCACTTACATATTCGCATGACAATTGTTGTTTTTACATTGCTATTTTGTTGCCGATGCTTTCTAACAGAAACTCTTGTGTTTTCTTTTTAAATACTCACTTTTTATCGGTACAATTTAAAAGAACTGACGGTAAGTAGTTAAACAATCTAATGACCATATAGTTACGATTCCTTTCGCCCTAATAATTGTTACACGTGGGTGGGGTTTTACGTTTAAAATATTACTACTGTTTCATCTTAGACGTGTTTATTTAGCTTTAAGTCATCGCTATCGTACTGTTCTGTTGTTATCATTAACAATACTTTCTCATTGGCTGGTAGCATTTTACACTCTAAGAATAGTTGTTAATAATTGGCTGGTTAAATTGTATATATGAGAACTATTATAAAAGGAAGGTCACTTAAAAAGCATAAAACCAAAACAAATCCAGGAATTGAAAGTAAGCTAAGAAATGGAAACAAATGAGTTTTTTTGATTAGCTGCGTATGTTTCACGGTCGCACGTCTCCAGAGGTAAACAAGAAACGCGATATTCTTTGGTTAAACACTGGTAGGATTTTATACAAGTAGAAAGTGTAAAAGTAGAATCGCTTTATTCTTAAAATAAGTCAGCCACGATTTTTTACTAGTGTACTAATCAAAGTGTAAACAGGATTTAACAGGTGGAAGTCAAATGATGAGGCACTCAAAGCGATATGTAACAAACTTAAAATACCGTTATTAAGTGAAAATTCAATATAAATGCTTTAACATGAAAAATAGCGATAAGTGAGTGCTTAGTATTTGCCAATAAAATAATACTATTTAGAGTGTTTTGTTGAGTGTTGTGTTTGAGTTTAGCGAAATTATTTACATGCATAACAAAAATGTTAGTGGTGTTGTAAAGTAAAGTATAAAAAAAGTTGAAGAATGCTTTGTTGTTGTTTCTGATTACTTATCAATGCATGTAGACCTTTTAGTAACACATAATATTGCCCATTTACTGAGAAGCGGTGACCGCAGTTTTAAGTTACCAGGAATGTTACTTGTCCGTTGGCGATCGAGTAAAACCTTTTTCAACCCTTTATCCCTCATACTTCAGTTATATTTTCAAAACGACACCAGGCTATAAATAATAGCAATAATATATTACTTACTGCAGCACTTTGGCTCGGGGTAGTTCTAGTTCAAAGTAGAATTTCTTGTATCACTATTGCCAAGGGGCCGTATTCGTAACAAAGTAGGACACGTTTCCGAAACTCAATTCCAGAGTGCAATTTATTGAATTGACGATACCTTTGTGTCTTAAAAGAAAGTGGCTATTTTAAATGAAAAAATATATATTTTAGCGGTCTATGAATACGCAGTAGTTTCATTTTTTTACAGCGTGAACACCAAGCTATACATATAGCATACTGTAAGAAGACTTATGGCTGTATAAAACCTAGCATTTTGGTAACGGTCAAATAAAATCACTCGTTACTAGCCGGCACACTTCAGAGTGATTTCAGACAATAAGATAACTTACACAAAATAAAATAGAGACAGTCAGTTGAGTGGAGTTTTGTAAATATGAGCATGGATACAAGAAAGTGTAAACCTAACTTTATGGGGAGATAAAACGTTAAGGAAACCAATGATCTTAGTTTGGATTCTGTCAAACAAATTTATTATACCTTTAAAATATATTAAATTATATTAAAGCTCTTAAACAATGAAATATATACATACTGTATGGGACTTACATAGCAATTAAAAACTACTGACGTTGAAAAAATCAGAAGCAATGTTTTGGAATTGTTTCTCATGAAGTCATCTGGTGTTTTTACTTTACTATTTTTTCACAAATAAAGTTCCCGACAAGAAATATCTATGTGTGGTCAACATATGTATGGAATTAGTAATGGTGAGAGATATTGATGCCCTTGAAACTATGGACTCATTACTATCCACTCAACTTACGTTTAAACTTAAAAATACTTAATCCCAGATCAGTTCTAGTTAGTCTTTGTTTTATTAGAAAGATATCGTTTTAATGAAATAACTAGGTATATTAGTTATACATACCAATTTAGAGCTTAAGGCTCCTTTTCATTTTTCTTTAGGGAGTGAGGGCATGCCATAGAGATAGTTGTGAAATAAATTTGATGAAAGTTAAACAAAAAATCCTGTTTTAATAAAAAAAACTGATTTGTATCGTTCTAAGCTCAAATGACTACC
Organism: Callimorpha dominula; assembly: GCA_949752705.1. Classification (NCBI taxonomy): domain Eukaryota; kingdom Metazoa; phylum Arthropoda; class Insecta; order Lepidoptera; family Erebidae; genus Callimorpha; species Callimorpha dominula. Next base: position 15,361,320 of record OX457007.1, read on the forward strand.
TGTGCGCAACACACCGATACTTTTATATGATTTCTCATTTATACAGTATGCTGAAAACATTCTTTAACATAAGAATAAGTGTGTGCATGGACCGCACACTAATTTTTTACTCAAAGAATGTTTTGAGTTCTTTCATACATCTCTTGAGATTTTAAGATCTTCAGAGAATCTGAAACTGAAAAGGCATATCACACAATTAAAAGACAAGTCATTCTCAGTTCTAGCAGTTAGATTATTGAACCTGTGATAATCAGACAAGCCAATACCTTGTTAGTATTTAAAAAGCAGGTAAAAAATTACTAAATCTCGATATGAATGCTTACTTAATGTAAATGGAAAATTCATCATTCTAGATCTGGAAAAGGAAGTTTTTAGGTATTTTAGATTAACTTATAATATGTGGTAGTTACGTTGATATGCCAATTGTTGATGAAGCATCGGTTGTCACAGTAACATGTATGAAATTTTACTGAGCCACAGCAAAGCATTCAATTGTTTAGCTAGTTGTTTATATTAATTGAATAATACATTATAGTAATGCAATAATGTTATAATTAATGTTGATTGTCGTGAAGAGATCGCCATGAATGATAAGACCGCCAATTGTTCATTCAAATGTTTGTAACATGTCTGTAATTTATCCTTTTTGAATGGTGTACATTAAATAGTAAATAAATAAATAAACATATTTTCAATCATGCACATACAGCCAGAAAATAAGCAGTGGCTTATAAATAATGAACGGAAGGAGATTCGATGTAGATAAGGGGCAAAACTTTTCTGGATGGTTTGACATGGACTAAAATATAAAAATATGTACCTACTTGGGAGTTATTCTGCGTTCGCAAAGTGATTTTGTATCGACAGCTTAGTAATACTAGTATAATCTTAAGGTAATCAATTTTGGATCTGTAGAAAACAAATTATTATTAAGATAAACTAATCGAATATAAAATACTTTGTGTAGTCGCGTAGGTATAGTTAATGCTTCCTAGTATGAAAAAAAATGAGGACCTCTATCGGGAACTAGGTAGGTGTTAACTTTGCTGTGTGCAAGCTTATGAAAACTCCTTGACACAACAAAGAAATTCTTAGTGATCTGCTAGTACGGCGAGAAAATTTTCATCAAGGTTATCAATACACTTTTTACTAAACGTAAAACCGGTAGATAATGCCAAAGAAACATTGCTTACTTTTTAGTTACTTATTAACAAATGTTTTAATGCTTTAAATGTTTGTCTACTACAAATAAAACTGTAATTACAAACACCTGCAGCCTATTAAGTAATTTAGTTCAACTATATGGAACTTGATTTCAAATCTATATTAATAATTCGGCCAAGTGGTATGGTAGACTCGATTGAAACATTACCTGAATAATAAAACATAAAAAAGAAATGATTTCGAGTCGACAACATATTGTTATATCCGCAAAATTCGGATTGTCGAGAGTTTTGGTAAATTCTAATAGTGCAAATGGCAGTCGCCATATTGGCCACTCGGATGCCATCTTGAGTTGGTTAAGGCCATGTGCAACGTGCAACCTCGCCTCGTCTCGGGCCACTTCCGATCGTTGTCGGTTTTTGCGCCCGAGTCCAATTACTCGAAGTGTCCTGAAGTTCCAACGCTGGGCGACGACTGACCTCCCCACGATGATACATGAGTGTGTAGTGACATAATTCGAGACTTCGGTCAATTCCGACAAGTACTTCGTCGAAACAATTTCGCTAGTAGTGTAGAGGGGCCATAATGCTCAAAGCAAGAGTCTTTATGTTTTGTGTAAAAGTCGGTGAACAAGTACGTAGGGTAAGTGAGTATCGGCACCGATGAAACCAAGCACTGGGATAGGCGTGCTGGTCAACGACGGTTCTTCTGCCTGTCGTACAAACTTTTTCAGTCATCCGGTTTCAATTACAGCTATTGGGCTGATGTTATCTTTCAAACAACAACGATTCTTTTGTTGAATAAATCCGTTGTATATCTCGACATCCAAACGCTATTAGTTTATAGTACGAGTAGAATGGACTTTGAGTCTTCACGGCGCGGGCGGTAATTAAGATTGTTAGCAATAAAATTATCTTGTAGACGGCTATTGTCTCTAAAACAAGGAAACAGTATGAAAATAAAAAAAAAATGTTTCTACAAAGTGGTTGTGGAATATAATGAAAGGTCAGCATGTTTTATTTTTATTACTATTGTAAAGGATTTTCTGACGAAAGGCCTAACAATTCCTATTGATATTTAATATGCCTTTACTGGCCTTCGTGTTGACCTCGCAACGAATTAAACTGTTATATTTTTTTTCAATACGCAACATGCCTATGGCTGTCTAGGGCTAGTACTCAACCAGGCCTTCTGTACCTCACGGATACCAATCTAAATAAGTACGATATAGCAAGTTTACTATAAATAAATACAGTATTTTTGTTGTCGTATTCTAACAAACAAAGAAATGGTTGGTTACCTTGTTGCTGTTTTTTTTTTACTTTTTTTTTTTATATTATACGGGGCAAACAAGCAGACGGGTCACCTGATGGTAAGTGACTACCTTCGCCCATGGACCCCTGCAACTCAAGAGTCACAGGTGCGTTGCCGGCCTTTGAGAAAGGAGTACGCTCTTTTCTTGAAGGTTTGAAGGTCGTATCGGTCCGGAAACACCGCAGGCGACAATTTGTTCCAAAGATTGGTTGTGCGAGGCAAAAAAAATCTGGAAAACCGCACAGTGGTGGATTGCCAATTATCCAGGTGATGGGGATGAAAGTTTTGTCGCGTTGAACGATGGCGAAACGTTGCGGCCGGTATAAGTCCGAACACTTACTAAAGTATACGACACTTATAATTATTTAAAACAATAAAAAACAGTAGCAATTCGTTTTGTTTATCATAGACAAATAAAGATCCATAACTGGATGCAAATATGCAATAACATGTTAACCCACAAAAATAAAAATATTGAGTTTTTCTACAAACCCATTCTCATTTTGATCTAAGAACGATTTGCAATAACATTTTAAATCAAATAACCCATATTTCTTGTAAAAATAAAACTTTTTAAAAATGTTAAACCATTATGTTCTTTTAATAATTTTTCAAAGATAATTCAAGTACCTTGATTTACATTTGCGAACACAAAGCGCCTTCTCATATTTTGGTATTAACTTTTATGGAACTTAACATGTTTTTGCAAATATCTAGTCGGTTAAAGCTGTCGTTTGAAGTTTGATTGCGAGATTGTGACGTTTATTTAATTTTAATTTAAAAAAAAAATTACTTGAGCGGCTCTTTGATTCAGTAACATTACAAAACTATCATACATCTTTACAGAAGAGTGATTTCAATACAAGGTGAGTGTTTTATTAATAATTTAAGTGATTTTCGTTTTACGTTTAAGTTTTTATAACAGTCTGGTGCCTATAAAACAGAAATAACCAGTTGATTTGCAATAAATGTTATATATGTTGATAGAATTAGTTGTTTTTTATATATTTTTAATATTAATTACATATTTTGTATATTATTTTTGGGCGTTTTTTGTCAAAAGTTAGTTAACTGGTCATTGCAAAATGTTGAATCGGTTTTCAAGGCCTGAGACGCATGGTGCTAAGCTAAATAACATATTTTTGCAAATTTATGATCAAGAAATATAAGTGTATAATATGAGGATTTAAGGAACATAACATACCATTAAAAATGTGTGTTGCTTAAATTTTATTTTAAAGAAGACTTTAACTTTTTTTTGAACTATTTTTTGATTTTTGTTTACATTTTGTTTGTTCTTATTTCTTTGAATTCACAAAGTAATTAATTATATTTTATTTTAGATGTCTGCCACTCAACCTAAGCATGCTAAACAGTTAATTACCAGTGTCAAAAAAAAACATGATTTAGCTATTCAGTTAAATTCTAGTGAGAACACTGAAGACCAAAGTTTCGATTTGCTGTTACTGTACTGTTGATAAAATTCTGTTACAATTTTGTCAACAACAGAGTATGATCGATAGTCTGTGAAATAGAAGGGGATGCAGAATCAGATGAGGTAGGCGTAACAAATGCGAACTAAAACTTAGAAGATCCTGATTATATATATCTCAGTAGAAGACAATTATGATGCAAAAACCACAGCTACAACCAGCAAAAGACCAAGCAGGGGATGTAAAAGGAAAATTACAAATCAAAACAGGGATGTCAGAAAAAACGAATTAACACAAATCAAGATTACGTAAGTGCTAATGGAAAATTAGTAAACCATTTTCGGAAGATTATTTGTGTGGATGTCCTAAAAAATGTACCGAAGTTTTATCTGTAGTGAAAAGAAAAGCTGAATTTAAAGTTAAATTTTGGAGCACCGGAAATTACGAAGCTCGCCTTGCACTGAGTCAAGGGTACTTCAAGGAAATGGAGGTTAATTTTGACTAGAACTACATGTTTCAAGTGGGAGAGCCATGCTTCGGCATGTATGGGCCGGCTCGACCGCAGTGATACCACGGCCTCACAAAAAACCGGCAGTGAAGCAATGATTGCATTTCGCCGAGTGAGTGAGGTTACCGGAGGCCCTAACCCTTCCCTCTTCCTTCCTCGCCCCTTTTTCCCCCTTCCCTAACTCCCACCTTATAGGCCGACAACACACTTGTGCCTTTTGAGTTGCAGGTACTCATGCAGATGCGGACATATTTACATATTTTGCGCGGAACTCTAATTCTTTGTCCAAAATAAAAGTAGCCTAAGCTACTCCTTATGCCACCAGCTATCTGCCAGTAAAACCGGAACAAACAGACAGACAGACAGAAAGACAGACAGACAAAAAGACAAACAAAAAAAAATATTTTTAGGCATAGTATCGTGCAAATAACTGTATGAGCTTAAAAAACTGTTATTTTGACTTTACAAAGAGACACTTCAATTTTATTTATTTCTATTAATGATGATTGTTTAGTTTATTCAATGCTTAGGTAAGTGTAATCGAAATATTCTATTTGTTTAAGAGGCCGTATACGAAATTTTGCCAATTTCGCTGATTTACGTGGTTTTACAGATGTGATTTTACAGTTAAAATACTATATTTCTAAAAGTGTTTATGAACAACATAAAAGATCACTTCAATTTAGATCTAATGAATGAACCACTTTTTTACTTTTATTATAAATTATAATGCGAGATTTAGGTTGTTTTAAAACATTTTTTATTAACATACTTTTTTTAGTTTGTGCATTTTTTTTTCAGAAAATGGGTTGATTTTGAACTGAAGTTTATTTCTGTTGTTGTAATTTTATGAATGAGAGTTCCACGTAGCCGAAATCAAAAGCAAAACTTTGTCCATTTTTGTAAAATTTGACTAAGTTAAACATTTTTTTTACAATTTTTTTTTTATTAAAGTGGTAAAAAGTGTTACATACACTGTATAGATAACTTCTATAGCAATATATTGTAATTTTTTCATACCGTTGATACTTCAAAACATGTTGTAATGTTCGTAAATATGTGATATTCTAAACCTCTTACAGCAAAAATTTACAAAACAGTTACCGGTTTGAGGTCGATTAATCAAAATGAAATAATTAAAGTAAAAAAGTGACTCATACATTAGATCTAAATTGAAATGATCTTTTATGTTGTTCATAAAAGCTTAAAGAAATATAGTATTTTAACTGTAAAATCACGTCTGTAAAACCACGTAAATCAGCGAAATTGGCAAAACTTCGTATACGGCCTCTTAATAGATGTTCTATAATAATTATGAATAGGTACCAATAGGATTTCTCTTATTGATATTTTTTTTGTATTTACAAAGTTTATTGAAGTTAATCTCTAAGACTGATTTCATGTTGTGACTGACCGTCTCTTAGAATTAGAAGGTACCTTTGTTAAGTTTTTCAATAATATATTAAGCTAAATAATACCAAATTCTTAAAGAACACCAAAGTATTCAGTATTTTTCAATAGTGTGTCAAAACATTTGAATTATTTTAATATAACAAACAAAAATATCTATTGATATTTGCAATAAAGATTTATGTGACTTAAAATGTTTTATTATTTAAAATTAGCTATAGAGAATGTCGCAAAATAATTATTTTCATTTTTCTATAATACTACAAGTTGTTCTATTGTATTTTACATACAAAAAGATAAATAAACGTATACAAATCTAAAATAACCTTTTAGATCAATAAAATTCGTTTAATTTCTATCCAATTCAATATATTGAGGTATAAAAACTTTATACTCAAATTTCTCAAAATGACAGTTGTGTGGCTTGACACAGTATTGCATATTTGCATCCAACTACGTTATATAAGTGAAGTGAAATGAATACACATGGTGACGAGTACAACTGAACCTTGACTGGAAATAATAATCAACGCATATAGTAGGAATGGCGTGTCTAATTTGCTAGCAGTGCAGTCCTTAGGTTTCAAAACCGTATACAAATGGCTTTTAAATTAAATTAAATGATATAAGTTTTTTTAAACTTGAAAAAGTGTATCGTAGGTCCCTAGGTAAAAGTTTATGCTTATAATAAAGTGCGATCGTGATGTTCTGCGTACAATTCGCGAATTGGCCTCAACTTGTTATTGGGCCTTTTTGTTATCACTGGTCTGTCAACGTGGCTACTTTTTGTCCTAGAACAATTGCTAGGACAAAATGTAGCTTATGTCATTTACGGACCCGTAAACTATGACTGTTAAAAAAAGTTGTTTGTCTCTTACTCCATTGTGAGCATTGTGAGCAGTGATTATTTAGGCAGTTTTATGTGGTAACAATACATTATGGTTGGATTGTGCAATGCTAGCGACATCTGGGGTACCAGTGGTATAAGTACTGTTAACTGCATGGCAGTTAGGCTGTTAGGTATTATTTTTATTACCTATCAAACTTGGATCAGGTATAAGTAAGATCATATCTATTCTTTTTTAACACTAAATATATACAAATCGGAAATATAAATAATAATATTTAGGTTTAAACACTTTGATGAAAACTATCATAAACAAAATATTGTCCTTAAGTGTAACTTCTTTCTAAAAATGAAATCGACAGCTATACCAATATTTACATAATCGTTCTACGCATTCATAAGTTTACGTAAAACCCATTTTACCGTCTTGGAAATACTCGAAGAGTCTGGACTTATAGCATGACGTCACATACACGTTCGTCGAGCAAGTCAACAACCATATTACAAAGTTCTTTAATGATTCATCAGTGGATCTCTCTACTTGGATGGCTTATAACATTTGTTGTGGTGTGACGTATCAAAGATTTAGCAAGTCATTCTAAGCGTAACACACCCAGTAGTAAATGGGTTTTTACTGGAAAGTTACATACCGTTAGCCTACTACTAATACCGTATCCAGTGTATCTTATTAAGAAAATAAACAATATTGTCAACAACGCTCTGGCCTGTTGGTCTAGTGGGTAGTGACCTTGACTGCTAAGCCAGAGGTCGTGGGTTCGATTCCCACCCGGGACAAATAATTGTGTGATGAGCACGATACTTTGTTCTGTGTCTGGGTGTAATTTATCTATAATATGTATATATTTAGAAATATATAAGTATGTTTATCAGCAGTCTGGTTACCATACTACAGGCTCTGCCTAGTTTGGGATCAGACGGCAGTGTGTGAGAGGTGTAAAGTTATTATTATTATTCATCGGATAGACTCATGGGCTACAAAATATGTACATATAAGTTAGTAAATATTCACTAACATTGATCAATAGCAAGACGTAAAGTTAATTCTTATCTAAGGATAAATAATAATGTAAACTGTATGTAACCTAAAGGTAATCTATAGCTGTACATAATCAGTTTAGAAAGGTATAATTTAGTGTGCATTGATTTGATTCATTCACACATTCATTAATATAGATCTTCATCCGCACTTTCCATCAGATATTTGTTTATTTAAAGACAAACGCCTACAGTTACTACATATAAAAAAGAGAAGATGGACTACTGAATAAGAAGGACAATAAATTATATTTAGCACCCATGCAGAATAGAGACTATCACACAGAATGTAATCAATATAAATAATAGAAGTTTAACAAGACATAGGTGCTTCAAAATAACACATTATTAAAAGACTATAATATAAGCAAACCAAAAATATTTATACAATATATTGATAAGATGAAAATAAAATGAATAAATATTTTAATGTCCCATCCCATCTGCCAAAGCAAGATACAGTAATTTGTTGTTTTAAATTAGTGATAATTCCTTATAGGATAGCTATATAATAAGTTTGTAAATAACAGTTCACGGCGAGACTCCTTCATGCGTAAAATTAGGGTAATTTGTATCTGTACATCCTCTCGCACTTGGGAATTAAGGCTTTGTTATGGCAACTTACGCAGTTACACAAACAGATGTTCCATGTGTCATCGCATCCGTAACATTGGATGCGATAGAAGATAGCGAGGACACTAATCACTTCTTTGTTTATGCAGACGTAAAGTCGAAAACTGAATAAATATTGCAAAGTGCTGTTCATATCAACAGTCAGATAAATCAGTATTAAAAAAAAAAGCAATAAATGTAAATAGGTAAAAAAAAATTGATAATAATAACAACTTGACACATCTCACACACGGCCGTCTGACCCCAAACTAGGCAGAGCTATGGTATGGTAACCAGACTGCTGATAAACAAACTTTTATATTTCGAAACACATACATATAGATAAATAACAACCCAGACAAAGAACAATGACCATGCTCATCACACAATTATTTGTAGTGGGTGGGAATCAAACCCATGACCTCTGGCTCAGCAATAAGGGTTTAGTATTCCGTAGGATGTGTATTAGTCTCCGTAGAGAGAAAATTATCTAAGTAGATTAGTAGTGTTACGCGTTTAAGTAAGCTCTTTATTTGTGGTTAACTTAACAGTCATGTTTGTAGCTGTTTTTGACTTATAAAACGTGAAAATTCACTAAGTTGGCAATATTTTATAAAGAGAAAATCACATAATTTAATTGTTTACATTTAACTTTTAAATGAAATTGCATAAATAAAAAAAACACTTAATTAGTTTTTCCTTAATATATTTATTGTCTTGTTCTCATTAGTCGCTATAGGTAATCAGTACCTAGATCGTTTCAACATTTAAAAGCGGAAATTAACTAACTGTTTTTGTTGTTTTCATTCTCAATTGATATATATCCAGTTTGCACAAAAACAAAAATACGAAAAACCCTTAAACAGTTTAAATAAATGTAATTGTGGTAAAATAAAATGGGTATCAGAATATCTTTTGTGTCAAAAAGTAATTATTCATTATACTTATTATTGTAATTATAATATAATATTTGTACGAATTTGGTGTGCATTTAGTAGTTCTGGTAATATTCGCGCGCGATTTAGTTACTTAGTAATGAGGGCAGTGCGAGGCGCCGCCCGCGGCCTTTGGTGACGGTAGTGAAATATGTTGCTATATATATATATATTGCTCTGGGTAGGTACAATTGATACGTGGTGACGTTTGATTTGATGGTAATTACAAATGAGGAGGTTTACACTTTAACACACAAAAACTAAATAAGTAAACAATACTGATTAATTGTAACAGTTGAACAGAGTTAACAACAAAAAAAAGTTTCTGTAAATAAACATAAGCAGGGAAAGACTAAGGTTTAATGACTGAGCAATCAGCTTACCTAAAAATTACAACAAAATTCATTTATTCAGAATAATAATAATATCTTCAAAACACTTGTACTTTGGCTTTACTCGAAGTCCATCATTACAAGAACGGCCATTTTTTGGCGTGTGATACTTAAACTGGAAATTGTCCTCATTGGGGGGTATTATGAAGCGGTATGTCTTAATTGAACAGACTAACACGATGCTATAGAAGAAGGAGAAAAGGACCCATCTGCGATAAGGATTAAAATGATTAAAAGAGCATCGTAAGAAACCACATAAATCTTTTATTTTATTGTGATCGCCACTTGATCGCAGGAACTGGCTTGCGAAAGAAGTACCGTAAGCAAGAAGTAAGTAAGTATTGTACTTAAAATGTAAATTAGTGACGTTAAAACTGTTGTTAAACGTTTGAAAAGGCAAAAATACCTATCTTAATGTTTGGTTAACATCAAAGTTGCTAAAAGGCTCTGAAGTTTGAGGTAATTTTTAGTAAGCGTATTCTGAGAAACTAATACTATTAGCTTTATAGTTTTTGGTATAGATTGAGGTCTTACTAACTCCTGAAGTTTACCCGTTTGTTGAAATGAAGTCTGGCTTAATGCACTCTGCATTAGAGCAATTTAAATCCGTGAAGCGCTTACCGAGAACATCAGTATCAGTGAAAATACAAATGTATTTATATACTAGCAGCGCCCCGCGGTTTCACCCGCGTAAGTCCAGATCCCGTGGAATATCGGGATAAAAAGTATCCTATGCGTTAATTCAGGTTTCCAGTTATCTACATACCAAGTTTCATCGCAATCGGTTCTGTGGTTTTTGCGTGAAAGAATAACAAATATCCATCCATCCATCCAAACTTTCACATTTATAATATTAGTGGGATTATGTTCGTCACGCCACCTTACGCGTACCTAAAAAAATTACGACTGAAAAGGTAGACCAATAACAAGACTTTAGCCACGATAGCCACAATGACCTTGTTTATATCATTGTATGAACACGGCAACCTACTCATTTTAAATAGTTCTTTTATATGTTTTAAGTCTAATAATACAAAAAGGAGTTATCTATTTTACTTGAGACCGGATACCAATAGAGTTAAAAGTTTTTACAAAAAATAGTCAACACACAGAAACAAAAGCCATTTAATTACCAGTACAAACAGTCTTTACATAACCATATGTAAATATTTTTGATATATAAACAATGCTTTAATGACCACATTTTATACACTTAATTAAATGTATTTATACGGGAATTAACGCGATCACAAAATAGGTATTACATACCTCTGAATTGCCTGATGTTTCGACCAGGTTGCACAGGCCGTGGTCACAGGCTGTGGTCAGCCTGTGATATGTGACATCTATTTCATGATCGCGTTAATTCCCGTGTAAATACATCTATATTAATATTTCAGTCAAGGGGTACGGTAGACTCGATTGAAACCTTACCTGAATATTAAAACATAAAAAAATAATGATTTCGAGTCGACAACATATATCCACAAAATTCGGATTGTCGAGTATTTTGTTAAATTCTAATGATGCAAATGGCAGTCGCCATATTGGTCACTCGGATTTTACTTCTCAGCCTCCAAGCCCTCAAGGAGGCTTCCGTTCCCTAGACTGAAAACAGGTTTGTGATAGACATCATCCGCTGTTACCACATAGCGAAACCGCTTGGCCAGTAATTGTTACTCAAACGGCCATATACACATATATAGGATAAAAAAAACCTGTATGCGTGCTGTGCACGTCAGAAGTGAACAAAAACAAATTGTGTCCTCCCCTGGGCTAAGCGCTGGGTACGCCCATGCACACGTATGTATCTAAGCATGACGGTCACGCCAGTTCGGTGCTTTTTCCCACACCAAAAATGCCCAACAACGTGGCTAATTAAGTTGTCACTTTAAAAAATATAACGCTGTGCAATAAACAGGAGTATTACTATTCAAGTCTCCTATAAACTTTCAACTTTACCATGGACAGCAGCAAAACAGACCTTCCGAACTTGGACATGGTTTATACATTATAAATAATGAGAAACACTGTCGGGGGTAATTAACAAGCTGTTGCCCGCAAACTGATTGCAACAGTGACCACTTTGAGATGCACATTCCTGCTGTATTTATTTTTTGACTTTGACACTACACGATGTAGTACAGGCACAAGGGGCAAGTTCATGTGCATATACCATAAGTATTTCAACTCGAATTGATTGAACGGTTTATTTAGGAATGCATGTCTTTCAAGCTTATTTTTTTATAAAGGATCTTTATTAATGAGGGAAGTAATTTAAAAAGTAGATATACAATTTTTTATAGCTGTAACAAAAATTGCATCTACATATTTTTTTTTTAATTTTTAAAAGACAACTACCGCATTAGGAATATTCCTGTGTCGCGGGGGGCTTCACAAACATTCAAACAACAGACACAAAGAACATCCAGGCTCGGGACAAATATTTGTGGATCACACAAATTTTTGTCATTTGTGGGATTTGAACCCACAACACTCGGCGCGGCGTAGTGGCGAGGTGACCACTTAAACCATTGCGCTATTCATGCAGTCTGCGCTCCTAGCCGCTCATAAATGTTTGAATTTCGAATGTTATATTTTTTTAACTTAGGAAACTCAATCATTGGTTAAAAGAAAATGGCGGGAAATCGCTTGTTAATTGTTTTTTATCACAAGTTGAAATTCGTCGTCCGTAATGGAATTAACGCGAGATTTTAGGGGGATGATTTTTTATGATTTTAAAAGTCACTAACTCCGCAAGACTGCACTGCTCGTCTTCAAAATGCTTTTGGGAGGGAAGTAACTCATTTGAGCACCGTAAGGCGTTGGAACTACCGTCCATGATGAAATTCGTGAAGGTCGGCCGTCAACTGCGATCACTGAGAAAAATGTGGCTACTGTCAGGCAACTAATTGTGGAAAACCGGTGTTCTTAAATTATACGTTTAAAATAAATGTAATGTAAAAATATATCTAGTTACATTATACCCTCTTAGTCACAAAAAATTCTGACTTCTCGTTTTATCCACAACGAATGGTACGGCTGTGCCTTTGTTTTTATTTTGATCGACTTAGCGGGGCTCGGCAGTCATTCAGGTGAGCAGATCTTCAAAATATTTTTAAGTAAGTCATATGATTTACTTAAAAATATTAGCTTAACTTCAAGAAATATAAACGTTTTTAAAATAAATACTTTTGACAATATGTTAATAATTATTACGCTGTATTATTCAAAAACAAGTGTTTCTTAGCTAGAAATCTAGCCAGTATTAATGACGCACAATATACTTTAATGGAAACTATTGAAACAAAAGAAAAAAATTAACAACAAGAACAAATTTATTTACTTTTTTACATTTTCAAAACAAAAAGTTTAATCATCAAATAATACTTTTAAATAGTACCACAGGCTACAATCCTACAATAGTATTCAGTAATAAAAAAATTTAAAATATTCATTCTCGGGACAAATATTGTCCAGCATCCAGAATAAACTATACAGTCTAAATGCTCTAATTGAACCTGAGAAATACATACATCTCATTGAATTGAAAATTCCATGTGAAAATACTTATCTATAACTATGTATATATATATAATCTATCTATTTATATAATATATCTAAACGATTACATTACACAGTCTACTTAAAATTGAAAAAAAAATATCAAACACGTTTTAAACTTGACTTGTGCTTTAGTAAGCACTCACAAAAACAACACAAACTAGTTTTTTTAATAAATGCACGTCATTGGCCAGATACGCGTTAAGTGCACTGATATTTTTGATAGACATTGATTGACTGAATATTTCAAACGGTGCACTTTACTGGTAAACTTACAAATTTATTTTTTTACTCTAAACTCTTACACACCCATTTAACACTTTAAATTTAGAATCACAGGTGGGATCATTAGAAACGAAAAACACAAAATTACAAAATTGAACGTCGAACATGACACACTGCTTCGAGTATCAAATTTCTTCTAATATTCTCTTTCACGTTTCACTTACACGTATTCGTGTGTAATATTTTTTTTTTATTTTGTTCCAATAAAAGAGTTTGGTCTTTGTGGCCAGTTCTGGGGTTGGCGTCTAAAGTCTTCGTATTGTTTCCAGTTCAGATACCAAAAAGGCCTTTTATCAACTGGCAGTTCGTTCAATCGATTAATGAGACCCCTATCACCTTTAGCTTCAATCGGTAGGTCCTCATCTTCACCGAATCTATTGGCAAGAGGATCCACTTCTATTTCAGGATATCCGATTGGCCTTAGTCCGGCGAAAGATGGTCTTTGAGCATTTACGACGGCAACTAAGATGGCTAGTGCCAAAATTATCTTGCTGACGGCCATTTTCTGTAAAACAATAAAAGTAATATATTATATAAATTATATATGTAAAATACATTGGTTATCTAATCTACTAAATAAAGTGTAATTTTGAAAATTGCACTCTAAAAAAATCAAACTGGAAAAACCATTTCAGGAGAGTTGCAACCATAATTCTATTACAACTATTTACACATAATTATGTTGATTAAGGGAAGTTCTATATACATATTTAACATTAGAACAAATTTTCTTCCAATTAACCGGCTATCACGTTTTGAAATTACATATCAGGTTTGAAGACGCTTAAAACAATTTAAAAAGCGATAGAGTAAATATAATTGCAATTATATTTGTACTGAGACTGTTTTTGCAGTAGGTACGATGACATTCAAAGATTACAACATTTGAAAGTATCAATAATAGTTATTATATTTTTCATATATTAGCTAATATTTACCGTATAGATAAAGTGTCCACGCTCAAATAAGTTAGCAGAGTGAATAAATTTATTTTTATTTACAGTGTCTACCGGTTTGCTGTACGCACACTGTATGACTGTGACTTCATACAGCAGAGCAGAGTTTAAATATGGAATCCTCATTGTGCAAGTGCATAGAGCTTAGAAGGTTTAGATGATTCAAGTATAGAATTAAGATTGCAAATATTTTATTCATATCTGAGATTATATTCAGATTTGGAAAACCCTTTTCATATTTTTGGAAGTGATACTTGACAAGTTAAGGCAAATGTAAATTAAATAATATATTTAATGTCGAGTTTATGAGTGTCTATACTATGTTATATATATTTTTTTATATTTATACATTAAAACGAGAGAGAGGTAATTATAAAAATCCTAAATGCTCATGTTGAACATCTGTGAAACTCATTCAAATATTTATATTACTTTAAATGTTACATCGATAACATTATTTCAAGAACTAATAAAAATATATTTCTTGTTGACAGTAAATAGCTTAAACAGTGATAACAGAGATAACTCTGCCAATCAATAAACATGATAATTAGTTCGAACACTTCTAATACATTCATAAGCTTACGTAAAAACCTTATATTCGTTGCGGGGAACTCGATTGCAGAATGTTTGACGTCAGAAACAACTTAGTTTGTAGCGCCAGTCAAAGACCAGATTAGCAAGACCTTCGGTGACTTTATTCATCTTTAGATTTAAATTTGTTTTGGTTAAGAGTAGACATCAAGCAAGGTCTTTTAATTTGGTGGATGGTATGACGTATTCAAGTGTTAGCAACTTATGTCTGGAGGAACACGCCCCCAGACTAAACGGTAGTAGGTTATTCCAAAACTATGTTTACACAATGCAGTGATAATGTTATTACAGTTATCTTTAGACAGTGTGGACTTGTGTAGTTTGGTGTTTATCAACTGTGTAGTGTACTACTACTAGTAAGTAGTAGTAGTAGTGTATGTAGTGTATAACTAATTAATAGTTATTATAATAATATATTGAATTAATATATATTTTTAATTAAGCTACGCTTAAAGTTCTAATAAATAATTACACTGACTGTCATAACGAGAAAAACCCGCCATTTTCAGTTAGAAAATTAATTTGAAAATCGAACAAACAATTTGTTTTTTTATATTACCTACTCAGAGTTTATAGAAATGACTTAAAATCACAATATTATGAAAACTTATGTAGCACCGTACGTTTATACATGCGTTTATAACATTTATGGCAATCATAAACATTAATATAAAGTATTTTAAGTACGTTATTTCAGATGGACGTAAGCTATATATACTATGTATGTATGTGCAAATTAGCCAAAGTTATGATGATATTCGTCCACTAATTTGGAAAAAAAACGTGCCCCTTGAGGGTTTCTACGCCGTGCGCTGCGTAAATAAAAACAATTTATGGCTGAATTATTCCTCATGATATGTTCTAAAAAAAGTCCGCGACAGTAAGTCTACCTTTTAAGGATAACTCACATTCATGACTTTTTAACCGACGAAAAAAAAAAGAGGTTCTCAATTCGACCGTATAATTTTTTTTTTTTATTTTTTTTTTTATGTCTGTTCAGCCCTCACTCCGTTATTTATGAACCGATTTTGATTATTCTTTTTTTTTGTTAGATAGGGTATACTTCAAGGGTGGTCCCATGTCAAGGAAGTCAGGATCTGATGATGAGATCCTGAAAAAATTGAGAGAAACCCTCGAAAATTGTAGGAACGAATAGTGTTTCTGTTTTCTTTTCATTACTTTATCAGGTATTGCGTTTAGAAATCATCACATCAAGTAGCTGAGCTGATGATGAAAAGAACCGTAAACTAAAATCTTTTTAACAAAAAATTAAACCGACGGAAAGAACTAAAAAGCAAAAAATAAATAAACCTTAAGTGTTAAGTATTGAGGTTATTTACATAAACTATCAAATTTTATATAAACTTATTTTGAGTCGGCGCCAAATAATAAAATGATTAATTACTTACGTAGTTACAAATATTTTTTTATAATTAATCAGTTTGTTGTTTGGCGCCGAATCAAAATAAGTTTATATAAAATTTAATAGTTTATGTAAATAAGCTCAATACTTAAGACTTAAGGTTTATTTATTTTTTGCTTTGTAGTTCTTTTCGTCGGTTTAATTTTTTGTTAAAAAGATTTTATTTCTTTCAAGTTTTGATCATACTTAAAAAAGTAAATTATTTTAAAAATTAAATAACACAACTGGTCCGTCAAAAAACTAATTACGAAGCATACAGTCGCCATATTAATTAAGAAAAATCTTAAGTATTCAATATAGAACAAGAACATAATCACTACATATTATAAAATAAAGTCTCCCGCCACGTCTGTCTGTCTGTCTGTCTGAATCTGAAACTGAAACACTGCTGAACGGATTTTCATGCGGTTTTCACTAATAGATAGAGTGATTCATGAGGAAGGTTTAGGTGTATAATTTGTACCCGTGCGAAGCCGGGGCGGGTTGCTAGTAATATATATATTTGTCCTTTACACTATTTAATTTAAATTAATATCGCGCGACGCACGATTAGCGTTGGCGAGGCACGGAAGGGGCACAAAGGCAGAAATAAATAATACACGGCATTAAAATCAATTTCTATCAACTAAGACAGATAATTGTTCATTGGGCTGCTAGTAATTAATAAAACGAAAGAGTTTGTTTTTTTTGCTTGAACGCGCTAATCTTTGGAAATACCAGTTGCATTTGAATAATAATTTTACCATGCTACGACGTCAGTGACGCAGGGAAAACTGCAAAAATGGGGGGGGGGATTATTCTGCAAAGAGTTCAAAAGTGTATTCTAAAGATGGATCGATGACAATATAGGATACAACAAAATATATTTGTCGTCTTTGTAGTTCGTGGCTATCTATCTATGCTTGTAGGGCAAGCGTTTGCTACAGACTTGACGTAAATACTTTATGCACTTTGACATGTTTATCATTGCCCGTGATAGCCGGATGTTCAGTTATACATTTATTTATTAGGCGACGATATTACTGTGTATCATGCCTATAATCTTTACAATGCACATGACTGTGCCGTGTCATGGTTTGTTACAAGACCAGTTAATAAATCATGATAGACGTACACAATATGGGTTTTTTGAAGGTTAATCCTAAGGCCAATAGATATAAGAATGAACGCAAAAAATGTATTATTAAGTGCATTGTATTTAAATGTAAGAGATTACTGTCATATTCGATGTAGGTACGGCTTATGATTTCTACGTATAAATGGGCACAGCGTTAAAACAATCTACATAATTGGACGAAATTAACTAAGATTGGAAACACACATGGCCAGCATGAAAAATATGAGACAGCAGATGTTTACTTGCTCTGGAGAGGCCCTACCACGCCTGTACCTCCTTGCTTAAATTAATCGTGGTAGCAATACTAAAAGCGTAGTGCTTTTTTTGCTGCTGAGTAAGCTTTTGAATGGGTAATGCACCAATCACACCTGATGTTGTAAGTTCAAAGCTTTCGGTAAGTGCTTAAACACAGGCTGACCCTAAGCACATCTGCCAACTTATTTGATTAAAAAAACCTATAAGCTAATATAAAATTTGACTCCTGACTTAATTCCGGCAACCGTTGTATCTAATTCCGTGCCATCTTCGAAGCAGCCGTTTTAATCTTAATGCTAAAAAAATTAAGTGATTAATAAACATTAAAATAAATACACAAGTTTGACACAATTTTATACATTTATTAAACTTATTTCCATACACAGATATAGTCACATCATTGATTTCTTTCATAGCATTTTATAGGGTTTCGCGCGTATATTGTAAAGGAGCATTTTTTTTCTTAAAAATGAAAAAAATAAAGAATTAGAATTAAACTTAACATAAATATGTATTTACTGAAGTAGCATATCTATTTATATACTAGTATTATAAAGATTAATAATATTTCTCGTACTGTCTTATAAATTCTCAGAAGATACACAAAATGGTAACGGGCCCCTCCCCTAATTTATTTTTAAAGAAAACATAAAAAATTATATATTTTACCGATATACCAGAATTAGGAATATGAGAAAAAACTCGTGTATTTTATTGCGGGAGTAAAAAAAATGTTTCAATTAAATCTTATTAATATTTTTTTTAATAGATTGGAAAGAAATATGATATTATAGGTTTGTTTTACAACTATGTAAATTAAAACTATTTTAATTTTGATGGCATATTTCATCGATTCGTTAAGTACTTAAACGTGGGAGAGCCATGCTTAGGCACGTATGGGCCGGCTCGACTCCACTCGATACCACGGCCTCACAGAAAACCGGTAGTGAAGCAATGCTTGCATTGCATTTCGCCGCGTGAGTGAGGTTACCGTAGGCCCTAACCCTTCGGGGTGCCGTCTAGAAAACCTCCACGTGGTGCACCCTGGAAACGTTGGCGATGACGCTGCCTTTTGTTCCTCAGTTTTGAGGACGTCGTCATCGCCAACGGCTAATATTCTAGTACGAAGAGGAGGCCATCTTTCTTCGGCCACTTGGTTGAGGCTTGGCCCAACAGAGCGGGCGTTTCTGCCGATTCCTCTCTTGGCTCTTCGCTCTTCGGAGCTATGAGGATGAAAACCTCGGTAAAAAATCACGAAGGAGGGACCCTTCCATGGGTCAGAGTTTCTCCGCTGTTCTCGGTGGAGAAGGAAGACGGGCTCGGCGTGCACTCACACTGCCACCGAGCAGGCATGGGGAATTTAGTTTCCTGGCCACCGTCGGCATATCGTAATCCCGAATGGAGTCGTGGTCATGTTTCGCGACTCCGATCGGGGACGAGGGTCTTGGCTTAGCCGCCCGGAATGCGAGGAAGAAAACCTCTCTAAAAAATCACCCCGAATCCCGTGTTCTGGTGCGTGACCAGGGGATGCATGGCTGATGGGTAGTTCAGTCGGAAGCGCACTCCCAGCCGGGGCACCTGCGGACTCCTCGGTTGGGCATAAACCTTCGCTTGCCCGGGTATTGGGGATCTCTGCCCGGGTCGACCTTTATTTCTCCCCGTCTCGTGGGTTTAATTATGGAGTACTTAAATAAATTTAAAACAAACAAACAAATAAATGATGAAAAAAAGACGGAGAAGGTAGAAAGTAAGAAGGAGAAGGCGAATACTTCGTCTAAGGAAAAGGAGGTTTCACTGGAAACGCCTATCTTGAAGGAGCTCCCAGGAGTCAGCTCGATTCCTGGGAGCAGAAGACAATCGGAACGTCTGCGTTCCAGGTCTGTCCTGTCATCTGACGGAAACGCCGCTGCGATGGCAGACAGCCTAGAGTCGATGGAAGTGGAGGTTTCCAACACCGACTGTCGAAAACGCGGACGCTCCTTAGATCAGGACAGCGACACGTCCCAGGAGATGCTTCCTCCCAAAGTGGCTAGTAGCCATAGAGGGAGGTCGCGCACGCCGGTCTCAACTCCGTCGGGCTCCGCCTTCTCTGGGAGGGAGGCCTATATCCGAGTTAGAGCGGAGGGCGAGAACGTGGCGGAGGAGGAGATCGCAGATCTCCTGCTAAAAATTCAAGCGCCGGTGGTGGGGGGTTCTGTCCCTGTAACACCATTGACCATGCGGGAGAGAGCGAACGCGGCGGTGGCCGTTATCCACAAAGTGGCCACCAAGTCCACGAACCTTAAGGGTTCCTTTGTTAGGGCCCTTAAGGACTCCTCTTCCGCGATCTCTGGGGTCGTCGAGACCCTCATTGGGGACGTGGCGCGCCTCCAGGCCGCAAACGATTCGTTGACGGGGCAGGTCACTGAGCTCAGCGCTCAGTTCGCCCAATTTCGGGCACAGGCGAATTGCCCTGAGCAGCCAAACCCGGTTGCCCGGACACCTGCCCCCTCCCCATCCCCCGTTCCGGATGCCCACTTGCGTCAAGTTATTGACGCAGTGTGGCGCATGATGGACGGGCGCCTCGCGGGCCTGGAGGCAAGGCTTCCTCCGGCACCTATTGTTCGGCCGCCACTCGCCGCGGCCAAGGTTAACGCTGCAACAGTCCCGACACCCCTTCCCGTCTCGGGTGGCCGCGTGACTGTGACGTATGCCGCGGCGACGTCGGCACCGGCGCCTACAGCCGCACCGAAGGCTGGTCGACAGGTCAAGGCCGCGGCAAAGGCGGCCGCATCAAGGGCCGGACAACCACCTAAGGCCGTGGTAAAACCGGTGGTGGAATTCCCGTCACTTCCCACTCCGGCATCAAGAGGGACAAATGTGCCTACTGTACCCTCTGGTGCTGAGCACGAGCCTGGACCATCCACATCTGCCCCCTCCACGTCTGCCACTTCCAGTGACGGGTGGCAGAAAGTCGGAGAAGGGAAGAAGCGGTCCCGGAAAAGGAACAAGAAGGGTGATACACCTTCTCCGACGCAGGCACCGACGGTGACCGCCAAGAACAAGCCGCGGAAACTGACGACACCTAAAACGGCGGCTGTGGTGGTTTCCGTATCACCGGCGGCAACTGAAGGCGGGCTATCCTACGCAGCCGTATTTAAGAAGGCCCGGGACAGTCTCGCCGGTGAATTCAGTGGAGTAGGTGTCAGGATGCGCCTCGCCCAGACGGGAGCTCGAGTCCTTGAGTTCCCTGGGGCTGAAGGCGCCAAGACGGCGGACACCTTTGCCGAGAAGATGCGGGAGGTATTCGCGGCCACGGATGGTGTCAAGATCGCCAGGCCCACCAAGTGCGCGGAGCTGCGCATTTCGGGCCTGGACGATTCAGTGACAGTCGAGGATGTCCGCGTTGCAATTCGAGAGAGGGCGGGATGCAACGCGGACAACATTAGGGTCGGCACCATCCGCCCCGGTTCAGGGGGCCTTGGCGCGGTGTGGGCCAGTTGTCCCGTGGCGTCGGCCAAGATTTTGAGCGACGCCGGAAGAATCCTCATCGGTTTCGTGAACGCCAGAGTCACGCTCCTGGCGGCGAGACCGATGGTGCTTTAAATGCCTCTTCACGGGACACACCCGCGTCAAGTGCGCCAGCTGCTTTGACTGCAGCGGACTATGTTTCCGCTGCGGTCGACCGGGGCACAAGGCGGCGGAATGCTCCGCCGCCCCTCACTGCCCTGTGTGCGCGGCGGGAAATCTTCCCGCCAACCATCAGATGGGGCAGGGTGGCTGCAAGCCGCCCCGCACTTCTCGACAAACTTCGGGGGCCAGCCAATCGACCCAGGCTGCCTCCGTTGTCAATCCTGCGTCGTCGTCGTCGCCCATGGAGGAGGTTGTAGAGACAGTCCAGTAATGGACCAAGTCTCCAACCTCCTTGTCCAGACGAACCTGAACCACTCTGCCGGTGCGCAGGATCTTTTCCTGCAAACCATGGTGGAGTGGTCGATAGGTGTCGCCGTAGCCGCGGAGCCCTATTACGTTCCTCCCCGTCCAAATTGGCTGGGTGACTGGGACGGCTCCGTGGCAGTCGTCAGCTCCACGGCGGCTCATTCCCCGCCCTTGTCGCTAAGAGACAAGGGTACTGGATATGTTGCTGCCGAATGGGGGGGGATCACCATATATGGTGTCTACTTCTCCCCTAACCGGAGTCTGAGCGACTTCGAGGTCTTCCTCAATAACCTGGAGACCTCGATCCGGCGACTAGCGTCTGGGCACGTCTTAGTGCTGGGGGACTTCAACGCCAAGTCTGTTGCGTGGGGTTCCCCCAGGACGGACGCACGGGGTGATGCCGTAGAGGAGTGGGCAGCATCGGTGGGCCTCTGTCTCCTAAACAGAGGCTCCACCAATACGTGTGTGCGACAGCAGGGGGGGTCGATAGTGGACCTTTCGTTCGCTACCCCTGCTCTCGCCGCACGAGTAAGGAACTGGCGTGTCCTGGAAGAGGTTGAGACGCTCTCGGATCACCTGTATATCCGATTTGAGCTCTCCCGGACCCAGGACCCCAGAAGGGGTCACACGGCGCGGCGTTCTTCTCGCTTCCCGCGGTGGGCTGTTACGAAGATGGATAGGGACCTACTAGAGGAGGCAGCTATTATTTACTCATGGCTGTCTCCGCAGCCTCTGACTGAGGAGGTAGACATGGGGGCAGGCTGCTTTCGCGATGCGATTACGCAGATTTGCGATGCGGCCATGCCCCGCGTCCGAGGTCGTCGGCCTCCAAGGAAGGAGGTCTACTGGTGGTCCCAGGAGTTGGCGGACCTTCGTGCGGCCTGTACTCGTGCCCGGAGGTCCTACACCCGCAGCCGGCGTCGTCACCGCGAGGAGGGCGAGGAGGACCAGCTTCATGAGGAGTACCGAGAGGCGCGGAAAACTCTGAAGCTGGCCATTAGCCGCGCCAAAGAGGAGAGGAGAAAGGAGATGCTGGAGGGTCTCGATCGTGACCCCTGGGGTCGCCCATATCGCGCGGCACAACAAAGGCTCCGCGCGTCGGGCCCCCCCCTTACGGAGACTCTCCAGCCCAGCTTCCTGCAGGATGTGGTTGAGGGCCTTTTCCCGCAACGGGCGGGACACACACCCCCGTCGATGGCCCTGATGGCCGGACACGACGGGGAGGTCGAAAGTGAGGACGTTCCGCCCGTCACAGAGGCGGAGGTAGGGGCGGCTGTTCTACGGATCCGTTCCAAGAACACCGCCCCCGGGCCAGACGGGATTCCTGCCCGAGCTTTGGCCCTCGCCCTCGACCACATGTCGGACCGCCTCAGGGAAGTGTTCGACGCTAGCCTGGTGTCCGGATGCTTCCCTGACTGCTGGAAGAGCGGGAAGCTGGTGCTTTTAACGAAGCCGGGACGGCCTACTGACTCGGTCGCAGCCTACAGGCCCATCGTGTTGCTGGACGAGGCGGGTAAATTGTTTGAGAGGGTCCTCTCTGCCCGCATCGTTCGGCACCTTGGCGAGGTCGGCCCCGATTTGTCGGACGCCCAATTCGGTTTTCGAGCGGGGCGTTCGACGGTCGGTGCTGTGTTGCGCCTGAGGGCTGTGACCGAAGACGTAGTGAGCTGTGGCGGCGTGCTGTTGGCGATGTCATTGGACATCGCCAACGCATTCAATAGTCTGCCATTCAGCTGCATCAGGGAAGCACTCCTCTATCATGGGGTGCCACAGTACCTGAGGCGGCTAGTGGCAGACTATTTAGAGGAGCGTACCGTCATGTACGAGGACCGAGATGAAGTTTTAAGTAGTCGGCCCATGTCGTGCGGTGTTCCGCAGGGGTCTGTCCTTGGACCACTCCTGTGGAACATGGGGTACGACTGGGCCCTTCGAGGTGACTTCCCCGCCGGGCTGGGCGTAATCTGTTACGCCGATGACACGTTGGTCACAGCCCGGGGGGTGAACTTTCAGGAGGCGGCGCGCTTGGCTACCAGGGGAGTCTCTCTGGTGGTCGGGCGCATTGAGGCGCTGGGTTTGCGGGTGGCCCTGGATAAGACGGAGGCCCTTTTATTTCATGGGCCCCGTCGTGGTCCACCCCTTGGCGCCTCTATCGAGGTCAACTCGGTCCTCGTACCGGTTCGGGCCCACATAAGGTATCTGGGCCTGATCCTCGACGGCAGGTGGCTCTTCGACGAGCACTTCCGACAGCTTGCTCCGAAGCTGGTCGGCGCTGCGTCCGCCCTTGGGCGACTCTTGCCCAATTTGGGTGGACCCAGCGTCGCTACGAGACGGCTGTACACGGGGGTTGTCCGGTCAATGGCACTGTACGGTGCACCGGTGTGGGCGGGGGCTCTGACCGCCCAGAATAGGGCACGCCTCTGGCGCCCTCAGAGGGTTATGGCGGTTAGAGCCATACGCGGCTACCGCACCGTGTCGACGGAGGCGGCGTGCGCGTTGGCCGGGACTCCCCCGTGGGATTTGGAGGCGGAAGTGCTCGCCGAAGTTTATCGGCGGACGACTGAGTTCCGGGCGGGAAGCGGCAGTCGGCCCCCGCCCGAAGAGGTACGCGAGTGGCGTGAGGCCGCTCGCCGAGCCACGATGGCTCGTTGGTCGTCCCGGCTGGAGGCTCCACGTGCTGGCTTTGCCGCCGTGGAGGCGCTCCAGCCGGTCATCGTCGAGTGGGCAGGGCGGCAGCACGGGACCCTTTCCTTCCGACTGACGCAGGTTCTTTCCGGGCACGGCTGCTTCGGGAAGTACCTGCACTCGGTCGCTAGGAGGGAATTGAGTCCCGCCTGTCACCACTGCGACTGCAGTGAGGACTCGGCTCAGCACACGCTGGCGGTTTGCCCCAGTTGGGCGGCGCAGCGTCGGGCCCTCACTGCAGTCATCGGAGTGGATCTGTCGCTACCGGCTGTCATACGCTCCATGGCCGGTAGCGACAGGAATTATACCGCGGTCGCTACCTTCTGTGAGGAAGTCATCTCGCAGAAGGAGGCGGCGGAAAGGGTCCGGGAGGACGACCTCCACTCGGACTTAATTCGCCGCCGGCGAACCGGGCGGCGGAGGCGCGCTTACCAGCGCCTCATGCCGCCCTGAGTGTGGCCGCGGGTGGACGGGACGGGTTTTTCCCCTCCATCCGCTATAGTGGCCCCCCGCGAGGAGGCGGCGTCCGCGTGTGCCTGGACGTCGCCTAATTGAGAGGTTTTTACCCGAAGGTGGTGCTCGCGCTTTTGCGGGCAGGCGCTAGGGGGGGTCCGGATGTATTAATAAAAGCTGTTCCCGGATCCCTCCTACTTAAGGCGCAGTACGGCACACCGTGTGGTTTTAGTCGGTTCGATTCCGACACACCGCCCCACCGAAAACCCCGGTGGGGTGACGGCCCGAGGGGGTTTCCACACGCACAAAAAAAAAAAAAAAAAAAAAAAAGGCTTTAACCCTTCCCTCTCCCTTATTCCCGTCCTTCCCCTCGACTCTTCAGTTACAGGAGCCCATGGGCGGCGTTAGTCATTTACCATCAGGTGACCCGTCTGTGCTCGTTTGCCCCCTATACCATAAAAAAAAAAGTATGACGTAAAGAGTATTCATTTCAGTCTCTATTAAAAAAGTTAAATTTACAAAAAGATATACCCTAATTATGTCACAATATTCTGCGATCGTTAAACATATTCTTATCAAAATTATCAATTATTTTAACCCCAGTTAGAAAGAAAAGACAAAAATATTTCGAACCAATTTTGTCATAAGCACGCAATTGGGTTATCCGCCTCAAATCTGTGAAGATAATGACGGTAGTTCTAAAAACGTCAATTTATCTTAAAATATGCTTTATAACTGGAAGGAGCTGTAAAACCTAAACCTAAATAACAATTCAATCAATCAAATCAAGTCAATCTATGTCAATATAATATATTAAAAAGGATTTTAATCTTAATACAAAATCTCTTATTTCAGATACTGTCTGAGAAGTTCTAATTTGTAAGTTAGTAAGATAACAAGTTGCCAACTATGTCAAACTTTTGTTTGATACTAATCCAGGTCGGAGCTGTAACTACCAGCCCTAGCTATCGTTCAAAAGTTTTATTTGAGTGAAGTAATTTTCAACTTAAATTTTCCTACTTAACGTAATAAATGGTATAAGAGTAGGTACCTAAACTATCTAGATGGGTAAACTTGGTCATACCAAGTTTCCCCTTAAAAAAATTGCTG
Source organism: Callimorpha dominula (assembly GCA_949752705.1). NCBI lineage: Eukaryota > Metazoa > Arthropoda > Insecta > Lepidoptera > Erebidae > Callimorpha > Callimorpha dominula. The sequence continues at coordinate 15,387,348 of OX457007.1, forward strand.
TGACGCTATAATTTTTGCTATTTGTTATCATCACAGCATCAAAAATTTTGTCGGTTAACTTTGTTATAGGGATGGATTAGAAGGCGGAGGACCGCACGTTCAATTTAAAAATATTTTTTCGTGTAGTCAACTTAGTAGAGTCTGGGCATATTTTGACCATGGTCTTCCAAGACGTACATTTTCCTGTAGGAGATTACGCCTTAACCGCAATAACTAATGTATGTTTGACGTCTTGGATTTTTTTTAAAAGTCGTAGAATTCGGCTTTAAACGATATTATCGGGCTCTAAGTTCAAAGTAATCTGCTACGACACTAATAAATAAATTATAGTGTGTCATCCTTTGACAATGTTTTCACAGTTACGCATGTCTGTAGCAAAAACAACGACTGCAAAGATAAAAAAAGTAATTAAAAGTTACAATATTCGATTATTTAGATATTTAATAATCGATATTTTACGGAATTTAGAGGTTTTCATACAGTAACTCAGGCACACGTAAATAGTTTCAAAAGTTATCTTTCTCCTGACGTAATTTTCTTAATAAATTCATATATGGTTAACGCTCTCTTTTGGTTAGCTATTCTTTTACAACTTTTGTGGTCTTTCATAATGCAATAGAATGTTACTCCTAAATAACAGTATGACAGTATGAGTGAATTCGTCGTGTGTCATCGATGGCGAGCCCAGTAAGTACGCGTATTATAGAACCGCAACACATGTTTTGTTGCACAACATTGTTTTGGGAAAACCCAATTATGATTGGACTTTCAACTTTGTTTATTACGATGATAGATATCATAATTACCATGTGTAATATTACTCATGTTTTGTGGTGGAAAATATATTGAATTAATTTACTGAATTGGCTACGGGTTATTATCTAAGGCGTGTGCAGTGTTTTCAACTTGAGGTTTGATTCTCAACTCACTGGGATCCACTGGCCTCGAGTCGTGTACCATCTTGATTACAAATATTGAAGAGCTGAGTGGCACGTGTACTTTTGTGGCATAAACCTTAGTAATAATAATGATAAATAAATAGATATAGCCATTAGCCAACAGGTGCGTCGTCACCGTAAGAATCTGGTGACATGTTGGATAGACTATAAGAAGTCCTTTGATTCGGTTCCACATACATGGCTTTTGAGAGTGCTGGAGTTGTATAAAATTGATACAACTCTTTGCACTTTTTTGAAGTCATGTATGGGGCAGTGGAGAACGGAACTTCGCTATCCAAGATGTCGGTAGATTGCGGCAAACGATGCACCAATAAAGATCGAGCAAGGTATATTTCAAGGTGATAGTTTGAGTCCCTTGTGGTTCTGCCTAGCTTTGAATCCTCTCAGTACGCTGTTAGAGGGTTCAGGGCTAGGCTATAGGTTGCAGAAAGACGATCGAGTTATATCTCACCTTCTGTACATGGACGATTTGAAACTTATTGCCCCCACTAATTTGCAATTGACAGCGTTACTGAAGGTGACTGAAAACTTTAGTAACTCTATCAAGATGGAATTTGGTGTGGACAAGTGTGCAGTCATGCATGTAAAGAAAGGCGTGATAGTAGAATCTGAAGAAGTCGATCTTTCAGATTCAACAAAACTTAGATCTCTGTCTGCAACTGAAAGCTACGAGTATCTAGGTATATCACAGTCATTGGGAATACCCGAATACATATGAAACAAGCGCTGCAGGAGCGCTTTTTTGGCCGCCTGAAAAAAGTACTTAAATAATAAGTCTTTTATCAGGGGGTAACAAACTGCAACGGTTGGGTCATGCCGGTTCTGATGTATTCCTTTGGTATACTTAGATGGACTCAGACCGAATTGGATGCCCTTGACAGGAGAGTCCGTACACTGCTGACTGCATTCCGAATGCACCACCCGCGTTCATCGGTAATGAGGTTGTATATCCCGCGAAAGTTTGGGGGTCGTGGACCCTACACAATCGCGAGATATATAATATTAATATCCGAATATTTTCTTCATACTGACGTGGGAGTGCATCGTAGTGTGGTAGCAGTGGACAACGGACTCACTCCGCTCGCTCTGGCTAAAGAGAACTGGCGCAATCCTGTAGAACTTAGTACTAATGATCGCAGGGAGGTATGGAAGGGCAAAGAACTTCATGGTCGTTTGTATCGGGCCCTAAATGGGCCTGATATAGACTTTAAAGCTTCTACATCTTGGCGACGGTTTGGTGATCTTTTCGGAGAAACCGAAGGTTTTGTCTTTGCAAGTATGGACGAAGTTGTTATGACGAATAACTATTGGAAATATATCGTGAAAGATGGTACGGTGGACATCTGTCGGGCGTGCCACCGTCCCGGTAAATCTATCAGGCATATTATTTCTGGTTGTTCTCGTCTTGCCAACGGGGAATATTTGCATAGACACAATTAAGTGGCCAGGATTGTACATCAACAACTAGCTCTTAAATACGATCTTGTGAATTCAGAGGTGCCATATTACAGGTATGTGCCCGACCCAGTTCTCGAAAATGGTCGTGCCACATTGTATTGGGATCGATCTATCATCACTGACAGAACTATTGTTGCCAATAAACCTGATTTAGTGCTGATAGACCGATTAGAGCGCCGCGCAATGATTGTCGATATCGCTGTTCCTCATGACGAGAACCTCGTGAAAGTTGAAAAAGAAAAACAAATAAAATATTTGGATTTGTTTCACGAGATTGTCGATATGTGGAATATCGATTCGGCAATCATTGTTCCGATTGTCATATCTGTACATGGATTAATAGCCAAGAGCCTCGATCAACACCTTAAGAGGCTCGCGTTAGACGGCTGGATCAAGGGACTGATGCAGAAGGCAGTTCTCCTTGACACGGCCCGTATAGTGGGAAGGTTCCTGTCTTTGGCGCCCTAACCACAGGGGTCTTGGTTCCTGTACCCGATGTCGGTGGTCTACTGTTTTTTATATTTTTAAATATATATATATATATATATATACATATATATATATTGTTTTGTACATATTTAAAAATGTAATTTATAAGTGTTAAGATAAATAAAGAGGAATAATGATAACTGTGAACTTTTGCAAAAAAAATTTTTGTTAGTGAAAATCGAACGTAGAGGCACATATTAACTAAGTAGTTACTACGTAAGTAGAGGTCTTAGCGGCAATATTTTTATTGCCATCCATCCAAGATTTGTGTGCTATCCCGAGTGATTACGTTTGGATAATCACAGTCGCACGCCACATTGTCCTTTTAAGTAAGTAACCCAAGGTGACCACGGCTATCCTCTTAGCATGGCTATCTATCTCCATCTATCTATCTACCTATACGTTAAATTGAAATACATAAGTAATTTCCTTATTAAATTATACATAATTGAATAAGGTGTTGGTAGATAAGAATTTCAGTCAAGAATTATTTTCTTGATTCGTAGTTTTTAGATTGCATTTTTATAAGCAGTCGGGTTTAAATAGTTTTAGTTTTTGAAATTTTTTTATGTTATTTAAAAAAACGGGCCAAGTGCAAGTCAGACTCGCGCACCGAGGGTTCCGTAAAATATTTTTATTATATGATGTAACTAAAAATTTACGGTTTTCGCAATTTTTCCTTTATCTGTGCTATAAGACGTTGCTTCGTACCAAATTTCAAGGTGAGTTCACCCGAAGTAAGTAAGTTTTTTTTCCCTTGCGAGGGTCGAAAATTTGCGGCATGAACGGCTGTACCTTTTAATTGCGTTGGCTTAGAAGTTTGATTTTTTACAGCTAGAAGGGACAGTAGACCTAAGAATTTTTGATATAAATTCCAGCTTGATACCTCCACGCGTTCCTAAGAAAAAGGGTCTTGACAGACAGACAGACAGACGGACGGATGGACGAACAACAAAGTGATCTTGTAAGGGTGCCGTTTTTTCCTTTCGAGATACGGAACCCTAAAAAAACAGTAAAAAGCAATGGATGATGGATTTGGAATTGATGGCCAAAAATAACGATCAGCTATACGTCAAAAATGCCAGAAATGAACAAAAATTCAATATACGCTAAATTGTACTACAACTCGTAGGAAACCCATTACAATTTCAATAGTCAATTATAATATGAAAACACTAGGTAGGAGCCAGTATAAACAATTTTTTTTTCTAAAACTATAGCATACTATAGCAACTATACCAAAAAAGCATTTAAATGTTTTATTTATCATTAAATCCACCAAAAATATATTTTTGAGATTTTTTTTTTGTTTCAAAAAGACAACTCTCCGCATTAGGAATTACTCCTGTGTTGCGGGGGACTTTACAAACATACAAACAACGGACACAAAGAACACCCAGACTCAGGTGGGAATCGAACCCACGACCTCTGGCTTAGCAGTCAGGGTCACTAACCACTAGACCAACAGGCCAGTCAAAATTGTGCAGGAGGATAGATATATATATATATATATATATATATATATATATATCTATCCTATATATAAGTCCGACGCCTTAACCATTACGCTAACGCCGCTCATATTGGATGGTACCTAGCCAGCGCTCATAGTATGCGCTAAACTAGGCCATCCATGGCTGTATTAAAAAATGTATTTCGTCGAACACTGATAAAAGGTTACGTCCCATCCGTTGAGATACATAGGTATGAACACAATGTATGTATTCTATCCATTTTTAAATGTACACGGGTCTCAAGTCTAAAACAACAGCAGCATGGTTTGTAAAGCGGGTTTAAATCCGTGTTCAAAAAGCAGAGGCGTCGTTAAGTATCATAAAAAACAATAGGTAGCTAATTCAAGTCGCGAACGTAAAACTATGAATTATCGTGACATTGGTCCCAATTCTGTTACTTCACTCGCTAAATTAAAATTCACAAAATTTTCTTCATATAAGATGTAAACCTTGTACACTTCAAAACAAGGTCTTATTTCAAATTGAAACAAGTAGGTAACATATATCACTATCGAAATAAGCAATTTATTTGTCGACTAAAGTCTGATACGCTTAAATAAACTTTAATACCACGTAGCGAGAGCCGCTATCCGTTGAATGCCATCTCTTTTGCTCTATGTTTTTAGTAAGCGTCTTCGTAGGTGTAGATTAAAAACACGTCATCCTTCTTCGTTTTGAACAAGTTTTTATACAGCGTTTGAATAAATGGAGACTCTCGCCGCGTGGAAATAAAGTTGAGTATACGTTGACAGGTGTTAGTGAAATTTAGCGGCGTTGAGAAATAGATGCTAGTAACAAATAGACCTTATTACGAAGAACACTAGGTTGATTTCATATGAAGAAATGAAGTCAGGTTTTAGTTTAGTCGAGTGTACAATAGAATCGGCACCATTGTCAGTTAAGCAAAATGCATGTGATTCACAGAGCCCACGGTACGTTTTCTATTTTGTAAATGTTTGATTTCAATTAATCTTTAGATTCAAATATTGTTTTAAATAGATTTACTAAACAATATATTAAATTAGTTATAAGTTATAACTATCCACAAATTTTTTAAAAGTGATGGACTAAATCTCACCCAGTTATGTCAAATAGGCGAATATCAAGTTAAATAATATAATAATTGTTAAATTGTTACCCTAGTTAAGCAAACTTCAAATATATTTAATTATACATGTTTAATCTATATCAATAAAAACGAATTGCCAAATGTTGCTAAGCGCAAAACTCAAGAACTCGACCAATTCGGCATTTTTTTTATATTTATATTAAGGTACAATGAAAGTTTTTTTGGAGAGAAAAAAACGTAAAAATTTCGAGAGGAAAATAGTAAAAATAACACTTTTCTTTGCCTATACAAACCACAGAGTATATAATAATTAAAACACATATCCCGAGGCGTCAAACATTTGACATCAATCAATAACTTTGGACAGAACGAAGTCTGTCGGGGCAGCTAGTTTTTAATAAAATTAAGAACTAATAATAGTTTCTGTCTATTTAATTTGCATTCCCCTTGGCATTTAGGCTGTTTTTTCAAAACTTTTATAATAATAACCAAATTACAATTACAAATTACAAAATAAAAAACAAATTACAAATACAATAACGTATACAAATTGTAGACCATTATTTTTTTGACATTGGCATTATGATGATGATTTTATTTATGTTATTTAATTTCATCTATTTCTAATACATGTAAGGTTAATTGTAACTTTCTGCACTTTTACTATATCCGTCTTCGTCCGCGGTTGACCTATGCGGCAAGATAAATATCTTGAAGATAAGGAACATAAACTATAATAATCAAATTAAACTTATTCACATCACATCGCAATATGTAACTGCAATCGAATAAAAAAGGGGAATACCATCATTTTCCTTAACCTATATTAGTATGCATCGTGCAAAATACTTTGACTAAGTGACCACGTATTTGTCCAAACTTCTTATTTAAACCTCAAAGCGATAATATACCTGATAATAATTTGCCACCACAAAATTACGCTTACGGTCTAAACCTCGTGCTTTTAGCGATCAACAGTAATGTTAGGGTAAGCAAGTCAAGCCCGAGTGTGAATGGGATTAGGATATCCCCCAAAAATAAAATCTATGAACAAAGAGTAACATTTGAGACATAGGACTTGCGATAAAGCGGTTGACCTTTTACGGTTTGTTCCTATACTGGTTATAAATGAGTACAATACTTTAATTCCAAAACATTAAAGTAAGGAGCCATAACAATCTTTCTGGCAGCAGGAATGTTTCGGCTGTCTTCTACAACGGAGCATGTACAGAACAGGACAATGGCTCCATACAAATTAATCATTCACACGTCATTAGTCCTGGCAAATCTATATCTGAAGTTTTATGAGACAAGGAAGCGAGCTCAACCTCCTCTAAACCCGAGCCCTGGTGTACAGTTGCTGCTTTCTCCCATGGTGACTATTTGCTAATGTGCCAAGACACGAGTTTAAGTAAATAGCAACTATTGCAAAAATTCAATTGTAAGTGCCCCCAAAAATATTTCTAGAGAAAAAATTGTTAAAACGGGGAAAACACATAGGATGCTTATGAATGAAAACTATAATACATTGCACCGTGTAACAGTTTCTAAGAAAACCTAACAAAAGCAATGAATCACAATCTTGTTACCTACTAACGAACCTATTGTTATCTTGAATAAATATGCCTATACATTGTCAATTTAGGTTTTGCGGCCAAGTAGCTTGTTATTTTCCTTCATTGATGTTGTAAAATGTTATTAGTCATTTTGATTTTATCATCATGACTGAGACATAAGACGGTAGGAAGGCAACTTAATCAATCCTTTTAGTATAATAACTGTTAACCAGTACTTGTATAATTTATATTCAATGTTGAATAGTTTTCACGTGTTTATAAGATTGTGGAGTGAGAGCGTCTGCTGCGTCTTTTCGTATTATTTGATATCGATGATTGTAAACAGGCCGTATGAACATTTACATTATTTAACATAAAACCATTGTTCTTTTCAACATCCTCATATTGGAGTAAATGGCGCGTACCCATTTAGGAATAGTAAAGTCGGTGGAGTTTCAAATCCTATCAATTTTGGGTGTTACTCTGCACAATTACGTTTTTGGTAGGAATCGATCGGGAATAACCTCTAGAACAATATGTAGGGGTTGCACAGTAGTTATTATGGTAGGAATTATTCTTTCTTCTCTTTTACGACACATTTTTGTAATTAACTCGAGGTATAAAGACTCGCAGGACGTAGGTGGATGCAGGCCGCTTCCAACCGGTCTTCTTGGAGGTCATTAAGGGAGGCCTATGTCCAACAGTGGACGTCCTATGGCTGAAATGATGATGATGATGATGATGATAAAGACTCCAAGAGAACAGTTGAAATGAACTTTTTTGTTCCTCTTTCTTTTTGCAACATAAAAAGCCAAGATGTGATGTGACGAACTATTTTTACATAAAAATAGTTCGTCACATCACATTTTCTCTACCGACTGCACTAGAAAGTGTTTAATATAATTTCTGTCATAGGATAAAATTAAAATAGAACAAATGAATGGGTGACATTCAAAACCATATTTTTTTTGAAGATCAAAGTAAAAACTAAAGGCCTATAGGCATATCAGATATGCATCATTGTCACGATTATTCGATGAATAGATATTATGGTATGATTATGTTACAGTTGTTACGTACTTATGACCGTTTACTCAACATTTTTAACTTAAAACCCATAGAACCCATCATCCCATTCTTTGTCCCCGTCATTCTCAATTGGGATTAAAAAATCCGGGCCCGTAGCAAGCCCGCAGAAGTAGATTTTGTGTTTTTTTTATTTTTATCTCCAAAAATTTAAGTCGCATTAAAAACTTTAAATGTCTACATTGTAAAGTAAAATAAAAAAATATCTTTCATTTAAAATATTACCGACAGTAAACTCGTCAATTAGTACAAAACCAATAGGTAGACTTTTCTTCGAAATCAACCTAAAAGGATGATCTGCGGGAGAGATTTTTTGGCAGATTTGCACAGTTTTCAGTTGTTTTGTAGACAGCTTTACATACTTAGTTTCAGCGTGAACTACTTTAACACATCTCATCACAGTGAGTAGGTTATCGAGTACCTTTAGCGACACCTCACTGTATGACCGATGATGGAAGACTGCACGTCGGGGGTTAAAAATTAGCACGGGTGGATCTTATGAATGAATACTATGGTGAATTATTGGCAATTCAAACAAGAATAGTTTTGATGTTGGACTTATTCAACGAAGCTTTTTTTTTATAAAATCATATACGTATTATATAAAAGTACATAGTGTGTAAGAATAATAATCCAGGTCAAAGCATGCAATCAAATGAAGGAAATAAAACCATCAAAGCTAATATGGTGTTTATTACGAATCATCAAAATTTGAATCTAAGTTTTCAGCTGGAGGAGTTAAAAATAGTATTGTGTGACCCGCGTTACTAGAATTATTTATAAAAAATAAACAATAATTATAAACGCTTAGTAAGTATCTACCTTTAATATTTTTTGTAATATCTAATATTTGCCTCAAAACGATATAGTAAAAGGACGGTAATGTTATCGACATCAATATTCTTTGAAGCAAATTTCCCTTTTACTATATACCAAACAATTTCGATTGCAATTCAGTTTCAAGGATATTAAGGCCAAGGCCAATACACACACACACACAGTACATTCTACATAATATAAGATATACCTACTTATCAGTCATGTTGAAAACTAAATCTGTAATGTTATTAAGAGAAATATAGTCCAACTAGATGTAAACCCGGCTTCGCTCGGGTTAAATGTGAGTCATAATACACAATATTTTACAAAATGTAGGCAGATATACGTCGGAATCAGCCTTAACGAACTCAAGACCAACTCAAGACTCCGTGTAGCCAATATGGCGACGGCCATTTGCACCATTAGAATTTAACAAAATACTCAACAATCCGAATTTTGCGGATAAATGTTGTAGACACAAATCATTATTTTTTAAGTTTTATTATTCAGGTAAGGTTTCAATCGAGTCTACCGTACACCTTGAACAAATTATTAAAATAGATCCCTCAGACTTTCTATTCGACAAATAGTTAAATACATTGTTAACCACTTTTTCTCACGACTATGGATAGTTTTTAGGCAATTTTTTTTTTTTAATAATAAAGACAACTCCCGCATTAGGAATTACTCCTGTGTAGCGGGGGACTTTACAAACATACAAACAACGTACACAAAGAACACCCAGACTCGGGTGGGAATTGAACCCACGACCTTTGGCATAGCAGTCAGGGTCACTAACCACTATTTATTAATTTTTTATATATATATATATATATATATATTTATACATAATTTATTATTTTAACACATACAATTCTTACAAACTTAAAAATATCAATATCAATCAACGAGAAGGTGACTTATTAATGACGTTTCAAAACTACTCTTACCAATAAAATAAATTAGTTCCATGTGTTTTGAGCAACATGACGAGTTGTTTTATTTTCCTGGTCACGCTATAATTAATCATATTAACAATACTGAGTAAATGTATCGGAACTTTACTTACAAAAATCTTTTTCATACCAGGAATTGGTACAATAAATATTCCATACGTGCAGATTAAATATTCCTGTGCGTGTTAACCATTGACATAGATAACGTAAGTAGATAATATAAAAGCGTTTCATAAAATGTAATTGCGTATTTAAATATTGTTCTTAGATGTCCGGCTTTGCAGTAAGCGGTTAATTAAACAGTTTTATTTCATATTTACTCAAAATTTACAGCAATAGTTAGGTATACAGTCATACAGCTGAAGATTAATTAAAAGTTTTCAAATCAAGGCGCACTAAATAATAACAGAATAATAACCAATATCGAAGAGACAGACAGCTGCAAACCACAATTCCGAAAACATAAAATACTTACACTTCCCTGTTTATATATCTTAGAATTATGTAAAGTTGTCAGAAAACATCCAGATTTTTATACTACTTGTGAAGAAACACAAACTAGGTACACTACACGACACAACAAAAACAAATTACACAAACCTCAATCCCGACTCAAAATGCACTCAACCAGCCCTTTAGTTATGTCTATAAATATTTATAACAATTTGCCGAAAGAGGTTAAAGATGTAAGCAAAACATCAACAGAAAAATATTAATAAATTGAAACAATTTCTGTTATCAAAATCATACACATACATAAATGAGTTTTTAGATGATAAATTGATCACAAAATAACCTATAACCATACTCTTTATATGTAAGTAAATACTTGTAAGTGATCAACTAACCGCAGCTAATTACTTATGATAAGCTACTTGAATTGCCACGTAGCTTTCTTCCTCTCTCCTAATTTGCTGTGCCCGACAGGGGCCATATTGATCATAATTGCTTTTTTATATACCACCTTTGTAACATATGGAATGCAATAAAGAATACATGAATACAGATAGAAGTCAAATGAGTAATTAGGAAATACATAATGTATACCGGTGAATTACGGCATTTGTATTTGTGATGAATTTGGGGGCACAGTTTTTGAAAAAAGGCGGCGACAGATATCCGAAAAATGTAATGGTATGCAACCTTCAATAATTTACAGCAAGAAAATTTCTTCTCCAGTACCCAAATATAACTTACCTGAATCATAAATGCGGTAACTCTCGTAAAAGATAACTAATTAATCAGTGTAGACTATCAAACTAGTAAGAAACAACACTTCGTTTCTCTGCCAACTCCACAAGAAATGAAAAGATTCTTAACTGACTATTTAACTTTCACCTAAACTCGTTTTAAGGTTATTTAAAATCTAATCTACACAGTGTCTTGATTATTCCTTCTATTTCTATTCACCATCAATGCGACAAGCAGTCTTCTATGCAGAGGCTGTCTCAACGCGGAGAAAACGGCAACGCATAATAGACCGTCTATGAGTCTAGATGCGGAAACAGAGCCCTATACCAATACGAATACCAATAGTGTCTAGATTTGACTAAAGAAAGGGTAAGAAGCTTCCGTTATTTAAAGTAAATTAATCCTGAATAGAATTGTACAAGAGCAATTGAATATGTTTTATGTACCACAGCTCAAACCAAACCCGCTGATTCTAAGACCGTATGACAGACAGTTCAACACCGTGATATTAGACGGATATTGCATGCGGTTACCACCTTTGGATCCAACGTCCTGACCACAAAACGTGACTTATTGCTTTGGACCACTCCGTGTGTCGAATATTGCAAATCAGGCTATTTGCGGTAAAAGATAAATGCACCTACACGATGCAGAATGAATTTATAGTCTCTGAGTGTAGATTGCGAAATATCCTATATTAATTTTGGAAATATATTTTTAAATCTACCCTATAACAAAATGAAGTAACTCAAGACCCTTTTTTTATAAATCCCAGAACTGGTCATGTGCCCATAATATGAGGCCGGTTAGACCCTGGGTCATCACACCCATCACTGACCTAGTATGTAATATTAATTAGCAAACCTTCGATAAAATTATTGACAATTTTTTTTTATTGAGGACAAACAGTCATTTTGTGAAGTTATTATTATATTATATTATTATTTACATGTTAAGAATAAACATATTTATATGTCCTTATAGACCTAATAGTTCCCTAAATTAATACAACATCTAGATCATATTCTATGTTTCCTATGTCTCCTTAACTTTTAAAGAAATTGATAATTAAGTCCTAACAAACACATTAACCACAGAATTGGTTTTGAACAAATTTTGTCGAATTTAAATCAAACTACGAGCGTGAGGTACCAATTTTTAAATCGTTTTGAAATGTGTAAAAACACAAAGAACGATGGGGTTTTTCAAATTAAGGCATAAATATTACAAAGGTTAGAAACGAAAGAGGATTCTCTATTCTATGATTAACTATATTCTAAATCAACTATATTCTATGATTGGCCCTACAGCCCATAATCTGTATACTAAAATACACACTACATAAACTAATTTTTAAAACTTTTAAACTGAAGATTACTTCAAAAGAATGGTTCGATTAATATAAAAAATATTATTAAGCCTTTATTGCTGAAGAACTAAACACAAGTGTAATCTAATAGTATTCAAAAAATTTAATTCTAACACATCGGGTTTTCCGGTTTAGTGATCAGCGTGTCCTGTGACACATAGCCCTCTTCCAGCTGTTTCCACTCATTTCTGTCTCTAGCTGTTCTAGACCAGGTAACGCCACCAATTTTTCTCATGTTCTATCCATCTTTTTGCTTGTCTTCCCCTTTTTCCTTTTGCAATCGCGCGGTTGCCACTCTGTTATAATTTTTGTCCATTTTAACTTACTGTCTCTCGTCATGTGTCCTGTCCATCTCCATATAATATGAAAATAACATATGTTAAATATGATATTGGTTCAACAATTAAACATATAAAGAATTTACAATGTAATGTAATTAAAAATAATGTACCATTCAATAGACAGTAAGGCTTTGCCAGAGGGTTTAAGTCTATAATAATAGGTAAACATTGACGTGGATACTTTTCACATCCTTTAATATAAATTACTAGCAGCGCCCCGCAGTTTCACCCGCGTAAGTCCTGATCCCGTAATAATATCGGGATAAAAATTAGCCTATATGTTAATCCAGGTCTCCAGCTATCTACATACAAAGTTTCATCGCAATCGGTTCAGTAGTTTTGGCGTGAAAGAGTAACAAACATCCATACATCCATACATCTCAACAGTTCACATCCATACATCCATACATCCATACATCCTCACAAACTTTCACGTTTATAATATCAGTAGGATACGTGTTAATTTTCAGTTAGCAGCCATAAAATATTGACAGTTTATGTATTCTATCACACCAGTATTCATAAATCATTCATTATTTACCAAAGATGCATCCTCGTAACCACATGTGTATTTATAAAAAGCCCAACATCATCGAACGGTTTTCAGAAACATGAATTGCCAATTCAAAGGTTGGCAGTGATTACGAATATCTCTGACGCACAAGGCAATTTATAGTTTACTATAAGATATCACTTATATAAACATACCGTGCGCTTAGCTTCCTTTATCTCCCAGTTTATTACGCAAGGAAAGTAGATTTATTACATAAATTCATAGCACGTTTCTAGTAAAGTTAATATTCCCTGTGAACTCTCAAGTATAGGAAGGAAGGTATATAACTTCTTTGAAAAACATCTCGCATACATTTGACTTAACAAAAATTGAAACTGAAAATTATACATCTAAAAGTTTTTTTTTTAATTTTATTTTTATGCTTCCGTACCTATTTCAAATATCTGTCTGTCAAGACGCTACTAATAAATTATTGAAATGAAGATCTAGGCAAGGTTTACTACTGTGGATACTAGCCACAGTGTTTTACGATATTTGTTAAAAAAAAAATTATACATTTACGCCTCACATTCTATGCAAATAGCAGGTACTTGTATTTAAAAAACATTTTCAACCAAAAAGTTTAATTATATTAATTATGATGCGGTCTGCGTTAAGAGACATTAATTACGTTTGGGCCTTTCGTGTAAGCTGTGGTGCGAGTAATTGTGACGGGCACATTAAAATTCACAGCGTATTATATCCAGATTTGTTTTAAAATTAAATCAACTTGCTTAAGTGATTTTACGTGTGCCCTTGAAAATTTTACAATAAAATGATTTATGTCGCTTTCATGCGATCAAGGGATAATATATTCTAGACAGTGAACCGTAACTTAAAAGGTAATCGTTTAATCTAAATCAAATTGAGTAATTTTTTGGCGAATCCAGTATTTTGGATTTATTAACGTAATGTTCCCCTCAGCCATCTCTAAATTATCTACAATTATTTTAGACCTGATTATTCCGTCCATTTAATATTGCCTATCAAATAAACTTTAAATGCCATTTATACCAGTACATAGAATACTCAAAATTTATTTCCGTATATATGAACGTGTTAGATAAAAACACAAAGCGCCATACCTTTTTACAAACAATGTAAGGAAAGCTATCTACGGAAAGTGCCATTTTGTGTCGTAAGCAAGCTATCTGGTACAATGTAGATGCTAACTCTACTTTAGTGCAATTTCTACACACTACGTGTAACAATAATGTGAGAAAAAGTTCGCAAGGTAAGATCAATTTTATTATTATTGCTATTAAAACCAGAGAAACTTGGATATCAATAATAGTTATGTACTTATACCGTTTTTGTTTCGTAAATAATAAAAGTTCCGGTTGATGACTTCTTACATCTCTTAAGATATAAACGGGAATTAATACAACACAACAGGACTGAAATCCTCTATCTATCGTTGCTCTCAATAGGCCTTTGTCATAATACGAGAATGATTAATTACTTTAAGAACAACGAACATTACATTCTTTTAGTACCTATTCCATTAGGCATCGATTGAATAAACAATAAATATTACTTGGTGAGGGAACGGATTGTCTGAAATTTTTTAACAAAAAAAAATAGACGACATTTAATTTACATGTTTTTAATATCTGCCACACATCATTTGCATGTAGCATAGTTAGCATATTTTATATATCCTGAAATAAAATATAACACCTATTCAAAATATTAATTAAAATGTTCTGTTAGCATAAACGAGCAGGTGTTGCTAAATGATAATACAACGGGTGGCATCTGTTGAATATAGATCTAAATTGCTTTTGACAAGAATGGATTTGTGTATCAAACTTATTGTGCTCAGGAACTTATCATATTTGTGGTTGGTGTACATATTCAGTGAGGAGATTAACTACCTACCTAGAAGGCTCTGTGTGTGCTCCAGAGTTACCTCTGCGAGTAGCTTAGAAATTTCAGCACCAGAAGGTCCGCACCGCAAACGTCGTTTACAAAAAGGTACTATGATTATTACAACTAAAGATAAAAAAAAAAATAACCGAGCGAAGCCGAGGGCACAGTTAGAATATATATTACGCTGAGTCGGCACTCGCTACCTAAATAAGAATCTCAAAAAAAACTGCTACAAGCACGTCCAGAAGTCATTTACAGAAATTAGTTCTCGAAAGTTTCACATTTAAAAAGTGTTACTTACGTGGGAGAGCCATGTTTCGACACGTATGGGCCGACTCGACTCCGCTCGATACCACGGCCTCACAGAAAACCGGCTGTGAAACAATGCTTGCATTGCTTTTCGCCGCGTGAGTGAGATTACCGGAGGCCCTAACCGTTCCCTCTCCCCTATTCCCGTCCTTCCCCTCTCCCCCTTCTCCTCCCTTCTAATCCCCCTCTCCCATCTTCCCACTCTTCCCCCCTCTCCCCCTCTTCCCCTAATCCCACCTTAAAGGGCGGCAACGCACTTTTGACTCTTGAGTTACAGGTGCCCCATTAAACAGTACTAAGTTAGCCCAATGTCATTGATGGAGAGGATGGTCACAGCAGTTCTGTGGAAAGAGTTTAACCCCAGTGTTATGAGTTTATTATTTAACTGTATACCATTAGTCTTACAGTTTTGCTTTTATTACCTAAATTCTGGAACACTCAAACTATTCAACATTGACATAGTATGCCAATATACTCTTTGTTTTCATATATCAAGACTATCATGAGAGTCCGTACTTTCGTGTATGAAGGAAGTAACTTTCGCTGTCTTGAATCGCTGTAATAAATACCAGTAATAGTGCTATTATCGTTACAAGACCACAGGGTTTGTATGATTTCCGAATAAAATAATCTTTTGTTATTACCATAGCGCCTACCACCATTCGTATAGCAAAGCTACGTATGAAGAGGAAAAGCGGTTTACAACAGACAGACACGTAAAGTTCTCATTAGAAATGTTTTCTTAATGTCAATAAAGTATGTATAATAGTAGAATGCTCAGAACTCTTCTATGGTTATTGTGGTTTTATTTATGATCATTCTTGTAACTTTTTTGTTTATTTACATATTTGGTTATGGAACAACACACTCAGTAGCAACTTCAATGCTAACAGTGCCTCACGCATTGTCGACCTTGTAAAATCCGTTCTGATAGACCACGTACCCAGTACATATTTACACTCTCTCTCTCTGCTGTCTTTATGTATGCAGTCTTCTGGAGTGTAGGGCCCCTGCCCTAAACTCCAGAAGACTGCAGTCGTCCCTACGTTATGGAGCTTCGTAACCGGAACCGAGATTATCGGATTCCGATATTTTAAAATTTCTAAAAATCTATCTAAAACCTTACCGGAATCTGATATAAAAGTTTCGGATAGGGGATGTAGTCTTGATTACTGTAATTTTGTTTTTTACATTTTAAGTAGATTACATCTAAAAATAACAAGCTATAATAATCACCAATAAGGCAGCTTTTTGTTATTCAAGAGAAATACTTAATTTCAAATCATTAACTTATGTATTTTTCTATTACAATTCCATAAGAATTTAATATGCGTTACTGAAAGTATCCGAAACTAATGAATAATTCGAAATAATTTCATATATCTTCCATATCCAAATCCGAAATTTAAAATCCATAGCATCCCTGATAACCTCTACTTCTTCGCTAGTCGGGAGACGGAAATTAACTAAATTTTCAGATCAGATTTTACATATTTTAAACCCACAAAAAAGTTGATGTTATAGTCACTGCTTTTGTGTTATGTATATAGAAAATAGTTATGTAGCTTGGGATCAGTAAAGAAACTAATGTATATAGACGTCTATTTATTTCACAAAAAATAGTACATTGATTTTATACTAACATAATTCTAACATATAGGTAAATAATCATCTTTATCTCGTTTAATTGGTACAAATCTTTGGAATATAGTGTATCTTATAAGTACTTATAACATAAAAGCTTCGCTACCATTATTTACATGACATAAAACTGACATCGAATGTTTATAAAATTATGTTAATGCAAGTTTGTTAGCCTAGACTTGGTCTTTTGAACCTTGAATATACCTACATTTTTGTAACTTAATTATTAGGACTACAATTTATCGTTATAAATCTTACACTAACATTCGTAGATAGGTATAGTTACTAAAGAGCATCATGTAACTTTTTAAAAATACAAAAATAACCATAAATAAAAGTACTCAACTGATTAATGAACCCGTGATAAAGTATTAGGTACATATACTAATATGTTTAACGCATGTCTATAAACACTGTCATAATAACACAAACAAAGTAGTTGTTGAGGGTGGGTCTGTACTGGTTGGTGTTCGAGCCTGCAAGTCACTAGTCCGACGCTATGGCCGCTACCACTTGTTTAATTGGAATTACTATAAGACCGCCATCTCAACACATCCTTTCCTGTGTCACGACATTGTTTTATAGAACGTAAGGTAAGTTTAAAAATGTTTCTTGAATTAAGTGATTAAGAATACCTCTCAAAATATCAACAACAATTATAGATTATCAACAGCAGATATCAGACTCGGTGACAGCTAAAGGCCATCACTGACGGAAGGTCCTTTAAACTCAAAACATCAACGCATAATCGAGCAACTCTGGTGATTTATATATTCTACGACCATGACTACGGATGGCATCTAAACAGTTTTATAATAAATATATTTTCTTATCAGCTACGAGACAACATAACATTTATATTCTTGAAGTTGATTCATTAACATCAAGACAAGTGTAATCATCGCCCATCACGCCAACACATATTGTTACACAATATAAAAATACACAATTTACAGAGCCCTACTACAGTCACGCACACTATGATATCTTAAAACAAATTAACCTAAAAAATAAATGTTGACACTATACATTGAAAATTAATAAATAAATATTAAACAAACCCGCTCACATGAAGTTATCGGCATGAAACAAACACTGTCTGTGTTGAAAGCGGAAGAACTTTTCTATCTGTTTATACATTTTTCATTGATGTCTCCAGCAAGAAAGTCGTTACTGTCCCGGATAGTCATGATGGTGACTCCATCAGTACTGTTCCTGGAGATAATATTGCTCTTCTTCTTAGTACTTCCGTAATCGTAGTTCGATATTACTACGCTCTCTGTCGGGTTCCTGTAAGAGGTGATAAACTATCATCTTTGAAGTTACAATCATTTCGTGTTAGTTTTTAGGTAAGATTGATGCATGAAAGTCTGAGCAAGGGTAAAAACTTTGTAACAAGGTTATTTTAGCAGTTGGAGTAAGAGCTGTTATTATTTTAAGAATCAAAGGGTGCTTGGCAATACTCTGCATATCAAATCCTATAATATTGACGGTTAAGAATTCATGTATTAAATCCTATATTATAACTGCTTAATTTTAAGGCCTCTAAATAATATTATTCTTCTATGTATATCTAGCTGACCCGCGCAACTTCGCCCGCGTTTGTACATTTTCGCCGTTTTTGATGCGCCTGTTGGTTGTAGCGTGATAGCTTCACGACTGACAGTCTGACTGACTACTACTCCTGAAAATTCAAAAATACCCATAATGGTTTAATTAAAATAAATGATTTTGATTTCATTTGATGTTATATAGCCTACGGCGATAACTGGGCTATTCAACACTAAAATCATTTTTAATTAAACCAGTAGTTCCTGAGATTAGTGCGTTCAACCAAACAAAAAAACAACACAATATACAACAAAATAAACAAACAAACAAACTCTTCAGCGTTATAATGGAAGTATAGATAATTATTATTATATTAATATGTACTAGAGATCACCTGGTAGTCGAATTTCGGTCAAAAGTCATTCAGTTTTGAATATTTTGTTTTATATAAATGACTGTACACGTAAGTATTTATACTAGGCTCTTCTAGCATTTTTTTATGGCATAGGGGCGAACGAGCAGTCGGGTCACCTGATTGTAAGTGACTACCGCTGCCTATGGGCACCTGTAACTCAAGAGTCACAAGTACGTTGCCGATCTTTAAAATCGAAGTAGAGAAAGAGGGAAGAAGGGGAGAGGGGGGTTAGGGAAGGATTTAGGGTCTCTGGTAACTTCATTCACTCGGTGAAACACAGTGCAATCATTGCTTAACAACCGATTTTCTGTGAGGGCGTGGTATCACTCCGGTCCAGCCGGCCCGCATGGGCCGGCTGTATGGTAATGTATATGCCAAAGCATGGCTCTCCCACTTATATAAAAGCTTCTTATAGTAAGCTAAAGTATGAAGAAAAATGAAATTTAATCTTCAAGCTTCTTATGTTTAGGAACAACATTAACGCGTTTTTACCCGTGTAAGTCCCGATCCAGTAGGAATATCGAGATAAAAAGTAACCTATATGTTAATCCAGGTCTACTATCTACATACCAATCGGTTCAGTAGTTTTGACGTGAAAAAGTAACAAACGTCCATCCATCCATCCATCCAAACTTTCACATATATTATATTAGTGTGATTTATTAACAATTGTAGCTTTCTGCACTTCTTCTACATATAAACTTTAAATATTCCAAATATCACATTCCTCCGAGAGCGATATTTGCTTAAGAAGGGTTATAAAGAATTTTCTTCACGTATTAATATTTAGATTAATAGAAAGTGAAATAGGAGGCTGACTTAATTCTGTTACTCATTGGTTTAATAATTATATGCAAATAATATAATTGACAAAAAGATAAAGTGAATATGATGATAATTGAACGATAAAAATTAATCTAAATTAATATTTACTAGTTGATAATAGTTATTAGAAGCTAAGTTAAATTAGTTTTAAAATTATTATCTTTTTAGGCCTATAACTTATAAATGACGTTTCTGCTGCTCTGCAAATATACATAAATATACTGTGGTATAAACCATTGTAATAATCCACCAATTATACTAAGCTAACACTTCCCTATTGGGAAAGATTTAAGTACTTTCACACTTTTGTGTGCGTGTGTTACGTTTGATTATAGTGACGGCAGAACACTAATTCCAAAGTCACAGGAATATCTAGTTTGGGAGTTAGGGTTTACTCACAACCGTGCTTAAAATAGCTTGTTGATATTCCGTAAATAGGTTTTATTGTTATGCCATACGTTTTAAATGTACAGATTTACAGTGTAAATACATTGTAAATAACATGTACTAGAGTTACAGCAGATTTTATAGTATCACATTTCCTACAGGTCGTCTATGATAAATAATACAGTCCCTGGCAAACAACAGGCAATAACTTACTTTTTTGTATTGTTTCATGTATTGTAAAGGTTTGATTTAATATGTCACACTACAACAAGGTCTGACTGAGGAATTGTTCTGCATTACATAGCTAATACAGGAACATGTTTGCGAATGTGTCTTTTCTTATGTGAGGTCTGTGAGTACTTTCTCACTACGTCTTAGTAGCCTAGAATTTGACAGTTTTCTGCAAATGTTTTCACATGAATTGTATCCGATTCAATCAATCATCCAATCAGCAGCCTATCACCGTCCACTGCTGGACAACGGCCTCCCCCAAAGGAGCGCCAACTATCCCGGTCTTGGGCAGTCCGCCTCCATCTGCTGCTAGCCAACTTCTTCAAGTCGTAGGTCCATCGTGCCTCCACTCTAGGACTTGTCAACTCCAGCGATTATCAGTCCGCCTGGAGACATGACCGGCCTACTTCCACTTCATCGTACTGATTCTGTGTGCATAACGACTAGAATTCACAAATTCTTAGTAGTCTAACCAGCCTGTTTTGCTAGAAGTATTTTCTAATACCCCCTTGGTATTTAATTTAACAGACAGTAAACAATGGCATCGCATTAGTTAAGGAAGCTGTGTACGTATGTATGTTGTGTGTGTACGTATTTTTCCGCGTCAACTCAAGCTACTATTGTTCGATTAGGTGCGACTATGATTGTTTAATTTCAAATTAGCGCGAGTATTTACCTAATGCTTTTAACAATGCAATGCTGTTATGTAAAAGTTAATCTGCGATACTATGAAATAATTCGAAGTATACCGTATCATAGAATCAAATTAAACAATTATGGCAATGAGTTTGTATTATAATCCTGAGCAAGCTCTTCCATATATTAGGATACAAGATATATATACATATACAAGATTTACGCTTATTTCACTCACTTAAAAGTAAATACATAGAGCGCTACATGTTTTATCGTATTTTGTGAAATATATTTTTTTTTCGAAGTTGTCTGCACCGGCAGTAATACATGTTACGTGTAAACCAGGTACTGTTGTAAGATAACAAACAGGTTCGTTTGGAGAGGAGATTTAATTGTTTCATTTACATATTACTAGCAGCGCTCCACGGTTTCACCCGCGTAAGTCCCGATCCCGTACGAATATGGGGATAAATAGTAGCCTATGCGTTAATCCAGGTCTCCAGCTATCTACATACCAAGTTTCATCGCAATCGGTTCAGTGGTTTTGCATGAAAGAGTAACAAACATCCATCCATCCATCCAAACTTGCACATTTATAATATTAGTGGGATTAAGCCAGCCGGCTTAATAATATATAAATGAAGTGATTAAGTGTTATGCGTTATAAAACTTGCAATTTTATTAAATAAACGTAGGTCGTAGCTCTGCTCTTATGCATAACAGCGTAAAATAAGTATGTCTATAAACTACCAAAGTTTTGCCAAATAAATTTATTTTACATAAAATAATTTCAAAGAAGTTTATTTCAGCAGCTCGTCCAATGGTTAGGTAATAAACATATTGCAAAACTCAATATTTTATAATACGAAGCGGGATGCTCAAAACAATGCACTTAGTTTTCCACTGAATTTACTGAAAAGGCATCGAATAAACTTTTAAAATATTACATTTATTATGATTTCTGCAACCACTGACGTTAATGTATTAAATAAAGGCAAGTTCAACAAAAGAAATGAACCTTAATGCTTAGAATCGATTTATTAATAATGTTATACTGAATCTTTAATTAAGGTCCTTTATAAGTACATTGATAGTATTAGCGACCCTTTCAATAAACTCTTGGAGTCTTTCCCACGCCGTTAAAAGGGAATAGGATTTTAAACTTTCAGACACGTTTTCAGTTTTTATTACCATTATTTCCGGATTGCTGTTGCTACATATTTTATTTGTTCAATCATCATCAAATTCTACGCATAAAAAGTTTGATTGTTCTTGTTGTTTCTTGTTTCGAGTTTTTTGATACAAATTGATACTAAAAAACTGGACAATAATAGAGCAGAAGGCTCTGTACATTGTACATAGAGATCGCAGAAAAGGGAAAGTTAAAAAATATCCCTGTATTTGTGTTGCTTAAAAATCAATAAAAAGATCAAATCATAATTAAGTAATTGAATGTTTTCGTCGATCATTTTCCCACACAGCAAATACGATAAAACATGAATATTTTGATTAATTTGCTTTACTATACACCAATAATAAAAAAAAAAACAAACAATTTAAGTTAACCTAATTTATAATCTGATTTTATTCCGTACAGGTGACGAAGAACTAATTTGAAAAGTTTACGTTGTTATTATGAGGCAAAAGCCTACGTACGTCTCTCGTACCATCAGATAACTTTCAATGTATATCTAAAATTCCTAAGGGTCAACCTTGACGCCACGATGAAAAACATCCATCTAATGTTTTTCATCGACGAACACTTGAATCATATATTACTAGTATTCTCGTTATACACACTAGCTAACTCTAAATCCTTGTTTTAGGCATGGGTTCAAGGCGTACATGGTGGGTTCAATCCCGCAACCACTTGATTAAATCTTTGAATCCTTATTCAGACGTATTCCTGGAGTCTATTCCATTTTCAATCTCAAGTTAGAACCTAGTAGCAATCAAATTACTAAAAGTAGCTATTGCTGTAGAGAACGGAGTAACCATTAGTCAATGGCTAAATGGTAACACAAAGAACCATTAACTCGAGCTTATCTTATAACAATTTGCTCACAATACGCCTTTAAAGTACATTAGGGTGCGTGTGAGAAAGGTGAGCGTATAGATTACTTCAGTAATCTTCTAACATCGTTTTTCTTAGTTGTTTTTTCAGATAATGAACGTTGCTTAAAAGATTTTGTGAAAAGAAATATTTTACAATGTTAAGGTTTTGTGTATTTTTGCCATTATCTAAGGTCATCGTCAGAATTTAGTAAGAATACGGTTACAATAACAAGTTTTGTGACGTGATTATATTTTAACCTTTGCATTAACAGTGTTTACCCAATTTTGTTTTTTACACATGTGCTTAAAAAATAGTTATGTGTTTTGCTACACTATGCTAATAGTTCAAGGAATAACGAAGTAAACAGACCGGACTTTGGAAAAAATAGGGAAATACTGGATTTTTCTTTTTGTAGTTCTAAACAAAATCCCAAGTCTCCATCGCCGCTAAAAATTAAAGTTAAAGTTAAAAAAAAAATTCTAGGGTCTCTATTAAGAATAATTATTCAAATATAATAAAATTACAACTTATTCATTTTTATTTACTTCATTTACTAGCGTGTTTGACTATTTATCTCAATAAGTTAAGGGTTTACGTAGATTAAACCTATTATATACATGATGGCTTTTTTAAGTGGTGTCCCCCACATAAAAAAAGCCATCATGTAGGTCGACCTCAAAGGTGGTATGAAAAGAAGTACACGTTTCACGAACAACACAAACGTTACAACTTTTAGAATCAAGATATTAGAAAAAATTAAAAATGTAATACTGTTTCTGGTGGGGAATTTTTTAGCTAGCAATTTGAAAACCGGATTTTTTTCTAAAACTGACTGTACACTATACGAGAATTGTTAAATAGTGAAGTTAGTTGTTAATTGAGTACGCAGGAAAGACAGCCAAACGTATATATTATATTCTAGTAAAAGTGTATAAAAATGTATAGAGTAGCCAATCTTTCCTTGATTGTCCTTGTAGGTATAATACTTGGTAGCGCACTAACTTATAAAGTACTAGCTGTGTACTAGTTGTCCGCGTGGAATCGTGTCTTTGGGTAGAATTTTTAATTATTTAGGCTAATTGACGATACTTCCATACAACTTTTCATCCCCACCTTTCAACCCCTTACATTAAAAAGTAGCCTATGTCCTTTCTCAGGCTCTAGAATATCTGTTTACCAAATTTGATTTAAATCGGCTCAGTAGTTTTGGCGTGAAAGGGCGACAGACAGACAGACAGATCGACAGACATAGTTACTTTTCGCATTTATAATATTAGTAAGGATTAGTAAGCATAGTAGCAATAAACGCGCGGCCAAAAAAAGATCGCAACTTGTGCACATAATTATCTATATGTAAAAATTAAACACTGTTTATATGTACGATAGCGAGATCGTACAGTGACCGTTAACAAAATATTCTTGATAAACCTTATTTTGTGACATTCGAACCCGAGTAACTATTTAGTGGCACACCGATCGATGGGGACTTTTGAGATTTTGTTTAGAACCACAAAAAGGTTCATTTTTTATGTTATAGGGGGCAAATGAGCAGAGGGGTCACCTGATCGTAAGTGACTACCGCCGCCCATGGGCACCTGCAAAGAGTCACAAGCGCGTTGTCGGCCTTTAAGATGAGAGTAGGCGAAGGGAGCGAAGAAGGGGAGAGGGGAGGAAAAGAAAAGGTTAGAGCCTCCGTTAACCATACTCACTCGGCGAAATACCACGCAAGCAATGTTTTACTGCCGGTTTCTTGTGAGGCCGTGGTATCGCTCCGGTCGAGTCGGCGGATATGTGCCGAAGCATGGCTCTCCCACTTACAAAAATTATCCTTTCCCCTAATTTTTCCAAAGTCAGAGATTTTTTTTCTCCGGATCGTATAACAGTGGTGTTTAACCGTGATCTTAAAGGCAGGTAATACCAATAAAATATCCATAAACATCTGACAAAACATCAATCTGGTCTATTCCTTATTATCAGCAGGCGCCGTGGTTTAAAGAAGCAATTACCCGAATTTACTATGTTTGGTTTCTGTATCTTTAAACAAGATCACACTAAAAACGTGTCCTTTGTAATCTCATCTTGGCCTCATCTTTTTCCCAGTTTCTAAAATAAAATTTAATAATATCAACCTTAAACATAAGTTGCTTACATTTTTTGAGTATATTTTATTTGCAAGTAATATATTCTCGTGGATAGCAAACAAAAATCAAAATTTAATCATTTCCCAGTTCTGAATAACTTTATATACACCACTACTTAAACGAAATGTTATGCAGTAGTACGCGATCTTGTTAGTATTTATACTAAAACCCTATTTAACCCAACCTGTTACAGCGATGCCGATGGGTGCTTCTGAAGGACGTTTCACAGACAGCGGTTCTAGAAAGCCTGGAACTGCAAGTCGGGTGCAATGTACCTCGACGACAGCACAGGTAACGGTTGAAGTGCTGCCTGAAGACTCCACTCACGCAGTAAAGGGCGACTGGATTCACGCAGGAGTTCAGGAAGCTGAAGAAATTATACTTACTTAGTTTTTGGGTACTGGTGGAATCTTACAAAAGATATAAAAAAAAAAAAAACCAAGTACATTGTAGAAATTAATTAAAAAAAATATAGCTGATCTATATGAGTAAAAGATATAAATAAATTAAAAATAAATTCTACTGAATCATTTCAACCTCAGCAACAAAAAAAACATTATTATTATGAGTTCTACAATACATATGAACATTTCAATTTAAATACATACATATTATATATAAACAACAATAGCAATAAACATATTCATGCATAAACTTTTTTTTTGTTGGGCGGGATTCGATTCACGAATCGGATGAATGCTGTAACGCCGCGTCATATAGGCTATTTCTCTTTTCTTCACAAAAAATAAAAATAGCTCTGCATACTTTTCAAATACCTATATCATAATATAATATTTACACATGTTCATTGTCGTAAAAATGACGGCTATTATGGACCTAGGAGGAATTTGATCTGCCAAAAAAATCACTTTGTTGTATGTATGTAGGTCTACCAAGTGTCTACTTAATCTCTGACGTAGACAGCGTGAAGTGGCTGGGTCACAGGAAGCTTTTGTCTAAATCTGTATGAAAAGGGCTACAGTCAACATTCAAGATTGCAAACATTTGACGTTTTAAAAGAACTCATCATCATCATCATCTGCCTACCCTTGTCCCAATTTTATTTAGAGTCGGTGCAATATGTTTTATTCTTCCATTCTACTCTATCGTTCGTCATTTCACTGTTTACTCCATTTCTAGCCATATCTTCTCTCACACAGTCCATCCATCTTTTCCTTGGTCGTCCTCTTCTCTTGTACCCATCAACATCCAAATATAAAACTCTTTTCACCACATTTTGCTCATCCCTCCGCATCACATGTCCATACCACGATAACCTATTGCTCCTCAGCTTTTCCTCCACTGGTGCTACTTTTAGGCTCCCTTTAATATATTCATTTCTCACCTTGTCCATCCTAGTCACACCACACATCCATCTCAACATTCGCATTTCGGCTACGTGCAGGCGTCTCTCATCCGTCAGAACTATTTCGCAAAATTAGAAAATCTTTTTATTTAATAGAAACATCACATTTAATTTTATTAGTAAACTTAATTCATTACCCCTTTAAATAGAACTCGTTTCCCTAAAATTTTGTAAACTTTTTAATTGTCAATTTTAAACTCACCACCCAAATTTATTAAACGATTTAACTTGGTTTAAATTTTAAATGAAAACTCCAAAACAAAATTAATTATAATTATCACTTCTATTATCATATTTTCAACGTCATTATTTACATTCAGCAGCCCACTATCTAACTACCTACTAGAATAGGTCACGTACCTTAGGCAGAAGCCCACTATCCTTAGAGCATGTGTAAAGTCGTTGTAGTCCCTTTTAGACGTAGGCGAGAGATGGAACCACACCTCAAAAGCGTGGTACGGCAAAAAGCAAACGAAGAATACTGGAACAAAAATCATATTTTTTATGAAAATCGTAAAATTAAAATGTAACCCTGTGTATAATTATAATGATTATAAATAATTATAATGTAAATATTACTCCGTTATTCAAAATCCTTGGGAACTGTCTTTAATTTGTGTGTTTACACTGTCGAAACCTCTGGGGAACGTCCTATAACCGGTAAACTCAGATTCTAAACGCAAAATGAGATTGTTTAAACGATCATGTACTAGGAAAATCATTTTTACAATAGCTCAAGTTATTGAAATATCAATATTATTAATGTAGTATTGACTTATCGGATTATTATTAGTGGTAGCTTAGAGGTAGAAATTCAACCGTGAATCAGTGAAATTATTGATAAAACTCCGTCGGAGAAAGGGAATGGGAAACGGTTTACATGTTTTTTATTGATACTATATAATATTGAAGCTCGTTAAAAGCTAGTAACTAAACAAAAAATCTGTTCACAAAAAAAAGAAGAAAAAGGTATCGAAATGTTTGTATTACCAATTTATATAGAGATAAACTAAAATCCATGGAACAAGATTGACGAACGTTTTCTTGTTCTGGTGAGATTTGTTGTTTTCTGTAACATCATTTTAATATGAATTGTTCTTCATACGGTTACAGAGCACAGCCGAAAACGTCAAAGTCGCAGTTCACGAGAGTTTTTCTCGCAGTTCAAGTGAGTTCCAGAGTTTAAATTAAATAATATAATATGTACAAACAAATCTTAATAAAATAGCAGTTTATAATCCAAATAGCATATTCTACCAAGAATATTTCCCGTTGTTAGGCTCTTACCTATAAAATTGCCGTTTATGCAGATGTTTCTGCATAATATTTTGTGAAACCATATTTTAAATTAAAAATATATAATTTCATTTATTTAAAGTATTAGTAACCAAAGCACTCAAATTCAAAAAAATCTTTATTTCATAAAACTGACCATCAATTATTCGAAATCGTCGATTTAATAAATAATTATTATAATTAAAAATTATATATCAACACACACAGAGTCACCGCAACAATAGTTTGCTTCGTCAAATGTAAAATGATTAAAGAAAACAAAATGGATAACATGATATCACATCTGCCTGTTTCGATCTATAACCGCCCGTTTCCAAATGGTTGAGCCTTGTGAGAAGAAATCGGGCAAACAAACTCACGGCAGCTCTTTTAACTCTTATCGATTTATAGCCAAACTTCATTTTCATCATGGAAGTTAATTACCGCTACCAAAGTCCGCGTTCTACGTTTCATCACAACTGACAATGCGATTGACATACTCTCGTTTGTGTGCGTTTTCTATAAGTTTAGGTAAACTTCGACCCTATTCAGCTTTTTAATCTTTCCAACTAATTAAACATTATTTTAAATTAAAAGTTCATTACTACAAACTCTAAATAGACTCTGCTAAGAGATTCCTTCGTTCTATTTCCACAAAAGATCTACTTTTCATCACAACTGACAATGCGATTCGAAATGCCCTCATTTGTGTGCGTATTCTACAACGCACAACGCAATTTGACCTTTTAATCTTTTCAACTTCACATAAATTAATAAAATTTCGAAGGCTGCTGCTACTTTTGATGTGATTTGAGATAATACGGCTTCTTTAAAGATGATATTTCATCGTTATCGACTTTGGTCTCTGGACGGCCACGGGGCTCATTGTTTATATCAAAACTTTGAGAACGAATGCGCTCAAAACCAAAACGGATCATGTACTCATTTAAGATGCCTTATCTCTCGCTGATAATGCGTTAGTTCCATGACAGAACTCGTATTAAAAATAAGTATATTTTTCGAGTCTTCCTTCCTAATAAATTAAATTAAGGAAATAACTTAACACATTAATCTTCTAAAAGAAGTCCCATAGCCATTACAAAATTACTTAGAGTTAAGATTTTTAAGTAGAATGAAAAATACCGATCTTCACACTAGCCTTCAAAAGTCAGGATCTAGTAAGTTAATAACAGTTAGTTTCCATTAAAAATAAATGTTATGAGGTAAATTGAGGTGAATCACCGTAGATTATTTTTTGGAAAAAATGACATAGGTTTTTTCTTTTGACATAAAAATCTCTTAGTAAAAATTAACCCTAAGCTGAGAAAGCGTACTTTAAGTTTTTGATCTCATTGAACTTAAAAATCGATTTAAAACTAAGCTGTAAAACAAGTTTGTAATTTGTTCTGGATTCCACTCCTAGGTGTAAAGACTCCGACTACAAAACACTTTTTGAAAAGTGATGTTTAAAAGGACATAACGTAACAAGAGCATACAAAATATAAATAAAAAATTATAATCTTACAAAAACGTGAAGTAGAAATATAGAGCGCTACATTTTCATTGCCCTCATTGTTTCCATCCCTCCAATGTCTAGCAATGTTTTAGATTGCAAGTTTACACTTTAAAGAACACACATTTTTGCGACTTTCATTTAATTATTATATAACTATTGCCTCCGGCTTCTCTTGTGTTAATATAGATTTTGTCAATAAACTCCGATATTATAATATTAATAATAATAATAAATTCACACATCTCATACACGGCTGTCCGATCCCAAACTAGGCAGAGCCTGTACTATGGTAACTATAGTGCCGATAAACATAATGCTGATAAATTACACCCAGATACAGAACGAATGATCATGCTCATCACAGAATTATTTGCCCTGGGTGGGAATCGAACCCACGACCTCTGGCTTAGTAGTCAGGGTCACTAACTACTAGGCCAACAGGAAACGGTACTTTTTTTTTGGATAAAAAAATACCCTATGTAAGGACATAGGGTATTTTTTATCCACTATAGCAAGGGGAGCCCTTGCTTTGATTCGGTATTTATAACTGTTACAAATCCTAACTAATATCGTTATGGTTATCGTATATGGCTATTCTATAGCCATGTCAACGTAAATACAACATTTCATCCTGATCGGTTGAAAGTGTAACAAACAAACAAACTCACATTAGAATTTACGATATTAGTTAGGATTTGTAACAGTTATAAATACCGAATCAAAGCAAGGGCTCCCCTTGCTTTGATATGCTGGATCTTAAAAAAAAATAAAAGTGTAACTATTGTTTCGGTGAGGGCGATGAACCTTAGTTTTTATGTTTCGAATGTTGGTATCGATATTGAGTAACATGATATAAGTGCGTAAGACAGGGTCAAACTGACTATATGTCGGCGTCACTCATCTCTAGTGTGACTTTTTACGTGGGAGAGCCATGCTTCGGCTCGACTCCGCTCGGTACCACGGCCTCACAGAAAACCGGTAGTGAAGCAATGCTTGCATTGCATTTTGCCGCGTGAGTGAGGTTACCGGAGGCCCTAACCCTTCCCTCTCCCCTATTCTCGTGCATTCCCTCTACCCCCTCTCCCCTCCCTCCCTCTCTTCTCGTAATCCCACCTTAAAGGGCGGGGCAACGCACTTATGACTCTTGAGTTACAGGTGCCCATGGGCGGCGGTAGTCATTTACCATCAGGTGACCCGTCTGCTCGTTTGCCCCCTATACCTAAAAAAAAACAGATGCCAGATTAGTTTCATATTTTGACAATAAAAATGTCAACACTTAACATTGTTAGAGTGCTCGGAATTCCCGGCAACAGCCACTTTGAGTTACATGAGTGCGACCTTGACCTGCTGGAGCACTCCCCAATTCCTCTGTATTAGCAATATACCTTTCATTTTTACCTACCGTTCCCTTTCTTCCAATTTTTTCATCTTTAATTCCAAAAGTGTTCGTTTGACGGCAATGGCAACGGACCAAATTATTACAGTTGGCAAAATGGAGTGCTTAATGCGCTTCTGACTACCCCTTCTACACACGTGAGTGTATATATGTATTAAACAGTCTATAACAGCAGTAACGTCATTAGTGCTATATTAAATCCCTTTAACAGACTTTTTGCTACGTAATAAACATAAAGTATGCTACTTGGCTATTGTTTAGCTGCGGTTTTCTCTATTGTGACAGCACGGATGGCATAAATGCAGAAGTGGC
Source organism: Callimorpha dominula (assembly GCA_949752705.1). NCBI lineage: Eukaryota > Metazoa > Arthropoda > Insecta > Lepidoptera > Erebidae > Callimorpha > Callimorpha dominula. The sequence continues at coordinate 15,418,640 of OX457007.1, forward strand.
TGCCTCGCCACTATACCGCGTTGAGTACTGGGAGTTCGATTCTCATGCTGGAAAAAAAATTATGTTATCCACAAATAATTGTCTCGAGTCTGGGCTGTTGTCGTTTAGTCTGCTTTCCCGCGCGACACAGACATTATTCCTAATGCCGGAGTTATCTTTTAAATAAGAAAAATAAACTAGGATCGTAAATCCTTGTATGTACCCTTAGAAATACTTCTTTAACAGCAATTTTAATAGTTAAATGGAGTATTTTATTTTTTATTTTATTTTATTTATTTAGGTTTACCAACAATTGTTTACATTAAAAACTAACACTAAGTAAATGAGAATTTACAAATACTAATGTAACAATTTCTTATAGGTAAACACCACATACATAATGAACAATGTTATATAGTAAGCTTACACTACAATTCTATATAAAATACAGTTGTTATCATAAACCTTACCTAGGTTTCAAAAGAATATGTTGCGACTAGACCTGAGGTTAAAAATGCATTTTTAATTTTTATATCTGTTTGAGAAATATTATTATTACTAATGTATTTTATTAGAATTCGAGATCAGGTAAACCTTTGAGAGAAAATTTAACTTTAGCAGCGGAATCAAAATGAAGATCTACTTGGTCACTGTAGCTGTTAATCGTTTTACACATTCTTGAACATGGGGAGTTGGCACCGAGAACAGTCCTACTAAGGGGTGGAACAAGTGGAGTTATAGAGTGACGAGGGAGTCTAGAGGGTACACGCAGTTTGAAAAGAGCTAGTAGATGGGGATTGTCAATTTTCGAGCTAAAGATTTTGCATGCAAATAGTGCTTCATTAAGAAGCCTGCGACTAGCTAAGGACTGCATTTGAAATTTATTTAGACGGCTTTTATATGAGCGAATTTTTTTGTCTAAACCATTACAAAATGAAAGATGCCATACAAAACGTTTTTGAATACGTTCAATACGCAATGAGTGTGTGGCATAGTGCGGTCGCCAGACTACGCTACAGTATTCTAGGATACTACGAACTAGGCTGTTATAAAGTAGTATTTTTGTCTTATTATTTCGAAATGCTCTGCAATTTCTTAATACAAAACCTAACATCTTTGAAGCTTTTATAATCATGTTATCCAGATGAGGTATAAAAGTTAATTTCCTATCGTATATCACTCCCAAGTCACGAATGTGATCAACTTCTTTAATTTTTTCAGTTTTGATATAATAATCAAAAGGCAATAAATGGTTCTTTCGCGAGAACTTTAAATGATAGCACTTTTTACTGTTAAGATGCATTCTATTATTTTTACACCAAAGCACCAATCTATTTATGTCATCCTGCAGCTGTACAGAGTCCTCCTGCGACTTGATTATTCGTACAAACTTTAAGTCGTCTGCAAACATGAAGATATCAGAGTAGTGGAAACAATTAGGGACATCGTTAATAAAGAAGTTGAATAAAACTGGTCCCAAATGAGACCCCTGCGGAACACCAGAAGTAATTTTTTGCAATCTGGACTTGTAACCATTGACCACCACAAAGAAGTGCCTATCTTGAAGGTACGAGCTTAACCACTGAAGAAAAGAACCAGAGATCCCGTATGCACGCAATTTACTAATTAAAATACGGTGAGAAACCCTGTCGAATGCTTTGCTAAAGTCCGTATAAATCACATCAGCCTGGAGGCCGGAATCTACAGCTCTTATTAATAACTCTGTAAAAGGAACTAAATTCGACTCAGTAGACCGATGTGCTACAAATCCATGTTGATGGCCGCTCAAATATGATTTTAGGTGGTTTTGAATATTAGGGCAAATCAATGACTCGAATACTTTGGCAAAAGTTGACAGAATGGAGATAGGCCGGTAATTGGATATATTTGCATTGCAGTCAGTTTTATGAACAGGAACCATCTTTGCCACCTTCCATTTCATTGGGAATACACCGGAAGCTAGAGATTTATTAAAAATAACTAAAAGCGGGTGCACCAAAGCAGAGGAACATGTTGCAATAAATATTGGTGGTATACCATCAGGGCCTGCACCCTTCTTAACATCTACACTTTTTAGCTTTTTCAGTAAGGTCACATTATCTATGATTGGGGTATTTAAGCAAATGCTATAATTCTCCAAGGACTGCAGGTATTCGGAATTACAATTATAGTCAAGGTTAAGGTCAGCCTGTACTGTACTGTAGACTGATGAAAAACAATTAGCAAATAGCTCGCAAATTACTGTACCATCTGAAGAGGTTGTAGAACCGTCCGTCATTGTAGTTGGATATGCACTCGAACCCCCTCTTTTAGTCTTAATATAGGACCAGAAAAGCTTGGGACTATTACTTAGTTTATCTTCTAGAGTCTTCATGTAATTATTATAGCATTCAGTGGCCAGCCTTTTTTTTTTTTTTTTTTTTTGATGTCGAGGTGGAAGATCCTCATGGATGTCCTCCGCCCTAATGGGGGGGGGGGGGCGAAGGGGTCTGTCGGACTCTTACCGACTAAAAACCACCCCGGTGTTCCACTGCTTGCCCATGATCGGGGGAGCGAGAATCGCCATTGCATTCTTCCGCAACCCCCGACAGGCATTGACCCGTCTCACCCAAGACGGGTCCCGTCACCCGGTGCGACCGTCACCCATCGGTCACACTCCTCTGAAAGGCGCGCGCGGAACACTGCGCTCTGCCTCTCGGGCCTGTATCTGTTCGGACGACGACTTCCCCAAAAGTTCGTCGCCCGCAGGCCGATTCCTACGGTGGCCGGAGATCATTGAATGCCCTCCGGCGCCCGGTGCGTCTACTGCGGCCAGAGAGAGTTGTGCTTCGCTCTCTCTCCCGTTCAGCCGCCTCCTTTGCGGACATCACCTCCTCGCAGAAGGCGGCGACAGCGTTCCATGCACTCTCGCTCCGGATCATGGACAGAACCACGGCCGGCAGCGAGAGAATTCCAGCAGAACCGACTGCCGCGACGAGATCACGACGCTGGTTAGCCCAGGCTGAGCATTCCACCAGTGTGTGAAGCGCCGTGTCGTCGGGGCAGTCACCACAATGATGGCACCGTGACGTCGGTTCCCGGCCGATCCGACACAGGTACTTGCCGAAGCAACCGTGTCCGGAAAGTACCTGCGTCATCCGGAAAGTAAGGGCTCCATGCCCTCTCTCCAGCCACTCTCGTAGGACGGGTCTTACCGCCGCTACAGCGGCGTGCCCTGCACTGGGTCGCGCAAGTCGCTCCTCCCACTCCGCCACCAAAATCTGGCGGAGCTCACCCCGGTGTGCCTCTATTTCTCGAGGCATTGGAAGGTCGCCCCGATCTAGCGAATCCTTGCGCCACCGATACTGTAACGCAAGGAGCACAGCGTCTAAGTCCCAGGGCGCGGATCCGGCAAATAGGCTGGCCGCCTCAAAGGAGATCGTACGGTACCCCCGTATCACTCTGACAGCCATCGCGCGTTGCGGCCTTCGCAGAATCGCGATATTCTGGGCCGTCAGAGTGCCCGCCCACACTGGCGCCCCGTAGAGCGCCATAGACCGTACGATCCCCAATTCAGTGGCCAGCCTATCGCAACGTTTACCAATATCTTTCAACTCTACAGCATCTAGTGGATTTTTATACTTCTTGTAATGAATCCTAATTTTAATTTTGTTTTTAACATTTTAATTAATTTGTTATTAAACCAAGTGGGGAATTTATTATTATTTTGATTGCGGGGTGGTATAAATTGTTTAATAACTGCATCAAGAATTTCATAAAAGACATCTAACATCTGATTCACGTCATCGTTTCCCTTGAATAATTCATCCCAGTTAGTGTTCTTTAACAGTTTACAAATGGAATCATAATCTCCCCTATAAAAGTTAGGTCTTACGTTAAGATTATTATAGGGAAGCATTAGTTCTATATCTAAGGGAATTATAATGTCTAGGGGAGGATGAAGTTGTATAAGTATAATTTAAATAATACATAAAACAACTTAGCTGCCTTTGAAGTCAACGTTATCCTATGTTTATCGACTCCGCGAGAATAACGTCTTAAGCGCCGTGTATAATGTGTCACTTACGCGTTTTTGTGATGCACGTTAAGTCGTCACTTGATGACGGTAATCAGTTATGAAATGCAGATAGAAAACATTAAATACTGATTAATTTACACTTTATTATATTCCACTTCTCTAGCAGTTTGATAATAAATACTATTAACAGTAAAAGTTTCACAAAAATAGTTTCGAGCACTTCTTTTTCTCACAGATAACAATTAAATAGTCGCGAACAAAGTTATTTAGGTGTTATCGCGGCGGTAGGTAGGTAGCTTGTTCGGTAGGGAGTATTGGTAAAAGGAAGTTTATTTACCGAAAACCATTTAAAGTTAGTGGCGAGTTCAGGTGTTTCAGGCCCCATTTCTATGTAAATTTTATTTTAGATCACCCGACACGCCAAGTTTCCTACTGTAGATAGAAATTGTATAGATTACACTGCAACTAGTTTTGGATTAATTAAGATTTAGTTTGGAATTTTAACATCCAATTTGTGGTCAAATTTCGACGAAAATTCATTCAGATTTATCTGTTTTACATCATTGACAAGAATACTTGAACTCTCATTGTATAGATTATCCGTGACGGGACAGGTCAACATATGTACTAGATACCTGTAGCTTCTTGTAGGCGTTTCGTATAATTTTTAAACATACTACTACTTTTTAAACTTCTACATACTGCCGTGGTAATTGAAATAGCAGTAAGACAGGAGAGGAGAGTTTTCTTGACTTTTAATTGTTTTGTTTTATGTTTTGGAATGCAAACGAGCAGATGGGTCACCTGATGGTAAGTGACAACCCCGCCCATGGGCACCTGCAACTCAAGAGTAACAAGTGTGTTGCCACCCTTTAAGGTGGGAGTAGGGGAAGAGGGGGGAGAGGGAAGGATCCGGTAACGTCACTTACTCGGCGAAATAGAACACAATCATTGTTTCACTACCGGTTTTCTATGAGGCCGTGGTATCACGGTCGAGCCGGCCCAAACGTGCCGAAGCATGGGCTACAATAGCTTTTGAGAAAATCCATAAGAACTAATTGAAAATTTTTTCGAAGTTAGTTTTTATAGATTTTCTTGGTAACGGAATGAAAAAATCCAAAATAGAAAACTACGTACGATTTTAAATCTTTAACTTTACACATTCCACCTACTTTCCTACCTACGTCCAAAGTGAGGGTGCGTGGGAATCCGCCGCTTCTTTTTGATAGGATGTGATGCCGGCTAAAGAGGCGGCGGAAAGGGAAAGGGAGAGGACTAGTACTCTCCCGTCCCGCCGTAGACGCACCAGGCGCCGGAGAGCGCAGAACGATCTCCAGCCTCCATGAGCGCTGGCCTAGGGGTAACGGGTGAAGCTGCCCGTTACCCTAGCAGAAGCAGTCCTGAGGCGGTGGCGCGACGTGTTCCGCGTGCGCCTCTCTAAATCGGAAGGAGGGCAAGGCCCTCCGCTACCAATGGTGTGGCTGCCTTCTGTTTGAAGGCGGCCAAAGTCTGCCTGGGTTCTCGGGGACTTCCTTCTTAGGGTATACCCGAGTCCCTTGCGATAGACTCACTTGTGACGGAACACCGTGTGGTTTTAGTCGGTTAGATTCCGACATACCACTTCACCATACATACCATTCACATACCACATGGTGAGGTGATGACCGGTGGAGGGTATCCACACGAAAAAAAAAAAAGGGTGGTACTGAATAAGTGACGTCACTGATGTCGTCAATCGCTAACCATCAAGCGGACTGTGACCTTGTATGCCTACTTCCTTGTATATACCTACTTCGATGAATAATCATTTTTCTCTAGTTTATCTCAAACCGTTGTTCCATTGTGCTGTTATGCGAGGCTTGGGTATAATCAATCAAGCTTTGAATAATTTCAATCACATGTTGACACTGAACCAAAATTACAAAGGGCATAAATTATGTACCAATATGTACATGCATTATGTATTATACGTGAAGCCAAGTAATATTTATTTTTGTTTAAACTAACTTGGTAAGTAAACAGTTACTTACCTTACTTTTTTACCGACGAAAAAAAAGCAGGAGATTCCCATTTTTTTAATTCGACCCTATATGTATATATTTTATGTATGTTTAGCCCTCACTCCATTATTTATGAACCGATTTTGATGATTCTTTTTTTGTTAGATAGGGGTATACCTCAAGAATGGTCCCATGTTAAGGAAGTTAGAATCTGATGATATGATCATGATAAAATTGAGAGAAACTCTTGACAATTGTGGGCATGAATAGTGTTTCAGTTTAATTTTCGTAAGTTTATGTATTTATGTATCTATCTAATAGGTATGTAATGTAATAACATGACATTACATTACTAAAAAAGATCTAAGATATATTTAGGACAATCAATCTTCACAACACACTCTTGACGCACGGGCCAGCTATCAATTGAATAAAACAATGTCTCTTCAAGTGATTGACTGAAGTAGGCGTGGTTTGCAAAATATACATACATTTCGCTAATCATATTTGCCTAAAAATGTTTTTGTAGTCTACGGTGTACTTTCCCGAAAACTAATAACCTAATTTCCAACCTCTTTTATGTAAATGAAAGTCTAAGAAGATACCTAATGGGTCATTCACATTCACACACAGATAAAGCCTTTAAACGGTGTTAAATTGAATTCAAAATGTTTTTTTTTTAGTAAAAAAATTGCTTTCTCGATTTCCTTATATTAATAAAGATAGGCCGGTCTATTCCTCTGTCTAATTGGGCACAAATGTCAAACAGAGTTCGTACTGGCCATAACTCAAACTACTTTTAAAAAAAGAACTTCAAACCTAGATATCTAATGATCAGCGGATGTCAGAAACGAGTGACGCAATCTAGTTATTATACATCTTTGTATTAATATAAAAATCAAGTTCATTCGTAGAATTGCTCATTTCCTTAAAGATTGTTCAATTTCGAGAAGAACCGCCATTATTTCAGCATTCATTTAAGACTCTTATTAGTTCAGAACAGCAATCAAATTTATCACGATCTTTGTGGTCGTGAAAAATTGCTCGCCGTCATAAAAGTAATAATAGAATCTTTCATTTTAATAAGTTGACTAAACTGAACTTATACTATAAAAGAGTAAATAATTCTGTCTGTCTACTTGTTATATTTTCAAGAGGGATAGCCTCTGAAACGATCAGAACGACATTTTCCTAAAAATTGGGTCTAAGACCAGTATGATGGTTACTTTTCATCAGGTTTATTGTTGAGGAAAGAGAGGAGAATTAATTTAGTCTATTTTTTTTGCAGCTTTAATTGTTATGATTTATCTAACTAACATGTTTTACTCTGATCTAGGTAGAAAATGTGAGTAATATTTTTGATGTGAAAACTTCTTTAGGCAAATTGTGCACTTTTGGTATGGGGAAAAGCAATGCACTCGCGTGACCGTGACACTGAGATACATATATACAGTTGTGTGTTTATATATGTAAGATATGTTTTCACTTCTGACGTCCTACGACCGACCCATTGACAGAATTAGGTTCTTGAGTCAGATAAATCTTTATTAGGTTATTCTATTAAAACATTTTCAGTAGCATTACAGAGTCTTGGAGAGCGCTAAATGCCAAAAGGCTCGCCTATAGTTGTAAGCCGAATGAAAAATAAATATTGTGTAATAAATACAGCAAAAAAAAAAACACAACGAACATACGCGACAACACAAAAAATACAAATCAACTTCATAAACAGATAATATACTACTACTCTGTATAATATGAACAGTGTAAAAAATGAGCGCAGCTTAAAACCTTCTTTCTGAAGTCGGTATGGGTTAAAAAGTACAAGTACACAACCCTAAATATAAGTATAATAAATATGTACATGCCTAACGCATTTTCCTACAAGCTTAATGCCATTTCGTCCCGAATAAATGAGTTGTAAATATTGGATTTATACATTTTTATTCCATAAGAACGTTGGCTTATTGCAAGGTTTTGTTTACAGAGTGATACTTACAATCTCCGCGAACACCGTCTTTGCTATTTCCAATGGAATTGCAAAGAATTGGAATCATGGTAGGTTGTAGCGAAATAGCCACAAGCACTGTTACTTATAGACGAAGTAACTATTATCTTATCTGTGCTTATAGTAACACTAAGTGTCAACTAATAATTATAATTATTTACTTTGATTACTGAAAATTTATGTTCTTTTGTTAAAAAAATACTTTGATGAAAAATCAGAGTTATTGTTGAAAATCCAATTGAAAGAAATTATGTTCAAACGATTTCATTTCGTTGAACCTTATTAAGACATTAAAGGTTAAACTTCGTGAATATTTAAAGAACAATAAAATGAAACTAAATCTAATTAATGGTCTTGCTCATTAACCTTTAGAATAATTTTTCGTTGAGATTATAACATTGAATATTCCATTTTAAATTGGACCGATTTAAGCAAAAAATGATCTAATCTACAACCAATCCAATTTTAACATATCAGAGACCTTGTGGAATAGATCAATTTTGCTTAAATAGGTCCAATTATATTCAGCCTACAATCGGCAATCCTACTTTGGTTTACTAACGTTACAGAATTACTAGTGCTTTGTTTAATATACTGCAAGTGAGACTTTAAAGGTAGAACTATTAAGATTCTCCTCTCTGAGTCTTTTTGAGTAGTTCCGAGGAAAAATGGAAGAGAAATCGTCATATAAATTTATTACAATATCTTTCAAACAATGTATGTTGGAATTATATGCAAAATACCTTGTTCTTTGTTAATTTATAACAGCAACTCACTTATTTGATTTGAAAAAACCTTTTAATTATTTTTTAACTTAGTGAAAGACCAAACTTTACAATTATAGACCATATGACTACTGCATAGAATAAATAATACTCTATTCATATCCAATAATAACGCAATGATATGAAAAAGATTTCAACATCCTCTTTATGTGAGGCACTTTCTATCTGGCCGTATCGAGAAGGACTGCCTTTTGCATCAGGCTCTTAATCCAGCTGCCTAATGTAAGACTCTGAAGGTTATGGTTCTTAGAATTAACCCATGGGCCGAAATGTCTATCGGCACAACAATTGCTGAATCCGCATCCCACATGTCGACAATCTCGTGGGCTAAGTTCATATTTTATTTCTTACTCTCCCACCTTCTATAAACCACATTCTCATCCGTTATCAATGAACGATTCTTAGTATATCGGTCCACCCTTTTTTGTACCTTCGTAAATGGTATTGGTAATTCATAAACCTTCTGTTTCAGAAAGTCAATGCGCTCTGTGACTCTTGCTCCATAATCACAGGAACTGATACCAGTTCCTGAAAAGTTTGGTTCACAAAACAAAACGCAGAACTCTCTCTCGGGCGTGTGTTACCCGATATGAAACAGATAAGCTTGCCAATGAGTCCTCCCCTTCCCTCGTCTCAGCAATACGATACTCAATCTTGCATTGCAACACCAGAGCAGCAAGCTTTGACCTAGTAATGGTATCATTTGCTTCGAATTTAACACCGGGTACTCCACGTGCTGCAAGTAGGCGCACAATACAGAATTAAGTGTGTATCACTAATTTAGTTTCTTCCTATATATAATAATATTATTATTACCTACACGTACAGCAATATAATTTATCTGCAAATCTTTTCATACTTATAAAAACAAAAAATAGATTTTATCTTATAAAATCATTTACATCTGTAGGAACAGAATTTGTAAAAAATGTCAATGCGTTGTTAAGAATTATCATTGATATAATTATTTAATTTGTATATAACCATCAATCTTGCTGCTATTTAATACTAATCAACGAGTGAAACTAGCATGAGGGAGAGAAAGTTCAGGTAATGTGGATTGTAGTCGTACGTGTGTCGTATGTGATTTTGATTTGCCAAATCATACACTCTCTAATTGTTTTTAAATTTCTGCTATCGGTGCTATTAGATCGAAACGTCGGGTAACCAAATCGCACATCTAGATCTAAATAGGTATTAACTCAAAAAAACACTTTGTTTAGAAAAGGCGAATACCTAATTACTGTTCTGTACAGATTTATGCTTTTTATATGCAGCTAGAAGAAAGATATTGTAGGAATATTGTGTTTCAATCATGTTTTGGGGCTGAATATTGTTTTTTTGTAGTTATTTCCCTATTGCTTAACAATATATGTATATTTGTTTTATTATTTTGAGTTGAGTCCGTGTTGGTGAATTTAACGTCTAGCGTGGAGTAGTGTTGTTATTTTTAAATTTGTTTTATTGGTCGCTAGGTATTAAAACAAGGGATTCGATGGTGTGCATAATTCAAAAATGTAATTTTTTAGTTAGCTTCTGTGGAGGAACGTGTGTCATGTCCCTCCAACACAAACGGAGGATCCTCCGACCAGGCGAGGTGATCATGCCTGGTGGGCCCCACGGTTGATGTTGGGAAGTTGTATATGTACTAATCGGCGCGAGAACTCTCATAGCGCGATTCAGGATTAGTAGGTTGTAGATGTTTCTGTATGTGGAAGTCGCCACAGCTTCCTTTAGATCTAGGTGTGCGAAATATTATCGCAATAAAGTCCCGATTTACACATCTAATAACACTCTTATTAACTTTACTTGTAACCAACTAACAATGTAAATAAATCTTGGAAAACATTTTGTGTGTTCTTAAAATGTAGTTCAGTACAGAAGTTTTGTCATCCGAATTACATACATATATTACAAACTCATCCTTAATTTGGCATTTTAAAGTTGGATCTGACGTTAAAGCCTATTTTTTAGGTTTTTTTAACTATAACATGTTACAGCTTGTTTTGCTACGATCGACTATCTATAATAATTACATTTTTATATGTTACACCCATTCCAAAGTGGCCCCGAAAGCTACGAAAATAGACAACCGATTACGGAGATAAAATGTTCCTTTAACCCTTCCCCCCATACGATGTCCATCATCCGCAAACAGGGTTTCTGCAATTTATGGCGCGATTGGCCGATGTGTTGGTTAACTTCATCACTACACATCCTTAAGCCCTGAATCCTTTTTACACTCCGTTAAACACATTAGTAGGGTACGTTACTTGGCCATCACATAAACTAAAGATTTTGTTACTTAAGTCTGCAATATGTAGATTATTTCTTACTTGGAAAGAAAAAATTGTTTCTTATTTATGTCGTCTAAGGATAAGCAAAAGTGTTGTCTCCTAATTAATGTCGTATTTTCTAGTTCCATAGTATTGCCATCTATCTAGCACGTTTTCAGCAGTCATGTTGCTTTTCAGATTTTCCTATCACATTAGAAATCTAAAAAAAAGCAAGTTGACAATTTACCTGACTTTGGAGTATTAATTTCACAACCACATTAAACTCATTCCACGAGATCAGAGTGATACATATTTTTCCCGAATATACTGTGAGGTATTTGTTATAAGTCACTCCTTAAATTTTTGACATTTGGCTCAAAATATGCCTGGACTCGTAATGATCATCAATTACAAGCAGACAAAAGTAACTTTTTCATTCTTGAAATATTGAGGACCCCATAAACTTGGACGCAAAAAGGCAGATCCAAATTGTAAATCGATTTGGAACCTACACGACTATAATGACATGACATCTTATACCAGTGTACTATATTACATTATAAATGCACTTACCTATAACAAAGACAAGAACCATACACGCTACAGATTTCCTGGCCTGCGCTTGCGCTTCTCCTTGTCCAGCGTGTAGTGCACCGGGCATCTCTTTAGTACTGGCTAGCAAGCGCTGCGCCATTAGCGAGTAAAAAAAAGCTATCACGAGTAGCGGTAGACCGTAGTATATTACGGCTTTAGCTACAGTCATCCATCTGAAACAAATGGTTTTAGTTAGTTTCTTATTATTGACTTCTACGACTTTCCCTTAAAGTAGCTCTTGGAGCGAACGCAAATTTGTACGTGTACTTGTAAGTGTAGTTCTTTCTATCGTGATTATTCTTGGGCGCTACACAATCTGTCAAACTTCTAAGATTCTGAAATAGATATCCTTCAAAACTATAGGGAGACCCTGTATAGACGATAAACTTTGTGCTATTGAGGTATTTAGTTTCCGACGAATTCATACTTCAAACGTGGTTAAAGATGGGCCTATCTACACAAATCTAGAGTAAGTGTAATTACAAATAATATTCGAAAACTGACTTGAACTTAAGTTTAAAAGTTAACATAAAAACAACATGACATAACAAATAAAAATTGTAAAATCGCATATATAGATTATCAAAGTATCCAATGTCACTAACATAAAGTGGTGTGGATAGGGTTATGAAAAGCTCTTAGTAATTGTAAGACGGTTCTATTAATATAACTAAAGCTTATGATTTTGATTTTATTATTTATTGCCATAACTAAGAATAACATTTTAAAGCAAAATTCTACCGCACCTTTTTGTTACATATCTTTTTTTTTTTATTATTTATTTAGGTTGCCAACAGCTATTACAATAAAGCAATCTAAAAATTATCTCAAGAGTAATGTTAGATTACATGTCTATAGATATTCTAAATGTTATGCTGAATGAATGATGAATAGAATTTTTTTAGGTGCACCTGATTCACATAAAAATTATGTCCGAGGGTGTTTATTTTTAAAGCAAGTAAGTGTTGTACTAACACGTGAGTGGGTCCAAATTATAATATGTGGGTGTTTAATACGCCAATGCCTACCCTTTTGGGGATGCAGGCGAGAGTGTATGTCTGTATGTATGTTTGTCAAACTTCACAATACAAACCGTGGTAGGAGTACAACAATATGGGTTAATGACTGGAGTAATATGGGAAATACGGAAAAATAATAAATGTTAATAAGGACTCAACAAATAGAAGGGTACAATAATCACTACATATTATAAAACAAATTCCCCTGCCGCGTCTGTCTGTCTGTTTGCGGTAAACTGAAAAACTACTGAACAGATTTTCATGCGGTTTTCACTAATAGACAGAGTGCTCCATGAGGAGGGTTTAGGTGTATAATTTGTTAAGATTTTGTGTAAATTGATTGAAATATGTTGATGATTATTGAAGATGTCTCTGCTACCCGTGCGAAGCCGGGGCAGGTTGCTAGTTTATAATAAAAATCTATTCCTCAGTAAAATTTTATTAAATTATGCGCATGTGCTACGATTCTAGTTTAGCTACTAATTACATGTACATACATGAATATATATACATATGTATTATTATGATGATGAAGATCAATCAACATCAACATCGATCAAGGTTGTAACTCGTGTATGATGGAGGACTATTTATGAAACTTCTGGTAGTTTATAGATCTAAAATTATAATAAAGTAACCAAAGTAAACTTTTCTTGTGCCTGAAGATTGATTGATGAAAGGTTTGTTACTTCTAGGCCAACTATATCAAAGGGTATGTTATTAGTAGTAAACTATACAATCTAAACAGTTTCTAAGATAAAATAGAAGTGGGCTGCCGCTTGTTAGAGATTAATGAGTAAAGCTAAAAACACTGCAGGTCCTTTTGACAATATAAGGATCTAAAATATTTTCTTCTGTTGACAGTGCCGACTTTTCTATTAAATAATAGAAATATCTACAGAGAAAATCAGAAATAGTAAATGTAAATAAAATTTTGTTTCCTTCTTTCATTTAAATTTCACTGATGAATTAGGACTTTAGGTTAATCATCACAATTTAGACTTTTAAAGACAATTTTATTTTGTTCCAGAAAAGAAACGAGTGGCTTGGGTAGTAATTAGTATCAGAACATAAAAGCAGCATCTATAAGAAATGTTCCCCAGCAACCGTAATTTGGTCAGCACATTTATAAAGTTGCTCAAATATCTGTAGATATAGAAAAATTCCTAATAAAAACAAATACTTGAGAACTGTCACACACTTGAGAATAATATTAAACTTAGATAGTGTGACAACAAGTTGGTTACTCTTCCTCGCCCAGTGCGTGCGTTCAGGGTGTTTGCAGTAAATATTTATTTAGTTTAGGCCTTGCACTAAACGAGGTTACACTTTTTTTTATTTGAACGTACATATTATAAGATTGTGCTGAAATCTGGTTGTGATTGTGTTTGTTTTCGTAGATTATGAAATTAGCACGACATACACTGCAGTTCGAGCTATGTTTAATTTGTAAATGTTATATTATCATACTTTAGACACTTTGTTTTTACATTTTGTTACACACATGTTTTTAAAGATCATTGATGTTCATTAACTTTGTTTCTAATGATATGTGCGTAATTAAAAATCATTCAAATTTGTTTTGTACTACTTGGAGTACACTTTGTACTACCTGTTTATCTTGCCCCAGTAATTTCCCAAAAGTTCAACTAAAGAACAGAGCTGGCATAACTAATTAATTAATTACTTTGAAAACGCCATATGTTTTTAAATTATTATAAGTACATATATGAAAGATACAGGAAAAGAATCATAAACTTTCGCAGGGATCAGTACTGCAGTATTCTACAGAATGGATACAGCTTCACTTTGGTAGTTATTTCCAATCTTTACAAATTAGGACTGTTTTTAGGAGTGAACTTTATTAATTTATTTAATATCTTTTGAAGAAGGCTTACAGACCAATAATGATAATTATGGTTACAACAAATATATATCCATGTTGCTAACAACAAGCCTCCATAGTAAGGTAACAATATTAATACTACACTCAAGAAAAGTCCGCCTTGAATCACATACAAATACACATACAAATACACCTACAAACCACAAAAGAAATTCTTAGAAATAGTACTCATTAATAATGTAGCAATAACAAATTCAAAATGAGGTGATATAAGATAAAAAAAAGAATAACATTATTTACTTCATTACCTAACAGTTTGAGTACCGCATCCGACACTATCAGTGAAAAATGGTTTGGCTAAAAGCTGTCTCACTGTGCTAGCCTTTGTACACAACAAGTCATAGTGCAGTGAGCCATGCAGTTCATTGTAACCGCGTGCACTGCGCAGTAAGAAGGAATTACGCCTGTAATTAGTCGTCACTAAAGGTATATGGAGCAGTGGTCGCTGTCTTACCGGTGTAGTACTCAAGCAATTGGAGATTTTTGATAATGTATTTAATCAATTTGGTACTGATACCATCTAAAACAGTACTGCAGTAGGATCAAAGTTCGAAACAATTTTAGAGATTTAGGCAGTACAAGGATCAATTGTAAATAAAATTGGTATATCTTGGAGTTATCGTTGATTAATTTAAGTATAGCGTTTGCCCGTTGATGGCAAAGTACTCGTCGAAAATTTGACAAATACTGTGAGTGTTAGCGATGTTTTGTGAGTTTGCCAATCATTGTGAGGGAGCAAGAGGGGGGATAGTTTTTAAGTGTAAAAATATAAGCATTCTTTGTTTCTTCAATCCGTTTGTTATAAATTCCGTTTTTCACTATTTTTGTGTTCTGTCCACAGTAGACTTCTTTGATAGATGTTATTAATAATTGTCTTATTTATCCAATAATCTCTACCAGGCGCTTTAGTTATGAGTTGAAACATAACTTATAATATTCAATGCAATATAATATACACTTCATTTACCTCTCACCTTCTGTTGTTTAAAAAAACACACTGCAAATGATAATAAATATTTTATCATTGAATAAAAAAAGGTGTAAATTACTTTGAATAGTTTACCCATTCCTCTGGGTAAGGTGTGCAGTATATAAAAGTAACGTTGTGTTCCAAATGTTTAGTGATAGTACTGGAGAACAGAGCCGCAGGGGTTGCAAAGAAAAGCGCCGCAGCCCATATAAAAGTAGCGCACACCATCGGTAATTTCCGAAGCTGAAACAAAGTAAAAGTTAGTCACCTTTCCAAGTTTCAGAAGCTTAAAGTCTGGCAAGTCAGGTAATTTTCAGACCTGTATAAAGATTATACAGAGTTTGGTACTCTTCAAAAATGTTACACGTTGGAAATTTATTTAAAACAATTATCAAACAGGCCACCCCAAAACTGTACTGAATGTATTGATTGAATTGCAACAGATATATAGTTACGTCAAAACCTCATCACCACAACAAACAATAAATTGTAAAACATTAATACTTATTATTTAATACATTAGCTCAATGCTGAATACAAGACGGCTGTGGTTGCTCCCAAGTCGAAAATTATCATTTATTCGTATATATATTAACGTTCGTATATATTTTATTCGTATATATTCGTAAATATATTAACGTGTATATATTAACGTTCGTGTTATATCGATGCCGGTTGCTGTTGGAATAGTACTAATAGGAAAAAATATATGAAAAAATAATAATATAAGATAACTTTGTATGCCTAATTTAAACCAAAGAGCCAGAAGAAAAATCATTGTATGATGGGCAGAGTTTGGGAAGTTACGCACGATTTTTTAGTTTCATTTTTACCAGTAGGTACCTGTGCCAAAAGAGACCTTCTAAAAAGGCTTATGTTGTTCTTGTAAGGCCTGAAGTTTCTCTAGGACATATCTATAATGATACATTAGGCTGAAGAATTTGTGTATTTGTTTGGTTGAACGCGCTAATCTCAGAAACTACTGGATTGAATTTAAAAATTATTTTTGTGTTGGATAGTCCATTTACCAAGTAAGGCTATAGGTTATATAACATCACGCTTTAACCAATAGGAGCGGAGCATCAATGAAAAATGTTGCAAAAACGGGTAAAATTTACAAACGAAGGCGAATTGCGCGGGTCTGCTAGTTATTTGATACAAAGACATATAATAAAGAAATGATAATAGACAATAGCCCCAAATTATACTACTCTTATTTAATTATTATTTTGTGAACATCCATTTTGTTTCCATTAAATTTAACTGTAATTTCAATAATAAAATTATACCCCAGAGCTTTCCAAATGGAAGTAGATACGTAATCTCAATTCAATTGCCTATCGATTTTGGAATCCGCTTAAGTGGCACAGATGTATGTACTTATTGTTCGTATGTTAACGTAATAGCTATAGAACAACTGATTTGTTTTTGTTTTCACACATGGGCCAAATTAGTTGTACGCGACGACATATACGGGGATATGTTTACCTTAGATCGGGTTTGGGTATCTAGTTCTTTTATGACATAAGTTTGATATTTAAATTTAGTCAAATTATAAACTTTGTAATTTTTTCGTCAGGCAGGTAAAGTTTAGTGCACTCGTACAGTCTGTCTATACTCGACTAGTACAAATCCGGGAATAACATTTTATTAAGGTATAGTTTGTAACAAAAAATGTAAACCACATTAGTTTATAAAATAGTAAGTCACTTTAAATGAATAGCGCAGGCGTTTGTGGGGTTATCTTGCTAATGGCAGTTGTCGATAGGTAAGAGTTAAGAGTATGACAGTTATTTTTATAAGTATGTACTTTGTTTTCGATAATTTAATGTAATCTCATATTGCGGGCAATATGAACACAATGTCCTTGTATGGTTAGAAGTTGTAAGATTCCAATAAACCTAAATAAAATATATATATATATTGTAACGCGTGGAGTACTTCTTCTAAAACTACTGCGGCGTACTCCACCACGTATAAAGCTTGGGGGCTATACGGTAACCAGTCACGATAGGTTCTATCTAGAGGAGGAAAATCAAAATAGCAGGCAAACGCGCTATGCGATATAATCAGGATCAGATTATTCATGTAACAATTATAACTTTAAACAAATTTATTATAAATAACACTTCTTGAATTATTCCGTGCACCTTTGGCACCATAGTCGTCACGACTGTCTTTTCTTCTATTCTTATTCTTCATAAAATATTTCGAACATGTTGTAAATTCGAGTTTGGTGCCACCAGTCTCGCATTTAAAAGAGTTATTATTCCAATCGAAGGAGTATGCAAACTGTGGCGAGAGGTCTCATCACTACAATATTATATAATTTAATAACAATCTAATATATTTTGGTGTATAATTGTGATCCTTGGGGTTCACTGATATACAATAATAACCCATAATAATACCACATAATTCAACTACAAATAGTCTTCTATCTTTAGACAAAATATGTGTATTACAACATGAGTGTACTTTGAACAAATTAAATTTGGAATTTGCACGTATAGCCCGGAGATTGTGAAGTGTAATCGCTTACAAAACACGTATATCCAAGACTATAATAAAAATTAAATTTTCTTACCTGTAGTCTTCTAAAAGGGTTTACGATAGCACAGTATCGTTCTGCCGAGAGAGCAGTTAAGGTAAACACGGATACTCCAATGGATACATCTTTCCCGGTTTCGGATATCCGACAGATAAGCTCGCCCCACGGCCAGGACTCGAAGGTGTAGATGACTGATACAAACGGTACGCATATCAGGATGACTAGAAGATCTGCTAGTGCTAATGAAAATATGTACCTGGGGACAAATAAATGATTTTTGAGTGTGAAACTAATTTGTTTTGAAAAATGGATTTGTGTCAAATGGTGCCATGTGTCATTTTTGGAGTTATTTTTTAATGTATAGTAACAGTATACTTATTGTATAACGTCACGTAACTATGAGTATTGTATAATGTAATTTCTTATTTTGTTGAGATAGATAAAGAAATAATGTGATGTGTCTTAGTCGTATCAACGCTTTGTCGGATATAAAATCAGATTTTGCACGTTTATATATATATATACACATTTTAGTGAAGTGAACTTCGCGACGCGACGTTACGGCGTGATATTGTAAACAAATTTAAGTGCCTCAGTGTTTCTTGCAAATTGAATAGGAAAATCAGAATGATAGTTAAAGTGATGTTGGCCGTCTCGCGGCCGAAACTTTATGTACGGGTGTGTGTATTTATTTGTAAGAAATATTATAGAATTTACTTGCTCTTTGGAGATTTCTGATTTTTTATTCGTTATAAAAAAAATATTTTAATTCATAGATACTGTGATAGGTTTTGCTTAAAATAATGTCATTTAAATATATAATAATTTGTAATTTTTTTTTTTTTATAAATATTTAACTACCTATATATATATCTATAATATATATTGGAACAGACATTAACACAGGATGTCAGTTGAACGAAATGGAATTGTGAAGTTGACGAATTTCGACAGAGACTGGCGTGACGTTCGCTCGAGTCGATGAGAGTGCTGCCTGCATGTTTAAACGTTCAGTTCCTTTCACGACTTCGAGTGGACAACAAGTTTACCTACCTACTTGTTGAGCTTTGTTAATTTCAAAATATCCTCTCAATAATTAGGTTATTACGATGAAGGATTAAACGGCTAATTTATAGTTATATATCTTTTAAACGGTAAATTTTTTTCAACAGATGCAGTAGTTATAATAATTATCATCTTCATACTATTACGTATTAATTAAATAATATTGACAAAACAAGGAAACACTCATAGTTGTCTTTTTAAGTTTCGTATTTTTTGGTTTTGTTATCATCATGCTGTCTGTAACTCAATTTGTGGATTCCAATCCACTACAATATCAATTCCAATCCACTTTTTCTAAAAAAGTCAACTAAAAAAAATATATTCAAGCTGCTGAACTGAACAAGTAAATGTCAGTCGACATCACAGCAGTTGGTTCAATTATTATTTAATGGTACTTATCTTTAGGAGAGTCTTGCGCGTGTTTAACAACTTAATTGTATAGACCAATATATAAATATACCAATTGCTTTTTGAATGATACGAACATGTTTTGCATGGTTTATTACACTGGAATAAATTTCAATCTGTTCAATGAGCTAAAATAAACAACTGAACAAGTAAAAATTAGCCATTAATAGTCCTTTAGTAACTGTAGTCACGGTTAACAAGCTAACATTATTATTTCAATCCTAAACAACTAAGCAGATCATTTAAATAACTATTTACTAAGTTACCTAAAACGTAAATCCAGTTTTCGCTTCCAAGATAGAATTATGTAAGAATTGTTGAGTACATATGGCTTACTCGAGTACTCCAGGTACAATTTACTTGTACTTATTTTAATAAGATGGGCATAAATCACGAAATTTAACACATGAGGTCTTCCCCTTGAGTTCTGAGCAGCTGTTCAGACAAGTTCTTACTTGTCTGAACAGCTGCTCAGAACTTCCAACATCCTAAAATGTTGTTTGTTTTACTAGGCAAATTTCTCATTCTATGATAAGTTATTCCAGCGACTGAACCGCGGTGTCTGCATATTTCCTTTTGGATTTTTATTTAATTGTACGGTATATCAAATTATATAACAAGTGGTTTAATAAGTACCGTTACTAAATACTGAAACAAAGTTTTTTTGATAAAATTCTTTTTTATTCATCAACGTACTCTCCTTCAACTGTGATACAGTCCCTCCAACGTTTTTCTAACTTTTCTATTTCGTATTGTGTAGAACAATTTCTTTGGCTTCAAAATAAGCTTCCGTTTCTGCGTTTATCCACTCTGCTGAGTGCCAATTGGATTCCGGAAAGAAATATGGAATCCATGTTTGATGCATTGTCA
Source organism: Callimorpha dominula (assembly GCA_949752705.1). Classification (NCBI taxonomy): domain Eukaryota; kingdom Metazoa; phylum Arthropoda; class Insecta; order Lepidoptera; family Erebidae; genus Callimorpha; species Callimorpha dominula. Next base: position 15,439,089 of record OX457007.1, read on the forward strand.
CACCGACGTAAAAAATCAGAACAGTATCAAACAGATCACTCTGAATCATTGATACGTTGTTGCTTTTGCGTCTCATTTACGTCACAAAAAAGCTTTTTCATGGCCAAATTTTGATGTAAAGTGAAAACACTACCAGTTAAAAACCTCACTATCTCAGCTATCTTGTGCACTTTTACCTTCCGATCTTCCTTCACGATTTTCAGGACTTGGTTGATGTTTTGTTGAGTTGAGTATAATTTGTGTCTATACGGCCGCGTTTGAAATATGCATGGGCATAATACCGATAAATGGTTGGTTTAGACGAAACAGATTCTGGATAACATTTTACAAGCCACTGCTGTGCTTGACCGGTGTTTTTTTCCATTAAAAACAATGTTTTATCAACACACGACAACTCGTGTTTTTCCAATGTTTTCGAAATTACAAAAGTAGCGTCACATAAATCGGTAAATTGGTAACTCGATATTGTACTGTTCGATTTTCAAGAAACAATTAATGATGTATATGATTTGATGGCCAGTACTTTCTAAAAATTAAAAAATATATATATTCTTCAATTTAGTCTCGGGTTTTATTGAACGATCTAGAATATTGGAACGTCAAACAGGTTATTATAATAATGCGCTATTTCGTCACGTTGACCGGCCACTGAAGGCATAAGTAATTGCCACAAAAAAGAAATACGAAATATGAGACGTCTAAATAATACGACTATTTCACTGAGTTAAATGCAATAATTAAATAAAATTTAAATAAACAATTTAATATTATTGGTTACAAAGAAATAAACAGATTTGGAGCCGATGTTTTTAGGAATGTATGTCTCTTATCAGCTGTCTAACCATAAGAGAGGCTAGCCTCAAGATGGTATTATTTGTCAACTCCATCCGGTGTTAATCATTCTAAAATAAAACTATATTTACGATACAATCATAACATAAAAAAGTTTGTAATGCTAATTCAACCATAATCAAAATATCCGACACTATGTTCATCACCGTTGCATGGTGTTCTTTACATGGGGAACAGGGTTAAGTGTTTTCAATGGTATGAATAATTCATCTCGATACCCAAACTGGCCAACTTTTTTTTTTTTTATATATTAATTAAATAATCATGTAACATATTTATGGATAGCATTTTGATGTTTGCAGAAATACGGGAAATCTGTGGAAAAAAAAGGGATCTAATGACACCTGGGGATTGTTAGCGCAAATAATGTAAATGTGCCTTATGTTTGACAGATTGAGAGATTGTTATTGTTATACGTAAAACAACCGTTTTCAACCGCTTTGGCGGTACTCTTTGCAATAAAAATGTACGTAGGCTCCATACGTATCTATCCACATATTCCATTTTAGTCTTTTCTTAGTATTAGTGATTGGTGATTTTTCAGTGTTTAGTTATTTTGTTTATTTTGTTCAGTGCAATAATATTTATATAAAATTACAATTACAATCCTTCTGTTTTTTTTCATTTAATTTAAATGAACGAGAGGAAACTTTACAACGTTATTATAATGAATGAAAAATATGTAATGATATTTGTAGTGTATCGTCTCGATTAACAACATTGGTATTGAGTTTTTTTTTATACTCAGCGGCAATCACGTACATCAGGCAGACTGTAAGCTTATTAGCCAACTGTAAGTTTGAAAAAGATAATTCTCAGTAGACATATTCAGTCAGAAAAGATCGCAGAGTGCTGGTACTACTTTGCATTCCATTCATCACGTGTTAACTAACCTTAGCTAACAAGTGATGGATGGAATGCAAAGTCCAATTATACACCACGCATATTAATTGTTATCTTTTAAGTCTTATAATTCATATGGGTTTATTTTTTAGGCCTATTCAGAATATTAAAAACAACCATAATGTCTACTTACGTGTTTGGCGCATTCCTCATCCCTCTGTGTCTGACATAGATGATGACCAAGGTCCCATTACCTAGTACTCCTACTATAAAGATTATAGCGAAGAGAACAGGTACCAGGTACGTTTCCAGTCGCTCCTCGTAAGGTGTGTACTCGCTATCTGTCGAGTTCTCTTCAGTTGGGAAGGGCAAGGTCGTGACATTTTCGTGGGCTGAATACATTATGATTCTCTGTGGACAAGGAAATGGTATTTTGTTAATTGTTATTACAATATATACCTATTATGTAAAGAAGCTCGCTGGAGTGTGACACCGTTGGTGTAGCAAATGTCTTAAGGTAACCAACTTAACTATATAAAACAATATATAAATACACCTATTCATTTTTTGAATCACACGAACATGTCTTGGATGGTATATTTACCAGAGAATAAATATGAATATACCGTTATTCATACTGTCCAGACCGTACTGTACAGACAGAATGCCAAATATGAGTAGTCAATATAATTAACCAGGCTAGATGAAATATGTCCCCCACCTGAGGGCAAAGTAACAAAAATATGTATTTAATTCAATAGGGAATATGCACGTGATTCCAAAAAAGCCTAATTCTTTTTTTATAGTCTTTATTGGTATAGAAAAGATACCAATGTAATGCCAAATATGTGGTCACATTAATGAGGCTAATGTTTGACAAAAAATTGTGATTTTAATAGAATTAGGTTCTGGCACTGCTGCCGCGAGACGCTCGTTTCGCTCGCTCTTCTCCTGCATTGTGGTTGCAGTTCTAACCTAACCTACCTTACCCTTAATGACTGATGATTTCGTATTGCATTTTGTCGAATGTTTACTTTGCGTTGTGTTACCAAATACCATGATTAGAAAAATATTAGTTTGTTAAATGATGTTTTTATGTAATGAAATCTTTTTTTTTTCAATTAATTATTTGTAAAACTTTGTGTGACTTTTTTACAGAAAGAATAGTTTGTAAAGTGATAATTTTATCAAATATAAATTTATCTAACGTTATTTTTAAAATGAAAACTTGTGATTCGTTTTTTGTCAAATGAAAATTTGCGAAAAGTAGTTTGCGATGTGATATTTTAGGAAAGGTTTTTGGCTTCTACATTAGTAATCCATATATTATATTATATAATGCTAGTAGCAACACGGATCACACATTACTAGTATTTTTACTAAATGCCACAACTAAGCTAAAAGCTAGTGTTAAGAATGGGTTCACGTCGATAGTGTACTAGGTAGGATTGGAACCCGCAACCACATAATCGCAAGGCCGATGCCTTAGTCATTATGTTACAGACGCTTTTATTCTATATCTTATTTTACTCAATGTCGTCCATCTAAGTTAAATGAAATTTCGATCTTTATATCAAAAACTTAAAGAGGCAGTACATGAAAGAATAAATCGTTTTAGATTAAGTAAACAGTTACTAATTATTTTTAAGCTAAATTGAACATTTCATTTCATTTGTCTTGAACTTGATCTCCACGGGTTTCAGTGAAGAAAACCACAAGGTGTTCCATCGTCACGAGTCTGAGGTAGCCTAACCTTTGTAGCCTAGGACAGCACTGCCTCAATCCCTGAGAGACCCGGCTACCGATCGGATTAGCAGCCATTCTCGGAGTGGTGTGTTGGAGCCATGAAGGGTCATGGCTCCAGCACACTACTATACAGTCAATATAGGAAAGCTGTTGTTCCTCTCCTTGTGGCCCAGAGGTCGTTAAGTTTTCTTAGGCGACTACTGTGTCTTCTACGATATAGGAGTGTGTTAGTCCTCGTCCATTTCCTTACCGACGTATCTTTAGTGTATATCACTACCACAATATGATGTTAAAAATCATATCGATATTAAAACTCAATAAAGGTAAACTATTAACATGAATTTATGAATGTTTAATTATTATTGTATTTAGAAGAACACACAAATACAAAGTGAAAATTATTTGTTTTTGATAAATGTGTTCAATATTACTCCACCAGGATTATCATTAGTGTAGTGAGACATCTTTCGCGTGTTCGGGTAAGTACGTTGCTTTCGAACGGATGAAATCACCATGAAACCTGCTCGGGGTCATTGATCTTAGAGAATTCTTTAATACCGCGATTTCACAATAACTTTAAATGTTTTGGCCTTATTTTAAAGTGGGCCGATAGTTCCCCAAAATGACGTGGAGCATTCTTGGCATGGAATGGTTTACCCTGGAAATAATAATTTCATATCTCATACCCAAAAGTTTAGGTAATACGCTTTCGGTATTCCTAGCTTTAAGACTAATAATTTAACATTTTTAAAGTAAATATAACTTTAACAATATTTTTAACTACCTATTACCTGCGATTTTGTACGCTTAATAATATGATGTTGTATGTATCCGAATTTATTATATAGCGTAATAATTTTTATTATATATAAATATAAAATTATTATTATATATTATTCCATAGCGAAATGGAGGGTTTTATTTATGTTAGACAGTAGTCTAACATAAATAAAACCCTCCATTTCGGAACATGTTTTTATAAATTTCGTTTTGAAATTTGAATGTCATACCATAGACTACATTGATAGCCAGGTTGGTTTTTTTTTTTGTGAATTAGGCCACTACTAGATATGGAAACATCTTAATATTAGATACTGAAACAGCAAAATGTGAACGGAGTAACAAAAAAACGAAAGAAGGAAGAAAGGAATCCTTCCTTGAAAAAAAAAATCTTACTACCCTATTTATTAATTTTAGATTGTAAACCAGAATAACTCGATCCATATCTCTCTCGCAAAAACCAAAAATCTTTAAACTGACCCTATAGTAAATCCGTTCTTAACTGAAATGTGCTACCTATAGCTAGTGATGCAAAAACTCTTGTCGGCTGCCTGCTTTGGGATCAGGCAGCCGTGTGTGAGATGTGTGAAGTTAGTATTATTATTACTATTACTTACGGGGCACACCCTAGCACTATCGTACTTATTTCTATCATTCATTTTATCATTACAAATGATTATGACTGGTTTGTTTTATGGCCGGCCGGTCTTGGGTAGGTAATCGTTTTATTTGAGACGGGAAAAAGAAGAAGTAAATTGGGGTAAGCAAAATGGATAGGGTGAGGAAGCTAGGGTAAGGAATACTGCATATCTCGGATGGCAAAACGGGACTAAACTTAGATTGCAGTAGCTTGATGAGGGTGGGGCCACATATCCGTATGTCCGTCCTGTGCTTGGGGAGGCTACTAGGACAGGGACACCAACTGACCATATATATAATGTATGCACATCTTTTATATCACCTAGTGCTACAAAAGAGTTAAACGACAATACACTGCCTAACTAACATTTAATAAAACTAAAGCGTACCCAGCATAATAACAACAAGACCGCAGTAATTTCCACAACGAAATTTGCAAACTAGAGTTTAATTAAACTAAAAATAACACGTAAAACAAAATGTTTGAAGTCTACACAAATTTCATCGTACATTTAAATTGAGTCGCCAAGCTCGTTATGTGATGGTCCGTACGGGCCGAACTAGTGACATTGACTGCATAGTGGTACAAGTAATTACCTAATTCAGTCTAATTTTAAAGTTCAAACATGACTGTTTAAATTGTATTTAGGAATTAAAAATGACTTTTATAACAACTGCTCACAATTTGACTGTACTAATAAATATAACATTTTGTGCCCGTCGGATTGCCAGTGGTTACTGTTACTGATCGGTTTGCGTTTCACCTTTACTACTGGTGAACAGAATTTAAAAGTAGAAAAGAGTTCAACTATCCACCTCCTTCATCATCAGATCAAGCCTATCTGTTTGACGCGTCGAAATGAATCATATGAGCCCAAACTCACGGGGTTTACAAGTATCCTCTGAAGAGTGTAGAACCACTATTACACTACACTAACCAGGACCTGGCATGACTTCACGATCAGATTAGCTCCAAGATGCCAAATTATAGTATTATCATGCAGACTACATTTCCAGACAAAGTTTCATTTCGACATGATAATTAGAAATAGGTTAAAATTGACGTCTAAGATTTGTTTACATAGTTTGTTGAAAGTGAAACGCGTTTAAAATTAAAAAGCGTTTAAAAATACAACTCTTTTTACAGATTTTCAATCTCAATCTTCTCAAGGATTAAGATCATGAAGCTTTTATACTGGTTTAAGAATCGACTAGGATTGGAATAGGTAAAAGGTTTGTTACGGTGTACTTAGTACTGGCCTGGCTAGAGTCAGGTGGGAATCGAACGATGACCTCTGGCTCAGCAGTCAGGGTCACTAACCGCTAGACCTGTTGGTCTTGCTGAGCCAGAGGTCATCGTTCGGTTCACACCTGAGTCTGGGTGTTTTTTGTGTCCGTTGCTTGTATGTATGTAAAGTCCCCCGCGACACAGGAGTAATTGGTAATGTGGGAGTTGTTCTTTTCCGTTGCAGCTTTAGTGTTTAGCCAGATCTGGATTAAAACTAAAAAACTCTATTTTATCAAATCTTTTTATATAAACATTGGGTTGGCACATAGCCTCTTATCACATAAATACGGAAATATTCAAACCTGCTTTATGTAAAGCAATCCACAAAGGGTTAAGACAAAAATATTTGAATTCTATAGCTTATAAAGACTCATGCATAAAATATTCATAGCTTATTTAAAATATAAAAAGAAGAAGGTATCAAGCATCATGCTACTTTAAGAAATACAATATCACTAGTTAATACATTCAAGTGTTTGTCTAGATATCTAACCTGCGTCTATCACTTACAAGCTACCAGACCAGAGGGGTTCTCTGGTCTGATAGTGTGACTGCTCATATGACCAAGATTTTTATATGTTCGGATTTGGTTCGATTGATTAAAGCTTGTTACTCTGTACATTAAAACCGAAGATAGTATAGAAACTCATGAATCACTGTGGCGGTAGTTTTGCGTTATCAATATTTGTCAGCCTGTCTGTTAATGTCTTTATTTAATATTTGTCTCAAACTGTGATTGTAAGTAATCTTTAAAAGTAAAAGGGGTTATTTAATGTAAAAATTGTTGCTACATACTCAATTTTCAATCACAAAATTGATTTGCATTTGAAATTATTAAACAAAATACCGTTTTAAAGAAAACATGAAAGCTCTTAATAACCCCCAAAATTATTAATCTGTTTTACTGCGATTCAGTGGTTTAATAGTAGATAATAAAATATTGAAAACCATATAAAAACATTTAATTTTTAAAACTATTCGTGTTCCATTCTAGTTAGATTTACGATCTAAATAAAAAAAAAAATCCGAATTGTTCAAATATTCAATCTAAGAGGACTTAGAATTCCTAAACTTCAATCGATCGCAATATAGTAGCCTAAATAATCTTGACTTTAGGTCAATTAAACTTGTATTTTTACGGATAGTCCGATTATATTAAAATCGCGTTTTGGATTAACGGGATTTGGAAATTAAACAGAAGTCATCAATCAAATCACGGGACTGGAAATGATTTATGAACTAATTAGTCTATCATTAATAACTTTATATCATACTTGTCGCCCTGAGGTCAAAATTTTACTGTATGGAAATAAACTGTTTCCGAAATTAGTTTATTGATATCTCTAAAGCTAGTCACAAAATAAAAAAATAATTTGATATACAGAGAAGAAAAGTCATTGAACTGATTTACTGTTTTTTTAAGGTATGCATCACAAAAAAACAAAGCCTAAAACATGTTAACAACACCCTACGTGATCTCTAATGGAGAACAATCTCAAAAATAAAATGACGAGGGAAAAATGTAATGTTTTGGGCTTCGGCCTTCCAAAATGACTACGCCCACTTGACGTTGTATGTTACATTGATATTGAACGTGGGTGTAAAACCGATTAGTTCGACCACCGATTTATGCATAGGATTTGCAAGTGATTTGAAGAATGGAATTGAGGTATTACCAAGTTTATATCTATTGAACCGTAAGCGTATTTTGATTTCTTAAACAAAACTGCCAGTACCGTTGGTCACACATTATTAGTGATCGAGATTCTTCCAACAAAGCTGAATAACTAGTGTAGCCTGTTTAAATAATAACCTCTTAAAACAGCAAGATAACATTTTCATACCATCTTTGACACAGTTTATTCACATGTGATAATGCATTACTGCCTGCCCTAATTTTTTTTTTTTAATAAAAATACTACTAGTAACGTGGGTTACACATTACTAGTATTCTTGTTAACCCCTCCAGCTAAGCTAAATGCTTGTGTTTGGAGTGGGTTCACGACGGTAGTGCACTGGGTGCGGTTCGAACCCGCAACCACTTGATCGCAAGTCCGACGCCTTAGCCATTACGCTACCGCCGCTTTTTATTAATTATCGAGGTTTAGCAATAATTTCTTATCTCTCTCTTTTATTACTTTCCAGAGTAGTCTATTATCATTTCTTTTTTAGCCCATCTGTCACTTGGACTAGGTTAAACTAAAATATTACAGACACTCGTATAATATCTTGTTCATGTTTCATCAAAAGACGATCTTTATCAATTACCTATTTTCCTTTCTTTCATGACTTTCGAAGCCCGTCACTGTGGATCATTTATGTGACTCAAATCCAGTAATAACTTGTGGCGACTTCCACATACAGCAAAAGGAAACATACTCCAACATCATCTACAACCTACTAATCCTGCATCGCGCTATGAGAGTTCTCGCGCCGATTATTATATTTACAACTTCCCAACATCAACCGTTGGGACGCGGCCTGCCAGGCGTGATCACCTCGCCTGGTCGGAGGATCCTCCCTTTGGGTTGGAGGGACATGACACCCGTCCCTCCACAAACTATTGTATTGCCTTTATACCTAAAAGTGAATCATAAAATAACTTAAAATAGGTTTAAAGGTTTTTTTTCTGAGTACATATTTCCTTAGGTTGTTAAATTACATTATGGAGTGTAGCGTTAAGGTAAGTGCTTTACTTACAGTAGGGATGAACTCGTTTGATTCACTTAAGATCTATGTTTGTGAATCTACTTACTTGTACTGCTTTGTCAGTTTTACTTTAGATAGATATAGATTTGTATAGTTGGATCTTTGGTGTTTAATGTGTTTATAATGGCACTCACTTAACTATATATAAATATTTATATCGGAGCCATTGCAGAGGACTGTTGTTCTGTCATTTATTATGTTTGTTCTGAAGAGACGAGACAGTAGTCTTTAATCTATACTAGTAATGCGCCAGGTCTTATATTACAAAAGAACCGTGGTAAGGCTCTTTTGTAAATCATATAATTTGGTTTCTGTTGATATCACTTGAACTTATTTGTATATAAAATAGAGCAGCAGCAAATAAATGAATTAATCCTGAGCGTTCTAATAATAATTGAATTCGCTTTCGCTGTTTGCAACTGGGAATTTTAGGACTTTATTTTCATTGGATTCACAAACTCCGACATTATGCTAAATTCTACACCATTTAGGAGACATTTTATAAGAACAAAACATGCTACAAGCTATGTAGCATTTTAAGACAATATTAGATACCAGTATCATTTATTTTAAAAGCAAGTGAACTTACAGCGGTAATGCGCTGAATCCGCAGTTTTCATCATTTGAAGTGGTGATGTATTACTTTTGTTTAGTCATAGTTTATTTATTAAATCACTACCGTTGTATAGGAAGAAGAGTAAAGTCTCATGAGCTCTACTGAAGAAGAAAAGGATTTGCAATGAGTGACACCAAAAGCATTGTCCACACTGATTTAATTTTGCATAACGATTTTATTGTAGTAATAAGATTGCTTGATGATTTTATTAGCACAAGGGATCGCCTGGTGGTCCAGTTTAGACTATAATTTATTTTTGGTTTATTTCATCGACCAGTATATCTTGAACTGTCATATTATAGAGTTTTGTAGCATGACAGGTAAATATACTGAAACCTATAGCTTTATGTAGCCTAGTTTAAAAATATAATATATGTATAATAAAATATATATATTCTATATATAACCTTTAAATATTTATAAATTTCACGTGCTTTACGCCAAATTTTCTTAAAAATGCGTAGAAAGAATTCTCTTCACATATTAATATATAGATTTGACTGCACGGATGGCGCAATGGTTTAAGTAATCACCTCGCCACTACACCACGCCGAGTGTTATGGGTTCAAATCCCCCACAGGACAAAAATCAGTGTGATCCACAAATAGTTGTCGCGAGCCTGGGTGTTCTTTGTGTCCGTTGTTTGAGTGTTTATGAACCCCCCTGTGACACAGGAATATTCCTGCGGGAATGCGGGAGTGGTCTTAAAAAAATAGTATATTTCTATACAATACTTAATATTGGGTTATTTAGTATTTTTCCACTCTACATAGCTCCCGTGAAAATGTAGCTTCAACATCATACATTATAATTACCATAACAAGTCGGGTTTCACGATACAATACCCATGTCCTATTTTCCTTATATCGTTGACATGAACACGGTATTAAGGCATAATACTCGTATTCCAGAGTCAAGTATCAATTACGCCAGTGGCAACTGACATGACAGGCGTTTTTTCATACGATGTTTTTGTTTAACGGAAAATTTGGCAATCATAAAAAAATATACATACAATTTTTGTCACCTCATTTGTCTTTTCTTGCTAGTTGTATATGTACGTGACTCTGTTTGTATTAACTTAAAGTAATAACATAAAGTACAAGCCAAACTCGTTACCTGGTTGGATATTACTTTTTATAGTTTAGCAGAAAACTGTTTAAAGTTAACTTAGTCCTAGAACTTTTTCTTTTCATAAAGAGTAACAAAAAGTATACAAAGTTTTACGCTTAGCTAATAACATTTATGTTGGAAGTTTACCTGGGATGTAGGTTTTATTTTGTCATTACAGCATAGCTTTAAGTACTAGACATCGCATGGTGGTCGAATTTTGACAATAATTCATTAAATTTTGATTGTTTTGTTTTGTTTTCTTGACTTTCCGTACAACAACAGGTCAACATATATAATACTGGACGCGTTTAACTTGATGTAGCCTTGTTCAAGTAACTTTTAAATTTCTAACATTTTTTGCACTTCTATATACAGGTTGTTACAGAAAGGTGTGGTTATATTTTAAAAGCGTTATATGTACTCAATAAAAAGTTGATTTAGCTAGATAAAAATGGATTTTGCAAAACATTTTGCTTTGCTTTTGCAAAATGCTTTTCCTGGGATAAATAATATAGAACATTAAAAAAAAAAGTAAAAACCAATTTCCCGACATTTTTCAATTGTTTTTCTGTCCGCCAAAATGAGTAAATTTAACGAAAAAATTCCATACATTCTGAAATTTTATTATAAAAAAGGAAAAAATGCGACTCAATTCGCGAAAAAAAATTGTGAGTTTATGGACCTAATGCAATGTCAGTAAGAGTTAGCACAAAGTTGGTTCAAGCGTTTCCAGTCCGGGGATTTTGATGTCAAAGATGCAACTCGCTCTGGTCGCCCTCATAAGCATAAAGTCGATCCGATTTTTGAAAAAGTGGAGCAAGATCGGCATGTTAGTTGTTACGACATAGCCAAAGAACTGAGGATTGACCACAAAACAGTTTTGACCCAGTCTGGTCTGGTCTGGTTTGATAGAGTCTGGCTATATACAAAGCTCGATATTTGGGTGCCACAAAAGCTCACTAAAAAAGACCTAATGTATTGTGTATTCATTCGCGATTCTCTATTGAAACGTAATGAAACCGAACCAATTTTGAAAATATTGATTACTAGTGATGAAAAGTGGCTCAACTACCACAACGTGCGAAAAAGATCATGTTCAAAGGATAGTCAAGTTCCACAGACTGTAATGAAATCGGAATTAACACGCAATGAGGTGATGCTGTGTATGGTGGGATTGTAAGGGCTTTAACCGCCGGGCAAAACCATCGATTCGGATCTCTACTGCCAGCAACTAATGAGACACTAGCAAGAAATTAAGAAAAACGGCCGGAATTTATCGACAGAAAAGGAGTGGTGTTTCATTATGATAGCGCCAGACCACACACATCTTTGGCCACTCAGCGAGTGAGAGAGCTTGGTTGGGAAACACTTCCCAACAAGCTCCAACATGTAGTCCTGACCTTGCATCGGTTTCGGTCTCTTCAGAATTCTTTGGGTAGTGTTAGGTAAACATCAAGAGAGGAAACTACTTGAAGCAGTTTTTTATATAAAATTCCAATATTTCTATTGCTACGGGATCATGTCACTACCTACAAGATGATAGGTTTAGATATTATATATTAGTAGGATAGGTATAAGATATTATATATTATAGTCAAATGAATTTAAACTTTGAAAAAAATTGTATTGAATTTGTAAATAAAATACAAAGAAACTTTATCCCCGACCTTATAAATTTTCATGACAATTTGATTGATTCAACACCCTAAATAAACTTCCAGTTTTCCAAACATCACGTTACTCGAATTAGAAATTACACCCATTTTCTTAAAAATGCGTGCAAGATTATTTTTTTTTAATTTAATTAATTTTATTTATCTTCACGTAGTCTGTTATGTACATTTGTTCTGTTAAAATATCAATTGGCTAGCTTTTGTTTAGTAACACGGCATTGGTTTAGTAACGGGGTTCCACTTAAGGGAGAAACTGATTGTATTTAATCGTATACCGCACACAGATCAAGCTAAATATAAGAATTTTTTGCTCGTTTTTAACCGACTTGAAAAAGGAGGATGTCCTCCATTTGACTGTTTTTTTATATTTCTTCGCACTTTCTATGGTCCCATTGAAATTTGTAGAAAATATTCCACCTCTAGGGGTAAAAAACTAAGGGATGAAGAATACAACTTATCACAATAAAATTTATCATGATTTAGGCCTATTCCTCGCCACTTTCAACTGCATCTACATTACGAGTTAGAGTCGCGCTGCTAATAGCACTTTGAAATAAATGAATGTGTTCTTAGTCGGTTAATAACAATATTTTTATTTAAAATATTTCAGCCACTTCCAACTTCCAAACCTAAAATAAATACTAAACGGTCAAAACTGTCGCAAAAATCTGACCGTCCCGACCATTGATTTGTTATTATAAATCAATGGTCGTGAGTAACAATATCGAGTACACATACGATAAACTCAAATAAATAACCTAAGAATAACTAAAATATATGACGTATACAAATTTATTTTGGAGGTATATTATACCCTAAGCAGAGTTCATAACGTTGGTTTTGTTATTTCTTTTAATTATATCACTCCAACGACTTTTTCAGTAAAATTCATAAGTTTGTCACATTTGCACTACCCTTGTGGACAGGTCTTGCATTAAGAGAATTCCTCGGCACATTATTTATTTAAATATTAGAATAGTTTGTAATAATTTAAGTAAGAAATTAACATGTTCATTTATTGACCTTGTGAAAAGCAGAGTCCGTTGCGGTTTTGGTACCGAATGCAACCAGTTTCATTTTGGAAGGTGTTAATTTTGTAGTCATTAATTATTTCGACCGCTTAGATCTGTTAATGGAGCGATGTGGCACAGCTCCATTTATGTTTATAAGCTACCCCAGTTCATCTGCTAGATTATGTATGATCAGACATCTTGTAAGATCAGTATCTGGAACGTTAAAGTGTGGTTTCTTCGAACTACTAACTATTAACTCTGTCTGAGAAGATAGTTAGGGCAGGTTAAGATTTTTTTGATACAGATGGCACCACCTGCATCAAAAAATGCTCTCCGTCATGTTGTAGCATCTATCATTAGATGATAGGTACTACAACATGACGGAGACCTGTAGTTGATTATTTTAGCCAAAAAAACTATAAAATAAAAACTATTTAACAAAAAAATAAGCCCATGAAAGAAGATATTAACTGAAAAGTGAAAAATAAACTTGTTAGCCTAACTAAACTCCTCTACTAATGTAAACACCTAAATAATTTTGAGTCAAACATACTAACAAAAAATGAAATTCGAAAACACTTCGGCAAATTTAAGCGGCGGTAGCGTAATGGCTAAGGCGTCGGACTTGCGATCAAGTGGTTGCGGGTTCGAACCCCACCCAGTGCACTACCGGCGTGAACTCACTCCTAACACAAGCATTTAGCTTAGCTGGAGGGGTTAACTAGAATACTAGTAATGTGTGACCCACGTTGCTAGTATTCTTTAAAAAAAAAAAAAAAAATAGACGCGTCACCGTCGCATCGCCGCTATTTTCTTGTGATTATCGATTTGCGAAAAAAAACTGTTTATTTATATAATAACCCTTCAAAATTTTAATCTTACAACGACGTCACCGCTCACAGTGCTTATTCATTTCCATAACAGATTTATCCACCTCTATTAATGTCAAAAACATTACCTATTGTTGTCGGCCGTATATACGTCGAGACATGCATGAGTGGACAGATCCGAAACAGCCTGTATTGGACAGATACGAGGATCGTGGACACTAATACTTTGACATAGAATACATCCGTCTTAATTATTGGATGGCTGGATTTTTAATATCAGATAAACGTTTATGATTGAAATATCGTTTAGTGTTGAGAGCTTATTTTTTCGTACTTAGAGCAATATGGAGGATTACCGATAATGAAGGATAACATATTATGCAGCCTTTGACTCAGTGACGTTATCTTACTTGCGAGTCATATAAAATGTTTTTTTTTTGGTAATGAGTTAAGGAAACATATAAATGAAATTAATGATTTATGACAATACTCAAGCGGGTGGTGTTATTGGCTTATGTTAACGTTAGTGGAAAAATTAACTGACTATATATTTTTTTTTTCTTTTTTTTTCTAGGCTCAAATGTTTTTAGTTTTGAGCCTAGAGCATAACAAATCTTAGCCTTTGATGTATGGACTTATAGTGCTTCAACAGGACAGAGAAAATATTAAGAAGTTTCAGAAAATAAACCAAAATCGGATCCAAATATAGTTATTACTTCACTTGTACCATTAAGAAATTGGCAGGCATATAGTTTATGACCCTGATTAACACATGGGATACTCTTTACCGTGGTAAACGAGGCCCATGCGGGTGAAGGGGCGGGCAAAAGCTAGTTGTTAAATATTGGAGAAATCTTCGAGTGAAATGTCGTATTGACATCACCAGTGAATTCAAGAAAAATAAATGTATTTCATACCATGGAATAAATCCTATGTATTAGGCTAGAGATTACGGAGTTTACGGAGTCCCTGTGTAATGTAATTTCCTGTATGCAAATGTTGTTTTTACTACAAGGACAGACATTAGGGAATGTGTTGAAACAGGAAAATAATTGTATAAACGGGATTACGTATGTTAGTTACTGTTATCCTCACAGAGTTATACCAAGTAAGAAATATTTATATAATTACTACAGGGCGCTTTATGTAATCATTTAACCAAGTGCTCGGTCAATGTAGAATTGTGTAAATCTTTTGTTTGGCAATTATGGTTCTATAGCTGAATATAATGATAGTTATTGTACATTCTTTGGTACACTTCTGGCTATTTTCAAGAAACAGAATTCGGTGCTATGTCTATATTGAGTAAAGCATTTTCATTCAGGATAAAGTGCAAGATTAGCTAGAGTAAGATTAAGATTTGAATTTGATTTGGAAGGTACTTACTAGAAGGTATGTAAGTGCTAATAATTACTGGCATTTACAATAAGGTACTTATAGGTATTATTAGGTACAAGAAGGTACGATAGGCTTTGATTGCATGTTTATTATGAACTTTTAAAAACAAAAAGAACAAAAATGTATATGTTTTCTCGTGGGAGAGCCATGCTTCCACACGTATGGGCCGGCTCGACCGAAGTGATACCACGTCCTCACTGAAAACCGCCAGTGAAGCAATGTTTGCATTATTTTTCGCCGACTGTAAGGTTACCGGAGGCCAATGTTTCTATAATAAATTATTTTTCGAAGAGGAAATAAAGAAGTTACTGGCCTATTCCCGATAAACAAAGTATTTAATAATATTGTTATTATTTCTATTAATTATGTTGATGTCTATAAAATATGTAATACAATAAATGATATACTCAATTATATTAGGTATAATCTATTCTTGTATTCAACCTACACTGTATTTATTTTCAACCTATTTTTGTTGTGTACTGAGAAAATGGTTTTTAGCAGTTTAACGAAAAATGTGTCTACATTGAAAGTCGACTGAAGATATTTTTTCTACATTTAAATATTGTATATAAGTGTGGTAGGCACGTTTGCGACACATAAATATGTATGAAGACACCATGTCGCTTTTAACGAGCTGACGAGTATATACTTTTTTTTTTCAAGACGTTTAAATATTTCTATATTAAATACACTGAAAATATGTAATGACAAAGTGTTCTAAATGTTAGTTTGTTGACCTAAAACTAAGCCTCGTATATCATCTTTTAGTAGACTTTGCATGACCGAACAATATTCTTCTCTATTAAATCTGGACTTTATTGATTTATTACTTTGAAATAGGAGATTGTTTGATAAAAATATTGCCATTCTTGTATTACAAAGGGAAAAAATATTTTTGCTTTAGACACATTGTTTTCTTTGAAAGATTTGTATCTGATTTTCTGGTGCTCGGAATTCAGTAGTCTGTTACATAGCCATAACCTCTGTGGCAGTTTTTTTTTTTATGGTATAGGGGACAAACGAGCAGACGGGTCACCTGATGGTAAATGACTACCGTCGCCCATGGGTACCTTTAACTCAAGAGTCACAAGTGCGTTTCCGCCCTTTAAGGTGGGAGTAGGAGAAGAGGGGGAGGAGGGAAGAGTGGGAAGAAGGGAAGAGGGCCTCCTGTAACCTTACTTACGCGGCGAAAAGCAATGCAATCATTGATTCACTGCCGGTTTTCTGTGAGGCCGTGGTATCGAGCGGAGTCGAGCCGGACCATACATGCTGAACCATGGCTCTCCCACGTTAAATTATAAAGGTAGGAATTCCATTGAAATATTGTCATTCTAGCTATGAATAATTTACCTGAATACTTAGTTAAATACGATAATACTTGAGTACATGATTGCTTATTAATATAGGCTGTTTGTTTCAGTTTATGATTTTTAAACTCTCAAGGAAGCAAAATGAATATTTTCAGCCTGATGGTAATCGTTGTAGGCATTTTCATGCATTCGGTATTGCATATGTAAATCAACGTTATGGCAACGCAAGTCTTTAAATATAAAATCTATAATTATCAATAGTCTGAATTTCTGAATCAATACTTAATGCTGTTATTACATTACTGGCATTGTACCTACAGAAGATTATTCACGGCGTTATAACATGTTACATACATCTGTTTTGCGTGATACACTCATTCTCTAAGCCGATTTTAGCGCCAACATCTCAAATTACTGTAGACAAATGTTTAAATTGCCCCATATAAATAATTCACAGTTTAATTGTACATTTAAGAGTCGTACGAATTCACGGGTGTAATTGCCTCAGTAGCTCCATGTTCTAATAACTGTAATGTACGTTTGAATGTAATTACTGCGCGACTGGGATTAGGACGCGTTGTAGTGAGATTCCATTTTCAACTGACTTCCAAAA
Organism: Callimorpha dominula; assembly: GCA_949752705.1. NCBI lineage: Eukaryota > Metazoa > Arthropoda > Insecta > Lepidoptera > Erebidae > Callimorpha > Callimorpha dominula. Next base: position 15,456,515 of record OX457007.1, read on the forward strand.
CGAGAAAGTTTTCATTGCACTAAATAGAAGTCTGAATATAGCAAGATTTCTTGATCAATTCATTGCTCACCGAGAGAGCAATGAATTGATCAAGTAATCTTACAGAAAATCAGATATTTTCTATGGCATATGGGTCCTAGAACTCAATTAGCCTGGCACTGTGACAACCTTGATACCTGTGATAACACACTGTGACAACCTTATAGCATACTTTTGTATGTAGTAATTCATATTTTGTGACGACATTCACATACAGCAGCGCTAACGTACAGCGCCATCTACCTCCAAAGTGTATCTACATAGTAGCTGCTGATCATTCTGTATCACTCAATGAAGGTTCTCGTGTTTATTAATTAATAATTAGATTAGGGCCGTCTTTTTTTATAATTTATCCATATATACAAGAATTGCTCTTTTAAATCATTAGATTTATACAACATCACCACATCAACCATTGGGCTGCGGTCCGAATGCGGACCATTAGTAGGGATATGGATTTTAAATTACTTATGTTATCTAGGTTTCAGTTTCGTCAATTGCCTTTTGCTGAAGTATTTTAAGTACGTTTAGTCAATTTTAGCTACATAGAATATATCAATCAGCGACATAGTCATAATTGTGGCTAAGCTCCGTAAATAAAGATTAAAAATATATCAATCTAGATGTTTAATATATAACAACTGACTTGCGAAAAGACAGCTAATTATATAAGAAACTATTGCCATTTATTTTTGTCTTTAAATGTTTCCAGTCAATTATAATCCTGGAACGTTCAAGTGTAGAGTGAATAGGTATCTCTTGGGTAGGCGTGTACCATCTTTGTCTTCATCGTCACTGTCAACAAGGTGAGTTGGAAGACAAACGGCTATGGGATTTAAAAACAAATACAAAGTTAAAAAACTAATTCCTAACTATGATTCATGTATTGCGGGGGACTTTATAAACTTTTAAACAAAAGACACAAAGAACACCCAGACTAGGAACGGTAAAATGTTATTTTAACTACAATTTTATTAATAAAATAAATACTAAATACTGCTACATTTTACAACTAATGTAAAATTAATATGTTATTAGTTATTTTATTACACAGAAAGTCGCCCAAACACGGCACTTGATGACGCATTTGATATACCCGTGTTGAACATTCATTGTACCTATAAATATATATATGAGTTTATTTACCTAACAAGTTACTAACTTTAACTTACAAAAGTTTAACAATTTCATACGTTTATTGCAAAACAATTTTGATAAGATCATCTACAAAAATACTAGTAATTTTCGTATCTAAGTACATCCACCGCTTAATGCAGTTGTTGCAACATTTGTTGCCTGACTAGATAGATAACAATCTATGCGGGTATTTATTGCTTTATAACATGTACCGTTTAAGGATTCTAAGCGCTTGCTACTAAAAATACCACTACATAAATAACAAGGTAATTTAGTTCAGGTTTGCAAGTCATAAGGTATTAGATAAAATAATAAAGCAAAAATGCCAGTCAGTGTAACTGTATAAATAAATCCCTTGTTTTTGTGCCTTCTTTATTATCACAACACAATGCACTATTTAGTTTTAGTTTAGTAGTTAATTTTGTGCATAGTGCATAGTTTGTATTTACAAATACAACATCGCAAATTTGCTGAATCGTCTAGGTTTAAATAAATTACTAAAAAACCAATCCATATAATATCACTTGACAAATTTAATAATGACATTAGTCAGTTAAACAACTCGTGGCCTAAAACCGTTTGATAAAGTTCGTTATTTTGCTGAACACTTACCTTTTTTTCTAGTTAAGACAGATATTTTATTGACTCTCAGTGGATTACTTTGATTTGTAGGTTAAGGTAATACATGATTTTTTAGTATTTTAACACGCTTTTAGTTAAACTAGTAAATAAATCTTGGAAGTCAATTTTAAAGTACTTGTAATTATCGTATTGAAATAGAACTTTTTATGAAGGTAAACAACAAACGAGTCGGGTCACCCGATGGTAAATGACTACCGCCGCCCATGGGCACCTGTAACTCAAGAGTCACAAGTGCGTTGCCGCCCTTTAAGGTGGGAGTAGGGAAATAGGGGGAAAGGGAGAAGAGTGGGAAGGACGGGAATAGGGGAGAGGGAAGGGTTAGGACCTTTTTTTTTTTTTTTTTAGGACCTCCGGTAACCTCACTCACGCGGCGAAAACCAATGAAAGCATTGCTTCACCTCCGGTTTTCTGTGAGGCCGTGGTATCGAGCGGAGTCGAGCTGGCCCATACGTGCCGAAGCATGGTTCTTCCACGTTGATCCGATTCAGATGAATATGATATAATTTGGCATCTTGGAGCTGATCTAATGATCTGGCTACTAGTAAACTCATTGAGTTTAGGCTCATATGATTCGTTTTGACAAGCCACCAAATTGGGTTTAGTAACAATATAAATATAATATTTTATATTCCTTTATATAAAATTGATATTTATGTGGTTTAAGTCCTACTCATTCCGCTTGACGTTATTTATCACCTGTTACCATGGTCCTTTTTCCTGTGTTCGAATTATTCACTTACAGGTTCTATTTGAAAAAGGAATACTTACTTAAATCACTGAATGGGTATGACTCTAGCATCCAGTAACAACAAGAATTATTTAAAAAAAACTATCTGTTCACAAGTTACGACCGTTTGAATTTCCAGGTATTTTTGGGTTCGTTTTTCATAAAAGTAGGGGTAAATTTAAAGATTTTAAATAGTAGGTGCATATTTTTTTATTTTAAATTTGGAACGATTATAGCGGGTGAAACTGCGGGGCGCATCTGATAGAATATGAACCTGATAACCGTAAAACTTTTTTACACGCTTTATATTAGCTCGAACTTTATGTAATGATATCTATCTATCGACGACGACGAGTACGTAACGGAATCTTTCAATAGATAGTTTTCACCTACTTCAAGATGTCCAATTAATTTAAAAATTTACAATATACGTATTAAGGACCAACAACAGGACAAAAAAATTGGAAAATAAATCATGATAGTTTAAAAAAACAACGCTTTTATAACAAACCCAAGTAAAAGGTAGAAACTATTTTTTTTAGTGTAAAAAAGCGTGTGTGTAAATACCGGTGGAACCATCGACATGGACAGTTCGGTGTAGCATGTTTATAATACTTCAGTCCAAAGTAAGTCAACTTTGAGGATAATATAGAAATATAATATGAATAATTGCGTCATATCAGAACCGCACATTGTGTACCATTACCATGCAGAACTCCAGTTAATTGTGTATTATTCAAAAGTTCAGTGTAGCATTGACTAGTGTTTTCACTTGAGTTGGAAGAATTATAAAAAAATAGTTTATAATATTGGCTACACCATTGACCCTATTAAAAAAAATATATACTTTCCAGAAGAAATAACAGTCAAAAGAATATTGAAAACTAAATTTATTTAAAATGTGTAGATTTTAGGTGTGTTACAATGATGTAAATGGGTTTTCTCACATGAATTCATCTCTACCAGAATCATCAGTGTTTGGATAATGAACATTAATGATCGGAGCAACATTCAAGATGGAGTTGTTTTATGTTGTTTTCTTTGTTTGTGCCTTCTCAAATGTGCAATGCGACACATGCAGTAGTAAGTAATCTATACATTTTATCTTAATATATATAAATCTCGTGTCACAATGTTTGTCCTCAATGGACTCCTAAACCACTTAACCGATTATAATAAAATTCGCACACCATGTGCAGTTCGATCCAACTTGAGAGATAGGATAGTTTAAATCTCGAAATAAAATATGGCGGTACGAAGTTCGCCGGGTCAGCTAGTTACACTATAAAGTAATAACTAATTCTGTTTCTATTATGCGGTAGTCTCTCTTATATGTCTTATATGTTTAATGGAAGCAGCTGGTTTCAAGATATTTTTAGATTAATTCGCAAAGTTTAATTCAATATAATTTTCATCTACAAACAGACCCATCTTTAATCTGACCAACTATTACTACACATACTATAGTCAAAGTAACATTTGATATTTTTAATGCTGTTGAGTAGCACTACTTTATCTCGCACTTTATTTTGAATTATAATTCTCGAAGGGCAATGATAAAAATAGGGGTCAAATAAAGATATCTGAAAATCTCAATAACGAACAATGAAAACTAATAATGGTGGCTTAGTGAAATACATTGTGTTTAATAGACTGTTAATACTCCTTAAGTGAAAGTAATAAACTTTGTATTATATAATTAATAAAAAATAACCAATTTCATCTTTTTTTTTTTTTTTTAAAGACAAGACCTGCATTAGGAATTACTCCTGAAAAAACATAGAAAAACACCATAATTATTTTTCTACAACGTTAAAATTTTCTCAAATTTTAGTATTTTGTGTTAGCTCCACGTGCTGCCATTACTGCGGTGATGCCGTTAGGCATGCTGTACACCAAGTATATATATTATGATGGTGAGACATATTCTACCGTTCCTCTATTTTGATGACATAACTTTACAATAATCAAGAACTTTTATTACTTTCGTATATAGAGCATTTCATTGTATTTTAAACACAATATATTTGACTAAGCTAGCGTTATTAGCTGCCGGGTTTTTCCGGTATCTTTATGTGACCCAAATTTATTGATCTCGAGTGTATAAATGTACTTTGTATATTTTAATTTTCTTTTAGCTTATTTTCACTAATATTACTTTTTACAGATAATTTAAAGAAGATAATACTGGAGAGGTACGAAGTTTATCTAATTGGATTTTCGATGTTAATAATGTTCATAACTATAATTTGCCTATCGATTGCATTGTACATGATAAGGAATAATAAATCAATATTTGGAATAAACATCAATAAAAAATCTATCTACGTTAGGCAAGAATCGACACAAGGAGTGACAGTACGTAGTTATGCCAATAATGTTAGCGATTTATCTAGAAACGATGGAAGCACACTTACTGTAAATAGTGGTATAGTAGAAGTTAGTGGCGTAAATGAATCGGAAACACCAACACGTGTTGAGTCCAAGAATGAAAAGAAACCTCCATGTGTTAAAAAGCCCTTAATGCAGATAATGCCTAATTTACAAAAAGCGCAAATGGATAATATAATCAAACAAGTTTTATTAAGCAAAAAGACAGAACGTGACTCAACAACCTTAAGGGAATTAGAAGCTTTCACAACACAAAGCACTACCAAGGAAGATGAAAAAGAGAGTTTCTTTAAAGGCGCTTCCACAAACTCGAACGATTCCGATGCCATAACAGAAGAAAATAATGATGATGAATCATTTTACGAAAACCTACCCACGAAACTCCAAAAACAAGCAGGTTTCTTAAGAACAAACCAAGTAAAGGACGGAGATAAAGTAGATGGATTTGAAACCCATGTAAAAGTAGAAGACGATCAAGAAGTATATGACATGTTACCAAATCCAGTAAGATGTGTTGATGAAAACTTGGACTATGGTTACAATGACAATTTACCCGTCTATGATTGTCCTCCTGGAAGAAGTTGGGAAAACGCTGAAGGCAGTAATGTAGTTTTAGACCAAGATACAAATTATCTGCTACTTTTATCTAAGACCAGAGATGATGATAAAGCGAGTTATATTAACGCAAGAAGTCATAATTCACCTTAGAAACGAAAAATAGTTAAAAAAGTAGTTGAATAAAAATTAGTCAGGAGTGAGCTTTCTAGAAAGCGTAATCTTCGGAACATGAAGATCCGAAAAGTGATGCCTTCAATAGCTTAGTATTGAGACACCTATTGATATATTGACACTTGAAGACATCTTTATCAGAGAAGACATATTTAGAGACCCCCTAGGGGGTCTCTAAATATGTCTTTTAGAAGGTCTTTCTAGAAAGCGCTTTCTAGAAAGCTTTCTAAGCGCTTTCTAGAAAGCGTAATCTTCGGAACATGAAGATCCGAAAAGTGATGCCTTCAATAGCTTAGTATTGAGACACCTATTGATATATTGACACTTGAAGACATCTTTATCAGAGAAGACATATTTAGAGACCCCCTAGGGGGTCTCTAAATATGTCTACTTCAAAACATACATATTTAAGTATTAAAATATGAAGCAAGATATGTATAATGAACGTACAAATTAGGCATTTTATGAACTGTGTAAGATAAATATATCACTGTTATCGTGTTGTTATAATGTCGGCAGTTAGGATGAATCGTTTGAATCGAACAACACTTTTTTGAATTTCGTCAATTCGCACCTTGGCCGCGTAGTGCGAATCCTCGAAGGACTCTTTTTGACTTAGTTTTTGTATATGGCCGCCAATATGATGATAATATTTTATAAAAAGGGTACATTCTCATCTTTCTTTATTTTCTTATAAAAAGTCTTCTTGTTAGGGCTTTTTTTTATTATAAACTATAACATTTGTGTTCAAAAAGTTTACAAAACTATATCAATGTTTACTATTAATATTTTAAGTGCCTAGTGCTACCTCGACCATTTTTGGTCTTTTGTAGAACATTTGCTATGTTTAGTACTCTAAAAATATCATATAACAATAAAGGATCATGTATTGTATGCCTTTTACAAGTATTATTATTTAATAAATTTCAAGTATATCTTCTTGTAAATATTGAACATAATGTACAACATATGAAGTAAATAAATTACACGCATAGGTATAACAGCATACATGTTTTATTCTTACTGATTTAGTTTTATTTATATTGTATATTTTATAGCTACATAAGTACATTTTACAAGGATAAATTTATAGTAAATTAACCTTTTTGTAACTCGTTGTTTAAATGCGATCATGTTCATGCATGATTCTTAGGTATATCTTAAAATCAACCTCTTATCTAATGAAAGAAAGAGAAAGAGAAAGAAAGAAAGAAAGAAATTTATTTTGACCGCATACAAAGGTATAAAAAGATCTTACAACAAAGTTATCATAAAATTGAGACAAAGTCAAAAATGGTCGTTAGCTCAGCGTAATGCCACTTCAGGGAAGTAGCGGTGGTATTCTGCTAACACCTAGTGGTGGACGGAGAGCAGCCGAACAGCAGAAATGAGAGTGAAAAGAAGAGAATAAATAACACCTGACAATTATAAAAAGGTAACACATATGTACGCGCACATGCATACACATATACATATATATATATACACATACACATATATACACATTAAAATTCTTAAATAGAATATGCACACAATAACCAATAATATCATAATATGTTTAATATCTAATAGAAGTTAAATAATGTATGTTCTGTTATGCAGTAACTAAACGCATTGGTGCTACCAGTTTTATCATCTGTGCTTCCGTACGCGGAGTTTACATCAGTTTTAAATAATGCCGCTTAATTTATTAAGAAAGGACGGCTAGAAGACTTGTGATGAAAATTCAGTTTATTTGTTGGCAAACAAGGCCTACACTCTGTACAAAATATATTTATTTCTGGCATTATAAATTGTTTGGTGTGCTAATTATTTATTGATTTTTAAATTTTAAAGCATTTGCTATTACTTGGAGTATTTAGTTTCTATACATTTCTTTTTATATGTAACAAATACTAATATTATGAATACCAAAGTGAGTGTGTATCTTCGTATGTTAGTAACGTTTTTTACGCATTAACTACTGCACTGATCAACATGAATTTATCAGCTGTACCAGGGGAACAGTAAAGGATATAAACATACCCAATTAATCTAGAAAAAAAATCCTGTAAAAAAAGTCTTCAAACAGAGCGACGCCAGGTAGATAAAAATAAATTAAATTTCGAAAAGATAATATTTTAAGGATGTTCTTAATGCATGCAATTATTAACTAAATTGCCTACGAGAACACTATTTATATTATTAAGTCGGGAGGAAAGTTTCTTTGTATTTGATATACAAATTCAAGACATTTTTTTATCAAACTTTAATTAGGTACATTTAATTTTAATATATATGTGTCATTTTGTTCAATAACTTGTTGCCATCTTGTAAGTAGGTAAACACAACCCCGTTGCTGTAGAAATCTTGAGATTTTTATAATAAAACTGCGAAAAGTAGTTTTGAGAGTCGTCTCTTGATGTTTTAACCTAACACTACCCAAAGAATTCTGAGAGTGGAGTCAGCCTGTGACCACGGCCAGTGCAACCTGGTCGAAACATCAGGCAATTCAGAGGTATGTAATACCTTTTCGTGATCGCGTTAATTCCCGTTTAAATACATAATTATATCATGAAACGCGAAAGTTTAAAAGTTAGTATAGCAGTGAATAGTAACCAAAAATATGATAGCAGTGAAATGTCGTTTAAAATCACCCGTTCCGGTGTATCGACATTACGAACAAAAAATATAAAAGACCAACGGACTTTGGAACAAAAAATAAAAATATAAAGGGTTTTGGGCTAGCAACTTCCGTTTCATGTAATGTTCTAAATTACGTATATACCCAGTATGTCTTTTTTTTTACATTTACCGTGCGTGTCTCTGTAGTAAAATTTAAGATTTACCGAGTGGGTGGTGGTAAACGTTCGAAATGAATGATGATCACAAAATATTACGTGGTTGGTAAAACTTAGGTTTTACTGGCTAATCGTAGTTTGGGGTATTACAGTACATTCACAACCATCAAACAGCATATTCTTCTTAAATGTTCCTACAAATGGCTGCACTTACTATAATCTAATTAGTATTTTCCTTAACATCCATTTCGAAACTATACAGAGAAAACCCACATCGCTGAAATAATTATGCGACATAAACACGACACGTCATTGTTTACAAGCTCTTTTGTTCTAAAATCTATCCCGTATGAGTTATAACTTCAAGCTCGTGAATCCAAACAAACTATTTATAAATCTCTCTGAACACGTTCAAATACAAAAAGGTAAACTGACGATTTTGTTTATCATGTTTGTGTGCAGTGTATAGAATCCACGATTTTTACTTTGTCACCAAAAGGCTTTTTGACGAATTCCACGTACAAATGGAATCGAACTAACCATGTTACTGAATGGCTTCCGACATGTAATGATTTCTTTATTTATTTTAATTTGATGCACATTCAACAAACATTCAATTGTATACTCGTACATGTGAAGTTAATGCCTAAATTATCTCTATCAGCAACCTTAAAGAGGTGCATTAATGAACAAAATAGCTTTAATGGCGGAAGTTATCTAAAAAGAGGTAAACCAATTAATCAAAAAATTCAGGTTTAGCTTCAAAGCAGCTTCAAATACGGTGTCTTATGGTATTTTTAAGTCTGACAATGTAACTGTGAAACAAAATCATCAAACCAAACAATCATCAGTGATCTAGATATGAGAGAGTGATCTATAATGTTTTCGAAGATTTTAGTACTTGGTCAGCATGGATCAGTCAACATTGTAGTCTACTTGAATTAACTTTATTTCTGACATTTAATAAAATATCTACAGATTAAATGACGATTATGAAAATTAATTTTATTTTACTATTTACAACAGATAAGAAAACAAAATAAATGTATTTGGCGAAATGTACTGTCAACCACACAAAACTAAAAAAGTTTTAATTAACTACGATCTTTTTTACGGAATCACTTAATAAAGTTGTGATATCAAATAGAAAACTATAACTTTCTGTGAAACACTTTTCTGCTTCGAGATTCGACATTTTTACTCGAAGTTGAATATTTTGACAGCAAATAAAAAGAACTTAACTTGCTTTGGGTTTTCATCCATAAAAAGCCAACCATGTAGCATTTTTACCACAAAGGATAATATCTGCTCTTAGTGGAAATGTGTTGTGGATAAAAGCCGACGATATTGTCTGGTATTGTTCTCGTTGCTTGCCTTCCGTCTGTTTCTATCTGTTTGTCTCGGAGTCCTTCCGTTCTAAGTTGTTTCTATTGTATTTCGGCAACGTGAAATCGTAAATCGACTGTGTTTTTGTTTGTTGTACTACAAATCGTTTTGTGTTTAGCAGTATTCTTAAGAAGGCTCGTGTGCTTCCTGAGTATCATGTGAGAAATTAAGAGGACTATAGGTTGTAGAACCAGCTTAATATTAAGCAGTTATAGCTCTCTTTCTGTTTACGAAGTTACTTTTTTACTACCTTATCCTGACCATACACAGCATTATTTTTTAGGAAGTATTTAGAAACTGACTCAGAATGGCTATGAACAATCTCATAACATGATGAACAATGAATGACCTTATATGATGTCTAAATCCTATGACAAAGACCTACACAAAGTCATTATCCAATAATTTTGTGTAAAAAAGACATTATACATATCCAACACAAATCCGTATGATAGAATTTCATCCACAATACGGCTAACAGTTTAATACTTGAGAAAGTATTAGAATATAGATTACTTCCTGACATTTCTTTAAATTGAAAATTTTGTGCAATCTCCACGCAAATATCTTGAAGGATATTACGACGTGAAATATGTAGAATTGGATTTACGAATGTTGTGTGTAGCTAAAGATATAATAAAAATAAATAAGATTCAATTTGGATTTACCAAGTTCCAGTTTTAGTTCAATAAATAAATATCATTTGTCTCATCGAATATCTGTTGATATTCCGGAGTTAGAACAATTCCGCTGCATTGTTTTACGAAGGCGTCGTTACATAACATCTTCGAAAAATTAAGATCGAGATTAGCTCTAGTTCTCTGATCCGTATGAAGAATAGGCCATCTCTTGTTCCACAGGCTAAGTCACACTAGAGCCTCAAAATTTCAATGGGTTCATCGTAAAATTTGGCAAGGTGGGCGTCATAAGCATTGGAGTGTCTAGCAGAAGGAAAACTCCAAAAGTAGTCGCGGAACTGTGTTTCGTTAGGCATAAGTATGCTTCAAGCTGTACTAAGTGGCGCTTAGTCCCAAACCCAAGTATAGGTGAGGCCATGCTGAAGAAGGAATGTCATCATGGTGTACTGAACATGTTGTCGAGAACTGAGGTGGTACTAAGTACGAAACTTGTTCACAGAAATCTAGAAAAGTAATAAATAATAATAATCTAGCATTTATTTGTCTCTTCACAAATGGAACAATATATCAGTATGATATATTATTATACTATAGGTAGTTTACAATGCATTTATAAGAGACTGGTGACCGTGATAGGTATTTGTATACCTGTGTTACAGGTCACCAGGCCCTCTGAGGTTTTATAGTTTACCTAATATTATATTAGGTACACAATACATAAATGAAGAGTAGGTAGCTTATTAAACAAAAAAGGAATGAATAAAACAATACAAGAATTTAACAATAGTGTATGTGTTTATGTGGTGTGTGTGCATGTGTGGTGTGTACATGTGTGTGCTTATGTATGCGTGCTTGTATATAGTGTAGCATGTTTTTGTGTGTGTGTCTGTTGTGTTAGTGTTTTCATGTTAATTAGGATTAATATTTAAAGGTCAAAAGATTTTCTGTTGATTGATAATTATCAAGTGTTTTACCCAGGTGGATATCGTTAATTTGCATATGCTTTTCCGTAATTGGTATATTGATAATTGTGAATTCATCTTATTATAAAGATATGATCCGAGAAATAAGTTAATTGCAAAAAAAGGTATTTAAAAACAAGCTTTAATTGCACAATTTAAAGCTTATTTTCTTCTTTGTGTGCATTTCAATGAAAGCTTGTTAGAAAAATCTTTTTTTAGAATTAATTTTTTATATTCTAACTTGAGACCACAAACCCGGTAAGTGGATGAAGAAAATAAAATTAATACCGGTCACATGAAGAAACCCAAGTTTTAGATGAAGAAAAAGTGGTAGTGGAGTTCGCGCTTACATCAAGGCCACCCAACAAGACCTCTACCCTTCATAAAACCGCGGCCGAACAGATTTGCCTTGTGTTTTAGTGGTTAATAGGGGCCTCAGGACTCCAAAAGTTATTGTTATTAAATTAACGGTATCTGAAACAGATCATCAAAAATTTTACAGAATCGTAATCTCTCTAACATAAAACAATATCTTTATACAAATAATTACATTTTCTTTTTATAAAAACCATGTCTATATTACGAAATATGTGGGGGAGTCGAAACCGCATCCTGAATAGGATAGTAGGTAGGTTGGACTCTACCGTTTACAAACAGCCCTTTTTAAATAAATGAAAAATCCTAACAGATCAGGTATATCTGGAATAATCTGGATGTACCGGTTAGTTTTAGTCCCGGTTAGTTTTATTTCTGTTTTATTTTGCAGTTATATCTGTGCACTCCAGCTGAATGAAAATTTTTGCGTGTTTCGATGCAACTGGCAACGGACCACGTGATTAATTGTGATAATCCTAATTGATATTATAAAAATGCATATGTGAGTTTGTTTGCTAACTACTCAACAGGACAATACAAAATTTAGCATACACGTCGCATGGGTACAGAAAAGGACATAAGTACCTGTTATGGATGCCATTAATCGAACATTTTGTCCGCAACTGTACGCTGGTTACTCTGTTTAGTTACGGTTAGGTGATGATGTGTGTGTGAAGTGTATCTTGACTATAATTCATACGGCTTCAAAAAAACACAAATTTTCGAGTATTTTCTAGACGAGCATGACAATTTTGTTTGTTCCGTCGATCTTGTGGCTTGAAGATGCAGGAGCTTCACTACGAGTTTTTCTGTTACTGTGTCAAGGGATTCGCTAAGGAACTGATACTATAAATTTCTATGTTTATATGGTAAAAAATAAGCGTAAAATTATGAACATATTTCATCGATATCTAGAGTTTATATTCAACTATTTGTCCGTATCGGTCACTTAGCATAATTTTACACTTTTCGTAGTTAGCACTCATGAAGTTCCGAAAACGACACTGATATATATTTTCACACGATTTTATGCACAGTATTTCATTTTTTTTTTTAATATTATGTATTTTAAATATTAATAATTAGGTCAAGGGATACGGCAGACTCGATTGAAAACCTTACCTGAATAATAAAACATAAAAAAATAATGATTTCGAGTCGACAACATATATCCGCAAAATTCGTATTGTCGAGTATTTTGTTAAATTCTAATAGTGCAAATGGCAGTCACCATATTGGCCACTCGGATGCCATCTTGAGTTAAGGCCGATTCACACGTATATCTACCTACATTTTCTGAAAGATTGTGTATTTATGAGTCACATTTCACCCGAGTGAAGCCGGGTTTTCATTTATTGTATTTTAATACGACCCGAACACGAACCTATCATACCACGTAGGACGTCATTATTTTAACACTGCAACTCGATATACGCGATTTCTGTTTTATTTTCAATGCAAACAGTTACCTCACATCCAGGAAAGACGTTCTGTTCTCGACCGATAAACTCTTATACGAGCGAAGGCCGTGGACCTTTAGCCGTTTATCATTAGAGGATCAGTGTGTTTATTTATGAAAAAAGGTCTCATCAACTCTCTAGAGGCAAACAGTATGTTTCTCCAAACAACCTGTTTACAAAACTAGTTACACAATGAGGATAGTGCCAAAAAAAGTTGCACACACTTCATTTCATTCCATTAAAAGCTCACGTTTCCACAACCACTTCAACCGCTCTTTGAACTACGTTTGTTTCACCGTCAGTAATTTTGTGTTTGTCATTTGCCATCGTGGTTACCTACTACTTGTTCATTTAGTTTTTTTTTTCTCTTTATGCATTTATTTAATTCACATGTTCACATGAGCATACTGCTCTATCTGCCTTTGTTGTTGCCTTTTGCTTGTGGCTTATATAACTTAAGGCTATTATTCCTAATTAACTTTGTGGTGTACAAAACCTGTAATCAAATCAAATGAAAATTATAAACAGGTTTCTCTATTATAGGCGTGTACCATCTTTGTCTTCATCATCACTTTCCATCAGGGAAGTTGGAAGACAAACGCCTATTCCATTATAAAACAAAAAAAAATATGTTATTCTAAAATATCAACATAACGACAATAACCGTACTGCAAATTACTACTATATTTAAGTAAAAGCAGTCCAGAGATAACCGGCCTCGACAGTCGACACTCGCATGACGCAAGCGTTAGCCATCCTTCACCACAACCATATTACCGGGAGCCGAACGACCCGACACATACGCCACAATCGGTAGAACTTCTAGGCGGCATACTCAGAACTCAATCTATCAACAAACTGTAATCACTTTCTAAGGATACTTTTGAAACTGTCGCTAGCGGTCTAGTGCCAAACTGCAAAATTTCTGCTATATTTAGGTTTCTTTTTTTGAGTGTATGTTCTTATTTTTTTTTTATATTTTGCATATTTGAAGGGGTTACAAAAATATAACATACTTCGAGTAGTGATTTTATGTACGCTATTTGTAAACAGAGTAGCGTATCATGACGTTATTTACATAAATATAATGCATACTGTATAAGTAGGGAGATTTTGAAACAAATTAAAATTATGGTTTACATGCTATGTAATCCGATGACGGTGCGTATTGCAATGGGCGTTATCTTTTAAAATAACTTATTTCCCAGGTTCTAGAGATTTTCATAAAATAATGTATATATTACTTTATGACTCATGTAGTACAAATATAGTTCTTTTATTAAATAACAAATTATAGGCGTATACATACTTTATTAGAAATCGCCTTACGCTCGAATTTCGACCATGGTTTTTTTCATTGGCTAGTATAACTTGAGCTGTCATTGTATAGAACTTACTTACCATGACAGGTAATTAATTACATATACTGGACGCGTGTAATTTCATTAAGCCGTTTTTATGTAATTTTTAAAGTTTTAAGACGTATTGTTCAAAAATTTAGCTTTCTGCACTATATTTTATAAACTGTAAATATTCAAAAATTCACGTGACTACGTTCGCAAAATTTTCTTAAAAAGATGTACAAAGAATTCACTTCACGTATTAATATAATGATAAAAACCTTTTTATAAGATTTTATAAGTAACGAACTTTGCTAAATACTTAAGTAATTTGTTTTCACAAAAATATCCAGCGCTCTCGCTGGCCTAACATAATTTTACTATCTACTATTCAAACAATATAGTTTGTAGTATTCGCTTCGTATTATTTCCCTATCTTCCAACTTAAAGGCAAATCAAGATGTTATAAAGGAATTAGTTTATCAAAACTTTCTCAACTTTTCAGAATAAACCGAGCGATTTTAATATGATGTTTATAACAGTAATAAAAATTTTCGTAACGATCTTTTGATCTTTATGAGCATGTAAACTTACTTGTTTTATTAATTTTACAACAAGAAAGTAACCCAATATACCTAGGTTAGCAGCAGTATGGAAGTAACCTCACTCTCCTTTTAACAACTTTTCTATACGCTGAAAATTTCTTACAGCAAAATGTTTGAGGTTTACGGTTGAGTTTTAAGGTAAGTTTTGTGTACGATATGTTCACGATTCTTCATAATTTTTTTTTGGGTTTATTGCTGTATTGTATCCTAAATTTAAGTTCATTTATTTTTAGTTTACACTTTCAAATTATATAGATGAAGTTTGCTTTGTCTTTCAGAATGTTGCTAAATATTTTATATCAGTATAGAAAAGAAAGAGTTTTTTCTTAAAGATTTTTTTAAATACAGTAGACAAAATAAAAATACTAACAGGTATGGAGAGAGCTTTGCGTAGAAAAAAATATGATTCGTTGACTCCACTAGGAGGCGATTCACATGGTGAACCGACAACCGCGGATGGGGCGCAATTTGGTTATCAGAAGAAGCGTGTGTCTATGCTAGTTATAATAACTCAGTGTGTATGAGGTTATTAGCTGTAAACATAATATATTATATCCTGAACAACGCGATTTAAAACCAACTTCCTCGGATTCTGAGTATTTTTATCGCACTTAGCGCTTTTTCCATGCACAAAAAAATTATCCTCTGTATTCATTATAGTAAGTCAAGAGTCACAAGTGCGTTACCGGCTTTAAGGTGGGAGTAGAGGAAGGGGGGAAGAGGGAGAGTGCGAGGAGGGGTTGAAGACGGAGAGAGGATATGTTTAGGGCTCCGGTAACCTCACTCTCTCGGCGAAACACAGTGCAATCATTGCTTAACTGTGGGTTTTCTGTGAGGCTGTGGTATCATTCCGGTCGAGCCGGCCCATAAGTGCCGGAGCATGGCTCTCCCACAGTTAAAATGCCTATATACATTGCCTACCTGTATTGAATGTGATTTTCCTGTGATCCGATATATCTATATATAAATACTTATTTCTGCCGTCCTTTAACTAAAAACGTTAACCTTCAAACAACTTGTTGGGCTTAACTTCTAGTTAAAGAACGGCAGATTAAACTCTATTATTTCAGGATAGGATCAGATTCTACTATAAATTGGACTACTATAATTTGAATTATTTGAACAGCTGTCGTTCAGGGTGCAATAGAAGTGATAAAAACGCAATTTCAGCTCGAAAGAACTCAGACATATGCCACAAAACAGATAATAACAGTATAAAATTGTCAGCAGTTTTAAGTTTTCTTTCCAGTAATGAAATTTTAACTTAGGCGATTTATTCCAACAGTCTATTGATTTTATACAGCTTCATTCAGCCTTCACGATGAAGATTGACGTAGGTTATCTGACCTTATAAAACTCGTAATAGGTATATATATTCAGTTCAATTTGAAGTTAAAAAAAAGTTATATAGATGTCTTTTTTTTTGTATTTGGATATTAACTGTATGTTTCATAAAGCAAAAAAATTACGTAAAATTTGCGCGTTGTTCCTTTCATGTTGTATATGATGTTTCATGATTATTTATTTGGTCAACCTATACTTCCACTAATACACTTAGTAACTCATAGAAATACAACGACATTAAAAGCGTAACAGTTTTTACAGGTTAACACTACATGCACTGATATATTTTATGATAAAATTTTAAATTCATGGAACGCGAAATTTTAAAGTTAGTTATAAAAAATAACAAGGAACACTTTGAAAATACAATTAGAAAAATTATAAAGTTTACACAAAATACCTACATACATAATTTATTAATTTAATTTAACGAAACGTGTGTAAACGTCTGTTAAAGTTATCAAACTAATATTTATATCATTGACATTCTATAGAAATAATAAAAACATTAAGTAAAACGCAATAAGAATGCCTTGAGATAATTAAAGAAGTTTGTTACTTTACTCGTATCAAGCTTAGTCTTTACATTTAATTATAATAATATCTGATGTAATTTTATTGCTGCATCCATGAGTTAGCTCTAAGTACCGTTCTTCTCAGCAGTGATATCTAACCGGAGCACAGAACATTAAGAGACCCAGCAACTCCGGACAGTCGACTTTGTTGCGAAAGAGTTTGTAAGCAAATATCATACCATCGTTCATGTAATTGCCTATAGTCCATTTTCACGTTTAAAAATAATGCTGTGAATAAGTTATACGTTATCCTATGGTTCGTCACAATATCTAAAGGTACTGATTTACAATCGAATAGCACTAATCTATTGTTGAAAACCTCCTGAATAAAATTGAGTAAAACGTTTAGATGTCTGTTATTGATATATTTAAGCCTGCTCTTTTCAACATCATCACGTGTAATCAATATGTTTTCAAACCAGATGACACAATTACTTATGTCTGCTCTATTCCTAATTTGAATCCCCAGAGAAACGCAGAAGAAAAAAGATTTGTCGCGGGGGAATCGAGTAAGATGACATTAGTAACATAAAAGTAATTTTACAAATGATTTACTACAAATGTTGTATGATGATCTTCATTTCTATTATAGTCTACAAAGTTTATAAATCTGAAGGTTAATTATGCACGGACATTTTCGTTCTAAATTAATTGGAGTGTTACGCGTATACTGCCGTAATTAGTCCACGCTTACATTCTATGAATTTATTCCCGTGTTTCCATTATTAAAACAACCCTCTTAACAATGCAGAAGTAGTTTATCCCAACTAATATTATAAATGAGAATGTGAGTTTGTTTGTTGTATATTACGCTTTCACGCTTTAACTCTTAGTCAGAGATACAGAAAAGGGTACAATAAGGGAACATAAGGTATATTTTATCCAGAAAAAGTACTGTTCTTGTGAGATAGAAATCGGACATGAGCTGATTTTTTTTTCTATTATATGGTGCAAACTAGCAGACGGGTCACCTACGAGGAGAAAACGTCTATAAAAAAGTAGCAGGAAGGATAGAGCATCATATTGGGCCGGTGAAGGCGTTGTGATCATCTATTTGAATATCGACAGAACTGCTAAGATTTGCCTACAGTGGGCTGCCACTCGTGATTATCACAAGTTCCATAAAAAGTACTGTAAGTATATTATAAATATTTAAATCTCAATGCCAATCACTTTAGGCTGTGGTACGTTGCGGCCTATATAGATAAGCGAAAGTACGAGCAAATCATAGTGAGTAATAAGTAATGATGTATATTAATAAGTGTACATACTCATAGTACATTATTTATACTTAGAACAATGAAAATAGGCAGTCCCGTACTGACTGCTACAAATACAATGACTTTGTATCAACGTGAATATTGCGAAGGGAATTGATAAATAATATTTCTGTAAATGAATTCTGAATCACTTTTAACAGAAATAAACAATGACTACTCATTTGCTCAATAAAACAATGTTACTATGTACTTAGAAGTAGTATTAGCTTGCTACAATGTTACGTAGGGTGCTACGTAAGTTTTGTCTTGTGCAAGCAAGATATCATAATGTTGAGATTTGAAGTTTGAATGAATGAAGTATTTCCATAAACTCTAAATAATACAAAAAAAAAAACAAATTTGGTGGCAAGGAATCGTTTGTTCTATTTTATAATAAATTTTCCAACTGAAAAAATGGCCTAATTAAACAAAAATGTTTTGAAGAAATGAGTAGTGCACTGTGAAGGACGTAGAACGGTATGGTATATTGTATTCAATCGCGGCAACTTTGAGACTGATGCAAGGCAAACCGATAGAAGTGACTACCGATAAAATCATTGAGACGTAAATTATTGGAAGAAGAACCACTTAGGACATATTGACAGATCGAGGAAACCCTCAAGTCTCTTCTCTAATAAACTCATTGAAACCTGGCTGTATTATTTCGACGTTCCTACTAAATCCCACAGTAACGTGTAGATGTTTGAAGATGAACCGACATCGACGTCTGTGAATATCTCCAGATCCGTTAAGAAAAGAATGGTATTTTTTACTAAGAGAGGGAAATTGGCTACGGTTGTGCTTGATAAAGGGATGACTGTTACTGTTGCATAGTATATACAGAGGAATATTTGCCTCAAGTATCAAGTCAAAAAAAAATTAACGACCAACCTCAAGACTCGATATTTGGCCTTTGCATCAAGTTAACGCCCCTGCACATCGAGCCGGCATCTCCTTCTAGTCTGGATTTAGCAGTGCAATAAGACTAAAAAAAATATTTCTTTTAGTTAAGATAGGTAGGTAACGTCAAGATTAACACTGTGTCAAATATATTATCTGAAATTCCAACATTGTTATATTATCATAATCAACTACAGGGATTGTATGTTGTGATGAATTAAATAAAAGAACGAATAGGCATAGATCGAGTGCTGTGATACCATCGGCAATCAATGAAAACGGTCAAGCACCCTCATTTTAAAAGGAGCTATGAATGAAAATTGTTTTCGTCAATTGGGCACTTTAAAACAGACGGCGTTCCTATAAAAAATAATACCTGGTTTATTGCTGTACCGTATCGATCGTTTTTGAATGCCACTTTATCAACACAGACGCTTGCGTCAATGACTTCAAAATTGTTTTCGCAGTCAGTCCGACACTGGTTGAATGTGAATGTAGTCTAATAATAAAACTTAAGTGGAGTTGTTGCTAGGAGACGCCATAATTTGCGACACTTATTTTACATACACATACATACATACGCTCACGTTATATCGCTGAAGGGATAGGCACAGGCTTATTAAACACCCACATTTTAATAATAATTTTGTCCCACTGACGTAATATGGAGCAAGCCGATTGCCGCCAACCCACTTTGAGAATCATAGATAGGAAAATATTATGAGTATAATTGAAAGAGAAAGTTAGGCAAGAGAAAGATAAGGATTTTGTTTATAAGCTAAGATAAGCTATAGCTCCTAAAGGTCAAGATCGCATAAGTGTTACTCGAACTGGCCATTGCGGAGAAATCCGAGCCGTCTAACTTTTGCAGTGGTGTAAATATGCAAATATGGATGTATTTATAAGTGTGTTTACATTTCTAATTGTTTAAGTACACAGGATGTTACAGAATAGTGCGGTCATATTTTAGGGTCGTATAGTAGACTCCTTGAATAATGTAAAGCGCTAACAATTTTATGAAACTTCGTGATTTTTACAGAAATCTTATTTTGAAACTGAAAATTTTAATTAATATCTACCGATAACCGCTGGTGAAGTAGGATGTTGGAATCGAACCGACTGAAACCACACGGTGTTCCGTCACAAATGAATCTATTGCAAGGGACTCGGGTATACCCTAGGAAGGAAGTCCCCGAGAACCTCAGCAGACCTTGGCCGCCTCTTAAATAAAAGGCAGCCACACCCCTGTGTGCGGAGGGCTTTGCCTACCTTCCAGTTTAGAGAGGCGCTCGCGGAACACGACCATCTTTGAACTACTCACCTCAGGCCCCGACTGCATTCAACTCGCGGGCCTACTGTAGGCGTGCCACTGCTGTTTAAAGTATTTACAGATATTGGTTATCATTTAGATCAGACAGACCCTGTGCTTGTTTGCTAACTCAGGTATATACTACGGTTTTACCGCGTAAGTCCCGATGCTTTGGGAAATTGGGAATATAAAGTAGCCTATGTGTTAATCCAGGTTTCCAGCTATCTACATACCAAGTTTCATCGCAACCAGTTCAGTAGTTTTTGCGTGAAAGAGTAACATCCATATATCCTCACAAACTTTTACGTTTATAATATTAATAAGATTATTCAAGAAACAGCTATAAATGAATATTGAAATAATAGAACGAACTCCGAAGTCTACTTTATAACGAGTAGGTACACATTTTATAAATTAACTAATGAAATTTATTTATTCGGAAAATCATATCTGTGTTATATAAAAAACATTATTAGGTAGATCTAAAAAATATAATTTGGTTAAAAAAACATAATTACGAACGTTTTCGGTAGCACCGGAAGTATCTTTGAATTTTAAAGAAAGAGCTATATTTAGTTCAAGGTTTTCTGGTAAAGCCGTGTACATATGAAAGAACTTTAGCATTAAAATTATATACTACAGAATACAAGGAAATAAAGTAAACTTGAAAGTTATATATGCAAATAGTGTTACTAAAGTTTCTTGGCCAAGGGAGAAAAATATTTTTTAACGAATAAGTCAATCGAAAGATATCGAAGTAACAAACATACTTATCTTTTAAAAAAATATCAATGACTTCAATTTATTCTCCTAAGTCACTACATATTATAAAACAAAGTCCCCCGCCGCGTCTGTCTGTCTGTCTGTTCGCGATAAACTGAAAAACTACTAAACGGATTTTCATACGGTTTTCACTAATAGACAGAGTGATTTATGAGGAAGGTTTAGGTGTATAATTTGCACCCGTGCGAAGCCGGAGTGGGTTGCTAGTATTATAATAAATTGTAATGTTCATCTCTAAATTTTTCACCCGTCCATAAGAGGTGGATTCTTTTTTTTTTATTTATATGGATGGTGCCATTTTCATTTTGACCATAACCAATTTTTAACATTACGCAACAAATAGGAGTGGTGCAGTGGTCGTATACACAGGTTAAACTGTGGGAGACTACTAGTACAAAAGAAACTCTCTCATGTAGAGATACGACACAAAATAGCTTACGCAAACTAACGACAGACTTTTTTACAGATGGATTCTTGATATTACATAGTTTTTTGAAATTATTGCAACGAATTATATGGTTTAAGTGTACAAAAATACTATAATATATTCTGTATAAATGTTTTTAGATAACTACTCTTTAGGGTAGAATTTTAACACACATTTTTAGGCACTGCCTCTTTAATATAATCTATTATATTAAAAAAAATACATGAAAACGGATAAAAAACAGAGAAAAAGAAGCTATATCAGCTCGTCCTCACTTTAAAGTCTAAAGAACAGTCTATAGACAACTTAATCTTAATCTTCTTCACGTTAATATTTCGACTCAAGTCTGCTATATTTACAAACTCGTATGTTTTGTCATTCATTCACGCATGAGTTAGGCCTTTATAAATCATCAAAATGTAGGTTGTTGATATAGTGGGTTCGAACCCTTACAATTGGCAATATGCCACCATCAAACGTCACTGACTCTTGAAACTATTTGTTTTATTCATAAACCGTGTATCGGTCGTTCTATATCCGTACTATAAATCACTCAAGCGCTCCGTAAGAAATCCATCACATTTACTTTCCATCTTTGAAGTAACACTGAAAGATAAGTGTGTACCATTATTTTATTAACAATAGACCATTCTGCAGGTTTTCTAAACATCTATCAACGAAATGAGATGAACAAGTATTTGCCTAACCGTGCTTTGTGAAAAGTTATGTAGTTGCAAAGACCGTGCATAGTTGAACCTATAAATCAAGTATATTTTTTGAAGTTAGAATATAATTATAATAATATAATACATTGACTGACCCTTTAATATTGCACAGTTATATTAATTTGAAATACCATAGTTTCTTATATTACAACTGTTCATCAGACCAAAGAAGAATTCATTTAGTTTGACCCAAAAAGTACATAAATTTAAAATATTTTTTGTATAAGAAAATACAAATATATTTATATGTCGCAAACGTCATATCTGGAACGCCAGCGCCACCTGTTGGAGCTTGACGGAGTCGATATTTAAAGGCCGAGTGGCGCGCCCGACACTTATTGTGAGGCAGTCGGACGGAGCGGTCGAATATTGAAACCGCCCCGCATTCCTAGCGATATACGTACCTAGCTATAGTCAGTCGTGTGTCTATTTGTAATAATCTACATTGTAAATTCATTGGACATCATAATTTAATCGAGTGAACTATTATTTCGTAGCTCCAACATTACCCATCAACACCCGCAGTTAGATAGTGAGGAATTATGAGCCCTATTGAGAATGATGATCATACCCCTCCGTCATATATATATAATTGTTTATGCGTTCAAATCGTGACTTGAAACTTTTATTATCTAGTTATTTTGACGGCTTTGGGATTAGTTTATAGGGTTCCGTTCCTCAAAAGGAAAAAAGGAACCTTTATAAGATCACTTTATTGTTCGTCTGTCTGTTGCCTGCCAGACCATTTTTCTCAGGAACCCGTCGTTGACTTTCAACCAGGTGCTAGTTGAAATTAATACCAAATATGTATGTATGCGGTCCCTTGAAGCTGTAAAAAAATCAAGCTTCTAAGTCAACGCAATCAAAAGATATGGCCATTAATAATAATTATTATTTATTTATTTCAGAAAACTGGTTCTATGGACATTAAATAATAATAATAATTCAGTACATCAGTTACATTTTAACATAAAAATTATATTTATCACGTTTGTATTTCGGGGATGCCCGACTAGTTTCGGACCCGACGGGGGCCCTTTCTCAAGGAGTGAAGCGTCCTGCCGCGACGGTGTTGAAGCAATCGAGATAAGTCGTCGTCCGAATTTCAACAGAGACAGTGGCTGGTCACTGCCTCCTGCCTGGCGGCTGGCATTTATATTTCTGCATATATTTCACCAATATACTGCTATAGTAAAAAAGTTGTCAAAAAGCTTTAAAAAGATTTATCTTTACCTGTTCTGAAGATCGAGCCAATCTACGGACGATCATATTGCTTCTGACCGCCAATGCCCTATGCTCACGCTCAATGTCCATTAAGATTTAGATTTTCACAAAGTTGAATATTTCGCTGGTAAATCAAAATCTATAGGGTATTTCCCATTGACCTAGAATCATGAAATTTGGTAAAAAGTAAGGTCTAACAGCAAGGACCTAAAACTGATGAAAAGAATTTGCATACTACGCCTTCTAATTGTATGAATAGATGTCCAGTTTA
This sequence comes from Callimorpha dominula, assembly GCA_949752705.1. Taxonomy (NCBI): domain Eukaryota; kingdom Metazoa; phylum Arthropoda; class Insecta; order Lepidoptera; family Erebidae; genus Callimorpha; species Callimorpha dominula. The sequence goes on from OX457007.1 coordinate 15,480,543, forward strand.
GAAAACAAGTGGACACATTAAATAAATCAATTGCTACAAGGCTATCTGATGTCATCATCAAATAAAACTAACACAATATAAAACGTTTTAAATGAATGATAACAATGGCTTTAATTGCTACTAAACTTTATATACTAATAGGCCAAATGCGACAATCTTTTTTGGTCTGATACTTTAACAACACCATATTTGTTTAAATTCATTGGTTATAGGCACTTATACAGTATGATTAATAATCCATTATTAATTCTTGACAGGAGCTACTTTATTATTAATTCGAGACTTAAAATCAGGCTGGCGTCGCTGTCTAGTACTACTACGTTCAAGTCTTGCGATAGGACCCTTGACAAAACAGCGAATAGTTTTAATGGGTTCGATATTAGCTCTGTCCAAACCACCAACGCTTGTTACCAAGGGTTGATCACTAGGCTCTTTAGTAGTTTTAAGTATCATATTATCCTGTCTTTTAATAGAACACTTAATAGCCAGAATATGTAAAATATAATTTAACGTACACAAACTTCGAATGTTCTCTTTATCAATCAAGAATGCAACGCAAATAAACATTTAGAAAGTATTTTGTAAAAATCTTTGAGGTTTTTTCAAAAGTCCGATGCAGTGACTATTACTTTTAGTGGTTCAACTACTTCCTGAAACAGAATGAATATTTAATTGTACTATTTTACTACAGATCCGCAATGCATTAGATAATCCACGAAGCAGTATCGATACAGACGCAAAACAACTGTCGTAAATGTCGACTGACTGCTCTCTAAATACCACCAAAAAACAATTCAGTTAGATCTCAGAAATCGCTTTCAATGTCCAGATACTAAATAATTATGTATCAGAAGCATAATTTACTCAAAATAAAATAAAAAGAGTTTAAACTAATCAGTTTAACGGAGTTTGTGGTAGTAATAGTAGTTCGAAGTATATAGGAAATGAGGGCAACGCAGGTTCGTAATTTTTTACAAGGAATTTGGGTAATGTAATAAAATAATATAAATAGCGCTTTACATCCTACAACAAACATAACCTGTTGAAAATGGCAGGGAGCAGTGGAAAGAGGTGTTGCACCAACACTCTTCATGTAAATCTTATGGAGAGGCCTATGTTCATGATCATGATGATGAAATCTAACTGAACGGTAAGTTACTATCATTTCATATGTGTCAATCTTTGTAATTTCATAGTGCTTTGAAGTATCATCTCTTGTTGCTTTTGTATTGGTTTCTAGTAGATTTACTTCACAAATGTTTACTCCTGTTACATAATCATACTACCACTTTACTCCTTTCCGACTTTATGAATGAACATAATTTGAATTGAAGATTACGTCATTTCCATTTGAAAGGAAAAGCTATTTTAGGACCGAATAGATAACAGGAGTCAGCGATTTGCTTAATATTGAGGTGACGTATTTTGTTATAGGAGTTTAGACGTCATTAACAAACTGCGTATGTTGTTAAAATTTAAATGTGTAAATTTCGGTTGCTCATAAATTTAGTCATCCGTTTCCTGCTTATGATAAGCAATGATGTAATTCTATGAATTTTTTTGGGAAGTGCAGTGTAATTAAAACTATATGTTTGTATTTAATTACCTGTCTGGTAATCTAGTTGACTATGAATATGCCGTGTTTGTTTGGATGTCAAAATTAGCTGCTCTTATGACGTCAGTGTATGTAATGGCTTATTTTTTTTTATTTCATTTCTAAATGCAAATCTTCAACTGATGCTCTATCCTATGAAGCTCCATCAATGTTTTTATAATTCTTCATACCACTTTGCGTGATTATATTTTTAGAACAAGTTTGTGAAAGATATTTAAGCATAGACTGGTATTTAGTTGGCTTGGATACTTTTTTGTATAAAGTGGTCAAAACAATACAAAAAGGATATCAGACATTAAAACCCTTTTTTATGACAACGTAGTAAAAAGTAACGGTATTAAATAATTAAAATTACTAAACGGCATTTTTTACGATTCCACCCATTTTTGGGTAATATGATTCAGGACTGGCCTTTTGGTCTAGTTCTAGATCCTTACTACTAAGCTAGACCCAGGACATATAATTGTGTATGTGTGGGTGTCATTTATTTATGTTTATCAGCAGTCTGGTTACCATAGTAGAGACTCTGCCTAGTTTAGGATCAGATGGCCACGTTTGTCGTATCTTAAGTTATTTATTTTATTATCATACTTTTACATAATATATATATATATAGATATATATTGAAGAATTTATAAATTTATCCCCTCGTGGTTCATTGTTCAATTTCATATTTTCCTCAAATTCAATTTTCATTAAACACTTTAGTTTGTTAACATTGAACATTGACTCATAATATCTTTCATGAAAATCATCTATGCAAATTTGCGGTACACATTCAAGAATTATTGTAATCGTCAATAAATTTATACAAACGTTTACGAAAGTTTACGCAACCTGTTTACGAATTGCGTCAAATTTCTTAGACTTCACTCACACGAACCGTACATTACGAGCAAATGAATATAAAAAAAATTAATAAAAGGATTAAATTTCTGTTACTAAATTAATTAGCCATTAAAAGGAGAAAATTCATTGTGAAATAGTAGCTGGAGAGAGAAACTCGTCACCATCCTGGTCTTATTAACCACAATGAATTTTCCATTCAAAGGATTCCATAACAAAGGAGAAACCCACAATGAATTCAGATGGAAGAAAGGTAGAGGATGGCAGTCACTTAAAACCTTTTTTAACGGGAATCTTCCCTGGTAAGCAACTATTTTTTATTAGTACTCTGAATGTTGTTTATTTGTAGAACGTAATTTGCTAGATTTCTCTTACTTACTTAGAATGCAATATAGTTATTTATTTTACAAAAAAATACACTCCAGTTTATTTTTTGCTTCTAAATCCTAGTACTGAGAGCTTTGAGCTTTTTTTTTTATTAGGTAGTTTGCCACTCTTTGGTTTTAATGTTTTTATGTAAACACTTTTTAGATATAAGCTATCTAATTAAATAAACTAATAAAATCTATTGACAGCTTGCAAATAAACTGTGCTACTTGAAAATTTTATAATTGACATTAGTCAACAATAGGATCAGATTTTTGTTTTCATTTTAATGGGAATGGGAATTCCCAAAGGGAAGGTGGGTTATACATTCAATAAGAATTAATAATCTATCTAATATTCAAGAAGACATGCGCTATCTTCTATCTGTAATACGCTACATACACACAGAAAAAATTGTAAAGTGGTAACCGAGTACAAAGTTATGTAATTCCGGGTGCGATAGAAACATCTGTGCCATTTGTTACGGGTAGTTGGAGCCCTAAAAAAGTCGGACAACATGGTCTAACTACAGAACTTCGATATCGTCTAGTACTTCGGTTGTTGAGGTCTGATAGCAGTCGCTTCACGTAAAATATCAAAGTTCGGCCAGATCGTAGTTAGACTGAAAGCCGACCCCAACTTATTTAGGACTAGCAGTTCCTGCACGGCTTTGCTCGCGTGTACATATTTTTATATTTTGCGTATAACCTTAATTCTTTTGTCAAAATAAAAGTAGTCTAAGTTACTGCTTATAACACCAGATATCTGCAAGTGAAAGTCCCGTTTAAATCGGACTCGGACCCGTTCCGGAGATTAGCCAAAACAAACAGACAGAGAGACAAAAATGTTTAAAACTGATTTTTAGGTATAGGTATCGTGCAAATAACTGTATGAGCTTAAAAAAAACTATTATTTTGACATTACAAACAATTTTATTTATTTGAATTGAAAAGGCACGGAGGAGGATACAGAAGAATAATATCGAATTGAGAACCCTTCTGTTTTCTAAAGTCCGTTAACCAATACAGTCAAATGTTTTTTATTCTATCCGTATTTGTTAACCCATTTTCTTCCATTTTAAAGGACGGTTATAACTATGACAAACTTTTATCATTAAAACTATCTACTCTAAATCTGAGCTAACACTTTGTATAAAAATAAAAGAAACACATTCTATAGAAAATAAAAGAACTTCTAATCCGTTTTCTACTTTAAAAACCACATACATATATGATTTTCGTCCGCAGAGTGGCACTTGTGAGTTATCCTTAGAGCAATAACTCATCGGGTTAGCTCGCGCATCGAGTTACATTTACATATTATATGTCACGATGTACTTACATATTTGTATGATAATTGTGAGTAAACCATCTACATCTTGCACACGCATCAAAAATAGGAACTCGGCTACAGAGTTGACAGTGAATGGTTTTATGCTAATCACTTCACAAGCATAAATTCGAATCAGAAATCCCGTCAACGAACAGAAAAAACTGATGATCTTCGAAAGGCTGAACGGATTTTCTTGAATTATAGCTAAGAACACTTTCAATCAAGTGACCCTTCAATAAAAACATCTAAATCAAAATCGGTCTATCCGTTTAGGAGCTATGATGCATCTAATAATTTTATAAACTTATAACAGCCGACCTTTTTGCGTCGGGTGTTAATAAAATAGAAATTGTTAAATATAACAAGTTAGATTTAGAAACATGCCATAAAAAGTTGACTGTTTATACTAATCATTTTCTGTATTGAAATTATCTCTTACGAGGGATATTGAGTAAGGGCTGGTCTTAGCATCTCTTTTTTCTTTTTGTTACATATTTTTTTGGAGTCTCTTAACCATATTTCAAAATATTATATTGTGGGTACTTCCGAATCTGCTGGCTCATATATATAATACACTGACCTTTACAGAAATGTATGATAATATTTTAGGGTAGTAAATACTAAACCCCGTGAACTTCGTAAAGCACTGACAATTTTAGTGAAAATACAGAATTTTTAATTTAAAACCTACAAATTAAACCAAATTTATTATATTAAAAAATACGTTGTTTAGATATGTGGTGCCTACTCCAGGAAATAAAATTTTCCGAAGAATTTACTTCACTACCCTTTTGAGAGCGTACCTTACCTTTTAAAATATGATCACATATTTCTCTAATACCGTATGTATGGAATGAATTTTTATTAGTGATATCGAGAGATTCTGAAATGGACTATATTTATATCTTTACCTGTCCATTCTAAAGAATTCTTATATGTTTATTTTCGAAACCACCAGACACGGTTTGTGTAATAATTAACTATGCTATTAACCGATTTACAGCTAAAATCAATTCACTCACCCACATAAGAAATAAATTAACTCAAAAATGTTATTTTACACAAATAGGTAACTTTAAATAATGGCCAGCCTTTGCATAAGAAAAACATTAAGATAATAAAATAAATTCACTCACCCGTATACGAAATAAATTAACTTCACCAATCTTATTTTACACAAATATATTAAAATAATAATCAATAATAAAATTTATGTAAAAATTCAAGCTCAACAACTGTACATTATACAACCTGTAACGCAAACCATTGCTTAAAAAGTGAACCGTGAAAAAGTGAGCAGCGAAAGTTGCTCCTGTCATTAACCGACGAAAAAAAAAGGAGGTTCTCAATTCGTATATATATTTTTTTGAGTAATGTGGTCGTCTCGCAGGAAGTTTCTACTGTGTTCATTGTTCTATTTTTGCTTAGTTTTAATTCTATAAATAGGTCATTGAGTGTCGTAAAAGCTATAGGAATAGTATGAATTCTGGAATTACTTTAATAGTAGCTGCGGTGATGCAATCTTGACCTTAACCCGACTAATACCGTACTGTTCTGTAACGTGTAGTCATCCACCAATGCTCTTGCTATGGACTTCAAAAGTTTACGGAGTATTTTAGAGGGCGTCAATGGTCCAAAGTGAAAGCGGTAACTGAACGAAAGTTTCTTTCTTAAAATACCATTTATTGATGTCATTTATTTTCAAATATAAATATAGCATTATACTTTGAATATATATATATTATATAATCAAAGGTATTTAAATATTCCACAAAGTGATTAATTGCGAGATAATATATCAAGGAACGATGTTAAATTTACTCTATTTTTGGAAAATAAAATAACATTTACCTAATGTAAATCTTGCATGTACCATTATATGCTGGCAAATATTATAATATTACTACTTCAGATCTAAGTGTATACATTAAAGAAAGTGATTAACTATCTAACATGTTTTATTATTTTCATGTACGATGTGGATGATTGTTATTTAGATTTGAGCATAAAATTTACGTAACTTAAGGTAAAATCATAAGGAAACCGCCTAAAATGTCTTTCTACTAATTTTACACGCCCACCTGCTGGACTCCTACATGCCTGTGCGACGAAATTAACAGGAGGGACACACTAAAATAAGAACTCCCGTAGTAAGTAAAGCTGTTTTGGAACAACTAAGAACTTCTTCAAGTATAACAAAATCAGTAGCCATAAAACATACAAAAGAAGAAGAAGAAGAAAGAATGGAAGGAAGGGAGAAAGAAGGGAGAAAGAAGGTGAAGACACTTTAGACGAAATTTACTTTGATCGGCGCAAGGTTTTTATAACCAGTTCTACTGTATGTACAATATAATGTACTGTTGGAGGCCATAATGTAATTTGTGAGGGCTTTATCGGTGTTATAGTAATTTTTATATAACTGCTAGTAAACCACAGACACCGCTTGTCTTTGGCACGGTTTACAGCTGTTATATCTCCATGGAATCGAATGCTAATCAACATTTTAAGTAAATTAGAGCACGATAATAAGCAATTGTTTGATCCTATGAACACGTAAACCCGCTCGAAATATAAATATTTACCCTATTATGTGGTATGTACTACTAGTAGTAGTCTTTGAAAGAAAGGTAACAATGTAAGCTACATTTCTCTAGCATAGGTGTTAAAGCCACCATGAATTAGGTCACCTTTTTTCCTGCAGCTAAGAGTCACTCATAGTTCTTTGGTTGCTTTTACCACAATCATCTTAAGCCTTATTTGTTTATCTATTAAAAAAATCAGTACGCAAGAAAATTAAAAAGTGTTTTGTAAAAAATTAGCTCTTTTCCTAAGTTTGCCGTAATAATATGTCATTACTTCCCAGAATTCATTCCTTACTTGCGACAGTATCAAATGGCGTAATAATACAGTCTTTTTTTTTCAAAAACAATGGGTTCGATTCCTATCTAGGAATATTGATTTTTCAAAAACCAAATGACCCTATTTCAGTTTTCATCAAAATCGGGCCCTAGACTCCTTTGAGTACTTTTCGCTATTTCTTATAGTTTCGGATTTGGCCATGCACGCCCACTTGAAAAAATTACCATTTTATATTTCACCCAGCTTACCCTGCAACAAAAAGAACAATTGGTTAATGACAGTACTTAACAGGTCACGTTCGTTATTGGCAGTGATTGGGCGAAACGTGAGGAGATTTCATATTTCTGCCCGGAAACTCATAATGTTTGGCGCGGATAAATACCAACGATATTATTGTCATATGACAATATTGTTGTTTTTATATGATTAATTGTTGTGGGACATAAACATGGCCGACTTTTTTTGTAAGGGATGTGGTTAGTATTTAGATTATTTATATAACGAAATTTCTAAAAAGCACAGGACAAGCCCAATAGTTAACAGTGATTATTAACATCTTCCCTCTGGTTTCAAACGGAGTTTTATATGGAAATTGTTCTGGTGAGTATTATGATACAACCAAAATGGTATGTAAAATAATATTGGTTGCAGCTTTGCGACTTGGGTAGTATTGAAGAAAGAAGAATTGAACCAAAAGAAAGATGGTTTCTAAGGGGTCAATCCAAATGCTCGAGTCTCAATAGGGTTAAACTGGATCAAGTTTAACTATCCTTAATTGGAGATTTCTGTAAGATTTGTTTGGTTACCTGGTAGAAGTAGTTCGATCTTTTTTTAAGTTGAGCCAGAGTAATAAAGTACATATAACAGCGTCGCTTGATATATCTCCCAATTAGTCACTATGTTGAACTATGTTGAATGGATAAAAACTATATTTCTATTTGGACATAAATGGCATCATGACGTTATTACCAAGGCCCAGTTAATAGGATACTAATTTTAATGATGACATATTAAGAAAGTAACTTTCGTTCAGTTACCACTTTTTAGACCAATACCGTTCACTATAACACTTCGAGCCCTATAATTATTTATTTATAAGGGAATGAACGCGATCATGAAATAGGTATAACATACCTCTGAATTCCCTGACGAAAAAGCTTCGTACCCTTTTAAAGTCAATAGCAATAACATTAATGGATGACTACACGTTACGGTGTGGTACGGAATTAGTTGGATCAAAATTGCATCACCCGTGCCTATAGCTTTTATGTCACTTATTGACGTATTTATAGAATTAAAACTAGGCAATTATAGAACAATAAAGACAGTAGAAACTTCCACCGACAACCACATTACTCAAATGACAGGACCAACTATCACTGCTGTAAGGTTCACTTTTTATGCAACGAGGCACGACGCTTTAGACAGGACGACTGTATATCGTTACGACACAGTGGGGACGCGCCCTAAGGTGATAGAATGTCAAGACAATGGGAACATCTAAACGACAGTGTCGAACGATAAAGAAAACGTCACCATTCGTCGTGGTCGTGACGACAAATAGTATTCGCGACTATCTGTCGGAGCTTTTTTTTTGTTTCTTCATTTGTTTCCTCTTTGATCTTTTTATAAAGTAATACATTATTGAAATGTCATCTATACGATCCAGTGGGAAATGCCTAGACACGACAATTGTTCAACGATAGAATTTTGGCGACACAGTGACGACAGACAGTCGTGATAGTGGAAATTGACATGAGAACTTTTCAGTGTCAAAAAAAGCGGTACGACACAGTTGGAACCTGCTTGCAGTGTTGCAGTCACGGTTTCTATTACATGTAAATAGTTATATCGACGGCCATGTTAGCTTTTATTTTGCATTCATATCAATATAATGCATCTGAAAAATTGTTAGGTTTCATAGTTCAATAGGTGAGAAGGTTCTTGAAGGAATTCATTAATATAAAACAAAAAATACCTTTATTCAAACGTATCTGTAAATAAATTGAAATGTCTGATCAGGATGACGTGCGTTGTGGACCCGTGACGCGGGTAGGAGTTTTCAAAAATTTATATGTTTATTAACTTGTTGCGTTATTGAATATATTCGTAGGTTATCATCGTAAAATTTGTCTGCCATGATCATTTCAGCTAAATCATTTGCGCTGCTTTTAAATTGAAATTCTGTGTTAAGCTAAAATTGATCCTTTTTTTTTTTAATCTTAAAATAAAAAGAATCAATTTTAGTTTATAAAGCTAATGAAATTTGTCTTTCCTAATACTACGGATCTAGGATCTAACTATCTTCCAGTCTACTTGTAACACTACATAAATGCGCCAAAATTATTTGGCATAGAAAATTTTTATTGCTAGTTTCAATTTTCAATTATGGTTAGATTAGAATTGTTAAAACATCGAAGATATCGCAATACATACAAAAAAACCTATAATATGAAATCCATTAGAAATGATTTGGTATAAAACACAATTCTAAGGGATAATTATGTACAACTAGCAACCCGCCCCGGCTTCGCACGGGTAGCAGAGACATCTCCAACAATCATCATCATATTTCAACCAATTTATACAAAACCGTACAGTATACAGACGCAGCGGGGGACTTTGTTTTATAAAATGTAGTGAGAAGTGATAAATTTTAAAGATGATGTCATCATATATGTATAAGCTTATGTAGCACAAAAACAAGAATTAATGCAAAATTTTATCACTATTTAGAATAATAGAGCCATCGAAAGCTGGCAGTTGCGGCGCGTTTATTATGGTTTTCATCATTTACTACTGACGATGCTTACCTGAGTTTAATTTCGATAATCCCAACTCCAGTTACATATTGATATTACATAGTTTCCACCAATTGATTATAGTAGAACGGAAATTATACTCTCCACTCTCTGAAACATGTCACTAGAACCGCAGCAGAACAGTGATAAATGTGCCGAAATGATTCAATATATCTCCCGATACTCGTCTTACTTCGACATAAATCAAACGTTCATTATTAACAGGCGGTTAATTAAACTTTGACATAGGTGTATCTGGTACTAGAGTTATTTGTTCAGGTCAAATTAAGTTACGGGTCACGTATCTCAATCTATTATCTTGTTTTGTGGTTTGTAATATTAAGATCAATAGATTACCTATGTAAATTTGAACTTAACTTTTGTTCAAACTTAAAGAGGTAAGGTAGTACATCACAGTTGATATGCTTGCTGTGGCATAAAAACTATTTTTAATATCTGTAATAGGTACTGTTTAAGGTGCGTAACAAACAAGTTTCTTCTTAAAACTAATATCAAATAACACACCTAATCTTTGTTGTAGAAAGGGTTAAAATCAAAATTCACCCAAGGCATTCACCTACTAAACGAAAACGTCTATTATATAATCCATAATTTTCACGTGTAGTCATTTTATACCACTACAGTTTTATGGTTAGTTTTAGTTTATCTCTGAAGATCTAACGATATAAAGCCGTAATAAGGATACGGTTTTCTAATGAGCTTTTTATTTGGAACAATTTTACGCAGTCAACGTTTTGTTTTTTTTTTTTTATAATTTTAATATACCTAGTAACACTTGCGCAATAACGATGAATCTACCGACATACCCTTCATTAAAGTCGGTTCAGTGCTTTAGTAGTTACGACGAACATAGAGACGGATACACATTCATACATGTTAGAAAATAAATCTCGTTTTTTGGCTTCACATTCGGTTAAAAATAGGTTATTTTGGAGGATACGCCTACTAACTTGCTAGTTACGACGGAGTTAATTCAACTCCAACTGAGGGTACCAAAGAAAGACAGAGAAAAGAAATATTTAAATAGCTCTGACTTCTCAGCAACAGACTTATATGCTTTCCTACTTCTAGACTTGTATATATTTTTTTTATACAACTTTTAACAGTCCGCCTAACTATAAAAGATTACCAATAACTATAACCACTCATAACACTAATGGTGTCATTTGATTATTAATACCGGCATCTCATCATCATCATACAACTAGTGACGCTGGCTTTTTACGATTGTGGTGGGAAAGCCATGTTTCAGCACGTATGTCCCGACTCGACCGGAGTGATACCATGGCCTCACAGAAAACCGTCAGAAAAGCAATGATTGGGTTGTATTTCACAGAGTGCTCCCCTCCTCTCCCCCTCTTCCTGGCGGCGATAGTCACACTTACCGTCAAGTGACCCATCTGGTCGTTTTCCCCGTATCCCTAAAAAAAAGAACTTCTCTAGGGCTTTCTAAGGCCTCTTTAATAGACACAGTCTGTATTTCCTTTAAAGTTGTACCTATGTAGGGAAATAGCACCACTTGAACTGTATCTACCTGTGGAAGGTCAAGAAACAAAAACCAAAAACCCTATACTTTTTTCCTAACTATCCATAAAGCGCAGCCTTGTCGTAATCTTATATTGACGTAATGCAATGCATTAGTGCAGTAGATTGACAAACTAGCTCGTATGGTTTCTACATAGAAACACTTCGATGAATGATAAGAATTCTTACATGTGGCGCCACCGCATCGTCGACGTCTTCTTAAACATAAACTCTTACTTATTGTATAATGTAATATTAATGTATGTATACAAACTACTACAAACATATATTTCACTTAAATACTAAATCAACACAGAAAAGTATCGCGGCATCGCTTCGCTCAAAAGAGTTTAAATATTTGCTTTTCTATATCAGGAATGATTTTATTGGTATTCAGTTATTTTAAGTAAATAACTATTATAAGTAATTAAATATTACTTTCAAACGGATATAGGTGTACCGAGAAAGAACTTAGGTATTTATTCGTACTAGAGATCACCTGGTGGTCGAATTTCGACCATGGTTTTTTCATTGACCAGTATAACTTGAGCTGCCATTGTGTAGACTTACTTACCATGACAGGTAATCACATTATACTGGATGCGTGTAATTTCATTAAGCCGTTTTCACGTAGTTTTTTAAGTCGTAAGACATATTGTTTAAAAATTTTAGCTTTCTGTATACTTCTTCTATATATAAACTGTAAATATTCCAAAATTTTCGATTTCATGTATATTATAAAATGAAATTTGAAAATAAAATTCGTCAAAATTCACGTTACTACGTTCGCGAAATTTTCTTAAAAAGGGGTACAAAGAATTTTTTTCACGTATTATATTTATGGATATATGGATTTGCGTTAAATCGTATCTTCTGTGACACCTATGTAACAGCTTTTTTAATGCGCTTCCTTAATGATAGTTCAATCGTATGTAATATCAAAATCAAAGGTATGTTTATATATTTTAAATACTCGATCACGTAAATTCCCGTTAACATAATTATATTTTCATGGAAGTGGTTCATGACCTTAATATCTCCCTTAGATATCAGGCGTTGTTGAGATACGTCTCAAGATTGTTTAACTAATAATCTATGAAGTATTACAAGCTTACATAATATGGTATTTATTACAAATGAAGTATACAAGGCTAAACAAACATAATATATTTTCCTTGTGTTCTTGAACTCAGATAAAATACTTCGCCTGAAAATACATTTTTTGATATGTTATTGAAGCACTTAGAAATGAATGCGGTAAACCGACTAGTGTCAAGATTCTTTGGCTATTAAAATCAGTGAAGTGGTCACATAGAACTGACGATGAACTTAATTGGATTATAAGCAAACTTATTTTCTGTAAGCTTATTTCTGACTTTCATATAAAATATATATTAATCATATTTATTATGATAAATTACACTAACAGTAGGACGTAGATAGATACCACATATTTACAAAAAAGAGTCCTCATTCTTGCATGTTACTGGTTACATTGCCCTGAATATTTTTATGCCTAAATTATGCCTATTAATATGTAATCCGGTTAACAAACATTAGTACTCACTGATATATTTCAAGAAAGACTGACTGGCAAAGGGACCTGTCGCGTCACTGTGAAGCTCCGCCTGTCACCGTCGCGACAGACCGCTTTGCTCCTTGATAAAGGAGGCCTATCGGGTCCGAAACCACTTGGGCTTCCCCGAAATACACATTTGATTGCAACTGCAACTAAGGTAATTGTATGTACTGCATCTACGTATTAGGAAATTCTATATGGTTGTGTCTTAAACACCCCTAGGTACACACAACAAAACAAGTATAGTTAATTTTATATGTAATTTTAATCTTAATAAAAATGTTGTGTTCCTTGATTAATTTAAAAATAAACGGAAAAAGAATGTTACAAATACGACTGGTACAATACACACAGTACATATACATACATTTAAACCAATGATGAGTATCAAAATAGTTAAGTACATAAGCCATAATTTCTGATATTGACCAATTTTTTTTTTTCCAATCTTCAATTACTTAATGGCCTGTAATATTTTATGACGTCGTAATACCCAAAAGATCTAGAAAATTATGTTTCTTTGATAAATAACTATGTGTAGATTATGATGATATATTGCCGTCCACTAATAGAATCATGCTAAATTCGTATTTCAATTTTCTTTCCATTAGAAAATTACGTACATCACGTTTGTATTTTCAGTAGGTCCTATTGAAAATACAAACGAGATGTACGTATATATTATATTAATATAGTAAAAAAATAAGTAAATACCTAGTCTCATAACCAGTACCTACGACGTTGAAGCATAGAGAGAGAGCGATAGCATTGTACACATTATAGTTTATTGAAATTTTAACAATAGAGGTTGAATGACGACAATTTTAATTAATTTAAAGTGAAATCAATCAATCCTTTCAGTAATCGAGAAAAAATATTTTTAACACAGTTAATGACTGTGAATTTCACAAACCAAAACCAGGAATGATTTTTTTCATGTATGTAAATAAAATATTCTCACACACTAATATCTCCGAAGTTGTTAGTGGTGGTGTATAACACACATTTCGCCAGCTGTAGATATTTTTAATGTCACGGTACGGTGGCAAGCCTATTAGTCCACGCGAGCCAGGCACGAATTTCATGAATTTATTCCTTTCGGGCTATCGCCCGATACCGATACCTAGTGAAATGCCTAAGAGAATTGTATCATTAAGCCTCGTGAACGTCGGTATGCGGTTACGTGGGTGAGTTGAGCAGCGGTAACCTCCCACACATATAAAGAGAAAAAGCTTTAATCATTTCCTTTTAATTAACAAAATGTATTTATAGTTAAAATAGCATATTTTGAATAAATGACTTCATAAACTTCAGCTGACTGTATCTCGGTAGAAAGATTGTCAAATAATACAGGGATGAGTGTAACATAGGATACAGACGACTATTTAAACACACAAGTGGGTGGTGATGCCATCGGCATATTGCTAGGTATTTTTTGTGGTTTCGTTTCTCAAAAGGAAAAAACCGAACTCTTATAGGGCTCTTATAGGATCACTTTGTTGTCCGCCTGTCTGAGAACGGAGAAGATACGGCCATTGAGTCTTAGATTTGATCAAATTCGAACAATTCGTAGGTAAACAAAACCTATAGGTTACTTCCCATTGACCTAGAATCATGAAATTTGGTAAGAGGAAAGGTCCTACAGCACCAGTAAAGAAAAAAATCCGAAAGTCGTTATTTTTTTTTTTCCATTTGTCATGTCTGTCATGACCGTTTTTCTTAGGAACCCGGCATCAAGTTCAAATTAACATGAAATACTTATTTCAGCAGTCCCTTAAAGCTGTAAAATCAGGCTTCTAAGTCAACGCAATCAAAAGATACGGGCTTTAAGCCTCAGATTTTAACAGAGATTGGCAAAGTTGGGCCTAACCTTTACAGGAATAGGAAATATTCAAAATAAATAACTTTATTTTTGATAAATACTCCAAAATAATTAGTTATCGATTCTACAGGGAAATAATTTATTTCCTAAAATATCTTAATATTGACTTCCTGTTTACAAACAAGGGAAGGAGACCAAATCAAAAGAAAATGTTGCAAGATGTAAAAAATTGGTTGTGTCGATTCGATTAGAATCATCGATTCTTGTTTATATTTCCAAATAAGGAACGACTTCTTTGTTAAAATGTGCCATAAATAGTTATTAAAATGAGTTGGAGATGCACTATGTCGATGAATACATTTACGTTGGCCAAATAGTATCCTTCGATAACAGAAAAGAAGCAAAATAGTTTTCGTGATTACAAACTTTAATTTTGATATTTGAAAGCTGACTTTGTCGTAAATAAATTTATTGGAGAAGTATTATAAGAAATGCAAAGTTAAGTTTGTCTAAGTTAATCTTTGAGTATGTACCTAAATACTTTTAAATTTCATATTCTCGCCCTACGTTTTTTCATTCTAAATTATTGTCTACTCTTTTACGTTTCAAAATGAATATCGGCCATTTTATGCGCTAAATCCTTGCCTAAATGCAAGTCCGGATGACTGGGATGGAAGACAAAACTAAAACAAATTAAAAGAACTGTATTCTGAGAGAACTTTGAAACGCTGATATTTTCATGTTAGGCTTAAATATAATGTTCGAGTAAACCTGGAAAGGACTTAAGACTTAGTCTGAAGCGTATGAGGTTACGGTATCATGTCCAAAAAAGAAAATCTCCTTTGATTTCATTTTCTTTGTCACTTACATAGGTATTCGTAGTACATAAGTAACAAAGATTTAGATTTAATAAGCGGCAGTAGCGTAATGGCTAGCCGTCGGACTTGCGATCAAGTGGTTGTGGGTGTGAACTCACTCCTTTTTTGTCACTACATCTGTGTCGCATGGTAGATCAGCTGTATATATCGAGTACAGTACTGGGGCAAGCACGGAACCTTGTGGTACAGATGCTCTAATGTCATACAGAAGGGACAGTTCCTGGCCAACCGTAACCTGAAACTTTCTGTCTTGCAGGTAAGACTTCAGAACCATGTAATATGAGTTGGGTAATAGACTTTTCAGCTTATAAAGAAAAATGCCAAATCAAATGCCTGCTGGATATCCAAGAAGACAGCAGCACAGTATTCCTTCTGCTCTAGAGATTGTCTTATCTTGTTCACTATACGGTGTACCTGTTCTATAGTGCTGTGTTGCTCTCGGAATCCAAATTGATGATCCGGTATTATGACTTCTTCTTCTAGGATTGGCTTGAGTCTTTGCAAGATTTTTTTTTCAAACAACTTGGATAATAATGGTAACAGACTAATTGGCCTGTAGGAGCTTGGATCTGTAAGCAGTTTTCCACGTTTCAACAGCATATATGAGAGATACCCCACAATCTGGGAAAGTAATGTAACCTCAGTATGGCATTGAACTTCCACAGAAAATAGATAATACGAGATACTATACCTTTGAAGATGTTAGATAAATAATAATCCCGCTACTACGCAATTAAGAGCAATCTAGGTCAGACGATAATGCATGTTCCAATAACTTAGCAAGGGTCGTCTATTTTGCGTGACAGTTTATTTTGTTTTGCTCATACTGGCTTGACAGGCAGGCCAAATGTTAGTCAATCAGCACAGATGAATGGGTGTGTTCATGTCTTGTATGTGGTCTAAGAGGGAAGAAGGATAAAGGATTTGGTACCCTTTAAGTTGACAGAATTATCATCTGATAGTTGTGGTATCTAAATAATTTTAAGCGCCTTTGACATTTAAAAGTTATTTTGAAGAATCAAAAAATAACTAATTTTAAATTTTGAGTGGCCCTTCGGTCTAGTGGTTAGTGATCCTGACTGTTGAGCCAGAGGTCGATCATTTGTTCCGCATCTGGGTGTAATTTATCTATAACAGACAGATTACCTTAGTAGAGGTTCTGTCTAGTTTGTTATCAGACGACCGTGTGTTAGGTGCCTCAAGCTAAAAAAAAAGTGTGTGTGTACTTATGTACGTACGTAAGAAGTTATATTTCTTTGGCGCTAGTTAAATAAAGTTTTATTTAAATATCATAATAAATAATACATACCGTCAACTAACCTCAAATTCTACAAACGTACTCAAAGTAATATGTAAAAACCATTTATATCACTTATATGACTATATCACAGTAAATTATATTTGAATCAATAAATTGTTAATAAATATCAATCACCACGATATATTGTTAAAAAAATATATATATATTTTATTCGGACTGATACAAAACGCGTGTTGTAGGGTCAGAAACACTTGAATAAATATCGTGAAGTTGGTAACTTTTTTTGAAAAACTAAAATGTTGACTAGCTAACTTCAGGGTGTCGGTTTTTTGTGACGGTATGCGCACGCATCGTAAAAATTTACACTTATCATTTTTCCCTAACGCGCCAAAAGAAGTATAACTTCAGAAATATAATCCTTCAAACACTCTTTATCAATTTAATACATATATATTAATAAGCATTCTAGCATGGTTAATTTAAGTA
The DNA here is from genome assembly GCA_949752705.1 of Callimorpha dominula. NCBI lineage: Eukaryota > Metazoa > Arthropoda > Insecta > Lepidoptera > Erebidae > Callimorpha > Callimorpha dominula. The sequence goes on from OX457007.1 coordinate 15,497,933, forward strand.
TATTCCTTGTTATTAGTTAATAAATTTTAGTTAGTTCCTTTTATTAGTCACAGAGGAACTATAAATAATACAATAAGTACATATAAACTTAGGTGCTCAACAATTAAAGTTATCTCAAGTGGAATACTCAACATGAATATAAACAAAGAGTGGGCCGGGCCTATCGCTACATATAATAAACATACTAATGTTTATTCTAAATGATGAAAGGATTCATACGATTACAACTCATTTTGGTCCTTTATTCAATTCTGTACATTTCTATTGGAATTAAAACAGCTTGACTAAAATAAACTCTTACTAACGATTTTTTTAATGAGATCTCGAGTCTCGTCTTAGATGTTTTTCAAGCCGGGTCATCGTACATTGCGTCACTGACAAATAGCTACCCAGACCTTTTAGGTTTTTACAGATATCTCTCTTTCAAGGGACATAATTTATTTAAAACCACGTGATAACCACGAATATATATTATTAATTTAATTGATGGATTGGGAAAAAACGTTCCAAGTACTCCATCTTTTAGAGTAGTTTAATTTTTCCGCTAATGCTGAACTCTGAGTGCGATATTCTTGACAAACCGCGAGTGATGTAACGCATAATGTAAGAGATGTATTTACCAACTTAAGGATTATTATAATAATTATAATAATATTAAACATTTTAAATTATAATCACTACACCACTACATATTATAAAACAAAGTTCCCCGCCGCGTATGTCTGTTCGCGATAAACTGAAAAACTACTGAACGGATTTTCATGCGGTTTTCACCAATAGACAGAGTTATTCATGAGGAAGGTTTAGATGTATAATTTGTTAACGTTTTGTATAAATTGGTTCAAATATGATGATGATTGTTGAAGATGTCTCTACTACCCGTGCGAAGCCGGAGCGGGATGCAAGTGAAGTTATAATTAATAATTAAGATTTAAGTGCGCGTAATGTGAGTATTAATAACAATAGCGTGGGATCTCAGTATAAATAGTATCTACGTATATCTTTACGTCTCCACAGACCATTTATTTCAATTACTGATATAGAACTCGGATAACCTAGAGTCCAGATTCTCATAAAACTGATATAATCCAAGGTAGTAAAATCTGCACGTTTGGTTACGACCTACGGGCTACTCTCGCCTGTCACACCATTAGTTATAGATTTCAGTACCAATGCTAGTTATTTTACTATATTTTTCAAGAGTTATAGAATTTTTTATGGTACCAGCTGACAAGACAAATTTATTTTAATTTCACGAAGCTTTAGCTTTAGTTTCAGCTTTAAGCAAATTTTCCGCACTTCCAAGGCAATTCGAATTTTTCCGCCCCCGAAAATTCCCTTATACGGATTATATTTTTCAAATATAAAAGAAAGATTTAGTAAAATGGGTGCAGTCGTTGTCAAGTGATGCGCTTACCAACGAACAGCATTTAATTTTATTTATATTAATAGAGTATTATTAATAAAAACACCAAATTATATTTCAGTCTAAAAATACATTTAAATAAATGACGATCGTCATAAAATGAACTTTTTTTTGCTTAAACTGCATCGGGTTTGCACAATTCACTTGATTTACTAAAGTTGCCAATAGTTGAATGTAAATTTTAATTAAATGAAAAATTTGATAAAAATAAAGTGTCTCAACTTATGAGTTTTAAATAGTGAAATGATAATAAATGACATTAAATTGGACAGTTTATTTCTTTTGTATTGTAAACGCTTCTTAACAAGGGTTTTTTTTTAAATACTATTCCCGTAAAAGTACCCTTCTAGGGGAAAAATATTTGTCACTTTTAATAAAAAACACGTAAAATTAGTATTCAGCTTTTCAGATAGGAAAAAGACAAGTGCTTTTCAAGACTTAGTAATTATACTTTAAAAATAATTTGACTTTGTTTTGAAAACCATTTTGACGTTACATGCACTACAGTTGCTATTACAATTTGAAGTTAAGTCAAAGTAAGGGATTTTCAGTTCTCTTTTAATGGAATAAGGTTAAAATTTTATTTACATTTTTAAAAGTACTTGAGCATTTTTCCACTCACTCTGCGTTGGCCCTTATCCTAACACTTACATAGGTATTTCAAATAAGACTGACAGTTTGACTATGACTGAAAATCATAATAATATAAAAGCGTTATTTTCATAGACTGGCTTGTTGGTTTAGTGGTTAGTGACCCTGACTGCTGAGAAAGAGGTCGTGGGATCGATTCCCACCCAAGACAAATAATTGTGTGATGAGCATGCTCATTTGTTCTGTGGCTGGGTGTAATTTATCTATAATATGTATGTATTTAGAAATATATAAGTATGTTTATCAGCAGTCTGGTTACCATAGTACAGGCTTTACCTAGTTTGGGATCAGACGGCCGTGTGTGAGATGTGTGAAGTGTGTGAAGTTATTATTAATTATTTAGATACATTTCAGAACATACAATATATCTAACAAATTGCAAGATAATTAAAAACGAAAGCTTTATAGGCTTTCATTTCATTCGCGTTGTACTCATTTATTAAGAATATTATTGCTTTTTAATTAGGTACATTATTTAACTTATTACTATAAAGATAAATTGTCTTCAGAATTCAATAGTAGCCTAGTTAGTTAGGAATGTCATTGTAAATATGTGTGAAAGAGTATGTAAATATATTCTGCAGATTTAAATCCTCTGCTAACAGCACAATAATCAACAAGTTTTAGGTTTAAGTTACTTTTCTATATAAGTGTATAAAATGTACAGACTAATGTTACTATGAAATCGCCATCTTATACTACATGGGTCACCTTGTCCACGATTGTTTTTTCTTGTTTGTTGTAACTTAGAAATATAAATATATATATTTTTTTTTACGTGTGGAAACCCCCACGGATCATCACCTCACCGGGGCTAACGGTAAGGTGGTATGTCGGACTCGAACCGACTAAAACCACACGGTACTCAGGTGTAAAGTTTTTGTTTGAGTTGAGATTTTGTTCAAAAATTAAAATGTTCATTAATGAAATATACTCTAACTTACCTCATTTTAATTAATTTATAAATTACTAGTCATTCAAATTTATCCGACGGGAATCATACTTTTTTCCGGGATAAACAGAAGCCTATGTTCTTTACTAGGATATCATATATCATTATCTTCTTGCTAAATTTTATTACGATCCATTCAGCTGGTTAGCGGTAAAAAGGTAACAAACAAACAAAGAGAGTAACTTTCGCATTTATAATGTTAGTAAGTATGTATTTATTAACTACTACCATTCAACCATTTAATGTACGTAATTACAGAACTTTTCGACGAGGTACTCTTTTCAAACAATTGATGTAAATGCTACTTGTGCCTTACTGCCCCGTTCTTTTTCCTTGTAAATCCCCACTTAAGATAAGAATACTTGAGCCGAGCTATCGATTAAAGAGCTTTTACGATACCTTTAATTACGTTGTGAATTTTGGTATATCGATCTCTTTCTTTGTAGATGTCGTAGTGAAAAAAAATAACGAAAAAAATATAATTTCCATCAATTAAAGTTATTTTATTTTTAACCCCTGAACAAACGACGGGGTGTTGTAAGTTTGACGTGTCTGTGTGTGTGTGTGTGTGTCTGTCTGTGGCATCGTAGCTCCCATACGGATGAACCGATTTTGATTTTGTTATTTTTTGTTTGAAAGGTGAGTTAGTCGGGAGTGTTCTTAGCCATGTTTGATAAAAATCGGTCCAAGATGGCCGCCGCCACAAAAATAACATACTTTTTCACAACTGCCTCAATATGGGTATCAAATGAAAGGGCTTGACTAGTAGAATACTATGATAAATTTCAAATCCAAGATGGCCGTTCATACTATTTTTATTATTGTGTGTCGGGGGTTTTTAAATTTTTTATTTTTATAGTTATTTATTTCATCAATTATATAATTATTTGCACTTTATTTACTAGTGCTTCGATAACTCTTTACTTATACATTGTATGCAATACCTATTTTTTTTTTCTACCTGATTAGGATGAAGTTCTGTTAGTCTAAGTATACGGTATGTTATATTTGGATTGATCCCTCTATCGTAGTCAGTATCAAAGTAGCTACAAGAAAAGTTGAGAGCATGCGGGTTGTTCGTTAACTTTTTAACACAGTGGTATATGGTGGAATAACGAGTAGAAACAAATCCACAAATTAACACAGAGGTATATGGTAGAACAACAAGTAGGAACAAATCCACCAGTGGATTAGAGTGGAATAATTTATGGGAAAGAATCTCCCGGTGGATTTGCTTGGGGGATTAGAGTGGAATAGACCCTATTATCGTACGTATAGCGTCAAATGTACTAAACGTGTACTTGCCTAAATTATTTACAAGCCTATTGACATATTAATGTGCAGTTAGCGCTAGTTTTAACCCTTTAAAGAGTTCGGTAATTAATGTTGCCACGTTCGTGGTTTTCTGCTTTTTCACGCCACATGGTGTGTTTAATTGCGATGTCGACATCGGCAGGTGTAATCAGAGTGCCATAAAATACATACAGACCTTTTTTGACATAATGTTGGTGTTATCGTAGTACATCAAAAACTAGTATTTATTTTATTAAAAATAGGGGCTATAATAGGTGATAAAACAGTTCATTATTTAATCAAAATTAGTTAATAGACATTATTATGACTAGTTATACCGGTAGTGCTACGGTATTAGTCGGTTAACAATAGTGGTGAGTTAAAAGTAATAAGTTGATAATAATCGCTTGAGAGCGGATTGAGGTACGAACAACATAGCAGGTACTGTGATTTATTGATTTTGATAGTTTATTGCAATAGTGGTAAGATTTTTTTTATTAACATTGGCTAACACCATTATCACAAATCACAATCCTACGATACTGCTTTGTCTGGACCCCGGCAGCCGGTTTGTATACCATACCTTACAAGTTATATTGACAGTAGGTATAAAAAACACAAGTAATAAGACAACAAAATTATCAGTACCTATCTACATATATATATATTAACAATGAAATGCTGTTATTGGTACGCGCATAACCGGAGAACATCTTGAACGATTTGAACTTTTTCTTTTAAATCTTGCTAACAGACCAAACAAGGTTTTTAGGTAAATTAAATTATACCCGGCAAATAAGGAAATTCGGGGGAAACTGGAAGACTTTATTTATGAAATTCAAACTTTATTAAATTTTTTACAGGAGAACGTCTGTTGGGTTAGCTAGTTTATAATAAACGTAAATCAACATAAAAAACTAAGAGTATCCAGTATTTAATAGTAGGAAGCAATATATTTACTTGGAGAATTTAAACAGGTAATAACGGTATTCAAATGTACCTCGCGGCCGTCTCAAAGTGCTCTCAAAAGTAATTGAAAAAGATTGTGAAAACTTTATTCAGGTCTTCAAATAAAACTGATTCTTTATGTTGAAGTCCACTGTATTTCTAATCTCCTGCGACTTGACCTATTTCCGGCCTTTCTGTCTGTTACAATAGGTTTAATTTAGAGATTTTAGAGTCTGTGTAGTTAGACTACGTCTAAAAAAATGCCAATTACTGTTGATGTATACTAGTATCAAAAAGGTGGAGAGATTTTTGTTTCAATACGCTGATTTTAGTTTCTACTTGTTCGATTGTGATATTAATACATAAGCCTGTTTAGTGAGGGAGGTTTTAGGCAACGAAGTCAGAGACATTATCACGGAATAACAGTACAATTAAATACTGATAAAAATACGGGGTACAACTAGTCTACACTAACATTATTAAGCTAACAAGTTACCAACTCGTGTGATTTAAAAAAAATGTGCGAAATAGCTCGACTGGGGATAATAATAATAAACTTGGAGAAACTGAAGGTTTTATCTGTACAATTACTGATGAAGTTGTTATGACGAACAACTATCGGAGACATATCCTGAAGGACGGCACAGTTGACATTTGTCGGGCATGTCATCGTCCCGGAGAAAGCCTCAGGCATATAATTTCCGGTTGTTCTCGTCTTGGCAACGGCGAGTACTTGCATAGACATAACCAAGTGGCCAGGATAGTCCATCAGCAACTTGCTCTTAAATATAACCTTGTGACTGCGGAATTACCGTACTACAGGTATGTGCCCGACCCAGTTCTTGAAAATGGTCGTGTAACGAGAATCTCGTGAAAGTTGAAAAAGATAAACAAATCAAATATTTGGATTTGTCTCACGAGATTGTCGATATGTGAATGTCGAATCGGCGATCATTGTTCCGATTGTCATATCTGCTCATGGATTAATAGCCAAGAGCCTCGATCAACACCTTCAGAGGCTCTCGTTAGGCAGCTGGACTAAGGGCCTGATGCAGAAGGCGGTCCTTCTTGATACGGCACGTATTGTGAAGAGGTTTCTGTCTCTGGAACCCTAACCACCGGTAGCTTGGTCCCTGTACCCGATACCGGTGGGGCACTATTTTTTATATTTTTAAATGTATTTTTGATATTATCTGAATGTATTTAAAAATGTAATTTATATGTATATTTAAATGAATAAAGAGAATAATAATAATAATGCTTACTGCATTTCGAATGCACCACCCACGTTCATCGGTAATGAGGTTGTATATCCCACGAAAGTTTGGGGGTCGGGGACTTTTAAACATTAAGACCTTAAACAATCGTGAGATATACAACCTTAGAGAATATTTTCTTCATACTGATGTGGGTGTGCATTGTAATGTGGTTGCAGTGGACAACGGACTCACTCCGCTCGCTCTGGCTAAAGAGAACTGGCGCAAACCTGTAGTTCTTAGTATTAATGAGCGCAGGGAGGTATGGAAGGGCAAAGCACTTCATGGTCGTTTTTATCGGGCCCTAAATGGGCCTGATATAGACTTAAAAGCGTCTACATCTTGGCTACGGTTCGGTGATCTCTTCGGAGAAACCGAAGGTTTTGTCTTTGCAATTATGGACGAAGTTGTTATGACAAATAACTATCGGAAATATATCCTGAAAGATGGTACGGTTGACATCTGTCGGGCGTGCCACCGCCCCGGTGAATCTATCAGGCATATTATTTCTGGTTGTTCTTGTCTTGCCAATGGTGAATATTTGCACAGACACAACCAAGTGGCCAGGATTGTACATCAACAGCTAGCCCTTAAATACAACCTTGTGAATTCAGAGGTGCCATATTACAGGTATGTGCCCGACCCAGTTCTTGAAAATGGTCGAGCCACATTGTATTGGGATCGATCTATCATCACTGACAGAACTATTGTTGCGAATAAACCTGATATAGTGGTGATAGATCGATTAGAGCGCCGTGCAATGATCATCGATATCGCTGTTCCTCATGACGAGAATCTCGTGAAAGTTGAAAAAGATAAACAAATCAAATATTTGGATTTGTCTCACGAGATTGTCGATATGTGAATGTCGAATCGGCGATCATTGTTCCGATTGTCATATCTGCTCATGGATTAATAGCCAAGAGCCTCGATCAACACCTTCAGAGGCTCTCGTTAGGCAGCTGGACTAAGGGCCTGATGCAGAAGGCGGTCCTTCTTGATACGGCACGTATTGTGAAGAGGTTTCTGTCTCTGGAACCCTAACCACCGGTAGCTTGGTCCCTGTACCCGATACCGGTGGGGCACTATTTTTTATATTTTTAAATGTATTTTTGATATTATCTGAATGTATTTAAAAATGTAATTTATATGTATATTTAAATGAATAAAGAGAATAATAATAATAATGCTTACTGCATTTCGAATGCACCACCCACGTTCATCGGTAATGAGGTTGTATATCCCACGAAAGTTTGGGGGTCGGGGACTTTTAAACATTAAGACCTTAAACAATCGTGAGATATACAACCTTAGAGAATATTTTCTTCATACTGATGTGGGTGTGCATTGTAATGTGGTTGCAGTGGACAACGGACTCACTCCGCTCGCTCTGGCTAAAGAGAACTGGCGCAAACCTGTAGTTCTTAGTATTAATGAGCGCAGGGAGGTATGGAAGGGCAAAGCACTTCATGGTCGTTTTTATCGGGCCCTAAATGGGCCTGATATAGACTTAAAAGCGTCTACATCTTGGCTACGGTTCGGTGATCTCTTCGGAGAAACCGAAGGTTTTGTCTTTGCAATTATGGACGAAGTTGTTATGACAAATAACTATCGGAAATATATCCTGAAAGATGGTACGGTTGACATCTGTCGGGCGTGCCACCGCCCCGGTGAATCTATCAGGCATATTATTTCTGGTTGTTCTTGTCTTGCCAATGGTGAATATTTGCACAGACACAACCAAGTGGCCAGGATTGTACATCAACAGCTAGCCCTTAAATACAACCTTGTGAATTCAGAGGTGCCATATTACAGGTATGTGCCCGACCCAGTTCTTGAAAATGGTCGAGCCACATTGTATTGGGATCGATCTATCATCACTGACAGAACTATTGTTGCGAATAAACCTGATATAGTGGTGATAGATCGATTAGAGCGCCGTGCAATGATCATCGATATCGCTGTTCCTCATGACGAGAATCTCGTGAAAGTTGAAAAAGATAAACAAATCAAATATTTGGATTTGTCTCACGAGATTGTCGATATGTGAATGTCGAATCGGCGATCATTGTTCCGATTGTCATATCTGCTCACGGATTAATAGCCAAGAGCCTCGATCAACACCTTCAGAGGCTCGCGTTAGACGGTTGGATCAAGGGACTGATGCAGAAGGCAGTTCTTCTCGACACGGCCCGTATAGTGAGGAGGTTCCTGTCTTTGGAGCCCTAACCACCGGTATCTTGGTCCCTGTACCCGATGTCGGTGGTCTACTATTTTTTATATTTTTAAATATATATTTTTTTATGTACATATTTAAAAATGTAATTTAAATGGTAAAAAATGAATAAAGAGAATAATAATAACAACTTCACACATCTCACACAGGGCCGTCTGATCCCAAACTAGGCAGAGCCTGTACTATGGTAACCAGACTGCTGATAAACATACTTATATATTTCTAAATACATACATATTATAGATAAATTACACTCAGACACAGAACACATTATCATGCTCATGAATATTACTATACATCATCTATATTAGTAAGCTATGATTTACAGCAGCGAACATGTAATGGAAACTGCGAGTATTGGACGTGGAATGACTAAGAAATGGTGTAATAAAGATGATAATAATTATTATTTATTAAAATTTATTGATGTATTATAATGTAATATATAATAATATAATATAATAACTCCACACATCTCACACACGGCCGTCTGATCCCTAGACGGAGTGTCTGAAACTAGGCAGAGCCTGCATTATACATGATATGTGTATATGATAATTAAATACTTACTTAAATAACTGAAAGGGCTTGGCAATGACTCTAGCATGCAGTTACAAAGATAATTTTATAAGAAACGGAGGTGATAATACTTGAAAATTCAAACCGTCGTAAACTTTAAAATGGATTGTTTTTGTTTTTCAAGAATTATTTTTGCCCTTTCAGTGATTAGGTGAGTGATACAGGTATACAGAAGCAACTACAGAACACCGTCAGCGACATACATTCAAAAATCAAAATTTGTTTTCTGTACTTCATTTCTAGTATTCTTGGCGGATTTTCGAAAGCGTTTTATTATTTTTACACTTTTTTACATTTGCTATAGAAACAGCTGCGCGTCATAGTTTTAGGTATGTTATATTTGATTCTGATGATCTCTTATCCATGCATGCATGCATAAACTAACGCTTTTCTCCTTCCTTCCTCTTTATACCTAATGAGCTTCCTCTACTGTCACTTAACCTTTCGTACAAGCCCACCGATTCGGGTATTTATGACTTGCCCTTTCTTCAGAACATCGCCAATTTGATCAGGTGCGTGCGTGGTCGACCCTTGCCAGCCTGCACACTAAAATTTGGCTTATATAGGTACTTGTTATGTCATTGGTTTCGCACTAATTCTTTCTACGTGCCGAAACCAATTGCCTAAAGACTTAACTTAATAGAGATTAATATTACTATTACGAACACTAAAATTTAACTAATTACATTGGATACTAAATTTTAATTGTTAGTTACAATAAAGAAAAAGTTGATTGTCTGTATAAACAGTATTTTGTATAAAATTTATGATAACTCTAAAGAAATGTATTTTGTACAGTTCATGTAGCAACATGAACTGTACAAAATACATTTCTTATCATCATAACATTTTTTTTGGTTGGTAGCAAACAACCAAAAAAAATGTTATGATATGCCAATTTCAATCCGGTCGGCTACGGCTGGATTCGGTCACATTGGTTAAGGTACCAGCCGGATTAAAATTGGTGCGGGATTGCAATTCCAATTCAGAACTTACACTTCATAGATTGTAAAGATACTTCATCATATTGATTGTATAGAAAGCTACTTCATCAATGTACATAACGTTATGGCTCAGGACATGCAATGCATCGCGGTCTTATAATGGTTTCCTGATGGTAAATGACTACCACCGCCCATGGGCACCTGTAACTCAAGAGTCACAAGTGCGTTGCCGCCCTTTAAGGTGGGAATAGGGGAAGAGGGGGAGAGGGAGGAAGAGCAGGAAGACGGGAGAGGGGGATTAGAGGGGAGGAGAGGTTGAGAGGGTAAGGGTATAGGGGAGAGGGAAGGGTTACTGCCTCCGGTAACCTCACTCACGCGGCGAAAAGCAATGCAGGCATTGTTTCACAGCCGGTTTTCTGTGAGGCCGTGGTATCGAGCGGAGTTGAGCCGGCCCATACGTGCCGAAGCATGGCTCTCCCACGTAAAAAAAAGCTTTCTATGAGTGCTACTTGTGATGACTGCTCGTGGTTTTACAAATAAATAAGATGTTAGTATAAGTAGGTATTAAATTTTGCTGCTTGCTTATTATGTAGGTCCTCATTGTATTCACTATTGCTTCTAAGATCTATCAATCTTCTAAAATTACAAATCCAAAATAAACACATTAAAAGCGAATACTACGAGTATTATAACATTATAATACCTACTCAACAATTTATTACTACACCATAACAATATCCCACACACACACACCCCACATCAACATATTATCAATCTATAGAATCTAATGCAATTAATGTAAATGTCTTTTTATGAAAAATGTAACTTCATGGTTCATGCAAACCCAGTGTATATCTATATTCCTCACATTTATAATCCTCATTAAAAAATCTCAAAGGTAGAATTAACTCAAAGCTTTCATTAAGGTGAATGCTAAAATACACTCCAAACTAGAGAAGAAACAAAACTATTTCAATTTTGCCGAGTTTGTATTAAAGGCATTCGACACCTATTAAAATGGCTCACGTTTTAGTAAATTCGACAGTTGATTGACGAGAAATTTTAAGGCCTTTTATTTTTCAATTTATTTGTTAGTCGCAGTCAAAGTTGAACTAAATGGATCAATGATTTTGGGGCTATATATTTGTTTAACAAATTTTGATTACTCCAATTATATCATGTCATTTTAATTCAATATGTTTTAACTGTCCCTCGTTCTGTTTAAAGGAAAAAATCTTTTTACAAAGTGACTGACAAAGATGTGCCTGATTGTGATTGTGGAAGATAAATAGTGTTTAATATTGAAATAACTATTATATATAAATTAATATAAAGTGTAATTTTTTTAAACTATATATGTTTTTATTTATTTGTATTGTATTATCGTCGCTCTTTGATAGATGCATATTTTCAAGTATATCGGGAGTCTTGAAGTTGCGGATAGCTGAGTTGAAAGATTTCATTACAAAAATATAAACATTTCAAGCTAATATCAGGCGTATAAAAATGGAATGTAATGAGTACTTCCCACTGTAAGTCATGTTGCATCTACAAGCTTCTGTACACAGAGATAATTTGTTATTATATTGTTTAGAATATTCATGTTAATGAATTGGATATGTTCGATATTCAAAAACCTTGTCTCAGAAATCGTACGATGAAATTCCTATAAGTGCTTAAACAACAGATCTTTTGCCACCATCTGGTGCTACACGTCCCTATAACACGTACTCTATATCGCTATGTGGAAAAATAAGTGCTTTATAAAAAATATGGAGATAAGATTGAGTCATAAGTAGCGCTTGAAATGTAATACAATCGTATGATATTTAAAGATATCAGGTATGATGGTGGAATTAATTACCTACAAAAAGCATACTCTAACATCTGTAAGATGATTTTGCACTTTGGCCGTACATCGAAACTCGGGTGTCTCTGGAATTTTAACTTCAACTTTTCCGACCAGACCCTCGAACTTCTTCGAATATTCGACGGTTTTTACTTCCACAGACAAATTCTTTACGAGTTTCGTATAATTGCACGATAGGAATGGTCGTCTGAGGCCACAATGATATTCGGAATATAAATACAAAGCTTAACACCTACAAAATAATTATTTCTACCGCAAATTAATTTAAAACTATTTTTAGGGTTTCGTACTTACAAATAAAAAAACGGAACCGATCAGGATTACTTGTGTGTCTGTCTTTGTCCCGTGTCTACAGTACCGATTAAGTTGAAATTTGGTACGCATATCAATGCCTGTGACCCGAACACCGATGTGCAATGTAAATACATAAATTAGTGGATTCGCCGTCTGACGATGTTGTTGGAGGGATTCGTGGTCTGACACAGACCACAACTCAACCCAAGGCATAACCCTGACCGTCAATGGCCTGAAACGGTCGCTTTTCAGAACTGCGTGGAAAAAGAACCTAACACAAATTCAGCCAGAACAGATGGGATCACTTTTCCTAGATTCGCTATGTCACTGTCTGAAATGTCTGGTCTGGTCTATCTGGAAGAGTTTGCGCAGTAATAAAAACCAACCGAATTCTTCTTTAAAAATATATCTTAAACTCTTTGAATAATATAAGCAGGGCTTAACGTTCTTTTTCAAACTTTGTTACGCTCTGTTCAACCCTAAAATGAATTGAAACATCAAAAAAGCTATACAACGCTTCAACTGATTGAATCTATAGAGTCATTGATTTTTTTCCTTGTATTTTGTTACGGTTCTAACTTTTAATAGAAACGGTTCGAGGTATTTCATTGCGGTAGATTATTCGACCGGCACTAGATTCCTTTTCAAACGTTCATTCCATTTAACATTGTTTACAACGTCCCTCCTATTTAATGTTCCACGATAATGGTAGGTTCATAAAACCCTTTAGAAACAAAAATTAAATAAATTACGGCGAACATGTTTTATTTGCTTTATAATTAAGCATGTACCTATATACTTTATTGTATTTTTTTATTACATTTTCAGCCTCTTCGTATATTTTCATTTATCCTTTTTAAATTTAGTATAACTAAAAAAAAAGTGAAAATTAAAGCATAGACGAAGCAAGCGAGACTCGGACCTACTTCTATCCTCATTTTTCCGTTTTTAAGTAGTGAGTTGCATAATCAGAATAAGTGTTTAAAATATACTTTTAAGTAATTTATTTATGTGACGTCATCATTCATGGTGTTTTGCTTCACGTTTTTAACAAGTATATTTTTTTTCGTTTAAGGAGCTATGATGCCCTAGACCAGGGATCGGCAACCTGCGGCTCTTTGGATGTGAAGTTGTGGCTCTTTAGCTCCAAACGCAAATATTATTTATTAACAAAAATTTTAATATTACAATTTTGATTCAAATTTTTTATCTAAAAAAAGGTCATCAATTCTTTTTACGGCGAACAACATTTTAATTCATATTTTTATCCGTATGAGGTGTCCCAAAACATTTTGTATATGAGGCCTAAAAAAGAAAAAAAAAAGGTTATCAAATTCTTTTTACGACGAACAACTGGCTCTTTCAAAACGTAGAAATTTTGTAAATTGTAATTTTGACTCTCAAAAGGTTGCCTACCCCTGCCGTAGACAGACACACAGATACGCACATTAAACTTCACATTCAACCATTTAAAGTATTCAATTCACGTTTTACTCAAGACTAGTCCATATAAAATGTTAATACACATGTTACTGGTACTAGTTTTGTTTTAGTACCGATCTCTGTGCTGCGATAAATCATTCTCATGCCAATCACTAATGCCGAGCTTATCAATCAGGATACTAATCCATCAAAACGTACATAGTTTTCTAGATTAGGTTAGTAACCAGCGTGTAGGTGACTGATGAGATGGCATGCGTGATGCTTCTATATTCAGAGTTTCGAAATGAGTTAAATCATATCAAACATAGAACAATAGGTTGTTCCAGACATTGCTTTGTTCGTGTCCGCACGAAACGCCCACAATTATAATATGTATATCATGTGAAGAGGCGCCACTTTGTCCGATAGATGTGTGTTTTTATGTACAGGCGGTCGGGCAGAATATTAAAATATATTATAATCTTGCGATCGACTTCAATTGCGATCAAGACTTGTAGGTTCGAACCCTAAGTAAACGCACTAAAACAGTCTTTATTAAAAATATATTTACGATTGGATATAACTATTCAATACTACCACAACCACTACTGTGTACCGTTTGCTGCCTTATTTAAAAACCAAGTAAGGGACACTTTTTTTCGTATAATTTTGCTAATCTAGGAAGTCCTTATTTAATACAAAAACACCATCATTGGAAGCTCGCAAGAAAGCGGATATATGTAAGCATCAAACCTTAGTAAGTGCCCAATTCACGGCCTCGTGAGCATTTCAAAATTTTAAATATGTAATATACTATTACGGACTCGTGTACAAGAAAACTTAAAGATCGTTATCGCACACCATATTTTGACCAACCAACGTCCTCTTAACTATAAGTAAAACCACGTCATACATTTTTTTAATAATAATAATAACTTTACACATCTCACACATGGCCGTCTGATTCCAAACTAGGCAATTCATTTAAAAATTATTGTCTATAGTATTGTCTGATATGTATTGTAGTGTTTAAACCTCCTTTGAACTGGCTAGTAGCTGGCTGCTAATATAAAGTCTAAGTCGAATAGCTTTATCTAATTAAATTTATATAAAGAGTAGGAAGGAAACAAGAGGCAGCGAAAAGTCTTGACGTGGACGTCAGACCGAGGAGACGTGCCTCGAGTTTCCAAGAAGTTATCGCTATATTTTAATATCTATGTATTAGTTAGAACGTACAGTACAATTAAACTTATTTGCAGCGTATATTGTTTGATTCCAAACTTGCCTGTTTCAACGCTCACCCCTATCCTGGCTACCTTCTCTCTGCGCCCTAGTGAAGTGCTACAGTATGACACTTGCGGTGTACATATTATGTGTACTTGTGATGTTATGTGTAATATAATGCCGTTTTTAATAATCTTCTTAACCAATTTATATCATTTGTCGAACCGAAGGTTAGTTTTGGATTAATAGCTTTGTAACATATAAAATTACTGTAATAATTAATTACAGTATTAATTTATTATTATCAAATATAAACATTATTAGATACTCTACTTACTATTTCAGTAAATATGTAACTAAAATAGTAAGTACGTCACAACTGCTGAGCGACTATTTAGTAATTTATAACAAAACCTACACATTTGTAATTTGTATTAATGTTAATAGAACTATGTATGGGTTAAATATGTAGTATTTTGTACAACCAATAACGTTTTTATGACATAATATTAATACTTTTCAAAGGCTGACCTGTTCTACATTTATGCGCTGTCTTGTAAAATTTATTTTCAAGTACTTACTAGGTTTTGAAATGGGATAGCCGCACTGTTTGTTTTATAAGTAGAGATCGGATATTCGGATGCATATTTACCTAAAGTTGAGATGTTTGCTATTATGGAAAGCACTTATTTATCGAAAGAATCCCGCGATTCCAGGAAATTCAAATTTAAGTGTACCTATACTCCGTGAGATGTAATAAACACCAGTTTGACATAAATGACACTTGCTCTGTTACAACGTATAATGGTTGCTTTTCCCTACTTTTATTGTCAGTGATTTTTGAAGAAGCAAAAACAACCTTATTACGCTGTAACAAGTGTCAAATCGGGCCTATTAAACCCCAGGAAATGTAAGCATTTTGTAAGAGTGCGAGTGAGACGGCAAATTATACTTGCTTGTGCGCAAGTAGGGACGCGACAATACAACTGCATTCGTAAATAAAAATATACTTAGAAGCCGCTTCCATAATTTGTTGTCCAAAAAATACCTTTAGGTAAATATGCATCCGATTATCCGAACTCTAATTATAAGCAATTAAATTAAAATGGTAATCAACGTATAAATTCTGAGAATTCTTAAACAATGCTTGTAGACTCTTAACTAAGCATAGCATACATATTTACGTGGGAGAGCCATGCTTCAGCACGTATGGGCCGGCTCGACTCCGCTCGACACCACGGCTTCACAGAAAACCGGCAGTGAAACAATTATTGCATTGCTTTTCGCCGCGTGAGTGAGATTACCGGAGGCCCTAACCCTTCCCTCTCCCCTATTTCCGTCCTTCCCCTCTCCTCCCCTCTAATCCCCCTCTCACGGGCCTAAAGAACGTGCCTAAAGAAGAATTCACTTCAAAAAAATCAACCCTAAACACGAGCAAAAATACAACATTATTTTAAAGGCATATTTTTGTAGTCTTGTGTGACAGAGTTAGATTCCTGTTTGCGACCTTTGTATTCGGGAAATATATAAAATCACAATAAAAAACACAAACTAATTCGATATTTGTTCATTGTACATTCTGAATTTATCTTTATGTAAACCAGTAGATTCCGCAATAACAGTGAAACTTCACTAAATCAAATCAATCACTCAGCATTAAAATCGCACACTCACACACACTCCATAAAAAACAAATACATGTTCAGAAACAGGAATTTATGAACTGTCATATGATAGACGATGTATTATAAAGGCCCGTATATTACCAGTACTTTATTTCTTATTTATATATGTTGCATGTTTACTATTTTTAACCCCCAACGCAAAATAAGAGGTTATAAGTTTGGCGTGTCTGTGTGTTTGTCTGTGGCATTGTATCTCCGAAACGAGTGAAGCGATTTAAGAGCGTTTTTTTTGTTTGAAAGGAGACTTGATCGAGATTGTTTTTAGATATAATTCAAGAATATCTGTTCAGCCTTTCGAAGATCATCAGCTCTTTTCGAATCATCGAAGGGGTTTTCGAGTCGGGGATATTATAAATTTATGATTATTGATATAACCTATAAAACTCTCCGACTAAATTCTTATTTTAGAATGACGTTATGATAATTGCCATAACTTACAGTTAGTACATGAGAACAATTTGTCAACTTAAGTACTACTTTAAATACAAAGTTAGTGACCAATTAATTACATAAAAATTCTAAAACAATAAGGCACTTAACTTTGTGTAGAAACTATCACAAATTGTAATTTTATACAGACGGCACAGACTTTATGATATAAGTAGATGTTTGTGTAGGTACTGAAGTCAGTATGTAGATGAGAAGTTGCTACCCACTGAGAATAACATAAAATAGACTGTTAATTCTCCCGTTTTGCTTTGGAAATTTATCACAATACTTCTCCCTCACTCGAATGATTCTCTATGGTTACTTATATGTCTTCCTGACCTTCCAAGGAAATAAACAAGATGTCATATTATCCTTGCTTTGAATTGTAGGTCATAAAAATATTTAAGTTAAAGTAATGTGGTGTTTATTATTCGCGTGCCGTGGCGACTCTGGCGGAAATGGAATTTTTATTGCATCTTTATTATGCAAGCTATTTTTACAACCCTATTAAAAACGCAATATATATCACTTTGTATATCCATTTACAAACTACCACATATTCTTTACCCGATGTTAGCCTTAGTTTTAGCCGACTTAGCAGTTTTTTAAAACTTCAAATTGCTATCCAGCATAGATTACCCAAAATCGGCAAAAACTATGATACCCACTTCATTATTTCATATTTATAGGATATTAAAGAAAGTACTAATTCGAATTAAAAATATTATTGTTTGAAAAAAATAAGAAAAATCTAAACCGGCGGACGTATCAAGGAACTGAAAAGCGAAAAATAAATTTGTTTTCTAACTAATCACCTAAACGAATGTTAATACCTAAATAATTATGAGTTAAACATAGCAACAAGCAAATAAATTAATACGTAAAATGCAGTGATGGCGGCGGCGACGCGACGTGTCTATTAGTCGAAGTGTTTTCAAATTTCAGTTTTGAAGTGAAACTTCTTTAAAATCGCTATGATTTAAAAATTATTAAAAAATGAAAAAGCGTCATTTACGTGTATCATTTTTGTGCATTTCCGTATTAAAATTCGTTGGTTAATTCATTTATGTTAATTATTATCACATCTGTGTTAATTCGACCAATAACTTTTATATAAATTATCTAAAATTAAATTTATTAACATTAGTAAATTATTTATGTTGATTTTACTTTTTATTTCTCATTCTCTCCTAGGCTACTTTTCTGAAGTTTCACTTCTGCCGTGTGTGAATTGCACACACACACACACACACACTTTATTTGTTTGTATGTTTGGCGCCGACTCGAACTTACGTAGGAGGTTAGTTAGGCTAACAAGTTTATTTTTCACTTTTTAGTTCTTTGATACGTCCGCCGGTTTAAGTTTTTCTTGATTTTTTAATTTTCCTTTCTTTTTTCGTCGGTTTAATGTTTTGTTAGAAATATTTCATTTTTAACTTTTTTGTGGTTAAAATAATAATGAATAGTTAATTAATTAAAATTCTTACTAACCTAACTTACTTAATTAACTTGATATAATGACGTCCTGTAGCTATTGTTATTTGTTAACGATACTAAGAACTTAAAATGTTAACTGAACTATTGTTGTATACCTGTACTGCTTCTTCATGACAATGTAGTTCTAATTTGAAACCGATACCAGTTTGTAGTCTCGAATTATAATCAAGAGTACAATGTAATACAATGGTTCAAACCACCGCTCTTCTGCGGTCGAATTACTTCAACTAATATTACTAATTAGGATCGATAATTTCATGCATCTTGGTGTCTTGTGTATTTCAATTAAGTCGGTACCTAGCTTTGTTTGCTGTAAATACTAAAGATGGACTCCTGTCTTAAGACTTAAATCTTCATCACAACCTTACCGTTTTAAGTTATTTATCTGTACTAATATTATAAATCTGAAGAGTTTGGTTGGTTGAACGCGCTAATCTCAGGATCTACTACTGTGTAGAGTTAATTTTTTTTTTTAGTGTTGGATAGCCCATATCGAGGAAGGCAATAGGCTATGTAACATCACGCTACGACTCTTAAGAGTGTAGCAATGACCATAAACGCAGGTGAAACTGCAGGGACGGCTAGTTACTTTATTTATGTATAAATGTTATATTTCCAATTTTTATAGTCAATTCTAACAGAAATCTATGAAGCTACATATCAATTTTTAACCCCTGACGCAAAAAGAGGGATGTTATAAGTTTGACGTGTCTGTGTGTCTGTCTGTGGCATCGTAGCTCCCAAACAGATGGACCGATTTAAGTGCGTTTTTTGTTTAAAAGTTGACTTGATCGAGAGTATTCTTAGATATAATTAAAGAAAATCTGTTCAGCCGTTCGAAGATAATCAGCTCTTTTTAAATCGTTGAAGGGATTTTCGAGTCGGAGGTATTTTAATTTATTTGACTACAAAAGAAACTTTAACAAAATTCGATAGAAAATAGAAATAAATAATTAAATAAAAATTAAATAAACTGCTTTGTATTGCTTTTCACCGAGTGAGTAAGGTTCCCGGAAGCCCTAACCCTTCCCTCCCTTCCCCCTCTTCCATCCTTCCCCTACTCCCACATTAAAGGCCCTCACTCTTGAGTCTCAGGTGTCCATGGGCGGCGGTAGTCATTTACCATCAGGTGACCCGTCTGCTCGTTTGCCCCCTTTAACATAAAAAAATCCTTGAACCCCTTTTTAAAAAAAATTATGCAAATGCAGGATCGTGATGTTTGAAATACCTACTTAAAGTTTATCTATAGAAGAAATGCAGAAACCAAAAATTTACCATATGTGTTACAAATTTAAAAATTACGTAAAAACGGCTACATAAAGCTACTAGCGTCCAGTATATACGTTAACCTGTCATGGTTCAAAAGTATACATAACTAGCAGCGCCCCGCGGTTTCACCCACGTAAGTCCCGATCCCGTGGGAATATCGGGATAAAAAATAGCCTATATGTTAATCCAGGTCTCCCGCTATGTACATACCAAGTTTCATCGCAATCGGTTCAGTAGTTTTGGCGAGAAAGAGTAACAAACATCCATCCATCCATCCATACATCCATACATCCTCACAAACTTTCACGTTTATAATATTAGTAGGATAGGATGACAGTTCAAGGAGTCATTAAACGCTTTTAAGTTATGGCGCGCAAGTCGGTCTTAATATTAATGGCGGTCTTATCGCTAAAAGCGATCTCTATCAGACAAAAGTAGGATGGATTTAGTGGAGCTGTACTACAGGTAATTTACATATAACTAACTAAATGTAGCTTTATTCTGTTCAGATCAAAAGAGATGAAGACTAGTTTATTTTCAAACGAGGTTAAAGTGGAATTTAATACAGAATTAAATGGAAAATAGCGACTCTTTGTCACTTTGTTAAATGTCACTTTGTAAATTTGATTTTCAACTAAGTGGGTGAAAAGGGCCTATTAACACATTTCACCCGTATGTCATACGGTAGTGGTTAAGTTACTCACTTAACTTGTTGAAATATGGAAAGCTCTCGCTATCTCTTTCTGCTTTATATTTGTTGTGTAGTGAACACAGGCTTCTCTTAAACTGAAAGACTGGCCTGTTGGTCCAGTGGTTAGTTACCCTGACTGCTAAGCCAGGGGTAGTGGGTTCGATTCCCACTCAGGACAAATAATTGTGTGATGAGCATGATAATTTGTGCTGTCTGGGTGTAATTTATCTATAATATGTATGTATTTAAAAATATATAAGTATGTTTATCAGCAGTCTGGTTACCATAGTACAGGCTCTGCCTAGTTTGGGATCAGACGACCGTGTGTGAGATGTGTGAAGTTATTAAAAAAAAGCACTTCGACGAAAAGCGGTCTCCTGAGACCTCAAAGTCTCCTGTCTGTATAGAGAGTATTCCATTTAAAGAGTGCAAAGATGCCATTTCATATTCCATTTTTACCTCTATTTTATCTTTTCCTTTAGTAGATATCTATTATAGTGCGTTACTATATCCAGTCTCCATATATACTGAGAATAGGTCGTAAACCAACACTCTAAGCACGCATACAAATGACGCATTATTTGTTTAATGGCGTCGTCTCAAGCCGAGCGTTCTTACGTGGCTGTGTTCGGATATGACCTAAGAAGAATCTTTAAATCTAAGTTGATTTATCAAACTAATTCTTTCATATTTACATTTTCCACTACATTCAATGTTTCTTTATTCTGTAAACGTATTTTTTATTTACTTTAAAATTAAGTTATATGATGGCTTAAAAAATGTAAAATGTGAACATTTTAATCAGTTTTAGTGTTTCCAACTAATTTATTGACTGCTAACAGCCGAGATAAATGAAATGTATATGGCTATTTGTGAACCTATTTAGTTGTATTTGTTTAATCTAATCGACATTGATGTATTGATCAGTATTCACGTCGAAGCGTAGTGATTTATAGGGGTGAAAGATCACGTCGCAAGCCTACATAATATTACTGTTAAATAAAATTTAATTTCATATTATTATTGTGTGAAAATTAAAGAAAAACATTATCATGCGTTTCGTTATTATTCCCGATATTGATACTTGAAACTATAGAAAATCAAATAAAGTCATTGAATAACATTTTGACAACATAATGACGTCAAAATGTCTATTGGTTCAAGATTAAATCATTTTGCTACGCAGGTATACTTCGCTGGAGGGGTTAACAAGAATAACAGTAATGTGTGACCCACGTGATACTTGTAAATGATATTTTCTTTTCAATATATTCATGGGCTGAAAACATTACATAGAACATTTAAATCACAATATTAATTAATTATTGATCTATCTTCTAAAGATGCTGGCTGACCTCAAACCACGTGATTAGAAGGCGACAGTGATTCCGGAACAGTGGTCTATTCCCTATACTTTTTGTCCAGGCCATTGTTGGCAGTCCACCTTTGTTTCAAATCATCAAAAAATAGTAGGTACTTGTATAAAGACCGCTAGTAGTCTGGAGCAGTAATTCCTAAATACAAACTGGGGCCTTATCACTCGGTACAAAACGAGCTTTAAGGATTATAATCCTCAATTTCAAACTGACAACGGCCGCTGAAGCTGAATAGGCCTAGGAATAAATAGGTTTTCTTGTTATATTTTACGCTATACACACTAGTACTGTAAATCATCACTCCCAAATCACTTTCTTCTAGCGTTATATTTTAATGAGGCAGTGCTTTGAAAGGTCCCTTGTTCAGGGCTTCTCTCCCTTTCCTTTTCAGCACGAACATTGTTGAAGGTTATATTTAAAGAAGGTACCTTCCAAAGCGCTGCCTGATTAAAATATAACGCTGAAATAAAATGATTTATCTAGTTATGCTAGAATAATGAAATCTCTGTATTAACAGAAGTTTGACATTGTTTAAGGTTATATTTAAACAAGGTACTTTAAAACGGCATCCCAGCCTCCATGAGCATTGGCCTGGAATGATCATGGAGTATTGGCTGGAAAGGCGACATGGATGCCTTTCCTACCGGTTGACACAGCTGCTGCGCTGGCCTGGGGGTAGTGGGTGAGGCCGACCGTTACCCAAGCAGAAGCAGGTCTGAGACGGTGGTCTAAGATCCGATCGCGCCTTTCTAAATGGGATGAGGAGAAAACCCTCCGCACGCATTGGTGTAGCTGCCTTCTGTTTAAGAAGCGGGCAAGTTCTGCTGGGTTTCTCGGTGACTTCCTACCTAGGGTATACCCGAGTCACTTGCAATAGACTCACTTATTGCTGAACACCGTGTGATTTTAGTTGATTTGATTCCGATATACCACTTCACCGGTAGCCCCAGTGGGGTAATGACTCGTGGAGGTTTTAAAAGTGGATTAAAAATAATTAAAGAGTTCAAGTTAACCTAGTACACCGTATTTAACGTAACACAATAGTAAATATTGTAACGCGTGGAGTACTTCTTCTATAATAACTGCGGCGTACTCCACTACGTGTAAAGCTTGGGGCTTTATGGTAACCGGGTTCGATAGGTTCTATCTAGAGGAGGAAAATTAAAAGAGCAGGCAAACGCACTATGCGATATAATCAGCATTAGATTTTTCGTGTAACAATTATAACTTCAAACAAATTACAATTAATTATAAATAATACTTCTTGAATTATTCTGTGCACATTGCACGTCAGTCGTCAAGACAGTCTTCTGAGTAAAAGAGCAGGCAAACGCACTATGCGATATAATCAGGATTAGATTTTTCGTGTAACAATTATAACTTCAAACAAATTACAATTAATTATAAATAATACTTCTTGAATTATTCTGTGCACATTGCACGTCAGTCGTCAAGACAGTCTTCTGTCCTCTCCGCGACTCACTTGTCTTCAACCTTCATTCTTCATAAAATATTTCGAACGAGTTCTAAATTCGAGTTTGCGGCCACCAGTCCATGCCTCTCGCGTAGTAAAGAGTTATTCTGCCAATCGAAGGAGTATGCAAGCTGTGCGAGAGGTCTCATCACTACAATATACTTCTTTTCCCAGAATTTATACTCTCCTTGTATCAAACTGCTTTTATAAATGTAATTAATAAAAATAATAAGTTATAAGATATTACAAGCTATTAAAATAAAAAAAAAACTGTCAGGCGTAGGACTGTACGTCAGAAGTGAAAACACACACATCGGTATATATATATCTGAGCTTGTCGGTCACGCGAGTTCAGTGCTTTTTCCAGATACCAAAAGTCCCCGACGTGTCTATAGAAATTTTCACTTCAAAATTGTTAATAAGTAATTGTGAGTTGCCGATCAAAAGTGTTAAGTTTTGAAGAAAGTGATGCCATCTACTAGTGACATCCATCAAACTGACGTACGTTCCGACGAAATTTTGAATAAAGGTTTGCATGGTTTCACTACCGGTTTTCTGTGAGGCCGTGGTATCGACGTGCCGAAGCATAGCTCTCCCACTTAAACATAAAATTCACAATGGGCGGCCTTATCACAACAAGCAATATCTTCCAGGCAACCTTTGGACGGACTGGACTGTAATGATTTAGTGTGGGCGGTTATGGTTTTATTTTAGACATTAATTAGAGACGGACACATTTTTCATTTTATTTCAGATTTCAGACCTAGGCAGGTCTAAAATCATGGAGTAAGTATACGTATATATAACCAGAGAACATCAACATGGTTGGACAAGAAATAATAAATAAACTAAAAATTCTACGAACTGAGCACAGCAAACTCACTGTCTTTTTACTTTTTATTTAACAAGCGAACTAGCTATGCCGCAAATCTTAAACAATGTAGTTTTACCCGCCTTTATCTCTCTGCTCCGATTAAATTGGTTACAGATCAATGTAATGAAGCATTTCTAAAAAAAAAGCATTAGAAAACAAAATGCAATGTACACATCAGCCTCGTAGGATCTTAATAGATATATCCAATATTTTATGATTTATGATCATACATACAAATGTATGATCTTAATTCGTCATACATACTCGTAGACATAACATTCTTCATCAAACGTCTTCTATAGCCTTTCAAAGGCTTTTACATA
Source organism: Callimorpha dominula (assembly GCA_949752705.1). NCBI lineage: Eukaryota > Metazoa > Arthropoda > Insecta > Lepidoptera > Erebidae > Callimorpha > Callimorpha dominula. Next base: position 15,522,646 of record OX457007.1, read on the forward strand.
TCTAACAAACATTTTTACAAGCAAACCACATCACGATTTGTACAGCACGCGTAATAAAATAAAAATAGCATATTTTTATTCATAGATCCATGTTATTATACTATTATAAGAAACTTTTAAACAACATAAACCTAGGTGTGTGACTTTATTTACTAAGGATAAGCAGGTATTTTTTTTATTAAATATATAAAACATGAGGAATAATTGTTGAAAACGTTTTATTTATCCTCATGAGACTATGATTGATGATTGTGATTATTCCTCAAAGTTTTCAAAGTTTATTTACCATTGATACGCCACGCAAGTTTTCGTCTTAAAACTTTCTTTGTTATGTTTTTTTTTTCCAAGTATCAGAAACAAAATCTGTTTGAACAAAGAATTAATTCGGTTTTAGGTAATATTATTTGGTATTCGGCCCTTACAAAAAGTTTGATAGATGTTAATGCTTTATAACTATGGAATGTTTTTGTCTATGAAGTAAGACCTATAAACTGAGACCCGTTATCTTTATTAATGTCTCACTCTTTGTGAATCTATTGTATGTTTTGTTTCAATTAAATGAATTATATTTAAATGTGACGTATGTATCCTTTGGGGTGTTGAAAATGCCTTTTTGCTAAGGCCTAACATTTTTATACATTCTTGTTTTAATGGCTACATGTTTTTGATCACAACATTTTTACAAATCAGGATATGAGTTTCTTGGTAGAAACTCATATCCTGATCTGTGAACTAATAACCATAAACCAATCAGAACATATGGTAGTCATTATCTTCTAATAGAGCATAGCATGGTCCAGGGGAGTATACTTGGCCCTACACTCTCTCTACCAGTCACTCACAGACGCACACATACACATACGCGAAACATATATCAGAATATGTAAATTTTGTCAAAAAAATGTGTCATTGGAAGAACGCTGGTACTTATAGCTCAGGTCTTCCTATTTTAACTACCAGCCGTACATAAAACTAAAATCTTGTACTACATGTGTTTATATACTATGTAAAACGTCCAATAAAAAAAAATTACGTTTAGATGCACTGGCGTATGTCGACAATTACCAATTGCAATGGTGGAAGTCCGATATTGTTTTTGAATAATTTATTCGATTCGAACCTCCACCGGTGAATATTAACATACATCGAGGCGATTTTGAGAATCGTATATTCAGAGACTTATAATATACGCGAATGTTAAATGTCGTTGATTCGTGTTACCTAGTCGAAATATTGGCTGTTTTGTATTGTTCGATAAATAAAGAATTCCTATGCATTCACGATTTTATTTATTGTAACACTTGGTACTTTACTACTTTGCAGAAACTATTTAAAACTGCTTGATTGCCAATGTGAAATATATAGAACATTTTTGTACGTCACAACATGTTTGTCGTTCTTAATTTACGTATTTTTAGAGGCAACAAGACGTAGTCGTGGCTTATGATAAAATTCACCGGTGAATGACCAAAATCGTCATGAAAACAAAAAAATAACGGTCGTTCACCGCTAGCGTTGTGAATGTTAACAGACACCAGTTTATACATACACTGCGCTTTGGAGTTTTACAATAACATACATGTACAGATTATACAGTTATGTACAATACACGGATCTCTGGTTAGAATATATATAGGCAACGTCTTGTCCTCTGTAATATTATTATTTTAATTAGTAGTAATTAGTAAAGTGAGCCTCTAAACTAAGAAAGAAATCTAGCAACGTGGGTCATACATAACTAGTCTTCGACTTCTTTTTAACCCCTCCGTCTAAACGCTTGTGTTAGGAGTGGGTTCACGGTTTTAGTCGGTTCGATTCCGACACACCGCCCTACCGAAAACCCCGGTGGGGTGACGGCCCGAGGGGGTTTCCACACGCACAAATAAAAAAAAGGAGTGGGTTCACGTCGTAAGTGTACTGAATTGAAACACGAAAACCATTTCAGTACAAGAGTAAATATTAAATATCTGAATAATGCTAAGTAGTACAACACATAACAAAATATCCATAACGTAATTTTTTATAACCGTTATGGATAGTCGATAAATAGTTATAACTTCCTGAATAAAACACATTTTGAAATTGCCTTTACATGCTAAATATTTATTTGAAACGTTTAGGGCGTGCAGCACATTACAAACCAAATAACCAAATTCTTATCATTTTCTGGCAATGTTTTTAACAAAGCATCAGGAAGTATATTAGTGTTACATTCTTACTAACATCTTTATTGGTTAACTTTTAAAATTTTATTTCACTTTTAAAATAATGTTTCAATATATTTATAAAAATAGCAAATTTTCACCACATAATTTCAACACTGCGATAATCTTAAATTAACGAAGTGTCATATACATTTTAGCAATCTACGTTATTCACGGGGACTACTATGTATTCTATACTAAAATGCGTATAAATAGTTTTTGAACTTTAAATTAGTTTTTAAAATTGTAATTAATATTATGTTCCTATCATGAGTGGGTTACCTTTTAAATGTATTGGATGGGATTCGTCTAGTTTCTAACTATTAGAAATCTCATACCTGATTGATTTTTAAGTAGGTTTCGTCGAAAAAAACTTCTGTGAAAAAGTAACTATAATATTACACTGAACATTTAAATAAATATATATTTGGAATAGCTCCAGAAAATTGTAATAACAAGCCATTGTTTGTCTTTGATCATGTTGCGTAAGGTATTTACGGAATATTAGTATCTGAAAATCCACGCTGTTACATAAAGACAACTCTTGATACTGGGTTCACAACCCAATTACATATTTAAATCGTTCGTATCGGTGTAAGTGTCTAATAGTCTTCCCTTCAACCGTTTTAGCCTCTCTTAAAAAGTAAGTAGTTGTAGTAGTCACGTCGGTAACACATTTTTAGAGTTACGTTCCTTAAAAGGAAAAAAGGAACCTTTATAGGATCACTTTGTTGTACGTCTGTCTGTCTGTCAAGACCCTTTTTCTAAGGAAAAATATAATATATAACCAATTGGCGTCCCTTGAAGCTGTAAAAAATTCAAAAGTCAATGTAATCAAAAGATATTTCCATTAAAGCTTAGTTGTTAAAAATTTGAACATTTCGCAGGTAAATCAAATCTATAGGGTATTTCCTATTGACCTAGAATCATGTAATTTGGTTAGAAGCGAGGTCTGACAGCACAAGTAAAGAAAACAATTTGAAAGTGGTTAACATTTGTTGTTATACACCAACTTATCTAAACGAACGTTTTACGTTCCTCAATGACACACACACAAGATTCACAAAAACTGTTGTGCCAGTCGACGCTGTGTTTGTGTTGTTGACTGTTGCAAGGGGATCGTCCCGCAGCCCTCTGGCCTCCCCGCGTTCACCCTAGTGGAGCGCATCGTGGTACACTAATAATAATGTTAAAATGTATATGTCGTTGTGTGTTTAATAAACGTATTTCTTTCTTTCTTTCCTTCTAAAATTGGCAGTACCTACCTACCAGGTTTTATGACAAATCTTTTAGTGTACAGGCTGTCCGGTTATGGAATGCGTTGCCTTTACCTATTAGACGTGCCCAATCACTGATCACATTCAAGAAAATAGTCAAAAAATATTACTTGGCTTCTTAATTTCTCCTTTCTTGTCCTTTGCTGCATTTATTAGATATAATCCTAATAATCTAGAAATATATATGTATTATTTATTATGTATGTTTATGCATATGATGTAAATGAATATATTAAATGTTACAGAGTGATTACACTTGTTTCCCTGTATTACCTATCTAATTGTATTGTACATGTTTATAGGTATCATTTACTAGTTTTAAGCCTAACATTTTTGATTCCGACGCCAGAACTAACCATTAGATTTTTATGTTTCTGGTCATTATTTTTCCATCCCAAGAATGCCTGGATGAAATTGCTTTTAGCGCTAAGGCCGCCCTTTGTGCATAACAATTTTTGTAAACTTACTTTAAGCAATATTTACTGATGTACAATAAAGTTTATTCTATTTCATTCTATTCTAAAATATATAAAGACTTGAACGGTTTTAATGGTGAGTATAGTTAAGTGGTTGAAAAAAAACGAGATGTTTGAAGAGGCGTGGACAGACGAGAGGAAAGGCGCTACCCTTCGTTGGATAAAGATAGATAGCACTTATCTTGGATTGCGAAACGCAGACTATAGATATATATAGGACCTTAATGTTTGTTTGGAGATAGCGATCTATCGGTAATTATAACTTGGTTATTGAAAACGGCCGTATAAATATTTAAATATTATAAATAGATAACACCCAGACACGGAACAAATAATAGTGCTTATCATACAATTATTTTGTCCTGGGTGGGAATCGAACCCACGAATCTGACTTAGCAGTCAGGATCACTAACCACTAGACCAACAGACCCGTCATTCCGTATTCATATGGCTTATGGAAATTCTTTTGAGGTTGGGCAACCTTAATTCATTCATGGAAATTAAATGTTTATAAAACCCCAAGATTCTTTGACGGTTAACTAGTGATGAAGTTATCTTTTTAAAGAAAGAGACAAAAAAGTTACAGAGAATGGCATCACAGCCAAGGCAACCAATAAAATTACCATTGACTAGTGATCATTACGTTGCAAATTCTTTTTGTATATCTGGAATTATAAAAAAAAAGTTAATAAATAATAAATAAAAAAAATTAATAAATAAAAAAAAATTATAAATCTGGAAAACTTTAACATAGTTTTTCTAATTTTAGCGCTCGGTGGAAGGTAATGTAAACTACATAAATAAATGTCATACCTAAGGTATGCATTACTATTTTAGCGTTTAAGATCTACGGTATCTTGGCCGAGTGGATGATAACGGCTGTACGATAAAAAGTTACAGAGCAGTCTTTTTTTTAACAACGGTTAGTGTTTTAATATGATCGTACTCTCTAACAGACTTCAGGAGGGTTCAAGGTAATTTTAATTCAGCTGAAGATGTTTTGATGTGTTTCATGTATTTTTATATTGTATATAAATTACTTCTAAAGTGCTCCAATATCTGTACTTTGTACTTTATTGGAGGATTACTGCATTTTTTTTATTATTATGATTTTAGAATCAGTTTTAGTGTTAAACTCAATTTATTGGTCATGGTAATAAGTAGGTAAGGTAATATAAAATTATTTTTAATATGAGTATCAGTTGTATTTTGCCTGTTCGTTCAATATTTTTCATCACTGTATAACTTTTACTATTCTTTTTTTCAATTAGCCGACTTGGTTGAAATAACACATTGAATAGTTATTTCAGTACCAATGTAGCTAAAGTCGCACTTTTCTCCTTGAACCAATAGGCACATGTCTTTCACACCTACTTTTCACCAGCTAACATTAGCTACTACTATTATATATCAAGCACAATTCCAAAGTCTGGAATTGCAACGAAATATTTCTTGGCTGAATAATTCTAAAACCCAATGCCAACCGAAAATTTCCATTATAAATTTGCATTCACCGCCATTGAAATACAATCATATAATCGTTTTAAAATATAAACTGTGTAGCTGAAGACGGATGTACCTCAGTCTTAGGATTTTTCTTGTGTTTACGGCACAAATAATAACCGAAAGAAAGAAATAGAAAGCGGGTAAAGACAACAATGGGATAAAAAAATTAGAGCTACGTATTTTATGACCACGGATATAATGTATCGAGGTAAATATATTCACGGTCATATATACTTTTTGCCAAAACAAAATCATGTAGATTAGTTTAAATGTTTAGGTGTAAAACATTATTTGATTTAATATTGGAATTCAGACGAAATTCAGAAAAAAAAACTATGAATTGCACACTACTTAAGTTAGAGATACAGGTATTGCGTGATTTCCGCATATGTCTGTTATAAACTGTCCGATAAACTGAAAAACTACTGAACGGATTTTCATGCGGTTTTCACTAATAAACAGTGATCTATGAGGAAGTTTTAGGTGTATAATTTGTTAACGTTTTGTCTAAATTGGTTGAAATATAATGATGATTGTTGAAGATCTCTCTACTACCTATGCGTAGCCGGGGCGGGTTGTTAGTTTAGTATAAATCAAAAGTTGGCGATTTTTTTCTAAATTGTGATTTTAAGATATAGTATCTATCATTATTTCCAATTATTTTATAGAAATTTAACGTAAGAAAAATACTACTTACCTTATTATCCTACTCGTAAAGAACTTCCACTTAAAATTAATTGATTACTGTCACCGGGAAAGAGAGAAACACGAGCTGAAGTTGGTTCCTTAGACATAATAGTGTTTTTTTGAATAGCTGTAAAACTAGTTGTAAATACCAAGTAAATGATTTGGTAGTCTTTTTTTTAATATACTTTAATGTTAAGGTAATTTGTTGACGGTAAGACTCGTCAATGAGGATGGCTGATGGAGGCTAAAGAGGCGACATGGCAGCCTCTCCTGCCGGCTGGCACCCGGGTACCTCGCAATAGACCCACTTGTCACGGAATACTGTTTGGTGTTAGTCGGTTCGATTCCGGTACACCACTTCACTGTTAACTCCAGTGAGGTGATGACCCGTGGTGGATTTCACACGAAAACAATGTGTAATTTGTTGTATAGTGTATGTGTAAGGTTCGCACTTGTATCTAAAAACAAATTATGTTTTGCTTCAAACAGGAAAATAATCATTCGTTGCATTTTTTTGTACACCGAGTATTCCCGATTAGCGTATCTATTTTCTGTTTGAATCTAGATACTATGGGGTATGGCCACCCCTGTGAATACGCCTATGATCTAATGATGAAGTTTGGAAATTAACACTGGAAATCCTTAAGTAACAGTGTACCTTAGTAAACTGTGATTCAATATGTTTAGTAGGAACTGGCAGTACTAACATCATGTGAAAGAACAGAAAGATCACAGCTAGATACCGGTGTCTCTGTAGTAATTTGTTAGAAAATTAAGCATTGTTTACCCAGACAAAGAAGAAACATTGTCGAAACACCAAAAACCCTAACATTGCAAAAATAATTGTTACGCTATGTGCATATAAGTATTCAACAACTTGTTTTAAAAACCTTCCAATAGCTCAGTTCAAAAAACAACTTAAAATATACTTTATTTTAACAGTCTAAAAGAATTCTGTAACTAAATCTTTTCAATTAACTGCAGAATAATTATTATAAATTTCCTTATTTTAATTGCAATTATACTACATAACTTTCACCTTTACAATTATATCAGCTGTTTGAACGGGCAATATGTTTACTGCAATGTATGGCTGGCAACATTGCTAGCAATCACAGCACATTTTTATTGGTCTAACGAAAAAATGATTGCTAGAAATGTTGCCGGCAACTGTATTGCAGGCATAGATTGTAGTAAACATATTGCCCGTTTAGATTAATCTTTATTGCTTCAGACATATTGCCGAAATATATTGCATTAAAATGTTTTTGTGATGGCCGGAAATATTGTAGCCACATGTTGCAGTAAAAATATTGCTCGTTTAGAGGCACCTTAAAGGTGCGGTACTCTATTTATGTGAAATAAAGTTTCATTTCATTTCAAGTAAACTGTGTTTTATGACATTTGGTACCTGTAGATGACTTTTTGATATTTTGTCCTTTAAATAACTTTTATGCCTTAAAACGTATAGGTGTGCCTAGAAATATATTCATGAAAGAATATTTTATTCATTTTATATCTCTTTGAACAACAATAGTAAGGACTTTCTATAGTTATTCAAAGGAAAATTTGCCAACCTTTAAATAACGATTAAAGCATTTCGATTGTTTTTTATTTGTTTCAACCTATGCTTTGCCTGTATGATTATATTATTAGATAATGTTCTACACGTCTATCGATTATTTATATTTCCCTCGTTTACACACCAACACGCGTAATTTTATTTAAATAATTAATGAACACGGCACAATGGACACTCTGTAAAGTTCTAATATTTGACATTTAGTAAAAGAAGTTTTAGGAATTGTTCTACCGCAATAAAATTAATTGTACGAAGTTTCAAAGTCTCTCATAAAGCCCGTCATTTGCCTGAAACAGCTTTATTTAATTATAAGAATGAAATTGAAAATCATTCGCAACCGTTACTCACCAAAAGACACGTCAATTGTGAAGCTTCAAAATTTTCCAAACCGACGGCTTCTCGGTGTAATTCGCATCATAAATCATCTAAAGCCAACAAACTTTCCGCACTTCAATCAAATTGACTTTAAAGTGTCTTTAGTCAAATGTATGGGATTAAGAAAAATGTTAATGTGATTTACGTTCAATTTACTGTAATTTTTTTTAATACTTAGTACAATTATTTCTCTAAGTTTTGTTTAAAAGTACACTCACTCAACACCCAAACGCGCACAGCACTATTTTAAAAACAGAATTGAAACGACTTCTTATTTTTGAAAATGGAATGCATCAAATTTGATTCAGGGAAAAATCTATCTTTAAATTCGGAAAAGTAGTGAAGACGCGCTGCGAACATTTGAACATTCAAAGTTGCGAACATTCTGACGCTACGGCAAAGAGGCGGCCACACAGGCGAGTCTCACAGAATGGACTGGAGTTAACAACTCGTACTCGGGACGAAATGGGACTAATGCGCATGGTTCCAAGATAATCCGGGGTAAAAAGCAGATGAACATAGTAACGTAGAACGTAGTCTTTCACTGTGAATGCATCTTTTGTATTACTAGTGCCGTTATGGTGATTATTTTTTGTGATAAAGCAGCCATTGACACGGTGTGACATACTTCTAATGAGTAATTTCCTTTAGATCATGTAGATTTAGCTCGCATTTGATAAACTTTTCAAATTATCGAGCGACAAAAGCGTCTGTAATATGGTCATTGAAACGTTCTAAAGATGTATGTTACTATTAATATATGATGAATAACATCGTTCAACCTATCGGACATTAAAGTCTCGTTATAGGAAGAAATGTTTGTAGGAATAACTTCTATATGAAATGCATATTTATTGTAATAAATTAATAAAGAAATCTCTCGAATATTAAAGCTTCTTTCAAACAAATTTAAGTTTAACTAGAACTTTCTAACAGGGAAATAATAGACAGTGAGACAATTATTTACGAGGTATTTTTATTTACACGCTTTTGGTAGTCAAATTTAACCTACTTCTAATTGTAGTATCGACATGAAACGTTGTATGTAAATATATGTAGTTTAGACGACAATACTGTAATTTGTCATTTTGGAGCTGATCTGATGATGGAGCCACGAAAGTGGATGGTTGAACTCTTCAGTGGCTCCCATCCCCCGTGACACAGGAGTAATTCCTAATGCGGGAGTTGTCTTTTAAAAGAAAAAAAAAAAGAAAAAGTGGCTACTATTGAACCTCCCGAGTTTGGGCTCATCTGATTCGTTTTAACGAGTCTAAATAGATTGGGCTCGGTAATGATGGTCTGATTATAAAGCCAGGAGGTGGATGGAGTGAAACTCTTTTCTTACAGCGTGTTTCTTTTTGTTTTACTCAACTATAATTATGAGCTTAATATCATCAAAATAGGGATAGTTTCAAATACTTTGGCACACGGCTTATTAGATCTTACAACATTTATGTTTAGAAGTCTTCCCATAAATTGAGAAACTGTTGACATATTTTGGGATCATTTTAAAGAAGTGAAATTCCTTTAAACCTCGTTATTGCTGCTGATATAGAAGGTTTTAAAAAAACTATTCAGTGGAAGTTTCAATTGCATTCATTGTACTCCGATTTGTACCACATTTTTTCCAAAATCCCCTTAAGTGTAGAAGTATATATGCCTTCTCCCACCCACCGGCATCCCACTGACATATCTTTAGACGTGGCTGGAAAAGTGTAGTCCGAATATTCACCTTCTTTCTTATTCTTTTAAGATCGTCTCGAAAATATTCCTGAAGATAATATAGACGAATATTAATCTTGAAGAATACATATTTTAACCATCAAACAATCCTTTCAAGCAAGCTTTTGTTATGTTATGAAACTATTCAAATGCAAATTCCGACCTAAATATGCTTTAGTTTTACGAAGTAAAGTGATTTTCTCTCCGTGAATAGTTTGAGAAAGTTTAAAATACGAAATTATTATTTTAAGTTAATTTTTTATTCATTTGTACGAACCAGTCATGCTCGCTTTAACTTATTTAGATGTTGTCGTAACAAAACACATATATTATAAGGAAATATTACTCTTTGATGGTACAATGAAGACGGTCGACAGACAGGGGATCTATGCAGTATGCATACATAAACAAAGAAAATATTTGTTTCTCAATAGACATAAAAACATCTTGAAAATATTTCTTATATATTTATTTATGAGAGATATTGTGCAAGTATTTTCCTAGCCCCTATCATAAAATTTTTAGTTTTTCAACTTGTTGGCAGTAGAATTCTACTGACAAACAAGTTGTAGTAAAACTGGTGGTATACTCTTAATCTGGTTGTTTATGCAAGTAATTAATAATTGCAATAAGTAAAATTATCTGAGAAGTCTATTCAATCACTTCAATCAGCTTTTAACGTGATTATGATAAACGTATTATGAACTAGATTATATAATTTACTACGGAGCTATTGACAGGCAATAAAGAAACATATTTACGACTGCGATTTGCTTACATCTTTACCTTGAATGTGAACAGGCGGTAATAACTTACCAGTAAATGTAGGTGATTATTAATGATTTGTAGACAATGACTAATAATATAGATCCGAAGATTCTGTATCATAAACAGCGGCAGGTAGCGGCTGTTGAGCTGTAGATGTAGAATGAAATAGATGATATATATAATACTAGTCGTTCCCCACAATTTCCCCTGCGTTTATGGTCACTACCCCGTTCCTAATGGTCGTAGCGTGATGTTACATAGACTATAAACTTCCTCAAAGAAAACTCTAACCAATACAAAAACAATTTTACAAATCCGATTGGTAGTTTCAGAGATTAACGCATTTAAACAAACAAACAATCAAGCAAAAAAAACTCTTCAGCTTTATATATTAGTAGGCATATATATATTATTTTATTCCAATTTAATTATCTGCTACATTTCTCTCTAAATACAACGCAGATACATAATACAAAAAAAAAAAAATTGATATGGAAAAAGACTTCGTCTATGACGAGATCCACATACAGCAAAAACACACCTCAAGCTGAAACCAGTCGAAATCCGTAGTAAGTTTGTTATAGATCTTACATTTTTTTTTATGGTATAGGGGGCAAACGAGCAGACGGGTCACCTGATGGTAAATGACTACCGCCGCCCAGAGGCACCTGTAACTCAAGAGTGACAAGTGCGTTGCCGCCCTTTAAGAAGGGAATAGGGGAAAAGGTGGAGAGGGGGGAAGAGCGGGAAGACGGGAGAGGGGGATTAGAGGGGAGGAGAGAGGGAGAGGGGAAGGACGGGAATAGGGAAAAAGGAAGGGTTAGAGCCTCCGGTAACCTCACTCAAACGGTGAAAAGCAATGCAAACATTGTTTCACTGCCGGTTTTCTGTGAGGCCGTGGTATCGGGCGGAGTCAAGCCGGCCCATACGTGCCGAAGCATCGCTCTCCCACGGACTTGGTGCAAGGAAAGGTTTTAGACAGATTAATATACTCGTACATAATTATCAGTATAAAGGCATGATTACCTAGCCTGGTCGAAGGGTCCCCTTTTTGTGTCGAAGAGACTTTATAGTGGTTCCTCGACAATGTTACTATCGAGCTGAGTTGAACTAAATAAGGAAGAAGGTGAGTTTTTCTCATTTATAACTTGGTTTTAAGCCTGTTTAAACAGGCTGTGATGTGAGCTCGAGCAAAAATTGTTATACGAAAATGGCCATTAACTTAGCTAAAGGCCACTCACATTTTTTATTTGAGCTGTAGTATATATGTGGGAGATAAAACACATGTATTGCGTGCATAAATAATATCATTAGTATATTTTGAATATAAAAGGTCGTTGTACAAACGAATTGATCTATCGTGTACGAATTTCAGACTCTAACAAAAACACATACATTCATTTTAGTAAAGATAAGAATGATTTTAGTTGTATTTAAAAACATTTCACGCACTGCTTCAGATTCAAAATTCAAAAAACGATAAAATGTATTAAAAAAATATTTTACACATAACTATATTTATATTAAGTACAGTACATCACAAACAGAGTCCGTAAAGCGTAAAATAGCATTATGAATGAGAAGTCGCACGGCTGGCGCCAGATGGGGACTTCAGCCTAAGATTTCCCTATACATGGCGATTGCAAGGCCAATCGTAACGTACTGCCATCTGGTGCCGTAAAGTAAGTCAAACGATTACCTCAAGCTAGTTAGATCGTTAATACCATCTGGTGCGCTATCGTCGACACCAAGGGACGCTCTAAACGCACTACTAAGCCTGACTCCGCTCAGCATCTACGTGAAAAATAAAGCTACTAAAATCATGTATAGGATATGTAAACAAACGAAACCAAAGTGAAACACTAAGCTAAAAAGAGTCAGCTAACTAAAAGAGTCAGTTTCAAAATAAGATCTCTTAACATGCCAGCGGATGACATACAAACAGAGATCTACTTCGTGATAAGGTACACAGTAGACATACCACAGAGGGATACATGGTCTCTAATCAGACAAAAATGGTAGTCATGAGTGGTACACCGATGGGTCCAAAAAGGCCGTGATTTAGGTTGAATTCCTAGAATTCCAAATACCAGCGTTTGAAAGTCCGCAGATATGGGGTTTCATCATGGAACACAGATGTTAGCTCTTCAAAACACTGAAGCCGTGTTAGGCCTCTCCGAAAGTTGCAAAAAATTATTGCACGCACATTTTCCTTATACCGATTATTCGGTTTTGTGGAGTAATATGTAAGCTTATGAAATGGTTCATGAATTTTATCTAAACAAGACTATCTAGACTTTTATCTAAAAAAAAAAGATGCATTTTCGTACGTGACCTTACAGACCAGACCTTCTGTTCTTAATTGAGCCATTTATACATCTTAGTATTATTGCGTTTCAGTCTTGGCACCGACTTCAAACAGACTAGTAGGTATTAAAAGTGTCACAGGTACTGAAGTATTTTCAATTAAGTTTGAAACTAATTATGTTTTACTTTTCAGTGCCCTTTGTTAGTTCTTTTTTCAGTCGGTTTAACTTTTTTTAAACTGTTTTGTAGGTTGGTATATTCAAGGAAATATCGTTAATCAATTGCACTGTACCTACCTATATACACTATTTACCTACCTATCTGTCTAGCTAAATAAACTTTGTAATCTCATATTTGTTGTACAGGATCACAAAGCTACTTATGCAGTTTGTATATCCAGAAAACCTGATTGAAATTGTGTTATTTTTTAGTTGTTCCTTGCTTTATCGGCTAAACACCAATTGTGTTCAAAATTTGAAACTTGTGTGTTTGCTTATATTTAAATAAATAAATACCTTATAATTTTGATGATCGGTGAGTGAGTCAGTGACAAAATTAAAGACTTTGACTAGCAAAATTACTAAAAATACGGGTTCAAATTGAAAGTAATTTTGGAATGTACGTAATTATATTATGCTCTCTTAGACACTCAATTCTCAGAGTTCTAGCTTTATCTACCACGATGTTACAGAGGGTCGAAAATAGCCTGAGAGGCTTCGAGAAAAGGATGCCGTGCCCTCAAATAATCTAATGCTTTTCTCAATAAACATACTGAGCTTTGAGATATTTTTAAAGAGGACTCGAACCCCTCGAATGTTTATTTGACAACCACGATTATATATTTCTTTAAGGACAGCCAGAGGTTAATTAGACATCCTCAACCTGCAAACTATATTAATAAGACCAACATATTTGAGGGCGTATAGTAATCGGAAACGTTTATAGAACTTGTTTTGAAAGTCAAATTATTTAACATCTTCCGCTTGTTATAGTAGCAAGTTTACTAAGGCCGTTAACAAATAAGTAGCCACCATCAGACGATGCTAAATGGTCACAACCTGGATGTGCCACTAGCTCATTTCTAACCTTATTATCCTTCCAAAGACCTTCGGACAACAATCCCCTCACAGAATAATAGAATAATTTAAGCTTCATTTGGTCTCGGTTTACATTACAATTATTTCGTTGGCACGATTTGACTTTGTTAACTCGTCTACTGTACTTGATTGCTCATAAAATCTGAAGAGAGAAGTTAAGCGTCGTTAAGAGAAATTAAACATCATCATGGAGAGGGGTGAAGTGTAAAAGTAGAATTACCGTGATTACTATAGAAATACAATTGCTAACTTTTCAACCTACGCGTTCCATGATATAATTATGTATTTACGGGAATTGACGCGATCACGAAAAGGTAATACATACCTCTGAATTGCCTAACGTTTCGACCAGGTTGCACTGGCCGTGGTCACACGCTTACTGGATCGCGTTAATTTCCGTATAATGTACATAATTATATCATGGAACGTGAAAGTCAAAAACAAAGGTACTTCAAAATATATTTCGCTATAAGTTTTTTAATAGATATCTCATTATAAAAAAGAATAATTTTAAATAAGCAATATCTTTGAAGGTTTACACAGTTAAATTATTTTTATACACACACACACAATTTTAATAATACTTTGTACCTCAGCTTTATAAATAATAATAACTTGGCACATGGCCGCGGCCGTCTGAAACTAGGCAGAGCCTGTACTAAGGTAACCAGACCGCTGATAAACATACTTATTCTATATTCCTAAATGCAAACATATTGTAGATAATTATACCCACACACAGAACCAATGATCAAGCTCAGCACATAAATATTTGTCCTGGATGGGAATCGAACCCACGATCTCTAGTTGACCAGTCAGGATCACAAACCACTAGACCAACAACAGGCAATTATTATATGGTTTTCGATTCCATTCCATTTTCGAAATATATACTTTATCGTTCCAAGAACATTCTTAAGCGTTTATCACAAATTTACCTTGAGATTATCTAATAATATACATCTACGGTCTGAAGACTTTGACGAGACAGCATATTGAATAAATGACGTCGTTAATGTCCATTGAATTTACACGCTCTTCGTGTTCAAACGGTCTGTCTGAATAAGTTTGTTATAAAAATGTAAGATCGGGAAGATTCCAACATTCGGACGGATCCACAATGGTCTCAACCTAATATATTTTTTAAAAGAATAACAATATTTATATCCCAGAGAAACAGCAGGATTCAGTAAAATTTTATTAATAATAATAATAATTATTACTATTTATTTATTTCTCCCACATAACAATTAAACACAAGAAATAGAACATTGCAGGTATTTTTGTTATGGATAACCAGGCTTCCATTCCACAGAACAGATTCTCTGAGGCAGTGTAAATTATAGCTAGCACAAGTAAATAAAACTACAAAAACTTTAGAGAGAAGACTTTAGATATCAAAACTGGTATGACCGTGTTCGTAAGTGCGTGTGTGAGTGTGTGTGCCCGTATGTGTATGTGTGTGTGCATATGTAAATGTGTTTAAATTTAGGTGCTGATGTGTATTCTTCTCTAGAAGTTTAAGTAGTGTTAGTAGTAAGTGTAAGTAGTACCTCTAGAAGTTTTTTTAACTTGGTAGTAGTTAGTTTAGTTATGTAAGAATGAATAAACTATTTCCCTCGCACACTTTTTAGTTTTTGGATATATATTCAAACTTTTGTTTACTTTCTTGTATACTAGCTGTGTCCCGCGGTTTCACCCGCGTATGTACCGGTGCCGTGGAAATATCGGGACAAAAAGTAGACAACGCCTATGTGTTAATCCAGGTCTCCAGCTATCTACATACCAAGTTTCATCGCAATCAGTTCAGTCGTTTTTGTGTGAAAGAGTAACAAACATCCATAAAAAAAAAAAGCATCTGTGAGAGAAATTCGAACATGGTGATATTTGCATGTCTTGGAAAGTACAGAGGTATCAAAAATAATAAGGAATGTTGTCTAAGAACAGTAAATAAAAATAAATGTTTTATTTAGTCTCATAGTTTCAGTTTACAATATTATGAGGAAGCCCCGGTAAGTTATAAAAATACTTGTGTTGGGGCTACCTCGCTACTTCTTAAGTTACCAACGTTGACATCATTTATAACGACAGAAAATTAGAAAGTACAATATACAGAATTAATAGTTTTTGAACTGAAAGTAAGCAACATTTTTTATAAAGTTCCACTGTTAGGAAGCGAAAGGGAAGGGACAAAATACAGCTCGTTTAGCTCGCTCAAGTTTTAAGAGTAAGGTTTTATAGGTGCCACTTAAGTATTGGTGCCACGTTAGTACGCACTTAAGTACTAAGGTGACAAACAAATCATATTTTACCCAAGAGGAAGAGGTTATTAGTAGCAATACAAAAGGTTTAAAGGTTCATGCCACCTACAAAGTCAAATGCTTTATTTTATAAAAATCTTTGAAAATTGTCTTAAAGAATTTCTTCGACTTCTTTTTTTAACTTACAATTCTAAATTATAGATCAACACAATATCACTGCAACAATAGCTTGCTTTGTTTTATGTAACACAAATAATATACAAAAAATAGTAATACCGTGTTGCAAATAGGTAAAGATCGCAGGACGTCGGTGGATGCAGGCCGCTTCCAACCGGTCTTCTTGGAAGTCATTAAAGGAGGCCTATGTCGAACAGTGGACGTCCTATGGCTGAAATGATGATGATGATAATGAAATAGGTAACATCGCTCTCCGTCAATGTCGATGTATAACCGCCCGTTTTCAACCGCCTTGTGAGAAGAAATTGGGCAAACAAACTCACGGCCACTCTGTTAATTCACCCGATAGTTGAACAATACATATTTAGTGAAATACAGAATACAACACTGTTTTATCGTGCGCTATTATGTTATTCAACTTCCGCATTAGGAATGACTCCTGTGTCGCGGGGGACTTTACAAACATACAAACAACGGACACAAAGAATACCCAGACTCAGGTGGGAATCGAACCCACGACCTGTAGCATAGCAGTCAGGGTCACTAACCACTAGGCCAACAGGCCAGTCTTATTTTAATTAAACAAGATAATTTTAAAACAAGAGTAAAAGTTAAAGAAAGACATAAAAGACAGAAGATGAAAAACATATTAGCTCACATTATATTGGAATTAAGTTTTTGAGGTAGCCTGTGAATCTAAAAATAATTTAGTCCTAAGCGTTTTTATCCTGCATATAATCCACCAGTGAGTAATAGCCCGTCATGGATAGCTGTCGACTTACTGTGGATTTAAATTTGTTCAGACCTAAAGTTTGTACATTATTTGTGATTTTAGTATAAAATCGCACACATTGACCCCATACTTGTTAACTTTTTTTGCACTTGTCTTTTAATATTTCATCCCATATTAAAAATCCTGTTATCTATGTCTCACAGCGTTAACGTTGAGTCTTGGGTCGAATGATATCTTATTTAGGCAAAACTTAACGTTAGCCATATTTGATCGTTTAAATCCGTTTCTGTTTAACTTGTTGACTTTTTTATCCTACGTCGTTAATACGGCAATATTACTAGATTTATTCATTAAAGAATAATACATATAGTACATTATATTAGAAAATGTATTTATTTAATTCATTTATTTGTTTATTTATTTAAATCAATCAGTCAGGACTTTATTTTAGTACCTACTTTGTATTTTAAGTGAAAATTGTGATGAAAGAGAAATATTATTTAAAGTAGGTAAAATATATGTTTTGAAAGTGAAATGAATGTCACTTACAGCTAATACAAGTAACGCCACGGGAAATGTATAGTCTCATACAATTTACCGTTAACAAGAAACACAAGATGTTGAAAATAAAGAAGGAGCGCTGCACGCATTATGGTATCAACGCGTTATTGACAAGCTATTTTTGGGCTGTTGAAGTGTCGAATACTTTGAAGAGGGATAGGCCGAACACCGATGGGTTAAGCGTTCACGTGTTTATCTTATTGTTACTTACAAAAAGTCTCGGTGACTAGAATAAGAAAAGCATCATCGTAAATAAAACTACTGGTAAATAGGTTATAAGACCCTTTTCAAGTAGAGGGTTTACGAGAAAATACGCACGAGAAAACTCTCTGTCATCACAATGTTTTGACTTACGTTTTGTGTTGTGTTATTTTTATATGCTTGATATTATGACGATTTAAAAAATATAAAATAGGATTAATATTAAAAAAAGTATACATATAAATCTATCAGCATCATTGTCAACATCAACTTTTCCAAAAAACCCAATACTGCATTAAGGCAAGGCATTATCTGCTTACAACTTTACTTACAGATTGAATAAATTATATCCATCGCAACGGTACATTAATGCGTGACCTATTACAAAAGACCTTGATCCACAATGATCGTTTGTGTTCCTACTGGCTCTCATGAATGCCAGCCAGTTCGATATTCGGATATAGTATCAATATATCCGTTGACAGACTAGTCAAACTTCAGAAGATCGCAGTTTACCTGTACCACTTTCATAGTGCGGTTTTGTATGTCGGTGAAAACCACCAGTGCTTGGTAGGGAAAGACAGGATTGGCAAAGCACATGGGTGTTGTTAGTAATTATTTAGTACTAGGCGTGTTTGTATTGTAACATAGCTTTATGTAAAAAAAAAAATTAAAAGCCAGATTGCAGGAGTCGGAATAAAAGAGTAAATAAATTAAGAGAGTTAAATTTACTCTTCATTTGAACCTACATACAGATAATTTTTTTTTTTTACCCACTGCTTTGCTCACAACAACAATACCTTTTTTATGGAGGAAAAATACCTTAGGTCCGTTTTTATACCCAAAAGAAATTCAAAGGAAGTGTAAAAAAAGTGTATCTGTGCAATTCACACACGGCAGAAGTGAAAAGTAGCCTACGAGAGAATGAGAAATAAAAAATAAAATCAACACAAATAATTTACTAATGTTGTTAAATTCAATTTTAGATAATAAATATAAAAGTTATTGGTCATACTAACACAGATGTTTTAAATAATTAACATAAATTAATTAACCAACGAACAAATCACAACGTTTCTGAAGAAGTTTCACTTCAAAAAACAAACACTCGCTTTCTTATCATATTTGGCAAAATTATACTCTAGTACCTATCTACTTGAATCTTATAAATAGCATTCGTTCGATTCCCACCACAGACAAATAATTGTGTGATGAGCACGATCATTTGTTCTGTGTCTGGGTGTAATTTATCTATAATATGTATGTATTTAGAAATATATAAGTATGATTATCAGCAGTCTGGTTACCATAGAACAGGCTCTGCCTAGTTTGGAATCAGACAGCCGTGTGTAAGATGTGTGAAGTTATTATTATTATTCTCTTTATTCATCTTTTACCATATAAATTAAATTTTTAAATATGTACATAAAAAAATATATATTTAAAAATATAAAAAATAGTAGACCACCGACATCGGGTACAGGGACCAAGATAACGGTGGTTAGGGCTCCAAAGACAGGAACCTCCTCACTATAGAGAGAAAGAAAGGGAAACATTTATTGTGACATTCACAGGACCGCACATAATTATTAGAATAAAAAATGAACCGGGCCGTGTCGAGAAGAACTGCCTTCTGCATCAGACCCTTGATCCAACCGTCTAACGCGAGCTTCTTAAGGTGTTGATCGAGGCTCTTGGCTATTAATCCATGAGCAGATATGACAATCGGAACAATGATCGCCGATTGGACATTCCACATATCGATAATCTCGTGAGACAAATCCAAATATTTGATTTGTTTATCTTTTTCAACTTTCACGAGATTCTCGTCATGCGTCAGCGATATCGATGATCATTGCACGGCGCTCCAATCGATCTATCACCACTATATCAGGTTTATTCGAACAATAGTTCTGTTAGTGATGATAGATCGATCCCAATACAATGTGGCTCGACCATTATTATTATAATTCTCTTTATTCATTTAAATATACATATAAATTACATTTTTACATACATTCAGATTATATCAAAAAAACATTTAAAAATATAAAAAATAGTGCCCCACCGGTATCGGGTAGAGGGACCAAGCTACCGGTGGTTAGGGTTCCAGAGACAGAAACCTCCTCACAATACGTGCCGTATCAAGAAGGACCGCCTTCTGCATCAGGCCCTTAACCCAGCTGCCTAACGTGAGCCTCTGAAGGTGTTGATCGAGGCTCTTTGCAATCAACCCATGGGCTGATATGACTATCGGCACAATGATTGCTGAATCCACATCCCACATGTCGACCACCTCGTGGGCCAAATCCAAATATTTCATTTGTTTTTCTTTTTCAGCCCTTAAGAGGTTGTCGTCATGGGGAATGGTGATATCAATAATCATTGCTCGGCGCTCTAATCGGTCTATTACCACTATATCAGGCTTATTGGCAACAACAGTCCTGTCAGTGAAAATAGACCGATCCCAGTACAATGTTACACGACTATTTTCAAGAACTGGGTCGGGCACATACCTGTAGTACGGTAATTCCATAGTCACAAGGTTATATTTAAGAGCAAGTTGTTGATGGACTATTCTGGCCACTTGGTTATGTCTATGAAAGTACTCGCCGTTGGCAAGACGAGAACAACCGGAAATTATAAGCCTGAGGCTTTCTCCGGGACGATGACATGCCCGACAAATGTCAGTCTTGCCGTCCTTCAGGATATGTTTCCGATAGTTGTTCGTCATAACAACTTCATCAGTAATTGCACAGATAAAACCTTCAGTTTCTCCAAAGAGGTCACCGAAACGTAGCCAGGACACAGACGATAATAGATATACTTCGGGCCCATTTAATGCAAGATCTTTGCACCGAAACGTTAACAGCTGGCTCAAGTTCCTGAAACAGAGGCATCATACGATTACGATACGCAGTGAGGTTAGTTCCTCCCTCTGTAACCACAAAATATGCTCGCATGACGTTCTCATTCATCGAATTCGTCCATTTCATGCGACGCATATTACCACCGGTAGCGGGGGCCCTATTCGAAGCTGATGGGCCTCGGGGTCCCAAGCAGGTCGGTGGCCGGCCTCTCCCCGGCCAACGTACGGGTGTTGGCGACGTCGGTGGGGAGAAAAACTCGTCGCTCGAAGTCGAGCTCGACGCCTCTGCAATGGCCGGACCTGTTGCTGTGGGTTCCGGGGGCTGCGAGGCGGAGCTGAGCGATGATTCCGGGGATGGTAAAAGTGCTCTGGTTCTGGATTTCGTTAGTATCTTCTGTATTACATCGTCAATTACATTATTTTAATAAATTTTCTGTTCGACATGACATGATATTAAATGTCATGTCTTGGTAAATATATTTATGGCTATTTTAGTCAATCTTTCGGTGTTTTTTGATAGAAACCTCCTCACAATGCGTGCCGTATCAAGGAGGACTGCCTTCTGCATCAGGCTCTTAATCCAGCTGCCTAACGTGAGCCTCTGAAGGTGTTGGTCGAGGCTCTTAGCAATTAACCTATGGGCCGAAATGACTATCGGCACAATGATTGCTGAATCCACATCCCACATGTCGACAATCTCGTGAGCTAGGTCTAAATATTTTATTTCTTTATCTTTTTCGGCTTTTAAGAGATTGTCGTCATGGGGAATGGTGATGTCAATAATCATTGCTCGGCGCTCTAATCGGTCTATCACCACTATATCAGGCTTATTGGCAACAATAGTCCTGTCAGTGATGATAGATCGATCCCAGTACAATGTTGCACGACCATTTTCGAGAACTGGGTCGGGCCGACCTGTAGTACGACAGCCACAAGATTATATTTAACAGCAAGTTGCTGATGGACTATCCTGGCCACTTGGTTATGTCTGTGCAAGTACTCGCCGTTGGCAAGACGAGAACAACCAGAAATTATATGCCTGAGGGTTTCTCCGGGACGATGACACGCCCGACAAATGTCAATTGTGCCGTCCTTTAGGATATATCTCCGATAGTTATTCGTCATAACAACTTCATCTGTAATTGCACAGACAAAACCTTCAGTTTCTCCGAAGAGGTCACCGAACCGTAGCCAGGATACTGATGCTAATAAATCTATATCGGGCCCATTTAAGGCCCGATAAAAACGTCCATGCAACGCCTTGCTCTTCCATATCTCCCTGCGGTCTGTAATAGTAAGTACTGCTGGTTTGCGCCAGTTCTCTTTTCCTAGAGCAAGCGGAGTGAGTCCGTTGTCAACTGCCACCACATCCCGATACACATCCAGGTCAACGGAGAGGAAGTAATCTCTAAGGTTGCATACCTCGCGGTTATGGAGGGTCTTGGCATTTAAAAAACCACGACCCCCACATTTCCGCGGGATATACAATCTCATGACCGATGAACGTGGATGGTGCATTCGGTACGCGGTAAGCAGTGTACGAACTCTTCTATCCAGGGCATCTAGTTCAGTCTGAGTCCATCTAAGTATGCCAAAGGAGTAGGTTAGGACTGGTATGACCCAATCATTATAGGCCCGCACCCTATTACCACCTGACAAAAGACTTTTGAATACTTTTTTCAGGCGGCCAAAGAAACGTTCCTGTAACGATTGCTTCATAGTCAATTCATTTACACCTAACGCCTGTGTCATACCTAGATACTTGTAAGTTTCGTTGGCGGAAAGACATATAAGGTATCAGGCAATTCAGAGGTATGTAATACCTTTTCGTGATCGCGTTAATTCCCGTTCATACGTAGATAATATTATATAAGGTGTGTGAATCTGAGAGTTCCATCCCCTCAGATTCCACAATCCTGCCTCTTTTTACATGCATGACTGCACATTTATCCACACCAAATTCCATCCTGATACATTTACTAAAGGTTTCAGTTACCTCAAGTAATTTTATCAATTGGAAATTGTTGCAGGCAAACAGTTTCAAATCATCCATGAAAAGGAGATGGGATATAACCTGACCTTCTTTCCGTAAACGATAGCCTAGCCCTGAACTCTCCAGTAAAGTGCTGAGAGGATTCAAAGCTAAGCAAAACCACAAGGGACTCAAACCGTCACCCTGAAATATACCCCGCCTGATCTTAATATACTCGCCGTAACCCTGAGACCGCCGACATCCTGGATAGTAGAGTACCGTTCTCCATTGCCGCATACATGCCTTCAAGAAAGTGCATAGAGTTGTATCTACCTTGTACAACTCCATCACTCTCAAGAGCCACGTATGCGGCACAGAGTCATAGGCTTTTTTGTAATCTATCCAACATGTCGCCAAATCCTTTCGATTACGACGAACTTGTTGGTTAATGGTCGTGTCAATAATAAGGAGCTCTTTAGTGCCACGGGCCCCACTTTTACATCCATTCTGAGAGTAAGCCATAATAGTATTGTTAGTTATATGAGATGTTATCTTCACTCTCAGAATAGACGTAAATAATTTATAAAGTGTGGGTAAACACGTTATAGGTCTATAATTTTTGAGATCTGTGGCACTACCAGACTTAAAGAGTAGGTGAGTTACGCCTGTGGTCATAAAAGTCGGAAGCGAACCTGATTCTA
Source organism: Callimorpha dominula (assembly GCA_949752705.1). Lineage (NCBI taxonomy): Eukaryota > Metazoa > Arthropoda > Insecta > Lepidoptera > Erebidae > Callimorpha > Callimorpha dominula. The sequence goes on from OX457007.1 coordinate 15,546,122, forward strand.
AGCATGATTGCAATTGAGATGCCAATCGTACATGTGAGCTACGGAGCCACTTTAACCAAAAGTTATGCAGTCCGTCCGGTCCCGCTGATTTCCAGTTCGGCAGCGAACGAACTGCATAAGCTATATCAGTATTCGATATTGTTATTGGCTCCATGGTATCAATCGACTCACACGAACGTTCGACATCTCGCATCCAATCACCCTCTGTGTGAGTGACAGGCATCGCCCAGATGTCACGCCAAAAGGTATTCGTAATTTCAGCATCTGGGAAATGTGTGTCACTCACTAAATCAGGCTGCTCCCACCTTCTATAAACCCACCTCTCATCCCTTTGGAATGAACGATTCTGAGTATATCGGTCCACTCGTTTTTTGTATCTTCGTATACGGTTTGCCCATGCATAAACTTTCTGTTTCAAAAAGTCAATGCGCTCTGTGACCCGCGCTGCATAATTACAGGAACTGATATCAGTTCCCGAAAAAGCCCGGTTCACAAAACGCATTACTCTCGGGCGTGTGTTACTCGATCTGAAACAGATAAGCTTGCCAATGAGTGCCCTCGCCTCAGCGATACGACGTTCAATCCTGCACTGCCACGCCGGAGCAGCAAGCTTTGACCGAGTAGCGGTATCATTTTCTGGAAATTTAACACCAGCTACTCGACATGCTGCAACAGCCGCACAGTACAGAATTGAGTGTGTATCACTGAGATCTGTGCTTTCTTCTAAATAAATACCTAATATAGAATCAAGGGCACACACTAGCGCTTTATTTCGTTTATGCATTGGCAAACGAGGTCTGTTGTCATAACTCATGGTCCGATATTCTCGAATAGCACCTTCCAAAATGTTCCTTATTTGTTCATTGTACTGAGTACTTACAGATGAAGTACCACTGTCCTCTCCACCCTCAGCTGGGTAAGGTCGTAGCAACCCAGAAATTGATTGTGACACTGTTTGTTTGTGACACTGGGGAGAAGTAACAATGCTATTCTGCAAGTCCAAGCGTAGCCTATCAAGCACGGAGTTATCCAACAAATGACATCGTTGAATAGCCCGTACTTGATCCGATAGCCTTTGTGCCGTAACGTTAACAGCTGGTTCAAGTTCCTGAAACAGAGACAACATACGATTACGATACGCAGTGAGGTTAGTTCCTCCCTCTGTAACCACAAAATATGCTCGCATGACGTTCTCGTTTATCGAGGATGTCCATTTCATGCGATGCACATTACCACCGGTAGCGGGGGCCCTATTCGAAGCCGGTGGGCCTCGGGGTCCCAAGCAGGTCGGTGGCCGGCCTCTCCCCTGCCGACGTACAGGTGTTGGCGACGTCGGCGGAGAGAAAAACTCGTCACTCGATGTTGAGCTCGACGCATCCACAGCGGCCGGTATGCTTGATGCCGTTTCCGGGGGCCGGGCGGCGGAGCTGAGGGACGAGTCCGGGGATGTTAAGGGTGCAGTCCTTGCTCTGGATCTTGTTAACATCAGCAGTCATATTCTTCTTCTTTTAATTCAATGGCTCCATCGTTTATCGATGATTTCAATTATATTAGACATGACGTTATAAACGTCATGTCGTACTCATATATTTTTGTTTTTTTACATATTTAAAACTTCCTTTTCATATGAATATTTATTTATGGTATTAATTTTTATAAATACTATTGAAAATATATATAATTGGATTTGTAAATACAGAAAAATAAAAATATTGGATAAGAGGTGAAAATTTTACGACTGCCATATTATAGTGTTGCCAGTTATTATTATTATTATTATTATTTGTACACGTGATAAATAATTGCTTCCATACATTATGTTAACCGACACTGACACCCATTTGGATACGACGCGTCTATAGATGTAAGTTTAAGGACACTAATACGTATTTCAATAGAAAGTGTATATTCCAAGAGTCTACCAAAGTCAAATATCGGCGTACTTAGATTTCTTAAAAAAATAAACATTCATGTCAGTGAACTTAGACCCACAGAACAGTTATTAACTGTTCTGTGGGTCTAAGTTCACTTACATGAATGTTTTTGTAGCAAAGAAGAAGAATACAAGAATATGAATCAGGCATCGATCGGTCGATTGTTATATTCATATTTACTTAGTCGCTGAAATTATAAAGCTAATGAGATGGTTTGTTTAAACAAACTAACCTCAGGTTTTGTAAGTCCGATTCCTTAAATTCATTAGACGTTATTATTAAGATGGAATACATTGTCAACTAATGTGTGCCGAGCACTGACCGCAAAACGTGAAACTGCAGGTCATGTGTAGTAAATACAAAAAAGTAAAATAGATACGGTACTTTAGAATAATACAGGCAGATAGACCTATAAAGTTTCCAATTGTTCCTTTTGCAACGAAGAGTTATTTAAGCTAAATAAAAAAATTATGGGACTTTTTTAATTACTGATCAATTTTTTTACGACGAATAATGTCTTAGAATTCGTAACTACGTGGTCAAAAACCTGTGCGTCATTGACTACACTAACAACATTTTGAAGGCTGTTAAACCACTTTAACATTTTTGGTAGTTGTTTTCCTTTAATTTAACACCTTAAATTGTAACAAAATACGTTATCACCTATGACATAAGCGTAAGCAATACCAAAATAAAAATATTGCCCAAACTTTGGAAATTGAAAGGTTGAATTCTTTCTTTGAGTTTGTTGAGTTCTCTTAAAAATAATAATAATAACATTCACACACGGCCGTCTCATCTCAAACTAGGCAGAACATGTACTATGGTAACCAGAAAAATAATAATAAGATTTGAAACTTTTGCTGTAAGAAAAACAGTTTCTTGATTATTATAGTCTGGCAATACACTGATGTTACTAGTTTTAGAAATTTTATAAAATTTTATATAAAGGAGTTTGTATTTAATCAACATAAATTTTCTTGTTATTTTACACTCCTCTTCCATGAAAAATTACTGTTATCAAGTCAATAATAAGTATTCAGAGCCGCATCTTCAAAGTTCGTGAACAAATATTAAAACTGGACGTTTTTGAAAATATTTCTGTCATTTGTTATTCGTGTCATATCTTGTTTGTTCCGAAAGTTCGATAAAATATTGTTGAGTACAAATAAATTTGCAAACTGAAATTATTTTTTGACATACGTATATTACCACTTTGACGACCTAAGTTACGTGACGGAAAACTGTCACTCGGGGTTCACGGTACGATTTCCACATAGTACAAATTTTGTATGCATGAGTATAATTATCTATTAGTATTGGCCTAGCTGTTTATATGTATAATATGTTTTAATATAAAAAAAATAAGTATGTTTATCGGTGTTCTAGAACAAATAGTACAAGCTATGCTTAGTTTAGGTCTAGATGGCGCTGTGTAATAAATAATAATATTCTAAAATATTATTATTATGGACACTCATATACATAATTATAACATACATTAACAGTATATTTCAACTATAACTCAGGGACATTTATTACGTGGATGTTCTATCTGCATTGTATTTTCTTTGACTTATGGACGTATAAACTGCTATAAAATTGTACCACTCTAAACGCTAACCAAGAGTAAATACTTGCACACACGAAAAAAGAAAATATATATTTAGACATCTCGATTGTTCAAACCTGTGACCATAAATCGAACAGACAATCAGAACATATTTTACAAAATATGTATGTATTTTAGTTTCATTTTACTCTAAACCCTGTACTATTACGCAATGGTACACGATGGCAACTTTAATCGATACTTTAAAAACTGACGTCATATTTCTATAAAGGAATTGTAAATGCAACTAATTTACAATTCCTATTGCTATAACACGGAGCGCTGCTATTTATGATGGCACATATTGAGCCGCTACCGATGAGCTTATCGAACGTTGACATAATGAATGTACAAGTGTGTACTTCAAGTGTAAGCGAATATGGATTTTCAGGGCAGCATTTGATCTTCTAGTAAACACTTGAGAGGAGTGATTTTACAAATGTCACGCTAAATAGCTCTAGCGCTAAAGTACTTTCTTTCACATTCACAAGTATTTTTCGCGATCCTTTTTTCACCAGGGGCTCGTGGCTAAGAGGTAACCGAGTAGGTTAGCACATTACAAGGTTCAGTAATACTAGCCAGGTCAGTCTTAGGATGGGTGATCATTCTTAACTCATTCAGACCCCTCCGTCTCAGAGAGCAGGTTAAGCCGGTCCCTAAAAAGTGCGACAACTGGTCTAACTACCTCATCATTTTGCTCCGCGCCTTTTCCCAACTAATTTTGGGGTCAGCTTTTCAATCTAACTACGATACGGCTTAACTTTGATATTTTACGTGAAGCGACTGCCATCAGACCTTCACAACCCTATAGGCGATATCGAAGTTCTGTACCTGGTCTAACTACAGAATTTCGATATCACCTAGTACTTGGGAAAAGGCGCGTAGGATGATGATGAATAAAATATATTATTAAAAAAAATCTAAATCATTGAATCCCTTACTAGACGTCTATTGAATTACTAATCGTTGTTAGATATTTTTGAATATTTGATTTTTTTTATTCATTATAGGGAAGTCTTGTTATATCCGGCGGCATTAATTAGTTAACATGAAAAGACAGACCGCTGTACATTGTACAATTCTGGTCTCTGTACATTTATATACAATGGCAATACACGGTTATTGTTGTGCAGTTCTTAAGTACAGGTGTAATTAGAGATACAAATCTGATTGACAAATACAGAACGATTAAATCGTATTTATTCTACCAATAAATATGATTTAATTCTTCTAGTTCTGTATTAAATTGTATTATGTATATTATTTGGGGATATATCAATCTGCTCGAATGCTCATTCACTAACAAAATGCTTTAATTGGTTTCTAGTAACTCATAATGTTGTAAATTTTTTGATTTTCAATTTTGAAACAGAAATCCATAAGGTTATTAAGCATATTATAATTTTATTTTTATTACTACTATCCTTTGTTAATCTATTGTATTATATATAACATTAAAATATTTAATCATATTGTAGCTTTGCAGCATATAAGCGTCTTGGTAAACTGTAAGTTTATATTGCTGGTAAATAAATAAATAAATAAATAGGTACAGGTAACTAATTTGAAAATTTATTTATTTTATTTATTTATTTATTTCTAATTAAACATCTACAGGATTGCTCCCAATGCGATAGTGTTACACAATCTACTTATTTATAAAAACAAATAATTTTTAACGCTATTATTGTGAATCCACTCAGTGAGCAATAAAATAGGTCTACCTCTTCCGCAATAATATTGAGAGTGCGCAGAGCGCGCGTCATCGGCGCTTCGCTCAACAGGTTGGTGCGCCCGCGCGGCACAGCCAGCAGAGGCGGCCGGCGGCGCCGCCACACGTACCCGTCCGGGACGCGTAGGCTGACTTGCCCTAACACGTCTGCATTATGTATCCTCCCCTTAAGTACGCTGAATAGGTACGAGATAAGTTTGAGTTCCCTCCTGACCCTCAGTTCATTATATCCCACCATACCCAAAATAAATAAAGTGGGATACATCAATGGATACAACGGGACACAGACTTTTCTTTCACACACAATCAGTTTTGGACCAATCGGGTACCAAATAGTGGGCATATTTATTTAAAACTGGATTGTTACAATCTAGTATAGTAGCTATAACAAATAAATGTATATAAGTTAGATATTTAGAGACGTAGATAGCATTCGAGCGGATTAGGAGTACATTTGGATGCATAATTAATCTGTGGGGCCAATGGAAACGAATTTATAAGTAATAAATTATATTTATTTCAGCCTTGGAGTAACTGAGGTGGAAATTACAGAGCAGAGAGAACTACTTGCCAAAATTAATAACAGAAACTCATAATTTTCGAGGCCCTAATTTCTTTTGTAGCCCAAAATTTCAACGCAAATTCAATCAATCAACAATCAATTGAACCCGTTACGATAATCTGATATCGTAACGGGAAAAAAAATTAACATACCTCTGTCTTACTGAAGGTTGCTAAAGGTAGTCTTGTGTTCCTAGACTTGCGTACGGACGTCTGAACTCCTCGAAGAAAAACTATAAAGGTTCAATATAATTATCAACTTATCAAACATTACATTACACTCAAGACACGACGCAAGTTAAAAATACTGTTTCTTTAGTATACTTTTACCGGTAAGTTCTACGTTGAGTGTGTCCCATTTTTCCAAATCCGTTCATATTTGCTGACGGTGTTAGAAACGGTGACAAACTAAAATAATGTATTATGGTAACGACCCTAACTTTAGTTCCAAAAAGTCCCTAACTGGTCAGCAATAAAGCATTATCGTGCTCGTTATTAACCTACTTTATGTTAAAAACTGTTTTTCCTTTCGGAGATGAAGCCGTTACATAGATGGTAATTACTACAACGTCACCACTCTTCATGACCACTTAGCTTTATTGCAGCTATAATTTGAGTATTTATCCCACACAGAAATCCAGCTAGCCATCATAACAACATATTTTTTGTGGATTTTTTTAGATACCTAAAACACGAAATAATAATAATAACTTCACACATCTCACACATGGCCGTCTGATCCCAAACTAGGCAAAGCTTGTACTATGGTACCCAGAATGCTGATAAACATACTTCTAAATACATACATATTATAGACTAGCAACCCGCCCCGACTTCGCACGGGTAGCAGAAACATCTTCAACATATTTCAATCAATTTACACAAAATCTTAACAAGTTATAACCTAAACCCTCCTCATGAATCACTTTGTCTATTAGTGAAAACCGCATGAAAATCCGTTTAGTAGTTTGACAGTTTATCGCGAACAGACAGACAGGAAGACAGACGCGGCAGGGGACTTTGTTTTATAATATATAGTGATAAATTACGCCCAGACACAGAACAAATGATCATGCTCATCACACATTATTTGTCCTGGATGGGAATCGAACCCACGACCTCTGGTTCAGCCATCAGGATCACTTACCACTAAACCAAAAAGCCAAAAAATTTGTTATTAGTTAATAAAAAATAAGATAATGCAAGAAGGTAGGTAGAACGCTAGAAAAGTAAAGTGGGCACACCATAATATTCATGTTAGTTACATTTATTGTTTTGCTTTCAAAAGGCTTGTTAAGTGAAATATTTAATAAATCAAACGATCTCAAATACGTCGGCATTATAGTTGAGTAAGGAGAAGTAGGTAGGTTAAGTAAGTTGATCGCAAGCTTATATGTTTGGATGTCTCCGTCTATAGTAGTTATTAAAAAAAAACAGATAGATCGTACAAGACGGTGTTATACTGACTAGACAAAGAGTTCGTATAGCCATCTTCCGGTTTAATCGAAGAAAAAAAAGACACAATATCGTGCATTTACCTCTGATATTGGTAAAGTTACATCATCGATAACATTTTAATATAACCAAACTAAACGTAGTTTGAAACTACGTTGTCTGTCCAAAGTAATTACTACTAATTACTTTAGGCGATTCAAATTAAAATTAATAGCTCGTCGAGAGTTTGCTGGTTAAATGGCTATTGCTTACATCTGCTCTGTTAAAGGTTTTTGTTGTGGGGACAGGTTCACTGTAATATTAAAATCTGTCATATGGAAGTCTGCTCATCTTTTTGGTGGGCAAAATTGTCGGTCCAGGAGGGGCAAGTCATAAATTTGACTCAAAATTACCTTAGTACTAGTACTACGTAAGCTTACTAAAGCCAGGGGGGGGGGTGGCAGCTGGTCAGCTGGGCTCCCTTGCCCCCCCCCCCTCGGTACGCTCATGGGTATGTTGGAATCAAACCCGACGACGACGACCGACAAACGGAAAAAATGGGTTTGTGTATAGATGTATAAGATGAATAAGTGTGAAAGATACTTTATGTATAAGATGACCGTAATATCCTCATTTATTTGTTACTTTGTAGATTAACCCAACTTTCACATTTTCTATCGTCACGTAGGGCAGTACAAAAAATGTATTATTTATATCATTGTCATGTGATACAATGTCTGTATATTTATAGGTACATTAGTTAGAGTATGAGGATTGTATTATGATACATTTAATTTAGTACCTATAATATCAAGTAATGACCACTGGGAAGTAGAACTTTCATCAGAGTATACCTAAGTTACAAAGGAACACATGAAAGCTATATTTATATTAAGTGCCATTCGGAACGCTGTAAAAAGTTACTAGCTCACGATATTTGTAGGTACAGATTGTATAATGTTGATAGGTGATAGCTTTCCTTTCCAGATACAAAACCAAACACTAAAGTCTTATTCATTGGTAGTTAGGGCCTCAATAGGAGCTGCGAGAGATATCTATTCACGCATGCAATGTGTCATATATGGAGAGTATCAGAGTAATCTGTTCCCCACCTTAAAAGGCGGCAACGCACTTGTGACTCTTGAGTTACAGGTGCCCATGGACGGTGGTAGTCATTTACCATCAGGTGACATGTCTGCTCGTTTGCCCCCTATAACATAAAAAAAACAGTTTGTGATCTACTGAAGAAAAAATATTAGGTTTTTGGTGTTACTCATACTAATTTCCGGAAGTTCTGCTGCCTTCCTGAACAGCAAATAGACAATTGTGTTTGGCGAAGGATAAGCAATTCAATAGGACAACGACGATTAAACGATTCGATAAGGCTTTTGCACATGCGCTAAAAATATTATAATAGCATATTTTCAACAGACACAGAGGTCCTGGACTTGTTCTTTTGCTGGAGATCCGTCCATGAAAGTGTTCCAAATTTAAAATGTATACAAGGTTTTTTAGTAAACGTGCCTAAGTTCCTATCAAAAGCAATTTAGCAACACACAATGCGACAGAAATGCAGGCGTCTTTATTCGCACTTTCCTAACGTCAAAGGGGTGCCAGTAATGATAATAATAATATTCGACATATCTGTTCATGGATTAATTTATTAATTAGATGCTCGTGTTAGACGGCTGGATTAAGGGGCTGATGCAGAACACAGTTCTCCTCGATACGGCCCGTATAATGAGGAGGTTCCTGTCCTTGGAGCCCTAACCACCGGTATCTTGGTCCCTGTACCCGAAGTCGGTGGTCTACTATTTTTTATATTTTTAAATAATGTTTTGTTTTGTATATATTTAAAAATGTAATTTATAACTTTTAAGTTAAATAAAGAGAAATAATAATAATAATCTTTATTGACATATTAAAAAAATGGCATGAAGTGTTATAAGAGCCAGTGGCCCTTTCTGGTTTTTACAAGAACATATTCTTCTATGCAACAAAAATATTATTACATAAAAACAAAGTACCTAACTATATAAAGTATACCAAAAGAAGCTATAGAATAATAATAAACAAGTTTAGTTAGTGTTACATCATGTTAAGGTGTGTGTGTGTGGATGAAAAAAGTGTTAATGTTTAATTGAATTTTCGTTATCGCTGTATCCGGTCACAGTGGGACAAAAAGCGTACGTTTCCCAAAGACATTTGTGCATTCTTTGGTAATCCTCTGCAATATTTTATCACTATCCGCTCCTTAAGGGGTGAGACAGTGAATGTATGGCAGGATTAGGCTGAGAAATTAAGTGGTGTGTACGTCTGGTGAAATAAAATAACTGTAACGACACAGTACGTAGCGTGCAGCTAGTGTGAATGAACTTGCAGTTTGAAGTAAATGAAACAGTAATCTTAAGCTAGTTATCATATTTTTTTAAACATTTTTTATTCATATTTTTTTGTCTTGTATTGTTATCTGTACTTGATACGTGTGCAAATATCAAGTTACGTAGGTACGTTACACGTCCTGTAGTTGGCGAAAAATACTTTGAAAGATGACGTTACATGATAGATAGATATAGGTAAAGTTAATATAAAGGGTGTAATAAATTTTATTTACTGAGACGTCATTGATTCTGAACGGTTTTTCATAACAAGTTCAATAATTACTTTAAACACCTCACACACGGCCGTCTGGTTTCAAACTAGGCACAGCCTGTACTATGGTAACCAGACTGCTGATATGCATAGATATATATCAATAAATATATACATATTATAATATATATAGACGTGACCAGAGTTTACGACACAGAACCTACGACCTCTGTCTTAGCAGTTAGGATCATAGGTTAAAAATATTCTCATATTTACTTTAACCATAGGTCGTACTATGACCAAGATCATGATAAAATTCAGTGTTTTCAGATTAAAATTGAAGACCCAATTTCTGGTGGTAATGGTGCTTAGCACTTGTAACGAGACTTTTTTTGTGAGTAATGACTGAATGTGTATTTTACTACATCAAACATTATACAAATGGAATTCAAATTCATTCTGTCAAATGTTCAATGGGTGAGCTGTTTTAGATAACGTAAACTATAACCTCTGTATTATGTACCTACCTATGATCCACAATAAAGAATACTATTACTATTCTTTTACACACAAGCAGTCGTTTTATTGTTAATTTTTCTATTCATAAGGGACGTATAATAATTCGCGTCGTCGGTTGATAATACACTTACATACCTATATCATAATATAGGTATGTAAGTGTATTATCAACCGACGACGCCGCGACGGTAAATAAAAGTGGTATCGTGCACTTTATATGTGTATGTGTATGTAGAAAATCCCTTAAGTGTCTTGTTTTGTCTGGTAAAAGATCGAATAAATCCTCTTATCCTGAATTATTTATTTGTTCATCTTTAGAGGATTCCTGATTGATGAACTTAAGGACGGTAATAACCCTTGATAAAATTTATTAAAGTTTGTTTTCAACCCTAAACTTTGTTTTCTCACAGGTGGACTAAAATGAAACATTATTTATTTATTTTATACTTTAATAATGATTATTAGAGTGCTAACGTGAATAAAAAGGTAACATATCTCCACCTTCTGAGTCTTCTTAAATTGCTTAATGACTTGCCTAGTCTAATACAGTAAATTTAAAAAATTTAAATGTATTATTTCATATTATTTAGAAAGCTGTACGAACAAAATAAAATGAAAAACAATTCAAGCTGTAATATTGCAGTCTACACTATATCACTAGTAAGGATCTTTATACAAAACTTATTTATTTTCATGTGTTAAAAGTAGATTGAATTGTAAAAAAATCGGTTGTCTGTAAAGTCGGTTTACTGACGATAGTTGAACATGACAACGTCATAGGAACGCCTCAGAGCGAGGTAACGCCGCATGAGTAATGTTTTTTCCATTGAATTATAAGACGTTGTCACGTCAAAAATACAAAAATACCTTTTTTTTTAATATATAGCAGGGCAAGCGTGCAGACGGTTCACCTGATCGTATGACACTTGAAGCTCAAGAGTCGAAAGTACGTTGCCGGCCTTTAAGGTCAGAGTAGGGAAAAGGGGGAAGAAGGGGTTGGGGAAAGGGTTAAGGTTTGCTTAAAGTGTCCACCATATACATTACAACTGTCATCCCACCTACATCTGTGCTGCCATCTAAATAGGAACTTCAATTAAACAAGATAATACACACAAATCAATAGTTTGTTACAATCAGCTATTGTTAAAACTGCAAAACATGGAGCAAAGCCGTGTGCATTTCACAACTATAAAATATTGTCGCATTTTCCTGTTAGATTACTTTTCTATTAACACATTGATATGAACGCTGAATAATTTTGCAATTTTTTTCTCACTATATAATATCTAGATAAAATTTACGTCGCGTTCTTAATTTCTAGTAGCAAAAGTCGCTATGAAATGTTCGTGATAAAACAAATCCTTACAATTTCTATTGCGGTTAAGATGTACAATTTTTGGCTGCAACAAAACTGTTTTTGTTTTTTTTTTTTATATATATATTATAGGAGGCAAACGAGCAGACGAGTCACCTAATGGTAAGTGACTACTGTTTGCTCTGAATAATGTCATGAAAACTAAGTACGTAAGTTATTTTTACACTACAAAGTAAAAACATCTTCTGAATTCGTATTATGTATTATGATACCTTCTCATAAAATATTTTACCAGACAATACCTTATTTAGGATTAAACCTGTTCTTTACATTTCTATGCCAGTATTATAGTGTCATGAAAATAAAAATTACTTTTCACTATTTCTAATTTAGTGGATAAGAGGTGACGGAGGATCAATGTCGGCCCAAGGCTTTTCATGTTGAATCTATCTATACTGTACTATACGGCTGAAAAGTTTATTATTTTGTTTAGATCAAAAGATCTGATTTCACTTTTGTTAGTAGGGCAACTTTATATGTATAAATACAACAACGTTTTAAACCAATATATTCGTATACAAGTGGACGACCACTACCGAACTATATAGATACGTAGGTCTCTCATATTAATAAAGTCTAAATAGTCTTGGATCGTAAGATACTCCTACGATATGTGCGTACCCCGCAATTGTTTATCATTCCTACTTCTAACAACAACGTATCCCAGAACAATCCATTGGCAATAAAATAGCATATGCTCTCGAGTAGATGTTTTCCATGAAAATTATCCCAATTTTAAAAAAGCTTAATATAAAGACATTTTACAGCCGAAATAATGTGTTACAAGTCAAACTACTATTTTATTATTATTTGTTTCGTTTTTTTTGGCTGTTTACTTATAACTAGAAATGAGTAAATCATTTCTAATATTTTTTTTTCTCAAGGAAGCTAATTAACCAGTAAATGTAGTGTACTGCTGTAATTGGACTCCAGGTTTACAAATTGTATAAGGTTACTATTAGTTTAAGAAGTATTTAACCTGTTGTCTGTTTCTGTACCTTACAAATAAAATAAAAATATATACACGATACTAATTAATTCATCTCCTGCATTTGCATTCGTTTATAAAAGTTGCTTTTATTAAATATCAAAGATAATTTTCACTATCTGTGCTCAACCCTAAGCTTTCATTTACAATTCACGTTGTAAATTGTATTATTAAAGAGGTCCACTTAATACCAATACTTGGAGCCGAATAAATTTTATTTAGAGTGTGCACACCTTCAGAGTAAACATCAGCTTTGACATTTCAAGGTAGTTTCATCAAAAGGGCTAAGTACCAAACGAAATAAGGCAATTTCGCTGAATAGAATTTACTTTGCATTACAAACATTTCATTGTGTATAGGGTCAATAAAATTTTTAAATTCCAACGAACTGCTGCATAGCGGCTCGGATTTCTTTACGTCAAAGACCCTTTTTCATTTCAACAGATTTTGTATTGGAGCTGTGCTATATAAACTATTTGATAGTTCAAATGTGTCCGAGCAAGTTCACATTGACGTTGAAATATATAAGTCTTATTATGGTCTGATCCTTTCTTTAGATTATTTCTTAGAGCAAAACTATTAATATTTTGTGTTATTATTTACCTTTGATGATGTGTATGTGGCTCACCCATAAATGCTAAGATAGTCGTTTCTAAATTAGCTACTTACGGAATAATTCAATCAAACCATTCCCTTTAAATGAAATTAATACTATCTCTATTGAAATCTGACTAATATTAAAAAGGCTAAAGTTTGTGAGGATGGATGGATGGCAACCGCTAATAAGTTATAATATGAATGTCTGATCTAAACATTAGCTACCTCCCTCCCCTCATTAGGGAAATAGAGGAAGCCTAAGTTAAATTTATCAAAGCCTGTAATTGGTATGTAGTATTTTAAAGCATTATACTTTCAGCACCTCTAAATGGACGTCGCAATAAACGTATTGTACATATACTACTGAAACACCTGCAAACTCTTATCTCAAACCGTGCATCTGTAATACCAGTTTTGTTACCTTCCGTCATAAAAGAAAAGCAGCTATAATAGTTGAGTCATTGACATACAATTTACGAGACGACAGACGTCCGTAGCCATAAAATAAAAATAAAATAATAAGTAATCACAAAAGTGCGTGACAACCTGTTGTGCAATAAGCTTTATAGCTCCGTTGCGTCGCTTTAAATCGTTACCCCAACATTTACCAGTATACCAAAAACCTCAAAAGAATACAAGAAGGAAGCAATGAAGGCTCTGCTTACATAGGACATTTTAAATTACCTATCAATTTTATGGTACGCCTGTAAGAATTAAACTGAAAAGATAACGACAAAACGTGTACGTATGAAAACAATTGTTTCTTTATTCCTAAATACAATGGTATATTTACTTTTTATTTTATTTGTGAGATTAATTTTATAAATATTTGTAGATTATGCAGATTCCAGCTATCTTGATCTCATCGAGGACCAATTTAATAAATTTGAGTGACTTCAACACTTCTGTATGACGTTAATTTTTTTCGTGTTAAAATTTGACCACGTTTCCGAATATCGTAATAAGTTCAACTGGTTACCTATCCGCCTTAACCGGAATATTCATGCCCTTTCACTATTATACAGTACACTTTATCAACCCCAATACGCCTTCCTATCTTAAAGAACGCTTTAAATTCTTACACAATACACATTCAAAGTTCCTTAGGTCGTTGGAGAATTTGACTTTAAAAATGACGCCCCATTCCACAAATTTTATGCATAAATCATATACAGTGCAGGCCATCCGTTTATGGAAGGCATTACTACTGCCCATTGGACTGACACAAACACTGCCCAGCTTCAAGAAACTACTAGACATGGGAAACTTTTTAAAGCCAAACATTTTGAACTAAATAATTTGGAAAAAATGGATTTAAGTATGAAATTCCGTTACTAATTTGGGTTACACTAAAGATAATTATTATTTATTAGAGTTCTTTTCTTCCGTTTTCTATTAGCCGTTATTCTCCACAATACGAACACAGGATCGCTTTTTGCACCACGCAACACAAACAACAGGCCATCGCCTTCCCAAAAGACATCAGGCCATATTTAGTCAGTGCACTCTCTTACTAAGGTATTTTCATAAACACCATAACGTACCAATTATTTTTGATGGCGCCATATAACGTTATCAGGGTGTAAAGAATAGGCAAAAGCACTTTTGTTGTTTTATATTGACTTGCTTGGTTTTAGCTGCCAATAAACTATTTTAATTTGAAGTCTTTCGATTTTATTTATTTTATTTATTAAAACTTCATGCACGTTTTGTACAAAGGCGAACTTAATGCCTTAGGCATTCTCTGCCAGTCAACCTTGGGGTGTAGCAGAAATAAAAAGTGGTAGGTGCAAAGATATGGTAAAGAGTACGAATTTATAAGTTCTTATAATAATAAAATTTAACAAGTCATTTAATGAATATACACATTACATGGTATACACACATTATACTGATACATAATATACTAATACTTATACATACATACATATACATACACATACATATACACATATATACATATACTATGAATATCGAGTCTGAGATTCATGTACTAGCACTGTGACAATTGTGCCAACTCGTTGTGGAGGTGATCACGTACCCTCCTTTTAAATATAAAGCGGTTTGTGGACACCCTGATTTCGAGAGGGAGCGCATTCCAGGACATAGACATAGAACTAAGGACATAGAATAGAACTAAGACTTAACAAATTTTAGATATATAGGTATGTAATACTTTATGTCTGTTGTTGCCTCCGAGTCAACGCTATTAAAAGATACGACGTACTTTCGCAGGTAAGTAAATCAGAACCTATACTTCTATACTACCCATTGACCTAGAATCTAGAAATTCGGCGTGAAGCAAGGTAGTAGCACAAGTAAAGGAAAAAGTCAGAAAGTCGTTAGTTTGGTGTTATATCAAAAAAATATGATTAAAAACTTATATCAAGCAAATATTTTTAGGAACCATTACTTGCCACTTGGTGCTAAACCGGCACCTATTCAATCAATGCAACAGACAGTCCTCTATGCAACGGCTGCCTACGTTACCCTGAAGTGCGAGGGAGTGGCCACACAATGGGCGAGTATCCTCGCGGCTGCGAGATCGCTCCTAGAAGCCTGCGAACGCTTCTGGGAGGAGGAGGCTTCTGTGCTTCTGGAAGGAGCTAGGCTGGCTCAACTAGTCAGCCTATCTGAAGGCATAATGGACCGCCTATGAGTCTAAATGCGGAAACAGAGGCCTATACCAAAAACAATATATTTCGCGCTTAGAAAACTGGCTGTCACGTATATCGATGTATGGGGGAGTATATTGAGAACAGCAAAGTTAAGTTTGTCTTTCGAAAAAAAAACGGGCAAAGATGGACGAACTATATATCTACAAACAAGTTTGTACGGAACCCTTAGTGCGCGCATTTACGGCTGATCAGATTTTCTTAATTATAGCTAAGAACATTCTCGATCAAGTCACCTTTCAAAAAAAAAACTAAATTAAAATCGGTTCATCCGTTAGGGAGCTATGATGCCACAGATAGACACACAAATACACTTGTTAAACTTCTAATATCAATAGTTTTTACGTTGGGGATTAATTATGAAAATAAAATGTTACATTCCACAACGGAGTATCCATATTATTCCTATTACATACTGTGCCAGATTAATACAATTTTTAAAAAAAGTTCTGTACATTTTTGTCATTATTCACGTTGACTTGAGTGGATTCAGTCATGGCGTCTTTATTATTCCTGACTTCATTTTGTTTGTTCAGTTTTTTGTTGTGTTCAACATCATATTGTGTTCCAATCAACAGTATTGGAGGTTAGTCTTTTAATTCTTTACTTCTTATTGGATTGTTTTTAAATTGAGAATCGTGAGAGGATTGCTCGTGTTTGCAATTACATACTACTTAAAGTATAGCAAATAAAAAAGTTTTTATGGGATCGTAGAGTAAAGAATAAAATACAAATTTTAGAAATAACGTTACCAATTATATTTTAACCTACATTCATGCTATCACTGTTCTATAATTGCTTATTCAAATAAATATGTATTTGCGAACATCGGTTAAGTAACAGTTTCGCAACATCAACTTTCTTTTTGGTCTGTCCCCGCTCCTGCTATTATTAAATAATATTTTACTTTATTTTTCTATTATTCAAAGTCTTTCTTTCAAAAACGTATATATTTTACATTCCTTACAATTATTGTGTAATGGCAAATTAATCTTTTCAATGCTTTTATATTGTTACTTTGGTATACTTGAATCCAATTTGTAATACTTATGTTTATTTAACATGAAAATCTTGGAACAAAAGCTTGCAAAAGTAGGTTGAACAATTGAATTAATTCAGGAGTATTCAACCGACTGTTTTCTATTTTCCGCCACTGAAACTGATGGAACTGTATCATATTTCAGCCAGTAAATTGAATAATGTAACTTAAAACCGAACCATCAAGAATTTACTTCCAATAAATAATTTAAGAGGTACATGATTTACAGGCAGTTATCTCCAAAATTGTAATACCAATAACACATCATCACCTTATGTAACTACATGTCAAGGATTTATTGACATAAAGTTTATTTGTGATGAGTAAAATTATGGCAATGAATAACATTTTAGTGAATATAAAATATTTTTTGAAATAAGATCTATTATTAGACACGAAGGAGGTTTAAGGTAAGGAGATTTTAGCTCGATGGCAGATGTCTGACTGAGAGATTACCATCCTATGAAGTTGAATTTTTTTTAAGCACTACTGTATTTTCTGCTAGGGTTGACACTCTTGGCAGCGCACTCGTGGTTTTGGTGTTGGTGTTGTTTTCATACCATTGCACTAATAACCGGTCAGAAGGGAATCTAAGTTATAGAAATTTACTTTATTTAATTTATATTATTGATTAATCATTTCCATTTTCACTTTTCTGCTAGTGACCCAAAAAAAAACGCAACTGGTGATACTTAAATTTAAATTTAAATCAAAATAACATTGAAGGAGTTCGAAATACTGTTAGGTAGTAGTATTGATTGGATGATGTATTTGTTTCTACTATTCTTAAAAAAAACATTCAAAATTATTTATAATTCTTATACACTATTCTTATACGCTACAGAATTTGTTGAAGTTGTTTGGCAAAAAGATGTTATAATGGCGCACCTTAATAACGAAAGTGTCTCTTTACCTTGGTACTACTTTTAATTTTTACCGATGTGAACGCGGCCTACATTTTAGTTTGCTCTTATCTGTACAGTAGCAAAACAGTTAAGGATTGAAAAGCATCACCAGTAATTGAAGTCATTCAGAGCGGTATACAGAAACTGGCTCAGAACTCCGTGAGTCCCATACAGAAACCCCGATCGGCAATGGACAGTAACTGTGGGAGTCTTTGCAACTGCAAAGAAAGAAACCTCTGCTCTAAATACCCAAAACACAGGGCTTTTTTGATGGCTAAAATTATATTGTTACATTTATTTCAAAATTTAATTCTGGGCGCCAATTAAAGTCTTCCTCTACATAATCACCTTGCCCTACTTTTTCACGCTCTTGCCTTGCTAGTCATTTATCGTCTTGATTATTTATCGTATGTTTTAGGGAATGACAATGATTGGAAACTTGGACATGGCAGTGAACGTTCAGGTATCAATACGTACCTACTTATATTTCTACAGTTCTTTCTAATTCTATGATTGTAATTAACGTCCTTTAGTTTCATTGTTATTATATTATCTACCTAGACTATATCTGTAATAGTTCTATTTAGCGATATATCTACCTATAATATTAAAACATTTTGCTATTTCCAGGCCTCGGGGTTCCAAATTCAATATATTCTTTGGTGGAATTTTGTAAAGGATTTTACCAAGCTCGCAATCGAAAGGTTAGTATTTCAATCCTAGAAAAAGCTTCTAAGAATATTCAAACATTTTAAACTTACTTCCCTTCCTTAACTTACTGCACCTGTATAATAAAATCAGGGCCTGACTTAGCTTTATCGAGGCTGAGAGCAAAACCATCTTCAAATTATATTACCGCGAGAGTCTATCCTCTGCCCTTATAGGAGTTGTAGGGCTGATATTAGCCAAGCATTTATAAGCAGTATTACCTGCTTACAAGCAAATGATATGATTATTTTATTATTTACAGGTTATATGTCTTTTCTGCAAAGGATTTGACCTATCATGTCTAGTGACTGTACCGCCAACTACACCTCCAACAACAACAACATCTTCAACAACACCCATTACTACTAGCTCTACTACGGCCACTACTAGCACCGTTGGCACTGTTACTGCATCAACTACAGCTGAAGCTGAAGAAAAGTAAACATAAATAATAATAACAATAATGATGTTCTAGGTTAGAATAAAAACATTCATGAGTTGTATTCATATTTATTAAGGATAAACGGTTTTTACTCACGTGTGTATTTCGGGGATACCCGACTAGTTTCGGACCCGAAATAGAGGGGTGTACATGATGTTGTAGGACACCGACGGACGCGGAAAGTCGCTTCGTCCCCGAAATACACACCCTAATCAATGTTCTAGGTGTATATTTACTTATTTCTTTTAGTACTTTACTACGTACATTCTTGCAACTTGAACTGAAGCTATAGTAGTATTTAGGGGAGGCTTCACAAGAATGCAATTGGTTTAATAATAGAAATACTGTCAAGGGGAGAAATATGTTAACTTGTATCGACTAACATAGTCTTTAGGAGAGTCATTTTGAACTAGGTTTAATATATATCGTAGGACTTGCAACACAGTGGTTGCGGATTCAAACCCTAACAAAAGTAGTTAGCTTGGCTGGAGGGGTTAACAAGAATACTAGTAATGTGAGACACACGTTGTTAGTTATCATTATAAAAAAAAACCAAGCCATTCAAATAAATATTTGTATGAAAGTAATATATATAATATTAAAAGTTATCTAGACATCTCTAATCGTAGTACTGTTAGCGCATCGCTTTTATTCCCGTTCACATTTGTGTAAGATAGTACTCCTTGCAGATAAATAAAAAATAAATATATTTCGTTTGCAGAAAGAAATGCTAATCTAAGTGTTGCTAGTTCAGCATTTTGTAACTACTTGAAGTAATACTATCATCACCAAATTTTAATTAAATATTGTAAGTTGTGCTATAATTGAATCTTGTGTTATATACATTTTGTTTACAATAAAAGAAGCTTTGTCTTAAGATCAAAAATGAATAGTCTAAAACCAGCTGGGCCTTTGGGATTTTATTGACTGCCACTGGAATCCTACGTGGGCTTCAATGAAGGCTGACCTCGTAAAAAGGTCTTAGTGTTCGGCCTAATAAATGTGGGTGGTCCTAATATTTAATCCGTATTTCTGTTTAGCTCGCTCAAGTACATCGACTGACATAGGCCTGTGATGTAAGGTATATGATAAGTACATTGCTTGGTATAGATCTGTTCTTCAGCCATCGTCTTTTTTGTAAAATACAAATCATCAGCAGAAAAATGTTCCTCTCTTTGTTCTTATGTCTTGTCTGTTTTATACTACTTTCTTATAATACTTCTTGCCATCGATTTGCCAGTATGGGATCCGTAGGCAATGTCAAACTTAAAAGATCGTAAGACCTGAAAATCTAATGCCAAGCGTGACGTTTAGGAGGGTAAGGTATAATTTTCCTTCACGATATAATTATTAATAATGTAAAAGAGGAAAAGCATCGTCGTTGTACGTTTACATATTTTTCGTAAAATTATCCCGTGTAAACTGTCACCTGCTAATCTGACACACCTACAAAATATTTAAATAAAGAATCGTATTTTCTCAAAACATAATGGTAAGTAAAACAAATTTAATAATGAAAATAAATCTTCGTGTTAATAAGGTTTTACTAACATAATTGCGACACAACTTAACAACACAAACCAGCACGATTAATTGTTTTTCCTAAGCACGTCACCGTTTTGTGATTCAAATGACACTGACGTTGGTGACATCCGAGTCTACCAGACATAGTAAACTTTACACTAAGTCTAGGCATATAATCCAAGAATACAGTATCAGTTACGCAATGTGTTCAGCTAAAAGTTAACGTATTTTGGATGACGCAAAACAAGTCAATTATCCCACTACATCACCTCGTACTCGCGCATCAATGAACTGACAGCTAAGCATGATCACGGTCATTATATTGACAACATACTCTGCTTCTATGTTACGTGAAATTCGCTTGACAAGTGTTTAAATATGCATTAGATTTTGTACGCACAGTAGGCCAAATAATTAAGTACATAGAAATTATTTCAACTTCGACAACGCTTTCGATTTTTGGTTTAGCTATTGGAAGCTTAAAACTTAGCTAATGTTATTCCAACTGATGCTTCGAGCCAGAATGCACCAAGTAGAATTTGGTCTAAATAAACAAGCCAGTCAGACGCCATACCAGACTCGAACCATCTAAGCTATTTTAAATTGATCCCTGCAATATTTCCCAAGCTGCTATCTACCGGAATATTGCACGGGCTTTTTTTAAAACTAAACTATTTGAAACGATATTCGAAAAAGTATCGAAATGGTCATTATAGGGTCCTCGTACACACTTATTTAAAATAATGTGGGTTCTTCGGTCTACTTTTAATGCAAAAGTTTAATAAATAAATAATGTACTTCTGACCGAATTTTGCATTTCGTAATACTTAAATTCCGAGTTAGTACGGGAGCCAATCTGAATCACATTAGCCAACTACGCATGAGAAACTTCTATTGAAACACCACAAGTGTGTGCGCAAACACACTCCCTAATCTTTCCGTCTGATACTTTGACGGAACGGTAATCAGACATGACAGGAGAAAGACCCAAAACCAAGACAAAAGCCAAATGTTTACTTTCGAGTTGTTATTAAATTTTTTCTCACAGAAAAACCTTGTTACCATGAACTCGAGACCTCAAAATCGTAAATGAAAACTTATTTCACTAGATCATATAAGCAGCCTTGGATAAGGTTAGTTGTTGTTAGTTGTGAAACAGCTTAATGTGTTTCCAAAAAAGGGGAATTTGTGGCTATCCAATACTAACAAACTAAAGCCCTATCTTTCATTGTAGCAAATTTCTTTAGCTTACTTTCCTTTCAACCCGCCACTCGTTCACTTTCAGATAAATGACACGACCATCTGATATTTATTTGGCCCACGTCAAAATAAGTTTCAACATATATCTTTCTGCAAAATATTTTTCTTACGAGAGGAAAAAAATAAACCAATATCTACGAATGAATTTATTTTTGGCAAATTAATATCTCCTAAGAAGACAGTCACCGTAACTTCTGGCATCATTCAACAGAACGAGTATCAATGATGTGGTTTTGACACCCAAAAATATTTTGTCTCCCTGTCACCATTATCTAACAATGAATACTCTTGTATTACGTAGTAAATCTTATAAAAATCTAGATTAACTGTTAAATTTGTGTAGTTAACGAAGTCATACATTTTTTTAAGTTATATAGGTACATTACCCAGGGTGTTAGTGAAATGCTCCCGAAAACGAAGACAGACGATAGTACTAATGGTACCTTTGATGATAGGTCAGAAAAAAAAAGATCCTGATTAAAAAAAAAACTCTTTTTACAGTTTTTTATTAGCATTGTTCACGCTCCATCAGAAAAAAATACGGCTTCACTTTGCGGAGAGGATTTGAAAGGATCGGGTGTTGATAGATAAGGAGAGTAATTGATAGCAGACAGGACTACTGAAAATTAATATATTATTAACTGAGCTGACTACTTTTAACAAGATCACTTTACATGGCTTCATAGAAGTGGCCCAGCAACTTGACAGCCGTCCACTCTGGCTGCTGGCTGCGGCGATTCTCTCTTCTGTTCCTTTCCTTTTGTACAAGTGAATAAAACTTTTCTAAATAATCAATATTGCATGGAAATTCAACTTTTAACAAATCAATCAGCGTGACTTATATAATTAGCATTATATACCATCTTATATTAAAATGGAGCATCATTTGAAAACATTCGTAGGTATCAAAAGTGTATAATCTTCCTTGTGCCACATATTTACTGCACATGTGAGTTTAAATTTAATGAAAAACTCTTCTAGAGATTCTACTGGTTTAGCCGAGAAGCATTGCTTATTATTGTTTTAAAATATGATTAGAAATCTGGGGGCACGGCAGTGCCCCCGCCAAGTCGACCACAGCCTCTAGTATTTCTCCACTTAGGAAGCTACACTATTCAACTAATAAATAAGAGTATTATTATCTTTTGTAAGTGTATTTTACTTACTTACGAAACCTACTCTAAGACGTGAGGACTTTCTGAGGACGTTCTATGTTAGATTAGTTAGTAAGATAACCACTGACTAAATTATTCTACTATTTTTAAAACACTTTTACGAAACCTCTTAATTCGTAATTAAAAAGAATGATAACGTCTTCATTCCTACGTCTTTAGTTATAGTTGCTATTGTTAATGATTATATCTAAAGTAATAGAAAATTTAATGGTGGAAATCCATTTTAAAACACTAATTGCTCAATTAATCGCAAACTGTTCCTGAGGAAGAAACAACCGTATATCGTTATCTTACCAACACATAAGAGATACATTCGTACTTGTCACATGAACTCACCAGACGTTCTTTCTTAAGGAAAGTACAACTTGACGTCGCTGTTTATCGCAAATCGGTAAGATTGCCTAATCCTTCGCTTTGGTTTTCGTTGGGGAGGACAAACCAAGGGTGAGTAGTTGGTTCCCTTTCTCAAATAATATGATCCTTAATAAATTCAACAAAATGAATACATATATACATATCGTATATACGTTATAAACAAAATCCCACAATTCGGTACTAAAGAGGCATAGTAGATAAAACAAGCTCCAAATAAATCTTGGCTCATTTACAAAAATGTAAACAATTACCCCAATGTCCAAAGCTCCTCTCTAAAACTTAGAAAAATCTGTTCAAAGACATCCTTAAGTACCCCTTGGCAAGATCATTTACACCCCAAATTGTTTTACTTTTCCCTACAGGACTTAAGGAAAACTTTTCCTGTTAAAATGTTGCTATGACGTCGCTTGGTTTTAGCTGAAACTTTCTTCTGTCGGTTTTAACTTCTGTGTTGGACATGTCATATTCATCGCCGTATTTTTAATTTCACTTTAGGAGTTTCTCTTAATAACAACTGAAGAAGGAAGTACTAAACTTGTAACCGCTAAAAGAAAATTCAAAATAATTTCTTTTGTGTTCAATCTTTTTTGTTGTGATAAGGATAACAGATTTTTTTTTTTAATATATCTTAATGTTACATCGAAAATTTAAAGCGATGTGACATGTATTTAAATAATATCTTTTAGATGTATGATATAATATGAGCAGGCGTTTTAAATTATATTAGTATGATCGATATACGATTGATCGACGTTTTGCGGTTAAAGAAATAAACAAAGTGAGTTAGTCTTATTATTTTATTATATAAGGCACTGTGTATTGCTTTATTTTGAAAATACATAAACGATAACTAATCTCCTTTATTTATATCCTGTTTGAATCATCTTCTAATGAGAATTGGACCTTTGCATAGACTTGCCATGGTGTTTCAGTAGTGCAGCCTGAGAATAAATTTAAAATCTTATAATTAAAATTATAGTGAAACCAATCTGTTGATTAATATGATTGTCCTATTCCAATTGTTCTTTTTTTGTAAGTAACAGGTACTTTCGTGGTGGTCCCTTATGAATTTCGTCACCCTGTCAAGATAGCATGATTATATCATCAATTCGATGATAAAATCATCAAAAATTTTGAAGGTTATACGAGATGACGTTTTATTCCTTATCACAGTTATCACGTAAAATGTGATAGTTTGAGTTTAAAAAAATCCGGGCCCGCAGCAGGCCCGCAGATTTAAATTTCGTGTTTTTTTAAATTTATATCTCCGAAAATATAAGTCGCATTTAACACTTCAAATGTCTACATTGTAGAGTAAAATAAAAAAATTAGCTTTCATTTAAAAATATTACCGACTGTAAAAATGTTTACAGTTTCGGAGCTAAGAATTTTTTCAACGGTAACGGTAAAAGTAATGCACATGTCTGCAGCATTAATCTGGCCACTAAACGTTATTAACTTGTAGACATCACTGACTTGCTGCATTTTTATATATTTCATTTATCATTGCTATCTGACATTTGGTAAAGTTTCCTAATGAATGGTATTGACAATATTCATTCAAGGATAGCACAAACTCTATTTGTTTACATTACATTACATTGATTTACATAAAATTTGTTTACATTTTTTTTTGGGATGTGTGCAAACGAACAGACGGGTCACCTGCTTGTAAGTGAAAACCGCTACCCACGGGCACCCCAGGTGGGAGTAGGGGAAGGGGGGAGAGAGCCACTCACTCGGCAAAACACAACGAAGCATTGCTTCACAGCCGGTTTTCTGTGAGGCCGTGGAATCACCCTAATCGAGCCGGCCCATACGTGCCAAAGCATGGCTCTCCTACAGACATTTGCATTATCGCTTACCTTAAATACGTCAGGCACTTCAAAGTTTTTTACGTCTACTGGTTCAGGCCATGCGATAAATCCACCATCATTTCCATCTACATCATTGCCTTCACCTTCACCAGGTGTGTCACTAGCCCTCATTTTATTTGATTTATGTTTTCGATGATGATTAGCTGTAAATGAATTCATCTTAATTATGTCTTGTCTCTTTTACGACTAAAGATTAAATAATTTTGAATGAGGTAGCAAAGTCCATGTTGATTATCAATTACTGTTTCAATACAAAGTGTTCAATCAAATGTGATTTACTTATTTTATTATGATCAAACTTCAGGGTATTAAATCGACGAGATTACCACGAAATAACTATGTATGCATATCAGACCTTTTGCCGGAAGAGACGGTTTTGCTTCAGCACAAACATCCATTAGCCCCCAGCAGGTCCTGGCCATGTATATGATCGAATCGAAACCACAATCAACTTCTTAGCTTAGCAATTATTCTACCAAAACTTTTAATAGTGTCTTTCTTAAATTTCGGTAGATTACATAAAAAATACTGTGTACTGTGGCATCGTGGGAATTCATTGGGGTAATTTAAAGCCCAGAAATTAACCTTTCAAATCAAATCAAATATAGTTTTATTTCGTCATACACGTTGGTTTACAAAAATAGTTGTTGACATCTCCTTTTAAGCATATAGATGCATGTGTCAGGAGATGCCGCTCTTTTGCAGCTTGATAGTGTATATTACATAAAATATGTAGTTTTACAAAAAATAAAACAATACAGTTTTCTAATCAACTATAACGTTTTAGACCCTGTTAATGATGTGAATGATATAATATTATCTACGTATTAACGGGAATTAACGCGATCACGAAAATTTATTACATACCTCTGAATTGCCTGACGTTTCGACCAGGTTGCACTGGCCGTGGTCACAGGCTGACTGGCTTAGCGGTGCACGCCCTCCGTCGTCGACATCGTGAGGTAGAAGGTTCTTCATCCACCTCCACTTTTTTGATATTTTTGATTTTTTCGTGATCGCGTTAATTCCCGTTAATACGTAGATAATATATCATGGAACGCGAAAGTTTAAAAGTTAGATGTGAATGATGTTTGAAAGTGTGTGCCCGAAGCTGTGTGAGTGTATGTGATGTAACGCGAATATCTTCTTGCTCCACCTGCTAGCCCTGCGAAGAAGTCTTGGGATTGGATCTGCCTATTTGTATAGACAGATCCACTAGCTTTAAGAAAGTTTCAAGTGCATTACTTTATGTACCTATATGATTGATATAAGATTTTCCACTTCATCGTAGGATAGCTTGTTTATCAGCAAGTATTTGCATTCTCGATACGGTTTAGTGTATATATCAATTCGCTTATTTAATTTATTATAAATAAGATGAACGTTTAATAGACAAAATACACAAAGGATGGATTATTCTATTCAACAATGGAAGCGACGGAGCGAAAATAATCAGATCTCCTGTTACAAAACAGTAGACATTGGTGCCGATTCTACTGTACACTCGACTAAACTAAAACCTGACTTAATTTCTTCATATGAAATCAACCTAGTGTTGTTCGTAATAAGGTCTATTTGTTACTAGCATCTATTTCTCAGCGCCGCTAAATTTCACTTAAACCTGTCAACGTATACTCAACTTTATTTCCACGCAGCGAGAGTCTTCATTTAACTTAGAAACAAGGTCTTATTTCAAATTGAAACAAGTAGGTAACATATATGTCGCTATCGAAATAAGCAATTTATTTGTCGACTAAAGTCTGATACGCTTAAATAAACTTTAACACCACGTAGCGAGCCATCTCTTCTGCTCTGTGTTTTTAGTAAGCGTCTTCGTAGGTGTAGATTAAAAACACGTCATCCTTGTTCGTTTTGAACAAGTTTTTATACGGCAATTATACAGCGTTTGAATAAATGAAGACTCGCGCTGCGTGGAAATAAAGTTGAGTATACGTTGACAGGCTTTAGTGAAATTAGAAGTAGTAAATTAACCTTTTTATGAAGAACACTAGGTTGATTTCATATGAAGAAATTAAGTCAGGTTTTAGTTTAGTCGAGTGTACAATAGAATCGGCACCATTAACTGAGTACAACATTATTAAAAAAAAATTAAACCCGAGAGTTTTGATACATTTTTAGGGAATATTGTCACATTCAGCGTTCGGCGCCGTTTAGTACGTGAAAGCGTGAATGTATCCGTTTCCCAAAAAGTTAGATAATTAGCGATACTAACGACCCTCAGAAGTTGTCGTCTTTGAGACTCTTTTGTGAACAATTTCGTACAGACTTTCGCCTATTTATGATTTATTCTTAATGGTGTTGCTTGTCAAAAGACTGATTTTACCAATTTTAGATATGAATAAAAAAAATAGATGAATTATTTTAATCAAGATTCTTATCCAAAAGATAATGAAAAATAAAAGAAACCTATTGTATTCAAATTGTAATGTTACCTACATAGAAATATTTTTTCACCATAGATTTTACTTCGTATACTTAAATAAAATATTCATACCTATGAACATCTAAACATTGTTAGAAAAGGTAATTTCAGAGTTTCAGGAAGTGATCAGCAAAAAAAAACTATAAAAAACATCAATAAAAACTGTCATACGCCAAATACTTAGTCAATTACTACTATGCGCCTACATTGTATAGCTATGTATGTAGTTTACAAGTAGCCTGAGTGACCTATAACCACATATACTGGTACAGTACTGCAAAATAACAGTCATCATCTTCCTGCCTTCTTGGCGCAATGTGTAACATTGCGAAAGGGGTTTTGGATAGTATCTTTTATGGCGCCAACTCTCCTTTTGAATGTAGTCGTTTTAAGACGAGAAAGAAGGTAAATTTGTATAAGAAAAAATAGGTAAAGAGTGAACCTAGAGTAAGAGATACCGCAATTCTCAGATGGGTAACGGGACTGAGATTGTACTGGATCTCATTTAAACATTTTTACTATTACAAAAAGGCTTGGTAAAGTATTTGAAGCTAGGCCAAAGTATCTATTATATCGACCGCCTACAATCAGCCCACATAATCCAAAATAACGAAATAAAACCATTTTCATATCTGTCATACATAAATCTTAATAACAACTCATTGAATATTTATCTTAACCCATTAAAACAAATTTTGTTTGTATAGTAACATACGCCATGTTGCCTGAATTATTGTGTGAAGTGTCAGTGATTTTTTCAACATTTCTCACGCTCTCTACGTTGCGTAAAGACGTTAAATTTATTGGTATTGGTATAGGGCTCTGTTCCCGCATCTAGACTCATTGACGTTAAATATAATTATGTACGTGTATGTTGTGACTTAGTAAAACCTTTTGCTTTTATGAACATCCTAAAGTTTTCGACGTATGTTAAAAGCACGATAAGATGCACGCTATAATAATGTATGAATAAACTAAGTATTCTAAAAATTGAGAATAAGTCCCTGCCTTGGACGTGCAAGTAACACTCCTAAAATACTACAAATCAGACGAGTCGTATCATAATAACTAATGAACGGGTACTTATTGAATATAACGGTGGATGTTATAAGAAAAATGTTCAAAACTTATCTTTTTCAAATCAGATCCTAAAAAAAGCCGTGTTCAAAAATTTTGCTTTTCAAAACTACCTGCAAGAAGTCAAACACATTATTAAGTTTTCTTAATTATTTCATGAATATTATATTACATTATATTATGAAAATTTCTTTGAGTTGAATGTTCAAAATCTTCATTACCGAGGTGTGATAATGATCCGTTACATTTTATTATTTAAATATTTGGACATGAAGACTGGCATCCTTTACCTAGTAAATTGTTTTAATTTATAATAGTAATGTATAATAGTCCCACGGGTTAGATAACCTGAAGCTAGACGTTTTGCTTTTCAGGTTTTGTAAGAATATTCCTTTAACAAAACCCTTTGCATTACATGTACGTTTTTATTCACTTCAATCTTTTAGAAAAAAAGGTAGGTAAGGTTATGATTAACGAAATTTAAATAAAACGAAATCAATTTTAAATTTTAAACGCCAAAAGCAGTGAATGTACTAAAACCGCAGAACCATGAGATAGCAATAGTTTTGCGGCAATTATAAGACCATTTGTCTATTACCTATTACAAAATGTGACAATATATGACTATAAATAATAATAAAATGTTCAAACTGGGATGCGTTTGCCCTTAATAATCACAGTCGTTATGCCTCATTTGTGTTTCAGATGATTTTCAACCATCCTTTTCGCCAATTTGGTCGGTGAGTATTCTTCGAGGTTGACACCGACAGTCAGGGACTAGGATGCGACTGCTTGGTCGTTTTTCCCTATCTTTTTCAAAGACACTGGGCAAACAGATGATTGTGTACCACTCAGCTTTAACTGCCTTTTGTTCTTCAAGTGAGATCGTGCAGACAGGACCCATCCGGGAGAAAAAAACGGAATCATTTTTTTGCCCACGTTTCTCGCCTACGTCAATTTTGTTTTTTTTTTATATATTATAGGGGGCAACCAAGCAGACGGGTCATCTAATAGTTTCTGTCACCTTCGAACACCCATACAAAAGACTGTTGCTTTATTTCCGGCATGTAACAATATATCCATGTTTCATCTCCTGTCACATGGTCATACACAGCATTTGAACGTCTGTGATCGTAATTTAACAACATTTTTTACACCAATCAACACAAGTCCGTTTTTGTTCTGGGGTGAGTTCATGAAGAATCCAGCGGCAACAAAGTTTTCTAACTTTTAAATGTTGATGTAATATTTGAATTTGGCTCATACTAATCCCCAAACGCCCTCGAATCTCCTCATAGGTGATACGCCGGATTTCTTCAATTAGTTGCCTGACAGTAGCCACATTTTCCTCAGTGATCGCAGTTGAGGGCTGACCTTCACGAATTTGATCATGGAGAGAAACACGGCCACGATCAAATTCTGCGCACCAACGCCTTACGGTGCTCAAATGAGGTGCTTCCATCTCAAAAGCATTTTTAAGACGAGCAGTGCAGTCTTGCAAAGTAAGTGAACTTTTACAATCATAAAAAATCATCGCCCTAAAATCTTTTCGCGTTCATTCCAATTTTGCTACGGACGACGAACTTCAACGTGTGACAAAAAACAATTGACACGCGATTTCCCGCCAATTTTTTTTAAATCAATGATTGAGGTTCGTTTGTTTAAATAAATATAATATTCGAAATTCAAACATTTATAAGCGGAGGGAGCGCAGAACTTTCAGTGTGCCCTATGTACAATGTAGATACATAATTATGTATGTATGACGTAAATTTAATACGGAATAACCCGACCTTTCAATGCGGGTAACAATGGTTAGCTTTTTGAGCAGTATTAAAATCACAATCATTGTTACATTAGATATTGTTATCTGTTGTATGCATGGCTTGTTACTGGTTACAAACTCAATAAGTAGATACTGATAAAGGACTGGCCATATAGTCCCATTTATTTTTTAGAACCTGTTTATTTTGAAACGACAATCGTTAAATTTTCTTTTGAAATTTAGAACAGACCTTTTTTCAAGTCATATGCATGGATGCTTTGGAATCATCGAGTTTTGAATACATTTACCAGTTATCACTGTCATTATTGACTGTAATTGTTGCTGATATTCAGTTTCTTTCGATTAATATTTAGAAGGTACTTTTTTGGTTTTACATAGTCTTTTGATTTGACTATAACTGTTTGGTACACTATAACAACGTGAACGAAACTTGGGTAAGCTTTAACGTCGAATTTTGATGTTGGTTTGATTTTACTTGTGTTTATCATTTTTATTTGCATCTTTTTATATTTCGCGTCAGTGGGCAGCACATTATCAGTCTTTGATTTGTCAGCCATAATACAAATGTGGGTAGTTGGGCGAGGAGACCAGGATGTGTTAATCACTAAAATACTTTGAAATATAATCGACACTCGTTTAATCAATCACCATATCAATCTTCAACACTCTTAATTATAAGGGATTACACTGATCTGATCGGATTTTAAAACATTCCACCAGAATACGTGGGTGCGTGCGCACTCTCTCATAACTCGATTCAGAATGGCCGCCTTCCCAGCGCTCGGTGTTATGTCGTCTGTCAACCGTCAATCGTTCGTTCACAAAAATACCTTCTAAATAAATGTATGCGCCGTCATATTTTTTTTTTCACAGCTCTTATTATTGACTTCTTGTTTCGTCTTATGGGCCTATATAGCGTGTTACAGAGAGGTGTGGTTGAGTAAAATTTAAACACAATTTCAAGTTTTACTTTCACGTGGAGCTTTCGGTTTAGAGCTTCTTTGCTATTTTCAATGCCTAATAAATCTGTTTAATATATAATTAAGGACCTTCCATTCTTTTCTCTTTAAAAAAATGGGGTGTGGCGGCAGGACTGTGAAAAACACTTTACTACCAATTCTCATACCTACCAAGTATACAAAAACATAAATTATTAAAATCGATCGAGCTGTTTCGGAGGAGTTCGACCACAAACACCCTGACACGAGATTTTTATATATTAGATAGTATATAAGTTTGTAGTATATTTAGTTGCAATATAAAGTTCGTTACGTAAGCTTATTTTCAATAAGTAAACAATTTTAGGAGGTTTGGTTGAAACCAGTCACATAAGCCTACAGGCGATTTGTTTTTGTCATAGTGTAGGCAACTTTTAAAATATGTTTTACAAACTGCTGAAATCGGTAACAGATATAAATAGCTTTCAAGTGTATTTGCTTCTCATATTATTATTCTGGATATTTAAAAAGTCTATATTAATGCTATTCATCTATTTTTATGTTTGATATATTGCGCGCTGAATGCCAACAATTTATAAAGGAAAAAAACGCCAAAGTTCTCGTTTACATTAAAACTTTTATTTTTCTTTAAAAAGGAATATAGGTTCGAATTAAGTTCCATCATATATTATTATGTAGGTACCGAAATTGTGGACCGAAACTCGACGTGGGAACGGATATATGCGTAACTTTGGAGTTATAGAATACTTTTGTTTACATTTTATATCAATTTCTTTATATTTCTACCTATGTATTTAACCATCACGGAACTCTTCCTCAGACGTAAAGTTAAGCGCTTTTTAGAAAACATATATCACGTAGCTGTATGATAAAAGTTTGATAAGAAGTATAACGGTTATTAGATCTTGCTTGATACAGGCACTTATTTTTTTAGCGCCTACAGTATAATTATGCGATGTATGAATAAAATACTATAGTTTGTAAACTCATAGGTGGTTAAGTAACTGAAAGAGATGACAATATTACTTCATGCACATTATTACAGAAAAAAAACAGAAATAAATAAAATTCTATAAGTTGAAGATGCAGTAAAAATGATGACGTCATTGGCGAGTAATAATATGCGTTTATCCTTGTTAATATATTCAGAGTACACATGGTATTGTATTAACATACAAAAACATCCAAACTATTAACTAAAATAACGATATGGAAGCTCCTTTTTATTATTAGTACAGCGGATGGAACTAAACCGATTGTATTCAGTTAGCATAATGAGGCTTCTGGCGTAGGTCATGGACAGATTAACACAACATAGTCGATATGAAGAAGATATATAATATATATATATGTGTTTTCAATTTAAATTAAGATTAATGTTAATAGCATAATCATATAATTTAATAAAGTATATTGTGTTTCATGCTGTATAACGGCCAAATATGTGGAACCTGTAATACCATACATATAATACCATATATATATATATATATATATGGAATCAGGCTCTCGAATAAGTACAGGACCCGTCTGATGGTAGACTGTCACTTTTGTCTATGCTAATACTACTAATTTACCCAGCAGCTGCACTTCTCACAAAAAATGGCATAGAAAACGAAATAGAAAATAAAATAACAAAATATTAGTTCAAATAATAAATTGCGACTCATGGCAATGGATTTGGGATGGCTCAGCTAAATACCAACTTGAAGCTCTGGAATCTGTTGACTGAAGAGCCTCTAAACTTATTAACGACGATGTGCAAACACAAGTTTGACAAACTACAAACTCTTAAGCATCGTCGTAAAGTCGCCTGCTTATGAGCGTTTTATAGGATTCACTTTGTTGAGCGTGCGACAGCTCGCTTCGAATTAATTGAACCCTCACCATTTCCTCCTCGGACTACTAAAAGCGTCTGATTTACCCTTTTTAAGGTGGCGGCAACATAGTTGCCACCACGTATTTAATGAAGTCGTTTTAGTAGTCCGTTCTATCCCTTCATTGTCGAAACACAAAAAGTCGAGCTAACCGCTTTTACAGCTCCTTCTTGGTTCGAGTCGCCAAAATCTGTAATAAACTAGACAATAATACTACTATACTTGTTAACCTCTTATTAATGAACTATATTCATGAAACGTTCAAGAGTAGAGTGTATAGGTTTTTCTTGGATACGTGTACCGTCTTCGTCTCCATTGTCACTTTTCATCATATTAGTTGAAAAACAAGCGGCTATTCCAATATGAGTATTGGAATAGCCGCTTGTCTTTCAATTTAAAAAAAACATCAAGCATGCTATTAGAGAGAGATTGTTTAACCTACTTATATTGGACCCCTCACGGTTGAATATCTGTAAACATATGAATGCCGTCACTAGAATATCGATTCAACTCATAGGAGGAGTCTTTTACAGTTTACCGGATACGTTTCCAGACATTTCCGAAGCTGCTCAATCGACGATCTTGAGATGGCATCAATGAGGCAGTCTTGAAATAAATCATAACTGTATTTCTATTACAGTGTAGTGATTTATTATAGCCAGTTTAAACTATTTAAGGGAACAAATTACCCAATATATTTTAAGAGGTTTTAGGTGTTAACAACATTCGTGTTGAAAAACAAATCATCCTATTTAGTTCAAATCCAATAAACCCCATCGGTGTTGGTTTAGTTCTATCAACAAGTAAGTAAATAAATCTGTTTAGTGCGGTTTCTATTTCTGTTTTTCTCAAAACATGCTATTTATATTGTTTTTATACGTTTTTCGTCAAACTTTTACAACTACTACTAAAACTTTACAAAAAAAACTATACTGTAATTTTACAGTATAGTTTTTTTACTTACATTTGTAAGATATAGTAGGTAGTTTTCTTTTCTTAGGAGGAAAGTCCAGCACTAATTATTTACTGATTTGTGTTAGTATCTTTAAAGTCTTTTGTGTATTAGTGTGTGTTCAAAGATATTACTTTCTTACCATAAATCCTACGAGTAATCGCTGAAACACGAGAACTTCCCTCATTCAGTATTTGGTTATTTTATTCAATATGTTTTTAAGCTTAATTTAGAAATTTTTGAATTGTTCATGTGACAACTGTGTACTGTGTAGTCACTTATTTGTTAAATTTCCTATGTTGCTTGGCAGTTCTGAATATGTCATGCTCGCCTAGAAATCCTATCGATGGTGGCGTATGTGTCGGGTCGTTCGGCTCCCTTCAATATGGTTCATCTGTGTGATGTATCTGTATGCTGGCGTGTGCGTCATGCTCGTGAACGGGTGCCGTTGTCGGAGCTGGTCATCTCTGGACTGCTATTACTTAAATATGTATAGTAGTAATTAGCGCGTCTATTTATATTTTAGAATAAAAGGTATGTTACATTGTCCTCACTTTTCATTTACGCTCATAAGCAATGTAACCAGAAATTTATTTATATATACATATACATAACGGTGTTGAGCGGTAATACATTACCGGAGTTCACAATACACACAGTATTTCTTGTAGCTATGTACTTGAGCATATTTGAAAGAGCTTTTTCCAAGATATTTTATAAGAATGGTTATTCCACTCTGGTAGATTAGGTTTACGACCGACCTCAGCGGATTGGAATAAATGAAAATGTTTTCAATCAATTGATTATGAAATACCATTGATGATATTATTATTTCGTTATTGAAATTCACTTGAAAAAATAAGTATTTATTCTGATGATTGTTCGTAGTTTAAGGCTCAAAGGACACATAAAAACCTGATATGTTTCTTATTATAAAAGTGTAAAAATCAATATTTTGTCCTCAATCTTACTAATATTATAAAGGTGAAAGTTTGTGAGGATGGGTGATTGAATGGATGTTTCTTACTCTTTCACGCAAAAAAAGGATGTGAATTAAATTTGGAACAGAGATAGATTATAGTCTGCAGTAGCATACAGGCTACTTTATCTCGGAAAAATGTACGGTTGAAATCAATAAATTTCACCAAAATTGCCACGACAACGAAGTCGCAGACAACAGGTAGTAATCCATATTTATATTGTTTACTAACTTAAAAGTGAGTTTATATGGCCTCATGCAAAACTTAAGAAATTATCCTGAAAAAAGAGAGTTAAAATAATAATAATAATAAAACTGGCAACACTGTAATATGGCAGTCGTAAAATTTTAACCTCTTATCCAATATTTTTATTTCTCTGTATTTACAAATCCAATTAAATATATTTTCAATAGTATTTATAAAAATTAATACCATAAATAAATATTCATATGAAAAGGAGGTTTTAAATATGTAAAAAACCAAAAATATATGAGTACGACATGACGTTTATAACGTCATGTCTAATATAATTGAAATCATGGATAAACGATGGAGCCATTGAATTAAAAGAAGAAGAATATGACTGCTAATGTTAACAAGATCCAGAGCAAGGACTGCACCCTTACCATCCCCGGACTCGTCGCTCAGCTCCGCCGCCCGGCCCCCGGAAACGGCATCAAGCATACCGGCCGCTGTGGATGCGTCGAGCTCAACATCGAGTGACGAGTTTTTCTCTCCGCCGACGTCGCCAACACCTGTACGTCGGCAGGGGAGAGGCCGGCCACCGACCTGCTTGGGACCCCGAGGCCCACCGGCTTCGAATAGGGCCCCCGCTACCGGTGGTAATGTGCATCGCATGAAATGGACATCCTCGATAAACGAGAACGTCATGCGAGCATATTTTGTGGTTACAGAGGGAGGAACTCACCTTACGAAACGAAATAAAGCGCTAGTGTGTGCCAGAAAATGATACCGCTACTCGATCAAAGCTTGCTGCTCCGGCGTGGCAGTGCAGGATTGAACGTCGTATCGCTGAGGTGAGGGCACTCACTGGCAAGCTTATCTGTTTCAGATCGGGTAACACGCGCCCGAGAGTAATGCGTTTTGTGAACCGGGCTTTTTCGGGAACTGATATCAGTTCCTGTAATTATGCAGCGCGAGTCACAGAGCGCATTGACTTTCTGAAACAGAAAGTTTATGCATGGGCAAACCGTATACGAAGGTACAAAAAACGAGTGGACCGATATACTCAGAATCGTTCCTTCCAAAGGGATGAGAGGTGGATTTATAGAAAGTGGGAGCAGCCTGGTTTAGTGAGTGACACACATCTCCCAGATGCTGAAATTACGAATACATTTTGGCGTGACATCTGGGCGATGCCTGTCACTCACACAGAGGTTGATTGGATGCGAGATGTCGAACGTTCGTGTGAGTCGATTGATACCATGGAGCCAATAACAATATCGAATACTGATATAGCTTATGCAGTTCGTTCGCTGCCGAACTGGAAATCAGCGGGACCGGACGGACTGCATAACTTTTGGTTAAAGTGGCTCCGTAGCTCAGACGTACGATCGGCATCTCAATTGCAATCATGCTTAGAATCAGGTTCGCTTCCGATTTTTATGACCACAGGCGTAACTCACCTGCTCTTTAAGTCTGGTAGTGCCACGGATCCCAAAAATTATAGACCTATAACGTATTTACCCACACTTTATAAATTACTTACGTCTATTCTGAGAGTGAAGATAACATCTCATATAACTAACAATACTATTATGGCTTACTCTCAGAATGGATGTAAAAGTGGGGCCCGTGGCACTAAAGAGCTCCTTATTATTGACACGACCATTAACCAACTAGTTCGTCGTAATCGAAAGGATTTGGCGACATGTTGGATAGATTACAAAAAAGCCTATGACTCTGTACCGCGTGGCTCTTGAGAGTGATGGAGTTGTACAAGGTACATAAAACTCTATGCACTTTCTTGAAGGCATGTATGCGGCAATGGGGAACGGTACTCTACTATCCAGGATGTCGGCGGTCTCAGGGTTACGGTGAGTATATTAAGATCAGGCGGGGTATATTTGAGGATGACAGTTTGAGTCCCTTGTGGTTTTGCTTAGCTTTGAATCCTCTCAGCACTTTACTGGAGCGTTCAGGGCTAGGCTATCGTTTACGGAAAGAAGGTCAGGTTATATCCCATCTCCTTTTCATGGATGATTTGAAACTGTTTGCCTGCAACAATTTCCAATTGACACCTTTAGTAAATGTATCAGGATGGAATTTGGAGTGGATAAATGTGCAGTCATGCATGTAAAAAGAGGCAGGATTGTGGAATCTGAGGGGATGGAACTCTCAGATTCCACACACCTTTGATGTCTTTCCGCTAACGAAACTTACAAGTATCTAGGTATGACACAGGCGTTAGTTGTAAATGAATTGACTATGAAGCAATCGTTACAGAAACGTTTTGTCAGGTGGTAATAAGGTGGCCTATAATGATTGGGTCATACCAGTCCTAACCTACTCCTTTGGCGTACTTAGATCGACTCAGACTGAACTAGATGCCCTGGATAGAAGAGTTCGTACACTGCTTACCGCGTACCGAATGCACCATCCACGTTCATCGGTCATGAGATTGTATATCCCGCGGAAATGTGGGGGTCGTGGTTTTTTAAATGCCAAGACCCTCCATAACCGCGAGGTATGCAACCTGAGAAATTACTTTCTCTCCGTTGACCTGGATGTGTATCGGGATGTGGTGGCAGTTGACAACGGACTCACTCCGCTTGCTCTAGGAAAAGAGAACTGGCGCAAACCAGCAGTACTTACTATTATAGACCGCAGGGAGATATGGAAGAGCAAGGCGTTGCATGGACGTTTTTATCTCTCTTAAAAGCCGAAAAAGATAAAGAAATAAAATATTTGGACCTAGCCCACGAGATTGTCGACATGTGGGATGTGGATTCAGCAATCATTGTGCCGATAGTCATTTCGGCCCACGAGTTAATTGCTAAGAGCCTCGACCAACACCTTCAGAGGCTCACGTTAGGCAGCTGGATTAAGAGCCTGATGCAGAAGGCAGTCCTCCTTAATACGGCACGCATAGGAGGTTTCTATCTCTGGAACCCTAACCACCGGTAGCTTAGTCCCTGTACCCGATACCGGTGGGACATTTTTTATATTTTTAAATATATTTGTTTTTATTTTTTTATAGTGAATGTATTTAAAAATGTAATTTATATTTATATTAAGTAAATAAAGAGAATAATAATAATAATAACTCCAGACATCTCACACACGGCCGTCTGATCCCAAACTAGGCAAAGCCTGTACTATGGTAACCAGACTGCTGATAAACATACTTATATATTTCTAAATACATACATATTATAAATAAATTACACCCAGACACAGACCAAATGATCGTGCTCATCACACAATTATTTGTCCTGGGTGGGAATCGAACCCACGACCTCTGGCTTAGTAGTCAGGGTCACTAACCACTAGACCAACAGGCCAGTCAAAAAAAAAACTATTGTATAGTTACAAGCGATCTTAGTGCTGTGTAGTAAAACCTTGCTCTTGTGTAGAGTACATGTAACTATGGAAATTCCTTCTACTTGAGGGATATTTTTTTATGAATATAACGCTGGCAATAGCTTTATAACGGTACAACAAGGATGTTCTTTGGAGAATTTAAAACAATACCGAAGTTTGAATCATTTTAAAAATATAATAGGATATTGTTTTCTCGATACAAAACAATAATGAAAGTAAAAGTAACTTCCAAAACGACTTGTTAAAATGATTAAGAAAAGAGAATTTGTATTTTTGTCATTATTAGCATCTTAAATAGAGCTATAGAAGATTACTATATTTTTAATTCTTTAATGAAGCTGTTCCTATCATCACATCATACAAGATGTCTACTTTCATCAATTCTGATATTATTTAAATTTTTCATTAAAACCAGCTAACCACATACTTTTGAATATTATAGGAATATACATAATATTTTGTTTTCAATGTTAAATACTCTCACCGGACCACCGGAGTGTTGTATTTCAAATTAATGAATGGTAAAATGCCTAAGGTTTGTGCTCGAGTCTGTATGACTCATGTCAAAGGTACGGCAATTAATACGTCGGTTTTCAAAATGTTAAAGAGTTGATTTGAATAAGTAATATTTCTTATTACTCATTTCAAGGATAATTTGGATGAATAAGCCAACTACAGGCCCTTGACCCTAATCCTAACTAACTTAAAAATGCGTCCTAACTAATATAAAAGTCAGTTTAAAAGAATGGCCTGTTGGTCTAGTGATCCAGACTGCAGCCAGAGGTCGTGGGTTCGATTCCCACCAAACACAAATAATTGTGTGATGAGCATGATCATTTGTTCAGTGTCTGGGTGTAATTTATCTATATCTGTATGTATTTAGAAATATATAACTATGTTTACAAGCAGTCTGGTTACCATAGTACAGGCTCTGCGTAGTTTGGGATCAGACGGCCGTGTGTGAGACGAGTACTTTGACACACAAAGTATTATTGACGTAAGAACGTCTTATAAATCGATGAACGCCGGCTTCACGCACGAAAAAGCATGACTCATTGTCACGATCCACCTGAGCCGAGCGTGCAAGCGAGAGCGCGGAACAAGCGATAGAGAGGCACGATCGGCCTAAGCGTTCGGCTTGTGACGCATCTATCTCTCTTCCACTGTTTTCTTATGACGTTATCACGTAAAATTATCGTCCGACTTTACAAACCGACTTTATAGACAACCAATTTTTTTATGTGTCAAAGTTAGTTTGTTTGTTACGCTTTTACTTGTTCATTACTTAACCGATCATCATGGAATCTTGCATACTCGATGCCAGGGACAAAGGGTATCTTTCATTCAGAAAAAAAAACGACTGTCCCCTGGGGATAGACAAAATAACGAGTGAAACCGCGGGCGATAGCTAAAGATGCAAACAAAATGAAGCGATGAAAATGAAATATGAATGCAATCACCATGAACCTGTTTATAACATTAAAAAACTGCGTTTCAATACGGTGGATGCTTAAGATATGACTTACCTGATTCCACAGCTGAGGTAAGAAAAAACACGAGCAAACTCAAAACAATAAACTTCATCGCGTCTTGACTCGTTCCAATTACATTTTCAGAGCAATTTTATGTACTTATATAGGTGCCGCATAGCCTCTAATTGTGCCTCATTATGAACTCTACTATATGATAAGAAGTCTGTTAAATTGTAATTATTGAAAATGATGTTTACTTCAAAAGAAAACGCTAAAGTAAATGTGGAGATAATTGTAGTTCTTGGTCATTGAACGATGTCTCTTCATTTGTCTATGCTCAAAATCACAATCAATCTTGGTCTTTGTTGGGATATATTGAAAGCAAAAATACCAGATTAAATAAATAATACAGAACTTGAACTACATTCTTCTGACCAAATTAGTTCGAAGAGAATATGGTATTTACTTTGAGACATAGTATCCTTTCGAATATGCGCTTTTCTGCAAGATTATAAACCGTAAAAACAAAAGCGTGTCTGGGAGATAGGATGAGTCTAAAAAGTTATGAAGAATAGTGACTCTCGATAACATTTTTAGGGTTTTGTTCCTCAAAAGAAACCCTTATTGAATAACTTTCTAGTCCGCCTGTCCTTTTGTGTTTTACCCTTTTCCCTTTACCGTTTTACCCTTTTTCAAAACGAATATTTTTGTGATTAGAAACTTATATGTTGCCGTTGGAACGTTGACTATGACGTAAATCGGTGAATGGGAGAGTATTTCTAGAACTGCAGAGTTAAGATTGTCTTTCGATAAAAACGGGCAAAAATCTTTGAGAATTGATTCCCGAGATGGGCGTACTATCTATATACACGTTCGTTTACTTTCGAAGCCCTCGGTGCGCAAGCAGACTTGCACTTATCCGGTTTTTTTCCTATATTGAAGTTATTCCTATCACTACATATTATAAAACAAAGTCCCCCGCCGCGTCTGTCTGTCTGTTCGCAAGAAACTGAAAAACTACTGACCAGATTTTCATGCGGTTCACCAATAGACAGAGTGATTCACGAGAAAGGCTTAGGTATATCATTTGTTAACGTTTTGTGTAAATTGGTTGAAATAAGATGATGATTGTTGAAGATGTCTACACGTGCGAAGCCGGGGCGGGTTGCTAGTATGCTCATATTATTAAGTGTACTAATATGAGCATCTCAACGATTATGGTGATTGTAGTGTATATGCATTGTCTCGTGCACGTACAGTAATAAAAAATAGTTAT
This sequence comes from Callimorpha dominula, assembly GCA_949752705.1. Taxonomy (NCBI): domain Eukaryota; kingdom Metazoa; phylum Arthropoda; class Insecta; order Lepidoptera; family Erebidae; genus Callimorpha; species Callimorpha dominula. The sequence goes on from OX457007.1 coordinate 15,587,832, forward strand.
AATTTTTTTCTGGTGGTAAAATTTATAATTTCTATATGTATGCTTTTCTCGTGATTTCTTATAGTAAACGTTGTTACCGGCCATAGAATCATATACTGTGTATATTTTGTAGTTGTAGATCTAGTTTTTTATTATAATCTTCTTCTTAATCCTCTCTCTTATAAATTCGATAGTGATAATCTATAATACTTAAAATGAGGTTTACAATGAGGTCGCGAGTAAAAAAAACTTTCTATAAATTTGTTTCGTAAGCATAAAATATAATATTTTTTAAAAACAAAACACTTAAAAAGAAAACTAGATTCATTTCCCTTTAATATGATGCTAATATATTGATATATAATTATTTCTCAGTTGTAAGATATTCATTTTTGTGATAACTTAAACGCCAGACAGACTGGCGCCGTAACGCGTTACGTAACGAAGCGATTTACCCTCCCGAAAGAAGTTATCACTTCAAATTAAATTATAATATTTACAATCACATATTATTATGCAAGGTATTTATTAAAAACTGTAATTGCATACAGAATATGCCGCGAAAGTTAATTGAATATTAAACATTAATATTTAAAAATATTTACTCATCCGAGTTGCGCATTTTTCCACTATAGAACCGTATGTTTGTAAATTTCCAATAGCTCTTCAGCAAGCTATCCGTGTTTGTACTACGCTTGAGCATTGAACCATGTATGTCTGTCACATTACACTAACACTAATGATCCGCAAATGTAGCGGTCACAAACAAACAGTATTGTTTACATTATTTGGATAGAAATACCGTAGTATTTTGATTATAACGGACTTCCTAAAATTGTATGTATATTTACTCTGAACTACACTATTCAGTAACAATGATATGTCAATATGGGACTGTAAAACAGGTAAACAGGAATAGGTTTTTCCTCGGCAAATTTTCGTAGTTTATTTTTGTGTATTTTTCTGTAAATGCGAAAATAATTCGTACTCTAGAGCTAATCTTCTTTATATATTATGTTTTCTTTAATATTATTTAGGCTTACGAAGATCGTTTGCAATTAGACAGTATAATCTTTACTACTACTCACAACTACTACGCTTGTTGATGATAATGATTAAGAAAGTCTACTTTTTTGCAAATCACAGTACATGTAATATAATAAAGTTTTGAAAGACTATCTGAGCACCATAACACGCTGATAAACATGAAAAAAGGTGTGAAAATAGTCACGGACATTCAATTATTAGTGATGGTTAATGATTAGCTAAGGGAAACAAATTTATAAGAGAAAGTAGAAATAGTTTCAACTATGTACAAACGTTTTTCGATCTGATAAACTCTACTGTTATTTTTTATGAACTTGCTTGTCATTATAAAAACCAGCCATGCATATGATAATATCACGTACAATAAAGTAATGCATTTACTCTCCAAAAGATTTGCATATACTACATTGACGTTTCAGTAACAAAAGTATATTTCGTGTGTATTTTAACCCGTGTATGCGGATATCCCTAATGAAATTACAGTGTTGGTATATCTCATAAATTACGGCGTGAATGTGATACGGGGATTACCGTGACATATAACGCATACTCTAGTAAATCTTTTAAAAGGGATAACCCCAATCCATTCGTAGGAATAAATGATTTCCTACCATAATAAAATTTGAGTATCCCTATTTTACACAGCTTCGGCGTAGGAAGTGAAATTTTATTTGCCTGTTTTTGTTTTAAGATTGGTATGGAGCTCACAGAAATAACACAGAAGTAGGGCTTATGTTACTTAAATTAAAAATAAAATAAAATTAAACACATGGCAACTACTTTAGGAAACGCTCTTGTGCATAATGCTTAAGTATACATAATTACATTTATTATACAACCTTAATCATTTGTCGCGAGAGTTGCTATTAATTAAAACGACTTGTACAAGGTACGACTCATTAATTAATCTATAATAAGTACAAGATCAAAAAGAAAACAAATCTAAAACAGTTCGAAGTTAGAACTCACAATTATCATTAACCTCAGAAACTCCTTGTAAAAGTAAGTTGGTTTTTTAGAAGATGGTGATTGATGATGTAGCAACGACTAATAAAACAAACAACCGTTGACGTTGCAACCACAGATACGAGAAATAAAATTAACTTTATCGCCTGTGTATTGAAGTCAGAGCAAATACAATTTAGTTGTTCTGCAGTTTTGACGCACAGTGGCTGAGTTTAAAAATAAATTATAGTGCGATGTGTATTTTCTTAAATTTACATTATAGATCAATATAATGTGATGTGACTGTATTCACAGTGAAGTAAAGAAACTATAATTCACGAAAGTAATGACCGGGTTACCAGCTAAAAATAAGGCCCAAAAATCTCACTTGTTAGTAGACAAACGTAATAAGTAATCGTAGTAAGATCGCAACGTACCTGTTAAATAGAGTCTGTACATATATTGCCTCCCTCTTTTAGCTAAAGTAAGTGCTATAAGATAGTGATGTATTATGATTATTTATGATAGAAAAAAAAACGAATTCATTCACAAGATAATATTATTATGCCTTCGTGTCAAAAATAAAATAATAAAGATTTTATGGGAAAAATGTGTACCTATAATATAAATAGTTTAAATCTACGGATTGAATATCACGATGCCTTTACTAAAAAACCCGTTCTACGGTCAAAACAGGCAATAATATTAACCATTGTACCTAGTGACAAAATAATTATGTATAAACCAAAAAATGATGGATCGAGTTTGTTTAGGCTTTCTGTTAACTTCGTTGGAATAACCAAGGTCTCTACAAAAGAACGTCGGAATGACACAAGGTCAAAAGTTTACAGTAAGTAAAGTAAGAAGTGTAAAGTTCCAGATGAAAATACCACGTCTAATTCCCTCCCAGTACAAACACTTTTATGTATGAATTGGTCTGGATTTGTATCTACATAATTCATATATTCACAAAAAATGTTAAAGTATGTCTATCTATGTTTAAGAACCATCGTACAACTCACGGGCCCTTACTTAAAGTGTGTGAAATTAATGTAATGAAAGGTTCGTAACACTTCATTTTTTTAACTTATTTTATGAGATAACCCTAAAGTTGGCACCACTGTGTATTCCCGTCCCGAACGGTAGTACCTGAGTTTTAGGAAATGCTTTCTCAACACAGAGAATAGACGGTGTCTCTTATCTACGTTACTTCACAATCGCGCTTATCTGTGACACAGAAGGGTCGCACTTTGATATTACTGATACACTTAAACTATTTACTTCTTACGTTCTTCTAGCTCTTTTAAAGTGTAAATAAGCCATTGGTCATTTTGATTCTAAGACGCCTTATCCTAAATTAAATTCTCTTCACTAATAATTGATTTTTAAAAGTATTTATTTACGACCCAGACTTTCCAACTAACACCTAAGGTATCAAAATCAGTGAAGCGGCGTATTCATACGTAACACATTCAAATAAATAAGGTGTTTACGTGGAAAATCACAGATGGCGTTACGGTCCATAGTATACAGGTAATCGCAGATCCCCTGTAATCTCACTTTAACGGGGAGATTACGCGTCATTGCGTGTTGACGCGAATTCAACGTAGTTAGATTTATAAATTTACTAAACACCCAAGTATATTGGATAGACTGAAATCCATCAACTTAGTATTTACTTTAAAATAGCTCAAAGCAAAGCTGACTGGTCTGCCTAATGATAAACAGTCAACCGTTCATATAAACACTAGCAACATGAGTATTAACCCTTGTGTTTTACCAGCCCTATCTTCAAGAAAGCTATAGCCTATATATATACGCTTTTAATATTGTCTAACAGGGGGAGGTCCTCCTTTAATCGAACAGAATCTGCTGGGTTCTATATTTATAAATGTTGCTTTCCTACAATGTCTTTTAAATATATAAGAATCAAGGTTAATAGAATTCGCACGGATGATGGTGCAGCATATTTCAAAAGTATAACTCACCAACTGCTGCTATGTCGAGTGTTGCAGGTTCAAATTCCACATGCTATAAATGTGTGTGATATAGGAATAGAAATTGTTCTTGGTTGGACTAACATTTTACTGTTTTATATCCTATTGTTTTACTATTTATGGCAGGAGGGTTTTTTAATTGTGATATACAAGCGGACCCGACAGACGTTGTGCTGCCGCAACGTAAAAAATATTATTCCTGGAACCCTGTCGCAGCGCCATCTACCGGGTAGCATTGTAAATCTATACCATTCTCAAATCCACCAGAAGATCCACAAAAAAATCATTAAAATCGGCCCAGCCGTTTAGGAGGAGTTTAGGAACTGTTCATACACACGCATAGAAGATTTTTTTTTTTTAAAAGACTACTAGTAACGTGGGTCAAACATTACTAGTATTCTTGTTAACCCCTCCAGCTAAGCTAAATGCTTGTGTTAGGAGTGGGTTCACGACGGTAGTGCACTGGGTGGGGTTCGAACCCGCAACCACTTGATCGCAAGTCCGACGCCTTAGCCATTACGCTACCGCCGCTTGTATATATATATATATATATATATATATATATATATATAAATATACATACGCATAACTCAGTGATAGGTGCAATCTTGTAACTTTGTCTTACACAAAGGTCAACCCCAAAACCGTTCTCGACACCAATTCCAGAAAATAAGATAGCTCAGCCAATTTATCTCCCTAAGGCTAATTGTACATTAAAGTACCTGTAATTATTTTATGAACACATTATATAGAGAGCATCCCTTGGTGGATTGTGTTATAGTTAGTTTTAAATACAAAATTAAAAGATTTGAAGCTAAATAAAATACGTTAAACCCAAAAAAAAAAGATGAGTCGTGATCCCTGTTAACATGATTATATTAAGCTTCGTACTCGACACATCTTAAGCATGACTTCGTACGTAGCTGCACTTGTTACGCAAGAGCACTTGTTACAGTAAATTAAATTCTATAGGACGATTGTACTCACAATAATGTACAGCTGTTATAAACACCAGAACACGAGCTGCAACGTCACATAGGACGCCCGTATGTTTCCTCCTTAGTAAACCGTCGAATGCAGCCGTGGAGTTGTATTAAGTATATTTCTATAGTACTATAACGCTGAGTGAACCAGATATGGTAGTATATTTTATGTTTACATCTCACAAACATCTTTAAGTATAAAATGAAAACCTATGTAGTAGTACGTGCAACAACAAAACGCTGACAAGAAACTCATCAGTATGAAAACATTGGCACAATGAAGCAAAAGTTAGTAGAATATTCTTTGAAAACTTCTGAAGATTCGGAATAAAACATTTTTACATTTCCAACAAACTGTGTTCTGGGAGAATATTTTTAAAACTCCCTTCACATGCACACTTTGAAATTTTTTGTTTGTGAGTAGTTGGTACTTCATTTTATTAAATTATTTTTGCCAAGCTTATTTTACCATTTAATCCGCATTATTAACAAATTCAAGTTATTTATTCGCTTTAAATAGGGTTTGCATAACGTGGTAATTCAAGTGTGATGTAAGGCGAACAGGCCCATTTAGCCATAAAAATAGCATGCAAATTTAACATATTATTAAAATAACTTCAGTTCATTATATTATGTCATTATGAATAAGTCAGTTCATCAGTTTTATGTATTGATCATGATTTGCTTTTTATTCATCATACCTACTACCATTAAAAAATTCTTTGACTTAATAAAAGGTATTAATAAAATTAACTAATCTTTCAGAGCTTCGATAAACTTATTTAAAGGTAGTTCGTTCTTTACATGAAATTAAGTGAAGATATTAACTGAAACGAAAATAAGCGAAAATAAATAATTCCTTCACAAGTTAATACATATTTTTACGCATAGGTTTGTAATTAAATCACATCAAAAAACCTTTTTGGATTTAAAGTTTGAGGAGACGACTTCTTGATTTACTTAGGTACGGACCTATTTATTCTTAAACCTGTTAAGAACAATAAGCCATCTCAAGCCCTTCCTTGAAAAAAACTAACTGAAACTGTCGCATACAGTTTTTTAATAATTTTGTGGTTACTATGCCGCAAACTTAATTGACAATAATTTTCTGCATGAAGTTTATTATCTAAAATTAAATTAAAGGGAAATTATTTGTAATATAAAATGAATTCAGAACTCCAGTTGGTTGTAACTAGAACTATCTTAACATTATTAATCTTGTCAGCCCATATTTTTAACACACTATACTTAATTTACTCCAAATAATATTATCAAATAGAGGGAACAGGGTTTTGAACCCTTTTCAAACTATACGCAATAATTTATTACAAAAGGCTGTTCCTTTTTCTTGGGTTATATGTGAATTTTTATATATTTTATATTGTATAGCACTACGTACTCCTAAAATACTTACGTATATCAAGTTTTGTCACTTGCAAACTAGATATCATAATATTGTGATTTGAACTCATATCAATAAACTATATTATATAAGTAGTATTAAAAAATATGGAGGCAAGGAATCGTTTGTTCGATTTTAAAATTAATTTAAAAAAAATGGCGGGCTTCTCTCGTTATGACATTCGTGTAATTATTCGTGTGACTTAACTAAACAAAAATGTTTCCATAAAATGCGTAGTATGCACTGAGGGAATCTTTTGAGGAGATATACACAGCCGGTGTTCTAGAGGCATACTGAGGCAATGTGTTCAGCGCCTATTTTACACGTATATTTCATAAAATACTACAAAACTTATGTAGCGCCCTAGTATGTATTTTATAAATTAGTCTCGTCCATCACCTATTTAACATTCTATATTTAAAACCAACCCAAATTAAATTTGGATATTAAAGTAATACGCATGAATCGCTCAAGAATTGTATGCTACAGGTATACTCGTACAATTCTTGATCGATTATTGTGTATGCTTTGAAAAAGGTTCGAAAAAGACGTTCCTTTCTTTTTGGTCACATCTGATAAACACGCTTTTGTTGGCATCACTTGTAACTAACTGACTCTGTAACTCCTAATTGTCGTGACAAAATGAAACTTTGTATTTACTTTGTGAATTTTTTTTTTTCATATTGTGTTCATCACCTGGTTTACACGTACGAATACCTGTACTGACAGTGGAACTCTCCGCATGTTAAACACATTATATAAATGATAATATAACTTTACACATCTCACACACGGCTGTCTGATCCCAAACTAGCCAGAGCCTGTACTATCGTAACCAGACTGCCTATAAACATACTTATATATTTCTAAATACATATATATTATAGATAAAGTACACCCAGGCACAGAACAAATGATCATGCTCATCATACAATTATTTCTACTGGGTTGGAATCGAACCCACCACCTCTGGCTTAGCAGTCAGGGTCACTAACCACTAGACCAACAGGCCAGTATACATTGGTCCAGTATCCATCTGCTCCAAAGCTCCTTTTAGCTTCTCATCATTCGAAACCTTCGTCCCTTCAGTTTTTTGAGAGAATAGTGCAAATCCCGCCTAAAAAGAGTGTTGATAAAATTTTATTCTAGCTTTGTAAATTTATATTATATCAAACATTGTAAAACATACGAAACATACATAGTTAACCGTAGGTAAGGCACAACCACAAAACCACCACACATGCCTACTTGTACTTACCGAGAAAACATGTTGGGACTATAAACGACACCACAACTTGCTTAAATATAAATTGATGATCTCTATAAAAGCGACTATTGCGTAATAAGGTTTCCACGTGAGGCCTTGTGGATAGCAATTTGCCAAGATAATGTCTTTTCTCGCAAGTAAGGTACTTCTTCTAGTTTAAGTAAGTGTTAGAATAGCACTGACAAGAACATTACATTGGAAAAACATGCGCATTGGAGCGCATTCTCTCACATTGAAATTCGTTGCAGCAAACAATTGCAGAAAATATTTGTATGTGAAGTACATACAAACACTCATTTCATTGGCTTGTTTTGGAAGACCTTGCTTGTTGACTTTAAGTATTCTATTTCCACTAGTTATAGGTTATAGGTTGTGGTTTACTTGAAAATGTCAAAGTGTATTTATGGCCGTTTTCTTCAATTCGAATCTTGACTTTCACAGATCCTAGATATTGTAGACTAAGTACTTGCTGACAATTATTACCTCGACAATATATGTTTCTGATAAAAACCGTCTAGACAGACTGAGACAAACAGTCAAGTGATCCTTTCTGTAAGGTTCTCGTTATCTCTTGAAGGTACGGGACCAAGGCGGAATCCTAAAAATATTGAATGTTATCTGAGAGAACATTCTACATTTATGATCTTACCCATCGGCAACCTTGCGTTTGTATGAAAAGCTTTGGTCTTATTTATTTACTGAAAGACGGTCGTTCCCGTTTAAGTCCTCTCAGCCCTTTACTTTCGACTTGGGTAAACAAAACACTCAAAAGAGCGACTGAGAACTATTGGAATTCGTCAACAGGTAAAATTGACTCTAACCTCCCCTAAAAGTTACGGATAAACAAGAATTTTGTATCGAGTTATTGCCGTATTTAGTTCTGTAGCAAAATACCACTATCGAACTTCTGGCGACTTCCACATACAGCAAAAACATACTTCAACATTATCTAGTGACGTCGAGCTAAACTACGTGGGATCTGATCCTGCATCGCTTAATGAAAGTTCTCGCGATGATAAGTATTAGAGCTTTCCAACATCAACCGTTGGGCCGCGTGGTCATCACCGCGTGGTTTTATGACCCTCCCTTTCTGTTGGTAAGACATAACACCCATTCCCCCACAATCTAGTTAAGGCAAGTAAAAAGATTCTCTTTTTTATTGGTCTTATCCTTATATTACCAAATTAACGACATCAATAGACGTCAGTTACAGTTTCTTTAATTACATTGGAAACACAGCCTACAAACCTTTTCCATGAGATCCTGTTTATCATAGAACTAGAAAAGTTAGAGATACTTCATTCATAAATGGAGAAGCGATACATTTTAAATATTCATAAAAAATAAAGTGGACATCTTTTTGAGACAAAAGCTTAGTCCGTTTTATTTTCATGAAACCAATTAAAAGAGTGTAAATACAAATAGAACAAGAGGGTACCGACATTGTTGGTTTGACATCATCAACTCGAGGGCGACCGATGAAAGCTGAAATTGTGTTGGCCGCCAATTTATTTTGTCGAAAAAACGTGATGTACAAGCTAGCCTTGAGGGATAAAAGAAAATGAGGTTTTCATTTGAAATGAACTTTTATATTTACATCGTGATTTCTTATGATAAAATTATTATATTTCAAAATTAATACTGTTATTAAAATTAATCGCTTACAACCTTATAATATTCTGGAAGAAAATTTATTTTGATTTCAGTAATTTTATTAATTTTTTTGCTATCTTAGTACTTTAGAAATAAAGATGTCTTATATTATATATATTATACACGGTCACTATAAAATATTGGTGATTAACAAATTAAGTAACAATTAGATCTTACAACTTTTTGCAGTAAAAGAACTGCGTTGGCTGGCAACTGGCTTTTTATATGTTATGTTTTTGATTAGATATGCTTTACTTGTATTTGTGTTTTTGTGAATGTAAACGTAAAAAATATGTAGTGGCGGACTTAAACTCAGCAGAATTTTCTATCTGTCAAACCTAGGATACTCAGGATAAGTGTATGTTTGGTAACGGGGGGACAATTACAACAACCCTATTCGTCTTTGTAAAATGATTCAGGACAGGTCCCATAACACAGCCCTCTGGTGGCGCAACCTGGATAAAAATTACAAGATGCCGCAACATTACGATTCCAGTTATTTTTGGGTCCTCTTTCGTAAAATTGACACTTAGTCCAATGTACCACGACAGACGTGTAAATTATTACGGAGTGACCAAGTTTTTTAAAACAATTAAGTAGATAATCAAGCACGACCAGCTTCATGATAAGTGATTATTGGGATGTATGGACTTGCAACATCTGCAGTGGAATACGTGGGTATAAAACCCAGGAATCTCGTCTCCCTGGGCGACGATACTCAACAGCGGAAAAATAACACTATGCAACCTTTTAGAGGTTGTTTACGACTATATCCTTTTTCTCATATTTACTACTAGCAGGGCCACGCGGTTTCATCCGCGTAAGTCCCGATCCCGAGGGAGTATCGGGATAAAAAGCCTATGCGTTAATTCAGGTCTTCAGCTACCTACATACCAAGTTTCATCGCAATCCGTTCAGTGGTTTTTGCGTGAAAGAGTAACAAACATCCATCCATCCATCCAAACTTTCATATTTATAATATTATTGGGAAGTGGGATTACTAGCAGCAGCTACTAGAAGCATACCAGAACTTTTATAACTAAAAACCCTTCATACGGTACTACAGTCAGCGAGTAAAATTATCCAAATAGCTTTAGACGTGCAGTTTTGATGTGCCAACGTGCCGGTAATGTATAGGAACGGGTGTAAGCTTAAGTGAGATTTATCAAAACTTTTTGAGAATGTTTCGGAGTATGCTGAAAATCTTCACTCCAAGCATCTTCGTCAAAACTTGTATGTGTAACACATAATATAAACACCTTATAAAATGTATTAATAAAGCTTTTAATTACGATAATGAAAACAATTTTTTATACTTATACATTATCTTATATACCATTTTTGAGCGATGATTGAAGGACATCCTGATTTCTAGAAGGAAAGCATTCCAAAGAAGCATACGAAATAGATGAGTACATAGTACATAGAATAAACAGGACTAAAATTATAAAACGGCCAAAAGACGAGCTGATTTTAAGACTAGTGGAGATTATAAATAGATATTAAAACTGAAAGTAATAAAAACAATTCCATTAAGTGTAAAAGGGGGTGTAACTTTTCTATATTTTCTTTTTCTTTCCTTCATCTGTGATGCTATATGTTATATATGCTATGTGATGATAAAAGATCTCACAAAATAAATAAATATTATATTTGAAGCATACAAATAAAATAAGTGACAATAACAATCCGAATAAACATTTCAGGAGAATATATTTAGAAAATTGCATTTTTAGGAATACATCTTGAGCAAATACAAATAAAAAATTGATTGAATGCTTTACAAAACTATCGAGAAATTATACGAAGAAAAGTCTCGTTTTGAAGGCTTTTGTATGAAAATAGAAATTTAATTTATTTCAGACTTTGCTTACTTCAGACAAACAATGTTACGACAGTATTTTAAAAGTAAAATTTTCCTGCTCACGGAGTTATAGCATTGCAGGAATAAAATTCAAATAGGTACTATTTCATTACAAAATTATAATTTTTATAAGTGACATACATATACGCTTGATCGATGTAACGCTTGTATGTGACGCTTAACAGTTACCATACCGAACATAAAAATATTTTAAGAAGTGGCTCGATAAGAGAATAAGATGATATAATTGGCAATAGGGCGAATAGGGTGATACTGCATTGGTCGAGATTCTTAAACGGAGTAAATATTCATATCTTATATGAAAAAATTCTATTTCAGCCATTTGTCGTATTCGTCACTTTTATAAAGATAGCGAAGCGACTAATTTATGATTTTAGGACTAAAATCTATTTTGTTCTTTTCTCCTTTCAACGTGGTAATATTGAAAGTGTTCTCGATAAATTATAAGAGGAGACAACTGCTTGTTTGCTTTTCTAATAGGGTTATCATAAGAGGATAAAATAAAATGAACAGAACAGTTCTTTCTTTCTTTGTTTTTGAAGTGAAAACTTCTTTAGGCACGTTGAGCACTTTTGGTATGGTTAAAAGCACTGAACTCGCTTGACAGTCACGCTCAGATACATATACCGATATGTGTGAAAACTTCTTTAGGCCAGTTGGGCACTTTTCGTATGGGGAAAAAGCATTGAACTCGCCTGACTATCACGCTCAGTTACATATACACAGATATGTGTGTGTGTTATGTTTTCACTTCTAACGTGCAGTCCTACGACTGTGAGTTTATTTTATTTATTAATTATATTTTAACTTCCACTCACAACTTTAAAAAAGTTAGTGAAAAGAGGAAGGTAAGATAATAAAATTGAAAATAATAAAATTTACCTTAAATAAAAGATTGTTGACACTTTGTAGTTGTGCAAGGGCGCATTTATATTCTGGGAACTATTGAAATTGTATTACTCCTTGGTTTCACAAATTTGTATTGATAACATTGATTTTAAAAATTTTGTAGGATGCGTTACTGAAGATATGATCAACGATGAAAAACAACTTATTTATTTACAAACAGTAATTTGCCAATCTTTTTTATTAAAGTTTTACAGATGTATCTGTAAAACTTTGTTATTTTTTGTTACTCTGTTATTTATAACACTCACTCCGGATTACGAATAAGCTGTTTAAGCTTTAAACCCCTCATTGTACTACCTCCACACTTTACGTACTACTAACAACTTACTTAATTTTTGCCACATTAACATACCAAAAAAACACTTTATTTTTAAAACCAACAACAGTCGATTTTTGCCCATAAATGGTGCTCTCAAATAATTTTTATAAAATCGATAGATAACATCGACACAAACAATAACATTTTTATAACGTCGTAAACTAACACGCTTCGAAAATTTTTGAAGCTGCAGTTTTAGCACAAAAGCCACTACTGGACCCACAAGAAACGAAGGTGACCTAATTTAGAGATAAAATTTTAGTAGCCTGTTATCAAAGTCACACAGTCGTTATTAATAGTCTGACTCAATAATAAAAACTGTATATTGAATAGTATCAAATATAAAATATTTCATTTATAGCCAAAAGAACGCCGAATTAATTTAATTTTATATGCTAATTTATAAAGGCGTTTTAGCAATTTTTTTTAATAAGTATATGTCATGTCGTTCTAGCAAAATTTATTATTGGGCATATAAGTGAATATAACACAATAATTACCTAAGTATTAACATTGCAGATTTCTTAATACATAAAATTGAAACTTGACTTTGAAGAGATTTTCGTTCATCTGATTCAGGACTGTTTCTGACAACTACGTAAACCCAGATAAAAATATATGCAATAATCACTCCCGATACGACATTGTCCCTAAGTGTTGTTACCTTTTATAGGTGAACAACATCTATTCCACAGGTTTCCTTAGTGAGAAATAATTATTTAAAATATGCATTTGCATAAACCGTTACAGCAGAACTAGTTTGAAGAAATCTTAAGTGATATCTAGATTTACAAGAAGTTGCAAATATAATATCAAATGCAAGTTCCTGTCCAACTCGTATCACTGGTTACAGAGAGAGTGAGTTTATATAATCTGCAAAGATTTGAATATGTAATATTATACCTTACATCGGGGCTCCAATAATTCGTGTTATTTCATCATCATCACTGATGTTTTCGAATTACAAGATGTCCGTTGTTGAAAATTCTAACTTCGTTCCATACCACTGTGACAGGTTTTAGTTTTATATGATTTCTCTTAAATATAACTGTTAAACCATTGAACTGAAAAAATGTCGATTTGCATTTAAGTTAATTATTTCGCATTCTAATAATGTATGACATATTTAGAGCTGAGCAGCAGAGAACATCTGTAACACAATACCGCATCAAAAAAGTTTTAAATCACCGAAGGATTTACAGGAGTTTCCAGAACGTTCATGGTACAAAAGATATTGAAAACCTAAACACCAAAACATTGTTTAACTGTTCGGCTATTAATACAGTTATTAATAGTTATACGCGCTATTCCCTGGAATTAATAGTCGGATTTCAGAAATTGGTTTTGTATTAAATAGCCAATTTTTTGTAGATTATAGGCCTAACTACGATCTTTAGGAGCGGAGTAATAACTATAGACGTGGATGAAACTGCGGGGGACAGGTAGTAAGGCAATAACAATACGTAAAAGAATTGATCACAAAACAATATTTCATCATATTTATACCAAGTGTAGCAGAAGATAATAAAATAAAGTAATGTACCGTACAGTAAGGAACGCCTTTACATTGAAATAAAATATACATCTATAGAAAATAATAGAACAGAACTGTGCTATAAGAGTCTCGATAGTCAAATATTTGACTGGCCTGTTGGTCTAGTGGTTAGTGACCCTGACTGCTAAGCCAGAGGTCGTGGGTTCGATTCCCACCCAGGACAAATAATTGTGTGATGAGCACGATAATTTGTTCTGTGTCTGGATGTAATTTATCTATAATATATATGTATTTAGAAATATATAAGTATGTTTATCAGCAGTCTGGTTGCCAAAGTACAGGCTCTGCCTAGTTTGGGATTAGACGGCCGTGTGTGAGATGTTTGGAGTTATTATGTGGAGTTATTAAAATTTATTATAATCGAAAATTTTACTTTTAATTTTGCAACTAAATATAAAGCAAGTCACGCAAGAAGTTGAATAAACTTCAAACCTTTGAAAAGTTTCTCGAATTGAAACATTATTACAACTTATATACCACGGTTGTTAAATCAAACATTACATACAAGAAACAGAAATCTACTATCGAAAAAAGAAAAGAAATAATGAGGGTGCTTCCTTTAAGCATGTCCTCACCTAGCCTTTGATAAAATCTTAGTGAAGCCGGCTGAAACACGGTGTCTCGAATATCAGATAGAACCAGCCGAAAATAAATATTTCGAAATAGGAGTGATAAACGGTCTACGTCTTACTCTAGTGAAGGATGCTGCTTCTTGTGATTGATAAGCTTTTATATTATAGTTACATACTTATTGCATATAACTGTATCTGCGTCCTTTTAAATAGAACTAAGTACTTACATGCTCCTCATAAACATGAAGTGAAGACTATAATTTTACGGATAACCAAGAAATATTATTTTAATGTATAATCAATTACAGTTGTCTGTATCTTTATTATATCGTTTTCTAACAATTTATAGCCTCTGTAGCTTACTAGGCAGTATACCGCCCCTAAACGGTCGACATACATTAAGGTAGGTGTAACAATTTATTTGTTAAGTACATCTCGCCAATGCAATAAAAACACTTGCTAGTATAATTTGTTTATTGACATCTACAGATAAATAAGACTAAAAACGTCGATGTCGTACGTTGGAAAAGAGTGGCCGTGAGTTTTTTAGTGCTAGTTACATTGCTCAGTCCATCTTCCTCGTTAATGTGTTCACACTTCAGAATTATTTTGTCACATTAATGTTCCTTTTTTGTTTTAACTTGAAACTAGGCAACACACTGTGGCCTCTTACAAAACTAACCGTTTCAAAGGAACAGTAAATGGAAATTGTGTAAAGGTTTTGTACATTATACCACAGTAATAAACAAGTATGAAAAGTACCATTGAATTATAAATATGTTTATACGAATTCTTCAGAATTATAAGCTGCCACTATTCTGTTGCATTCAATTGCATATCAGAACGTAGGTAATAAACTTTGAATGAACACGCAATAAAAGACAAATGCAAATCGCGAATTATTCATTAATAACACTAAGACAATATTTTATGTAAAATTGTTTAACGAGTTCAAACCATTTTACTTAAAATATTATCACATTTGATATTTTTGTAACTTAGTCAATGAAATTTACATAAAACACAAGAAACGTTACGTATGGCATAGTATATGTAAGATGATACATGTAGGATCTTTTTATAAGTTTTGTCGGTTTTCGTAAAAAAAACAGAAAAGGAATCGAAATTTTTTGGTATGTGTACCGTAAAAATATTCAGATGAATTTACTAAAAGCCAGTTATTATGACATTGCAAACAAACTCTTCAATTTTGTTTATTTATATGTAATGCTTTAGGTATAATGAAAATATTATTTATTCTAATGAGCTTAATATTAAAAAATAATGTGATATTAAATAATACCCAGTAAGAACATTTATCAATGTTTATTAAATGACTAACTATTTTTGACTACCTGACTACCGGCTTGACTTACTATAAGGAAACCCACATTTCTTCTCACAAACAACACAAATAAAAGTTGGCTCTTGAGTCGTTGTAGGTGGCGCTGTTGTAGTAGGCTTTGGAGTAGTCGGCATTGGTTTAGTGATCGGCTTATATAACCAATGGCTGTGGTAGTGATATGGTATTCCATGATGATGATGTAAGTCTTCCACCCAGAACTCAGGAGAAAAAGTGGGGAGCCAGTCTTCATCGGAGGCTAAAGGTGGTAAAACTGAAATTATATAAATTATTTTATAATTAAGACCCACACTATTCATCAACATATACCATTATCTAAACATAAACCAAATTAATATTAGTCTCAATTAATTAATTGAAAGTTTTAACTGTTTTCATAAATAATTAAGTAAAAGTTTGAACAATTTCTCGATTCTCCTCGAATGACAATTTCTCGAATAAATGACTTAAAATAATCATTGTTTTCATTATTTATATGCTAAAAGAACTTAACGTAGATAAAATATGTATTTTGTAGCAAGTTTTAATGAGCTTTATCGAGGCAACATAAAACTTAGACGGTCTTTGTTACAAATAGCAATTCAGAATCAATCAATGCCGCTATTCGCACACGTTTGTGAGTTTATGGAATATCTAAACGTGTTTTTCTACCCTTCCATAATTCTCTATTCTAATCACTGTAGGAAATTAAATTAGAGTTTTGGCTACTAAAATTATAAACAAGAAGTAATACTTCGCTGGTTTTACCAGGAGACTACAATTGACATAAAAAATATCTGCAGTCAGCATAATATTTCTTTTTGTCTCGACACTCTTCCGTCAGCTACCAGTCTCTGGTCACGTCTCACTTACTGCCTTCCTAATCACATATAGAAACAATGGGAACTTTGTTGGAAACAAAAACTAAAAGAAACCAACAACATTGATAAATCTCTGGTTATAAAAAACATACACGCACATATATATATAAGACCAACCCTAACTGAGCTGGAGACAAATATTTTTGTAGATCAATAATGTTAGTACCGTGTACCAATATTAAAAAAGTAATACAAATTGAATACGACAGGTCACATTATTTATAACAAATACAATCTTACCCACATCACGTCGTCGTCGCCTCGAACAATATAGTGGACATACTTTGAAACATAGGAATATTGACTTATCTGAAAGCAAAAGCAAGGACATAAATGTTTTTGTCGTCTTTCCACGTATGACCAAAATTAATAATGCTTTAAATTCAAAATCATAAGATTAAATATATCGTTAGGTAAAGATGTGGATGTTGATTCGAACGATATTGAAACATTCGACAAACACAGGAATTAAGGCTTGAATCAATGATCCTTAGACGAAAAAAATCTTTAGATGTAAGATCTGATATTTATTTATTTCCAAATTTACTTTTGTATTCAGTAGAATCAGAATAGTAATGACTGAATGTGTCAAAAACATATAAAATTTGCTTTTTCAAACAACTATTGTTCATAAAAACACCCTCTCACTATCGGTAGTACTTGCTTTTTGCTAACCCTAATTCTACATAACAGATCGATCATGTCGACAAATTGAACAAAATTCGTGTACTTGTTATCGCGAGCCCGCGAGCCCGAGACTACATAATATTACTATTAACTCCTACCTCTTTTAAATGAGGATTTTAAACAATTATAGAAGCTGCTGACGGTACGTGGTTATAGTAACTTGTAAAATATTTTGTGTAAAATATTGTTTCACTGTTGGTAGAAGACAAAACCATTATTGATAGCGAAACGAAGCGCTCTCAGTAAAGAGCGCTAAGGGTCCTAATTACCAGAGGATTCCCTGAGGAGGTACCTACTTTCTATTGTGTTTGTAATGGCATTCAATGTCAATTATACAGTGAAAGTGCGGGAAGGACAGTACGGGTATTGATAACCTCGTAACACCAGTCGAGTAGTACAAAAGCCAGCTTAGTTGTACAAAAACAAAATTAAAATTTAAGCGTAGTTCTTTAAGGCAGAGAGTGTGTACAGTAATATGACGTATCATAATATATATTCATCAATTTCAATATTAATTAAAATGGTTTTAGTCTAATCCAAAATAGATTATTCTTCTGTTTGGTCTTTATATGTTCATCGACTTTCTTACTTCATTCGAGGCCTATCTTTGCCTTAACTGGAGGGAGGAAGGGATAAATTTATGTACTTTGGTAAATGTGTTCTATACCTTTCTGTATTATACATATGTAAGTACAAAAGTATATCAGCTGGATCATAATTAGTAACCAATCCTACAACGTACGACTGTGCTTACGATAGCAAACTTCCAAAACCAAATTTTTAAAAGAAAAAAAGTATTGCAAATTAGTTAGCCACAGCACCGCGTGGCCTCGTAATAATAATAATAATAATTTATTCAAGAAAAAATTACATAGATGGAAAATATTGAATAAGTAAGTACAAAATAAGAAACTAAAGGCTTTGACAGTTCTTTTCTTGTTTCGAGTCGCCAAAGTCTGGAATGGACTGCCAGCGACTATTCTATCAGAAAATTATAATCCTAGAAAAATACAGTGAATAAATTTTAATAGGCGTGTATTTTCTTCGTTTTCATCATCACCTTTCATCAGGTGAGTTGGAAAACAAACGCTTATTCAATCCCACTATTTTATAAATGTGAAAATTTGGATGGATGGATGGATGGATGGTTGTTACTCTTTCACGCAAAAACCACTAAACCGGTTGCGATGAAACTTGGTATATAGATAGCTGGAGACCTGGATTAACGCCTAAGCTACTTTTTATCCCGATATTAAAAAAAACCAGCTACACTACAATATCGCAAGCATGTACTATTAGGAATAATACTGCATTATAGTGGCAAAGATAGCATTAAGTAAGTCACATGGAAAACAGTAAGTTGGTAATCACTTCAAGAATGCAATGCAAATATGTGGTGTTAGTCTTGGCTTTTATGTTTGTTTACATTTGAAACAATAAATTAAATGTTTTCAACGTTGCTAGTTATCATAGGCACAAACATATTATGTTTGGTGAATCACTAATTAACAGCCAGCCTGTATATTACAGGAAAGGACCTAAACAAACCCGCTAAACCTCGAAATGTTAATATTAATTCGCTGAGGCAGAGTCCCACTCATGCTACATATATGTTTTTTGAATTATGTACAATAATGAGTCTCAACATTAATTAAGTAATCAATCTTTAAATATTCTGAAATTAATATTATTGTTAACATTTTATAACAGTACAAATTCTATTATTGTATTCACTTATTTGTATTTATTTCGGTATATTCATCATCATTTATCTAGTATGTTCGTTTTTATATTTAACAGTTTAATTGTTACACTTAATCTTTATGTAAATTAAAAACCTTTCTAATCACATACATCTCTTCCCTCTCTTCTCTCCTCGACGAAAAAGTATTTATTAATTTCAACTTTGTAAAACGTTCTATATGAGTCAAAATGTAAAATAACATAGATTGGAAGGCTATCGACTTGAAAGGTTGAAAATGATTTCCACTTCAAATATTTACCTTTCCACAGAAAAAGTGCTTCACTCAATGTAAAGTTCAAAAATAAGACGTATATAAAAACTCTCAAGTACATTTTGTTAATACACGAATACACTCGGCTACAGTCACCTTTCACTACGCAGTAAACACAAGTTTTCAAGAAAACTCTCCGATCTTTATATTAACTTAGTTAGACCGGTCGATTACGTGCTGATGGCAACCGATGCTCAGAGTGTCTAAATAAGTAATTTAAGTTAGAATTTGTTATTAGACAGGATAATGTAAGGGACAAACATAATTAATAAGTTAAGAGAAGAATCAGGAATTATTTTCTCTCAGCAACAACAGACCGATATGCAAACTCTGTTGTTACAAAACTCTCTAAACTAGGCTAAAAATCACAAAAGTTAGTTTAGTCCTGCCAAATGACTTTTCCTATTCTGAAAACTAATGAAGAAATCTCTGTTGTACATGTAAAATTGTGTTTTACGTGCTGATCGTCAAAATTTAACTAAAATTAGAAACGGCACACTAATACTAAACGTCATAAAAATATGTAGTACCTAGATGGCCGAGCTTTGCTCGGTTTTTTTTTACGTTTTCTAAAAATGAAACCTAGCTAGATCTATTTATCACCCCCGGAACCCCCTGCATACTAAATTTCATGAAAATCTTTGGAGCCGTTTCCGAGATTCAGATTATGTATGCATATATACAAGAATTGCTCGTTTAAAGGTATTATTAGATATGCCGGCTAACTTATCTTATATATAAAATTCTCGTGTCACAATGTTAGTTACCATACTCCTCCGAAACGGCTTTACTGATTTTGATAAAAATTTATATCTATTTTTCATAACCCTAAGTGATAAGGGTAGTCCACCCCTATTTTTTTTTTTTATTAATAGATAAATTATTATTTATTTAGAAAATACATGCAACCCTGAATTTTCAACCCTCTACGATCAACCCCTGTTTTTTAATAGCGATATTAGTATTTTTACTTTCATTGGTACAATTTTTTCAAAGTATTTAACCCAGTGAAAATAGAAAGTGCGATTGTTATAATCGATTGTAATAATCGATTGCCGTCAAGTCAATGTCAAACTTTTTTTTTATGGAATAGGGGGTTAACGAGCAGACGGATCACCTGATGGTAAGTGACTACCGCCGCCCATGGGCACCTGCAACTAGAGAGTCACAAGTGCCTTGCCGGCCTTTAAGGTGGGAGTAGGAGAGGAGGGGAGATGGAGAGATAGGGGGGAAGATAGAGAGAGGGAAGGGTTAGGGCCACCAGTAACCTCACTCGCTTGGCGAAGTACAACGAAGCATTACTTCACTGCCGGTTTTCTGTGAGGCCATGATATCACTCCTTTCGAGCCGGCCCATACGTGCCGAAGCATGGCTCTCCCACTGTTAAACTTTAAATATGTCAGTTAAGTTAATGAAGTACTTTTGTTATTTTTATAGGCCGTCAATAGACCTCAGCGCTCCATTCTTCTTTCAGTCATAGACCCCATCCCCACAATAAGTTAGTTATTTTTTATTTGACTACCAAAATATTCATTAGAAATAATTAATATGGCAAAACAACGTGTGCTGGGTCAGCTAGTAGTGATTTAAATTTCTTTAAAATTTTCAATCTCAATTCTATTAATATTTTTTTATATGATGAATAACGGTTATTTGAATTTATTCACTTAGGTAGATATGTCACTTCCAGTTTACGTTAAAATAAAAACATCATGACAGCCTTATCTGAAATAAAAAAATTATTATTTTTAGAAATTATACGGGACCATGACAATCCCTTTGAGATAGCAGAGGATTCTCATCCTTCGTTTATAAAATGATTATTTGTTTCGGTCCTTATTTTGTAAATTAAATACTGTCTAAACCAAGTTATTTTGAATCTGTCGGTTTGATTTGCAGACTCATTGTATGCAGTTAGTTAAACATTTACCAAGAAGCTATACAGCGGGTTGCCTGTTATAAAAACTCAGTAACACAGTATTTACTCAGCCAAGAGCGTAAAACACGGAATTTTGTTACTATATAATTTACAATATGCGTAAACAAACACATTTATAAGCGATATATATTCGAAAACATTAGAAATGTTATTTAATTTTTAAGCAGCGGCAACAATCTCGTATTTAACTTTTAGTAATGTCAGAATCAAATTTAGTGATTTTTCTAAATGGAAACTAAATTCGATGTAACAACAAAATAGCATTTTTCCTTAACAAAAAAAAAATAGTGAAATTTTAGTTCAGAGACGCAAACAACAGTTTCGGCACCACTATCACATGAAGTTCAGTTGGCATCCCACAATTACTGTTACTTGTATTTATAGGTACTGGTAAGCGCCTGTCATCAGGTGAATCCTGTCCTCTTTTATAAATTTAGTTATTTTATACAATATATACCTTCAAAAGCCCGCGCTGAATGTAAATTGAACTCTAAAGATCACCAAAGTCTTGAAAGTTTAAATACTTTGTATTTAAAAAGTAAATATGTAAAGAAATAATACGAGTATTAAGCACTAGCCAATTCAAACTTTAAACCCATAATGTTTATAGTTTAAATTGGCTAGAGGACTTGGACTCAGACCGGGAACAGCCAGTTCGAGTAACAGGTATGTATGCCACCCCGCACTGTTCAACATATTGCTTACGTTTACCAATCCGTGTAATAAGCGACATTCAATTCCCTTCCCTTTTTACCCATTTTTCAATATAAATTTAAATACCCAAAGTGCCGGGTTGGGCTTATCTCCTAAGGCTTATCCCCTATTACGTGTGTTTAATACACATCTGCCTACCCCTGCGTGAGTGTGAGTGACTATCCGGCAGAGGATGAAACCAATATTTAACATATTATAATATCATGACTGAAAATGCATAGGTATATTGCTCACAGCTTTTTTGAAGTGAAACTTCTTTAGAATCGTTGTGTGTGAATGTATGTATGAAGTTTAAATTTGGAACTTGAACGACTATGTAAGTACGTCCACCCTACATTATTCTTAAAAAAAAGTGTGTGTGTGCACACGGCAGACGTGAAACTTTAGAAAAGTAGCCTACGAGAGAATGAGAAATAAAAAGTAAAATGAAAACAAATTATTATTTACTAATGTTAATAAATTTAATTTTAGATAATTTATATAAAAGTTTTTGGTGAAATGAACACAGATGTGTTAGTTATTACCATAAATTAATTAACCAATGAACTTTAATACGCAAACGCACAAAAATGACACCACGTTGACATTGACGCATTTTCTGAAGGCTTCGTAGTACGCAAACGCAAAGACAAAGATTATAGGAAACACTGTTTACTTGTATTCTATCTCATTCTATGGCAGGCTAAATCCTATTTATGAATATGTTTGTCTTCTTTACAAATATTATAGGAAACACTGTATACTTGTATTCTATCTCATTCTCTCGCAGGCTAAATCCTATTTATGAATGTATGTCTCTTTTTAGTGTGAGTCTTTCGTGTCATCGAATTTCAAATCACGATTCTAAAGAAGTTTCAATTTACAAATATTTTTAGAAACTAAAACTTTAGTCAATATTTTTATTTTGTATTTATTGTACAAACTAAAAGACGATTAGTGGTAACATACGGTGGAAACACTACACAAAACACTTTCGTACATAAAATAAAGGATGAACTATCTGAGCAAAACTTTTACACCAGCCGCTTCGAAGTGAAAAGCAACAATATAATATTTACTATTGATGAAACTGCCTTACAGAATGAAAAGAAAGTTGTCGTAATTTGTGGTTCTTTAGTGTTCTATTGTCTATTGTATGTATAACGTAGTTAAATACTGTTTCAGTTCCAGTATTACTTAAGACGTTGGGAGGATGATATAAAAAAGATTGCTGGAAACGACTGAAAAATGAAAGCAAAGACAAGGAAAAGCTGGAAACTGTTGGAGGAGACCTGTACCCGCCAGGGGCCTTAACTGCGTGATTCGTTGTTAATATATAACAGTGTAATATTAATATTTTTTCAACTAAGTATGGTAAGGAATTAAAGGTTTTATTATTATTATTATACTACCTAAGACAGAAATGTATAGTATAGAAAAATTACGAATCGACTTCATTACACCTATATAAAAAATTACATTTCTTTAGTTATTTACCAACTTTAGGGTTTTTTATTCAAACTTATATGGCACATGTCTTGGGGTATGGCCTTTTTCTTGTAGAAATGTTTAGATTCACATATAATATAATCTATCGAGGCCAGTCTAATTGAGAACCACCTTCTTATTTACCTACTAATTTCATTGTATCTTGCCTACCAATGATATTATTTAAGTAATGTTATTTTTACGTAGTATAAAATGCAAGCAAAAATTATGACGTTATTTTAAATTTTTTCATGCCTTAACCAAGTTAGAACATGAACTTATTGCTTTATAAAATAAGACCTTTTGTTACCCTGTTCCCGAAAAAAAAGTTTTTTTTTTAGTTTACTAATTAATATCAGTTAAATATGGATTACATAGATAGATAAATATTACTTTAGTTGTACTCCAAGTTTGGATGAAGGCAGCTGCGTAAGACCGTTCTTTATCGAAGGCTGTAAAACAAGTCTAAGAACAACACACAACAAATGATAATAAATTTAATTTAAGATAATTTATATAAAAGTTATTGGTCCAATTAACACAGATGTGTTAAATAATTAACATAAAATATTTAACCAACGAATTTCAATACGCAAATGCACAAAAATTACACCACGTTGACATTGACACAGTTTCTGAAGGCTTGGTAGTACGCAGGCGCAAAGATAAAGATTATAGGAAACACTGATACTTGTATTCTATCTCATTCTCTCGCAGGCTAATTCCTATTTATGAATTATGTTTGTCTCTTTTTCGTTTCATCAAATTTCAAATCACAACGATTCTAAAGAAGTTTCACTTCAAAAAAGCTATGAGCAATATACCTATGCATTTTCAGTCATGATATTATAATATGTTAAATATTGGTTTCATCCTCTGCCGGATAGTCACTATCGAGACACGACTGACAGTTATATTAGACCTAACAGTTTTTAAATATAAACCAAATTATGCTTTTATTACCCTGACAAAAATACTGGGCCATTTATCGAAATTTCGAAGAAGAAATTTCAGTTCCAGGTGTTAAAATATAGGTGCACTAACAATTGATGGGCATGGAAGATTGCCCAAAAAGATTATACAGATCAAGAAAAAGCATTGAAAATGTTGTGACTCCGTACGGTTTTTAGGTATTGGGTATTAGAGTTTTTGAGTAAAGAAGTTGAAACTTGAACCATAGACGCTGATTTTGAATAGTAAATAATGTTGCTGAGCGTGGTGTTGCTTTTTTGAAAAATATAATATAGAAGAATATAATATACGACCGATAGAGAACAAAAGCAACATTCCTTTTTTTGTTAAAACCGTATATCGTAATGTAAGCACGTCATTGAAGAAATAAATACTATTTCTTTCTTTATTTCTTTCTTCTATTGGTCGATGGATAAATATTAACAAATGGTGGGATTATAAAAGGGTAGGAATATGTTTAGAACGATTGAATTGAGTGCAAACAGAGGTACGAACAACTTGGCAGTTGCTGTTAGTTAGTGATTTTCATAGTTTATATCAGTGGTTTTGAGACTGTTTCTAACAGTACGAAGTTCCTTTCACTGTATATACATATATTTAATGGATTGAATAAATTATATCAAAATAAAGTAAATATTGTAAAAACTCGAAATTAAAATTGCGCCATCTGTAAAAGTTGCCCGAACTAATATATGGATAAGTGTATAAAAGTATCGCGCAGAATCCACAGATGGCGTTTAATAATATAAATCAACTTTTTTTAGTCAAGCCCTTATCTGCTGAGCGTGTAAAGTGTAACATGCGATGAGAAACTCCGTTCCAATAAATAATTTATTATTTTATTAATAATCTGAATAAGGTTTTCACGTAAAGAAAAGTTGCAAAAGTTTTGTCTAGGGAAATTAATATAGCACTCAGAACTATATATAACTCTGTATACATACGGGAATTAACAAGGTTGCACAGCGATTGGTTATAGGCTGACTGTGAACAAGACCGGTGCAACCTGGTCGAAACGTCAGACAATTAAAAGCTATGTACCTAATACCTATTACGAGATCGCGTTAATTTCTAGGTTAGGTTTGGTTTACACGGGCAATTTTCGCCAGTCCAGGAAAAAGCGCGTATTTCACGTTGGTGGGAATTAAATCTATACGTATACATTTAAATATTATGGAACGTGAAAGCTTAAAAGTTAGTATACCCAGAACAATGAAAGATGACTTAGGAATTGCAGCTTATAAGAGAAACACTGGCCATCATTACTGAATCGATAATTTCAAAATGAATATGGTGTGAAAACCAAAATACAGCTAAGTTTTACCTACCAATGAGATTTTTTTCACTATTGAGCAACATTTTAAAAGCAGAATCTCTCGAATTCTCGATTAGTTAGTAGGGTACAACGTGGACATTATCCGGCTCCAGTGATGGTTTAGTAGGGTGTAATCAGGGAGTGATTGAGCTATGTTTTGTGTAAAAAGTATCAAAGTGAAGCCTCTTAACATGATATAACTTTGTTGCTTGAATGGTGACACCCGATTTGGTTGATTCTCATGATAATCTATATTATAAACAGGCCAAGTTAAAACAATTCAGTACCTTTTTCTCCTGTCTTTGTTAAGTGATTTTATTTTTCCTGTTTTTGTTTAGTAGTTCTGTTGACGAGTTTTAGTGTTATAAAAGAACAAAACAAAAAAAATTGGTCCAATTTTGACCAGTAGGCGACCAACGTTTACCTACGTTTTCCGCCGATTTTCACTATCCTATTCCGACCAAGATTTCTAATTGGTTTTGTCAGGTCAGATAATATAGTAATAAACAACATTGTCTAAAATAAAAGCAAATATAGATTATATCATCTCGTGACTTAAATAAAACACCAGAAGAAGAGCCATACATTTTAAATAATAAACTGCAATAGGTATTAACTGAACTAAAACATTTCTACTACTACAAACTAAAGTCGCATGTAGTCTGTTTTTCACATTTCACATTAACACTTTCTCTCCACACGTACATACTCGTCAATATTAAATTGTCGTCACAACGTTTCGCCCTAGTTTTTACGCTTGATTTCACATAACATATTTTGAGAATCTGATCTCGTCGAATCTTATAAAAATATTTGCCAAGTATTTCAGAGAATCACACAAAATGTTCCTTAAACGTTCCGCTTCCTTAAAAACGTTTAAGAAAATACAATACGAGGAACATAAATAATAAAGAAGGAACATTTGATATAGATTGAAATGGTATACATGTAATCATACATATGTATAATATTATCTTCCACATATGTCAAAGATTCTCTATCTTTTGCTTGTGCAAGTAAATATTAGATGAAGTCTAAGTGTAGTCTAACATGAGCTCTATTTTTTTTAAACTTAGGGTTAGAGTTAACGTAATAACGTGGGTCGCATTTAACCTCTGCGTTAAGTGTCAAGACTCAGCGTCATTATGTTAAGCTAAGTCAAAATGCTAAGTCTTAGGTATAGGAACTTTAGATCCAATAATAATTTATATAGATTTGCTTCCAGAAAGTTCTTTAGTACCTCGTTACCACGTAATTTCTTTAGTAAGCTTTAAGTGCTGTGTATACATAAATCTAACAACAACTTATATTTATTTTATGTTTTAATACCTAACACGTATCTATCTGAACGCATAATGGACCGCATATGAGTCTAGATGCGGAAACAGAGCCCTATACCAATACCAATACCTAACACGTATATTACAAGCATTTCTACTAACACTTCCTGAGATGTTTTTTAAATTTTACGGTTGTAGGAGGATAACTTTAGGTTTAGTCTAAAACCTCTTCAACTTCAATTAACAGAAATGTTTTTATACTTGAAAAGTGCAGAGTACAATAAAAAACCAATGAAAAACCAATTTCGAAATGGCCGCAATGTCTTTACTGAGCATGTTTGCCAAGAATTGTACGAAAAAGTAACTAAACAAAATTAAAATTATTGTTGTGTGAAAAATTGTGTGAAAGGTTGTCTGTAAGAGATCGCCGTGAGCGATAAGACCGCCAATTGATATGCCTGAATGTTTGTATTATTTTTTTGATTGTATCTTATATTGAAGGTGTACAATAAAGAGATAAATAAATAAATAATAAATAAAATTATTATTTTGGCTTATTTGAAATACATGTCATTCACAAAAGACATTTGTTCCGACCCAAGTGCGAGCGTATCACTTCTCAACTTAACCTGCCACGGCATGACAGTCAACTATGTTCGTTTAAGTATTGTTTTCAAATGTGAGGAATTTAATGAACGACACACGGGTGACATAGTCGCAAATAAATTTAAATCGATGTTGGATGAATAGCATATCAATAAGGATCAAGTTCACTGCATGGTGAGGTATGAGAGCTCAAACATGAAGCGTGCCATGTCATTGGCCGGGTTCAAGAATATTAGTTGTACCGTGCATAAGTTAAAAAGAAATATAAAAAGTGGATTACATTCCCAAGAGTTTTTGGTAACCTTGATTCAGTGGTGTAAAGACCGCCAGTCATTTTAATCATTCGCCTATTGCTCAAGATCAATTATAAAAAATTCAAAATGCAGCTAATCCCTGATCAAGTCAAATGGTAACAACAATAGCATTCCCAACCTATCACCCGAAGAATGTAAAGCTATAGAGTATCACTACATATTATGAAACAAAGTCCCCCGCCGCGTCTGTTTTTCTGTCTGTTCGGGATAAACTGAAAAACTACTGAACGGATTTTCATGCGGTTTTCACCAATGGATAGAGTGATTCATGAGGAAGATTTAGGTATATAATTTGTTAAGGTTTTGTGTAAATTGGTTGAAATATGATGATGATTGTTGAAGATATATCTGCTACCCGTGCGAAGCCGGTGCGGGTTGCTAGCCGTTTGAAGAAGTACACGTAACTTAAGTAATACACAAACTTGGATTTCATCCGTCATTTAGATTATTTACATGTTGAAAAAAAGTATCGATTAGGTTAACTTGTATTATAATCAACTTTGTTCACGTTTTAAGAAGTGAATTAAACAAGAAGTTTTGCAATCTGGACAATAAGAATTTGTTTACAATATCAGCATTTTTTAACGTAAAGGATCAGGGCAATCTCAGTATTAGCTTTAAACCTTGCTCTGCTAATAACCTTTTAACTAATCTAGCAGGAATCCTGGATTCCTCAAGCGATGAAATGAATGATGATGAAATTTGACGTGAAATCTGTGTGAAATAAAAGCACAACTAGTGAAGGCCTATTCAAAAGAAAAACGAGCCTCACTCGAGGAAAGCCCATGGACTGGTGGAAAAAGGAAATGTAAATACGACAAATTGGCAAATTTTGCTCGCAAGTACCTCAGTGCTTCACCTGCCGGTGTACCGAGGGAGCAATAATTCAGTGCGCCCGGCCTTATGTACGAGCCACTGATAAATCGCCTTGTAGGCTAAAATGTATCGTAGTTATTGTTCCTAAAATATAATTTGCCACTTCTAAAATTTGATTATCAATTTTACTTGTGTTTCTGATATACATTATAAATAATATGTATGTTAATAAAAACAATGACTAATACTAAACTTTAACTTTCTCACATTCGCATTCCTATCATTTGCATTCGCAAATATCTATCTAAAATATGATATTCGTAACATCCCTGGTATGTAAATATACACAATTCACATTTAATTACAAACTTACACTTAGACAACCGCAGACCAATATGTAGCTAACTCTTGTGTCTATGAAGCTAGCGTAGCCAAGGCATAGGGCCGTAATAAAACTTACACTATATTTTTTTGCTAATTATTTGCTATTTTTTTGCCAAAGAATAGATTTTTTTGCCATAGCCATTTCCGAAAAACAATGGTCCTGCTGACTTGAGATTTAAGCCAGCGTAGCTAACCCTATATATCTCCGGATATTTTACATTATCAAAACAGGCTTCGTGCATTATTTGCTATTGTTTCCCAAAGAATTATTTTCTATAGGCACCCACGCTTGTTAGGGCCTCCGGTAACTTCACTCACGCGGCGAAAAGCAATGAAAGCATTGCTTCACAGCCGGTTTTCTGTGAGGCCGGGTATGGGACGGTTCGACTGGAGTGATACGACGGTATCACTCCGGTCGCACCGGCCCATACGTGCCGAAGCATGGCTCTCCCATACTACATATTCGTAAAACTCGATAAAAGCGTTTCACATACGCTTTTATCGAGTTTTAATACAACTACTTTTACTTTATACAATGTATATATACTAACTTAATTCATCACTTAGTAGTATAAATCGACCTTTATTTTCTCCGTAATACAGTTTTCACTGAAGGTCATTGTAAATGTAAGAAAATGATCTTTTAAATTGACAACCTTTTCTTTTTAATTAATTTCTATAGTTCTAGAAGAAATTTTCACCTCGACTTAAAAAAATGACCTAAAAAGTTTCGATTAGTTAAATCGTATTTTAAAATTCATTATTTATTAAACGAGCAGTGAATCACCATAAAAGTAAATTGAGTACAGAGATAGAATTGTATATATCTTCTGGTTTTAAAGGAGCAAAGGAGTTCACATAACCTATATTTTTATCGGAAATAAGTAACTATTCAAAAAATTGGGCATTACACTTACTAAATGGCTTACACAAGCGCTTTTGAGCAGTCTTAAACATAAATTAACTATACTTTTAGTTAATTTATGTTTGTTAATTTATGTTCAATACGTACGTAAACAAGCGTGTGTGCGTGTAAACATAATTCTTTGGCAAACAATAACAAATAAAAAATATGCCACAATGCCTGTTTTGACAAGTGTAAGATATCCAGAGATATAGGGTTGGCTACGCTGACTGAAGTCTCAAGTCAGCAGGACCATTGTTATTCGGAAATGGCTATGCCAAAAAATATAGTGTAAGGTATATTACGGCCCTATGACTTGGCTACGCTAATAGACACCTAACTCTTTATCATATAGAGGTAATCTACTACTATTTACCTGTAAGTAAATAAGTACTACAATATCCTTGAAATGTAACTTCATTAGTGTAATACACTGATACATAAAATTAAAACTGACTATGTTAAAACTATGTCAGGTTTTAACATAGTCAGTTTTAATTTTATGTAAGTAAACCAATATATAGTCAACAGCTACTAATTTAATGGACATAACTGTAGTGATCGGTTACGAAAAAACCGGTTTGGGTGGATGTGATCTGGGCGCATTATACGCACGATACACTTGAACAATAGAATGAATTTATAAGAGAGTGCTAATGACATTGACTTAATAGCAAAAGTTATTAAATCCGCCCTAAACAGGACTTGTATTTTGATTTTTATAACTTTTAGGTACATACCTAGTGGCACAGGCAAAATTAAGAGCAAAGTATTGCCATAAATAAAGGAAGAATTTGCATAATACTAACACACTGTCGTACATAATCCTTATCTTATTCCACGTCCTGAAGCCTACTTATGACTCCCATGATGAATAATGTGCAGCAATGGAACTTAAACCCCAACGTCCTTCGATGGCCAATGGTGACGATCGTTCTTCCAGATGTTTTAATGGTTGCGATAATCGTCCTGCTGTGAATCCCAGTATCCAACTCGTAATGACCAAATGTAGGGGATATACAATATCTCTATCTACAATTGTAAGGCACATCAATGTTGTCTAGAACGAAATATAACAGTGTTAGTATCCAACAACAGTAAAATGTTAATATTTTTCTATGTTATTAAGATTTCAAACAAATAATGATCTGATCTGATCAAAAATTCAGTCATATTTAGTCGTTATTGTCGTTTTTCGTTGTTCGTCGTTCACTTTGTGAACAAAGATATCAACGCTCACAGTCGGCTTCGCTTACTAAGAAAGCATCCGTCGCACTGCAAACGTAGTATTACAATAACGATTTATTTAAAAATAAAAAGTGTTTATCCTGGCTATCTATTCCAGTTCGCCACTTCAAAGTACAACCTATACATTTTTTATCTGCAACTATTTTATTTGAATGCCTGTAAATGTATGCCACTATTTGACTAGGCCCTGGTTATATATTTCATAGTCTTATTATTTCGTACAACAATGTACTTACTATTATAGGTATTTTTGACCATAAGTTTTCAAGATAAATATTTGTTTTATTGCAAAACTGTATACAATAAAAGATTTATTGTACAGAACATAAGTTAGTCTCAAAAAAATATCCAAATCCAATATATAATAATAAATAATGTACCTACTTAACAGACAGACATTTCTGCTTTCCAAAGAGAGTTCTTTGGAAAGCAGAAATATATGTAGTTTGTTAACTGTAAACACTTTGAACGAGCGTTCAGAGTGTAAAATACATTAATCAATTTTATAAAGTTACGCTCCTATTAGTCGTAGCGTGATGTTATATAGCATATAGCCTTGCTCAATAAAAGGGTTATCCAACATTATAAAACTTTTTTAGTAGTTTCTGAGATTAACGCGTTCAACCAAACTAACAAAATCTTCAGCTTCATAATATTAGAATAGATTGGGAAGTTAATAAATACACGAGTAGTGGTAACAAGTAACTTTATTGTATATCATATTGTAAATTGTATGCAAGGTAATATTGTTTCTACTCTTTGCTATGAACGTGGCTTTTAAAAGCAGAGTTAAAATTACAAACATTGAACACATTTTAAGATAATTTAAATAGCCTAATTAAGAGGATTCGAGAGCGGCGGGTACCGTTTATATATAGAGTTAAAAACACTACTATGAGTGAAGTTAATTCTTATTGCGATTCCTTCATCATATTTTTGTAGGCATAAATTTAGAGTGGCTTTCCTTTGCATGCCTAATTTAAACTTTACTGCTTTAGGGACCGAGACATTAGGTTGGGCAAGAGTTTTAATAAAACCACCAGTTTACATCGAATGGTATTATACTATACACGCTATTGCTATTCAGCCTTAGTAGAAATAGTAAGTCGTTAAAGTGATTGACGTCTAAGGCAGAATCAGTAGGAGCTTGAAATATTGAGATTTTTATTCAAGCGACGCGACGCGACGGTGGCATGTCGCAACTCAAAGGAATATAATTCATCAAGAACTTTCATAAGTAATTCGATGCTTGATACTTTTCGATTTGGAATTTCGAATTTCTGCTAATCAAGAGGGCCGACATCGTTTTTTCACTCAAAGCAAGAATATACACAACGTTCTTATAAATTACTAGCTGCGCTCTGCAGTTTCACCCGCGTAAGTCCCGGTGCCGTAGGAATATCAGGATAAAAAGTAGCCTATGTGTTAATCCAGATGTCCAGCACGCAATCGGTTCAGTAGTTTTTACGTGAAAGAGCAACAACCATCCATACATCGTTTAATGCGGTCCAGAGGGAGAAGCTGGTATTGGGGGCCTGCATCCTGCATAGATATGAGAACAGTATTCCATATGCGTCCGAACCTGCGCCTTATAAAGTTGTAGGCGAACTGTTCAGCACACCAAGATTCTTAGAGGCTAATTTGGCCTTGAGCTCCATGTGACCGCGAAACTGGACTTCACTCCTGGTTGTAGTGATAGTTAAACGTGTCGTGACCTCAATTTTAGCGGTTCTAATAGCGTCACACTCGAACCA
This sequence comes from Callimorpha dominula, assembly GCA_949752705.1. Taxonomy (NCBI): domain Eukaryota; kingdom Metazoa; phylum Arthropoda; class Insecta; order Lepidoptera; family Erebidae; genus Callimorpha; species Callimorpha dominula. The sequence continues at coordinate 15,620,983 of OX457007.1, forward strand.
CTTTATCGTAAGAGAAGTCACTGTACCCCAATTCCAGTGACCCATCTAGTTAACCCAATAAACAAATTTAAATTTCAAATAAGGTACCTTATTTAAAATTTAAAGGACAATGACCATGTATGTATGGAAAATCCGTCTTAAGTTGTTGCACGATAAATCTTTATTTATTATAAACTACGCTTTATATATAATCAAATGAAAGTGTTCATTTACCCACAAATAACCGAGTTTTTAAGTAATTAGACAAAAACGGAGATACCTATCCTACAAACAAGGACCTACAAATTATGTTTAACCTACTCGCAACGTATAAAATAACCACAGATCACTGATGTACAAAAAACAACAATGCTAGTTAAAAACAAAATAAGACACCGGCTACTCAAACGGAGTTCCGTAAGTAGTATTAATATTTAAGTGGAGAGATTATAACAGTGACTATTGTCAATCGACACATAAACAGTAATGGCTGCCGACTCGTCTGTCATCTGGGTTGACAGTTGCGTGAGACGGAACACAAAAATAATAATTATAAAACGTAATAATATTACTAATTGTTTAGCTATTTTATGATATTATGAATTTGATATCATTTTTGTGATGCTTTTGTTCAAAGGTTCACACTTACGTAGCTCGTATAAATGAAGAGAACGAAACGTAAATATCATGACTTTATACGGAAATAATGCGTAGCAATTGTTAATTTACTGTTTTTATTTCAATCATAATTCCGGTTACGAAAAAAGAATTCCTGTAGTGAAAAGGTTGTAAAAAAATAAGAAAATATTTTTTATATTATTTTGATTTTGCAACATGAAACATTGCTAGCCCACTTTTGGTCAAGATCCTTTGTTTATTGGTAGTCGCTAAATATATAATTTTTAAACAATGGCTTTAATCGGTTACCGCTGTCTAAAACACAAAACTAGATGGGTCACTGGAATTGGGGTACAGTTTTGAAGTTTTTTTGAAAGTTTTTCAGGGTTTTGAAGTTAAGGCAATTTCTACAACATAAACGCAATAATAAAAATAATAATAATATATGTCTTTATTGTACACCAAAATAATTTTAAAGAGTAGGGCACATCAATGTTAGGTGGTAGATACAATTGGCGGCCTTATCGCACGGAGGCAATTTCTTACAGGCAATCATGGGATGGAGCGAACATAGGAACTCGATTTAAAGGCAGTATGGTGTATGCTCAGTAGGTATCTAGACGAGTTAAATAAAGATAAAGTACCTTACATATAGTGTAAGAATATACATACAAGAGAGCAATAGACAAATAAATACATAAGCAAATATAGGTATAGGGATTAACATATAAATCGAAACATACAAATATATAATAATGTACTACATTGAATCAAATAAGAAGCAAATAGGCAATTATGATATGTTGATATCAGGTAATCTTCTTTTACGAGTTTCAACCAAGCAGGTAATGACTGTGCACGTCTTATTGTAAAAGGCAGGTTATGCAACCTCAATCTATACAAATAAATAAAATTGAAGTGTGTTTGAAGTGTGAAGCGCGATGTAAAAGAACCCATAACTTACCTCTAATATTGGGCTATCAAAATGCGAAAAAAAATTCAAATCCCTATTTTTCTAGTAGTTCCAGAAATTGGCTCCAGCTCCAGTTTTTTGGTACCAGAAGTTACAACGAAATTATGTTAAATTAGTCTTCGATCATATATACCTTAACTGTTTAATTGGCGCTCAAATGGTACCAACTAAACTGTGCTTAAATGCAGTTGCTCAACTGCATTTAAGTGCACATTACTTAAGCAACTACATTTAAGCTCTGATTTAAGCATTTGATAGCTCTACTGTGCACTTAAATTCACAGTTGAACTATCAGATGCTTCGTACCCGCGCTAGTGGTGTGACGTTTCAGGTGTAACCGAAAAATGCTGTAGAAATGCAAAGAATGCATGAAATACTTTGGATAAGAATAATATATTTGTCATAGCTTTGGTTTTTGAAAGTATAATGGCACTGTAATAAAAAGTATAATTTAAACAGTTATTTTTTAAATACGTAGCCTGCGTATATGTCCACGAGTCTAATACGCTCAGTTGTCGTAATTAATAAACTACACACGCTTTACATTCCAGTTTGTGTAGCAACCTATTTATTACAACATATAGTCACAGAAACAAATTTATATGGTATTATTATATGGTCTGGCTTATTATTACTATGGTTTATTAAATGCATGTAACTAAATGTACCTATTCTACCTGATTAAAAAAAAGAAAAACTACTTTTTTATTGTAATGTGATTTTACGTAAGCGGCTTATCTGACAAATGTATTATTTTAACTGTATTTATTTTTTTATTTATTTATTAAATACTTTATGCACAACATGTACAGAGGCGGACTTAATGCCAAAGGCATTTTCTGCCAGTCTACCTTAAGGTGGTGTAGAAAATAATGAAGTAGGTGCATTGGGAAGCATACGGATGAGTGTAATATCAGAAGAAATAAATATATATATACGAAAAAGAAATAAATAAATATTTACATAGATATATACATGAATATATAAATATAGTTATATAAATAATAGATACATAAACATTTTTTTTCTACTGTTCTGATGATTCTGCTAGTTTACTGAAAAGGAGAGCACAAACCTTTGTTTTAAATGATAGGCCACTAGGTGCCATCCTGATTTTCTGCGGTAGAGCGTTCCAGAGGAGGACAGACTGAATAATGAAAGAAGAGTTGACACACGCTGAAGAATGGCTGGGACATAATAGGAGAAGATTGTTTGAAGAGCGGAGATTTCTGTGATGATTAGAGCAAAGATACTGGAGAATGGAGGTAAGATATGTAGGAGAGGTGGGAGAGTTGAGAATTGAATACAGAGTGGTGAGGGAGCAGATGACGGCGCTGACAAATAGGAAGCCACTTCAATTCAGAACGAAAAGAAGAAACGTGATCATACTTACGAAGATAATGATAAAAAATAAATCGAATGCAGTTATTCAGAAGACGGTCGTATTTGTTGAGAAGATCTGCATTCAGGTCATAATAGCATACATCACCATAATCAATAATGGGGATAATCAGAGTCTAAACTAACATAGCTTTGGTCTTAGATGGGAGAAAGTTTTTAAGACGGTATAACACACGCAGTGTGCCTGTAACTCTTTGGCTGACACTAGTAACCTGGGTTTGCCAGTTTAGGTTGATATCAATAATGAGGCCTAGATCCTTGACGGAGGGACTATAAGGTATATTGGATCCGTTGAAGGTTACATATGGTAGTCTAAACCCAACCAAATACCAGGCCATCATTGTAGGCAGCCAACGTATGATCAGGAGGCTAGACCTAGGTCTAGATGGACCTGGTGGAATCGTAAAGTGGGAGAGGATTGATAAAAGGATTTCGTGATTGACGGTTTTAAAAGCGTTCGAAAAGTCAACCAAAGCTAATACTGTAACTTTGGAGTCCTCTATTCGTGTCCTGATGTCGCCAGTCACTTTTAGGAGGGCGGAAGTAGTGCTATGGCTTAGAAGGCTGTTACGAAATACAAATTGAGATAGCTGTTGGTAGACACATGCCTCAAGAACTTTGGAGAGGAAGGGAAGAATGGAAATAGGTCGTAAGTGATTCAGGAGGGTAGGATTAGGGATCTTAGTGAGGGGAATGACAAACGCATTGCGCCACAGGGAAGGGAAGATGCCCGAATCAAGTAAAAAATTCACTATATGTGTTAGCCAGGAAGAAGATGGTCGAGGATAGGAGTGACCATACGACGATTTATGTCATCGCTTCCCATGGTGTTGGACTTAATAGAAAGGATTATCTTTTTGACGTCATCCGATGCAACTGGAGAAAACTGAAAGGAGTCAATATTGGGCCGCGGTAGATCAGCCAGATGTTTCACAGTACGACTTTTGATTTGATGATCAACTAACGGAAGTGAGGTGAAATGGCGGTTAATGTCATCTAAATCAAAAGTCGTAGTAGGGTTACATTTTCCAGACTTTCCAATACCTAATGTACCAAGAAACCTCCAGATGTTTGAGGCAGAAGAGTTATTGATATTACTGAGGATATGGCAGCGTTTAGCATTACGCACCATCTGATTACACCGATTCCTTGCAACTTCGTATAGAGTCCAATTTTCCTCGCACCGGTTCTTCTGAAAATGACGATAAGCCTTGTCTCTGCGCCTCATAGCTATTCGGATGCCTGCAGACAACCAAGGCGATGGTGGACGCTTTATTCTGACTTTCCTTATAGGGCCGTGTTCGTCATATAGCTCAATCAGTGTGTTGTTAAATATATTGACTTTTTCGTCCACTGTAGATGCCTCCAACAAAGGTTCCCAATTTAATTTAGAACATTTGTTTACCTTACCATTATGAAATTGTCTACTAAATTCATTTATGACATAGTACATACTATTTTACACAAAAATCTGATTTGGCAAAATCGTTATAATAATTCGTTGTTGCCGTAGAAGTAGTGCCGATAGAGTACATGTAATTAAAAGACAAATGCTTTATTCTTTACTGTCAGACATTTTAATAATAGGACAGGGCATACACATATCAAATTTAATGAAAGTGTAATATCCATTAACCTTGGAAGCATAAGACTTAAAAGTAATATATTTATTTTATTGTGATTTCATTATTTTATTAAAGTTATTAGACTTTTCTGAAAAGAAAATTCTTACTTTTGTTAGTCATCTAATCCATCTTTAGGCAGTTTCTTATTTATTTTTAGCTGACTTTCAAAAAGGTGGTTTGTATTTAATTCGTATGTATGTATTTATCTATGTACGTATTGTACGTGTGTATGTCAGAGCGTTTTTTTTTAAAGTAAACGGACTCATTTTCATTATTGTTTCACTGACGGATTCTACATATTTTCATGAAGGTAAAAAGAAAAAAATAAATGTTTTTATCTTCTGGTAGGCCTCTAAATTTGTGTGCATGTGTATATTGTAGGTATTTGTTTCTACGTATATGTAGTGAAAAAATATGCACATAAATAATTTCATCTACATTATGTTCTAGAACCCACAGAACAAGCTATACCTGCTTAGTTTGGGTATAGTTTAACAACTAATAACGCACAACAAAATAATGCTGTAATACATTAGTGGCCGTGAGTTTGTTTGCTAGATTTGTTCTCACAGGGCTCAACTATTTGTAAACGGGCGGTTATAGATTGACACAGGCAGATAGCTATCCGTAATATTTTCAACACGGCATTATTTGTTCTTATATAATTTTACTTTTGAGAAAGCAGCCTATTTATTGTTGCGTTAACATTTTGTGTACTGGTCTACAATTTTGAGTTAAAAAAGGAGATTCTAAAAAAAATCTTTAATGAAAAAAAAGTGGATTGAATTTGAATTTGCAAGCGATTTGACTTTCGTCACAATATCTTTATTATTATTCTGCTGTGTTAACCAAGATAGCATTAAGTCGCCTCTTCTGTCTTACTGCTATCTCTATTACCATATTATGACTCTCGGATTGTTGAATAGTATAAAATCAATTAACAATGTTCGCTCCATCTGACTTCCTACTCATACCTTTTCCAAACTTGAGACTTTCTAGTTGAATTCACAGTTCTTACCTCACTTATTCAGCGCAAATCCTTTACTTGGATAAAAGAATGACATTGATTTCATGACGTAGCTTCCGCCCATTTATTTAGTCGTAATTTCCGTCTGTCACATTCGTAAACCTGCTTTGTAAATTGTTCCCTATTCATCTTTTACTCATATCAGAATTTATTTAGCATGGTGTTGTCATATAATAATAAAAAAATGTATATTACGTTTAGCTATGCATATATAATACATGTTGATATCAGACCAAATTTTTGTACAAATTTCCCCGTGACCGCGTGGTCCGACTACTTGGTCCGACGGATCGGTCGACGTGGACTTTTTTTCCTGTTGGTTCGACTGATCGGTCGACGCGGACTTTTTTTTCCCGGTGGTTCGAGCGATCGGACAACGCAGATTTATTTCAATATTACTCCGACTGATCAGACGACGCGGCTATTTTTGTCCTGTTGGTTCGACTGATCGGCTTCGACTTTTTTCGTATTGATTCTATACTACTAGACTAGTCCTAGTACTAGGACTACACAGAATAACCAAGTTTTCATAGTCCAGAGATCCATTTATTTTTCTTTTCAGAAAAAAGTTATCTATTAGTACATCAAAGTCTTTTTTCTCAAATCCTCATAGAAAAAGTCAATAATATCAAGACATCTTTGTTCCGAGCAAGAGATAGTTGTCATTCGTATTTCTTTTCTTATGTGAATGAAGGGCTCGCTTTTTAAAAATTGACTTTTGGCTAAAGAAGAGATTCTCAATCCGGATGTTTACATATATATTTTTTTACGTGGGCATAACTCATTTTGGTTCAAGTTGTTATAGAGGTACCTATTCTTGTAAGTTTTGGCTTTAACTTTTTTGTTCATGATTATGAACTGATTTTATTTGAAATAGCTTCGGATGCATATTCCCTACTTTGAAATAGACGTTTCTCCCTTGTTTCACTTGTCTCATTTAAACGTCGCTGTTTTATACGAGGAGGATATAGTAGGTTTACTCATGTTTGCTTTTGAAAAATCAGTTACGTTCACTCAAAAGGAAAAAAAAACTAATAAACTAAAAGCAGTGAAATCATTGTTTCACTGCCGGTTTTCTGTGAGGCCGTGGTATCGAGCGGAGTCGAGCCGGCCCATTCATGCCGAAGCATGGCTCTCTCACGGTACTGTTTTATTAAGTAAAAACATTGAAATTTAAACTATCTCATCTGTCTTTTTTAATGGCTGTATCTCTCCTCTAGCACATACGTAATCAAATGGTTCGAAAAGGGTAGTTTTGGGATATCCGTAATCTTTAAAAGAGACTCGCTTTCCATAGCCCGATACATTAATTAATTGGAAAACCAACGGAAAAACAGGTCCAAGTCGTCCGATCAGTCGAACCAACAGGAAAAAAAATACGTATCTTCCGATCAGTCGGACGAAGCTGTCAGTCCACGCTTTCTCAGAGAAAATAACAGTCCGGGTCGTCCGATTGGTATAGGCGGGTTCTTACATCGAATCAACAGGAAAATAAAGTCCACGTCGTCCAATCAATCGGTCGAAGCATTCGGACCACGCGGTCTCAGGGCAAAATTTATTACAAATTTATATCGTTTTGCACATAAGTACCAGTTGTATCTAAAATAATATGAATAATTTTACATTTATTTTGAATTTAAGAATTCAAAAACTATTAAAAGTACATAACACAACACTTATTGTTATTCCCGAAAACCGAAAGAAGTTTATTAAGATCAGTGACATAACTGATTTAAATAGTTTGTAAGCCATGCTAGTTGTAGCATTGAAGTTTTCAACGCTCAGCATAATTTTCACATGACAGTGTATGTAAACTCTGGTGATTTTGCCGCGCTACTACGCCCTAAGCCCAGTAGAGGATTTAGAGTGAAATAGGAGTGGATGGAAGAGAGTGTGTTATCTGCTCCCTATAAAATACTGCGGTCTGATGACCTCTTACTCACAAAACAGACGAATGCATATTGAATTAAAAGACTGAAATGTGAAGAAAATCGTGAAATTATTTACAAATCTAAAATAATTAACATTAAACGCGCAGTACGTCAGGGATCAATACTAGACCCAATATTGTTTGTTATAATTGCAAATGACTTGCTTAATTACATTGAATAAAAAACAACCAGAAGCTAAAATAACACTTTTTGCTGATGATACTAATTTAGTCATAGGAGCAAATAGTTTAGTAAACTTGACCACACATGTAAATAAATTTTAAGTTTAGATATATGGCTTACAGCTAATAATTTAATAATCAATCTTAATAAAACAAATATAAATATAAATCAACATCTAGAAACAAAGACATAGTCATCATTCTCTGCGCCTTTTACCAAAGTAAGTTGGGGTCGGCTTTCAGTCTAACTACGATACGGCCGAACTTCGATATTTTACGTGAAGCGACTGCCATCGGAACTCCACAACCCAAGTACTTGGCGATATTGAAGTTCTGTAGTTAGACCAGGTTGCCGAACTTTTTAGGGCTCTAACTACCCGTAACGAATGCCACAGATGTTTGTATTGCATCCGGGACCGACGGTTTATCGTGCTCTCCGAGGCACGGAGGGGTCTCAATGTATTAAGAATGATCACCCATCCTAGACTGAGCTAGACCTGGCTAGTATTACTTAACTTTGTAATGTGCTAACCTACTCGGGTACTTACTCTCGGTCACTTAGCCACGAGCCCCTCAAACAAAGACATAATAGAAGTAAAATGGAAAAACAACCATATTGTATTAGTTGAAACTATAAAATGTTTAGGCGTTAACATAGATTCTCAACTTAACCGGAAACCAGAATTGGCATCACTCGATTCATCTATTTCTTGCACCTGTTATGCATTAAGGAGTCTTAGAAATGAAATAAGCATCAGCAGCAAAGAAGTTTACTACGCATTGGTAGAATAGGCTAAGATACAGCATAATGTGTTGGGGACACAATTAAGAATATAACATGCAAAGAACTTTTGTCCTCCGAAAACGGGCCATTAGTATTATTGTTCGAATATCACAACATGAATAACACATTAAGGTATTCTAACAGTTCCCAGTCTATACATATTAACTTTATTAATCAACTTCGCCGAGTATATACGTGAATACGAGACGAAAGGGAACTTAGAGAAGGAACTCGGCGAAAAACTATAAAAAATAAATTAGTGCCTATATTAAATATTTCGAAGCATTGCGCCAGATATAATCAGTGAAGTTATTTAACAGATTGCCTGCTTATCTAAAAGAGTTTGTATATAACGCAAATATGTTCAAGTTTCAATTAAAAGCATTCTTGTTGGACAAATGTCATTGTTATGGTATGTTATTGTATAACTGATCTGGGAGGCGAATGACGATAGAATTGAATTAATACAAGCTGAATTTGAATTTAATGGCATTGGACATTTAATTATTTCTAATCCAATTATTCGTTTGACCGTTACTTATATTATTATAACAATTTAACAAATAACTAAGTGTATTTGATAATTTATCTCTTGCCTTGAATGTTGGTATTGTTTGTATTCCTAATGTTGCTATATTTCAAACACAATGTAAATTGTATATAAAAAACCAATAAATCAATCAATCAAGACCCCAAGAATTTTAACATACATACATACATTATAATCATGCCTGTATCCTCGAAAGCGCAGACAGAGGCGTATGAAAAACTCACATATCGGTAGTTATAACTTTGTCCCGCTCGTGCCCAATGACAATTTGGGAATTAAAGATGAGAAAATTGCAATAGAAGGAAAAACTTAAGATAAACAAAAAGGAAATACTACTATAGAAAGGTATTACTTAAGATGGTCAGGGTTGCAACCTACAACTCGTATATCGTAAATCAATACCTTTACCTCGAACTGGCTATGGTCCGAGCCCTTTACTAATCTGAATTTTGACCACGTAAAAAAGAGCTTTATGTTAAGTTCAACCTTAGACCAAATCATCGGCCTATACTTTTTTATTTAGAAATGGAATAGGCGTTTGTCTTCCAACTCACCTGATGGAAAGTGACTATGAAAACGAAGATGGTACACGCCTAGCCAAGAGAAACCTATTCACTCTACACTTAAAGGCTCCTGGGTTATAATTGATTGGAAAAATAGACGCAGGCAGGTCACTCCACACCTTGGCGACTCGAACCAAAAAGGAGCTGTCAAAGCGTTTGGTTCGACTTTTTGGTGTTTCGACCATGAAACGTGGAACCACTGTCTGCGCTGTCCCAAATATGTCCATTGTCTGTACTATAATAGCTCTCGAATTACAAAGTAAGCTTCTTACACATTATAACGATTACGAAAAGGGATTGGATTAATATATTTTATTATTATTGTATTTTGACCCAGTCCACTTTATGACACCTAATCTCATGAAACGTATATTACTAAATCCCCCTTCGAAGAATTTGTAGGTTTATTCCAATCCAAAAAGTATTTATTATACGCTCAAAGCCTGTTATCGAATGTCAATAATATCATAATAAAGCTTTGATATCCACACTTAGATATCCGAACAGTCCAACCTTTCAACCAGAAAACGTTTATGGAAAGGGTGAATGATATCGGTACACTGTAGGTACACTGTAGGTACACCGATAACATTCGGTCTCCGTTTACACCCACAATAGCCATTCGAGAATATGCAGCCAAGTGTAATGGTGAAGAAAATTACTGTTTGACGTTTGAGATACATACCTTCTTTCAAAACCGTATAATCTTTTGGATTTAACCTCTAGGGTTTCCTCCGGTAAATGATCTCTTTAGGTCTCCTTTATATTATGAGCCTTATACTATTTAAGTACTGTACGAACAAAAGGAATGATTTGAAAATAAAGGGGGTTTCAATTTTTTTATGTAGGCACTTATGTAAGGAAAAATGTGTTCAAATTAAAAAATACGTACACTGGTATGGGATCTCCAAATGCAAATGTAGATTTAGGGTGGCGTACCTCAAAATAAAATAACGGAACATTATTTAAGATTGGGCTTTCAAGATGGACGAATCGACGTCAATTTTTTACGTTTTTGTTGTTAACTTGTATAACTATAAAACACTTGACATTGGCGGAATTCCTGCGCTGATTCTTCGCGCGGGATAGTCTATAAGAAATAATATATATGTATATATATATGTACATATATATTATTATATATATATATGTTCTGGACATGAAGGACGTTGCTGTTTCTCTGTCTGTCACTATCCTTTTCTGGAAAATGAGCATGTGAAAATTAATATTAAAATACTTGAGTGTACAGTAGTAAGAACAATGGGATATTTGTACCGCATATTTTAACATGTATACATAAAAAATGTAAATATATAAACAACATACAAACAACAATGTATGTATAAATATAAAAAAAAGCGATCTTAACTTTTTAATATAGTATGAAGCTGCAATGACAAATTGATCTTACTTTTTGAATGTACAAATTTACAGATTATGCGGACGTTCTCGTGTCGTAAGGAAGGAAAGGCTCTAGTACTGAGTCATTACACTACACCTTACAGCCTACCTATCGTGTACTCGTACAAGCCTATTTTAAATCATTTGATGCTTGGCTGACTTACAATAGTCCACTGCCAGCTTTAACTCGAGTATAAGAAGGAAAAGGTAGGGTTGTTCAAAATGTATTGACTGTAGTAACTATAAAAAATATAGGTACATATGTCAGAGAGCCAAAGGAATGCCAAGTGACAATTATTTCGATTCTACTTAATTTTTGTATATGGCAACTTTAATTGTCACTTGAGTGTGTTTGGTTGTCTTGCGATGACAGTTGAAGTATGTACAGTTGGCGGGCCGCGCTCAAAGGGACATTCAGGGGGGGGACACTTAGAGGAAAGGGCCCAATGACATTTTTGACAGTTTGCACGTCGCCATCTCTTTGTTTCAACCATGGAGGAGATAATAGATGTCGCTACAAACCATCTTAATAAATATGGAACTATTATATTTTGTTTTTTTCATAATGCTAATTATTTTAATTTTTATTATGTATCAATTCATGAAGGATAGTAAATTAATATTGGTTACAAAGATATACCACCAACTGCCTCCAACTAGGCTTTACGTAGGTACATAGATATCCTAGACGATACAATTTGACAGTTACATATGAAATGGCCGCCAAAACCTGCGCTAGCGCTTGATTTGTGTTTGTCCATTTTATGTGTAATTGTTGAAATTCTCAGTATTTTCTCTACATCAGACGTCGACCTGTAAAAAGCACGACGGTCTATTAAATAAGTATTTCATAGACGTCTCTCTTAACGTTATAATTTACAGTTGGTGCAGGTCAGTCAATCGTATTTTGACTGGGAAACTAACATATAACGGTGAGCCAGCCCAAAATTATTGTAATACTCATAAGCATTTCAAAAAAAGGAGATAAATAAAAATATAAAATAGCAGGTATTGATGTTTTATTAAGACCCAACTTATTTGTTTTATAATTTAATAGTAACAAGCTTATTAGACTTCTTAGTTTACACTAACCCAACCAACTCGTGTAAATTCCTTAATATTGCTATAAATTTGTATATTTAAATATATGATAGTGTATATCAATATATATATATATATATATATATATATATATGTATATAAATGTTATATAGGTAGCTATGGCAATGACACACAATTAGTTAAAGTTCAGAAATATAGATGGCGCTTCATATTAGAATGCAAAATTTTGCCAAGAGTGGGCTCTCTTTTCCCCTAGTATTACTTTACTCTTTGGGGACATTGCTAAAGAGAACGGTGGAACGGTCAGTCGCATGACAGCTAACCTCACTACATTCCATGTGATTGTAAGTTTAATCTATAATCCTAAATTATTGTGAGCATCATCGATGATTTTGTAAAAGTAATTTAGTGTAGTGGTAAAGATTATTGTACTAGACATTAAAGTGTGATGATTTGGGAAATACCCTCGTGTCAGACCAACATTCTAATGAATGCGGGAAGAAAGTTTCCGAATAGTCGCCGATATATTTCTATATCTTTTTGCAGTTCATACCACTCCGTTGGTATGCTTTGGCGTTCTTTTTTATCACCAGAGGATGATTTTTCTGTATCACGACACAGGTAAAGTAAGAGATTGTATGCTTTGCAAACAAACATCTTAAATAACATTAATCTTTATTAAGGTCCAATAGAAAAAAAAAAAGATATATGCACCCACCGTAAAAAAATGCATTACAAATTATGCGACCTGCCTTGAGTTAAGCAGTCTTCGATTCTATGGACGCTTACAGCATTACCATCATATTATATCTTTCTGTATCCTGACTTTGTAAAAACTTACAAGGTCGATTTAAAAAATACCTTGATGTCGTAAACAAGGGACTTTAAGTTAGGCGTTCACTAGCGAGAAATCTTCTAAACCGCATAATCTATTGTAAATGAAACTGTTTTTTGAACCGTGAATTTGGTTATTTGATAAAAAAAATTATCTAAATAAATAAAACTTACAAACAATTAAAAATAAATTATAGTGTATCTTCCTCGAGGGGCTCGTGGCTAAGTGGTAGCCGAGTAGGTTAGCATATTACAAAGTTAAGTAATACTGCGTTAAGTAATAAGCCAGGTCAGTCTAGGATGGGTGACCATTCTTAACACATTGAGACCCCTTCGTGCCTCGAAGAGCACGTTAAGCCGTCGGTCCCGGGTGCCATACAAACATCTGTGGCATTCGTTACGGGTAGTTGGAGCCCTAAAAAGTCCGACAACCTGGTCTAACTACATCTTCTCGTATACCTGACTCACCGTTGGGCACAAGCGATCGAGAGCAAGGGGGAGACGTTGTCAGTCAGTTTGGACATAGCGAAGGCCTTCGATCAGGTCTGGCAAAAAGCGCTTCTCTCGAAGCTTCCTTCCTATGGGCTTCCCGAGAAATTATAACTGGATCACCAGTTTTCTCGCAGACAGAAGCATCAAGGTCGTTGTCGACGGTGCATGCTCCGACTTCAAGTCTGTGAATGCTGGTGTCCCACAAGGCTGTGTGCTATCACCCACGCTGTTTCTTCTGCATATTAATGATACGCTGCAAATCAGCAACATTAATTGCTATGACGATGGTACGAGTGATGCCTTGTATACCGGCCGCGCTAACATTTCTCGGGAAAACGTCACTAAAAGTCGATCCAAACTTTCAAAGTTCTTTTTTTTTTTTTTTTATATTATAACGAATATATATTATAACAAACGAGCAGACGGGTCACCTGATAGTAAATGACTACCGCCGCCCAAGGGCACCCGCAACTCAAAAGTCAAGTGGTGTGCCAGCCTTGGTGGTGGTAATCGGGGAAGTGGGAGAGGGGTAGAGGATGTGAGAGGAAAGGGTTAGGGCTCCGTTAACCTCACTCCCTCAGCGAAAAGCAATGTAAGCGATGCTTTACCGCCGGTTTTCTGTGAGGCCGTGATATCACTCTGGTCGAGCCGGCCCATACGTGCCGAAACATGACCTCCCACGAAAAATTCTAATAAGAACATTCAAAATAATTAAATTCAAATTGACTCTATAATAACTGTACTATATTGCCAGAATATACACTTCAAAACGTCCAGTAGTGGGCGTCCTATGGTTGAAATAAATGTTATCATGATGATGTTCAATACAATTTAAAAAAAACGTAAATTTAAAATTAACGTATGAAGCTAACATTTAGTAAGAAAGGACTGACAAGAAAACTACGTTATTAAACACTAATAATGTTGATAGAATGTCTAGATTTTTCCATAAATGACCAGGATAAAAAAAACATCAAATATATTTTTAAATCCTGCTCCATTTTGTATAATCTTCAAGTATGGCCACACTTTTGTAACACGTTGTATAACATTATAAGATTATTTACATACCTCGCCTCACACCGATGTTATCCGAGGATCTTAAAGTACCTAAGACGGGAAAAACTTGTTTGCGGATTTTGTACGCTTTGTGTTATGTAATATAGACTTTAAATATTCGATTACCACTGACTTAATGAGCTCCTTAGTGACACGTGTTGTGTCAGTAAGGATAGTTGTATAACACGTTCTGAATCTGGAATATACTGAGTGATAAAGTCAGGTAACCTATATTTGCGTAACCAACAATATTGTTAAAAATATTTTTCCCTTATGAAATCATAACAAGCACAGATTAAAAATTTGAAATACTCACGGCCCATAAATCTCCACAACGATTAGTTCAGATTCTTCAGGGCCTATAAACATTTGTAATCAATAAATTTAATCAGCCTATTGAAAATAATTTAAATAAAAAAAAACGTGTTAAAAAAAAAATGCAATCTACTATTGGCTCTCAGGCGTTGCCAAACCAAAAAATGGTGGTGTTCGGTAAAGATTTGATTTGTCATTATTTATAGTTATCGTTTATTATCGTGAGTGCCATGCGGTTAAGTATCACTAATTACTACTTCTCTTCTTGCGCATTCCTATAGGACCTTGCCTCTCTGTTTCCTTCTCTAAAGAGAGATTTTTTTATAGCTTATAGCTGTATGCTTGTGCACCGACGTAGCATATATAACACGTTGGTGGAAAACAAGAATACGGTTTGCCTGATGGTAAACATTGGCTATGGTGACATAGCCCATAGGCTGGAATATCAAGCGTCCATAGACGCTTGCAATCCCAGAGCACAAATAGTTGTCCCAAGTCTGGACACAGGAATATTCCTAATTAAGTCAATAATAAATATCTAAAATAATAATCGACAATTTAATGTTATAGTATTGTACAGTTTAGTATTACTTGGGACCCACAGGTGTCATTGCGGGTACGTAACGATACATGTTTTTTTTAATTTTGAATTCTTTTTCTATGAATATAGCGAACCGACTAAATCAAACACTAAATGTTACACCGAATTACACACAACACTTGTGCATAATACGTTTCCACGAGTATTTTTTCCTTTTTACGTGTTTAGCAAACAGACAAACTCCACGTCTATAAATTTATTAAACACAAGCTGCGCGCCCCGGTTTTACCCACGTAATTCCTGATGCCGTCGGAATATCGCAATAAAAAGTAGCCTATGTGTTAATCCAGGTCTTCAGCTATCTACATACAGAGTTTTGTCGTAATCGGTTCAGTAGTTTTTGCGTGAAAGAGTAACAAACATGCATACATCCACACATCCATCATCATCATTTCAACCATAGGATATGCCAAGTTTCATTTTAATCCGTTAAGTAATTTCAGCGTGGTGCGCGGCCGTGATACAGAAAAACGGATATACAAAAACAAAAAACATATAGTTTTGGCTACAGTATGGGTTATAGGGTGCCTCCCAAAAAAAAAATTCAAAATATCTTCAATGTACAGAATTGGAACTGTTAAAATTTTATTATAAGTATAGATGCCTAAATATGGTCGGGCAAATCGTCAAAGGTTAACCTTTGAACGATAAGTACCCAGGCAGATTTCGATCGGCCTAATTCAATGATCGGCCTACGACAAATAGATTCCTCTGGGACTTGCCGAAGATCATTCTCGGTGCTTTAATGGGTCAATGTTAATCATGATGTACCTACACTTATCACAGCAAATCTTTTCATTTCGTCCCTCTTAGTCGTTCTTTTGATTGCTTATATTCCTTTTTTACCTTCTCGGAATATGGCCACACCATAACAGATGAGCTCCTCAAATTTAAGGTGGCGGAAGTCATTTTTACCTTCCTAAGATATACTTACAAAAACCCACTTACAAAATATTTTATCTTCAAGAATATTAACGAAGATTTATGTCGGTTTAAGAGAGAAAAAATAGACGCCAGATAGGCGAGCGTCCGATGTAAAACATCCTTCCTTTTGCTATCCTTACGGCTCATTAGACATTATAAAGTAAAGTATGTAAATACTAAAACGTAACAGGCTAAAGTTTATAAAACTATAGTATATAGAACTATAAGTAAACTGATTTCAATTACGTTATAATTTTGATGTTTCAGGCTTCAGACAATATAACATTGAGTGGACTTCAAATTCAATTATTTTTAAATTATTGAATTGTTGACACTGAAAATGATTTGTGTATGATTTTACACAAAGTAGCAGTCGGCATTTTACATACCTGTGGTGCCAGCCAGGCTTGAATCGAACGTTCTCAACCCTCTTACAAATGTTTGTAAAGATTACAATTATTATTGAAACTTTAAAATCTGTCTTTCTTAGAACCATTATAACATATAATATTCTTAGTCGTAAACTTTTCATTAGTTAATTGTGAAATAAAAGTTACAAAATAGAAAGCAGAAGTAAAATACACACATTTTTTTGCCAGCTCTCTATTTTAAGCTATATGTATTTGAGGTCTGACATGCAGTAGGTTGCCCGTTTACCAAAAAATTTTTTGACACTCACAAACTCTCAATTTCCAATTCGAGCTTGCACAAACAAAAGAGAAAAGTTAAGCCACTTCGCCAAGGAGGTTTCGAACGACTCGTGCAAAAATTACAACAATGCATAGGCTCAAAATATCTCATTAGCTTCGTATAGGCACTGATTTATTTTTAAGGCAAGGCCAGTTTTTTAATTTTATAACATAACATTCTTAATTTTAATCTGGAGTAAATATGCAGTCGATATCTAAATCAAGTAGCTTTCAATACCTTTCAATGGTTTTGATATATTTGTTTCCTTAGTCTTGATATTCAAAGAAAAGCTTGCTTCCATGTAACAAGAAGAAGAAAAAAGTGTGTGTGTACTTATGTACGCACGTAAGAAGTTATACTTATCTGGCGCTAGTTAAATAAAGTTTATTTATATATCATAATAAATAATACATACCGTCAACTAACCTCAAATTCTACAAACGTACTTAAAGTAATATGTAAAAACCATTTTTATCACTTATAATCACAATAAATTATCTTTAAATCAATAAATTGTTTATAAATGTCAGTTACCACGATATATTATTTGAAAAAATATATATTGTTTATATTTGGACTGATACAAAAAACGTGTTGTAGGTTCAGAAACACTTGAATAAATATCGTGAAGTTGGTAACTTTTTTTGAAAAACTAAAATGTTGACTAGCTAACTTCAGGGAGTCGGTTTTTCGTGACGGTGTGCGCGCGCATCGTAAATAATTATTCCCATCAATTTTCCCTAACGCGCCAAAAGAAGTATAACTTCAACAAGAAACTATTTTTCAGTACAGATATAACTTTACTAATTAGGACACGTGATTACGTTATCATTTTTAAATAGTCAACGAGTCTAAGCATTGATTCGCTACATTGTATTATTCACAAATTTTATATTGGCGTTTCTTAGGCGTCTTTTAACAATGTCGGCGATTGCCTTTCAAGGATCCTCTTCGTTTAGTATTTCGTAATAAGATCAAATGTGAAATCAATTGTGAATTCCAATCAATTACCAACGACTTCTCAATCAAATAAAGTGTTCGTATTCTATTATTGGCTCTATTCAGTACCCAACAATTCCCTTGTTGAATCGCCTCTCGTTTCAAAGAGAACAATAACTCCAAAGCTGCTCGTAGGAAGGAATAGGAAATATTTGTTGGATATAACTTAAAATATTTTTCAGTTAATTGAAAGTAAATCTGTAAGTCTTGTAAAAGTCAATTGTATACTTCATATAAAGATACTAAACACGAAATCATTACTTGAAAACGTTCAAACAACTACATAACCATCAATTCTTACTGAATACATTCTGGAACAAAAAAACCTAAAAAGCTGTGAAAATGTACCTGCAGACTGCTCTTTTATTCCTTTGGTATAAACTTTTGTTTTTTTTTCTGTTATTTCTATTTCTTAAGTAGAAGTTGGTTTTATACTTGTTTTAACTTAAGTTTACTTATAAATATATAAACAAAATAGTGAACCTACATTTTTACCTAGTTCTAATTGCAGGATTGAATTTATTTTATCATACTATCTTCTAAAGCTTCTTTCGCGTTCCATGATAGGTATATAATTATGTAAACGGGAATTAACGCGATCACGTAATGCGTCTAAAATTTAAGTCTACCTGACTTCAATTTTAAACCCATTACGTGACTCAAAGATATGTGTGTGATTGATGTGATATTTCAAAGAGGTGAGGCTTTGAATTCAAAGGCATATATATCTTAAATACAATATGTATGAAAACTAATAAAACACTACAAACTAATAAAATACAAGATTTATTAATTTTCAATAATTTTACCATGTTTTTTAAGAAACAATCGTATTACAGTCAGCCAGTAAGAACATTTCTCTAGGTTACAGTCCAGCTGGTGTCTATTGTAGTGTAAAACGTAAAATACTGAGACAGCAATCAATGAATGACAACTATAATGAACTTTGAACATCGGTTCTTAATTGCCTTGTATCTCCAGTTAGAATACTTCAATGTCCTAACGGATTGGGGTGATTGCACCTTCTGTGGTCACAAGCATACCTACTATACAATATCTCGGAGGCTAAGAGGCTCTAAATCTTGTCAGTACTTGAGCAAAGTTGTTTATTGTTAATTTGCCAACTAATTTAGTCTCATTGCACTTGGGATGAAGGGGATTAAATCGTTAAGCTTAGCTACTAATAGCATTAAGACCACAAGAAAGGATTTCACAAAATATATCCATATATTTAGTGATCAGCAATCATAAAAAAGCTGTTAGTATTCTATTAAAATACTCATTGATGCCCGGGACAAGGTTCAACTCCTCGTTGACACTTTGTGTCTATGAAGCTGGCGTAGCCAAGTCATAGGGCCGTAATAAAACTTACACTATATTTTTTTGCTAATTATTTGCTATTTTTTTGCCAAAGAATTGATTTTGTTGCCATAGCCATTTCCGAAAACCAATGGTCCTGCTGACTTGATACTTAAGCCAGCGTAGCCAACCCTATATCTTCGGATCTCTTACACTTATCAAAACAGGCTTTACGGCATAATTTTTTGCTAATTATTTGCTACTTTTTTGCCAAAGAATTGATTTTTTTGCTATAGCCATTTCCGAAAAACAATGGTCCTGTTGGCTTGATACTTAAGCTAGCGTAGCCAACCCTATATCTTCGGATCTCTTACACTTATCAAAACAGGCTTTACGGCATAATTTTTTGCTAATTATTTGCTACTTTTTTGCCAAAGAATTGATTTTTTTGCTATAGCCATTTCCGAAAATCAATGGTCCTGCTGACTTGATACTTAAGCCAGCGTAGCCAACCCTATATCTCCGGAACTCTTACACGTATCAAAGCAGACTTTACGGCATATTGTTTTGCTAATTATTTGCTACTTTTTTTGCCAAAGAATTGATTTTTTTGCTATAGCCATTGCCGAAAAACAATGGTCCTGCTGACTTGAGACTTAAGCCAGCGTAGCCAACCCTTTATCTCCGGATCTCTTACACTTACCAAAACAGGCTTTACGGCATATTTTTTTGCTAATTATTTGCTATTGTTTGTTGAGGATAATTTTTATACGCACGTACGCTTGCTTGCGGGAAAAGTAGGTATAGCACACCTTACGCTATACATGTCGACTAATCACCAAAATATCGTAAAACTGATTCGTACGTATTACTTTTAGTTTATTTATGTTGAAGACTGTTCAGAAGAGCCTCTGTAAGCCATTTAGTAAGCGTAATACCCAAATTATTTAAAAATTACTTATTTCCGATAAAAATATAGGTTATGTAAACTTCTTTGCTCATACCGGTAAAACCAGAAGATATATAAAATTCCGCTTTCATTTCCATTTTTATGGTAATTCTTACGTGGGAGAGCCATGCTTGGGCACGTACGGGCCGGCTCGACTCCGCTCGATATCACGGCCTCATAGAAAATCGGCAGTGAAGCAATGCTTGCATTTCCCCTCTATACCCCTTTCCCCTCTTACCACTCTTCCCCCCTGTTCCGGTCTTCCCCTACTCCCACCTTAAAGGGCGGCAACGCACTTGTGACTCTTGAGTTATAGGTGCCCATGGGCGGCGGTAGTCATTTACCATCAGGTGACCCGTCTGCTCGTTTGCCTCCTATACCATAAATTAAAAATAATAAAATTCACTGCTTGTTTAATAAATAATACATTGTAAAATATGATTTAACTAATCGAAATTTTTGGGTAATTTTTTTTCAAGTGAAGTTTTAAAATTTCTTCCAGAACTATGAAAAATAATTAAGAAGAGAAGATTTTGAATTTGTAATTTTACTTTTATTTTATCCAAAACATCAAAATAATTATTTACAACCAAGCTGGACACAGATTTGGCCTTGTACTTGTTATTAAGTGGATTTGGAATCTCTTCCCAAATTTCATCGCTTTTCGATACGACTGTTGAATTTTTGACATTCTGGTCACTAAATGGCAATATGATGCTGTGAAAATGATCTCTAGACACACTTGCAGGGCGGCCTCTACCCATTTTGGCACTTTCATACATACAAACTCACTACTTTATTTATAGCCCCTACACTCAATTACTAAAAACAATTATATGAGTCCACTTTAAACAGAAAAAAACAGAATCACACAAACTCAGATAAAAAGGGAATGACAGTCCGCAAGCAACATGTGCCCAGGCCTGCTTAGATCTTGTCGACACTTGTACTCACATACACACGCTCGCATATACACGAAGTGCCCAATAATCATCATCTTATTTTAACCATCCTTTCTTCATGAATCACTCTATCTATTGGTGAGAATCGCATGAAAATCGGTTCAGTAGTTTTTCAGTTTGTCGCGAACAGACAGACACACAGATAGACGCGGTGGGGGACTTTGTTTTATAATATATAGTCATACGATTGAAAGAACTGAGGCCTCCATGACAATAATACTTAAAACTTATTATACTATTTGAAATGTTTGAAAAAAAATCTGCAGTTTAATGACATTAAGTGAAATTAATAACATTTATTTTTTGCCTTTAGTGTAGCATTGACGTGTAATGAAAGTGATCTTATTAGATGATAATATAGTTATATATATTATTAAATAGAATAATATTAGATAGTTTAATAATAATAAAATGAGAGATTATTAATTAACTATGATGTAAAAACCAAAATGTCATTACTACATAAAAAGTACAGGTATATAGTATAAGAAAAAATCCAGAATTAATATCCCAAAAATGTCCCTCGTTTTTGAAGAAAAATCTGTTTTGAAGCACAGCTTCGGGACTGGTCTCATTTTACTCCTATTATTATAGGGAGAGGTGACACGCTTTTATCGAGTTTTAATACAATTAATATAAATATAAATACATAGGCTGCACTAAAAGTATCGGGAATGGAATATTTCCACTGTTTCTGTCATATTAAAATCTTTTTAATTGAAAACACCTTGGTTTTAAAAATCGAATACCATTTATTTATTTAAAAAAAGATTCTCGGTCTTATCACAAGGTTTTGTCAAACTTGTTTAGTCGTTGAGAAAATGGAATTGACTCGAGAAAATTCAAGAGCGATGATTTATTATGACTTTCGAAGTGGTTTAACGCAAAAACAGTGTGTTGACCGGATGATTTCTGCATTTGGTGATGAAGCCCCATCCAAAACCACAATTTATCGCTGGTTTGCTGAATTTCAACGTGGACGTGTCAAGCTCAGTGATGATCCCCGTCAAGGTCGTCCAAAAACTGCAGTCACCCAAGAAAACGTTGATGCTGTGCGTAAGCTGACAGAGGAAGATCGACATGTGACATACCGCGAAATTCAGGCAACTTTAGACATTGGCATGAGTCAAATGCAAATAATCTTGCATGAACAAAGGTTAGGTTGAAAAGTTGTTTTCCCGATGGATATCGCATTCGCTCTGTAAAGAGCGAAAAGCGGCTCGCGTTACTTGGTGCGTCAGAACTCTCGAAAGATTCCACGCAGGATCCTCAAATGCTGTATACAACATCGCATCAGGTGACGAATTCTGGATATACGCGTATGAACCCGAAACAAAAAACCAGTCACGAATTTGGGTGTTAGAAAATGAGTTAAAGCCAAGAAAAATTGTTCGTTCACGGAGTGTTGCAAAAAGAATGGTGGCCACGTTTGTCTTCAAAACCGGCCATGTTGCGACTATTTCTCTTGAGGGACAAAGAACGGTTAATGCAGAATGGTATGCTGGCATTTGTTTGCCACAGGTCGTTTCTGAACTCCGTAAAGAGAACTGCAACCGCCGCATTATCCTCAATCACGACAATGCGAGTTCTCACACCGCGCACAGAACAAAAGAGTTTTTATAGCAAGAAAACATAGAATTATTAGACCATCCGCCGTGCAGCCCCGACCTAAGCCCTAATGATTTCTATACTTTCCCTAAAATAAAGAATAAATTGCGTGGTCAGAGATTTTCATCACCTGAAGAAGCTGTGGACGCCTACAAAACGGCCATTTTGGAGACCCAACTTCCGAATGGAATGGTTGCTTCAATGGTTTCAATTGGTTCCATCGTATGGGAAAATATGTCAAATTTCGCGGAGAATACTTCGAAAAGCAATAAATACATTTTTAAATAGTAATGCTGTGTCACTTCCTTGATTCCCGAAATTTTCAGTGCCGCCCTCGTATAATGTATACATACCAACTTAATTCATCATTAGAGGAGCACGTGGCTACGTGGTAACCGAGTAGGTTAATACATTACAAAGTTAAGTAATACTAGCCAGATCAGTCTAGGACGGGTGACCATTCTTAACACACCTCTAATGCCTTTCTCCCGTCTTCCCGCCCTTCCCCACTCTCCCCCTCTTCCCCTACTCCCACCTTAAAGGGCGGCAACGCACTTGTGACTCTTGAGTTACAGGTGCCCATGGGCGGCGGTAGTCATTTACCATCAGGTAACCCGTCTGCTCGTTTGCCCAGTATAACAAAAAAAAAATTGAGATCCCTCCGTGCCACGGAGAGCACGTTAAACCGTCGGTACCTTCCATCCAAACATCTGTGGCATTCGTTACGGGTTGTTGGAGCCCTAAAAAGTCCGACAAACTGGTCTAACTACAGAACTTCGATATCGCCTAGGACTTGGGTTGTGGAGGTCTGATGGTAGTCGCTTATAGATAGTTCTGGAAGAAATTTTAAAACTCCACTTGAAAAAATGACCTGAAAAGTTTCGATTAGTTAAATCATTTTTTATAATGAATTATTTATTAAACAAGCAGTGAATTTTTTTTTTTTTTTTATGGTATAGGAGGCAAACGAGCAGACGGGTCACCTGATGGTATATGACTACCGCCGCCCATGGCCACCTGCAACTCAAGAGTCACAAGTTCGTTGACACCCTTTAAGATGGGAGTAGGGGAAGAGGAGGACAGGGGGGAAGAGTGGGAAGAAGGGAAAGGGGGATTAGAAGGGACGAGAGGGGGAGAGGAGAAGGACGGGAATAGTTGAGAAGGAAGGGTTAGGGCCTCTGGTAACCTCCCTCACGCGGCGAAAAGCAATGCAAGCATTGCTTCGCCTTCTGAGGCCTATGAGGCCGTGGTATCGAAAGGAGTCGAGCCGGCCCGTACGTACCCAAGCATGGCTCTCCCACGTAAGAATTAAGATAAAAATGGAAATGAAAGCAGAATTTTATATATTTTCTGGTTTTACCGATATGAGCAAAGAAGTTTACATAACCTATATTTTTATCGGAAATAAGTAATTATTAAATAATTTGGGTATTACGCTTACTAAATGGCTTACAGAGGCTCTTCTGAACAGTCTTCAACATAAATAAGCTAAATGTAATACGTACGAATCAGTTTTACGATATTTTGGTGATTCGTCGACATGTAATGTAATAGCGTAGCGTTTGGCAAAAAAATAGCAAATAATTAGCAAAAAAATATAGTGTAAGTTTTATTACGGCCCTATGACTTGGCTACGCCAGCTTCATAGACACTGACATTTTCGATGTTCGTAAGTATAAGCAAGCCCTCGATAGAATTAGGATCTTATTTTCATAATGAGAGAGATAAGAGATCCTAACCTACATAAATACCCAACAGAATACTTACAATAACATTGTAAATATTGTGTATAAAATAAATGAACATAATGTAATATAATTTTTAACGTTTTATTATTTTCATTGCCCCTTTTATCTCTAATAAAATTAATAGAGCTATAAATATATATCCTTTGACAAAAGTGCAATTAAAGAAATATGTATGTTATTACTTACTACAGACACACGCACATACACATATATATACGCTACTTTATACACCCTCTCACGCTTATACACGTACACTATCACTTTACACAAAAGAGAGGAAGGCCACGTAGACTTGTTGCATGTAGACTTCTTTCTTACTTTGTAAAATTAAAAATATTTAGTTTTATATACAAATCATATTTTATTAATGTTAATGGCTATGATAGCTAGAGATTATTATATCCGAGAGGATAGACGCTGATAGCCGAAATACAGGCTCTGCCTAATTCGGTTACAGATGCTAAACTCATTTATACTTAAAATAACAGCCTACCTATAGTTTGTAATCTTGTTTATATTTGTGAAATAAACATTATTATTATTTATCATTATTATAATAATATCTAAGAATGAATTAAAAACGTTAACGAATATAAAAGTAAATTAAATTAATGTCTTCGGTATCATGATCTGCAGAGGCTAAATGCAAATTCTATTTACTATTACCAATTTATTTATTTATTTAATCACCTACCAACTTAGTGTGCAAGAAATTTGTACGAAGAACTTTGTCTATGGGTTTTTCTACCAGAGATAATATTGCATCCCCCAAAACTATAATTTCTTTTTGTGTATATGAACAGGAAATAGTAGGTACCAATCATTGTCTTTAAGCGATTGCGATTTTCATTCATATTAGACATAAGTCGGGACTTGATCACTTTAATAATTATAAAGCCGAATCCGCATGTTTGCCATTTGCCACAAAACTACAAACCTCTACATCCAGGCAAGCATGGCGGACATCGAACTGGTGTCGACCATCACAGTTATTTTTATTATAAAAACAAGAAAATAAGTAAAATAAAAATACGGCAAGGAAAATGGTGGATGATTGCGTATCAAAAACAATCGGTATTCGGTACGGATGCACACGTCTGGTCGTCGCCAGCGCGCAAGGCATACTAACAACACACAAACATGCGGATGCATCGCAAGCGCTTGCCACAAGCTTCCTTTGATTTGGGTATCAAAAACCGACAGAGTTCGGATCGAAGGCAAGCCAAGCCAAATGTTTGGCAAATCGAGCAAACACACTATCCACACGTTTGAATTTGTGACTGCTTGTTGAGGTTTGGCAAGCGTCTGGACGCGGCATAAGGTATTTACGGGCTACGTACCCGTTGGACCTCCAAGATTAGACCCTATCACAAATGTAACTGTTCGACCTCATTTTTAGGTCCCTTTGGACCCTCCTCAAAATATAATAGTCTAAGTGCCCATTGGACCTCTTTTTTAGTACCCTTTGGACCTTCAAAATTAAAATTACTAAAGAAGGACCCATTGGACCTCTTTTTGAGTACTTTTACTAGTAATTTTTTGAAGGTCCTACCTTCAAAAAATATGTGTTCATTTGGTATATGTTCGATGTTATTTAGTTAGAAAAGGTACAGTTATGTTGAAAATTGTTAATCAGAATTAAAAAAAAATGGCAAAATACCATTAGTGAATACAGGCACACTAGCAACACATAGTACTCCGTAGTCCCATATGTACAAAAACATGTATGTTTTATATTTAAAAACTTAAAGATCAGTAAAATTAGAAAAATACGTGATCTGATTAGAATAGGTGATTTTGTTTGTACTTAAACGTTGTTGTTTTTATAATTTTGAATAAAAATATTGATTTATTGTGTAGTGTTTTATTTTTAATCAAGTGTGTCACTTTTGTGCACGATTGTATTTTGGCTTTTCATACGAAGATGTATAAATGAGGTCCAATGGAACACGTTGCTTACAATGGGTCCAAATGGGCACTAAAGTATACGCAAAATCCAAGTTTGAAGGTCCAAACGGTATAGGGAGGTTCAAAGGGTCATATTTGTAGATGAGGATTAAATTTGGAGGTCCTACGGGTACGTAGCCTATTTAGGTACTTTTTGTTTAGCGGATAGCGGGTATTTGGTAACCGAGTAGGTTAGCGTATTACAAGCTTAAATAATCCTTACCAGGTCAATCATAGGATGGGTGACCATTCTTAATCCATTGAGACCCCTCAGACCCTTGAAGAACACGTTAAGCCGTCGGTCTCGGTTGCCATACGATCATCTGTGGCATTCATTGCGGATAGTTGGGAGCCATAAAAGTCCGACAACCTGGTCTAACTACAGAACTTCAATATCGCCTAGTACTTGGGTTGTGGAGGTCTGATGGCAGTCGCTTTACGTAAATTATCGAAGTTCGACTGTATCGTAGTTAGACTGAAACTTAGTTGGGGAAAGGCGCGGAAGATGATGGATATTTGAAATCCACCTGTGACCGATGGGTACAATAACTCAATCGAAACTTTATAAAACAATAAGGTCTCATACCTTATAAAGATTACCTAGAATAGGTCCCTATTTAAATTGAATAGATACATATTACCTATATCTACATTATGAATGTTATTCTTCACTAGTATGACGTCATAAGAGGAGCTTGAAAAATGTTATCGCGACAATTTTTGTAGACAAGAAAAATATTGTACTGTCCTCATTAGTAGTCCTTGCAACAGCCTGTAATAAAATTTGAAGCAAATATCTCAGTACGATTATATTTAACACTCCGAAGTAGTTAAAATGGTAATGTTATCAAGTGAACTAACTTGAAATACAAGCCGTACAGCTTTACTAGCACCAAACTGGTAACAACTAGGGACATAACACGAGGAAAATATTGCAGAGAAGCTTTTAAATTTTCTTCATAATTTTGTTTGTGTTTTAAGAAAACCTGTTTTAACGTGTTTTAGTACGTCGTAGTTGGGCAACGGAAATGCGCACTAAATATTTATGGCAAAACAAGATAGAATAAAAATCTTTTTAACAAATAATTAAACCGACGAAAAGAACTAAAAAGCATTAAATAAATAAACCTTAAGTTATAAGTATCGAGCTTATTTACATAAACTATCAAATTTTATATAAACTTATTTTGAGTCGGCGCCAAACAACGAACTGATTAATTATCATAATTTTATATGTTCCTACGTAGAAATGGACATGGCGCCGACTTCGAGGGTTTCTCTCAATTTTATCAGGATCCCCTCATCAGATCCTGACTTCCTTGACATGGGACACCCTTGGAACACCCACCCTTGGTAAAGGTATACCCTATCTAACAAAAAAAGAATAGTCAAAATCGGTTCATAAATAAAGGAGTGAGGGCAAAACATACATAAAAAAAATATATATTATACGGCCGAATTGAGAACCTCCTTTTTTTTCATCGTTTAAAAATGAAGAAAAGTGCAGTACGGATTTATAGATAATCTTAGACCTTTTAATTTTTAACTAACTTCAGAGGAAGTCTCGCCTCCAATTCGTATAAATCATAACCTTAATCTTCGATCAACTGTTATGACCTCCTCACACCTCCGAATTTGTCAACTCTATGTTTCTTTATGTACCTTCTATGTTAAGTCAGTTCTTCTCTAGAATGCACTCCCGGTGGATATCAGGATGTTCACAAACCGTTTTATATTCAAGAAGAAAGTACGTGATCCTCTTCACAATGAGTTTTCAGAACGGTCACTACGCTAGTTACCTACACGACAGTTATAATATTTCTACATCACCCCAAGGTTGACTGGTACAATTAGTACAAATTGTGCATTAAACAAATAAATTGTATGCCATTTTCTCAATCAATAATGTACCAGTTTATTAGATGTCAATTTCGAACTAAAAACGGTTATTCATTTTATACAGCAAAGTTAGCAAAGCTGCTTGTCCCTTTTTAAGAGGTTAAAGGTTACTATAAAAAGATACAACAGGCAACATACCCTGGCATTGAAAGTCGTTTCACATCATGTTTTAACTACGATAGAAGGCCTACATCGTTTATCCCACTCCAAAAAAGAAAATAGAGCATGTATCTGCTATACCCAATTCCTTAAATTTTTACTAAAATTAAAATTTAAAATGAGAGCCATTATTAAGAACGAAATTACATAACATATTTAATCAATTTTTATACATTCCAGTTCCGATACTTTGCAAGTGGCTCGGTGACATTCCACTTTGCCCCACAAGTAAAGTGGCTTGGTGGGGCCAAGTTGAATATTCCAAAATGGTCCACTCATAAGCTGTAAGGCACACCGTGTGGTTTTAGTCGGTTTGATATATGGCCTCACCAGTAGCCCAGTGCGATGAGCATCAACACGAAAAACAAATGGGTGCTTTTCCTATGGTCAAATTACGTCGTTATTTCGCCTGTAAGCAGACAAAGCAACCTTTTTTGTGCGCTGCGGGTGGTTTCAATACAGTATAAAAAGTTCTGCCTGGAGGATTCCCCCCTTTCAGGAAGAGGTGCAATGCCTATGATAACTGACATATTGCTGTTTTCCAACATAAACGAGAAAGAAGTCGCGGGCACAGCTAGTGTTGAAATAAATTTATTAATACTTTAATCATTTCTTGCGACAAATGAATACAGCACTATACCTTTATCTAGCAGTTGCGCGCGCAGTCTAATGTGTGACTAATCACACTACTTTTTTAATAACACACATGGCACACACATCACAGTGATGGTTGTGGAAGGTCTGGTTTACTAAGTGGTTTAGTTTCTAAAGTACATCGTTGACGCTGAGCCTTCACCTATCTGTCTACCTGTGATGAAGGTCGTGCAATTCATCCAATATTTTGGGAAATCAAACATTACCCACCTTTGTACCCTTGTAACCTAAATTACCAAGACGCTTAAAGCGTAACGTTTGTCTCCTTCATCAAGATGGATCACATGATATATTATTTCGAATCTCCGTTTATTTCTAAATGTAAATTTATTATGCCAAGTAGTTAATTTCTTCAGAAAAAAAATTAAGCACTGCTTTCAAATAGTTTACAAGGACATGAGTCTCCTCTGTGTAAAAGATTGGTCAGTACATAATCTACCAAATCTGCCTAGGATTGGCAGACTTTCTTACTTCCTTTCTTAGAGAACATTGTGTTTTTTTATCTCACGATGTTTAGAAAAAAAAAAACAAATTAAATTGAGCTTAAGAAGTTAAGAACATAACAAAAAACTCTTATATGCGTGGCTAGAGAACTAAATTGGCCCCGCGCCGGCCTCATATCAACAGCGACTACTTAAAAATATTAAAGCTGTAAAAACTGCATAGTAATTGCCATTCAAAACATGCTTTTCGAACTTAATAGAGGACTCTAACAATAACAAACTTAAGTAAACATATTTTATCAAGCAAACACCATTGATAAAGTATGTTATTATTCACACACTGCATAAAAGGTCCCAAAATGTAGGTCGCCATATAGACGAGTCTATTGAGTCCCTGAAATAGCTTAGTCATTCAAACATCCCCTTAATTATGTTCGGGTGTAACATAAAAATTTGTTCCTAATTATGTGCTGACAACGAATACTCTATAGAAAAGTCCCCTTTGTCTCCCAAGAGAAAAAGGATCGTTGAGTATACAGCTACGGACTTGGGCCATTAGGTATACTCATGGTATACGCAACTATATATCCACAGTAATAAGATCGAGAATAGTTTGAAGAATGCTCTTTAATTTGTCGATGCTTTAATGAAGTCTATAGAGGCTTTTAAAAGATACGTTAAATAGGCGATTATTGCGGCATTTTCAGTTTTAAAGAGTAAAGACCTTGAAGATAAAAAGCAAACGAGAGTTTTTCAAAACATCTCGAAATGTGAAGAGAATAATAGCATAAATAAACCTATTTGCCACCAAGTCAATTGCTATGGGCCAAGTGATTGAATATTGCACTATTTATAATGCCCGGGCAATATAATTAATGACAAGTAACATCGGGCTGTGTAATTAATACTTATAAAAACTGCATTATTTAACATATTGACCATTATTAATATTGATATAATAACGATTAGACAATGTGATAGTTAAGGTACATTAAGCAGGGCGCTAGCACCAAAAATAAAATATATAAGGACTATGATAAATTACAAACACGCGGTGCAGAGTTTAGCTTAGTTTAGTCACAGAGTACAGTTTTTTTCTATGTAGAATTAGTTGATAAAGGCTTACGGTTTATTGTTTATATTTCAGTATAGTGTGTTATAAATAGAGATCGGATATTCGGATGCATATTTACCTAAAATTGAGATGTTGGCTATTATGGAAAGCACTTTTTTATCGACTGCATCCGTAAATAAAAATATACTTAGAAGCCGCTTCCATAATTTGTTATCCAAAAAATAACTTTAGGTAAATATGCATCCGATTATCCGATCTCTAGTTATAAATTAGTAAGTAGGTACTTTAAAAAAATGTTATATATCTTAATTAACATAATAATGTGTTACAATTGCGTCAGAATGTCTAGAATGTTGTCGATATGGTTGTAGAGGTGTATATCGCTATTTATATACACTTACTTACCGTAAGCTAGAAATAAATTTATGTAAAAAAAAATCCGAATACTTGTTTTCATGTATATTTAATAAATAAATATTCGTTTTAAAATAATAAGATATTCAAATAATTGAGTTAAACACCTATATTTTATTACTCCACCACTGGGTGTATTAATATTAGCGCTTGGTCACTTTGCTTATTTCAATCATTTTATTATATTATCCATTCATATTAGGCAATTTTGAAACTGTCTGGACACTATAAATAATGCCATATTAATCGATCAAGCAACACATTCGTGTGAGAAAATATTTGTGGTTTTCGTTGCAAAATAAATAATTAATTTAAAAAAGCTAAGCGGTGTTTGTCAATTAAATAGGTGTCAAACAAAAAATGTTAATAGCATAACTCGAAGAATTTAGATTAGTTAATGTTAAGTATTCTGTTTTTATTTTTTGACTTGCTGTCATTTATTCTATTAAATATTGTACTTTTCTAGTAGTAGTGGTATATATAAGTATCTCATCCTTTTTATTTTAGTTTCAGTTATCATCAAACAGTATTCTTTTTCCACAACTACTGTTACCTTGGCAATCACCCAAACTACTATCCACCAAAACTTATTGCGACAACTACTTCCATATGTCACAGGAAAGCCATGGAAACAGGCTTGCAGTTGATCAGTTTAAAATCTTTAAAAACACCTTACCTATATGTAGTGAAACAACCTTTAGTTAAGTATGTATATGTCCATACGTACAAATAATCACAGAAAAATATCTCAATGACGACATTGCGTCAGGACTTTGTCAAATCTCAAGTCACAGTACATTTCTGAAACGTTTACTTGCGCTGTTTGAACGATGACTAGATTGACGAATAAGTGAATACTCGTGATTATGAAATACCTTACCACATACATTAAGTACAGTTGGCTACACAAGTCGTTATTCATAACCAATGTTTGAAAAACTTTTACGAAAATCATATTTCTTGGTACAAACTCAGTTTTTCTTTTCTTATAATAAAAGATAGGACAGTTCACTAGCCAAGATTTTTTAAGTGACTATATTAGATAGTTATTGCGTGTTGCAAAATTTTTAGAATTCAATATTTGGCACCATCAAAAACGGTTTAAATTTGGTATAGTATGACGTCGCACATCATGAATTATAATAATAATAACTAGACACATCTGACAAACGACCATCTGATTTCAAACTAGGCAAAGTTGTACAATGATAACCAGACTGCTTTAAAACATACTTATATATTTCTAAATACATACATATTGTAGATAAACTGTTTTATTATTATTATTTTGGGTGTCTAGTGCTACCTCGACCATTTCTGGTATTTTTGTAGCGCACTCTTGCTTTAAAATTCACTGCTCAGACTTATGGCTTCGAGAAACCTCCAGATCCTATCAGCAGTGATTGGTTGTATTTCCAGCGGTTGCATGGCGTGCAACCCTACGTTAATACTTTGGTGCCGCATTAGTGGGCGACAAAAGCATAGAATATGCATTGCAGTTTCTTCTGCGACTTGACAGAATCTGCATATTGTGTTCTCGCCCAACTTTAAGTTGAACATAATATACGTTTGTTCAGTCTGCAGTGTATATAGATAAATTACACGCAGACATAATAAATTTAATCATCATGCACATCACTCAATTATTTACTTAGTCAACGATGATGTCATCATGCCAGTATATAGTATTTCTAAATTTGATTAAAGAATGTTAGGTGACCTTCTGATTATGATGTTATGATGTCACGTCCAAAGTCAAACAATACTGAAATGTTATCGTTTTGGTGATTTACTGAAGCAATGCATTTTACTAAGAAATGATGGAGACCAGTTAGAGGTATTTACGATTTACTGCCAAAAACACTTAACAACTGATCTTTACTTATCGTACTCTATCTTACTGTACCGGGGAAGCGACAAACTACCTAACATAAAGGTCAGACTCAAAATTACTTAATTTTACAACGTCATATCTGCCGGGTATTACTTTAGGTTTGATCAAGGCCAGAGCTGTAGGTACCGCAATTTTCTTACATAACGATATTGACCATGATCAGTCCGGCCCGTCGAATCTCGGCAACCCTTATTTATCTCTGTCCGAATGACGGTGACGTAGCTAGTTAGAACAAATTGTGTTTTTATATAGAGCCGAAGCCTTTGTAAAGTGGCAAAGATTTGCGGTCAACAAATAAGGACGAGGCGTAATGTAGCAAACAGGTATTGAAAGTGGAAGTGACTATGATCGGCCTAAGTTAAGGGGCCCTTTTTCTTTTCTTTAACATTATTAGTTATATTTCCTGTTGCTATTCTGGACATTCGTTAGAGTTTTTGTGTAGTTTATCCCTGTTTCTCATACAGCGTAGAAGGCTCCCCGGCTTCCATGTTATGGAAGGTTTGTAAAGTCTGACAAACCGCACTAAGACACCGAGGTAGACTATCGCCTTTTCTTTCTCAGGACTATGGTTTATGGCCTCTCAAAATCGAATAGAAGTCACAGAAGGATTTTAAATTAACTTTAGCTTAAACACTTACCTCCCAAAGAATACTGCAAACAGCAGTAAAACTTGTTATATACATTATTGAAGTGAAAACTTCTTTTGGCACATTTGTTTTGCTATGGGGAAAAGCACTGAACTCGTGACCGTCACGCTAATAATACATATATAGATTCACTAGAGGGCGCTAATCTTAACATTGAGTTCCTTATTAATTAATGTCACCAACCTGCTAATGTGACGTTTTAAGTTCGTCGTTTTGTTTAAGTTTTCATTTATGTCGGCAGTCTCATGACTGCCTATTTGTTTTGTGTTTCTGGTGAGCAAAGCTTCTTGTGGGTAACAAGCCTCCATGACCGATTGTCATTATAGCTTCAATGATTCGAGTTCATCAGAATATAAGAGCATATTAAAGGTCAGTAATATGTAACATAACCATCAGATAAATTGACTATGGTCAAAGTTTTCATACATTTTTTTTTATTACACACTGACTGAAGTTAGATTAAACTAAGGTTAGTCTTGTTGCCAGTGGTATGAACTGCAATTTACTTAAAAAGTGACGAGTTTTTTTCTTAATTAAAATAATAAACTGGTTTAATTACAAAATGGGGTAGTAGCATAAGGGTTAAGACGTTGGACTTGCGATCAAGTAGTTGTGGGTTCCAACCCCATCCATTACACTATCGACGTGGATCCCCTCGTAACATATTCAGCTTAGCTCTAGGGGCTAACAGCAATAATAGTAATATGTTTTTGTAACCGATGTTCCTACTATTCTTAAAACACAACAAAATTTATTGAACAAAAATATAAAGTCTTTCGTTAGATACATATGTAATTGTCAATTTTTTTATGTTAGGAATGAAATGAAAAAATATTGAAATCGTCAATTAAAAAATATATAATATTTAAAATTGATATATCAACACAGAGTCACCGCAACAATAAGTTCTTTTGCCAAATTTAATAAATAAAAAAAATAGATAACAGAAAATATTATATCTGCCTGTTTCGATTTATAACCACCCGTTTTCAAATGGTTGAGCCTAGGGAGAAGAAATCGAGCAAACAAACTCATGGGCATTCGTTAAAATCACCAGATAGATTTAACAATATTTAGTAAAAAGATTTTTTTTTTTTTTATATTTGAGCTGCCAAAATGACTCTGCCCCGTCTGATGGAAAGCACAAGCAGAATCCAAGAGTGGCGGTCACCATCCTCACTGCGAACAAGGATAGTGCAGCATGGTGACCAGCACTATGGCGACCTAGTGAGATGCTTTTTCACGCCCCGCTTAAAGGACCCGGGATCATGGTGAGCCGGAAACACGTGCGCTGGTAGTGAGTTGTATTATTTCACAGTCGACGTCTTTCATTCCAATTATAATTCCAAATTCAAATTAATTTTAAAATATAACTATTAAATCACCCTTAAAATCAATCGTTTATTTCTGTGACCGGCTTTCGTTTATTCTATATCGCTGTTTC
Source organism: Callimorpha dominula (assembly GCA_949752705.1). Taxonomy (NCBI): domain Eukaryota; kingdom Metazoa; phylum Arthropoda; class Insecta; order Lepidoptera; family Erebidae; genus Callimorpha; species Callimorpha dominula. The sequence goes on from OX457007.1 coordinate 15,656,135, forward strand.
AGTGAGAATCTAAAATAAGAAATGTTGATTAAAGAGGTCGTCGTTAAAGGTTAGTAGGCATACTTTGGATGGAAAACTAATATAATTCCGTAGACAATACTTTTCTTGTGCGAATAATATTGGGTGAGCAGTAGATACAAAACAACGTGAAATGTACATATTATTATTTTCAAGATATACTTTTACTCTCATAAAGCCTCCAAATTGTTGAATCATTACAATACTAAAACAATTCCGAGTTGAGTTTGTATTTGCTGCTCAATGGACCCGCTAAAAGGATGTGCAACCAGCATAATAATCGTTTCAGTAATTCCTCTTGCCCCGCTCTTATTTATACGGATTTTAGCTAAGTGTTACAGTTACAAAGGGCATTAAACTCAATCAAGATTTTTTATAAAGATCTTTAGTCACAGTACTTATAGTTAGGTTATTGCCTCCTCTAATTGAAATTTGTAATCAATATAATCCACAAAAATCAATACGGGATAAAGTTGTCACTCTTACTAAACTTCAGGGAACAAATAACGTTATGAAAATTTAAAATTAAATATTAAAAAAAAAAAATCAGATGACTAGAATCTGAAACAACTAAAGATAAAAACTAGAGTTAAAGTAAGACAATTTTATTTTTATAGATAGATAGATAGAGTATACTTTATTGTACACCAAAAATAGGATACATACAACATACAATGTTAAGTAGCATACAATGGGCGGTTTTTATGTAGTTTTTATTATTTTATGATGTCAAAAGGTTACTCTACTCTCTATAAAATGGAGAAGAAATGGAAGTCGGGTTTTAAGTAGTAATGTAATGGCCTATAATTGCACACACTGCATTACACATTAACAGCACCTTAATTCTTAACAAATAATCACATGCATGCAGTTGCAGAAGCGATTTTTTTATCAATTCTCTGACTATCAACATCTTTTTTCTTTTTAGGTGTACATTTTTTTATATAAAACAATATTACAATGTATTTGCTGTTTATTGTTAAAACGAACCTTTACCATATATTTATGAATTATATCATAGTTACATTTTCTAAATTGTTCATGCTTTTTTAAATTAAATACTATTATTCCAAGAAAAACCTTGAGAAAGTAGTGCGATATTATTGCAATCCCAAATTTGATACTTGCCACTACTGAAACAAGCATGTGGTTCAACGTCCTAACCCTTAGTTAAATATTTAATTACAGTATTTTAAATAAATAGAACGGGCCTCCAAATGAGATTCTATTTTTAACTTTTCATTTTCCTTTAGTTGATTGAAATAAGATTTGATGAAACGAACGAACTCATTACGAAATTATTACTTGAGAAATTTTCAATATTTTTCTCAAAGTATTAAAGAACTTTGGTCGTTCGACCATAAGCGTCGTGTAAATTTACTTTTACTTTCAATTTAGATTAATAAAAAACATTTAAAAGGTAATTTACCTTCAACATTTATCAACACAATTATAAAACGTCAATCAATACAAATATGTATCTGTAAAAGTCAGCTTCCGTAAGTTTGTGGCTGCAAATCTCGGTAAGTATTTTTGAGGAATCAACTTGTAATCTTAACACAACATGGCCTTTTAACAGAAGAGTGTCTTTTTTACTTTTTATTTCGAAGTTACAAAGGCAACAGAAACCTCTATGCATTTAAGATTGACTTAAGTAAATTTGTCATAGTTATTTTGATATGATAATTGTTGATATAGCATTGGTTTTAATAGCAACATGACTGTATGAAATTTCACTGAGCCAGAGCAAATCGTGGCCGAGTTTAGCTTGTTTAGCCGAGTATAGATTTTTGTTACCACAGGAAAATACCTAGGCATTGTCGCGAATGAACCAATGCTACTAGAAACGACGAATATGCAACGTTTTTCGAATGTTACTTATGAGAATGTTTACGTTTTCGCATGCACATAGACTGCCAAGACTATGAATGACTGCAGTGTTAAAATGCTCACGAATTTTGGACTACTGTTGATCGAAATGTTTATTGCATCTGAGAGACACAAATGCCGGACGCGTGGATAGTATACTTCTTCCCTTTCCAAAATATTAAACTATACATTCAGTTTGTAATGTAATATTTAAACGTAGTTAGATAGGCTTTGTTTATTAATTTTAACTATTGACAAAAGAGAGAAAAATCGCAAAATATTTCACAAGCAATTTAACAAATAGATGAACCGTATACCATCTTCTTCAATTCCGTAGAAAATCATCTACAGTTCAAGGCTGTCCGTATTTATCCGACTGTAATCCGTTAGTTGATGTTATCGCACCACGCGCTACTACGGCGTCAGTAAACTATAATAAAAATAGAAGCGAAATACATTTACGTCCCACGCTTCACTTTTTTTTTCTATTGCTATTGATTACGTATATTAGTGGCAGCTCTACCATACGTCTATGTTGACACTGCAAATATCAGTATACATGCAGATTTATGTAGATTTCTTATGTTTTTCGTTACTTTTAAATATATTTTTTTTTTATTTTCAGTTTCCCTATTTTCATAGCCTAATTTAAGCTAATTTAAGTTTATTTATATTTAATTTTAATAACAGCGTACAACAATAAAGTGATGTTAAACAATTACAATTATTATTTTCTTTATTATACGATTTCCTAACAATTGTTAAAATATCTGGTGATTTAAAAGAGTTGCCGTGAGTTTGTTTGCCGGATTTCTTCTCCCAAGGCTCAGCCATTTGGAAACGGGCGGTTATAGATCGACACAGACAGATAAGGTATTATTAAATTATTCATTTTAAGGTATTTTTTGTAAATTCATAAAACATTTTTTTTTGTACTTTTACATTTGACAAAGCAACCTATTTATAATAGGTTGGGTTTTGTCTCCTGTGTTTGTTGATCTATAATTTTTAATATTTATTATTTTTTATTGAAGATTGCGAGTAATTGAAGAACAATTTTATGAATTAAAGATCTTGAATTTGAATTTTAAACAACTAGTTTATCGAGATGAGACCTAAGAGGAGCCTTATGAATGTTTATAGTAGACCGCCGAGTTAAGATTGATGAATTTAGTTTACTTCAGGTTTCTTTTAATTTTATTTGCATTTCTTGATTATAGGATAATAATAAAAAGTAAAAGCATCCACATATTTGATTATAGTAAATATAACTATGTAGTTACCTATAGTATATTTACCTTTTTTTTTTAGGTGTGGAAACCCCCACGGGTCATCACCTCACCGGAGCTAATGGTGAAGTGGTATGTTGGAATCAAACCGACTAAAACCACAGGGTGTTCCGTCACAAGTGGTCCTATTGCAAGGGACCCGGGTATACCCTAAGAAGGAAGCCTCCGAGAAATCCCTGCACACCTTCGCCACCTCTGGTTTAGAGAGGTGCACGCGGAACACGTCACCTTCTCAGGCCTGCTTCTGCTAGGGTAATGGATAGCCCTACCCGATACCCCCAGGCCAGCGATCATGGAGGCCGGAGATCGTTCTGCACTGGAGCCTTGGGTGTCTTCTGCGGGACCGAAGAGAACTCGTCCTCTCCCGTACCCTTTTCGCCGCCTCTTTAGCCAACATCACTTCCTCGCAAAATGAGGCAGCGGGATCCCATGCACTCTCGCTTTGGGCCATAGACAGAACCATAGTCTATAGCGAAAGGCTTCCCGAACCGATAGCCGTCGCGAGGTTGAGGCGCTACTGCAACCACGCTGAGCACTCCACTAAGGTGTGGGGTGCACCGTCCTGGCGACAGCCTCCGCAATGGTGGCACGCAGACGTTGGCTCTGGGCCTATATGACACAGGTACTTACCAAAGTAGCCCTGTCCGGTGAGTACCTGCGTCAAACGGTAGGAGAGGCTGACGTGTCACCTCTCTAGCTAATCCTCCTCTCAGATTTTAAATTTATGTCTTCCTGCTTATTACTATTACACTATCAATCAATAACTTTTCTTACTTTTAACACATTCGGCATTTCAATATGAAACTATGTATATATTTCTTCCTTAACAGCCTACTTCCATTTAAGTCCGTCTAATATTTTTACACGACTAAAAAAAGAATGTTAATTTTTTTAGGTTTATGTAAGTATGCCAGTTTCTTTATTCCACCATAACTTCTAAATACCCTTGTATGTGATATCGTTAGAACCCTTACATCATTCCGAGTGACACTGATATAGTTTAAAAAAAAAACATTATGACGTGTAATGCCGGACAGTTGTGTTTCATAATTTTTCTAATTAATCATTTGTTCAATATTTTATTACGTACTAATGTTTGTTGGATTGACTAGATCATTATACTTATTTTGTATTAGTAGATTCTGCTTTAGGATACACAACGTGTTTTTGTTAACCCAAAGCTGAACATCGCTGACGTTATTAAAATGAGTGCATATAGATATTTTACACGGTAATAAAAAGTTACGTACCTCGATCACTCGCTGTTCACTTACCTTTACGAGTAACAAAGTATTCAATAGATCTTATTCCGCACAGACAAATGATATAACAAGACGCGTTGACCTTTTACCCTCATACATATTGATGACGCGAACCGCAAACATTTGCTATTTTCAAGACGGTAGACTGGAGATGAGAGTCTGTAATTTTTTGGCTTATAGACGAGTAATCTTTTTATCGCCCGAAAAATAATGTCCTACGTATAGTTAGCGTTTCGATTTTCCAGACTAAAATCGAAACCCTCTGATGTTTCACCTGATTCGGTTGTGAGATAAGTGCTTTATTCTTCTAAATCGTTTCTTAAATGGTTTATTACTATAAAAATCTTAATTATTATTTCTACGGCGTTACATGTTATTTCTATTTTATTTACTCAGTGTAATCACACGAACACCTCCATTAAAGTACGCAAGATGAGAAAACAACGCTATTATCGTTTACTCTCACTTAGTGAAACAAAATTGAGGTGAAATATATTCAAGCCATTTGCAAACCAAAGTTATAATCCTTCGCAAATTGCGTTCCCCAGTTAGAAATAACAAATATGGAGGCAGGTAATTGTGTAGGGCACCCTTGCATGTTTCGAAGTAATGAATCAAAGATCGCATATTCATGACTGTCTTTTGATGCCCTTGATTCGTAGTTATCAGTCAGATTGGGGAGTATAATGTAAATTGTCTCGTAAAAGTAGGTATATACTAGGTTAAATTCACGAATACGAAATGTATTAACTAGCGACACTCGACAAATTAAAACAGCAAAGATAAGAACATTATCTTTATCGTTTTAGTTTCAATTGCTTATACGGTAGTATTTTTGCTAAGTGTGTAAGATCATCAGAAAGTCTGATATAAGAAGTGTTGGTGCATTCAACACCTTTTTTTTGACAAATCTTCTAAGGTTCTTTTTGCTTCTTTGTTTTTTTTTTCGTTATAAAAAGACAACTCCCGCATTAGGAATTAACTCCTGTGTCGCGGGGGACTCTACAAACATACAAACAACGGACACATAGAACATCCAGACTCAAGTGGGAATCAAATCCACGACCTGTAGCATAGCAATCAGGGTCACCAACCACTAGGCCAACAAGCCAGTCAGCCAACCAGTCTGGCTGTTCGTTTGTGAAATGCTTTACTAATACAAATACGGAAAGCTGAAACCCTTACAGCCTTAGTATTGCTTGACCATATTTTTTTATTCAAATTCAATTCAATTCAAAAAATCTTTATATTATAAAATTGACCATCAATTATTCGAAATCGTCGATTTAATAAATAATTATTATAATTAAAAATTATAGATCAACACACACAGAGTCACCGCAACAATAGCTTGCTTCGTCAAATGTTAAATGATTAAAGAAAACAAAAATGGATAACATAATATCACATCTGCTTGTTTCGATCTATAACCGCCCGTTTCCAAATGGTTGAGCCTTGTGAGAAGAAATCGGGCAAACAAACTCCAGACAGTTTCAACAATATTCAGTAAATATCACATCATTTTGTTGTGTGCTACTATGTTTTTAAAATTAAAAGTAGATAAACTAGAAAAAGAATATGACAATAGGGAAACTGAAAATTAAAGAAAAAATTAAAAAGAAGAAAAGAAAAACATGAGAGATGGAAAATAAGAAACATATTAACTCACATTAGATTTCTATTACAATTCCATCCCAAGCTTTTTTTCCTGTATATAATCCCCTACTGAGTAATAGCCCTTAAAGCATAGCTGTCGTTTTACTGTAGACTTAAACTTGTTTAGACTTAACATTTGAATATTATCTGGGATTTTTGACCATTGACCTTGAAACGACTTGTTAATTTTTTGGAGCCTAGAGTTAGGTACAACAAGTTTATTTTTATTACGCGTGTTAAAAGAGTGTATATCACTTTTTTTACAGAAGTGATCTTTATTTTTATGAAGGTAAATTAGATTTTCATAAATTTATTGGCACGCTACCGTCATTATGTTAATTTCTTTAAATTTCTGCCTCAGTGAATCACGATCGCCTACGTTATAAATTGCTCGAATAGCCCTCTTCTGCAGCACGAAGATAGATTGAATATCGGCGGCATTCCCCCCCAGTAGAATACCATACGACATTATACTATGAAAATAACTAAAATAAACTAATCTGGCTGTTTCAACATCTGTCAGTTCACGAATTTTTCTAACTGCGTATGTTGCCGAGCTGAGTCTATTCGATAATTTATCAACATGAGGGCCCCATTGAAGCTTAGAATCAAGATTAATGCCTAAGAATTTTATGGTATCAACTAGTTCTAACTCGTCTCCATTAAGTAGTATAGTCGTTTTCACCTGTTTAACGTTTGGAGTAGTGAACCGGATACATTTAGTTTTTTCTCCATTAAGAAGTAAATTGTTAACGTTAAACCAGCGAACCACTTTCGAAATAGCATCGTTTACGTCGTCAAAATTTGTACACATACGTTTTAGCCTAAATAAGAGTGAAGTATCATCCGCAAACAATACTATTTCGCGGTTGTTCTTAACAATATAAGGCAAGTCATTAATGTAGATTAAGAACAAAAATGGCTATAGATCCCTGCGGAACGCCCATTTTTACCACAGACCCTGGAGATAGCTTGCCATTAATATCGACTTTCTGAATCCTATTACTCAGATAAGAAGTAAGAAGATCCAGCGCCGTACCTTTGATACCGTAGTGATATAATTTCCTGATCAGAGTTTCATGAACAACACAATCAAACGCTTTGGATAAATCGCAAAAACTGGCTAGAGAATCGTGGGCATCCTCCCAGGCATCAAATATATGTTTTACAAGCTCTACACCGGCATCAGTTGTGGAGCGACCCCCTTGTAAAACCGAATTGCTTATTATGTAACAAATTATGGCAATTAAAGAAACTTTGCATTTGATCATCAACAATTTTTTCAAAATGTTGAATACTGATAGTACAGAAATTGGTCTAAAGTTAGTTGGGTCTGAAGTACTGCCAGATTTGAACAATGGAATGATTTTACTAGATTTCATCAGATCAGGAAATACACCACTTTCTACACACTGATTAAATATAAATGATAAATGACTAGCAACTACAGTAATAACAGATTTTGTAATGATTACAGAATTTCCCCAGAGGCCGGCTGTTTTTTTTAGATTTAGCGTGTTGAAAGCTTTGATAATTTCAAAAGGACTGACATGTTGAAACCTAAATACACTGTCATTCCTATCAACATTCTCCTTTAAAATTGTTTCTGCAAGAGCTGGTGAGGAGTTCAAAGATTTAGTAGTCGATACAGGAATATTAGTAAAATAGTTCTCAAAAACAGAGGCTACTTCTATATCTGACGTTACTTGTTTGTTGTTAATTTTCAAACTAAATTCATTGCTTTGGTTGGGCTGCTTTCTAATCTCGCTATTAATAATGTTCCAAGTGGTCTTAACCTTTTCATCGCTACTTTTAATCCTTGAACTCAGAAAACGAGACTTTGCTAATTTACAAAGCTTCCTAAACAATTTAGAGTATTCTTTGACATATATGTGAAATTGTTCACTATTATTGTAATTTCTTTCATCATATAACTCATAAAGTCTCTTTCTGCTCTTGTGTAAACCTATAGTAGCCCATTCACTAAATGTGGCATTACCTTTAACTACAATCGTTTTGGGTGTAAAAACTGAATTAAATTCTGAACAAAATGTATAAAAAAAAACATTGGAGGAAGTATTAGGGTTGGAATCTATATCTAAAAATGGTATGTTGTAAGCTATCTCTAGTTTATTTTTAAAATTTTCAAAACGTTTGACAGTTTTAGGTATTGCCACAACATTTCTTTTCGCCACTTTCTCGTTCCTATTGTAAAAATAAATTTGTTGAGCGCAATGATCAGAATCTAACTGATTTTTTTTTTTTTCTTTAATTACAACATCTGTAAATATACTATCTATACATGTGGCTGTGATTCGTGTAGGCTCCGAAATAAGTTCTTCAGATTATATGACTGGAATAGTGTTTAATATTAAAATCACCTCAAATAATTACTTTTTTTTTAGATTTTGTTACTTTATCTAATACTGAATCCATAACACACTCAAAACAAACATACAAAGCTGAAGGAGGTCTGTATACACTAATTACAATAAAACGCTTGAGTTCTATACAGGCTATTTCTGCAGTTCGTTCAACCGATAAACTAATAATGGCATGGCGCTCTTTAAATTTAAATTGCGCCATGACATTGTTAGTCATTTTATTTATGAGTATCATAGAACCGCCATGTATTGCATTAGCTCTGCTGAACGAGCTACCTATCTGGGGGTTATCAAAATTGAACATGAACTGGTCGCTTTTTAACCAATGTTCAGTGATGCAAAAAATATCAACAGCATTACATTTCATGAACAATTCTATTTCTAGGTCTTTGCCTATCAGCCCCCTAATATTCTGGTGAACCAGGTTTATGTAATTTAAGTTGTTATTACTTATTAATTTATGAAACTTATTACTAACTTGATTATTACTGAGCTGAGATATTGGACTTTTTATAGTCTTGTTTATAATATGATAATTGCAAGAGGTACTCTCTTTTGTCTTAGTAATTATTTTAAATTATTATAAATATCACATATACTATATAATACGTCAGTGGTATAATTGTTTGCCAACAAATTGGCAGAATCATAATTACAATTAATGTCAATTTGCTCAATAAAAGCAATGTTTTTAGCCAAGTTCTTGGCTGTTACTGTAAAATAATATGATAGCGATACTGCTATCTGTCTCTTAAAATAAATTGAAAAATAATGTCTACCTTTCGTCAAAAAAGCATTATTACTAACAATATTGTTATTGTCAATAAGATGAAACTTATTATAATTTGGAACATTAACTTGACATGTCAAATTATGCATAGTTATATTTAAATTATGTCTTATAAATTTGTCCTCCTGTGACAACCCTTTATTCAGTGGGAGTGTAAACATTACAATTCTTTCTACATTTAATTTGGACAATCACTATCACTGTAATACCTTTATTTTATTTTTAATTTTTATTCCATTTTACAACTAAGATCAAAATTACTTTAGAGTTTACTATGTAATCTCTACTAAATAGCTATATAATTAAACTGGATAATAAATGTATATACGTATATTATATATATATTAATACGTGTAAATACTTGTCTATATTTTCAATATAGTACGCCACCAACTATTGTTTTTATTTAATACTTCTATTATTATCTCCATCTAAAGGTTGTCTGGTAGAGATCGCTATTAGCGATAAGACCGCCCATTGTACTCTAATTTTTAAGCTATGATCTGTTTCAATGAATTTCAATTAATGGTGACAATAAAGAGTATTGTATCTATCTATGTTAGATATGTAAGTAGAATAAAATAGGAAAGGCAAATCATATGTACAAACCGTATTTACCTTACGAATAATAATAATAACTTGAGAAACTTCCCACACGGCCGATTGATCTCAAAGCAGGCCATACTAGAGTCTGGTTACTATGGTAACCAAACTCCTGATAAACGTACTTATAACTACTAAGTACATATATATTATAGATAAATTACCCTTAGACATAGAACACATGACCGTGCTCGAGACATAATTATTTGTCTTGAATGGGAATCGAACCCACAACCTGGCTCAGCAGTCAGAATAACTAACCACAAGACCGACAGATCTATCAAATTAAAGGAATTGAATTAATAATACTTCATCGTTATGATATAATACTTCAGTCGCTCTTCAAATGTTTTGGTTTTAACAATTATGGGGAGTCAAAATAATGCATGAGTTAAAAATGCATTTTTTTTGTATAAGAGAATTTACGATAAGGTTAGTGTATACGTCACAGAGATAATATAAAATCTCTGATCTACATACGTAGTAAGGTTCGAAATGATTTCTATAAATTCTACTTTGTGAACGCTAAGTACCTACCTAACTTGTTCTACTATTACGGTCCAATCTAAAATCAGGAAAAAATATATATATCGCTGTTTCTATGTAACATGTATAAATATCAGAAGAACATCTTAGTATGATTATTCTTTTTATTAAACAACAGTATATGACTATGACTTTTCAGGCCCTGGTTTGCATTAAATTTATTTTCAACTTTTTTATTACTAAATTACATTGTCTAACAATCTGATGATCTAATGAAAAAGTTTAGTTCTATATTAAGCAAATTTCTTCGTTACCTCTCCCACTGATGCCCATTGAATATTCATTCAATTATAAACTAAACTAGGGATAAAACAAACATTTTCTATTCCATAGATAAACACGAAGAAGTTAAGTTTGGGGAACTAACGAGTTGTTTATGAACAATGTCACATCTACACTTTTTCCCCAGAGCCTTATCGCTCTAAGAATGATTAGTTTTACCGTATAAAAATCCATTTATAACATTATACTTGGTATAGTTTCTAACATACCCGACTGTTTTCCTTTTTTTTCAATTGAATTATCGAGTGTCACGTTCGCCGCAGAGTTTTTTGCTAACTAATAACCATTTATCTCAATTAGCATTTTGCTTCAATTTGCTTTCGCTAAGAACACATCGGATTATTTTTGTATATTCACTGTATATTATTATAAATTTTGATACTATGAAGTGTAATTTATTAATTTCTGTTCTGTTTCAAGTTTAGATTAAAAAAAAACTAATTTTATGTAACTGGCTGGAAAATTCTTATCTTAGGTGCCATTAAAAAAAATTGTCACAATTTTGTTTGCTACTAGCTCTGAGTTCATTTAGTTTTTTGCAATCTTGTACTAGTTATATAAAGTATATAGAACAGTCTTATCGGACAGTATTTCAAAGAATAAACAAACAACGGTTTAATCAAGGTATTCGATCAACATGACCAGAGTAGATGTTTGTATAGTACCGCAGAACTTTAATCGGACCTTTGATATTTATTAAGCATGTATCTAGGTCAAGCAATGCCTTATTGGCTTTATGTAGTATAATATTGGTTATTTACAGCATAAACGCACCTACATAGTGTACACATATAATGATGTTAGGTCATTAAAAGTTATTTGTTAGATCTTTAACAATCTACAGTATAATAGGTGTGTTAACATCTAGAGCCTACGACCTATTATCGCCAGAAAAGCAGTCAGTATGCTTTTTTGATATCTATAAAAAAAACTATAAAGATCTTCTAGGAGACTACACTTCGTTGTGTTGGGCCAGCAACGTCCAAGTGGTACAATTAAATTCCAAATACTTTCTATCACACGTTTTTGCCTCCTCCGTGGTAAAACATGATTAAAAGAACTTATAGTAGGTAAAAACACCAACAAGTTACCTGTATATTTGTATGATAAATAACGCGATTATCATTTCAAAGAAAATTTCGTAACACAATTTTCATCCACGTACACTCATTCACAATTGACTCACTCGGGTGAAAATGAAATACTGTCCAATTGCAATTTTAGGATTCTCCAGGAGCCTGGTGTCGTGCAGGCATTTAGAAAAAATACACGTTTTTTTAGCAATTATTGCGGTTTGTAAAGTTCCTTTATACCAACATCGTATCTTATTAATTTTAATTTGTAGTACTTTTTAGTGTTTTAAACAAATCTTAGAAGTGAATTTTAAACTACATCTAATTGTCGTACCAAAATTCAACTTTGTATTTATATATGGTTATTACGACAATACTATAATTTGACTTCTTAGAGCTGATCTGTTGATAGAAAAAGGAGGTAGATACTGAAACTCTTCAGTGGCTACTAGTAAATCTTTCTTTAGTTTGAGCTCATATGATTCGTTTTGACGAGTGCAATAGACTGGGCTTATGAACTGATTAATTATGTATCTTCACACTAGCGGTAATACTCTCATGTATCTGCCTTCCGATTAAACTTTGGTGATCCTAGTCCTTAGCAAAAATAGAAAACTATACCGATGCAGTTTAAACAAGGTATTTAATAAGTCGGAGGTACTTTCTAAGTTTAAGGCTATGATTTTAGGCGAAATCTCCTATGACGTACCTCAACGAAATGGCCTGTATTCAGTCGTATAAAAAATTGCTTCTGTCTAGTATTGGTATTGGTATATGCGGTCCATTATGCGTTCAGATAGGCTGACTAGTTGAGCCAGCCTAGCTTCTTCCAGAAGCACAGAAGCCTCCTGGGGCGTTCACAGGCTTCTAGAAGCGACCTCGCTCCCGCGGCGGCCGTTTCCTCCGCGTTGAGATAGCCTCTACATAGACTACTACTTGTGGCATTGATAGTGAATAGGTGTCGGTTTAGGGCCCGTAATGGTTTCTACAACTATTCTGATGTCAAGTCGGTTGAGACTGAGCAGTCTGCACGTTAAACGTGGTGAGACCGTCAGCACCAGTTTAGACTGCCTACAGCCGGGTGTGTCGGCCCAACGGCCGTTGTGCGCTTCACGAGTCCATTGCTTTACCCATGAGCGAAGTTGATTAAAGGGAAGTGGCAGCAGTACAGTTGGACCTGCCACTGACGCTACAGATCCCTTCTTTGCCAGTTCATCGACGGCGTCGTTCCCGAGTGAATCACTATGCCCCTTGATCCTTTGGAGAATTAGTCCATTGACAGAGGCTAGACGTTCCAAGGTCTGGTGGCATTCGTAAATGAGACCGGAGTTCATGGTGTTGCCCTCCAGGGCCTTTAGGACGGCCATACTGTCTGACAGTATGCGGATGTTGTACTCCTTTTGACATGACCGCGGTAGCGGCGTAGGTTATCGCAACGCACTCACATTGAAATATGGATCTATGTTGGCCAAGCGGCAGTGATATTGTTATATTCAAGTCTTGTGAGAAGACTCCGGCTGCAGTCCCTGTCCCCATCTTGGAACCGTCCGTGTACATCCGGACTTCGTTTATGCCAGATTGATCTCGGTCGTTTTCAGATAGTTGTATTCGGTACCTCTTCTTCTTGCTTCTGCCTAGTGCAATCAGAAGAAATACATATATGGCAACATGACTTATCAGAAGACCTACATTTTTCTTTACGGACTCATTTGTGCGAAATACTTCTTTATTTGTAGTTTTTTTTTTAATGGGATTTGGGGCGAACGTGCAGAAGGTTCACCTGATAGTAAGTGAGTACTGCCGCACATGGTACCCTGCAACTCAAAGAGTCACAAGTGCGTTGCCGGCCGTTAAGATGGGAATAGGGGAAGGGGTAGAGAGCCGGGTTAAGGCGTCTGGTAACTTCACTTCGGGTGGAGAGGGGAGGGAGATTAGGGCCACCAGTAACTCCCTCTGCGAAACACAACGAAATCATTGCTTCACGCTGGTTTCCTGTGAGGTCGTGGTGTTACTCCGGTCTGGCCGGCCCATATGAGCAGAAGCATGCCTCTTATTCATCGTTCCTAAAATATCGAATATAAAAAATGGATGTTCTACCGCACTTGTTCCCATTAATCCTTATTAATTACTCATGTATCAAATGTTCCCCTTTTACTATTATCATTAATTAGTTATTGTAGCTTTCATTGTGATCGTTTTCCCGATAAAACGAATAACCTGATACTGTACCCATAAAAATAAAAAATATGCCAAGAATAAAGCAAAAAATTCTAATTATGTATATATATGGTATATAATAGCCCATTTTATGTGAGGTTTTGAACTAAGTGTCAATTACTATTAAATTTTGTAATGAAAATTAAGAATTTAAATACATTCAAGTAAGCGCCACTGTGAATTGTATTTTGGTTATTGAAAGTTATTTTATAAAAAATCATCAAAATGATGCTATAGCTAAATGTTTCCAGCATTTAATTCTCGATTTTACTACCCAAATAAATCTATTGCAATAGTAATACAATATTACGAATACATGAAGGACTTTGCTTAAACAATGTAGTTAATTTTTTTTTCATATAAAGGTTTATAAGCATACTTTATAAACTTTTTCAAATATAACGTGACGTAAAAAAAAATCTCAATATCGAGTTTTTTATATTTTTCACAATGATCCTTGATTCACATATTCCGATCACGCACTGTGGTAGGTTTCTCACTAGACATCCTATACGGTCGCCTTTGCATGGTGAAGTTAGTAACAATCAACCTATTTTCTATGTTTAATCGTGTGGTAGACATGACGGTTATGAAAAATTCCAAAAATATATCAATAAGTTTATCGTTGTTCATGTTAATGATGGTACCCGCTAACGTCTCAGATGAAAAAAATTCGGCCCCATCGGCCACTTCAATTTGCTGATCAGTAAAAATAAAAAAGAGGTGAGTACTAATATATAAACAATAACTACGTGTATGTGATGTTTATGTATTTGTATTTTTGTAGGTTCTATGTAATTACTTCAAGTTTAAACAAATACATACGTTGTACCGCAACCACTCAAGACAAACTAACTTTTGTTACATGACAAAGAAAAAGTGAAAGTCAATGAAAACATGCAACCTGGATCACATCTCAATTCACGGTATTTCACTTGACAACAGATGCACAGCCTCTTTCGTAACAAAACTTCGTGAAAGTGACGTATAAGAACTGAACTAAAAATTTAATTTACATTTATTCTGCGAAGGAAACTCGATAAGTACATATTTTTCTGCAGACTTTCTCTTCATAAAAAAGTTTGCAAGTTCGTTACCTTTACTGAATATTTCTTGGACTTTAAATTAGTTTTGTACGCTGATTGTTGAGTAGGCTGAATTGTATTTATAACTATTAATAATACATTGTAATCATGACAGCACGACCGCTGTCAATGTTGTACCAGATCGATTTTGAGAAAAAACAAACTCGTAGAACTACTAACTACTATTCAGCAAAAATACTTTGTAATTGCGTCAATTACAAAGTATTTTTGCCTGAGTTAAATTTAAATGTTAGTATCATAAATTTCTGATTTCAATAACTTATGTTGAACTAATTGTCATAACGATACCCTACCATATTGGCTACGTCACTTACCGTTCCTATCTAGAGATAAAAACAGGAAATAGAAGATTGGGACCACCTGTACGATTACTGGCGTATTTTTTCTTTTGAACCTTAGAGCTATAGGGGGAAGGAAGGAACTGAGAACTCCAGATCCCAATAGTGTGATTCTGGTGACTGCTGCAACTGGATGCATGCGCACGACTCCCACAGCTGCCCTGGAAGTAGCCCTAGACCTTTATACAGCAGGAAGCAGCTGTGGCAGCCATCAGACTCAAACACCTGGGTCTGTGGTACAACCGAGAGGGTTCCCATTCCAAACTATGGAATGAACTAGTGGAATACCAACCACTAATAGCTGCCCCATGCGATAGGATCCCCAAACAACATATCTTAGAAAGAAGATACTGAATACAGCTATATGAAAACGAACGAGATCAATCTGGCATACATGAAGTCCGAATATACACGGACGGTTCTAAGAAGGGGATAGGGACTGGAGCCGGAATTTTCTCACAAAACTTGAACATAACAATATAACTGGCGTTAGGGCAGCACAGTCCCATATTTCAATGTGAGTGCGTTGCGGTAACCTACGCCGCTACCGCGGTCATGTCAAGATGTATAAAGGAGTATAACATCCGCTTACTGTCAGACAGTATGGTCGTCCTAAAGGCCCTGGAGGGCAACACCTTGAACTCCGGTCTTATTTACGAATGCCACCAGACACTGGAACGTCTAGCTTCTGACAACAGGCTAATCCTTCAATGGATCAAGGGGCATAGCGACTCACTCGGGAACGATGTCGCCGATGAGCTAGCTTGGAGGGGATCTGCAGCGCCAGTAGCAGGTCCAACGGTTCTGCTGCCACTCTCCTTTAGTCAACTTCGCTCATGGGTAAGACAACGGACTCGGGAAACGCACAACAACCGCTAGGCTGACACACCCGGCTGTAGACAATCCAAACTGGTGCTGACGAAGGTCTCACCACGTTTGACTTGCAGACTGCTCAGTCTCAACCGACTTGACATCAGAATAGTGGTAGGAACTATTACGGTCCATCTGGCCCTAAATCGACACCTATTCACCATCAATGCGACAGACAGTTATGCAGAGGCTGTCTCAAAGCGGAGGAAACGGCCGCCTACGTTGTCCTGGAGTGCGAGGGAGTGGCCACACAACGGGCAAGTACCCTCGCGGGAGCGAGGTCGCTCCTAAAAGCCTGTGAATGCCTGAGGAGGCTTCTGCGCTTCTGGAAGGAGCTAGGCTGGCTCAACTAGTCAGCCTACCTGAACGCATAATGGACCGCTTATGAGTCTAAAAGCGGAAACAGAGCCCTATACCAATACCAATACCAATCTGGTGACTATAAACGAGTGAAAGAAAAAGTGTGTTTATCGATAACATCAGTTGCAAAACAAAATACCGCATTTTTTTAGTAGAATAAAATAGGTTTTTGTTTCGAGAAATATATTCAAATCGGCGTGAGTCAGCGTGACCTTTACCGAGGTTAACCAAATTATAATAGTACCTAACTAAATAAGATTTAATGAAATTATTTAAACATTATTGCAAAATGTCACGGTTGACCTATAGGTATATAAGTCAAATGACCTATAGGAAGTCGTCTCCTATTTGATTATATTGCTAGCATATCAATGTTAACCTTATAAACCATGGCCGACGCCTTGCCTGGACCTGCCTGTGCCTTACTTTTTATCATGAAATCCGAAGGTTATCAGTTAGGTTCTATAGTTCTCTTCGCAATATTATGTGTCACATTATTTTCACCATGTGTTACATGATTTATTGAAAAGACCATAGCTCACAACTGGTTCAAAATCTATACCTAAACATTTAAACAAAACAGTTCAGGACCCTTTTAAAAAAACATTGTAGGTTTTTTTTCGACGCCTTCGACGCTTAGCTTTTTTTTTGCAGACAAGTCAAGTTTTACTTTAAGACAAGCTTTACTTTACAAGCATTCAAACAAACGTACATAAAGAGCTAGACTCGGGACAACTATTTTGCTGATAACACAAATTTTTATCCCGTATGGGATTTGATTGAACCCACAACACTCGGACAATGCTTGCTCGGACGTTGTGTTTAGCCGAGCGAGTGAGGCTACCGGCCTCAACCCCTTCCCCCCCTTCCCCTACACCTACCTTAAAGGCCGGCAACGCACCTGTGACTCTTGAGTTGCAGTTATAACCTTGTGTCTGTCGAGTTACCATACTACAGGTATGTGCCCGACACAGTTCTCGAAAATGGTCGTGCAACATTGTACTGGGATCGATCTATCATTAATGACAGGACTATTGTTGCCAATAAGCCTGATATAGTGGTGATAGACCGATTAGAGCGCCGAGCAATGATTATTGACATCACCATTCCCCATGACGACAATCTCTTAAAAGCCGAAAAAGACAAAGAATTAAATATTTGGACTTAGCCCACGAGATTGTCGATATGTGGGATGTGGATTCAGCAATCATTGTGCCGATAGTCATTTCGGCCCATGGGGTAATTGCTAAGAGCATCGACCAACACCTTCGGAGGCTCACGTTAGGAAGCTGGATTAAGAGCCTGATGCAGAAGGCAGTCCTCCTTGATACGGCACGCATAGTGAGGAGGTTTCTGTCTCTGGAACTCTAACCACCGGTAGCTTGGTCCCTGTACCCGATACCGGTGGGACACTATTTTTTATATTTTTAAATATATTTGTTTTTTTTATGGTAAATACATTTAAAAATGTAACTTATATGTTTATTTAAGTGAATAAAGAGAATAATAACAATAATTTATTAATACATAATAGTGGTTCAGTGCATACATACATATTATCATAACAATATTACTTAGAAGCTAATGCAGTCGGGCTCTGGTACCCGTAGTAAGATTAAACTTGTGTCACGGGTACCAGTTCCTCTCCCAGTGATGACTTATGATAAGACGTGAATGTACGTGTTGCGTACGTATATGTGTGTACGTGTGTCCAGCTTGCATGCATGTTTTACAGTATGATGTCATGGCACACAACTGCAGTGTTATAGAACAGTGAGTCTAATCAATGCCTCGGTTTCATCGTAATCCTCTTCAAGTAGCCAGTTCACTACTTTGATTTTACATTCCCTTTTAGTCAGTTGATTGATCCGGCAAAGTTTGTTTAAGGTGTTATATAGATGACTTTCAATGGGATCGGGACTTACGCGGGTGAAACCGCTAGGCACTGCTAGTAAAACATAATTTATACACTAAAATTCTTTGTAGAAGTCCTTTTTCAACATTATACGCTCTATGACTAAAAATAGGACGATGATGAATATGTCGGAATTACGTAAGAATATTTATAACACAAAAGGAAGAGACGACTATTTCTCAGCCAGTCATTAGTTCTGCGTCTTATGGTAGTAGTCTTATTCTGTGATACATCACACAGTGCTTACTAGACCTAAGCTCAGCATAGCTTATACTATGATTTCTAGAAGACGGATACACTTACCTAGACATTTTTTTTGTAAATACATACATGTATAGAAACCCCTAAACCAGTGCAAATATAATTCATTCATACAAATATTTGGGTTGAGTGGAAGTGATGACATGTTTGTCGAATGCTCAACTCTAGCGCTCCACATGCAAATCTATTCCATAAACCACATAAAAAAACTATTAAGCACATTAAGAATTCATAATCAAATAAGACACCAAACGACACAGCTACCTTAACTGGTTTTTAATAAAAGACCTTGACAGCTTAACATTTGTATACCTAATAACACTTACCTACTGTACGAATGTTATCACAGGCAGTCAGTTCTACAGCGTTGTTCACAATGAAAGTGTCTGTATTTATAATTTTGTTTGCTACAGTGTATTGTGTAGCAAGTGTTCGATCACCGCGATTTGGTCTAAACTCGTACAGGCCAACTGTGTTTACATCTCTTTTTGATAATGAAGATTGTAACTGCGAGCTCTTTGATAAACATTTTGGTGAAGGATGGCTGAATTGGCTACCAGAAGCCATGATGCAGGCAGAAAGAAATTCTAATGGAACGGATACAACTGATGATAACGAATCAGGTGAAAGGGAACCTGGAACAAGTTTAGCTGGAGATCCGTGTCCTGACGGCCGTGCGAGAGTTGGTAGCAATTGCTTAGACGTGGATTAAACTTACTATACAATTTGTTATTGTGTGTTTTAATGTTTCTTTCAAAATGTTATGTTATCGTTGCGTATTCATATTAATGCAAGAATATATATAATTAAAGTAAATACTCATAGATTTATGTGTGTTAAACTTCTCAAGCAGACAAGTTTGATAATTTCTAATGTGCAACATAATTGGGAAAAATTCCTGGGCGTTTAGGCGTTTTTCCAGACATATTGTTTTTTTTATTTTCCATATCTTTAATCAAATACTAGACAGAGTATATGATTAGTTATTCTGTCTAATATAATAATAATAATAATAACTTTACACATCTCACACACGGCCGTCTGATCCCAAACTAGGCAGAGCCTGTACTACGGTAACCAACAAGCTGATAAACATTCATATATATTTCTAAATACATACATATTATAGATAAATTACACCCAGACACAGAACAAATGATCATGCTCATCACCCAATTATTTGTTCTGGCTTGGAATCTAACCCACAACCTCTGGCTCAGTAGTCAGGGTCACTAACCACTAGAGCAACAGGCCAGTCAGTAATATTTGTCGACCACCTATGTAACTCGGCTTTTTATGGACTTTTTTCGACCGTAACGGCCACTGGTTCGATACCCGCTCTATGCAAATGCAAATGTGTTTCAGCTTGGACGGTTCTTTGTAGAGTATGAACTGTGAATACATACATATGTATTTACAGTTCTAAATAAATTACATAACCTGTACTACCGGAGTACAAGCTATGCTTAGCTTAGCCAGAGGTCGTGGGTTCGTTTCCTACTCAGGACAAATAATTGTGTGATGAGCATGATCATTAAATTTGTTCTGTGTCAGAGTGTAATATATCTATAATAATATATGTATATATTTAGAAGTAAATAAGTATGCTTATCAGTAGTTTGGCAGTCTAGTACATGGTCTACCTAGCTTATAATCAGATGGCCATGTATGAGATGTGTCAAGTAATTATTATTATTATTTTGCTAGCGAATAGGAAAACCTAAAGTACTAGTTGTTTACAGATTTATTTCAAAAGCCTTGACCGGTGTGTACTCAACAACTTCTGTTGTTGACTATGCCAAAACATTGTATTTTTCTTGCATTTTCAAGGTCTATTTGGTTATTAACGTCACAAGATTAACTACTAAAATTATTTTTGCATTACAGTCATAGTGTCAAATACTAAAATTTAAAGGGTATATAGTAATATACCCTTTAAATTTAAGTATTTGACACTATGACTGTAATGCAAAAATAATTTTGCGCGAGCGACGACGCGGGATCTTTTGAAGAAATTACCGTTGAGATCATTCTCAAGTACTAAAATAAAATAAATACACAAACCTTTTATAGGACAGTAATATACACTTATGTATGTGTATAGAGGACACAACTGATCAGTAGATCAGTTGTGTCCTCTATACACATACATAAGTGTCACAAGATTAACTACTAAAATTATTTTTGCATTACAGTCATAGTGTCAAATACTTAAATTTAAAGGGTATATTACTATATACCCTTTAAATTTAAGTAATCGCTCGCGCAATTTAAAGTAATTTCTATATTTTCGTTACTTAAAAGGAAAAAAAGAAACCTTTATGGAATCGCTTCGTTGTCCGTCTGTCTGTCTATATAAAATTAACATCCTATATAACAACCTAAGTCAACGCAATCTAAAGATACGGCAATTTAAGCTTACCAATATATCTCATAAACCAATTTTAATGCTCCGCAGCTAAATCCTATAGGGTACTTTCCCATAGACCTAGAGGGACGAAATTTGGCGAGAAATATGTAAGGTCATAGCACAAGTGAAGGAAAAAATCCGAATGTCGTTAATTTTTTGCGATTACAAACTTACATTATGCGGTTGAAAAATTTGCTCTGACGTATATCGTATACGTATGGAGCAGTGTCTTCAGAGCTGTAAAGTTAAGTGTTAAGTTTGTCTTTCAAAACATACTCGAAAAAAAACAGGCTAAAATCTTCGAGAGCCGATTCTCGAGATTGGATGAGTAAGGTATCTAGTTTTTACGGAACCCTCGGTGCGCGAGTCATACACGTATTTGTCTATTATTTTTATACCGATCGTACCCTAACCTAAATGAACGCAATCCAAGTCGTGGGCAAAAGCTAGTGTAGAAATAATCAAATAAAATAGTAACTGACACAGACACAAATAATGCGGATGTTAAACACAATAGGAAACCTTGCCATTGATTAGAAAGCAAGGTCTTAAAACAGACATTATATTAGTGTGATAACTTCGTCATATGTAACACACACAATGACAATATATACTATACCTAATATATACTTTCCACGAGAATAAGAAGTGTTGCTTACAGACATATGTACACCCA
Source organism: Callimorpha dominula (assembly GCA_949752705.1). Taxonomy (NCBI): domain Eukaryota; kingdom Metazoa; phylum Arthropoda; class Insecta; order Lepidoptera; family Erebidae; genus Callimorpha; species Callimorpha dominula. Next base: position 15,678,060 of record OX457007.1, read on the forward strand.
CACCCATATTTGACGCCCTATCTATAGTGACTTATCCAGGTAATGATCGATTAATTATTTTGGGCACTTAATTATTAACTCGTGTGGTTTTCCGCTATTGTTTCTTTATTTATTTGACGTTTACTTTTATGAGCTAAATATGATAAGATCCAAACAGCAAAATCAGTCATCCCTTAGGTTTTACTGTTAGGGTCTGTTTTTGAAGTGAAACCTTCTTTAGGCACGTTTTTGCACTTTTGCTATGAGGAAAAAGCACTGAACTCTTGACCGTCACGCTAATAATACATATATAGATCCACTAGAGGGCGCTAATATAAAAATTGAGTTCTGGCAGCTCCTTATTAATTAATAATAATAATAATAAATCTGTTTATTCACTCTCACAAAAGTTTTTTTTTCCCTATTTTAACAGAGATGCAACAATATTCAGTTAACTTTGTAAGAGTCTGGTGCCTGAAGTAGGTTTAAAAAACCACCAGGGCCCTCCCACAGCAATAAAAGAAACTGAGACAATAAAAGATTAAAAAAGAAAAAAATAAATATTAAAAATGTAATTGAAAACCGGAGCCCATTTGTTGTGCTGTAGTGTGTGTTAGAGTGTGTATATTTAGTGTTTGGAGTGTGAGAGCTCATGAGAACTCATGTGTTTTTAGGGTGCGAATCTCATAGGCTAACTGTAGGTGATCAAAAGGTTCTCAGTAGCCTCATAGTCCAAGGTTTTAAGGTATTTGGTAATCGACGTTTTACATGTTGATTTTAGTTGAGGATAGATGTTTAGGATTTTATTTAATTTATTGTATAGGTAGGGACCCATAAAACAGAAAAATCGTTGTGAGTGGGATGAGTTGAAAGGTTTGAGTTGGCAGACTGTTCCCTTTCGACGCTTATCTTTGAGTAAGTCCTGATCATATTGTAATAAAGAGTGTTTTTTCAGCACTTTTTATTAATGTCACCAACCTGCTAATGTGACTCTTTAAGTTCGTCGTTTCGTTTAAGTTTTCACTTCTGTCGGCAGTCCCCTGACTGCCTATTTTTTTTTTATTTAATAGTTATTGCCTATACAATAAAATAATACTTATCAAATCGGAGCACCCAAGATATGAACATAGAGTAGAAAGTTTGTGCGCGATCTAGTCTAAAAGTTATAATGGTATTATATATGTGGCTGAGACTCTCAGATGAACGTCAGTGGTTAAGGGTTAACTACGTTATATAATATAATTTATTTTAAGAGCGCCATCTGGTATCAACCTAGTCCGACACGCAAGTACATACCTATGTCGAAAAACTCGCAATAGACAGACACTGTCTTCAAAGTTCAAAGTTTGAAAGATATATATCTCTCTCTATATATATAAGTGTATCTAATAAACGAGCAATTCTTGTATATTATAAATTTATTTCGTGGATCTCGAAAATGGCTGTAACAATTTGAATAAAATTTTGTACCTATTTAGATAAGGTTTTCTTTTCAAGTTTATCAACAATAGATGTCTACGAGGTAGGTACTATCTATATTATAGGTGCCTTTCGCGAAAAAAAGAAATTTTTATGATCAAAAAGAAACGCCGAGTGGAGCTCGTTTTGCCCGAGTTCCTACAGACAATTAATGGAAGCAGCGAAAGCATGTGAGAGAAGTGCAAACTACGGTTTTCTACTCTAATGTGTGTGCGTTTGTGTATATTTGCAACACCTGTAAAATTGCATACTGTTTGAACATTACATACTCTAGTGACTGGTAAAAATGAAGACTGGTTTTGTCCCCATTCGAACGTCCGCAGACAGAAATTACGTACGAGTCCCATAGTTACCAAGCAACTTGCTCGTAAGAGTAAAGATAAAACCCAGCATAATAGCGAAAGCCAACAACTGGTGGCAAGCTGTACAAAGCTTACAATTAGCTATTGGCGTCATCTCAAACAGTTCGTTTTAACACTAACTAATAATAGTTTGTGTTTTGAGTTGTGGTTTACTGTTTGTTTTGCAAGATTTGATAAATAGGTTTTAGACAGTCACCTCTCTTACTTTTTTTTACAATATCTCGTCAGTATGACCTCAACCCACCTGACGGTAAGGTATATAGAAGGCCACCATTAAACAGACGGTACGGACCGGATGTTACAATAAAAGTGGTTCTCATTTTGACGGCCTAGAGAGATGTCTTTTCACGCCCCGCTTAAAAGACCCGGGGTTTTAAGTCGAAGGGAACACGTGTGCTGGTAATGAGCTCCAAATTTTATGGTGCAATCATCTCAACTGTATTGTGCGCTTCCAAGTTCTACTATTATATTTGGATGCTGATTAGACTGAAATGGGTGTAAAATTGATTATATTGTAAAAAAAAATCATTTACATGAGTACAGGTTTAAGGTGGTCTATCGATTGGTAAGAAAAACATTTGTGTGTCAATATTTTAGGCGTAAATGCGTATTTGGCACTGACACCTAAATAATTATTATCAGGCGGGTTGTGTGTGTTTATCGTACCTTTTTCTATTAGACCTATAAACAGATACATCTATGTATAAAAGACTGTTCAAGTGAGAAGGTCGCGTCATTATTGGGTTACAAAACCGGTGTTCCAAACAAAGCCTATTGTTTTGTTAACACCATCCGTCCATTCGAAATAAAATTACGGAGATTTCATTTACGGTCTTGAAAATTCACGCAAAATATATTATGAAACCCTTGAACCCCGAATCGGAATTGTATTCAAAAGGACCGAATCTAAATCCGATTTTTTATATACATTTATATTAATACGATTCAGGGTCCTTTTCTCCACACACAAATGAATGTGTAAATTGATCCATCACTCCGTTAAACCTTACGGTGAATCATTGGAATAAGGAGCAAAATTCATAACCCGTATTCAATCCAAGCTATACTTTTACCACCCTGAACACTACCTGACGCAAAGCTGCCCATAATAACACAGGCCGCTTTTCCATTATGTACGACAATTATCAACATTTGCGCAAAGCAAGACCCGGAGCGACTATCAAATCCTCCGATTTGACAGTCGCTCCGGGTCTTACTTGCCGCATGCCTTAGAGACGACTGCCGATCTCCCTGATAACCCTCAACATCCCGACGTCTCATATAATGCGATTTAGATACCTTAATTTGTATTCCGTACATCATCATAATTGTAGTACACACGAAACAATGCGTTGAATGCAAAAGTCAGAATTATATTAATAAGGGACGGATTACTTTCCTTTTCAAAATCGATACCTGAGTTGTATCTATGCATTTATGAGGATAAACATTTTCGGAAAAAGCAGCCTTTCAAGAGAAATCGCAAAATTACAAAACATCATGTAGGTACATATGAACATGAGTGAGAAGCGCAGCTTTAAAAATAGTGTGTTTATTTTTAAATCTTATTTCTTATTAGTTCTCATGGTAAGTACGTTGTACACAACTGTACGATACTTGACAGGAGTAACTGCACTGTTCACGCAAAGACAAAGCTGGTTTGTAAATTTGTAATAAGCATACCTTCTTGGATCTTTGGAAACCTTACTTCCCTTAAGAAGATAACAAGCTTCTTATTTCTAAGATAATATGTAAGTTCTATACCCTACTAGAAGATTTTATCTCTAAGTTCCTGTAAGAAGAACTTTATTTTCGAATCAACAGTGCCTCTGCAGTGGAATTCTAGCTAATATATATACATAATATATATATATATCTAGGTACATTACTTGTTATAAAGTGAATGGTCACCATTTAACGTTATCAAATCAGTGTAGAACAAACAATGTAGGAACTGTACGATCAGCACTTGTGAATGTGGAAATAAAGATTTTGGAATTGATGTCATCTACCCTTTCTGCTTTCAGTGTAGTGAACATAACAAAATAAAGTTTATTCTATTATCTGTCCGCCTATTCATGTTTTGATAATTATATAATTAAGTATGTATGTACCTATATCAGACTATAGTTTTAGAAAGCTCGGATCAAACATAAATACCATTAGGTCAAGTAGCTGAAGGATGTTTTGTCGTTTGAGCCGATCCTTTGTTTACACTATCTCTCGCAGACATTTCAATCACAGTATATACCGTGCTTCAATGATAAGTGTACGGTGTTATGTAACCTTGTTTCCGGAAATGTCTGCCCAAGGTTACCCCTGAGGCGTCTCCAACTGGCATAACACAGTTGTGTACGCGTTTATCCGCTCAATCTGAAATGACCCTTTAGTCGGTTCGATTTTAACATAAAACTAGAACCTCAGTGACATAACCTTTTTTCAAAAACCCTTTTTGGACTTTTAAATGTTTGCCTAAAGCCTAAAAGCTGAAGAGTTTAACGTTTGAATGAGCTAAACTCAACAGTTCATGCGCGATTTTTTTATTTATTCATTGCTATTACCCGATATCGTGGATTCGTGGAATACATCTTATTACATCGGTGTTGCTAATATACAAATATCAATTATCAAATTTACAAAAAAATATATAAATTATTTTAGATATTTTAAATACTATTATTAAGGGCCTATCATCCACTTTGTCTATTGAAGACAAAAGACAAGTTAACACAACGTAACACTACAAGACAAAAACAGGGTACAGCTTGACCCTTTTCTCTTCTAGTATTATTAATTCCATGTCACCTAATCCATTATCTAACAAAGGGCGTATAATGTTGCCTTGTCCTATGCTCGCTTTAAAATTAATGTTTCCCGTGTTATAATTACATTAATTACTATACGATCAATATGTTATGCATCTACAGACTGTTAAACATACTAAATTGCAGTGCTTATAATTTGAGGCATCAAAGAAAATATGAAAGCAACTATCTTTTTGTCTTTGATTGGATATTCTTTTATACTCCAACGGTCAGAGCAGGTGTTCGCTTTTTAGACAGTCTGTTTTTTACAGAAAAAATAGTAGAGTTATTCCAACTGAACTTCTCCGTCAGTAGAGCAATTTTTTAAAATAAATAACTTACTGATACGAAAGTAAATTGAACACGCATATAAATTGAAGTGACTGAGTGAAGTGTACTCATTTTCCACATATCCACGTATACGTATTAAACATAATCTAAGTATGTATAATTTAAAATTTAAGCCTACAATCAAAATAAGCTTCTTGGATGATAGATATACATATAGATGAACTAGATAACAATTTCTGTATTTAAGTTAAGGTTTATAATTTATAGAAACTATAACTGTTGCAGTATGTTTATTTTATTAACTACTAGCCTATGTGTTAATCCAGGTCTCCAGCTATCAACATACCAAGTTTCATCGCAATCGGTTCAGTTGTTTTTCGTGAAAGAGTAACAAACCATATATCCCCATAAACTTTCACGTTTACAATATGTATTAGTAGGATTTTAACAATCTTAAAGTGTCGTAAAATATATTTCTGTATCTCTTAATACGATACCTGAGCCTCTCTAAAAGTATTTAAGTAATAATTAATTTTGCAAATACGTAGACGCTTTCAGAATTACATTATAAACATGTATTTTAGAGCCTCCTCACCTCGCCATCTACAAAGCGTCCTCTGACCGGTGGTAAATGCACGTCCGCACTATATAATCGAATTTTAGGTGTGTGGGCGTAATCGCATTTTAGGTATGTGTTTATAGCTTTTTTATTATGTCTACCTTGAGCTGTTAGTGTGATTTTATTACTGGGACTACAGCTACTCACATCCCCACAGCCATAGCAAACAATTAGGTAATCCAGAAGTGAAGTGGAGGAGTTACAAATATTTTAATTTGACTTCTTTCTTTACTCCTTCGCAAACCTTGAAAAGATAAGGTCATATGATAACACGTTTTAGGCTTAGACTTCTCACTTTATTTCATGAGAGAATCTGAATAAGAAAATATTTTCACACAAGGTCGACATTGTTTTTTAACGATAGCCAAGGCGAGCATTTTGAATTATACAAACCGAAAGTACGTTTATTTGTTACACACAAAAGTGTTAAAAATTAAAATAGTCAAATATGTACTAAGAATAATGACAGGTAGTTATGAATTGTATGTTTGGCGCCGACCCAAAATTATTTAGGTAAATACATTAGGAGGTAGGAGTTTAACAAGTTAATATTTTGCTTTCTTTTTTTGTCGGTAAAATTTTTTGTTAAATAGTTTTTATTTTTTTTAGTTACAATATAATTTTAATTAATAGTTACTTATTTTCAATTCTTACTTACCTAAGTTACTTAATTAACTTATGTTATTATGTTATCTGTGCTTTTGTGTAATATAACTACCGACTATAACTAATAGTATTCATTCTTATTTGTTACAAGTAATTAAACTACAAAAATTAAACAATATTTTATTTAAAGGTTTAAAGTATTAAGATGAATTAATAAGAACAAACACGAGATAGCTGCTGTAAATCATTGAGGAGTTCACTCGACTGGCTTTCGCATCTCCGTCATGTTTTAGTGTCATTAGGACTATATTATGTGTGCTAAGTTTCAATAAAATCGGTTCACAGTTGTAAAATCTATGGGCAAACAATCATTCGTCCCCTATTTTTCTACCCTTAAGGTTGATAGTTTTATTTGATATTTAAATGGGACCTGCTTCGAAGTATATACCCTATCCAATAAAAAAAAGAACTCGGAGAAGAAAGAAATCGGAGAACCCTTTAAATAGTTATTCGTGGTTATACATAAAAAATATATTAAAAGAATAAATACGGGTTGACTTGAGAACCTCCTCCCTTTTTTTTCTTCAGTTAAAAGGTAAAAATTAAGTAAAGAAATTAATATCCAGATATTATTAAATGAAACATATTGCCATCTCTGATTTCGTTTTAGAACAAAGATACCTGTGTTACAAAGATCACAGATGGCAGTGTTACACATTTTGTATATTATTAAATATTTTTTTAAATTATTGTTTTCCCACTAATGATCAATATTGGTATCTAGTTAACTGGAGAAAGATAAACGATTTTTATTATAATTAGAACATTAATTAAGTATACGTTAGGAAAAAGTAACTGTTTAACTGTTGTAATATTTTAGGTGGGTGCTTTATTTAGGATCAAAGTCATGTCAATTTCTTATTTTTGTAAGATGTAATGCATTTAACAGTATTATTTTCTATTTGAGTACAGAGAATGTTCATATTTTCAATGAAACAAGTATGTTACTGCAATCCTACAAATTGCGTGGTTAATTAAATTTAAAAGCACGAGGGATATAACTAAGAATTTATTTATATTTTTCTCTATGTTTGCTGACCTAGGTACTGGTTAAACAACTTGAACGGATTGAAGTGATATAACATTTTATATTGTTTTCTTCTGTTTATATTTAATGAAATTTTCAATTAATGAGTAGTGTGTCATTTTATTTCTTCTACTTTGAGTTTTTACATTTAACACGTACGGAGAAAATCGACAATGTAAATTGAAAAGTCATAGGCATCTACCAGGTGTATAGTCAGGTACAGTACTCACCTGTAATTTCACGAGGTGTTTGTAACACTTTCCAACAGATGGCGTTATCAATCTCGATGTACAAATTTTACAAAAGCGAGGTGATAGTAGTTTATTTACCTTATAATAAGATTTGTTTTGTGTTTATAACAACCAGTTAAACCTTTAGAACTTGCAACTGAAAACAGGAGTAAGATTCAGCTAATTGTATAACATTACATTATTACTTAAACAACCTCTTCAACGACAAATGTAGCTTATTACTTAATTTATTACCAAATTTGTAAGAAATTCTTAAGTAGTACAGGTCAAAATTAAAAAAAAACGGGACAAGTGCGAGTCTGACTCGCGCACCGAGGGTACCGTAAGCAAGCAAACGTGTATGTAGATGCTACGTAGTACTTCTTTCTCGGAAATCAATTATCGAAGATTTTTTAAAAAAAGACGGGAAAGACAAACTTAACTTTGCAGTTCTAAAAATACTCTTCGATTTGACTTTACGATTTAACTCAAAAGTCAACTTTCCAATAGTAAAATACAAGTTTGTAATTAAAAACTATTTATATATATTAAATGATATAACAACAAATTAACGACTTTCGGTATTTTCCTTTACTTGTGCTTTCAGACCTTGCTTCTTACCAAGTTCATGATTCCAGGTCAATGGGAAGTACCCTACAGGTTTTGATTTACCTCCGAAATGTTCAATTTTTATTAATCTACGGCTTAATGGCCGTATCTTTTGATTGCGTTGCTTAGATAGAAGCTTCAGTTTTTTACAGCTTTAAGGGACTTCTGACTTCTTCTAAGGGACTGACATAAGTATTCGATGTTAATTGCAACTTGATTCCTCAATGGATTCTTGAGGAAAACGGTCTTGACTGACAGATATAACCACAAATTAACGGATAGGAGTTTGAAGCCTCTAGTCATAACCGATAATACGGAGAATGCATGGGACTCTGCGGCCTCGATTCGACCAGAAATCTGCATATTTATTGGTATGTCAGGCGTTAAATATCAACCTAAAACTGGCATCTATAGGTATCATATTCTGACACAGGTCATTAAAATTTTGATTCTTTACAAAACAAAGACGATGATTTACGCACTGCACAACATTTACCTTAATTTCTCTGTAGTCCAGAATGCTCAAGATTTTTGGACGCAAAATAAACATAGTATCTGATGATTGGAACCCAGGACGTGAAACATACGAAATGAAGGTTCGGAGTCACGTACGCAATCTTACAGAGATTGATGCATCGTCTGTGTCGCGATTATGTCAGGAATGCCTTGTGATCTGTGTGTCCTCGGTAATGTGGATATGTTTCTGTCCAAAATGTTAGGACATTTTAGTTTTGTTTATCGTTTACGCCGGAGCTTGTGTTATTTCGAATGGATATTGAGTAATATAGCATAAGGGTTCTGAGTACCAGGAGTATTAATAAAGTTCCGCGGGTATTGCTTAGTCTGCAGCATATTATAGAAATGTCAACATCAAACTGAGAAACAAACCCCACGGTCTTTCCTACAGAAATCCATTCTGCTTTGCTTAGAAGTCCGATCTTGAGCTCACTTGAAGCCTTAGTGTTTAAAAAAGCCAGCTTCAAAAATTTTATTCTCTCACAAGATATCACTATTAAAATATTTTTAAACTTATAAAATACATGGATTTGTTATGAATAAGTGCACAAAGAAATTGAACATACTACATACATATCAAGTAGAAATCAAAAGAATTATAATATGGTATATATACCATATTTCAAATACATATCTTATTTCAATAAGACCGTAACTATTAAAATTCTTACATAAAATACCGAAATAATTCTTCACAAATTGCCCAAGTTGGAAACCCTACAACTACATGTTCAATACGTATTCATTATTTCTCTAACCGATTTAGAGACTAATGCTGCAAAGATAGGGTAGGGTTTGGCTTGCCGTTGTTTCGGTATTATGTTTACATTCTAAGGTTTCCTATAATGAAATTCTTAAAGTTAATTTTGCGACACATTTTGGGTACCTATGTAAATTTATTAGATTCTGGAAAAAGCGTATACCAATTAACGTCATACGATGTATGAAAGTATATTACAAATAAAGCGCAAAATGTCAGAACAATGTCAGTCAATTAATTAATGACGTCACTGGAGTTAAGCAGGTAATTGATAATTGAAATTAATTAACAGACGTGTCGGGAAAAGCAAGAGGAAAGGTTTGAAGTAAGGAAAATGACAATATAACGAGAATGAAAAGGGTATTACTTCTACTCGAAGTGGAGCCTCCTTGTTGGAAAAGTACATCCACTCCTAACACAGAAATTATTATTTAACCTGTACTAGCAGAATTATTCTTCTTTTTTAAGAGTATCTGACGGGCCGCCAGCTTCTCATATTCATCTTTGTTTATGGCTAAGCGGAAGAAATGTTTGAAGGAGGTAATACCAGTCCGCTCCCGGATGTTAAGCAGCCTTCCTTTCCTTCGTCCAACGCGTCTCTTTCCTTCTACCCTAAGCATCATAATTACTACGATATTTATCGTTCAGAGGGTTATGGCGGTTAGAGCCATACGCGGCTACCGCACTGTTTTGACGGAGGCGGCCGGGACTCTCCGTGGGATTTGGAGGTGATAGTGCTCGCCGAAGTATATCGGCGAACGGCTGAGTTCCGGCCGGGAAGCGCCAGTCGGCCCCCGAAGAGGTACGCGAATGGCGTGAGGCCGCTCGCCGAGCCACCATGGCTCCACGTGCTGGCTTTCCCGCCGTGGAGGGACTCCAGCCGGTCATCGTCGAGTGGGCAGGGCAACAGCACGGGTCCCTTTCCTTCCGACTGGCGCAAGTTCTTTCCGGGCACTGCTGCTTCGGTAAGCACCTGCACTCGGTCGCTAGGAGGGAACTGAGTCCCGCCTGTCACCACTGCGACTGCAGGACTCGGCTCAGCACACGCTGACAGTATGCTCCGCCTGAGCGACGCAGCATCCGGCCCTCACTGCAGTCATCGGAAGGGATCTCTCGCTACCGGCCGTCATACGCTTCATGGCCGGTAGCAATAGGAATTTTACTGCGGTCGCGACCTTCTGTAAGGACGTCATTTCGCAGAAGGAGGCAGCGGAAAGGGTCTGGGAGGACGATCTCCACTTGGACCTAATTCGCCGCCTGTGAAATGGGCAGTCGAGGCGCGCTTGCCAGCGCCTCATGCCGCCCTGAGTGAGGCCGCGAGTGGACGGGACGGGTTTTCCCCTCCACCCGCTATAGTGGCCCCCCGCGAGGAGGCAGCGTCTGCGTGTGCCTGGACGTCGTCTAATTGAGAGGTGGTCACTCGAAGGTGGTGCCCGCGATTTTGCGGGCAGGCGCTAGGGGGGGTCCGGATGTCTTAATAAAAGCTGTACCCGGATCCCTCCTATTTTAGGCGCATTACGGCACAGCGTGCGGTTTTAGTCGGTTCGATTCCGACACACCGCCTCACCGAAAACCTTTTTTTTTGTGCGTGTGGAAACCCTCGCGGGCCGTCGCCCGAGGGAATTTCCACACGCACAAAAAAAAAAGGCGATATTTATCGTGCCTAAGCACGTGGCCAAGATATTCCAGCTTTCACCTTTTTATGGTTATCATCAATTTTCGGGATTTAAAGACACGTTGGAGCGTGGTCAGCATGGAGCAAGGCACTGGCAGAATAGTGCTGTTTTATTCAGGTGAGTAGAGGGAACCAGAAAATGATAGATTTTGCAACGAACAAGTAACACACTGGTGTTGCAAGGTTATTAACACCAGTAACCGCTTTCCATTTTAATCCACCTAGTTGTAAAAAAATTGCTTGAACTATTAGTACCTACCTACCTATCAACCCACATGATTAGCGTATGGCTACCTAAATAAGGATTAGTTCAGGAACCTGTTATATCCGAAATAGTAACATATTCCACCAAAGTCGTTGCATTTTAGTAAGAGTTTAGAAAAAGAATCTGCCCTTACAAATTCACTATCCCCGTTGAAGATGTTTTCTGTATCGTTGACAAGTAACGTAATGTGCGAACTGCGAACCACTTAAACTACATCCACCAGACCAATATATTCAGATTTGTGATGTGATGGCGCAAAATGATACTTTCGTACAAGCCTTGAACGAAAGTATAATTTTGCGCCATTCTTGACTTTTGGCCCACCTTGTTCATACTATGTACAAGATTTTCAAAGAAAGCCTATAAAATTTAGCTCTCGCAAGTTGTATGAAAATCCTTGCTTTTTTTACAATACAAGAGACTTGAAATTTGGCAGGGAGGTAATTAATAGGTAAGATTCTAAGACAAGGCCGGATTAAAGAGGAGGTTATGGAGGTTATCACGTTGGTGGCCTTTCTCGGTGAAAATTGTTCACCGAGAGCCTACACACATTGATAAGTATTTACTACTCATATTATCGTCCATATCATCTGCAATCTTTTGCAACTCGGAACTAGACGAACTATAACTAATATACTAGAACTAATCGACAAAATTGGATAGTGTTCCAAATAAGAAATATTCGTGTTGCGTTTATTTGTCATTTAAAAACCCTTCTCAAAAATACGGAGACTTTAATATTTAATGATCGTATTCACACAAAGGCAGCATTAAGGTACAATATTAACTCTCGCACCAACACACATGCGAAAGACGTAACACAAGACAGTAGATAGGACTATAATTCCTTACGGACAAATACTTGCATACCGTAGAGATAATTTGTTGCAGGATATGTCTCCGTGTGATTTACGTATTGCTGGGCACAGATATATTGCAATGAACTGTGTATCTTGGTACACAATTACACACCTTATGATAAAAACCAAGGCAAGGACTCATTTACAAGTTTTATTAATTTGGTGTAACACATATGTGGAACAAAAGAAACCGTATAGGTACGTATATAATTTTGTTAAGAAACTAGACATAGAAGAGAAAAAGCAGGGCACAGGCCCGCGGGTGTTACTGGAATACTGTTTTTTTTTTTCTATTAATATATACTAATATAATAAAGCTCACGCATTTTTTGTGTGATGTTTTGTTTGTTTAAACACGCTAATCTCTGAAACTATTTTTAATTATTATTTTTTGTTTTGGATAGAATATTAATTGAGAAAAGTTATAGGGCTCCACGACAGTTCGTGGACCCCCGTTTACATCTCACGGACACCCAATTCTTTTTTTCACTTACACGGACCCCTAGCAGGTCACCGTCGAACCCGTTGGGGGTCGATGTAGACCTCGTTATAGGCTACATAACATCATGCTGCAACTAATAGGCGCGGAGTAGTGATCATAAACGCAGGTGAAACTGCGGGGATAGCTAGTATATCATCAGGTTAAAGTACGTCAGCTCTACACAAACTTTTTGGCAGCGTCATCTGAATAATTATTTGTATGTATATCGTATGTATTTATATGTATATATGTAAGTGTAATTTGTATATATAGTATACGTAATTATGTAGGTTTATTTATGTAACAATTATATTCTTTATATCATATTCTCTTATGTCGTCTTTTTTTTTCTAAATGTCATCAATTACAATGCTTCTTATTTAAATTTTACACCTGCCACACACATCTCTGCATCACCCAAAGGTTGACTGGTAGAAAATGCCTACGGCATTAAGTCCGCCTCATGTATCTGCAGGAAGTGTTTAAAAAAAAAAAAGAATTTTAACAATGCCTACAATCAAAGCTATAACGTCATTTGGAAGTAAACGAACATTGCAGTACTGGTTTATTTTACGTTTAATTAAAGCTTTAAAATTGACGATCTTTGTGTTTTTCGTTTCAATACAACTAAACCTCCCAATTACGAGTATGTCAAAAACGAATTGCTATTGATTTTGTTCCCTTTGTTCAGCCACGTTTCACGTCACGTGTAACGGAGTGATTTTTGCAACGTTTACCATTGTTTTTGTCAATTTAAAGCCTTATTGAAGTGAAAACTTCTTTAGCGGCGCTGTGCACTTTTTGGGATGGGTAAAAAATGTAAAACTGACACGTGACCCTGATCGAAAATTCGTAAGACGGAGCCAAGTTTCTTACATTTAAAAAAATATAACATTCGAAATTCAAACATTTATCAGCGGCCAGGAGCGCAGAACTGTGTACCCTGTACATTTAGATATATGTCATTACCTACTTTTTATTTTTAACATAATTATATATATATACAGATGTGTGTATGTATATGCAAATACATTGTGAAGTTATGTTTTCGCTTCTGACGTGCAGTCCTATGACTGACTGTTTTTTTATCACACTCTTATTAGCTCTACTTGTAACTATGTAAATAAATAAATAATAATAACCTTTATGCGGATGATCTCCAGATTTATTCTCAGGCTAAACCAGATAAACTGACGGAGGCTATTACTTTGGTTTATACAGACTTAGAATTAATTTGCAATTGGAGCAATTCGTACGGTCTGAGGGTAAACCCGGGAAAGACTCAGGTCATCATTGTTGGAAGTACCAGGCAGATCACCAAAGTTGACTGGTCACTTTTACCACAAATCAATGGCACTAACATCTCTTATCTTAGTGACAAAGTCAAAAACTTGGGGATATATATAGATACCTGTATGTCCTGGGTACCTCAGCTACAGGAGCTGAGTCGCAAAATGTTTGCCGCTGCAGGTTCCTTACGTAGGCTTCTTACCTACTACCACTAAGATTGCGCTTGCACAATCCCTTCTTTTCCCCATCCTTGATTATGCTGATGCCAGCTATCTAGATCTCACCTAAGACCAACTTAATAAGCTTGAGAGACTCCAAAATCTTTGTATACGATTCGTATTTGGACTACGCAAATATGATCATGTTTCTGAATTTAGCAAAAAGCTCAAGTGGTTACCTATACACACACATCCTTTCATTGTTATATACTATTTTGTTTAACCCCTTATCTCCACCTTACCTTAAACAACGGTTTAATTTCTTGCACGATACGCATCCCAGGTCTTTGAGATCGTCAGAGAACCTGAGATTAAACATGCCTGGAAACTCCACCAAGTTCATGGATAATTCCTACTCTGTTAAAGCGGTTCGGCTTTGGAATGCCCTGCCAGTGGAAATAAGACGCGCACAATCACTACCTGTTTTTAAAAAACTAGTCAAGAACTACTACCTATCACTAGGTGATGTCAGCACATAATTTCCCTTTTGCCCTTTCCTTAAAGTCACTGTGCCGCTATATCCTATATTATATATTACCTATCGTTTATATTCCCACATGTACTTATGTTTTTATATTAAAGTTTACTTGTATGTATACTAGTAAGATATTTTACGTCACTAAATAATTTAATAACGTGCACCATACTGCCCTAATTTATCTCCATTTCTTTTTCTCCATCTCATGGTTGCCTGTAAGAGATTGCCATAGAGCGATAAGGCCGCCAATTGTATTAACCGTAATTTTAAGAAATTTTGCTTTCTAATGTTCCTGGTGTACAATAAAGAGTTATATCATTATTATTATTAAATTTTGAAACTCAAATTTAACCTACTTCTAAATATCGTATCGAAATAAAATTTGTATGTAGGTAGGTATATGTAGTTTGGATGACAATTAATAGTAATGCATCTTGGAGCTTATTAAACCATAATAATCTCGAAACTACTTGATCCTTCTACAGTCACTACATTCATGGCATTATGAAAACTTTAAATTAAATTTGTTCTTAGATGCAATGTAAGATTTCTGGATATAATCTGAAATATCTACATAGAAACATTTACAGAAATGGTTTTGATCGACGACTCGGTACTATAAGAATTAAAAAAAAATATCCGTTTACAAGTTATGACCGTTTGAATTTCAAGGTATTTTTGCCTTAGTTGTTCATAAAAGTAGGTGGAATGTGTTTCGTTAAAGATTTGAAATGGCACATATTTTTTTATATTGCAATTTTTGATTCCGTTACTCAGAAAATCCACAAAAGCTAACTTCGAAAAATGTTTAAGTTAGTTTTTATGATTTTTCTCAATAACTAAGTTAATAGTTCCAAAAAAAGAGATATGTGCGATTTAAAAGAAATGCAATTTATGAGAAACTGAGGTAAAAATACCTCGAAATTCAAACGGTCATAACTTGTATAGGGATAGTTTTTTTTTTTCAAAAAATCTTATTATTGCTTAAATACCTACTTATATAAACAATCCAAAAAAATTGTAAGCCGTTTTAAATGTCGTAGTAACAATATTTATATTATAGATATAGTTTACATTGTAAAGTAAACACTGAGTACCAATGCCAACACAGTGTGCTCTGCGAACTGAGCTACCTGAAACTTCAACAAGTTTGTTGAAATTTCCTTAAGCCACACTAAGATTACGTAAGACGTTATCCTTGAAGACAAAGTAATCATAGTGTAATCACAGTAAGTTCTTCAGTAGGCAGTAGTAAGTTCGGCAGTAGGGTAGGTACAACAGATTTTTCTTCAAATGTAAGTAAGTATTCTTTATTGTACACCAAACACATAATAAATATAAATATAAAAAAAAACAACTTAAACATAAAATGCATAATGGGTGGCCTTATGTCCAACCTTTGGATGGACAGGACTGTAATGATTTAGTGTGGGTGGTTATGGTGTCAAGTATATAATATATATGTGTCAAATAATGTAGTCACCTTACTACATTTGAAGACCGGTAAGGATCTCCAGCCACCAGAAGCTAGGGCCTGGCTGAATAGCACTGTTATAATCAAAATTTATTTATAATTAAAAGAAAACCTTATTACATTTACCATAATGTAATAACATTAATACATCCGTAAACAACTCACATTTACATTTATAATATTAGTTATGTTATAAATGTGAATATGGTTTGTTTGTTATTCACGTCTTAATCACTCAACTGGTAGTCTTTGATGGTGGGAAAGACATGCTTCGGCACGTATGGCACATATCGAAAACCGGCAGTAAAGCAATGTTTTCATTGCTTTTCACCGAGTGAGTGAGTTTACTGGAGCCCCTAACAATTCCCTTCCCCTTTTCCACCTTCCACCTGCTCCTACCTTAAAAGGCGGCAACGCACTTGTGACTCTTGAGTTTTAGGTGCCCATGGGTGGCGGTAATCATTTACCATATGGTGGTCACGATATGTCTGCTCGTTTACCCCTATACCATAAAAAAAAAATTAATATACGTTGTCAGGGGTACAGAAACAGGAAGTAATTTTAAAGTAAAGTGTGCATTATGATTAGTATACACTATTGGTGTACAGTTGAAAATCTGGTACTAATTTAGCTCCATTGAGCTCCATAACCGATAGTGTTGGCAAAATGCTAGTCACTGTGCAATGCAAGTTACTATATAAAATATTATAAATAAGTACTATCTTAACCGGATTATATGCCTCTTAAATTGAGTTCCAACGATAGACGGTAGTTACTCGGCTTAAATACTCGTAACTGGCACCGGTCTAGGATCGAAGCCGACGCCAATTCACTTAGTGTGGAGAGGAGGTGATAACGATACAAGCTTTTCATCTGTGTCTTTCATAATTTAGTAAATGCTGAGGAGCGGTAAGGTTAAGTAATGTATTTAAAAATACATACGGAGGCAGTAAATAGTGCCTACCTCCCTTGTTTTCGTTTCCCGGATCCCTCCTATTTAAGTCGCAGTACGGCACACCGTGTGGTTTTAGTCGGTTCCATTCCGACACACCGCCCCACCGAAAATTCCGGTGGGGTAACTGCCCGAGGGGGTTCCACACGCACAAAAAAAAAAGAAATACGACTCCATAGATAGGACCTCTGACGGAAAACCCATTTATTATAATGACTAACTACTTCCAACTAACTCGAACCACTACGAAATTGAAGTAATCCTGCATTAAACATATTTATATTTATCTTAATGTTAAAGAGTAATTTTATAGTTCCTAAGTTGATATAAGATTGATTTTGTATACAAATATTATCTTATTTATTTTTTATAAGTCTAAGTTTTGTTAACAATATATATAAGTCTGTAATTTATTTTAGTATAATCAGCACAGACATAATCGATTTCGTGTACACTGTAAGGCTTATATTTTATGATTGAAAAAAGTTTTTACATTGATTAGTTTATATACAAAATTCAAAACCAATCGTTTCTTCAAAGAACCATGCCCTTTGTCTACAAACTCATATAGAATTAATAATCCGGTGTTCCTAATTCGTCGCCTCTAATCCGGTGGCTACGATTTGCTACTGTGCGCTAGCTCTTCCTATGTGTGAGTAAGTGTCAATGACCATTCTTCACCTGGAAGGTGGTCAGAATGGTCATTGACACTTACTCGACGATTACATATACAAGAGCTTTAATTCTGTTAATGCTCAATTATAAAAAATAAATAAAATTAAATCGAAATACCAACACTTCAGTTTGGTCGTTGAGCTAACGAGAACTAAAGAATATTTATTTTATTTTTTAAACTCATTTCGCGAGACTATATCATGTCCCAAAAAAAAAAAGAACAAAACCACTTAATTCCCGTTTAAAAGTCACTGTTCCATTATCGACATTCATCATTTCTTTAATTGCCATAATTTGTTACATAATAAGGTTTCGGTTTTACAAGTGGTCGCTCTACAACTGATGCCGGTGTAGAGCTTGTAAAACATATATTTGATGCCTGGGAGGATGCCCACGATTCTCTAGGCATTTTTTGCGATTTATCCAAAGCTTTTGATTGTGTTGTTCATGCTCTGATCAGGAAATTATATCGCATCCAGGGTCTGTGGTAAAAATGGGCGTTCCGCAGGGATCTATACTCGGGCCATTTTTGTTCTTAATCTACATTAATGACTTACCTTATATTGTTAAGAACAACCACGAAATAGTATTGTTTGCGGATGATACTTCACTCTTATTTAGTATACGTACAAATTTTGACGACGTAAACGATGCTATTTCGAAAGTGGTTCACTGGTTTAACGTTAACAATTTACTTCTTAATGGAGAAAAAACTAAATGTATCCGGTTCACTACTCCAAACGTTAAACAGGTGAAAACGACTATACTACTTAATGAAGACGAGTTGGAACTAGTTGATACCACAAAATTATTAGGCATTACTCTTGATTCTAAGCCTCAATGGGGCCCTCATATTGATAAATTATCGAATAGACTCAGCTCAGCAGCATACGCAGTTAGAAAAATTCGTGAACTGACTGATGTTGAAACAGCCAGATTAGTTTATTTTAGTTATTTTCGTAGTATAATGTCGTATGGTATTCTACTGCGGGGGAATGCCGACGATATTCAATCTATCTTCGTGCTGCAAAAGAGGGCTATTCGAGCAATTTATAACTTATTAAATCGTGATTCACTGAGGCAGAAAGCTAAAGAAATTAACATAATGACGGTAGCGTGCCAATATATTTATGAAAATCTAATTTACCTTCATAAAAATAAAGATCACTTGTGTAAAAAAAGTGATATACACTCTTTTAGCACGCGTAATAAACATAAACTTGTTGTACCTGCCTCTAGGCTCCAAAAAATTAACAAGTCGTTTCAAGGTCAATGTGTGCGATATTATAATAAAATCCCAGATAATATTCAAATGTTAAGTATAAACAAGTTTAAGTCTACAGTAAAACGACAGCTATGCCTTAAGGGCTATTACTCAGTAGGCGAATATATACAGGATAAAAACGCTTGGGATGGAATTGTAATAGAAAATTGTAAATGAAATTTCTAGTTTATTCACTTTTAATTCTAAAAACATAATAGCCCACAACAAAATGATGCGATATTTACTGAATATTTTGTTGAAACTGTCTGGTTTTTCTTTTTTTAAAGAGTGGCCGTGAGTTTGTTTGCCCGATTTCTTCTCACAAGGCTCAACCCTTTGGAAACGGGCGGTTATAGATCGAAACAGGCAGATGTGATATTATGTTATCCACTTTGTTTTCTTTAATCATTTTACATTTAACGAAGCAAACTATTGTTGCGGTGACCCTGTGTGTGTTGATCTATAATTTTTAATTATAATAATTATTTATTAAATTGACGATTTCGAATAATTGATGGTCAATTTTATGAAATAAAGATTTTTTTGAATTTGAATTTGAATTTGACAAAAAACGCCTGACTGAAATAGTATTACTTTATTGCCGAACAAGGTAAAAGTATAAACATACAAAGGATTGCCTTTGAAGCTGTTACATGTTCGCAATAACTACTGGGCTTTAGAGTTCCATAATTTCAAAGGCTGTGTATAAATAGTAGGCTTTATAAAAGTTGATAGATTGGATGTGGCTGGAATCTCTCATTGATGTTTGCAAAAAAATTGATAACGCTGCTTTTTTTTTACTGCATAGGGGGCAAACGAGCAGACGGGTCACTTGATGGTAAATGACTACCGCCGCCCATGGGCATCTGCAACTCAAGAGTCACAAGTGCGTTGCCAAGGTGGGAGTAGGGAAAGAGGAGAGAAAGCGGGAAGAGGGGAGAGAGGGAAGGGTTAGGGCCTCCGGTAACCTCACTCACGGGCGAAAAGCACTGAAACATTGCTTCACTGCCGGTTTTCTGTGATGCCGTGGTGTGACTACGGTCGAGCCAGCCCATACGTACCGGCACGGCCTCTATATGATATAATAATTGCGTATGCTTGTTTAATTCAAAATCTTCAAGTGCATACGTAAGATTTATATTTACGGCTTATTTCTCAACCTCATAAAGTTGTACTTAGCAAACTCTGAAAGAAACCGTATAGTTTCGGTGTAAAAAGGTTTATTACGAAATCTCAAATACAATCTTCTTGGCAAAACTTTTCTAAAGAAACGTGAAATGTTATAGAGATTTCGAATGTCGCAAGATGTTTTCAGTTAAACTTTTAATGGGTATCTCAAATAAACGTGGTACAAGTTTCAGATTGAAACTGTTGTTTAGTTACAAATGTAATGTTGAATTATACCTAGGGCTTGAAGTTTGCAAATTCACGTTGAGCTTAAGTGAGTTGCTTATTTATGGAGTAACTCTTACACTACAGGCTTGTATTGTCAAGACTATCCTCTCGTTACAGGATTTACTTAATTTGAGAATTTTTCATCACATTATTTCATTCATCACATATTTATTTAATATTTCTGAGTATATTTTCATAGTTCTATTCATGTTGTTGCACCTTGCTATTTTGTAATTTTGTTTTTTTTTTTATCTATGACTAACAACAAGCTTTAATATTACTTTTAGCATAGATTTCAACCATTTTTTTTCTCCTTTTCCATCAAAATACTTTGGTAATGTTTCCTTCCAACCTAGCTCTTGGACCTCCGATTAGATTCGGAGTTTTGGCGTCTGGTTTTAATACCATGTCTTTGTTTCATCTCATCGTCATGTAAAGTAGAATGTGACAAGATGTTGCATCTTCAAACGAGGACATATTTACATGATGATAAGTGGTGTTGGATGATGTTGATGATGCTATTAAAAGCTTGCAACGGCAGTGGTGACACTCGCACGTTGCCAACTCTCCTCGCCTCCTACCACCATAATTTTATTAAGCTTTGGCGGCTCTGCTTACACATACATACTGCAGTATAGTTAAGTTACTGATCGGTGAGTTGAGACACCAACTAGAGCAAAAATCTGATGCATTCGATTCGCACCTTTTATACAACGCCTCCTAACAAAGATCGCGCCCTGTCTACCATCAAGATAAAATCGTCACAACAATTTAATAACGTAAAAATCTGTCAGTAGCGAGAGGATCATTCATCAGCAATTGGATGTTGATTTTATAAGTATATGATATGATTCCTTTGCACCCGTTACAAGGATTACAATCCTTACTAAAAATATAAATGCGAAAGTGTGTTTGTTTAATTGTTTGTCGAATTTTGCATACACGTTAAGGGTACAGGAAATGACATTGGGTTTTTGCCGTTCACTCAGAAAAAAGTACTGGAAGTAAAGGGATATCTGAATTGAATGGCAACACGTACATTACGAAGCTGCTAGCAAAAGCTAGTAGTACTTAAAATGAGGCTCGTATCGATTACGCGCGCCAGCTGAGAGCCAAGTTTGACCACGGTAACCTGTTCATTTGCCGTTTCATATCACTATTTGTAATTTTTTAAATTTTGTTTTTAAACTTCATAGATTATATAGATAGAGCTTTTAGATTTATTTGATTAAACATATGTGTATAATGAATTGTTTAACTTTACCCATAAAATATGTAGGTAATAAAAAATATATTTAGTAAAAGCAACTTAATTAGGTCTGTTTCGCCTCGCAAGAGACAGGACGCGATATGCAGAGCTGACTGCTAACTTTCGCTAGTCGGAGAGGCACTTTAAGAAGAGAAGACAAGAAGACTTAGATTTGGAGACATTCTCAGATAGTTTTATCAAATTTGTTCGACCTGTTAAAGTGTCTGAAAATCGTCAGTTGGCAACTCAGATAGTTTTATCAAAACTGTTCGAGTAGTAAAGTGTCTGAAAATATTTTTTTGCAAAATAAATTAATTTATCATTTACTCGATTAAAGATAAAACCATCTCAACAGCGCGTGAACGACGAAAACATAGAGACTCCTTGGCCAAGTTTAAGGGCGAAAAGCGACCCATTGGCTTGCTCGCCCTTTTAATGAGCGGAGAGAAGATATCCATTCTACGCGACTAATGCGGGAGGATGCAATATCTGTAAGTTTATTGCGCGCAATCGGAAAGTCATTATTCTGTTTTGCTTTTGTTTTTCAGACTTTTGTTACTGAAGTAGATAGAAGGCGGTTGAAGATGCTTCTTTGCGATTTGCCATTGCAATAAATCTAATGGCAAACATTATCTAATTCTTAGTAGCTACCAAATCAGGGAGTGTAGGGAGATAATAATATAGTCACTACATCTATTGTTCTAAAACCTAATATTTGACTATAACGATATATTTGCTTATTGTAGTATGAAATAAATGACGTCAATTGAAAAGTGCGTTGTACGTCATAATGACGTCTTTTAAATAATACTGGATTTCTTGTTATGTAGTACGCTGTCAAACTTTGTCTTAGTCTATTCTAAGAATAGATAGGAGAGATTAAGCACCCACCTCCTCCAAAGTACCCAAATGATGTTCTTTACCACAGCCACAAATTAATGAATAGACCTTACTTTAACAACTTATTAAATAAAAAGTAGGCCTAGCAGTTAAATGGATAAAGTTAAATATGACGCACATACAAGCTGAGCTATCTAGCTTATGCTTCTAAAGGTTATTTATGTATAGCTTAGCTGGCAAGAAGCACACGCCGGTGGTTTCTAAGCAGTTACAGGTGCATATAAAACTGGTGGTTTCATTGTACGAATGAATTTGCCAAATCTATACTCTTCCATGGAGCAACCCCAGCTATTTACCAGCTCAAAAAGTAGTAGAAGATGTTCTTTACAAGTTGGACGGCTCCAAATCGAGACAAACTTTGTTGGTCCCTTCCAAACCTTCCAAATAAAGGTGTTCTTCGCGAGTTACTTTTAACTTGAACATAATTATCTGTGCTAAATGTTTGAAATTAAATTGTACATTACGTACTAATACTTTTCTGTTATTTTGAATAAGTCTACTAGAAGCAGGAATCCAAATACCTACACGAAACGAACACTAATAAAAACACATTAACACAAATGCAATTACAGACATCTTAATCGACCAATCCTATATATCTGCCGAAGAGCTTCCAAGTCGATTCACTCACACATAATGTACGGCGTTGGGTAGGCTTGACGTTAATAGGATGACGCGTTAATACTCGGACTCATTACATGAGCAAGATAAACCCATACTGTACACTACCCTGCTAAAATAATTATTTTACACTTTATGTATACAAACTTTGTAATTCTTCATTAATTTATAACTTATAGTAACTAACATGAGCGTCAATCACGATGAAATGATGAGAAAAAAAAGTAATTGGTTATAAAAATGCACTGCTACTATTTTTCAATCGGCAGATAAGACACATGATTATTACGTTGGTTTGAAGACAACCTCATAAGCTCCTGGGTTTGATTTCCGATCTAGAAAAATCCGTATTATCAGATGTTTTTATTTTAATGTTCTCATTAGTATTACGAAGTCTGAAACCGTTAACGATAGCCTGTTATATAGGACTTAGGCCTCGGTCCCCGCGCCGCCTCCGCTGCCGCCTCGCTCACGCTGACTTCGTGTCCGAGGCCTAACAATATAGTCGACGAATAGTAAGTGTTTATAAGGGTAATATGTGTATTGCACAAATCTGAAAAATACCTTCTGAGCCCTAATAATGAATTCACTTAGAAATTAAAAATATTACCTACAGTTCTTGGCACTGGCATTTGATATCTTTCAGAACAGAGTATCCGATCATAAGCTATTCTGCTGCTCGACATCAAATTAAAATAACGTTCAATAGTAAATGTTCGTTGCAGTAAATGTATTTCAAACAGATAAGCCTTTTTGCATACCAATTATTTTCATATCAGTCACGCAGTAATCCTTTCGAGCAACAAACCAACAACAAAGAAGAAAATTATTAAGGCTTTGTACAATTTATAGCATGTTTTAATATGTACTTTTTATTAATATCGGATGCGTATCAGTTTTCATAATATTGGATTAAAATTAATATGAAGTTTGATATCACCCTATAAACTACTATTTATCTATTGGGCACGGGCCTCTCAATGTGAGATGGATTTGGTGGTGCCCGAAGTAAGACGAGGGTAAAGGAGCAATGTTTTTTTCTCGTAAGGAGACAGAAGAGCATCTTTTGTCGCCATAGAAGTGTAACAAACACGGCCCTTTTAGGTCACCATGGTTGAAACTAATTAAAAGCTTCTAATACGAACCAAAAATCTAGACCGAAATTACTAACAGGGTTCCGGGCAGTGGCGGATTTACCAGCAGGCTGAGTAGGCTGGAGCCTAGGGCGGCAGATTTTAGGGGTGGCAAATTTGGAGCTTGCATTATTTTTTATGTCTTGTCTGGGGTATCTAATTAAATAGACCGACCGGTAGGGACGGCAAAATTTTAATAGCCTACTGACGGCAAATTTGTAATTCCGCCGCTGGTTCCTGGATTTCGAGGCGTGTTCGTCAGTAGGGTGTTGCGTAGTTACAACTGTGAGCAACCGAATAGAAACAAAGATTGCTTGGCAATTAGAATGATTATAAGGTTATTCATTGGTCGTCAATTATCGGGGTGTACTACGCGCAGTTGAGATTGATGTTTGAAAGCTACATGGTAAGTAGACTTGGTGAAGGCTATGTTCACTTAAAATACTTAATAGTCATAACGAAGAGTAGTATAGCCGTTGGCATCAGACCCCAGTTCAGCCAACTATTTACTTTGTGCGATCTCGAACTACTCCTACTGTTATATAAATGCATTTTACTGACAGACCTGTGATGAAGTTTATATGAAGTTCACTAGTTTACCAGTGAACTTACAAACGCAAGTTGGTGAAAGTATATATGTAAAACTAAGCTCGTAAAGATCATTACAAAACTTACAGTGAAAAACTAAAGAAAAAAAACCAGTACACCAATTTTTTTCTTGTACTTCCATAACAGGTAAGAAACAATGTACCTCGAGGTCCTTGACACATTATTCCTTTATTCTATCTGTAAAAGCATTTTGCTCAAAAAGTGGCGGTATAGTGAGCTTCCAAATCGTTATCATAGTTTTCGAGCGACACCCGGCAAGCAAACCTGATATGTGCAAGTACTCACGGTTGGCATCCACTCAAGTTTCTATTGTGCAAGTTGCCAGTGCATCTTGCAAGTTGCATGCACACACAATGGAAACTCGCCTTTATTTTGAGACGACGGAACAGGCAGTGACTTTGAAGCGGATTATCGGGAATCTCATACGCCGTCAGTACAGACTACACACATATGTGCAATATGTTAGTACCTATAACTACATAGGAGGCTGTGCTGTACATCAGTTATATAGGACGTGACCGCCAGCTCGTTTCCCGGTAGTACATAAACCTGAGTATTGATTTTTACATTTTACATAGATACCTATGTATTTACATACGTATGAACTGTCCGTAAAATGATGAGCTTCGAAACAGTTTCATTTTTCAGTTGCATTTAGGTGCGTCACGGTTATATTTCAATGTTTTTATTTCGCAAGCACTCAGTTATCTCTCGCAACGTTACTGGAATATAGATTTTTTTTCTTTGTTACATTATTTTGGATGTTTTTATTGGATTAGTCCACTGATTACTCTACCATTATTTAAGATTCGGAATATTTAAAAACTACTGGAACCTGTAATATAGGTAGTAATAGTATGCCAACACTTTTTTTGGGAACTAACTATTAAGTAGACAATCTATTATGTCCATAAAGATTCATAATTGTTAAGAACAACCTACCTGTTGTTTTGTTTATTGTAATACCGTGGTACAACATACTAAACTAGAGAGTAATTACTGATCCGAACTTACATGAATACCGAATAATATATAGGCTGATAGTGCATTAATTACGGCTGTTAGACGTTTCCATTGTAGTGTTTACGTAGGAGGCGATCTGGAGCTTAATTACACGACGTCGGCACCTTGAGACGAAGCATGTAGTAAGACTCAGGTGAGCGCGGCAGATGCGTCGCAGCTGCCGGCCGGGCTGGTCCAGTCGCCCCCGCGCGCAACCCTCAACCCCGCAACTCGCGCAATCGCGGCTAACAGTTTTATTTCCCCGAATAAACTTTATCAAACAAAGCGTGCGTGCCCCGCGCCCTGCATCTGCTCGCCCAGCTGGTCCCGGTGCAGCTGGCGTTGTTGTCTCGCTCTCACGCGCTCGTGAACCACTAGCCAGACAAGGACAGATCTCACCGGTGTAATCGCAGAGCCCTTCAATTCCCTGTGCATAGCCCATTCGCAGTTTGCATCCCGATGCCGGCGGGTAAACCAATAATGACGTCCAAACGAAAGCGCGACGATAACGGCGAACGCCGCGTGAAGCGTCAACGTATCCGCAAGCGATCGCGCAGCGAACCGCTAATGCACGATTCAGATAGTGCAGAGAAGAGGCAGGCGCTGAAACGTCTATTCGGACGCATTTGTTCCGTCGAGTTGGAAGACAACCACAATCGCGTTTCTGACGACGAAGAAGATTACAACTATCGGGATTACGCCGATGAAAACGAAGACCCTCTGTTGGATTCAGTGCCAGTTGACATGGACCCCGAGCAGCTCGGCTTCCTGGTGTGCGCTCAGGAGACACTGCGCTTCTTGCACGGGCGTGGCATTCCGGTGCAACACCCGGTGTTCGCTCGTCTGCGCTCGCGCCTCCTGCAAGGGATCGACGAGATGGCGACCGCCTGAGTGCTACTGGGCCCGGAGCCCTCCACCCCAAGAAATTAAATGTCTCCGCACCTGTTCTTTGTTTCGGACCACTTCACCCAGTGTTTGTTTTGAACCTGTGAATCCGTAACATTTCCTATTCGATGTTGTTTCAACCTTCTTGTTCAGGGCTCGGGTATAAATAAGACTATAGACTGGAATTACATTGTACGTTTTCGAGCAACAGGTGGCCCAGTCAGGGAGTCTAGTCATAATTTCTAGTCAAAACTTTATTATATTTGTTAAGAAAATTATTCTATTGATGTATTAACGATGAAATAAATCATCTAATTAAAAAGTGTGTTAGTTTATGTTACCTTTTTCTTTTCTGTGATAACTGATAGTAAATCTTATCGCGTCCTTGTCTAACCTATGAAAATAATAATATCATAATATATGCTTTAACTCAGATAAGATTTAGAATAATAAATATCAGGTGACATTAATGTACCTTTACATTTTAGGGACAATGTCATTCAAATAAAAGTCAGATAATATTTTTTTGCGTCCATAAGAAAATAGTCACTTCATTCCCAAACTATCTTTCTCTTTAAATAATTTGTTTTGGTAATATATTAGAGTAATATAAATGATTTGAGTAATATAGTAGATTATACATATCAATTATTCATTTTACTTATATGTAATGTAAGTAACGCTGGCGACTACTCTCCTACTGTTTTTAATATTGCAATTTAATGCAAGAGCGAGTTTTGGTATTTATTTTTAATTGTTTAAAAATTGTGTAACTAATGAGTTTACCGTGTTAAAAACTTACTTACTTTTTTGTATTCAGATTTAAGTCCTGAGTCTATGAGCAATAACTAAGTCACCTCCTCTTTGTTCTTTTATAAACAGTGCAATGCAAACAACTAAAGACTACGATTACCGCTTACCTTGCTAAGGTCCCCTAAGGGGCCAAGTAACTAGTAGTAGTACTTGTATGTCACTTTAGCGGCAAGGCATAAAATTTCAAACATACTTTTAAACCTCTAGACGAAGGTAAATACTGCAAAACAACTTAACGAGCGAAGGATGTTTCTCTAAAATTTGCTTCGTTTACTTCACTCATTTTTTCTTTATGCATATAATTTTTGAACTAATGAAAAGCAAAATCTGAGTTTCCACGTTACATAAAAAAAACACGTAAGCAAAACTTAAGTCTTTAACAGTAATAATACGTCAGGCACGATACTTAGTAACTAGGATTTAACTGGAATAATGCTCAAGTGAAAACTAATCATACTCTCGCCTTACACTTGCAGAGTTTCCATTTATATAAAGCTTAAGTTGGCGTTCAGGCAAACGTGTACTAACTAAGTCCAACTAAGTATAGTTGGCCTATTTCATTTAAACTTTTTAAGTCACTACTTTATTAAATAGAGAAGCATTTTTTCAAAAGGTTTCAAAACCGTTTTTCTAACGAATTGGTAAA
Organism: Callimorpha dominula; assembly: GCA_949752705.1. Classification (NCBI taxonomy): domain Eukaryota; kingdom Metazoa; phylum Arthropoda; class Insecta; order Lepidoptera; family Erebidae; genus Callimorpha; species Callimorpha dominula. Next base: position 15,706,287 of record OX457007.1, read on the forward strand.
TAATCTATATACATAAAAAATAATGCCTATTTCCCTTGGTCACGGCATCACGCTTGAACGGCTGGACCGATTTCGCTAATTCTTTTTTTTTATGTTTGTTATTGTCATGAGCAGGTTCTTGAGAAGAGAGAAGAAAGTTGCGCGGAAAATTAGAAAATTTAAGAAAACTTAACGACCATACTAACTTTTCTAATGTAACCTTAACGCATTTGACTTAACTGTCAGTCGTTTGACAGTTTCCGCAATTGTTCAATATTCATAGTTAAGACAGTGCAGCGTCTGTCGGGTCAGCTAGTACTAAATATTAAGGCCTACGCAGTGTTGGCAGACCCATCCTTTTTTTGCTGTGTTAATGATAGATCCGCTTTCCATTTGGCACCTTCGCGGATATGCAATTTTTAATTCAATTTGACAATGGTCATCGAGACTATCTCGATGAAAATGGTACATTTTATTATAAAACTAGCTGTGCTCGTGACTTCGTTCGCGTTTATGTCGGAAATTAGCAATATGTCTGGTGAGGCCGTATATCAGGCTTAAACCGACTAAAACCATGCCTTACAGCGCCGGATATGAGTTGACCGTCGGTACGGCGACCTTTTGCCTCCAATGGTCAACTTAGCGCCAGTACGCGGGTTGCAACTGGGCGATATCCAGAAACCCCCTTTACGGGATCCTTGCTTCGGGTGAAGGACATAAAATGCATTGCATTCACTCGCAGTCACACTTAGCGTACGCATGAGAGCGCGAGTGAAACGGTTCCGTCTGAAAGTTTTTCTACCGGATCCACACCGTCACCTCCTCCTTGCCCGAAATGTTCTCCTCGCCCAAGGTCGCGACAAAACAACTGTGACGACCTAACGTCTCGATTTGTCCGACCAATTGGGAGACTCTTGCTATAGACAGACAGATAGTGCCGCAACAGATTACTCATAGTCCATACTAAGGTACACCCCTGCAACAAATAACTGTTTGGTTCTGAGCTTAGTTTAGTCACGGTGTAACATAAGAACCGAACAGAAAATAATGGTCTGAAAAAGAAAAAAGAAATAGCCAGTCATGAAGACTGCTGACAGAAGTAAGAAGGAATGCACCAAAATTAAAAAAAAATATATACGATTTAAAATAATGTACGTTATCCATTCCAACTGTTTTTATAAGAAACGGGGGTAATAATACCAGGAAATTCAAACGGTCACATTTTGTAAATGGATAGTTTTTTTTAATTTAAAATTTTTAAATTTATTACATACCTTTGCTGTGCCTGACGTTTCCAACAGGTTGCACTGGCCGTGGTCACAGGCTTGTAGGTAGTGTAAAACTTTTTAAATAGGTGATCGCGTTGATTCTCTGTCGTAAGTCTTTAAATCAGGTGACAGTGAGTGACGCTCTCAGTCAGCAGATATCGATATATACTATCGAAAATCTGCCATAACCAAACAAATTTATTATTTTTTACCGTATACAAATAATTTTATAATTTCATAAAGAATACATAGGTACGTAAGTACGATGCTTGCGGAGAATCTTAACACAGCGCCATCTATGAAGCACACATACGCAACACTTTTTAGGTTATGTGCACTTTCAGAAAGTATTAAAATTAAAACTTTATTTAATTTATTTAACATTAATAATCGTTAAGATTTTTTTAACAAAATAAATTAATATTTATAACTATTGTTTTATGAAAAAAAAACCAAATGCATTGACATGTATTGATCTAAAGTATGAATATATTTGAATATATTATATATATAAAAAATCTGGAATATTTTCAATTCTCATTTCTATGAATAGAGTGAACTACGTACAATATTATTACAGAAAAAGGTACCACATTTGTTTTGTACTTCTAACACTCCCATAATATTTTTGGAAATATAAATATGGTATATAATATAATTCGTATACGTAGATTGTCTTATTTTCTATTAAATTATGATGAATATTGCACTTTAAATATTTACCTATAGGTATGTAATGTTTATATTACTCACATATACACACACCCACATACCATAAACTTACATTCCAAACCCACCACAAACTCACAGCACACACCATTACCGCACTTATTTGTATAGGATTTCTGTGTTCTTCATAATTTGAGAAGACACTGACTTCTGTAACACAGGTCTATGAGTTTAGCTCAGGAGTCAGTGGTCTACTTCTTGATGTACTTAAAAAAAAAAAAAAAATTAATCTCATCATTCAAGTATTCAATGCTAATAATAAATATCTTAAAAAATAAATGATCATTCATCGTCATAAATAGGACTACGGGTTAATGAATTACAACCAAGTACGCATTTTCACTTTCATCCCCACTCAAGGAAACCGTCCTGAATTTCGGGAAGTACCCTATGTCCTATCTCGTAGTATGAAGTTTCAATTGAATCCGTTCAGTAGTTAAAAAAAAATATTTCAAAATATTCTTCTTCTTCTTCTTCTTTCATCTTCTTCTTCTTCTTCTTCTGTTACAGTTTTTTTATTTATTTATTAAAAACTTTATGCACATAAAGTACAGAGGCGAACTTAATGCCTTAGGTATTAGGCATTCTCTGCAATTCAACGTTCCGGTGATGCAGAGAGAACAGGAAGTAGGTGCATAAAAATATTATTCATATATTTATTGATTAAATACGCAAACTAAATTTCAGACAAAAATACTTAAATAAAGTATAAATAATGAAATACACATATTTACACATCATAAACATACATAAAATTATATACAAACTAAACCTTCGTGATATTAACGACAATTATTGTAGTAAAGATCTCTGTAGCAGGTCTGCAGAGGAGCAGGTTGCCCTAGTAAACCTGGTAAACCGGCGCTGACTGCCAACTATTTACGTGGGAAGTTTAGTTAAAGAATAGATGTGGTCGTTTTGATAATGTTATACCTTTTGAAGTAACTACAATCTCCTCTATGTAACTAAATATACAAATATAAAAATACAATTTTAATCAGATTACGTGGAATTGTTGGATTATTTTGGAAATAAAAAGTATTACTATACATACGTCATCACGTATTCCACAATTCTCGACCATAAACAAATGAAAATATGTTTGCGATACTAAACGATAAGTACTTTCAAGTACAATCATCAACAAATGTTTACGTAAATATGTATTTCCAAGCGAAAACAAAATACCGACTAATTGGTCGGCTTTCGTATAAAACCTCTTCAGAATAGCACTCGAATATTATTAATACGTTTTGTATTTCGCTACTGTTTTAAAAGATTCACTACAGTTGAATTTCACGAAACGTAACGTAAGTATAGTCCATCAAATCTTAGAAGTACCGTTATACGTTTCACACTTTTCAAGCCGAAACAACTTTGTATAGCCGTAACTCACACAATTTCAATAACTTTTTCCGTAAAACCATGGCATTGTGAAGAATTTTTTAATTTTATCACAAGATGTACAATTTTTAATGGCTAAATTTAAATCTTTTAAACAAAGCAAAATAAACAATATATATCTTAGATAGCTTTTATAGACTTCGTTTCAAAGTTACATAGTTAGGTCCTTTACCGTAGTGTTGCGACTCTTCAAATTTACTTGTATACGAATAATCGTTAAAATGTACAAATAATCAAACTTATTAATAACGAGCCGTTTTAATCCAGGCGTCTTTTACGTATTTAATAATACTTAAATTTCAGCTGACATTCAACTGTCAACGAAAACACATCATTAAAATTAAAAGTATGTATGTAAGTTAATGTAATGTTAAATAAATCTTTGTAGGCAAACCTTTGAAGCAAATGGTGCCAAAAGCCTAAGAAAAAAAGGGAACTAACATTAATGAAAATTTAGTTAGTTTTCAACATAATATATATACTTCATGAAAATGAATGATTTTAAGTCAAATTAAAATATGTCACCTCTGTTTAAATGTACTTACGTCAACTTCACGCATATTACTTAGAACCAACCGGCCTGGCTAGTTTGGTGTATATGTTACTGTAAAACCCCGAACTTTTCAATAAAACCTAAGATTTATCAACTTATGATGATAAAAGTCCGAACTGCTCTTCGCTCATGCACGTGCACAACATGTAACGGTAGCGGTCGGCGAGTACCAGAATCGAATCACTTCTACGAAACTCAAAATCAATAATGTACAATGTCGGTAAGATTAGGATGGAACTGCAAAGCACTAAAAATTATCTCTCTCTTATAATATTCTGACCTTTATTTACACACTGGTCTACACGGTGATATATACTAAGATTTGTGTTAATATGTATGTATTTATAAGAATAAAATGTTATTAACAGAAAGGATCTCTAACAGTTGCCTTCTTTTAAAATAAAATAAAATAAGTATTATTTCACCTTGCAATATGCTAACCTCAGTTAGCACTTAGCCACTAGCCTATAACATAATACTTAAAAAAATTGCTTTCTAATTGTAAAAGCAATAAAATAAATCACTTCATAATCAGTAGTTTCAGAGTTTATCCAGTACCCACTTCAAAGAAACAAATCTTTTCTCTTTATAAGACTGAGTAAAGTTAATACCTACCTTAATATCATACACTGTTATTATATTACTCAGTTTTGAATAGTGTATAAAGCGCATTTCGGTCCTTCTAATTAATTTTAACTGTCTTACAAACATGCAGTTATATGAAGCCAGGCATTCATTTAATGAATAGTTTCAAAGCAGAGTACTGAGTATAATTAATGCCGGCCATATTAACTACAAGTGTATTACAACCTCATTCAAATTTTACTCTGCTACTAATTAAAACAAGAGTTTTCTTTTTAAAAGTATCATTTTCTTTATATTTGTGATTTGCAAGTATGATCTTTATTCTTTACAACATTGAGCTTCAAAATATATAGGTCCTAATCCACTTTGATCGAAAAGAAATTTTATGAAAATAAATAAAAACGAATAAAAATATTGGACAAGCTAGGACGGAGTGTTTTAAAATTTATTAGATTTTATCATTTGATTCTGATACCCGGGATGGAACTCTGGTTCTGATTGAAAGGTACCCTACGTCCAATTCTGGGCCTGTACCTTTGACAATATGTGTGCAATATTTTATGATGATAGGAATTGATTTTGGAATGAGAGAGCGTACTACGTAGATTTCTCTCATAAAAAAAAAAAAAGTAATTCAGAGGTTTGTGGTTGAAAGGAGAGGGCAGGAGAGAGCTTCGAGAAAAGTCGCCGCACGTGTTTTATCTAATTGCATTTTCCTGCGAATATACTTATTACGAAGTAGGAAGTTATTAGGATAGGATTCAGGGGTGATACTTAGGTTAATAAAAATATATTATTAAAATTAAATCCATTATCAAACTTTCTGATATATGGTTCACAATTAGAACATACTATAATTATTGATGTAGCGACCTACTTTGCTGTCTATAGCATTTAATATTCATCGTCGGTTGAGTTAATAATTTAAGGGCTGTGCAAAATTTTGCAGATGTGTCTATTAGCAATCTCCTCAAAAAGCGAAAAAAGCAGACGATACATTTTTTTTTATGTTGTACAAACGAGCAGACGGGTCACCTGATGGTAAATGACTACCGCCGCCCATGAGCAACTGTAACTCAAGAGTCACAAGTGTGTTGCCTACCCCTTAAGGTGGGAGCAGGGGAAGACGGGGAGAGGGGGGAAGAGTGGGAATAGGAGAGGGGGATTAGAACGGGCGAGAGGGGAAGGACGGGAATAGGGGACAGGGAAGGGTTAGGGCCTCCGGTAACATCACTCACGCGGCGAAAAGCAATGAAAGCATTGCTTCACTGCCGGTTTTCTGTGAGGCCGTGGTATCGAGCGGAGTCGAGCCGGCCCATACGTGTATACATTTGCCCATGCTGGGATAACTAGCAGTCCTAACCCATTTGACTCATGACGGGCCTGTTGGTATAGTGGTTAGTGATCCTGGCTGCTGAGCCAGAGTTCGTGGATTCTAATCTAACAAATAGTTGTGTGATAAGCAACATCATTTTTTCTGTGTCTTTTTGTAATTTATCTATAATATATTTGTATTTAGTAATATATAAGTATGTTTATCAGCAGTCTGGTTACAATGGTACAGGCTCTGCATAGTTTGGGATCAGACGACCGTGTGTGCTGCTAACGTGAGTTATTATTATTATAGGCGTAGTTCAAAAATATACTTCAAACGGCCGCCAATATTAGCCCCATGGTGTGACACGTGATTTACAAGGATAGCTGTGGCACTTCTCGAAAGAGACATTAGACAATTAGACATAAATTAGGCTGCGCATGCGGCCATTAGGTAGGCCTTCACTTAAATTGCCGACGCCGGACAAAAACTTCAAAAATCCCGGACAAATGGGTGAAATCGAGATTCTTTCCGGGACACCTTAAAAAAATGCCGATTCCATTTAGTTATTTTTTATTAATTTAAACAGCTTGTTAAAAATTCATCGAACAATATTATAGTTTTCCCCTTGCACACTGTTCGGGTTTTGCCCGGACACTTTTTGAAAACATGGTCCGGACGCTTCCCGGACGCCCTCTAAACTAGGACAAATCCGGGGAAACCCGGACGGATGGCAGCTCTACCATTAGGCAAACATAACCTGTCCCCGCGTGATTATATTTGAAATGTATGCTTTAGTTGTGAGAGCTGCATTAAAATTTGCATCTAAAGTAGTTAATTCTATTGTTGCGTAAAAAAAATATAGATATATTACTGATAGATTGATTACTGAGGGTAAGAGTAGCGCTTCTTTACGAAGTAAGGCTTGATTCGTTTCAATACCGCTCAAATACATAGGTAATAAAATGTCATAAGGCCTAACAAAGCAGACACTAAATAAACTAACAAGTTCAATCTCAGTCTTATTTTACTCCATAAAGTAGAGGCACTACAGAGAATCACATAGAAAAATAACGCAATTGAAATTATTAAGTAAGTAGGCAATTCTTAGAATTATATTTGAAACAGAAACTCAATGGAATATTTTCAGAAAAGATATTTACTTTGTATATTTAGCTTATACCAACTGATTATAACACAACAAAAATGATATCAGAGAGCGGCTGCGGTGACTAAATACAGATGTGACATTTTTAAGCTTAGTGGAATAAGGCCAAAATTTGATTTAGCCTTTAGAGTCGCTTAGTATATTCAGCATCTCGGGAAGTGTCAGCAGGCTTGGACAAGTGGTTTTTATTTTCTAAAACGCCAGCAGAATAGAAAAATAAAAGTATGGAATTGATACAAGCTAAAGAAATATCACGTGACTTAGAAAATAATAATGAAACAGTCTTGAGGTAGGCAAACTAAACTGGAAATACATTCTCTTTTGTTCTGGTTTGGTTAGTTCAAATGTTTAAAAAGAAGTGTATGTGTGCAATTTACACACGGCAGAAGTGAAATTTCAGAAAAACAGATCAAGATATACAAAGAATGGCCTTAATAATAAACAGTAAGTTAACCTGACGTCCAGTTACAACTGTACACAGCTTTCAAAACAAACAATACATTGTTTTCAATATAGGTTAAGGTTGGATTTAAATGTAAATTTGTAAAGAATCAATTAAGTATAAGTGAAATATGGAGAAAAAATGCACAAAAATTACACCACGTTGACATTGACATATAGTACGCAGGCGCATAGACAAAAATTGGTAGTACGCAGGCGCAACGACAAAGATTAAAGGAACTTTATCGTAGGAACTTCACGGGATGCTTCCGTTTCATCGAATTTGAAATCACAACGGTCCTAAAGAAGTTTCACTTCATTGTCATCATTATCATCATCTTTCTGCCTTTTTCTCAATTTTAAATGGGGTCGGCGCAATGTGTAACTAATGACCACCCTCCTTGGGAACGTAATCGTTTTATGCCCGATTCCTATAATCAAGAAACGATTCGTTTTGCTTACGGACGGTAAAATTTATTTGAAAATTCAACGAAATTTTACCGTCCGCAAGCACAACGAATTGTTTATCGATTACAGGAACCGGGCATTAGACGGAACAAATGAAGAAGGTAAATTGGGGTAAGGAAAACGGATAGGGCCTGGGAGCTAGGGTAAGGGAAACCGTAAGTCTCGGATAGGGAAACGGGACTGAGACGGCAGTAGCTTCAAGAGGCTGGGGTCGCGTACACGCTTACAGACATACGGTCCGTCCTGTGATGAAAGAGGTCTCTAGGACAGGGACATCAAGTGACCACATTTTTTTTAAAATAAGTAAAGCTTAGAAAATAATGATTTGACATCCTTACATTAAAAAAAAAAGTCTAAATCATAACATATTTATGACAATGAACTTGAAAACTGTATTCAATAGAATTTTATTAAAATTACTAATACCCATACCATACCGTAATAAGCCTTGTTACATTTACATAATATTTGGTTTGTACTTACATAGCAAATTATAACTACTATTTTTATTATAGTTTATTTTACAGAAAACAAAACATCAGTTAAACCTCTAATATACATCTCTATGGCTTCAATTACATATTTTTATTAAAACTAAACACAATAAAATATAAACTCAAAGAACAATATGAGATGTATAATGCAGACCAGCTTTAAATAGCTTTAAATATCATGTTTATATTGCTATTAACCTTCAACATTCATCACAGAAGAGGATCTTCTTAATTTTTATCATTTTCGTTTATTGTGGGAGAACCATGCCACGTATGGGCCGACCGGCGTGATACCACGGCCTCACAGAAAACTGGCAGCGAAGCAATGCTTGCATTGCTTTTCGCCAAGGGAGTGAGGTTACCGGAGGCCCTAATAAAAGCTGACGCTAAATGTCGAACCTTTCAAACATTTGGTCGCGCTTTATTTGGAAATTCAACATTCGCATTCGCGAATACTGGAAATAAATATTCACATTCGCATTTGCAAATGTTGTTTTTCACATTTTGGCTGCCCTACTTAAAGGGATGAAAAAAGATATAAAACAACTATAAAACTAACATTCATTTCAAACTATTCTTACACAACAACAACCACCTAAACAAAATCATTCCTGACTAAATGTCTAAAATATTTTACACAATATAACCTTTACTGCAAACACCGCCTACGCGTTGTTTCGGTTATAATTTTCTCTGTATTTTTGTTCATCATTCCTATTTTCAGGATTCTATATCCAGTTTGTACATTTAGGTTATCTACTGCCGACGATATTTGAAGCACTACATATACCTTAGTCGTTGTTAATGAATTAAGGAATACGAATCGTAATATCATATAAGCTGTACCCTAGACTTTTTAGGTGGAAATCGATCCAGCGTTCTTTACACTTAGAACGGTAACTTAAATAGAAACAACTTTATTTATTATGAAACATTTAAACTTGCTAAGGTAGCAAACAATTAAGCAGGTAACACAACGAATGTACCAATAATAGTCATCTTAGAACAAGAGTTCATTGCACATTTTTAATACTTTCTTGTAGGTCAGTGTAGCAATACGAACTCAAATCCCCAAACGACGATAATTTTTTTGTAAGGCCACGGATACCTTCCAAGACTTCTGTGATCCTTTATGGACGATTACTAGAAAATGTACCGAAACAAGTTTAATTGTGTAAATGAAACCAATTTACATAGTAAAACATTCAAAGTAAATTTACATGAATTTTGATACCCTGTTAAAATAACTCCACTCTCATGTTTCTGGCAATCTTAATAAAAATTAATTGAATACATTTTTTAGGTTAGCTACAAAGAATCGTTATAATAACATTTACTAGATATTTAGATCAAAAGCACTGTCCCGAGAACTCGCGATACCGCGAACCGTGGATAGTTCTAGGGAAATTTCAGATATCCAGGGCATAACGTTGGCAATTTCCAAGGAACTCAAGATTAAGCCAGGGGTGGGATTTTATCTGTATTTTTTTTATTCGTACCTGGCGTTGCCGACAGGCTTATGAGTATTAGAAGAAGAATAAGAATAATTCTACTAATATTATAAACGTGAAAGTTTGTGAGGATGTCTGGATGTATGTATGTATGGATGTTTGTTACTCTTTCATGCCAAAACTACTAAATTGATTGCCATGAAACTTGGTATGTAGATAGCTGGAGACATGGATTAACATATCACACAAGGAGCCTTTTTGCATTGGCTGTTTGGCACCATGGTGTTAATCGGCCAATGCCTATTGTGATCTTTATCAATTCAATTCAATTAAAATTACCGAAGGACTCTCTTTGACTTAATTGATTCGCACCAACAACCTTTTAGTATTAAAAGATAGCCATGACTATCTTTTAATACTAAAGTCAGATAGTCATGCATACAAGCGTTTCTTGAATTTTATTTTATTTATTCATCCAAATTAAAAAAGACTCCTTGTGCGATTCACACCGTGGTGCGAACAGCTCTTTCTAGCGTCATTGTACCAACTTTATGAATTGAATATTTGTATAGTAAATGTTTGAAATGAAACATTTATGGAACCAGTTGTTTGAATGAAGGCATAATATTATATGAAATATACGAAATATAACCGCAATATAATACAAAAATATATATGAAATACGATGATAATATACGAAATATGAACAGTAATTTTTGCTAAACGTTCTTTGTAAAATGAAAATAATATGTAATTTCTTTTCGTCGAATAAAAGGACAGGTACCTAACTTGTTTCTTACTTAGAGCAGTATTTGATTAAATATAGCGGGTTTATATTTTCATATTAATTTTTCCTCATTCTTTATGTACATTGTGTAATTTAAAGAGTTGGATTTTTTTTTGTGGAAGAAAATTCCAACTCTTTTAAATAATACCTACGTAAAATCATCTGCTGAACAACTTTTGTATTTAACTTTTTTGCTACAATATTTTATTTCCGAGATATTGCGTGACATCTAAAAAACAACAAGTTATTTTGCAATAAAAAAGTATCTTCCCGACCTCTTCAACTCAACTTTCACACAACTCTAAACTTTTTTAATGGGTCGATATGTTGGCGACCTTCAGTTTCCGCCAGATTTTATTGAATTCCATCCAGAATCTAAAAAACATGTTTTTTTAATCTCTTGCACCCCGACTAATTACACGTTTTTGCATATTTGACCAATGAGTATATAACCAAAGGTTTTAACGGTACGTTAACCTAAAACTTATTATTTACATTATTTATAATTTTCTATATTGGTAATTATGAAATTGGCCCTTAGCGTTTCAAATAATCTCCTGACATTCTATTTTAATAATTTGGCTTGAATATATTTTTTTAAATACTTACCTGTTAATTTCAAAAGTCCTGTTTCTAAATAAAAAATATGTGCAGGCCTTTCCATTAATAATATTTTCCTGTTTACTATTGATACTTTCTACTTCTATTAAGACCTAAATTCATGCAACTGGTCATATTGTAAATTCACTGTGTATCTATTGTTATTTACCAGTGAAGTAATTACAATTAGAACCATTTTTATTGTATTTCGTTGTTGTGTTGCAAGACTATAATAATAATAATAACGTTAGACAACTCACCACGGCCGCCTGATCCCAAACTAGGCAGAGCCTGACTATGGTAATCGGACTGCTGATAAACATACTTATATATTTCTAAATACATACACATTACAAATAAATTACACTCAGCCACAGAACAAATGATCATGCTCATCACACAAATATTTGCCCTGGAGTTGAATGAAACCCACGACCTCTGGCGCAGCTGCCAGGATCACTAACCACTAGACCAACAGGCCTGTGTGAAATAGCCTGTATGTAGGCAGTATGAAAGGTAAAAAGTAAAAGCTAAACCTAAAAAAATGAGTAGGTATACGCGGTCAAAATGAAAAGGTAAACTATCCCGATGTATACAATGTAAAAATTGTTATGAATGAATAAATATGTCTATATATTGTTAGTTTACAATTTCATCTTTTTCACTTTTAAAATGAAATCGACGCTATAAGTTGCATATAGTAGACCTACCGCTACCGAACTCAGGATGTATACCATTCAAGTATTGTGTATGAATAGGATTAACCAACCCTTACTGTTGAAAAAATACGACTGTAAGTCTCTTGAGACGATTTAGAAGTAATAACTTTTTGATACTAGAAATGTTTTCTTCGTTGGCAGCCTTAAATCAATAAAGTAAGTCAACCACTTCTACTGGTCCTTCTTTGAAGAATTTATGCTATTCAAACATCCGTGATTGACCGTAGATTTTCATAACATTTTCAGCGATTAAACACATGAAATTGCGTTTGCAATACAAATTTAAGATGAACGGTTTTATCACTTATGTTTCTATTCTTAAAATTCCAGACTGTGACGTAGGTAAATAAAACCTGAAGATACAAACAAATGCGTGCTAAATTAATACAGCGCTATCAATGATAACGTTATCTTATGGGCGTCTTTTTTAATTATTTATGGACGCTTTTTATACCAAGAGTAGATAGAGTAGATACTCAGGGACTAGACGGCCTCTTACAGACAGCAATTACACCGCCAGTTATTACGTTCAGCTATACACAGGAAAATGTTACAAATGTGTAATATAGTTGGCTTGACATCTTCGTGATTTGCTATGACATAGCAAATCACGAAGATGTGCAAAGTGTCTACGCAAACTTGTCCTTTCTACTTTTGATTAAAATATTACTGAAGATAGAACACTACATTTTAAAACAATTTGATTTCAGTTTATTAACTGGGTTTTCCATGGTTCCCAACATCACACTGTCATGAGTCATGGTATAACATAAATTAAAAATACCCCCGACTCAAAAATCTCATCAACGAATAGAAGAGAGTTGATGTTTTTCGATTTATTTTGAAATATAGCTAAGAACACTCCTGATCAAGTCACCTTTCAAACAAAACAAACTAAATCAAAATCGGTCCATCCGATTTGGAGCCATGATGCCACGAATAGACACACAAATACACAAACACACAGATACACATGTTAAAGTTATAAAATCCCTAATATTCAAGTCAGGGGTTAAAAACTACTAACTTTAGGGATCAAAATCATTAAACAATTTACCGTTCATTCAAGTTCTACAGTGTACAAACCATAAACTTAATATACTAATTACATACTAAGTTTATGGTACAAACACAGTTTCTTTACAAATACCATGTGAAATATATAATAATAAAATAATATGTACATCTTTCACATGTTCAAGTTGAGTAAGTTCAAAATCAAAAGATCACAGGAGCCTAACTGATATAAATGGCTTCACAGCGACTTTTCTCCAGCGAAGAAATTTTTCCGATATTGAATGTCTGGTCGTTGCCTAGGAAACATCTGTCATGTTACGACATTGAAATCGAGTGCTTCGTAGAAATTGTAAACGTCTTTTGAAATACGATTGATTTTTAAGGTAGCAAACATCTAAAACATTGTAAGGTGATCTGAGGTAGCAACCTAAATATAAATAAGAAATTCACCACTTTACTAGTTCTAATAATGGATTAAAAACAATGTTTGAGAGTTTTAATTACCCAATTTGAAGGTTATAAACCTTCAAATCAAAACGCTTAAAGATTGATTTGAATTTTTAAACAATACTTGTGTGATATGCGACACTATGAGTTACCCAATGCAGACACTTACCTTACTCCTGACAATTTAAAAATACCTATTATTGGTTTAATTGAAATAAATGGTTTTGACTTTTGTATACAAAGTAACTGACTGAGGGCGATATACTTCTTTATTAAATGAAAAGGGTATTCTGTCGTTTTCCATAAATTCATTTGCACTAATATTGTTTGCCATAATCATCCCCGATCATAATATTTACTTGCACTATTATCATTTATACTAATAACGTTTAGCATAACAACTCAACAGTCATAACTTTTATTTGCCATAAAATGACTTTCTATAACAACATATATCATAATAATTAGTTTCCATAAGTAACACATCTCATAATCGACTCTTGACATAATCAAAATTTGATATAATTATGAAAATAATACATAATATTGTTAGGTCGAAATTAATCATCGTTAACACCCCAACTCAGTGCATTCCGACTCGGATAGGTTAGGTTAGAAGGCTAATGTGGGAGCGGAGCGTAGCGAAGCTCCCGCATTAGGCCTTCGTGGTTTTTTTTTTTTAACCACCCAGAAGTAGGGGCTCCGTCGAGCTTAGTTAGTAGACGCCATATGAGGTTTAGTTTTAAGTTTAATTGTGAATAAAAAATCTGTGTCGTATAATTATTTATTAATTAACATAATTCAAGTATAGGTAGATAATATAAAATGTTTATTTTCTTGAAAGCAACATTATTTTAAATATAAATTGGAGGCCAAAGCTCTCAAAAACTCTTCTTCACTGTAATTATTTTTGTTCTTTATAATGTTGTTTAAATTGCAGGCGCTTGTACTAAATTATCTTTATTTATATTATGGTGAATAAAAGTTATGAAAAATGGCATTATTGAAAACGAAAATTATAGCAAATACATTTATGGATTTCAATTATTATGACCCTTGATCGATTATGACCAATGGAATTAGTGAAAGTCAGTTTATGTCATTTCACGATTATGGCAACTGAAGCGGTATTTCTAATGAAATTATGGCAAACATTAGTAAACCAATGAAAAGACCAGAAATGTTCAAATTAACCATTCATAACACAACACTATAACTGGGGATACATTTGCACAACCCGTCTGCTGCTACCTCGGACCAGTAGAGTTCATAGTTCGATGTTCATACAACACAAATGGTAACTTGTGAACCCTATACCCGCTACCGTGGGGTTCTAGTAAACTTTCTCACGCAAGGGCAGCTCTACGTTAGACGCTACGTTACGTTACGCTACGTTATAACACTTATAACAGTTATAACAGTTAGTTCTTACCCACAGTAAATAACTGGTGTAGTAGTAAATCTTCTGTGATTCAAAACTGACTGATCTGATGTTCCCAAACCGTTTTACAACAAAATTTTAAATTAATAAATAAAAATAATAAATTATGTTTTCCTACTGTTCGCACATTATTTATAATTATTTGTTTATTGACATGAGCTAAGGACTATTAAATCAATGTTATTATATTAATATGCATGTACCTACTTCTATTTAAAAATTTGCATGTCAGAAAAGACTGACGGAATATGTGATTCTTTTATAATTTACTGTTTACAACCTATGTACCGTATTTCTGTAAATAAATTATTATTTCATTTCATTTCATGTTCTTTTGACGACGGGCTATAGGATCACCACATCAAACCTACACAACCAAAGACTGCGCTGTGGTTAAAAAAATAGTTTCTTGTTTTTTTTTTTATAAAAACAAACGAGCAGACCGGTCACTTGATGGTAAGTGACTACCGTCGCCCATGGGCATCTGCAACTCACGTGGGTTGCCGGCCTTTGAGATGGGAGTACGCTCTTTTCTTGAAGGTTTGACGGTCGTATCGGTCCGGAAATACCGTGTTAGTGTTGTATTTCATTTAAGTAGTGGGTAGGGTTGCCACCTCCATAGTTTTAATTGTCAGCGCACGACATGGTTCTGGTATTACAAATGGTTACCGACACTAAGGTTACCGAGGTAACCAATTACTATTAGTTGAGCTATGAACGGCACAGTGAACCAAATTTTATGTTTACAAGAACTATCATTAATTTTGAAAAATAAATATTGAAAGCTTAAAACTCTTAACATTTTACTTTACAGTCAATTTGTAATGCTATACAGCTAATTTTAGATTTTTTAAATAACTTCCCACGGCCTGATATTTCATATGAACTGAAGTCCATCGGGGAATTTTCCATTACGCGGCATTTTGCCTAGCAACGGACAGGCGCCACACGGCAATTGCGGATAATTATATATTTTTAGCCCTAGGCAGATAGAGTCCATTACTACATATTGGTAAATTAAATTTGGGCATTCAGAAGTTTTTCTACGTTATTGAAAGACCTTATAAATATCAGAAATCGTTTGTTGTTAAATGTGATACTGTGTATTTATAAAAATAAAAACGTTGTTCGCTGGTAAGTGCCTCACTGATGAATGGTTGGATGAATTTGGGCATTTTTTTAATTTAAAGAATAACAATAATCAAAGGTCTTAAGGGTGTGAAAAAAATTGCCTGCGTGTTCAAAAATTGGTGAAAAATTGAAAATGTTTTTTTCTATGAAATTAAAACGATTACAATTTTTTTTTTGTTTCGGTCTGGGCATTTTCAGGTCAGATAGTTTCTAAATAAAAGCTTGCAATATTTAATCTTTTAACTAAGAAATGTTATAGGGATATTTTTTTTAATTTAGGTGGTAAACGGTTACCCGTGCTTGTATTATCGTCTTACAACAATCAACAATCGGTGTGTCTTGCGCGGTGCCAACTGATCCCCCAACCTTTTGGACGTACTTATTATTATTTGATTTACTGTATGAATAATTTTATTAATTAATATTATTTACAATAATGATTATTTTATTACAAAATCCAACAACTAAGTTTTTGCGGCATTATAGGCAATCATATACATCGAGCAAACTGGCGATCAGTTCTACCATAAGTAAATATTTCTATTCATCGATTTATCAAATAGAAAATATTGTCGGTAAGTTTTTGTTACAGAAAAAAACACCAATGGAAATATTCCTTTACAGAAAACTGTTCATGTAAATAATGCTTAATAAATCTGATATCTAAAGTGAAGTGAAGCAGAGAAGAGTGCAGAGGAAATCAGAAATTCCATTAAACTAGAGCGCGCGACGTTTAGGTACAAAGCAGGTCGAGTCAGCTCGACTAATGTTATTCCGTGGCTTGCCTTTGGTCTCACACTCACATCCTGTTTGTCTAAACTTTATAAAATACTTTTTACTCTACTTATTGTGCCGGCGGAAACAAGGCTTACAAAAAAATATGAGCATAGTGATATAACTAAAATTCTTGTCTTATGAGTGTATTAACGTATCGACTACTAGATTTTCCCGCGGTACCGCACTTTATTGTAGGTTTTGTTAAATACATCAAGTTACTTTTTAAAGGCACCCTATGTCCTATATGTAGTCGAAAAGTGTAAGAAATAAACAAAAAAACTCAAATTCGCATTTATAATGATGGTGATGATTTTAAAACATCTTGGCCCTCAACCCGTCTCTAATGTGTCGATGAATGCATTTTCATATTAGGGGGGCATTCTTAAATTACGTCACACGTTAAGGGGGAGGGGGTCAACGTATTTATTATTGCGTCTAGGGGCGGGAGAAGGTTATAACCTTCGTAACGTCACATGTCGACACACAAAACATTCACTGTAAATGAAAAAGTGTAATGACGGGGAGGGTTAAAAAATCATGAAATTTGAAATTCGTGTGACGTATTTTATGGATGGAGAGATGATTTTAAGAATACTACAATATTTTTGAGTTATATTTATATTCCTTATTATATATAAATAAAATCTAAATACACTGTCTTATAATTCTAGACTGAGTATTACATGTCATATTGTTTTATTAGTTACCATAACATTGCAAACGAATTAACGACGTATTGACAAGGTTTAATGACTTTATTAGTGAAATATATAATTTATTTATATATTTATTTATTTATATATAATATAGTTTGTTTCTTTGTTTCTTATTTATGTCTTATTAAAGAAAGAGCATAATGGTATAATGGTTTATTTCTATGGCATCTGTCTATAGATGATATATTAATAATATAGTAATATTTCAAAAAATCATTGACAGATGTGAAATTGATTTTTGCAATATTTCATAATTTAATTTTTATTTTTACCACTACGAATAAGAATAGATCTTCGTTTAATAAGTTTAATTATAATTAATTTTCGTAATGAAATCAGAAACTTCGCGTAATTTTAATTATTTTTGTTTCATAAGTTGGAAATTAACTTATTGCTTATTAATTTATTAATAAATAAATATTTGATTTCGTTTCAGGTCTCTTAATTACATTTACAATTACAAAGATAGATATAATATATTCTTTATTGTACACCACTAATACCGTTGAATGAATACATTTGTTCAGTTAAGTTAAATACTTTGTGGTGTAATTATCTTATACCTAAATTATTTGGCTATATTGACTACATAATTAGAGGACTTATTAGAATTAATAAATATTAGTAAAAGATACAGTAAAATATTGCTAATTATAGTCTTCTATATTGTCTATAGTATAAAAATCTTAAAATATTTGACTATTACAGCCATGGTAGAATAAAAATAAGAGGAAGTGCATGTCATGATCGTCACAATTATGCGGAGATCCACAACATTTAAGAGATTCACGACTCACAACATTCTGTCATTATTAAATTTCTGTTTTTATTGGAACTGAATAGTTGGAGCCACCGGTCCTTTTACAAATAAAATTAAGTAGGATCGCATTTCTTCTCATTTTTTATACTCCATGATTACTACAGAGTAGAGAGTGATGAACACTGTTCAATCTATCTCTCTATTTATTTGAGAACTATATCTTAGATCACTACCTCTATAAGCATGTTCTCTGAGTAGTCTTATTTGTTCTTCAGTAATGGCTTGCGTGAGCCGGGTTCCTTTGAATAATAACATGCTCAGTAGTGCTTTGTGATGTTCGTATGCTGTCATATTTGGCGATCTTACGACTTGGCCTTTGGCGGCGACCGTCTCCGGGCCCGGTATCATTCTGCAATCAATAATGTCTGTTTAGATAGAGAGCTGTTTCATGCTATATGTACATGTAAACTGCGTAGTCATACTATCTACTAACTCTGGGTACTAATTTAGAACGTTTACATATATCGGAAGTCTTCAATTCTGCTTTGAAATACAGAATGACATTCAGAATTTTCAGATGTGTATATTGTCACTTAATCGTGATGAAAATATGTTGTATCTAATATGTGTAGTTGCAAAAGAAGTAATGCATAAATAAATAGCAAGTAAAAAAATATATCATGCCGACATACCGACCACAAAGGGAGGATCCTCCGACCAGGCGAGGTGATCACCTCGCCTGGTCGGAGGATCCTCCCTTTGTGTTGGAGGGACATAACACTCGTTTCTCCACAGTTAGATATAAAACAAATATGTAAATATGATTTGTAACCGCCGTGATACAAATATGTATTCGTTACATATTTATAAAAGTTATTTTAGTGTCCTATGTTTTGCTGGACTATACCTACATATATATGTCAACTGTTATTGTAGTTATTTGTATTTCATTTAGTTTGTTGTAATATTTTATGGTATAGCTATGTATTTAAAAGCTTGAGAGTGTACTTTTACATGTTTTGTAATGAGGGGCGAACAAAACTATTCACTTTCAAGAGGCGAATAGGTTTGTTTAAACTATGCGGGGCGAAAGACAAGGGACGAAAGGATGCGAGAATGCAAATCCGTCTACGGAACGTAACCGTCTCTTGCAAATCAAACACATTACAATCTGCTTTTTTGGCAGCTGTGTCTTTAAATATTAAATTTTAGTACAAATAAAAGTTCCTGGATGCCGTAATTTGGTATAGGAAAGGGTAAAATTGTGTTTGAAGTTCAGTTGTATTTCAAAAGTAAAGTGTGAGTGATTTGTACTGTATTTTATCGAGGGTAAACATAAATTAATGCCACTTGCTGTGCCGAGAGATTGCAATATAGATGGGTCAATAGAAGGTATATTTTAACGTTCTTTGTATTATTTTGCTAAGAAACGCAAACTAATAAAAGTGCACTACATGCCATTTATTACTCCTGCTTTCTTCAGTATTCGGAATAACACCCAAATCTATATATATATATATATATAAATGAATTCCTATTTCCCTTGTAGCCCGTCCAACGAAGACCTAAAACGGCCGAATAGGGGATATAACTGTTAGAGAGTTAGAGATAGAGAGTCATTTCCCCTATTTTTCTTTCGCTGGTCTATTGGTCATGAATGGCATCACGCGTGAACGGCTGGATCGATTCTTTTTTTTTTATGTATGTTATTGTCCGGAGAAGGTTGTTATAAAAGAAATTGTTGTTATAGAAGAAAATTAGAAAATTTAAGAAAACTTAATGAGGAACTTACGCGGGTGAAACCACGGGGCGCAGCAAGTGTTTATATATATTGTACTAATATTATAAAGATAAAAGTTTATGAGGATGGATGAATGGATGTTTGTTACTCTTTCAAAAGTCTGGAATAGCACATAGGCTGCTTTTTATCCCGAAAAATGTACGGTTCTCGTGAGATAGATTCAAGAGCTGGTAAAACATAACGAAGACATTGTTTTTTATATTGTAAAGCTTATAACTATCTCTCTACCACTAATACATGTTTAGTTTAAACTTTCATCGAATATGAGCCATCTATCAAAAACTTAAAGAAAAATATGCCGGAATTAGCCACCCTGACCTCATATAAATCTGATAAATAATTATTCCTGTAGGGATAGAAGCCACAAAACTCTATAAGGAGGTAGCCACTGACACCATGGCGCAAACCGTGTCCTTTAAATCATAATAAGATTATATAACACACCTTGTCGTATCTTAGTGGATTTATAGGTAATATGAAGCGGTTTACGGCTGAATAAACTTAGGTAGGTAAATTAAAGTTGAGCTTTTTCATTTCGCGTTTGTTCGTATCCTAGTTAAACGTCCAGTACGAATAAAAGATAATTTTACGTTTGTAACAGAATGACTACAACTAGTTATAAAGGGAACATCGAAATTCCCAATTTGAACTTTCATTAAACTGCATTAGTTTCAATTTTCGACTTTGCAACCGTTGCAGCAGAGTTCAAATTCGCGAAAAACGTAGTTTTTGCGTGAAATTAGCAGTGAAAATGAGGATGTGACATAATAAAGGCGAACTTGTAACTAAAATTCCAATAACTCGATGTCCAAACAAAGCTGATTCAAAGCCGGATTCTCTTTGTGTATCAAGTAGGTATGTCATAATGAAATATTATTGTGTATATGCAATCTACATACTATCCATCAACCATCATTTAAAATAAATCATTAAAATTTTAAATATAAGTAGTTCACCTTTAAATATGAAATAAAATATTAAGAACATGTATTACTTTCAAATAATCAACTTACTCAAATATATCTAATTATAATTTTTATTGATTTCAACTATAACTCTCCATATGAATATGATACGACTATGCTTTAACGCCAGCTGTCGATACGTTGAAAAACATGTCATGAATGACTCACTTGTTAAATGAATCCAGGAAGAAAAAACAAGCACCTTGCCCCTCGGCGATATCTTACTCAAACCTTACGATTACACCTTTGAAATTACGAAAAAAAACACACACACACTACACGGAGCTTTCAATCGCACACGAACTGTCGACAAAATGCCGGGAAAGACCGTCACAGCCATTCAAAACCACTTTTTTTTTTCGATTCGTCGAAATTTTTCTAGTCAGTGAAAATTATACCTTTGTGTTAAGAGCTACAGTTTAGTTTTGCTAGTTAGGAGTTATATAGGGGTGCATCTGTTAGCCGGCTGGCCCCATTTGTGTGATTTACCCCGACATGTGGCGAGCCCGATCCGTTCTATACTGTTATGAAGCGAACTTCGGTTTTAAAAATGAATGATAAAGCTACGAATTTCACAACAGGGTTTATGGGAGTATTTTTGAAATTCATTCTTTGTGATGTTGTTATTGATTCGTAGATTTCTTTTTATTACTACTCTTCTGTTTGTGATATCAGTTTTAACTTTCTAGTGTGTATGTTTTTTTTGTATGCCACTTGGCAAAAGAGCAGGCCCGCTAGCGGATACCCGTGCCTAAAAATACTTTAAACACATGTCATGCTGCCAATAAGGTAGAGTCTGATAATGGAGTTAAAGAGATGTTAACGAGCGCGTGGACTGCTGCGGAGAGAGTGCTGCGGCTGAAATGACAGTGTCGTAGCATCCACCGCGTTCCCAGGCTTGGTGGAGCTTACCGTGAAGATGGGTAGCAGTCCGTAGGTGTGCCAGCCTGACAAAAAACAAATATGACATTTGTGGGTATAGACTCATTTATGTCAAATAATTAAGCTTTTAGTCTACAGTCTAACAAATGAAACAAACAAAAAAATTCTAACAAATACAGATGTGGTAGTGTTTTTTGTTTCTTTTGTTTTTCTTATAAAAAGTACTGCAGATCGAATTGGAGCTGGGATTGGTGAAATAATAATAATAACTTCACACATCTCACACACGGCCGTCTGATCCCAAACTAGACAGAGCCTGTACTATGGTAACCAGACTGCTGATAAACATACTTATATATTTCTAAATACATACATATTATAGATAAATTACACCCAGACACAGAACAAATTATCGTGCTCATTACACAATTATTTGTCCTAGGTGGGAATCGAACCCACGACCTCTGGCTTAGCAGTCAGGGTCACTAACCACTAGACCAATAGGCCAGTCATATCTTACAACCACAAAAGATCGCGGATAAATAGCACTACTAGTATTGTCATGTGTTTATGATGGTGAGTTGGATCACCCGCAGCTGCATACAATATTCAGAGAGCGTGTAATAACGCTGGGGTTGCAACTGTTACAAAATAATATTTACTAGAGATCGCCTAGTGGTCGAATTTCAACCATTTTGTTTTTATACCCGACGCAAAAACGTCTGTGTATCTGTGTGTCTATGTGTCTGTCTGTGGCATCGTAGCTTCCAAACCGATTTAAGTGTGGTTTTTTTCATTTGAAATGAGACTTGATCGAGAGTGTTCTTAGATATAATTTAAGACAATCTGTTCAGCCGACGATATCAATCAGCTCTTTTTTTTCGATGGGATTTTCGAGTCGTGGGTTTTTTAAATTTATGATTACAACTGTTTTGTTTTACATTTAGGACCAGTATAACTTGAATTGTAATTGTATAGACTTTTGGTCCCGTGTAAGGTCAACATATACACGTCTAGCTTGAGGTTGACGTTTTCACATAATTTTAAGTTATAAAACACTAGCAACCCGCCCCGGCTTAGCACGGGTAGCAGATTGTTGACATATTTCAATCAATTTACACAAAATCTTAACAAATTATACACCTAATCCTTCCTCATGAATCACTCTGTCTACTAATGAAGACTGTTCAGTAGTTTTTCAGTTTATAGCTAACAGACAGACAGACAGACGCGGCGGGTTACTTTGTTTTATAATACGTAGTGATATTGATTAAAAGTATATTAGCTTCCTACACTTCTCCATAAAAACTTTAAATATTCTAAATTTCACTTACTTTCGTAGTCGATATGAATAGTGTGTTTGGTTGAACGCGCTAATCTCAGAAACTACTGGTTTGAATTGAAAAATTCAAAAACCGTTAAAATTTACAAACGCAGACGAAGTTGCGCGGGTCAGCTATCAAGCATTTTTCGCCTTTCTATTTGATAGATAACATTGGATATGCTAGACCTTGTGGAAGTATAAAAAGAACATTGCTTTTTGTGACTAGAGTTGTCTTTAAAAAAAAAAAAATCTGTATATATGTATCTAAGCGTGACGGTCACCCGGGTTCATTGCTTTTTCCCCATACCTAAAGTGCCCAACGTGGCTAAAGAACTTTTCACCTTAAAAACAATATGAGCAACTAACTTTTGCCGGCAGTTTCGATCATCAGCATCACCATCATCATCAGCCTTTCATGGTTCACTGCTGAACATATGCTTTGGTTGCGTTAATCTATTTGTTACAACTGTCTAAAAGCTATTTTCTATCCCACGGCAATTACTCTTTTCTGGATGAACGTAGCCCAAGATGCAAAATTTCATGATGATCGGTGACAGCGTAACAAACAAACAAACTCACATTTGTATTTATAATATTAATTAGTATGGTAGCTAAGAAAATGATAAACACTCTTAAAAGTAGTTAAAGGTGTTAGGGTTCCGTACCCAAAGGGACCCTATTACTAAGTCTCCGCTGTCCGTCCGCCGTAATAGGTAGACAGTTGCAATTTCCACAGAATGTGTATTTCTGTTGTCGCTGTAACAACAAATAATAAAAACAAATTGAAAATGAAAGGAAACTCATACTAGAAACGTATTTTTTTTTCTCGGCCTTAATAATGGCAGCAAGTAAACGTTTGAAATGCTCACAGAGTTTGTATTGCTATAAATCTTGTACAATGGTACGGAACCCTTCATGCGCGAGTCCGACTCCCACTAGGCCTTTTTTTTCTGTAAGTCATATTTCATTTACCTTCGTCATGGTAATATTCATGTCACTTTTAATTTTCCACCAGACTATTTATTTACATTTTGATAGAGCGTATTTTACCTTCGTCATAATAATGTAAGTGCGCAAAAAAATATTTATTGTTTTTAGGAAAATTCCTTGAAACGAACATGAAGAATGTTGATCATTATGTCAACAATAATTGAGTACTTTATTGTTGACTGTTGACTTTTGTTGAAGGAGCTAGCTTGGCTCAACTAGTCAGTCTATCTGAACGCATAATGGACCACCTATGTATGAGTCTAAATGCGGAAACAGAGCCCTATACCTACCAATACCAATAATTGACTGTTTTTAACAACTTCTGTAGTCGTTGGTGTTGTATATATCAAGAGACTTTGGCATAGATAGCTTTATGATTGATTATTATTTTAACAAACTATTAACATGTACATATATGTACATGCAGGGGCGCAACAACCCTCAAAAAGTAGGGGGTGTAAAAAATATTTTTTATGAGGATTAATAAAAAAGGTTATCAAAACACTTTATTGGCGTATTACAAAGTATTGTAAGGCTTGCTAAAATAATTTGGTAATATGATAAACATTATTTTTACGGGGAACATTTTAATTACAATTTATTTTAATTCACATTTAAAAAAAAAATCCGTAGACTCTGGTCTTCTGGGGATGTACACAGGTTTTTAGGGGGTGTCCGGACACCCTGGACACGCCACGTCGCGTCGTTGCGCCCCTGCGTACATGTATACTATGATATCGTGAATCGGTCTGTCGATAATCGATTTTTGAAGTGAAAACTTCTTTAGGTACGTTGGGCAACGGTGTGACGGCATTCGGTTTAACCGACTTTTACCTTAGACTGATTAAGAAATGCAAAATTTCAGAGTAATATAATAATACTTACACCTGTAATTTTGCAATAGTACCAATTCAACAGTTTATCTTATTACACTAGCTGTTGCCCGCGATTTTGAACGCTTGAAAATTTCGGTAATATTTGTTTTATACTATAATCGTTCTCTGTACCACATTTCATCCAGATCCGTTCAGTCGTTTTTGCATGAAAGAGTAACAAACATCACCCATCCTTACAAACATTCGCCATTGTTAGTAAGATTACTCACATACATACACAATGCAGTGAATCTACATAGATATATATAACAAGACATATGTATATGTAGGCATACTGTTTACACACAGGCCATGTTACATTTGAAATCACACAAAACAATTGCTTTACCAACTTGTGCATGAAATCCATCCATTTAAAATTTTCTGTCTAAAAGTGTCACAAAATTTATTTGAGCATTCTTTAATATGCTTATACACGCCAGAGCTCTATCAAGAGGTTTTTCCTCGGGAATGTAATTTTAATGGAATGATAAATTATATTCTGATATCTGAAAATAAATATTTATTGGTCTGATATTAATTAATACATTAGCTTTATATATATTATATCTTCCAACGACTTGCCAATCAACCCAGCTCGATTGATGTTAAAGCTCCAAGTCCTTTTTCTTGTTTTTTCTCTTGGCCATCAATTCCATGTATACAATTCAAATAAAGCTAGAAGCGACTCAACTGTCCAATCTAATGCATTACTAATGTTTACATAATTATTTTGATATAGCAGATCTCATATAAAGTTGAATGATTTTGTAACGAAGTGAACGTGAGCATTACGTAACAATGTGTATCTGTTATTGATCTAGTACCTACTTCAAACTTTTACTATTCACACAGAGTAACATCTTACATTTTCTTTAAAACAGTTCTACGTGAATTCAATTTATTACTTTGCAGTTTTTTTTATTTGTTATTGCTCCCCCTACACCATACTACACCAAATTGTTCTTAAATTAGCAATTTTACACTATTTTTTCATTGCAGCACCTAACTCTTGTTTCATAAGTTAAATTAAAATACTGTAACTTGGCATTTGTAGAGTGAGCGTAAGTTTTTATTAGCATGCTCCTTTCTTACAGGCTCTATAGACTACTTAGCCACCAATTCAGTAAATGAAAACGGACATTCTGACATTCGTAAGAGTTGCTATGTGATCCAAATGATTAAAGCATTACATTTGAGCAAATATTTTAAAGCCGGAAAGGAAGTATACTATCAGAAAAAAAAACTGATAAAAATACCAACACGTGGTCAGCTCATTGACGAAGAGATTCAAATACATTCATTGTCATGAATACCCTTTTAGCTAGGGATCTTTATTATTTGTAAACTCACGCGGGTCAGTTAACGCTCGGCGTTGACTATTAAAAGCTTATTTTGGGGTTCCGTTACTCATAATTACAAAAAGATCACTTTGTTGTCCGTCTCTCTGTGTCTGACAAGACCCTTTTCCTCAGGAATCAAGTTAAAATTATCTCCAAATACTTATATTAGCGGTCCCTTGAATCTGTAAAAAAAATCAAGCTTCTAAGTCAACTCAATCAAGAGATATGGCCATTACGCCTTAGATTCCAGAGATAGACGTACTATTTATTTACAAGTTTGTTTGCTAACGGAACCCTCGGTGTGCGAGTCAGACTCGCATTTGTCCGGTTTTTTTTTTTATGATTATTTATTATAAAATGACTAGCCGTATCCCGCAGTTCCACCCACGTTTATAGTCACAACCTCTTTTTATACCGCATCGGTGGCAAACAAGCATACGGCCCGCCTGATGGTAAGCGATTCCCGTAGCCTATGAAAATTGCAATGTAAGAGGACTCGCAGGCGCTTTGCCAACCCTTTAAAAACCTATTCGCTCTTTTCACGAAGAACCCCATACTTTACTGGTTTTTATGATGTAACATGATTTAAAGTGGTTTATTACTTCCGTCAAGTATTGAGCTATCAAAGCAAACAAAAATCCGATTGGTACCTAGTTCGCGTGTAACCAAAAAAACACTCTTCATCTATATTATATTAGTGTAAAACTAACCTTTTTAAATAATTATAGTGTTTTGCTATCGCACTAGGTATAGCTTACTCTACATATAGTCGTGAGTTTATTTATTATAGGGCAGGTAATTTAAGGGAAAGGCGTTATAGAGTCTGCTGTAAAGGATTTTCACGGCCCGGTACTTTTTAACTATCAACGAAGTTGAAATTGGATCAGAACTGGATAAACGTATACACATTTAAAAAAATACCGATATAGAACCTTTTTATTTTATAGTAAAGTTCACAAGGCCTACATCTATCATCGGTTTGAAAAGGAAATCAGAAGAAAAAGTTCTGGAGTTCCAAATTAAAACCTTTTAGACACCATAAAGTTCCACGTCTCACTAGCAGAAAATGCCTACACCATTAAGCCCGCTTCATGCAATTTATCTGAAGGAAGTTGTTGTTTGTTGTTTGTTTTAAAGAGACAACTCCCGCATTAGGAATTACTCCTGTGTCCCGGGGGATTTTACGAACATACAAACAACGGACACAAAGAACACCCAGACTCAGATGGGAATCGAACCCACGACCATTGGCTCAGCAGTCAGGGTCACTAACCACTAGACCAACAGGCCAGAAGGAAGTGTAAACAATAACAATAATAAATTGCCTAGTGGTTATTGTAAAACTTCAAGTCTAAATACTTTTACATAAAAGAAATAATTGCACCAGTATCGGCAGAAATAAAAATAGTTACTTCAATGACAAAACAATACGTGCTTCTTTATGAAGCCCCGGAGAATCTACTCAAAGTGTTGCAAATTGCGCATTCTTTGTTCCGTAGTTCCTAATAATTTCGGTAGATGGCTTTATTGCTTCGATGAGAATTTAAAGGTATTGATACGTATGTCCGGTAGTTCAATTCGTAGACAAATAGTATATGGAGGTAGACTGGCCATTTACGGCTCAGACTACATCTTCGCAAGCAAAGCCATCTGAACAGGAAGCCAAAACTTAATTGATATAGATATACGAATACATCCATAAGATGATTACGGTACATGTTAAGATAAGATTAACGCAAAGCAGTAAGAAGTATTTCTGATGAAATAAGTTATGATTTAATATAATGGATTATAATGGATGTGGGATCAAATTATAGTCAGCAAATTGTGGGTGGTTATTACGACTCTGTGAATAAGTGAGTGTATATATTGACTAAGATAATATTATTTATTGACTAAGATACAGGCGTGAGAGTATATATTGAATAAGATTATATTATCTACTGACTAAGATACAGGCGTGAGTGTATTTATTGACTAAGATTATATTATCTACTGACTAAGATACAGGCGTGAGTGTATATTATATTGACTAATATAATATTACCTATTGACTAAGATACAAGCGTGAGTGTATTTTTATACAAGAAATTTTAATACATAATTATAAAATCTGAAAGATGATCTTTTGATACATTTTTTTGACAATATTTACAATTATTTATGATAAGTCTACAAATTTTATTAAAACAGTGTCTTCGAAAACAGACTCTTTACATATTTTTTTAAATTAAATGGTAACTAAGGTAATTAAAATACAATTAATCATCGTCATTTACATACCGTGGTCATTATTTTTATATTAGTAAACTAGTATGACTAATATAAAAAACAGTTTTTGTTGTGTAGAATAATAATAAAGTGTTCGTTCTTTTCGAGGTTTACGCAGAGAATAGGTCCCACAACTGAGATCCTAGTAGAATTTTAACCAACATCGGTGAGGCCCGAGAGTGACGGGACGTTACAAATTGTGCGAAATTTTAGATTGAAGGTTGCCAAGGATAGATGAAACGAAATTTCAAATATTATGTGGTTATATTATACTGAACCCTAGCGCCGCAAGTGCATATTGATTATTTATTAACACAATCCAGCTGTGGGTATTATAAAACAGCGAATGTTATCGTTAGCTCGTGACAGATATCGTCAGAGAGAGAGAGAGAGATAGGGAGGGTCCCTACGCTATAAACACTGTGTAGCTAGAGTAATAAAAATATTCACAACTTACAAATTACACCGCGCGATTTGACTCCAAAGTTAGCATAGCTTGCAGGTACTGCAAATAAACGTGTTGACTGACGGGTCGTCAAAATAACTAGGAACTTGTTACTGCTGCATGGTTATCGTACAAGAACAATTGAAATGTTCCCTAAGTCTCGTGATTACTACATTGGTACATATGTATAAATAGGTAACTATCGCGAGTTCGCAAACGCTTGCAAGCTAGCAAAGGTTTGCGCTTGCTTTTAATGACAATATTTGAAATCTACCAGACCATATGATTGGCGGTGGTTTCAATACTCTCTTATCGAACCAGCATCGATGGTAATGACCTTAAGAGCATTCCGTTCCTCCATAATTATTGAAGTTGAGTGAGTGAAGTGCATAGTTAGTGCATAGTGGACACTAGAGATCGCGTGTCGAAATTTCGATTACTGTTCATCAAATTTTGAATGTTTTAGATACAACATTATTGTTACACGTTGCTACGTTCTTGTTGTTTTTCTTTTGTTGTACTTTTAATACATAGGATATAGTCCGGTCAAAATAGACATTCCTGGTTATAATAATTCGCATAGAGCAGAAAATTACTTAAATGTAATGTGAAAAGTCCCCATAGACCAATTCTTCTTCTTCTTCAAATTTAAGAGCTACGCTCTTGTCTGTGGAGCAATCTTCACTCCTCCCTATCCTCTGCTTTCTTTTTGACCTTTTCATAAGTCTCGACTCGCATTTTCACTTGTTTTATAAAACTTTTAGGCGTTTCTAGTCTTCTCTTTTCCTCTATTTTTCCTTCCAATATCGTTTTGAGAGTTTAAGAAGTTGTCGTATCTTATCAAATGGCCAATCATTTTCCCTCTTTACAAAACTGTACTAATCTATCTCCTCTACGATTTCTCTGACCTAGTTCGAATTTCCCAATGATGTTATCTTCCGAGCCTTCTCCTATAACTGCGTTAAAATCCCCTATTATAATCAAGTTATCTTTTTCTTTTACTGAATTTAAGATTAAATCTATGTTATTATAAATATCTTACACTTGGTCGTCATCGTGACTAGGTATTAATTTTATGGCTGTAATACTATCATTATAATTAATTGTGTTTTCAACTTTTACACCCGAAGACTGGTTTAAAACGAATGCTGTACCGTTTGCTCCTTGATTTTCCCCTGAATTTATAATTTTGTAGTTATCGCTCCAGTAAGCACCACTTCCCTCCAACCGTATTTCACTCAAACCCAATATGCCTAATTTTCTTTTAAAAGAATACTAGTAGCGTGGGTCACACATTACTAGTATTCTTGTTAACCCCTCCAGCTAAGCTAAATGTTATGTTTCCATTTCTTCATTCTTTAGCTCTTAAATTTTTTCCTGGTGTCAACTCGAAAAGCCCTTACATTCCAAGTCCTTATTTTACAAGGTTTTAGCATGATGATGACAGTGTCAGCCTTATTCTTGGCCCTACTGGACTCCGTCCGCCACGAAATGTTACGTCGTGGAAGCCCGTTGTCAAGAACGTTGTCTCTATGTATTGACTTTTCCATTGCTCCAATTCAAGAAAATCTTGTAGTGTGGTGTTTTCTCCTACTTGCCGTCTACACCGCAGTACAATAGTGAGGGTTATCAGGGTCAGGGCAAAACGGTAAGTTTTATCATAAAAGTAATCAACTACCTACACTACTTCATAGGAGGCGTGGAAACATGTGCAAATTATGGAGAACACGATTTTCTTTAATTTTTTTAATAGCTAGAACAGAATAGATTAGATATGGTAATAATTCTTAGGAAAAAAGAAACGGATACTTTTTATAGAAAATTGCATGATCTATAATTTTTATCTGACCTTTTTAATGATGAAACTTACCATTTGGTTAACGGACGCAGATCTATCCTATATAGCGGTAATGGGACCAATTTTGTGAACTATGTTTAAGACTGCAACATCAAGGCTTCCTGCAGAAATTGCTCAAATCTTAACCAATGACGGAACCACTTGGCACTTTATACCGCCCCACGCACCCAATTTCGGTGGAATCTGGGAGGCGGGCGTAAAGTCTGTCAAATCGCACCTGAAGAGAGTGATAGGAGATTCGATACTGACATTTGAAGACTTATCAACGGTTTTAACCTTAATAGAAGCTTATCTCAACTGACACTGACATATTTAAGTGATGATCCGAATGGTCAACAACCCAAAACTAAGAGTCATTTTTGATAGGAGAACAGTTACTGGCAATTCCTGTCGAAGGTCATTCAGAGCACCACATTACTGGCATGCAAAGATGAAAATTAGCCAGAAAATTGTAAATGATTTTTGGAAAAAATTGTTAGCTGAATACTTGGTTATAATAATAATGATAATAAAATATTTGGACCTAGCTCACGAGATTGTCGACATGTGGGATGTGGATTCAGCAATCATTGTGCCGATAGTCATTTCGGCCCAAGGGTTAATTGCTAAGAGCCTCGACCAACAACTTCAGAGGCTCACGTTAGGCAGCTGGATTAAGAGCCTGATGCAGAAGGCAGTCCTCCTTGATACGGCACGCATTGTGAGGAGGTTTCTATCTCTGGAACCCTAACCACCGGTAGCTTGGTCCATGTACCCGATACCGGTGGGACACTATTTTTTATATTTTTAAATATATTTGTTTTTATTTTTTTATAGTGAATGTATTTAAAAATGTAATTTATATGTATATTAAGTAAATAAAGAGAATGATAATAATAACTTCACACATCCCACACCCGGCCGTCTGATTCCAAACTAGGCAGAGCCTGTCTTAGGGTAAACAGACTTCTGATAAACATACATATATATTTCTAAATACATACATATTATATATAAATTACAACCAGACACAGAACGAAAATGACCAAAATGACCATGCTCATCACACAATTATTTGTCCTGGGTGAGAATCGAACCCACGATCTCTGGCTCAGCAGTCAGGGTCACTAACCACTAGACCAACAGGCTAGTTAAAATCATTATATCATTATCATTAGAATATATAATGATTTCAACTAGCCTAGATTATATACTATAATCGTTATAAGTGGTCCACTAAGAAATCAGAGCCCGGAGTTGGAGATGTAGTTGTTATACATGATCATAATCTACTACCAACCATATGGTTACTTGGTAAAATTGAGACGAAACATCCTGGTCCGGATGGACTTACTAGATAGCTTACTATTAAAACCAAAATCGGATTAATTAAAACGGCCATTAAATAAGGTGTCCGTTTTACCTATTTTCCCCGATAAATAGTTGTGAGATAAAATTGATTTTATGTTATTTTTTGTTTAAACTTATCCATTATGGTGGGTGGTTACTTCTTTCTCTATTAGTTTGTTATTCTTAAATTTCATAGTTTAAGTTCAGTTCAGTATTATTTAAGTTTATATAATTTCCTTGGTGGGCGGAATGTCTAATGTGAATCAAATTTTCGTAGATGGCGGGGATGCGTGTTTTAACTGTCACTATGGTTTCATTACATTTTGTTCTTTAAGTAATATAATATAATATGTTCTTTAAGTAATATAATATAATTCTTTACTTAATGAGTTATACAGCAGTATATGAATTTTCAATGTGAGTGAGTGATTTGACAGTATGAGTCAAGTACAAAAAGTCATACATGAACATTTAGGCTTCAGAAAGCTTTGTACTAAATACCTTATAATTTGACGGAAGATCATAACGCCGTCGTTTGGATTGGTGCCGCTCAATGCTTGAAAAGTATGATGGAGGTGACTCGAACGCTGTATATGACATCGTCACAGGTGATGAAGGCTGGATATATTGTTACGAACCCGAAACCAAAAAACAATCTGCGCAACGGATGTCCATTTGAAGATTTGTAGATAAAAGCAAAGAAGGGCAGAAGTCAAGGGAAATAGACAGCAGCGCCCAAGAAGCGATCACGTCAACGCTCCAGCTCACTCCGCCAGACGGACTATCGAAGGTGTAGAATTAATGAGTCATCCTCTTTATAGTCCCGACCTGGCACCTTGTGATCTTTATGTATAATATATAAAATATAAACTTAGAGGAATTCGTTTTATGAACCCTGAATATGCCGTGGCTGCGTTTGAAAAAGGCTTGAAAGAGATCCCTAAAGAAGAGTTGGCTCACTGCTTCAGTTATTAGTTCCATCGCATTCGACGGTGCTTAGAAAGGAACGGATACTACTTCGAAAATCAATAAAATATTAACAGGCTTCTATGTCACTCCGTTTTTTATTTTCGTACACGTAAGAATAATTTTCGAAGTAATTATATTATTAGATATACGAAGTTTTTTTTTTATTGTAAAACTGTTAGAATTCTTCACTATTTAATATTTACTTTATGGTTATTGTCTGCTAGTCATGAGATCATGTAGAATATAATACATAGATATTTATGATATGTATATAAATCAATCGTGAGACACAATTATTTCCAATGTCACTATTGCGATAATATTATATAATATTTGCCAATATACTACCTACCCATATATACCTAAGGGTACGTATCCACTAGGCAATAATTGACGCGCACAATAGTGGATGGCGTTAGGAGCTAACGCACGGCTTCTTGTTTGGTTACGTCTCAGATCATAGAAACAAGCTTGTTTCTATGATCTGAGGTTTCCGTGCAGTACCTATGTAGATGAGCATCAAATTTTGTCAAGTAGAGACGTACGAGCAACCATTTCGATATTCTGGTCACTAGCTTAACATTACAAACATCGCCGTCGTCGTTAACATTACAAACATTGCTGCTGAAATCAACACTAGCTCATCTAGTTACATGTCGATTGTCGACGACTGTTTATGCATGGACAGTGGATAGACAACAATGCTAAACAAAAGTGCCGAGTTGATGTTAAACATATGAGCTACATGTTCTGCAACACGTAGCGCGTCAATTACTGCCCAGTGAATACGAGGCTTTATTCAAACACTTTTTAGTCCATAACATCATTTGAGGGATGATCAAGAAAGTGTGAATAAGAATTAAAAAAAAAATCAGAGAGTAGGTCTACTGGAACCATTTAAGAAAGAGATAATACCTCTTCAATAGACCATTTCACAATGAGGATATCCTCATGTTCTTCCGCGAGATGAGTTTCTTACTCGTAAAGAGAGAATGAGCAAAGTTAGTGGGGGGAAGAAAGTGGGGGTAACCTATCTTGAAAACATGTCAGAGAAACATGCCTTCTCAAGTCTGATGATTATTATACGTTTGCCACAGTGACTGTTTCTACTAATCTTCGCCATTCTTTGAAATACAATGTCTGGTTTTAAATTGGTTCCATTTGGTCAAATTTCTAAATTTATCCGATGCGGGCAGGACACACCTATTTAAATATAAGACGTGACCTGGAATTAAAGGGTTTACTATGATGATTGCAACATAAAATATAAAGTTTATTGTCCTTTCATGTCCTTACTGTAAATTATAACTGATGTCTACAATATTATTTTATTACCTCGTAAATTTTAGCAGTACGCTAGTCGTCGAGTCATACTCATTATTGTGTTTAGAATCATAATATGTCCTATAGCAGCTCTATTCATTAGGCCAATAATACATTCGAGCCAAATGTACGATGAAAAAATATAAATCGATCCATTGTTTAGGTTCTCGTGTGAAAAACTGAATAAATTGAAAATAACATTTGAAAAAACTGTACTCAAAACTTACAACAAACTGGTTTTGTTTTGGAGATTACAGCCAAAATAACGTTCTTGAACTAAGAATCTTGTTGTTGTAACTATTCTCTTCCAACGTTAATTTCGTACCACTCACGTTATGGGAAGCAAACCTATTGCCGCCAACCGGCCACTTTGGGAATTAAAGATGGGCAAATCGGGAGTATCTCGAAAGGGAAAGGTGGGATTAAAATCAAAATCAAAATCATTTATTCAATTAAGACACTAAGTGACATTTATGAACGTTAAATTGAAGCTAGAAGTAAAATCATAGATCGGCGCAAACAGACGCCACAGCGTGTGCTGGATTGTCGAGGTAAATTAGGTGAAAACACCAAAATCTACTGCCTGCTTGTGTCGATCTATAATTTCCAGTTTCAAAAATGCGTAGAGCCTTATGAGAAGAATACTGGCAAAGAAACTCATGGCCACTCTTTTTAAAAGTCAGATCTTCAGGTACAATAGTGTTAGTGTTACACGAAAGGTAAACAGGATGCAAGCTGATGCCACCTGAATTTCATTTTATTGAAATGCTCCAAAAGCGTTGAAGGTTTGAACTTATTAAACATAAAAATCATTCAAGGTGTACATCTACCTTCATTCAATTACAAAATCTACTGTTACAAATAATTCGTGACTGGATTAAGAGGCTAGAGTTGCAGTTGATCGAACCAAAATAATAGTATAGGCTAAAGCATTGCTGACTAGGCCGACCAGTCACCCCAAGCAGCACCCGTTCACAAGTATGGACCAGCCATCATCTCCTTCG
Source organism: Callimorpha dominula (assembly GCA_949752705.1). Lineage (NCBI taxonomy): Eukaryota > Metazoa > Arthropoda > Insecta > Lepidoptera > Erebidae > Callimorpha > Callimorpha dominula. The sequence goes on from OX457007.1 coordinate 15,741,916, forward strand.
CCATATCAGAGGGAAAGAAATGACCCGCCCCATGGCAGGATTAGGGAAAGGGGGAAGAGGGGGTGAGGGAAAAAGGGAGAAGGGGGAAGGGAAGGGATAGGGCCTCCAGTAACCTCATTCACTCGACGAAAAACAATGAAACCATTGCTTCACTGACGGTTTTCTTTGAGGCGTGGTATCATTTCGGTCGAGCCGGCCCATACGTGCTGAAGCATGGGTCTCTTACGAAATAAACTTATGCTAGATTATGCATATTAGCTAATTGAACAGAATAAGGTATACAATATTAAATAAGAACTTAGTGTGTGTTAATTGGCACGTGCGCTTGGAGAGCGTGACCGTGCGTGTCGTGTGTTTTAACGTGTTGTGTTTGTGTGTATATGCGTGAGAGGAGGAATAATGTAGAGGAGTTGTTCAGTCTCTTCATAGTTGGGTTTTTTTTTTTAAATATTTAATTAAATGGAATAGGCGTTTGTCTTCCAACTCACCTGATGGAAAGTACACTCCTATCAAAGAGAAACCTATTCACTCTACACTTGAACCTTCCAGGATTATAATTGACTGGAAAAATAGAATTAATAAGTTATGTTTTGCACTGCATCCCCGTTAGTGGGTAGATGTTAAGAATTTTATTATATAAGTGGAGCCCATAAGGCGTCAAGCAGACGCTCATGCAAACGTCAATCATTACCAAAAGTCATGATTGAAGGATGTTCTTTGGTGATTGATAAAATAATATCAACATTAAAATCTCATCATGCAACCGTCAATCGCTGCATTAGACGATAGGTTATTCATATCACCGTTTTGGTTGTGGCATAACTGACAGCAAAACCTACCGTGTAATGGGCACCGTTAGAAAAGTTTCTACTAAATTTAACAATATATCGGGGTTTCACACACCATGTGTTTTTACCAACTGCGGATCATAAGTTAGTTTGCCGTGTTGTAGCATAATGATTTTCAGTATATAGAAATGCTTTACAGTTAGAACTTCACACATTCGGTAAAGTGCCGTAGTGGGACAATATATGGGCTTGTTATTGCAAACCTTGAGAACAGCTCTCTGGGCAATCTGAATGGACTTCAATGTGTTTTATACGTAACTCCCCAAGAGCAATACATCAGGAGCGACTGGCATAGTGCATATTAGATTTACTTCATCAATTGCGGGTCAGCTAAATGCCTCAGCTTTTTAAATATATAAATGAGCTAACGTGTGTGTGTGTGTATTCTAGCACATAAGTGTTTGATGTGCTCTTATGTATGAAACTTACGTAATTTGCTACTACAGTCCTCTTTAACTAAAGTTGGTTTCAATTTATGTATATATTTATTATATACATATTAATAAATATCTATATATCGTGTATCTCAGAAACGGCTCCAATGATTTCGATCAAATCTTATTTTCAAATAAAGTTTTGCTTTTTATGAGTTGACGTCGTTAAGCGAAGCTCGTTCTCCCAGGCCCAGGTACTATACCTATAAGACTCTAGCAGATTCTAATCCATCCATTGTAGCAAATTAAACCTTAAATATATACCTACTACGTTTTTACTAATAGACAGAGTGATTCATGAGGAAGGTTTAGGTGTATAATTTGTTAAGATTTTGTGTAAACTGATTGAAGTATGTTGATGATTGTTGAATATTTGTTAATTTTAAATAAATTGTATAAGTACAAATTTTAAAAATGAAAATATCCCTAACTCAAAATTCCCATCAGCAGCAATAGAAAAGAGCTGATGATCTTCGAACGGTCGAACAGACTTTCTTGAGTTATAGCTAAGCACACTCTCAATCAAGTCGCCTTTCTAAAAAAAAACTAAATCGAAATCGGTCCATCCGTTTAGAAGCTATCATCCCACAGACAGACACACAAATACGTTAAACTTATAAAACCTCTCAATTTTGGGTGGGGTTAAAAATAAGTAAAATTTAGTTCATTAAGTCTAGACTTAATATATCAAAAAAAAATCTGTTATTGATTATTACCGATTGATTAAGCCTGTTTATCTAGCATCGCATATAATAAACTTATCTGAAAACATTAATATGTATCTTGGATTCTGGTTCATCAACCTTTCAATACTAGATAATAATATAAATATATTGTATGACTCAGTAACGGAGGTGATAATGTGTAAATTATAAATAAGTAATTATGAGAACTACTATTTTTTAAACTTATGGTTTCAAGTTGTATGCGTACCAGAACAATCATTGAAGGTTTCATTTGACGTTTGATTAATAAATGATAACACGGTTAAAACACAAACAAACATATAAAGTAGGCAAATATGGGTTCATCTTAAAACAATAACCACTATCTCTTTAACTAATCTAATAATGTCAGAGCAATTGACTAATTTAATTATAATTGTCTGTCATAAAACAAGGCAATTTAAGCAAATACCTTATCGTACACAAAATAAATATTGATGTCACGCAGACAGTAAGAATTTACACTATAATGGTTGATAAAGGCTTTGTAAACGGTCTACAATTGCTTGAATTTTGACTAATTTGTATATCAAGTTTTCTTGATTACCGTTTAAAAAGGAATAAAGAGAATATTTTAAGACATTGCATATACCGTTTAAGACTTAGCAACCTTGAGGTAAGGACGATATTGGAGCGAGATGTTTTGATAAGGTGGCGAACTTTAGTTGGCCAGCGTATACGACAATGGTCGCACGTTGATGTTGAAGTAAACGTTTACAATCTCAAACAGACGATAGTCGCATACGCACGCCGCGGTTCCACTAACCGCAAATATAATATTGTGAGAAAAGTTGAATAGTGAATTGAATTGTGCGTACGTGAAGGACAAAAGTCAGAGTGTTATAAGGAATATTCTTGATGAGAACATCTGTGCAGTGATTTCGATGCCATAAATGTGAGAAAATGTAGATATTGTACCTACTTATAATTTGAAAAATCATATTAATATCGTTGTGCATCTAATAGGTGTTAAGTGAAACATCAGTACGAATGTAAACCCTCAAGTTACAAGTAGCAATTGTCCGGTGTGATAGCTCATGAAATATGTAAACGATCGAATTGTAAACACAATGGTGGCATGACGTATCGACAGGTACACCTGCACTACGCAAACATTGCTAGTGACAGTCTCTTTTACGATGTAGACTCTATTTAGCGTATTTAATTATATCACAATATTACTACAATAAAAACTTTCGTCAGTGGTATTCATATTTATTAAAAACTATACGGTTTTACTCACGTTTGTATTTCGGGGATGCCCGACTAGTTTCGGACCCGACGGGGGCCCTTTCTCAAGGAGTGAAGCGTCACTGACACCGTCGCGGCAGGACGCTTCACTCCTTGAGAAAGGGCCCCCGTCGGGTCCGAAACTAGTCGGGCATCCCCGAAATACAAACGTGAGTAAAACCGTATAGTTTTTAATAAACACAATAATACTACAAAGTTATTTAAAAAATATACAGAAAGTTAGGGAACTATAAGTAATTTCATATAAGTAGCCATCAATTGATGAGGTCACAGTTATTGTTGCACGCTTAGAGAATACAGAGGTCTGCATCTAAATGAGCAATGTTTTAAGACCATTTGTCGTAAAATTAAATATCAGGTGGATATGTCAGCATTTCCTGTCTTCTAAATATGCATACGGGTTAAAACACTTTGTAAAACTTGGTCGGAGTATTTAGTTTACATCTGACAAAAGCATCTCCGCATATTATTTTTATCAGTTGAACAGTCAGTGTAAAATGAGTTCTTAATGAAATTTAACATGTAAGTATCATCATTATTTCATTCACCAATGAGTGAGAGGGGTTTAGAAATCGCCAAGATCGCATAATGTAATTATTGGACGCTCCCTTATGAAAGGGTTAGGTGATTTACAGTGTATGGCCAGACACTAGGCAGGCATCCCCCAAATACACACGTGAGTAATTAATATTAGCAGCGCCACGCGGTTTTACCCGCGTAAGTCCTGATCCCGTCGGAATATCGGGATAAAAAGTAGCCTATGCGTTCTCCAGGCGTGCAGTCTCTAGCTATCTACATACCAAGTTTCATCGCAATCTGTTCAGTGGTTTTTGCGTGCAAGAGTAACAAATATCCATCCATCCATCCATCCTTTCACATTTATAATATTAGTGAGATGGTAACACTCACAAGAGTTTTTATTCTACTATTTTACTCGCTCTCTCTCTGCCTCTTGTAAATTAATAGGTTTAATAGAGCCCATTACACAATTGATCGTTACTTCGATTACCATTTAGTAATTACTCCATTTTCAAAAATGTCTTTAAAAATCTTATAAAAGGTAATAGGAGTACCTACTAATTAAAACGTAATAATAGTTAATATGAAATTTATGCTGCAGACAAGAAACGATGAAATAAACCATGCGTTTATAAAGAAAAGTATTATTATTAGAACACGTCGGACTCCCGCTACAAGTAAAATTTCTAAATTGCCAATCTTCAAAGCTTCAGAGTTTGCTTGTCTGCAGGTGCGAATTTCTAGACCTCAACGTTCGGATTGTTGAGGGAGGCTATATAAAAGCGCTGTACACATCGGTCATAGCATTAGAGCCGTAACTATAAACGTCAATCTGGTAAACTGGGATCACTGATCTGGAAAAGAACTTCCATCCTATATAAAACCATTATTGATCGACACAAAATACTATATTTTAAATTCCTGATGCAAAAAGGACGGTGTTATAAGTTTAACGTGTGTATCTGTGTAACTTTGTGACTGTATATCTGTGTTTCTGTTTGTGGTATCATAGCTTTTAAACGCATGAACCGATTTTATTTTAGTTTTTTTTTGTTTGAAAGGTGACTTGATTGAGAGTGTTCTAAGCTATAATTTCAGGAAAATCTGTTCAACTGCTCAAAAATATTATGTTATAAGTATTATATCATATATTCTAACAAGTAGGGTCGACAGAGCCTACCGTTGATGTTGCAAATCTTAATAGGCACTGTAAAGAAACGGTTGTTTTGTCCCTGCAATACAAAGGTTCCCTTTCCTTCTCCAAAGGATTCCTCCCTCGGACCAGCGAATAAGTAATCGCGAAGTCTGTCCCAGTCTGCCAACGAGTAGTGCCACAACCGCCGCTTCACCTTTTCAGTTCGTGGGGTAGCCACAAAAGGGATTTTAGTGCTTACCAGGCAATGGTCGGATGATTCTGAAGCGGCTCGTACCGACAGACTGTACTGGACTGGGTGACACGTCAGCAGAAGATCGAGTTGACAGGGTGGCGTACCAGTTGAACAAAGTCAAAAGCGTTAAAATCCCCCAAATTCACCAATTCGGCGGAAATCCCTACTGCGCATCATCTGCCGCCTGACTCAGATACTCAGAGTCGAATTGACTCGATGTATGGGAGCGGTAAAGGCACACAAAAATTTGGCTAGAAAAGCCATGGTCAACGGGAAGCTAAAGGATTTAAAAAGATGGGTCCTCCACAGGCAGATGAAACTTTTTCGAAAGTATATCCAGGGTAAAGTAAGTAGGTTGCGTTCTCAGGGCGGCGTATTTGCGTCTCCGTTAGAAAGTGCATTGTTGGCAGTTCCGTCTCAAGGTGGTGGTGTACGGCATTGAGGTTTGTTTCTTTGGTGGGAAAGATTTTGCCGCTGTAAGGAAAATATAAATGACTTGCGCTGCCATGGTGCATTAAAGGAAATGAAAAGGCATAAAAAATGAGATGACAGTGCACGCAGCGACGCATGACAAGGTGTAGGTAGGTACTATATTCATCAATAGATGAGTAGCATGGCGGTAGTCTACCCGCCCTAGTGTGGTCGCCGGGTTCCACCATCCCATCACCAACCGACACCACGAGCCATTCAGCCTCCCACTCAGCTTCACCAAAACCTGTTTAAAATGTATTACAAAAACTTATATAATATTTTATACACATTTCAAGAAGACAATATCATAAACTGGACATACACATACATTATTCCACTTTCTAAAGCTTTCGAGCCTTTAAAAACATTGTGTGAATTTTTGTCTCTCTTATTCGAACCGAAATAAGGTCAATCCAATATAATATATGAAACAAACAATGAACCTTCTTAATTTAATGTCGATTATGTACGGAGATACGTTGCAAAATCGGACAATGGTCATTTGTTTACTGAATAATCGATAACAGTGTAGGTGACATCCATTCATACCATGTTCATTGTGGTAATAACGAATTAATTTACAATTTCTTTTTCAGGTTACCGGAGCGCAGTAATGTGGGCTTATTCAAGTGTCGACATTACAGGCGAACGCATAAGCCGCACAGATAGAATTAAAATTTACCTGTCAGAATGCGTTGTATGTTTTTGCATAGTGTTTTTCATACTTTGTGTCGGTTTGCTCCTATATCTATTCTTCCATTTGTATAGCACTGTTACGACAGCTGGAAAACTAGTGGGTACTTTGGCTGAAAGTTGAACATGGAACTGATACTCAGTATTATGTTAATGCGAATGAAATTGTGTCCTATCCTTAAAAACGCCACGTGATACTTTAAAACAAAAGGCTTATCATAAGGAGAAACTGAACACAAAGCAGTTTTTTTGTGGACTAAATAAGATAATAAAAATGCTGCTCGCCTTGGATTATGTACTCTAAATAACAATAAAATAGTAGATACATGAGATTTTTAATAACGAATACAGTTTTCTTAAAACAGTAAATAAACTTAAAAGCTATACATATTAGCATTTGGTCGAGTTATATACAACAAGTTAATCATATAATTGGTTGTAGTTGTTTAAGCATTCCAATTACAGACAAATAAAAAGACTGAAATATTGCATGCACGTTGTGTTTTATTTACTTTCATTCGGTCAGTATTACTACGCGCAATAATTAAACGATAACTGGAATATACCCGTGAATACTGGCTGCAACTGCTCAACGTAAAAGAATATCTCAACACAACTATCAGAATAACTCAACACGACTATCAGAATCGAACTAGATTATGTGCCAATGATATAAGGTTAATTTTTTTTTCACAAACCACGTCTAAATTGTGGCTAAGATTTATAAAACAATACAACTGTTACAAAGATAGTTGTAGTAAAACCGAACAGTAACCTGTTAAGCCTTGTAGAATATACAAACTTGTCATAAAAAATGTGACTAAGTTACCATCCAACAGATTAACGGAATGTATTATTATGTACTTGCCATAGCCACTAATAGCCAGACTGTTTTGTGGTTGTGTATCAATAGGACCACAACATAAATCTCTGTTGGTTTTCCGAATGGTTCCACCACAAAACGTGCTTGTTTTTACGTGTGACTAATATTTTCATTCTATTTGGAATAATGTTTTAAAATTTTAAATGAATGTATATTACAACAAAGTCATTTTTTAGTATCAAATCTGTTTATAAACATGATTATAAATCGCATCATTTATAAAATTAATTATTTTTAGCAGTCAGTTTTTAATGGTGTGCAATGGCGTAAAACTACATAGCACTCAACCACTAGATAAAGTATTTTACGAGTACGTTTAGTATAAATGCAGACCATGTTTAAAAAAAAGAGTGAATGAGAAAATTTACAAAACTATCATTTCTCATCATCATTTCAGCCATAGGACGTCCACTATTGGACATAGGCCTCCCTTAATGACTGAAAAACTGTCATTATCTGTATTTAATATCTACTGAGTTTGATTAAATTGGGTTTGAAAATGTACTTATAGTTTAAGATTATCTTCATCATCATCTTTATCTTGTCGTAATTTCTCGTTTTATGCCTGTTAAAAATTAATAAAAATTGTATTATTATTTCAGTAATAGTAATTTTTATCAGTAGATCGGAAATGTACTTTTTTGAGGACATAGTTATAAATAAAGCAGACTTTAATTTCTTATATCTACTTTTGTAAATAGATAATGCACATAAAGTCGAATATTTGAATATGTTGTATACCTAATAAGTATAATAAATAAATAGTTAAATCAAATATGATTGTAACAATCCCAAAGTGATTTAGGCTGTTATTTTAAAAATAAATAGTATTTTATCATGATACGAACTTTATTTAATGTATTTGGCTTTTTTATAAAACACTACCAGCAGCTGAAATACACAGTAGAGAGGAGTGTGACCTGTTCAGGGTAATATTCATTATCCTACCTAGGTATTCATATAGTCAAGAAATTGCAATATTTGGTGCAGCTGAAGGGGGTGTACCTGCGTCCAAGAATTATAGATTCCTGATATTCTATTAGGTAAGTATATTAGGTAGGTAAGCTGTGACTTTGACTTACACGAATCAGGTATTCGTGTACATAGTTATATACAAATTGGGCCGTTTGGCCTACTAGTTAACTAACAAATTTAAAAAAGAATGAAGATTCTTCGGGGAATCAGGAAAAATCCTCTGTAAAAAGTATCCAGATGCAATAGACGTGTCAAAATCGGTCCATTTCTCTATTAAAAGTTTAACACCCTCCAAATGGATGGAGTAACCTGAATCTGCCAGCGGTTAGTGGTATCTGGGAGTTTCAACCACGACTTCCAGTTGACCGTTCCTACTAATATTGAAACCGAACATACCATGGAAATGTTATTATATGCATACGTTTTATGATGGTATACTACGTAAAGATAAATATTATTACCCATCGACCATATTTATGGATAAAACCACAGATAAAGATAACTAATTGCCACTTCATGGTAACAACTATTATGATATTGTCAAGGTTGAATATAAAACGAAACGAATTATTTAGTCAGATTATCACTGTATCAAAAAATATTAATATATTTTAGGTATAATTCGCCAGGAGATGAGATGTTGGGGTTTAGACGAAAGCAAACCACAACTTTGGTAAACCTACATTTATTAAGTAAAGCAGCGCCCCGCGGTTTTACCCGCATAAGTCCCTATCCCGTGGGAATATCTTGATAAAAAGTAGTCTATATGTTAATCCAGGTCTCCAGCTATCTACATCCAAGTTTCATAGCAATCGATTCAGTAGTTTTGGCGTGAGAGAGTAACAAACATCCATCCATCGAAACTTTCACATTTATAATATTAGTGGGATTGTAATTACATATTATAATGCAATATAAAATCTAAAACCATTCACAATACAATGGTTACTCCTTTAAAAAAGCATACATAATTAAAGTTTACACACTTCACTTCCCAGGGAAAAGAAAATTCAATACACGTTTTGCGTTTTTTTTCGTACACTCAATGCACAAATAATAAAGACAATTTAAGAAAAGAAAAAACAACTAACAGCAACTGCAGTGTCGTTACTTAAATAACTACACTGCAGTGTAATAATACAATTATTTTTTTAATATTCATTTATTTCAAATGTATAGTATACACAACAGAACACAGAAAAGAAGTCAATGAAGTTAATACAGTACTGTGTTGAATTCTGGTAATCAAATTGACAAAATAGTCTAGTTATTTTTTATTTTTACTAGCTACCCGGCCAAGCGTTGCTGTGACTAAGTCATTTGCAATAAAATAAAATAAAGTAATATAATAAAAGAAAGATAAAAACTGAACTAAACCAATCTTATTGCTTTTACTTATTTTAACATTAAAACAAATCTTCTAATACCACATAAGCACATTCAAAGAGTGGATAAAATTTTCGACCCGTTTAATTTTTTTATAAAATTAAATCATCTTTATATACATACAATAATTAAGTATATTAAAACTAATTTTAAAATATATATACGGGCTATTTACATGCAAGGGTAATAAAATTCCTTCGCATCGTCACCTACTGGCAGTGTTCGAAGGAGGCTGGCAGCATTGCCACATTGATTGGCAATGCTAATTCTCTGTGCAAGAAAAAGTCCCGTCTTTTGGTCACTAGAAGAGTCGATCAATCGCTTATCTAGTGACTTATAAACGGAACGAGCACTCGGACCCCATGACTATTCATGGGGTCGTTTCGAGCCCAAACGACTCAAAAACATAGCTACCAATCAAATTATTATATTAACGCCTTTTGAGGCTTTCTGCTAATACAGCAGCATCGCCAGCACAACCAGCTGTACTTAGAAGATGTGATGGTGTCAACGCAAGTTGCGGCTCACACTAAAGGCGGTAGGCCTTGGCCATCTTCCACGACAGTAACGGCATGCCATCTGGTCTCTTCGAATCGTCTCGTACCAGACCATTGGGTTCACGTACGGCTGGCACGCCAGGTTCTGTACACTGTCTGTATCAGTGTTAATTTGACCAATAACTTCTATATACATTATCTAAAATTTAATTTATTAACATTAGTAAATTATTTGTGTTGATTTTACTTATTATTTCTCATTCCCTCGTAGGCTACTTTCTTGCACACTTGGACTTTTTTTTTAATGCCGAGTAGCGGCAGCTATAAATAAAAAATCTTCTTAATCTTCCTTGAAAGCTGTTGTTTCATTCTTTAGCCTAAAAATGTTGAACTTCTGTTGTTTCCCTATTATTTTGACCCCTCATCATTAAGTCTTGTAGTGTTGATAAAAAATAAAAAGGTGACTTATTTCTTCGATTCCTGCTTATAGTGGAGGGGCCTATTCCCAATCGAAAGCTACCTTAGCGTGCTTCAAGTAAGTTTTGGTTAACGCTGCTCTGTAAGCAGGACTAAATGTAGGACAAGAATCTTGACTAAAATAAAATATGTATGTCACAACAGCGGTTTGTTTATTTCACCTTAATATAACGTTACGTCTATGCCACAGTAACCTTATGTCTAGACTGTCTTAGGAGCCGTTGTTTACGATTTCAGTCAATTTTAATTAACCAGCCTGCCGCAGCCACGTTTCGCCCAATCTGGTTCAGATTTAATAATAACAAACAACTTTAATATTTGTTTTTTTACATATAAGTTAGCCAACAAATACACAGGCCGCCTGATGATACCGGAATCTAAAAATACTTCCAACACCAGGTTTACACTCTTCACCAACTGATTAAATCTGATGTCATTACTCAACAGAAAAAATTATATACCATGCTCGTAGTGTCCATAAACCCCCGGGCTTCATGAGTGGGTAGTGGATATTACAATACCTATGATGTTGTTCTTAGTATATTTAATGGTAGTATTTAGGAGCATTAAAGACAGTTTTGCGAAGTAATCGATATAAAAATTTTTAAATAAATGTCATGAAAACTAGTAAAATAAGATGACCTTATCACGAATTTATTGATTAAAGATGTCTGCCACGTTTATGACTTATAGGCGAAATTATTAGATTACTATGTCGCCTTTTATGCTGGCTTAGGTGATTATAATGTGTTTAACTAATACAATTGTATACGTTGCAAATGAATTTAGCTCACAAATACATAAAGCGTTGTTTTCCTCATCACGTTCTTCTGCAATAAGTATGTAAATTATTTATAGACAATTTAGAGGTAGTTCGATAGGTCAAAAGTCGTAAATTACTTTAATGACTTTCAATATATTTTTTACTCCTAATCAAATTCTAAACCTATAAAGTATGTTTTCTTAACTGGTAATAAATGCATTTTAGATAATATTATGTAGGTATACCAATTTCGAATACATTGCCGCTTTAGATATCAATATGTCAATAGCGGATTTTTTTGAGTTGAACACTTCTGCTGAACTACATAATATTTTTTTATGATAATAATATTTTGAGACACCTGACACAAGGCCGTCTGATCCCAAACTAGGCAGAGCCTGTACTATGGTAACCAGACTGCTGATAAACATACTTAAATATTACTAAATACGAGTATATACATATTGTAGATAAATTACACCCAGACACAAAACAAATGATCGTGCTCATCACTCAATAATTTGTCCTGTGTGCGAATCGAACCCACGACCTCTGGCAGCAGACCAGCTGCCAGGATCACTAACCACTAGACCAACAGGCTAGTCAAATTTTATGTTAAAATTTAATGTCAATAAAAAGAAACACAGGATGCTCAAGCCTTAAAATCGAAATCAAACTTTGATAATGTACCTGCAGTCAGGAACTTTCTCTTAGCTTTAAATAAAAAAAAATTCACGATTACAAACTACGTCACAGCTGTTTTATCAGCCTGGCCGTGAAGGCAGTCATTTACTCATTGTAATGATAATAACTGTTGTTGTTGTAACTGTCCGTATAGCTTGAAAAATCTTTTTCTTTTTATGTTAAGCCTGTCATACTTCTTAATACTGTGGAAGAATCTTTTGCAATAGGTATAATATGGCCTCTACGCCAAGGTCTTAGTCTGACTCAGTGTCTCACAATAAACATTGAATTGAACTGATTTGGTCAATTGAAATAATCAGTTCGTGAGCCTTTTAAAGGTCGCTACTTGATATTTTAATAAGCTGTCATTACATTCTTAGTCATTCCTGACATCTCGTAAATTATAAAATATCCCAAGATCATGTAAAATATGAAATTAATAATGTTCATTGGCGCATAGGAATATCTATAAGGTTGGAAAATAACATTTATTCGTTACCTGCTACCACAAAGTAGATCTTAGACTTGTTGAATGGTATGGTATACCTTGCCGTTCCAGATAGGTTAGAAGTCGTGCGAGTCCCTTAGACGATCTGGTTAAGTAGCAAAGAGTTGTATGGAGGTGGTGCAAGATGGTTAGTTGTGGAAGTCCTTAGGAACTTCCACCCACCTGTCACACCCGATATTTTGCGAATCTACTGGCCACTTGTTTGTGTAGCCAAATTACGTAACAAATAATTACAGAAATACTCTTTTTAAGTGCCTATATATTAGATGTATAAAACCTGACTTTGGGTATTTGAGTACAGGGAAAATTCGTACCTTATAAATCTTACCGCAATTAAGTCCCGATGTATAAAATAAATTACTGAAAATATCCGTATGAATATTATATGATGGACCTATTGGTCTAGTGGTTAGGCATCCTGAGTGCTGAACTAGAGCTCGTGGGTGTAATTCGCATACAGGACAAATGATTGTGTAATCAATTCATTAAAAAGATGCTTACGATTGTTAGTTACTATGAAAATTGCTCTTTCTATATATTTACACTACTATAATAAAGCTGAAGTTATTTCGGTTTGATTGTTTGTTTGTCTAAACGCAGAGAAAAAAAATATATTTTTCTATTGGATAGAGTATATATTGAGGAAGGTTTTCGGCTAATTACCCTTAAGATAAGAGCAGTGACCATAAACGTAGGTGAAACTTCGGTGAACGGCTATTGTATGTATGGTTATCTAGAAAAACAAAACGCAATATTGTTTAGCTATGATCATAGAAGTAAAAGTATCGTAGTAGTAAGTAGTATAAAGTGAACGGGTGCTGCTTGGGGTGACTGGTCGGCCTAGTGAGCGATGCTTTAGCCTATACTATTATTTTGGTTCGATCAACTGCAACTCTAGCCTCTTAATCCAGTCACGAATTATTTATAACAGTAGATTTTGTAACTGAATGAAGGTAGATGTGCCTTGAATGATTTCTTTGTTTAATAGGTTCAAACCTTCAACGGTATTACTGAGTGATTTTTCTTTTTTAGTACGTTAGCTTTTGAAGTATTTCAATAAAATTAAATTCAGGTGGCATCAGCTTGCATCCTGTTTACCTTTCGTGTAACACTAACAATATTGTACCTGAAGATTTGAATTTTAAAAATATTGGCCATGAGTTTCTTTGCCAGTATTCTTCTCATAAGGCTCAACGCATTTTGGAAACGAAGTTATAGATCGACACAAGCAGGCAGTAGATTTTGGTGTTTTCACCTAATTTACCTCGACAATCCAGTACATGCTGTGACGTCTGTTTGCGCCGATGTATGATTTTAACTCTAGCTTCAATTTAACGTTTACAAATGTCAATTAGTGTCTTAATTGAATAAATGATTTAGAATTTGAATTTGAAATATTTCTATCACCCTGAAACCTCGACGTAAATTGCTGTAGTTAGATATAGAATATTTTATGGATTGAGTTCCACGTTAAGGCTTATTTTCACAGGTCTTTAACTCAGACACTATACTGCATGCGGGAAGTGTCCGAATACGGGATAACGACTAAAGAAAGTTCGCCATCGATATATCAGTCGATATGCAGCACGCGGGTATTCTCCGCATACGGCCTAATAACCAATGAAAGTCATCGGTTGGTGTAAAGCTTGGGGGTGTGGGGATTCTGAAAAGGTTATGGTCTTTGACATCACACTCTAAATATACAATGTTTCTGACGCATCGTGTACCTTTTTATTTTTTAGTAAACTTCGCACCCACAATCTTTTTTCTTTTTATTCAACGAAGCAAATAATTTCTTCTTCAGTACTTACTGGGACTTCCCAAATAGATAAAATGTGCGGTGAAGAAAATCAAACATCCTGCATGCGAGCCCCATCGACTAATGAAAACGGTTTCCGCGTGAGGTTCCTATGGCATGCGTTAAGAAAAATCTCACGACCAATGAAAACGAGCCTTCACAGTCATAGAATTAGATTCTCACATATCTTCAATGTAAGACGATTTAATGAGAGTTTTCAACTAAACATGAAATTTTTATATCAAAAGAAATCAAAATTAACAGTAAATCAATATTATGCAAATGGCAAAATTAAAGCAAAATATTAACTGTGCTCAAAAATGGCAAAAGAGGTTCAGTTACTGGACCAAAAGGTGGGGCTTTGTGCAATACATTTTAAAGAGTCGAAAGTCGGTCCCCAGGGAAAATTCAGTTACATTCATTTTTCAATCTCATAACAGTCTCGTTTCTTCTACCAAACGTACAAAGAAATGTCATATTTCAGAGGTCAGTTTAGACCACTTCAGTTGTTCTATAAATCTAGAGATTGCAAACACATCCACTTCTGCATTTTAGATAATAAATAATTTTAGATATAATGCACAAATTGCGTCTACCTATATTTTAGCAACATGTCTAAAACACACTTGGCTAAAACCTGCTATTTCTTCCCCTAACTTTTTAAAACCTGTGTTGATAAGTTTTCATCAGCTTCAGATAGCCGTTCTCGTAAACCGTACCAACAGCTCCCTGAACCTTGTGATTATCAATTAGATCCACCGTTGTCTAGGGACCCTACCCTTTCACAGAAACATATAAATGACGTCTTCCATCTTCTTTAATGCATCCAACCTTCTAGTATTTTTTCCTTGTACTTATTTATTTATTAAGTTGGAAATATTAGAACATTACTGGCTTGTTATACCTAAAGTACCTCGCATAGTATTCAACACTTTTCGTTAAATGTCACTGGGTTCATGTGGAGTAGATACATTCTCGCCAGGTATTAACCTATCCGATGATGATCACTAATAATCATCGCCATACTACTACACTGATAAGCAAAGGCTCACCTTACATGATAAACACACACTTATTGCTGCCTATAAACTTGATAACCTTACGAACCCTAGCTCTCTAAGACTATTCTTCATTCATTTCATAAATAATACGTTTCACGTGGGTGGTCCACATTTTACTCTAATAATGTTTTGTATTGATTTTACCTGCAATTCAGCTCTCTTGAATTACTTGTCATTTGTTTGTGACTGCGATAAAACTTAGTGAGTGAACTGTAAATACCTAAACGGGAAACATTTATCACAATAACACCCAGTTTTCAAAAGACGAAATATTGGTCAACTACTGTTATTCACTTGACAAACTCGAATTGATTTGACACCACTGTTAACTTGAAAGCTCTGTAGCTTTCAAGTTAACAGTGGTGTCAAATCAATTCGAGTTTCAGAAACCTTGATCAAAGAAAATTTACTAATCTATGTTCTATTTCATTGAACATTCGAATGGCATTTGACACACGATTAGCTAATTTTTGCTTTGATCAGTCTTTTAGAAGCAGACTGTAAATTTCTAGACATCGTAAAACATATTTATAATTATTATTACCATCACTAGGCTTGCTCTGCAGGAATTAAGTTCAAATATGTATTTAAGTTTTTTTGCAAATGTAACTACTAAGTAAGTTACTTACAGTGTAAGTAGAAGATAAGAAAGTACTAAACACAGCCACGTTTGACTGAACATACTCAATCGCACGTTAGTTAAGATTGATGTTTTTTGTTACTTTCAAAAGACTCAACCGTTTATAACGATCCTGAAGGTCAGGTCCAAGAAAAATGAACTTTCCAGCGTAGATTGTGATACGTGTATACTGCAAAACATATAGTTTTGGCATTTCGCGTAATCTCATCTGAATCTGTAATATGGATTGCCTGCAAATCGTCATAACAGGGATAGATACCATTGCTGAATATAGTGAATATAGGAGAGAACTTTACAAAGGCTAGTCTTGACTTGCTTCGATCCAAAGTTAGTGTTTGAAATAAAAACTTTTAAGAAAACTTAAACCTACTTCAAAAAAGGCTAAGAAAGGGCACTGAAAAATGAAAAATAAATCGATATTAAACTTAATTGAAAAGACTACATACATGTATCACTTTTAAAATAGTAGGTAACATTATGAAAACACGAGGTATACAGGTCCTACTGGTCTGTTTGAAGTCGGTGCGAAGATAAATAGGCACTTGATAGGCCTTGAAAGGCCTAGGCTAGGTCCGCCGTGGTGCACATATGTATATAATTAGCAAAACATTCAGATACTTCGTTAGAATTATTTTCCGTTCTTAATTAAGCTGTTTATACCCCTAAGTGTCACTTATTGCGGTTTCAAGCTTGGCAACAACTATATATCGTATTTTTTATTTAATTTGTTGTAAAGACGACAGCCAAGATTTTGAAAGTCGGCCCGCCACAGAAGTTTTAACTGTAGACGCAGTACAAAGGTGAAATTTAGGATGTTTGTCCAGCCTGTGGGCGAACATAAGAGAATAATTATTGTTTACGTAGGACAATTTGGAGTATACAGAGCTACCTCACGGTTAGTACTGAGATGTCTCTGTACAGTTGTACAATGGGGTAAAGAAAAGGTTTATTTGGCATGACCTTTATGACAGCACGCTGTGCTCTTTGGAGGAAAAGCGCTGGCTTGTGGTATGCCAGAAGTGAGGTTCTCGTCATTACTAATGCAAAATTTTCACCTTGACACGTTGACTGCGGTTACTAAGATAGTCGCGGAAAATATTTAAGGCAACGTCTCTCACTCCTAAAGTCTCCAACCTTCCCAAGAGGATATGTGTAGAGACCGTATCAAAAGCCTTGGCTAAGTCTAAGAAAATGCCTATTATTTGTCCTGGGACCTAGATTTTCACCAATAGAGTTGGTCAAGCATCTTCAGTTGATTTGTTTTCGATGAAACCAGACTCATTAGGGGCTAGAGCATTATTGTGTTCTAGATATTCGAGCAATCTTTTTAAATAAAATACTTTTTCAAGAACTTTTGATAGGACAGTTAAGATAGATATCGGCCTATAGTTTTCAATACGATCCCTATCACGACTTTTGAAAATGGGGTATCCAAATGCCAGCTTAAAGACGTTGGGGTATACTCCTTTAGACAAAAAAAATTTTGGAGACGTGAGTAATGGCTGGTGTTAGTACATTTGCCTGGAAGATATTACTTTTTACTCATAAGAAATTGTGTATTTTATGTACCTATATAATATTGGTTTCTGTTTTGTTTTTTGTGTAAAATAAAGAATAATAACTTAACTCTAACTTAATTAAATAAGTTGTAAATAAAATTACATTTATAAATACCACTGGTACTTTTATTTTATTTTTTATTTAAAAACTTTATGCACAATGTGTAGAGACGCGGACTTAATGCCAGAGGCATTCTACCTTAGGGTGATGTAGAAATGAATGAATTTACTCATTTGCGTTCAAAGCACAAGAAGAGGAGAGGGGTTAATTTGTATCTCCTTATCTATTACGTACATAATTAAATAAAAACTATACCGGCATTGTTATTTTTTAATACAGGAAACATTATCGATGTTATCTTAAATGCTGTAACTAACGGTAAATATTGTATCGCTATACTTAACTTATTTTAGTTACAAAACCACACAATAGCGAATGATAAGCAGGTGATTGATGTTTGTCGCATAAAAACCTCGCATTGTTTAAGAAACTACTACTTAGCGTTGTACATATTGAAGATATCACTTTGTGTATTTATTCGTACATCATAAAGAATTGACGCTGTAATTGAACTGCCTTATAAACAGCAAAATTCACTCTGTCTCTACTTTAAGCAAATTCTTTCTTATTCTTTTAAATAGCAAGGTCGACCTCACATGAACTGTCTCTTTTGGACAAGAGTGTGTGAATATCAACTCTTGAGTCGATACCAAGACAAAACTTGACGATTCTCGACGATCCCAAATTCACAGACGCTATGGAACCTCTTGGGAGGGATTTCGCGTCTGTTGTGTTGTAAACATAAAAAAAATAAACATTAAAAATCATCATCATTACATTTTTAATTCCAGACTTATAGTTCGACGGTGGTAGTTTTGGCCACATGTAGAATTTCATAATTTTTTTGAAACACGCTTTTTTATTATTAGCTTCACTTGTAATTGTCTATCGAAATAAAACTTTGTATGTATATGTACTTCGGATAACAATACTATCATTTGGTATCTTGGATCTGATGGAGCCAGGAGATGGATAGTGGAAGTCTTAAGTGGGTACTAGTAAACCCCTCGAGTTTGAGCTCATATGATTCGTTTCGACGAGTCCAACAGATGGGACTCGGCATCGATGGGCTGATGATGGAGCCAGGACGTGGATGGTAAAACTCTTTTCTTACTTACATATTCAATTTGCAGTTAAAGCGTGTTTTTTAGTTTTTCTATACTTCAATTTGTGTAGAATAGTCTGTGAAAACTCGAGGACGCATTGTTTACAAATAAAGTACCTCTCTGTAAATAAATTAATTGGTTTTTAGTAAGTGGATTTCCTCATTTTTTTTACATTTTAAGGTCAACTAAGATTTGTATGGAATTATAAGAATGGCAGTAGATTTTCACTAGATGACGCTTTTTGAATTCTATACAAATTCTAATCAACATTTACGCAGTGAAAACGCAAACAGGAAACGCAACGCAAACGCAACAGGGTCTTCTAGGTACTTAGTAAGGTGTACGTGTGTTAAAAAAAGACTTAGGTTATAAAAAATATTCAATAAAAACTATCAAGTTGCCTACTAATGTTAAAGTTAGATTAAAACGGGCTATTTTCTGCAACTCCACGTCCATGACGCTTATTCTGCCTCATGTTACAATGATAATAATAGTAACTTCACACATCTCACACACGACCGCCTGATCCCAAACTAGGCAGAGCCTGTGCTATGGCAACTAGACTGCTGATAAACAAACTTATATAATAAAAATAATAATAACTTGACACACCTCACACACGGCCGTCTAATCTCAAACTTGGCAGAGCCTGTACTATGGTAACCAGACTGCTGATAAACATACTTTTATATTTCTAAATACTTACATATTATAGATAAATTACACCCAGACACAGAACAAATGATCATGCTCATCACACAATTATTTGTCCTGGGTGGAAATTGAACCCACGAGCTCTGGCTCCGCAGTCAGGGTCACTAACCACTAGACCAACAAGCCATACATAACATACATCATACTTGTTAAACAGGTTAAACAAAACTAGTTTACTATTTGTATCTTTAGTGGTTCCAAATTCTATATAGATTCATATATATTACCAGAACTAACCACACGTATTTTTGGATATATTAATCTATACTTATGATAAAACTGTTACAGGTCCAATTCTGTACATTGAAGATATTTGATTTTTTTTTGTGCGCTCTCTATAATCGATACTGAAGCCAAAACTTATTTTTCTGTCTGTCTGGCTTGTCTGTCTGTCTGTCTGTATCATGGCCGCGCATCACGCCGAAACTACTGAACGGATTCAAATGAAACTTGACATGGTTTGAGTTTACACTACGAGGTAGGACATAGGATACTTTTTATCCCGAAATTGGGGACGGTTTCCTTGTTATTCATTAACCCGTAGTCCAATTTCAATTATGCTTTCTTTGTTTTAAAGGAGGTTCTTTCGAGTTTGTCACGTAATCTTCTTTCTCCTATAACTATACTTATAATAAAACTGTAACAGGTCCAACTCTGTACATTGAAGATTTTTTGATAATTTTTTTGCGGGAACATTTATCATCGATACTGAAGCCAAAACTATTTTCTTTTAATTTTTGTCTGGCTATCTGTTTGTATCTTGACTGTCCATCACGCTAAAATTACTGAACGGATTCAAATGAAACTTGGCATGGTATGAGTTCATACTAAGAGGACGGTTTCTTTGAGAGGGGGATGAAAGTCAAAATGTGTACTTGTGATTCTCGGTTCTATCTATCCATAGAAAAAATACTTTGAAGTTTTTAAGAAAAATGTATCATTATGTAAATACATCACGTAACGACATCTCTTGTCCCCAAGTAATACTAACTATACAAAATTATAACTATAAGTGATCATTAATTTTTTTAAGATATTTATTATTAGCATAGAATACTTGAAAAGGGAGTAATAAACTTTAATGTAAACATTACATAATACCTGTGGGTATGTATTTGTTGTGCAATATTCATCATAATTTAATAGAAAATAATACAATCTACATATACTAATTACACTATATTTATATTTCCAAAATTATACACATATTATACTATATAAGAGTGTTATACTGCTGCACTGCACTTAACACGTAAAAAGTAAAAAAACAAACGTGGAAACCTCTTCTGCAAAAATATTGTTGTTGTTACGTAGTTCACTCTATTCATAGAAATAAGAATTTAAAATGTTCAGTGCAGTTACCATTTTTTTTTATCGTGTGGAAACCCCCACGGGTCATCACCTCACCGAAGCTAACGGTAAGATGGTATGTCGGAATCGAACCGACTAAAACCACATGGTGTTCCGTCACAAGGAGGTCTATTGCAGGGGGACCCGGGTATACCCTAGGAAGGAGTCCTCCAGGAACCCCTGCAGACCTTAGTCGCCTTCAGAAGGCGACCACACCATGGAGTACGGGGGGCCTTACTCCCCTCCAGATTAGAGAGGTGCGCGTGGAACACGTCGCGCCACCGTCTTGGGCCTGCTTCTGCAAGGGTCAGCCCGACCCGTTACCCCCAGGCCAGCGCTCATGGAGGCCGGAGATCATTTGGCGCTCTCCGGCGCCTGGTGCGTCTTCTGCGGGATGGGAGAGTGCTTGTCCTCTCCCGTTCCCGTTCCGCCGCCTCTTTAGCCAACATCACCTCCTCACAAAACGAGACGGCGGAATCCCACGCACTCTCACTTTGGACCATGGACAGGACCATGGTCTCTAGCAAGAGGCTTCCTACCCCAATAGCTGTCGCGAGATCGTTTCGCTGCTGCGTCCATGCTGAGCACTCCACCAAAGTGTGGAGGGCAGTGTCCTCGCGACAGCCTCCGCAGTGGTGCCACGCTGGCGATGGCTCCCGGCCTATGCGACACAGGTACTTACCGAAGCAGCCGTGTCCGGTGAGTACCTGCGTCAACCGGTAGGAGAGGCTGCCATGTCGCCTCTCCAGCCAATCCTCCATGAAGGGTTTTACTCTTACTCTTACTCCAGTCGTCCTTTCCACTCGTCCTTTAGGACCTGGCGAAGCTGAGACCGTAGCGCCTCGATCTCACGAGGTGCGGGTCTCAGGTCACGCTCTAGTGCCTCCTTGCGCCATTGGTATAATAACGCAAGGGCTTTCGCCTCTAGGTCCCATGGGGCAGAACCGGCTAGGAGACTCGCCGCTTCGAAGGATATCGTGCGGTATCCTCTTATACTTCTGACGGCCATTGTCCGCTGTGTCAGTGCAGTTACCATAGTAATGATGTGTTTTTTGTGGATTGTTACTTTAGACCGGTATATGTCGATACAGTTGCCTTTTTTTCATGAAACAATAACTTTAAATATTCCTTTATTTTGTTAAAAATTTATAAACAAAGCTCATAACCAAACATTTATTTGTTGCGAGGGTGGAGCTTAGTATTGACTGGGAATAATCTGTTAGGTATACCGAGGGGGCCTATAGCTTCTAGGACGCGGCACTGACTGACTGCCTACAGCAAGAGTCTCCTTAATTGGTAAGACGTATCGAGATGTTAGGTCGTCACAGTTGTTTTATCGCGACCTACTGCGAGGAGAATATCTCGCGCAATGAGGTGACGATGTGGATCCGGTAGGAAAACTTCCAGGCTGAACCCTTTCACTAACGAGACCCTACTGCGGGTGAAGAGATGTCTGGACATCGCCCAGTTGCCACCCGCGGGCTGGTCTTGTCCCCTCTCCCCTTAGCCGCCCCCCTTCCCCTACTCCCCCCTCTTCCCCTACTCCTCTCCCCCCTTCCACTACTCCCACCTTAAAGGACGGCAACGCACTTGTGACTCTTGAGTTGCAGGTGCCCATGGACGGCGTTAGTCAATTACCGTCAGGATCGTGGTAAATGGCGCTCCTTCGCTTCAACCTACCCTGTATGTATGTATTCCACATAATCCTGTAGCAGTTCAACATAACCGAATCGAGTATGTATCGATAGGAGAAAGTATCTTAGATCTTTGAGTTAGGTATATGAGTAATATTTATTTTATTTCTTTGTCCAAGATTGTGGAAAAATACAAATTACATTTTTATGCTTATATAGCAGCAATATGTGTGATTAAATACGCCCTAATACAAAATATAATAAAACGATATATCGAAACAACCGACCGATAAACAGATGTGTCATTATTAGCGCAGCAGTGTATAAAATCCAATGCTTCACCAAAATTACACCAATGTCGCATACCGTGATATCGACCGACAAAAGGACGATGTGAGTGAAACCTTATACATAAATATAATGAAAGTCACGACACGAATACAAATCGTTTATTATAGTCATAGCAACAGGATATCTGTTACTGAGTACCTGTGACTAGTTGTCTGTCGCCCTCGCACATCTGATAAGAAAATAAACAATTTTAATTATTTGTTTTATTTTCCGTATTATATGATCGCAAATCGCAACCGCGTGCCTCATAACACTGACTTTCCTAACAAACAATAACTCGATTAATTCTTACAAGAAAACGGTACAGTTTTTGTTAATTATTGGTACACATATTTTATTATTAATTATGTTATACTGAATCCTGAGCTGGTGTCACGTAATAAGGTAAGGTGGTGTAAGGCTTAAGTGGCTTGATTTTTTTAGTTTTACAGGGACAGAAGACAATAATTTGCACTTGATACCTCCACACGTGTCTGAGCAAAATGGTCTTGACAGACAGACAACGGGCAACAAAGTAATCCTATAGGGGTTCTTTTTTCCTTCTGAGGTACGGATCCCTAAAAACCACTCTTTTTTTTAAACCTTTAAAATGTTTCGTTCTTTTACAGTTATTTAGGTACGTTTAGAAAATCCGTCCACCGTCTCAAGTGATGCGCTTGCCAAAGAGCAGCATTTAAGTAGTTTGTCATTTTTTCCATGAACAATTTCTTGACAATACATATGTGTGATAGTTATCCAAGGATGTAGATATGACCTTTACATAAATATTACATACTAGCAGCGCCACGCTGTTTCACCAGCGTAAGTCCCGATCCCGTGGAAATATCTGGATAAAAAGTAGCCTATGCGTTAATCCAGGTCTCCAGCTATCCACATACCAAGTTTCATAGCAATCGGTTCAGTGGTTTTTGTGTGAAAGAGTAACAAATATCCATCCATGCATCCATTCATCCATCCAAACTTTCACATTCATAATATTAGTGGGATTTATTGACACTTTTTAAGAGGAATCTAAAGTATTGTATATCGATTTTGAGACCAGAAAAAAATATTTTAGGTTTTAACTATTATGAAGCTACATATATCCATGAACAATGGCTTCACCAAATAGTCTTGGTGTATAGTCATTGAGTAACTAGAAACTTCTAAGTAAATTTATTACCTACTTCAGATTTATCTATTTTCACGTCTACAATTGCACGTGTTTGAAAATAGATAAATGGTGAACGTAAATAACTTTATCCTTTTTGTTATAGCAATTAAATGTATATACCTAATACCACACGATATAAATATGAGACATTTAGATTTCACAAAATACTAGGGCAATTTAAATGTCTTGTTTACTTTTACTACATTAAAACTAATAATGATTTTTAACTTTCCCTGCTCCGGCGGGGAGGGCAAAACCAACAGCCTTTCATTTGATTCTATCCTACTTATATTATAAGCGTAAAAGTTTGTGAGAATGTATGGATGTTTGTTGCTCTTTCACGTAAAAACTACTTAACCGGTTGCGATGAAACTTGGTATGTAGATAGCTGGACACATAAGCTACTTTTTATCCCGATATTCGTACGGTATCGGGATTTACGTGGGTGAAACTGCGGTGAAGTGATCTATATATAAACTTGCTGGTTCGGGATGCTTCTAATTTCTGTTCATTTCCGTGATACCATCAATTACGAATCATTTTTGTTTTTTTTTTTCTTAAAAAGTCCCGTAAAACATGGCAACTCTGCCCAAGAAATCAAAATATTTTAGGATTTTTTAATTATTTTGAAGGGTGAAGATATTCCAAATTGTGTTTGTATTACACAAAAGTATTATGTTTAACATTCATGTATAATCAACTGGTACTGCGGTAGTGACTAGTAAATTGTAACAGCGGCAGCGCTCCTTCCGATCTAACGGCCCTACCGCTTTAGAGTAACACTCAATACCATCTCGTGAAATATAAGACTATGGAAAAGGTTCCAATTGACCAGTCCATCAACCGTGACAGATTATAATCTATTATTATGCACCAGTTGAAGCTTCCACTTTACGTCCGCCCAACTCTCTTACCGATGATTACGCTCGATGCAAATCATGTTGAGTAACGTCCAACAGTAACGTTCCACCTGTTCATTGGACTAGTGCATGTCGAGTGTAATTAAGTGCCCGACAAAGAAATTCCTTGCTTTGAAACATATGACACTTTAAACGCATTCGGTTTTACATTATAGGAAACTCGGGAAGTCATTCGGCAAGGGCTTGGAGTTTGTGACCGATTCCCCTAATTGAAGGTCAATTATTCCGTGATTTATTATGACTGTCATCAACTCGTCAAGAAGTCCCCACACTATACGTAGGTAATCAAAGGACTGAACGACAAGCATAATCCGCATAATTAGTGTAGTTGTAGGTACCAGCTAGTACTCAAAAATACAAACAAACAAAATATTTGCAACATCGGGCACTTGAGCACCAAGGTCCTAACTCCCTTTAAAAATTTGTCGAAGTGCGATTACTCGTCACCCACTCATTAAATAAACACGCACATGTACGTGATTTCCCGAAGTACCCACACTTTTTAACCGACTTCAAAAAATGAGGAGGTTCTATGTTCGGCTGTATTTTTTTTTTTTGCATGTTCACCGGGAATATATAGTACAATTATAGTACAGTAGTATATATATATATATATATATATATTACTGTACTATAATTATATCATTTATAACTTTAGACGTCAATGTTTGCTAATATTCAAGGAAAATTAACAAACACACTAAATATTCCCCTATTTTCTGAGAATTTCCCTCCGTTATAATATTTAAAATCGGTCCATAGAAAATCTCCGATCCCATTATTAACCGACTTCAAAAAGGAGGAGGTTCGACGTTAAAAATATACATACAACCATGTATATTTTTTAATAACTTATTCAATCAAGCGTAGCAAGTTGTTAGACAAACTTAAAATTTGGCCACCTTATCTAAATAAAGTATCGGGGGTATAGGTTATTATACCTACTCGTTTTGTCAATGGCATTCACATTGCAACATTATGTTCTCTCATTACTTATGTATTAAAAGAAAATAAATGAATGGAGAGATTTATAACTTATAAATATTACAGCGACTCATTACCGATTTATATACGTAACGTAGTACAAAGTTACGCACATAATAAATAACTAACTGACCCGCGCAACTTCGTTCGCCGCGTTCGCGTTTGTAAATTTACCCCGTTTTTGCAACATTTTTCATTGATGCTCCGCTTGTATTGGTTGTAGTGTGATGTTATATAGCTTACAGCCTTTCTCGATAAATGGACTATCCAACACTAAAATATATTTTCAATTCGAACCAGTATTTCCTGAGAATAGCGCGTTCAAACAAACATTCTCTTCAGTTTTTTATTATTAGTAGAGATAATAAAGGTCGCTTCCCACGGTCAACAACTTTTATAAAAAGTGTCAATGAAGAGAAATCGCACCGACGCAACGCGGGTCAATAACCCGACCTAAAATGGTTGTAAATAAAATTGTCTTCGTCTGATGATTAATTAAATTAATATCGGTACATTACGCGGAGTCACTGACACTGTTTTATCTTAAAAAAAAACTGTCCTAATACAATAACAGCTATTTCGAGAAAACACGACTTTTATGCCGGTGAATTGAACAAAACAGCTCAGTGAAAAAGGGAACTTTGTTCTAAATACCTAATTATAATTATAATAAATAATTTACAATAAAAATGGAAAAATAAACACTTTTTAAAAAGTTAAACTGACTTCTAAAAGTACTGACAAACAGCACTGAAAAGTGAAAAGTGATTGATTACTAACTTAATTAAAAACACTACACTACACTATAACACATTATTATAATGGCACCAGGAACCTACAGACTGATCTGTTTAAAGTCGGCGCCAAGCCCCAAACGCAATAAGTAATACTTAGGGATATCAGTATCTGTATAATCAGTAACACAACTAGTACTTGAAATTTTAAATTCTTAAAGTGTTATGATTTTTGACGCATGTGACTACCAGCCACTTAAAAAATTTTTTTTTTATGAAAAATTAATGAAAAATTGTTAAGAAAACTACCATTGTTTATTTCCTACGTATTTAAGGCTACAGCGACATATCTTGTTCCTTAAATGTCATTGTTCCTTCGCTAATGATTTATTCAAAAGTGAGCCTTTGTGTTATGACTTGACAGAACAGACCTACCAAAAAAGTGCGTGTTCGTGTGCATATGATGTTTATGTGCGTGTGCGGGCGTTTTACAAAGTAAAGTACCAAATCGCAAATGCTACTAGTAATTCTTTTAAATCGGTATCATTTAGAAATAGACGTTAAAGTACGGGAATAACTTGCTAACAGGTATAGGTTTATACATAACAGGTTTTATCTAGAACAAGTAATAAAAACAGTAAAGCGAATATAGGTACCTAGTGTTATTAGGTATTACTTGTTAGTAATTCGACCTATTGCGTGAGCTTATTAAATCAGCACCAATATTAACGGTCAAAAACTGAAACCTTGTTTAGTGCTGAGTTTAGTTTTAAAATTGTATCGTAGTTGATCTGATGGTGTTTGGCGAAAAATCCATCTTTTATATTCTTTATTAGAAATACGAATTAAACTAACTCAAGAATACAATTCACTGTGAGATAATTACTTGTCCTTGATTTTAGTGTCACTACTATTAACCCGGAAGGAAATAAATAAGAATTACCCTAGTACGTTGAATGGTGGTTATTTTAAGGAGATAAGTCCATAAAGTGTCATAGTCTAGACCTTTAAAATGGTTCTAAAATTATTTATTATTTAATACTTTATAAACAATATGTAGGTACAGAGGCGGACTTAATGAGACGCTGACTTGCTCAAGCTATTGCACTCCTGTCCATCCGTATACCTAAGCAATACCTAAAAAAAATTTCCCTTTCCTGACTAATATACTCACTGTTTTCCCGTCTTTAATTTCCAAAGTGCCTGGCTTACCCCCTATTTCCTAAGTGAGATCAATCATTTTTCGGCCACCATGTTGCCACTGAGAATTTAATAATAGACTCAGTATTCAGTAACAATGTGAACCACTGAGAGTATGTTATGACCTCAAGCAAAGATAAACGCAAAGTAATGCACGAGGCAAAACCAGTATTTTAAATTCCGTAAAAGCGAGTATTTATAATCGTGAAAGGATATTGGGGTCCCGGTATAGCGAAAACCAATTTTCAAACATCAGCGCTTGTGTCGGTCTGATTTGTGGGAGGCGGCAGTTGAGGAAATGTGTGCACTCTTTCCTTTTCGAAAGAAAAATTGTATGTACATCACTGTAAAAGTGTAAAAAGCTGAGTCTGTGACTTGAAAATATTTATGAGAAGTTACCCAAATTAATTAAACTCATAGTTTTGATGCCAAAACTTTTTTTTTCTTCGTGTCTGATAATATAATTCGTACTTTGATAGCCAATATTTTTGGTTTTAATTAATACCCGTTTTATTTCCACTCAAGGAATACAGTTTGCCAGCAGGCGGAGGTGGTAATTAATTATCCTACTTATTAATGTAAATTAATAAGTTCGCAGATAAAACCTAGAACCTAATAAAAAGGTTAAATACTTTTGCGGTTTCAGTTTTTACATATAAAACTTTAGATACAATAATATATTTTACTATTATTAAATAATCAATTAATTCACATATAATTATTAGGTACTTATTGTATTGTATATCTGATGTACAATAAAGATAATAATAATGATTATTAAGTATATAAATATGCAAAGACAAAACAATTCCGTACCTTTTTTACCCCTCTGTTTGTCAATCTTTGTATAGTGTCAATAACTCGTTTAATTCTGTATGATTATGTTAGAATTTCGACCATTTTTGGAAATTAAAATGTCAAGTTACAAGAATCTTTTGCCTACAAAAGTGTTCCTAATTATATATTATATAATATAACACTCCAGCTCACCACTTTGTTTCTAAAAATGTTTTAGACTGAGAGAGACAAACTGAGTTTAGTATTAGGTTTCGAACTAAAACGAACCCTGACCTACTTAAAATAAATATTTTTAGCCTGTAATTGGGTTGATATCTAGTTTAGGTTGTCAACAAAATGTGGTGTGGTTTGTTCAAAATATATTTTAAACTTTTGGTTCGACAGATATTTGAAATAGCTTGCATGAATTTTAATATAACCGCATTGATCAGTAAGATATATTTATTGAGACGTATTTTTTTATAGTGAGTCTACGCTCACGAATAAGGCTACTTTGTTCGATACAATAACCGAACGTCTTAAGGAATTTTCAAAAATTTTAATCTTTAAATACCACTTTAGTCAAGTTGAACGATGGAACGGACGATAAAACCATGGATAACGTTTTTTGATATGAATAACGGAAGTACCTTTAGATGTTATGAATAACGGAAGTAAATATTACATCATCTAAGTACGGGATTAAATGAAATGCGAAATACAAACTAATTGGTTAAAACCCAATATTTACAAACCTTCTAATTTCTTTGCGATACCTTTTTTAAACTCACAAAATCTTCTAAAAAGTATTTTAAAAAAATATTATAGTCAGCAAAGACACCTTCACTAATATTGATAACGCATGATAGATACATACTATCAACTTTTTATTACAAGTGTTATTTTCTTACTGATTCAATTTAAACATTGTAAAAATCGCATCCCGTAGAAAATTGGCGCGTAATAACAAATGTCCTAGAAGTCTGCCTTCAAGGATTTTCTCAAAGGAAATTATGTTCTGTAAGGTAATATTGGTGCTTATATAAATAAGGAGAAAAGCAAGGGTACACTATCTGAGTGCATATATTATGTGTATGAAATAACCAAGTTACTTGTTAAGTCTGTATTACCATATTCTTTAACAAAGAAAAAACTTCATGAACTTAAATGATACTGTCGGTACTGGTATTGATCACTCTCTAAAACTAGAACTAAAATGACGATATAAAATCGGTTACGAAAACGGTATCATACCATTATCACAAAACATTTATTTTATAATAACTGTTGCCAGGGATTTCGTTTGCGTGGGTGTTTTGGTGAAATCTATCCCACGGGAACAGTACATTTTTCCGGAATACAAAGTAGCTTATGTGCTCCAGACTATAATCTATCTCTGTGTTAAATTTTATCCAGATCCGTTCAGCCGTTTTTGCGTGAAAGAATAACAAACATTGAAAATATCTTTAATATCTTTGCAAATTAATCTGATAATAAATTGTAACAGTATTTTAAGAAGTCACTAAACCTTGAGTGTACCGAAATATTATTCATAGTGCTTTATCATCCTACACCTCAATATCTATCTATCAATCAGTCTATTCCAGTTCACTGCTGGACATAGGCCTCTCCCTAATGTGTGCCATAGCATATGGTCCTCTGCATTTCACACCCAGTTCATCCCAACTATCTTCCTAAGGTCCTCCATCTCAGTATACATTTTCAGTTTAGTTTTATATTGTAATAAGTTCCCTTTTTCCTTAAAAAAACCTATATCCGCAATAAATCCGCATGGTTAGATATAATTACTACCATATTGTAATAAAATTGTAGTTCATACACGATTTTATTACAATATGGTAGTAATTATATCTAACCATGCGGATTTATTGCGGATATAGGTGTGGGTTATACATTGACTTATATGTAGATATACTATTACCTTATAATCTAATGTATAACTGTTATATATATTATGTCCCAATAAACAAAATAAAATAAATCAGATATTTTAAGCAGTTTTTATCTTTGGGATACATATTGGATTACAAAAGTATCTACATAGGTACCTACATTTAACTATTAGAGAAACAGTTAGACATAATGTAAATATTTTCTTACATAGTCAAGACTATGTAAGAAATCTTCTATTTATTATATCTGTCGTCTCCTTCACGATACGATCAAAAATATTTTTAAGTTCGTTTTAAAATGTAGTTTATTATATCACACATCACATAACTCACATGCTGGTAAGACCTCTGTTGGTTTATATTCAATTCCTGGCGAACGAAAAACAGACAATATAATTGGTTCAAGCGATAAATTGCGAATTCGCGTCATACTTCGATTACCTACATAAAATTGATGCGACCTTTGAGAGCCATAATTGAGCTCGCCAAAAATAGATATTTATTAAGTAAAGAGCTAATATCCGTGGTTAATAAATTTATGGCTTTGTCTATACCTATTAAATACTCGTTTAATATATAAATGATATCGACTCTCAGTCGTGTATTTTTTTTCGTTTGAAATTATAAATTGATCTGTTTTATCATCAGCTTAGTACTATTCAAACAATCGCCTATATAAAAAGATATAGTACTTACTTTATAATGAGATCGTTATGATGATGATTTGGCAAAAGGATAATGAGGCGAGTCTTAATCCCTATGGAAGCGGAAGCGCTAGGTACCATACAAACTGTTACCTTGTTTGTAAAAAAACATGTAAAACATTTAGTTTTAGTCTTTAAGCTAATTAAAACTTACACCAAAAGCATTATAACTCGCCAACATTACCTTAAATTTGTAACAGGGGAAGTTGCAAACCCTGAACTGCATTGGAAAGTTGCAGAGTAAAGTTAGCAACTGTTCTGACGTCATCAACGGCTTAACCTGTGCCGGGAAGTTCGACTGAATATCCCAAATGTCACGTGAGTTTAAAGTGAAATGTTGTGCATCTGTAACAGGAAATAAGGCTAGTGTAGGTTAGTAACTTTCGTAATAAATTGTGGACATCTATAATACACAGTAGGAAATTGAGAGTGAAGCCGATGTTTTGTTTCTGGTAGGATTTAGCAAAGTCGGAGCAGAACTGCTTTCTTTTAAGTCAAAGAATTGTTTGTTATAGTGACATTGTAAAACTAATCACCGAAAAGTAATTAAATTTATTAAAACGTAGGTATTTAATAAAATAATAATAACTTGAGCGACTTAAGCGTAGAACGAACAAAACAAAATTTTGATATAACAATGAAGAACAGTTTCGAACTATTTAAATAGCAAAACAAAATTGTAAAAAAACGAATTCCCCCGCCAACTTGAGGGTAATATTTTATTTTATAAAACAAAAACTAAGAACGAACAAAACAAAATTTTGACAGAACAATAATAATAATAACTCAACACATCTCACACACGGCCGTCTGATCCCAAACTAGGCAGAGCCTGTACTATGGGAACCAGACTGCTGATAAACATACTTATATATTTCTAAATACATACATATTATAGATAAATTACACCCAGATACAGAACAAATGATCGTGCTCATCACACAATTATTTATCCTGGGTGGGAATCGAACCCACGACCTCTGGCTTAGCAGTCAGGGTCACTAACCACTAGACCAACAGGCCAGTCGAATGAAGAACAGTTAACGAACAATTGAATTAGCAAATAAAAACGTAAAAAAAATACATATTATTTTTAACTAGGAACCCGCCCCGGCTTCGCTCGAGTACAAATTATACACTTAAACCTTCCTCATGAATCACTCTGTCTATTAGTGAAAACCGCATGAAAATCCGTTCAGTAACTTTTCAGTTTATCGCGAACAGACAGACAGACAGACGCGGCGGTGGACTTTGTTTTATAATATGTAATAATCAAGACTAAGGGCAGTGATGGTAAATTGTGGAAAACAATTAAACAGTTAAGATTAAAAGAAGACAGTTTCATTTGATTTCATAATAAATAGACATGCGAATGTTTTACGGTTGATGAATCATCAGTATAATAACATTTAGAGATAGGACCAACCAAACCAAACCTTAATTAACCAAAAATGTGTAACCAATATTGATGTAATTAACCAAAATTTTATGAAAGTATAAGGGCTTTAGCAACTTATTATGTGAATATTTTTGATTTTTAATACTAGAGAGATATGGATTGAGTTATTCTGGTTCACTATGTAAATTTAATAAATAGAGTAGTAAGCCCTTTCGTCACAGGGACGACTTAAATTAATGAAAAGATTTATTTGTTTGAAGATTCAGTTGATGTTTTTAAATAAAAACACTGCTATCAGGCTGACATGTAGTTTATAGGCAGCAGAAGTCAATTAAGAACGGATGCTAAACTAAGGACAGTTATGTTTATCTTACTGCGGGAACCTTCTTAGTGTTTCTGTCACAAGCTTTACATTTTGCTCTTCCAGTATCCAATAGTTAGATGTTTCCATATCTAATAGTGGTCTAATTCACATAACAACTAACTTTCATGACTCTGTAAATTGGCTGTCAATTTTCGTATATCATTAAAACTTCAAATTGCAATATCTTAAAAAATATGTTTCAAAATTAAGGGTATAAGGATCTAGAAGGAAGTCGAGGCTAACAGCTAATATTATATAAACTTCAAAAAGTTGTCAGATTAATATTTTAAGATTAACTTCAAACATAAAAACATGCTCGTAAGACGTTACTCTATGAAAAATACTGCAGTTTTAATCAAAAGAAAGCATAGCTTAGGTTCTTGCGACATTAAGATAGCAAAAAGAGGAATGTACCTGTCTATCAAGTTCCTTCCTTTTAGTCCTTCCTTTCAGTTTTATAATCTTGAGTTAATTTCATGTTCTACTAAACTTACTTACCTTTTAAAGGGGTGTAAAGTTTTAATTACTTCGCGATTCAAAAGCAGAAGTTTAAATGTAAATATGTTTAACTATTATTATCCTGGGAAAATAAGCACAAAATTTACATTGCCTAAACAAAATTTAAAACAGTAAACCTATGGAAATATCGAGAAAAATTTTGCTAAATGATATTTTTTGTCTATGAGGCTAAGTATCGCAAGCAAGACATTCTCGTTTTCTTCCAGCCGTTGTTATCTTCTCAAAAGGAATAACTTGAGAAAGTTTCTGAGGCTTACTAGCAATTATCTCCGAAGCAATAAAAACTTCTCTTAGCAAAAAAAAACTTCAAATAACCTGTCTTATAGAAAACTAAAGATTCTTATTTCTTTAGAATTACCTGCAAATCTAGGTTTCACGAGTAAAAAACAGTGTCTAAGTCTGTGCTTTTTTATACATAAGTAATACGTAGGTATAACAGTATTTCTCTAAGTATTCCTTCGACTTTCGACTGAACCAGCGATATTCACTTCATACTATGTCCATAGTCCTAGTCTCAGACTAAATCAAGCAATAAATAATGGTGTAAAGAAAACACCAATACTTCTCGTATAACAAACACCAGATATCCTAATATTATAACTGCGTATGTGAGTTTGTTTGTTTGTCTGTCACGCCTAAACTACTCGACGGATTATCATGAAATTTTGTATAAATGTTGTCAATGATACAGAAAAAGATATAGGCTACCTTTTATAAAGATAAAACCACTGTACTCAATGATATCTGAATTCATTGACAAAATTTACGTTTAAGCGAGCGAAGCCTCGCCGACATCAAGCTAAAGGGTCTTTCAAATAGAGCGGGTCGATGTTAATGATAATCTGTGGCGGCCATTTTGTTTTGGCGGCATCTGTCAAATCTGTTTTTTCTTATTCAGTCACTGATGCCAAATCACCATGGCAAGTTACACGGTTGACCAGCATGTGCAAATGATAAAACTTTATTATCAAAATGAGTGTTCGTAAGTGCAAACGTTGCGCGCATTGCGCCCATTTTACGTCAGACGCGGTGGCCCTTCAAAGTCTACTCTCCAACGATTGGTGACCAAATTTGAGACGACCGGTTCGGTAAACAACCAACCAACACCTTTACGTCAAAGGAACGCCAGATCGGCCGAGAACATCGCCGCTGTACGTGAGAGTGTTCAGGAGACTGCGAGGCAGTCGGTTTCTCGCCGTGCACAAGAACTCGGCCTTTCGCAGACTTCAACTTGGAGAATTTTGCGTCGGGACTTGGGCCTGCGTCCGTACAAGATCCAACTGACCCAAGAGCTCAAAGTTAATGACCATAGACACCGCCGTGTGTTCGCTGAATGGGCTTCAGAACGCTTGGAATAGGACCCCGATTTTGGAAGAAAAATAATCTTTAGCGACGAGGCACATTTTTGGATGAATGGTTTTGTTAATAAGCAAAATTGCCGTATATGGGATGACCACAACCCACATGAGGTTCACCAGGTGCCAATGCATCCACAAAAAGTTACCATCGCTCAGATTCAGCCGGATCTATGCAGCAGAGTCATTAAAAATTGGACCACTCGGATTCGTGCCACCATACGAAGCCGCGGCGGACATTTGAACGATGTCATATGCCATCCATAATGGCATAAATGGGCCTTTCAAAAAAAAAAAAATTTCGTTAATATCTCACACATATCTTGTTTTATTCAGTTTTAACATCGACCCGTCCTTGTTGAAAGACCCTTTAGTTAATAAATAAATAATTTGTAACCAATACTTACTTTGTACCATGTGGTACAAAGTAAGTATTGGTTTAGGGCTTCAGAATCATCATAAATATAACTGTGTTACCTACTAGCATTTTATTCCATCATCACACAAACACACAAACAGTGGGAGAGTTTCAGATCATATTGATCTGTGGGGAGAGCCATGCTTCGCACGTTTGGGCCGGCTCGACCGGTGACCGATGACGCAATGCTTGCACTGTATTTCGTCGAGTGAGTGAGGTTACCGGAGGCCCTATCCCTTCCCTCTCCGACTCTTCCTCCATTCTCCCCCACTCCGACTCTTCCTCCACTTCCCCCACCACTACCTTAAAGGCCGGCAACGCACTTGTGATTCTTGAGTTGCAGATGCCCATGGGCGGTGATAATCACTTACCATCAGGTGACCCGTCTGCTCGTTTGAACCATAAAAAATCCCATGAAAAAAAAAATATCCACAAAACAATGTTAACTCCTCTAAGTTAAGGTAAGGTAAGGTTAGGTTATAAGGACCGAGAAGGACTTCTTTTTTCATATTTCGATTGGTTCAATGTTTTAGTAGTAACGATAAAAGGAACAAGCATTTATATATGCTTTAATTTCTTTTTTATATTTTACACTATAACCGTAACTATATAGTTACGGTTATAATTTAAAATATAAAAAAGAAATTTGGATATTGATTGAATAACATAATAGATAATATAGGAACCCATAATTTGTAAATATCTCAAGATGCCGACAGTAAAAAATTTAAAGTTATGCGGATATATGTGCTTAGTCACTACTTATTATAAAACAAAGTCCCCCGCCGCGTCTGTCTGTCTGTCTGTTCTTGATAAACTGAAAAACTATTGAACGGATTTTCCAGCGGTTTTCACCAATAGACAGAGTGATTCATGAGGAAGGTTTACGTGTATAATTTGTTAATATTTTGTGTAAATTAGTTGAAATATTATGATGATGATTGTTGAAGATGTCTCTACTACCCGTGCAAAGCCGGAGCGAGTTGCTAGTACGAGCTAAAATATTGTGACTATAAATTGAGATTAAAACTATCCTATCCCTCAACCAAACTGCACTCAGAGCGCAATATTTCACTAAAATCAATCAACAACGTGACACGAAGTTTTTATATATATATCGATAAATAAATGTGTACAGTATATATGTTTATCCTACTAATATTATAAACGTGAAAGTTTGTGAGGATGTATGGATGTGTGGGTGTATGGATGTGTGGATGTATGGATGTGTGGGTGTATGGATGTATGGATGTGTGAGTGTATGGATGTGTGGATGTATGAATATTTGTTACTCTTTCACGCAAAAACTACTGAACCGATTGAGATCAACTTGGTATGTAGATAGATGGAGACTACTTTTTATCCCAATATTCCGCATAAAACCGCGGGGCACAGCTAGTTAGGTATAAATCATATGCCCTAGCATCTGTACTTAGTATTATAAAGCTGTAGAGTTTGTTTGTTTGTTTGGTTGAACCCGCTGATCTCAGAAACTACTAGTTTGAATTGAAAAATTCTTCTAGTGTTGGATAGCCCATTTATCGAGGAAGGTTGTAGGCTATATAACATCACGCTACAACTAATAGAAGAGGAGTATCAATGAAAAATGTGCAAAAACGGGACAAAATTTAAAAAAAGTTGGGCCAGCTAGTATCAAATATTATAACAAGCTACTACCACATTTAGATTGAGTGTTTCTTATAGCGCCTGCTAAAATATTAGCTTATATACACAGCTCGGCAATATTTGCTAATTAATTCAACAGGCGTTTGAGTACCTGTGGTTTACTTTGATAATGTTGATAGATATGTATACAGAGTATGTCTCAGCAAACATGCTTAGTAATTACCTGTGTTTTGATGGCTGATCAATACTCCTTATTACACTCAGCCGCCAATAATCAACTAATTAATGTGAATATTACTATTTGGTACCTACGCTAGCTTTACGCTACCAAAGACTGTTCATATTACTTACTATGTAATTTGAGCAAAGTCTTTGTATAGTATGCAGAACAGTAAAATAAACAGTAGTTAGCAAGTACTAATCCATTATCCTAACTAATATTATAAATCTGAAGGCGAGTTTGTTTATTTGTTTATTGCACTTTCGAGTCCACCACAACTAGTCCCCTGTTTATCGGTTTTTCTTATAAAATTTAAATTAATTTCATAGAAAAAATAGATTTAAGATAGAAAAATAGATTCAATTGAATATTTTTGGTTACACAGTTGACATGTTTTGTAGAATTAAAGTCACTTTCAAAACTCTCAATATTTCGATGGTAAATGCTAGAGATTATCTTTATATATAGATTTCTTCTCTGTGTTCCTGAACTCCTCCTAAACGGCTTTACCGATTTTAATGATTTTTTTTTTGTGTGTCTTCAGGTAGATTCGAGAATGGTTTAGATTTACAATCGGACCCGGTAGATGGCGCTGTGATAGGGTTCCAGGAATAATGACAGATTTTAATGAAATGTTTTGTTTGTCTTCAGGTAGATTCGAAAATGGTTTAGATTTACAATCGGACCCAGTAGATGGCGCTGCGATAGGGTTCCAGGAATAATATTTTTTACTTTCGGGAGGTCAACGTCTGTCGGGTCCGATAGTATACTATAAATATGTATATTATTATAAACAGCCATAATTATTTTTCATTGCATTTACTAACCGAAAATGGAAGGTTAAGTGGTAAAGTTATATTTATGACGCCATCGCCACTGATTTAAAGATAAACAGGTGAAAAAGATGAACGACGAAGTACATACATATGTATGTCTATTAAACTAGATATATATTTTTTGATTGTGAGCTTCCCGAACGTTCACCCGGACGTTTGAGGATTGACACGCCAGAAATAGTAACTCGGCTACGACTACAACGGGACAAAAGTTATACCAAACAATGGCATCTACTCTGTCATGCGTTTCGAGCTATTTTAGAAGTTTCAAGCACTTGTGTTCTCAAATGAATATTGAAATTTGACCACTGTCATCCCACTTCCCACTAATATTATAAATGTGAAAGCTTGGATGGATGGATGGATGGATGGATGTTTGTTACTCTTTCACGCAAAAACCAACGAACCGATTGCGATGAAGCTTGGTGTGTAGATAGCTGGAGACCTGGATTAACGCATAGGCTACTTTTTATCCCGAGTTTTCAATAAATAATTAGCATTCACAGATTTTTAATACAGATATATTATTTTGAAACTGACACATGAACTTAAAAAATTACCTATAAAGCTTATATTTTGTAAGATAGAGGGTTTCTATGAATTAAAATATAAGTATTGAATAGAATGATCCGGATTTATCCGAAAAGGTCATACTCATAAAAAAATGGAATTTATTGTTATTGACATGAAAATTGATAATACGTTGTATAAAACGTGCAACTACACCAGGAAAAACATTTTCTTATCAAAAACAAATTAAAACCCCATGTTTTCACTCTAAATAAAATGTAGTTCAGCTATATTCGCCTCTAAAATATGACCACACTTTTCTGTTAACAGGTTTTATACTTACCCATATACATATATATACAATTACATTTACATAAAATATTATTTAAATTCTGTGATTCGTCACATTGGGACACATGACCGTTTGGTCATGGCATGCGCCACAAAATGAGAAGTTCATAAAGCTACTGTATATTGTATTTAATGTAATGAAACATAATTATATCTGTAGAATATTAAACCTTTGTTACTTAAATGAACATAATATGAAGACTTGTGTTATTTAAACATGAATGTTTAATTAATAATAACAATAACTCGACACACCTCAGACACGGCCGGCATGGCACTTGATCCCAAACTAGGCAGAACCTGTACTATGGTAACCAGCCTTCTGATAAAGAAACTTACATATTTCTAAATACATACATATTATAGATAAATTATACCCAAAAACAGAACAAAATGATCATCACACAATGCGTTAAATTTGTTTCGTTTCTTACAATAGAATAGAGACTATTGCGCTATAAATATCTTGAGGCACTTGTACGACTTTCTGGCTCATTAGTTGAACCGTTTAAAATTGCTGAATGTATGTAATCGCATCACTTCAGAAGGGCCACACTTATTCGGCTAATTATTTTTTTAATGTGATTGTAATTTCTAGAACTATTGGAAATTTTGATTGAAAATCGAAAAGAATTTTGTAAAAGAAAAATCCTTATGATACAGTTAAACGTTTAAAACGTAAAAAGCCCGTATCGAAATGTCATCCACCTCATTCATAGATAGTGTCGACCACAATTAATTCCTCTTAACTCTATTCTCCTTCTCCAGATCTAAGAAAGCGTAAAACTCTTTTTAGTATTTTTAGTATCTCATCCAAACTTATTTCACTCGTTAAAACACTTACTTCCTCACAGAAATCATTTCTTCATCATTTTCATCCTTTTCGAATAACTCTTGGAAGTATTTCTTCCACCGCTCAATTAGCATGCATGCCTCATTTAGAAATACGCCTGTTTTCGTTCCGCCAGTATAACTTAATATTATGTTCTTATCATAATTATATTGTCTATTAAGAGCAGAAATGTCAACTTCCAAATAAATAATTTGGATTCGTAATAAAATACAAGATTACTGCGAATAGAGATTGTTATCACTTATCATTATCATTATCATATGCAAAATTGTCTTCCGACACCAGGAAGGTGGTAGTAGTGAGATAGTCTTTAGCTTTTTCAAATAAATTAACATGTATCGCTCGCACTGCATATTGCAGAACAAGCTGGTTCCGAATGGAACAGCCTTCACGTTTCTATCATGGCTGCAGGTCGTCAAGCCAGAACTTTAGAAATTTCAATTGGAGTCGGTTCATTAATGAACATTTCTTATTGTTGAACATTTTCTTGAGTGTGTTTATCGATAATTTGCACGGACGGACGGTGGAATGGTTTATGTTGGCAATTAACCAACTGCCATGTATTGAGTTTTGTCCCTAAATTTTAATAATATTTTGTGATATAAGGACAATTCCGTGGCTGGCGTGAACTCATTGACATTTCGACTTGTATGTTTTTTTTATTGGCGTAATACTTCCTACGCATTAGGAATTTATATGAAAAAAAATTACAGTTTCAAATATACACAAATTTTGGAGCAATCGACTTTCGAAATATGTTGACATCTCGCATTTTAACATGTGTAACTTGACAAAACCTCATGTCAAATTAACGATTCACATGATTTTGTGAATGAACATTGATATTTTCTTATATCAACTTATACTCAGGTCACCAAAATAATATTCGTTATTTGAAATCTCAACATATGGATTTAACCGTCAAAACTTAAAAATGGCCACCCTGACAAATAGTAAATTTAGATATGTCAACATATTCACGCCAGCCACCTAATTATTCGCGGTCTAAGTATAATTTATGTCCGGTAATTGTACATTTGTGAAGTGCCCGAAACACAGGGACTAATTACCCAGTTCCTTGTTTTCTTTTAACATGAAAAAAAAACACGACATTATTTCCCTAAGTGTCGACCGACCATGCGATAAATAATCTGGCGCGGTACACTTTTTGACATATTCGATGTGCCGAACTAAGGTATAATGACTTCTAGGTGTGCTCTGTTCTAATTATGTGCTAGCTCTCAACTAGGGATGTCACGCATAATACCCAAGTGACCTGCAATTTAATAGAGAGTGTCCTTGGAGTTTCTTGCCTGTTCTTCTCTACTGGATCTACGAATTGTAACAGGCAACTAGCTTCACGACTGACTTAGTCTGACTGACTACTACTCCTGACAATTCAAAAATACCCATAATGGTTTAATTGAAATAAATGATTTTGATTTTGAATAGAAAAACTACATAAAAAACGGTTGGATAACTAAATTTATAGGTAGGTAAATAATCATTCTATATCTTATGTTCTTATATTCTATTCTATTCTCAAGCTCCACTATATCTTTAAAAGAACGGGTAGTTGTCGTTCCTTTGTGTAATTACTATGAGTAATTTTATTAAATGTTACTAAGCAACAGACACAATAGTCTGTTACCAAGAAGAAACTGCTCTCGACATCGATGTATTATACAATACTCAGTGGCTCTCCATTATCACTACATATTATAAAATAAAGTCCCCCGCCGCGTCTGTCTGTCTGTTCGCAAGAAACTGAAAAACTACTGAACGGATTTCAATGCGGTTTTCACTAATAGGCAGAGTGATTCATGAGGAAGGTTTACGTGTAAAATTGTTAAGATTTTGTGTAAATTGATTGAAATATGTTGATGATTGTTGAAGATGTCTCTGCTACCCGTGCGAAGCCGGGGTGGGATGCTTGTTTTCTAAATATTTTCTGATTTTTTTTCTTTCTAAATATTATCAGCCCATCATGTTATTAAACGACTATCCATCCCTTACCAACAGTTTAGTAGATTGATTCGCATTTATAATTAACATACCATTCCGACACCTTTGAGTACCTTTGAGTCGAAGTGTATGCGTATTCTATACATGTAATGAAAAAATTGTCTAATAGCGGCATAAAAAAGTATAGATTAAAAGACTAAAATCAATTTTCAAATCTTAGTTTAGCCACAGGATACATAATAGTACCAGTAGTTTAGCGCGTCTAAACAAACAAACAAAAATTCTTCAGCTTTACAGTTTTTTAGTGTATATTTAAGCTATAACTCAATTCGTATTTAATTATCTTGCCTTATAAATTCAACTTATAAACTCTCAAACTGTTATGTACTTTTTATAATATAAGTTAGGGAATGAATTAAAAAAATAGTGATTCACTGTTACCCACTCTGGGTAACAGTATATAATTTTTTTAATTCATACAGTTAAAAGGATCATCTCTAAAGCACTGTTTCCTACAATTAAATTATAGCAAGACTAAAATCTTTTAAGAAAAAGGCGTTTGTTGACGAATAATACAAACATTTACAAAATAAAGCCTTTGAAATAATAGTTGGCAAAAGATCCATTGTGACCCTGGATAGCGACCCAGCTTTGGATCGGCGCATGAGTAACGGTGGATTAGCTGTTATTTGTACTATAAATAGGAGAGTCTTTATTTGAATATTCTAAACAGTCTTACAAGAGTTTGTAAAGATTACAATTGTTTATTGTAACTTTAAAATCTGTCTCTTTTAGAACCATTACGATATATAATATAGTCGTAAACTTATCATTAGTACATTATGACATAATATTTACACAATAACATTATGATATGAAAATTAACAAGACACCAACACATAACAACAAAAAGTCTTCTTGAGTAATACCCATAAAAATAATCCTTTCAACTTGAAATTATAAATTAACGTCAAAATCGAAGTGTTACATGCCTTACTTTCTTTTCTTTCTTTAGTTTTAGTATAACTCTTTCAATATCTGGCACGTGTGGCATATGAACGTTACAGTGGATCGCTGATCCATTGTACCCCAAATCAAAATTATTTATTGTGACACAATGACAGACAAAAAAAGCAGACATTTCTGAAATCAAAACAAATATACTTCACATTAACTTATAAGAAGTATTGTCCATTAAACAGCAACCAAATGTCTGGAAATATTACTCATTTTAATGCAATTGAAAATTTAAAACATCAAAAAAAACCTTCGTTTCGTGTTAACCGCACCGTCAGCGCGACGTCGCAACGATTGGTTGGGCTGAGGCACGAATTTAAGAGCAGACTACTAGGCGTTTGATAACTCCTGTGCACATAATATAATCGAAGCTATATCGAATCGTCCATTGTACCCCGTGATCCACTGTTACCCACTCTCCCCTATAAATTTTACTTTTAAGTCGTTGTTAAGAAATATCATGAAGTACCCCATGATACATATTGTATCGTCATATAATTTAATATTAATGTAGTTTATCGTTTCTCGAACCAACAAGTATCTACCTAAAAGTTTTAGATTTTGATAACCCTAGGACGACTTTAGACTCATGCCAAACAAAATATGCGCGTTGTGATCAATGCTCTTCAGACAAAGCGGATACACATCAAGAAACATTTGCAAACTCGCAAACTAGAATGAATACTCCAACAAGAAACTCTTAGGGTTTCCAACTAATCAATTCAGTTATTGCGCAGGATTCAGAACAAGTTTTGTATGTACAGTTGTATCTATTCGGAACGAGAATAGTTTAAACTGTAATTGTTTTGGGAGAACTCAATTTGAGACAAACCACAACTACATAGTTTCTGTATACACTGTATACCATTATTGAGCATTGTAGTTAATAGATCTGCAACATTTTAGACACAATCAATCAATCAATATTCTTTATTGTGAAACATAGGTATACAGAAGATGTTTACAAGAGTGGTACTGATCAACTATGTTCTG
This sequence comes from Callimorpha dominula, assembly GCA_949752705.1. NCBI lineage: Eukaryota > Metazoa > Arthropoda > Insecta > Lepidoptera > Erebidae > Callimorpha > Callimorpha dominula. Next base: position 15,785,503 of record OX457007.1, read on the forward strand.
CCAATTAGGTTTACAATAATTTCAAATTAAACATGCAAAATAATAGTATTGAATCTGTGGCGACTTCCACATACAGCAACAAGAAACATCTACAACCTACTAATCCTGCATCGCGCTATGAGAGTTCTCGCGCCGATTAGTATATATACAACTTCCCAACATCAACCGTTGGGCCGCGGCCCGCCAGGCATGATCACCTCGCCTGGTCGGAGGATCCTCCCTTTGTGTTGGAGGGACATACCACCCGTTCCTCCACAGTGGTGACCCCGACGTGATTGGAAGCAGCCTTCATGAAGCAGATCAGCAGCAGCATCATCGCCACCATCGTATACACTCCTACAGCAATGAGCGGTAATCAAGTCTCAGCCAGCCAGCATCCTCGGCCTCAACAGGGATACCACACGCCTGCAGCGTCCGCTCCAGCCTGGTTACCCCTACGGCCTCATCAGCGTCTAGGCAAAAGCACACTGCACCTACGGTCCACGTAAGAAGAGCATCTCTCTCCCGTCTACGCAGCAGCCAGCCACTACGCAGCAACCGCCCCGACTCACTGGCGACTTCACCGCAGCACCGCACGCAGCACCGCACGCGGCCCCGACTCACTGGGGCCAGCGGACTTCAGCCCCGACTCACTGGGACTAGCGGCATTCAGTTCCGACGCACTGGAACTAGCGGAATACAGTTCCGACTCACTGGAACTTGCGGCACTCAGTTCCGACTCACCGGAATAACTCACTACTGGCCCTGGCACGCTCCTAAATAGAGCATAGACAGCTGACTCATCAAGATATCGACCTCCGGTCTTGGAGGGGAGTGATGTGGCGACTTCCACATACAGCAACAAGAAACATCTACAACCTACTAATCCTGCATCGCGCTATGAGAGTTCTCGCGCCGATTAGTATATATACAACTTCCCAACATCAACCGTTGGGCCGCGGCCCGCCAGGCATGATCACCTCGCCTGGTCGGAGGATCCTCCCTTTGTGTTGGAGGAACATGATACCCGTCCCTCCACAAATCTTTAAAAAGTTAAATATTTCATAACATTAGAATTAAATACATGCAAAATTTATAATTACTCAAATTTACTCACTAATTACCAAATAACGTTAAAAATTGTCAAAGCAGCTAATTACCGAATAAAAGTTAAGAACTAAGATTGTCAATGCAGCGATTACAAAAATTCACAAATAAAACATCATTAAAAGTATTGACAAAATAATTATATCGATTCATGTCCGTTTAATTAATTTATTATTTAACTCATTTACCATCTAAAAAGTCTCTTACATCATAATAACATTTTTCAATGAGAAATTCCTGTAGATGTTTTTTAAATAGGATTATGTCTAGATTCCTAATGTTATCGTTTATATTATGATAGATGACAGGTGCCATACAAAATATACTTTTGTGCATTAGTGCTGTGTTTGCTTTACGTATTCGTATTATTTTACTGGTGTGCGTCCTCCTATTGCGAATAACAGTATCAGCTAACGTTTCGAAAAGTTCCGGGTTCGACTTTACAAAAACTGCTGTTCCAAAAATGTAGAAGGCTGGTAATGTCATAAATTTATACTTTTTAAAATATGGTACACAACTATCTGTAGATTTTAATTTTAACATTGCTCTAATGCATTGTTTTTGAGATTTAAAAACACTATCTTTATTTGTCGAGTTTCCCCAGAATATTATACTGTATCTAAGGTAGGATGCGGTCATTCCATGATATGCTTTAAGTATACCTTCATCATTAAGAAGAGGTGCAAGTTTAAAAAGAGTATAGGCTGTACTGCTAATTTTTTTGCATAATTCTTCAGTATGTATTTTCCAATTAAGCTTACTATCAATATAATAAGTCCTAGGAATTTCGTAGCATCTATCTCATTTATTTTAATGTCATTATATGTTATATTCATATTTGTAATCACATTATGTCTTTGTGAAAATTGTATTAAATTTGTTTTACTTAAATTAATTATTAAATTATTTTTATTCATCTATTTTGTAATATTATACAGCGTAACTTCAGACAGAACTTCTAACCGTAAAATCAAACATGAACATTGCAAGGTGTATGGATAAGTGAGCCGTTTATAATATTACGGCGTTGTGGTTTTAAGGATTACCTTGGAAACACTGCGTCGAATATTGTGAATTCGGAATATGGATTCCAATATTGCACAATAATTTTAATACACGTCTGCGTATATGGCCAGTCTCAGGGTACCTTGTATCCCGTAACCCTATGTTTGTTTACTACCCATATAATAGCTCTGTGAGTCTAACAAGGGGGTTAACATATACAGGGGGTTTCGAATAGGCAAATCCAGTGGCTATACAAATATACCATATACCATCTGAGGCCCGTGGCTAAATTATTGATACATTTTGTAATTAGTTCCTCTTGTGTTCAAGACCTATGGTGCCCGTGGCATTTGGCCCGCTCTGCCACCCTATTATTACGCCACTGGGCTAATCTTATTCATGATCAACATCTCTACTCTTGAACTTCCACTTATAAAAATTCCTGTACGCGCGTAAAAAATAAGACACAATATTAAGATATCTTACCACACTTATTTAGTAATATCATACTTAACAAAAAATAGTTTACTGTTAATTACCGATACCCATAAACTCTCACAACCCTATCTTCTTAATAGGAAATACAATATTAACTTACTATAGTGATGGTTCTTCCCTTATAAGATGGCTCCAGCTATGTATACTTATAAAACAGAGCCCTAAAGATAAGCACAGCTCTAGATCTAGAAGCCTTGGTCTCACTTTGGTATTGTATATAAGATCTGATCTTAATTTGAAAGCAAAACCTAGTCTTTGCACGCTGTTTATCTTTTAAAACAGCAGAATGCCTCATTGGCAGTTTACGACTTTTGACCTTAAATTTCTTAAGACGCGGACACGATAGCACTTGTGACTTTTGAGACAACATTTAGAACGACAAAACAAAGGTTTATACCAATTTACAGCTTATTATCTTTCATTCCGAGGTTGACCCCTTTTTTTACCTAATATGACTGGGCTATTGGACTTTTCCCACATGATTGCACAGGAAAAAACTTAAGAAGAATCTCGAGATAATAGGAAGGGTCATAAAATACTCTCGTTAACATCATAGGCAGAAGGTGAATTACTGAATTGTAATTCCATAAAAATTGGAAAATATTGAAAAGTGTCGATTCCGTTGCATGCATTGCATTTAGATTTTGTTTGCTGTTTTGCCTACACTCGAATGTTTTTAGAAATTTAAAAATCTTAGTTTCGTCTCCATTTTGCACTGAAATATTCGTGAAATATTCGTGAAATATTCGTGAAATATTCGTCGTAAATATTCGTTCATGAACATATGGCGTAGGGCAAAGCGCAGTGCGTTTCTTAGTGTAGCACTATTATGTATTCTGTGGTGCAGTGATCTGTGTCGAACTTGGAAAATGTCTCCAAAGAAAATTACAGAGAACTATTCCACCTAGTTCGACACAGTTGGGTGAGATATTTTATATTTAAATTTGCCGCACACCATTGGCATTTGATGTTGCTTAATTTTCACTGGTCAAATGATCTGCATGCTTGTCATACAGTTGAATAAGACAAGACCTAAAATAACTGACTTGGTCATGGATTGAGTCAGATGTATATAGCGATCGTAATCGCTTCTATATTGTTGGCAACTGCACGCGAATGTTGAACATTTATGCCATTAAAATCTCGCAGCATTAGAATTTTTAGCCTTTAGTAATCTAGACCGTAAAACGAATAAGCATCTATGATTATTTCTCTATTTCTCTGTAAATGAAAATTAACAGTAAAAGTGGGAACTTACGTGGGAGAGCCATGCTTCGGCACGTATGGGCCGGCTCGACTCCGTTCGATAACACGGCCTCACAGAAAACCGGCAGTGAAACATGATTGCATTGCTTTTGAGCTTACGCACTTGTGACTCTTGAGTGCCCATGGGCGGCGGTAGTCATTTACCATCAGGTGACCCGTCTGCTCGTTTGCCCCCTATACCAAAAAAAAAAGGGAAGAAAGGGAAATGATGGAAAACTAAAAGGGCGTTGATATTTATTTGACAAGCATATATTTGTTAAAATCACATGTGATGATAGTATAAACGTACGTCGGAACTAAATTACCGGACAATTGCGAGTTTGATACGCGCCTCGAAGGTTCCGTTGGTTAGTCAATTCAAAAACTACTCCTCAAATACATCGATATACTTCACAGTCAATTTTCCAACCGCAAAATGTAAGTTTGAGTAAACATTATTTTTTATGTGATATAACAACAAGTTAACGACTTTTTTACTAGTTCTGACAGACCTTACTTCTGAACAAATTTCATAATTCTAGGTCAACGAGAAGTATATTATAGGTTTTGATTTACCTTCGAAGTGTTAAAATTTGATAAAAAATGTAACGGCTTAAATGGCCATATCTTTTAATTGCGTTGACTTAGGCAGACGAACCGACAGGCTGACGGAAAATGAAGTGATCCTGTAATGGATCCTTTTCTCATTTTGAAATACGGAACCCTAAAAAAGAACAAGGTTTATGCCCTCACTCGACAGGTACAAGAATTACATGTAAATTATAGATATTAGCTTACCTAAGAAGTCTGCCGATATACTTTGAGAATTGATGTAAAGAATAAAGTACAAGGGCACCTCAAATCATTATACTTCAAGATTATTAAACACTGACTTTTGATTTTATATATAGGTGCAGGATGTATTGATGAAGCCGATCCGATAATAGCTTTATTTCTGTAGGTACCCCCTACAGAAATAAAGCTATTATCATATCGGTTTCACCAATATATCCTGCACCTATATATAAAATTTAGAATTTATAACTATGTATATTTGTATATTATGTATAATATATTAATTAATAAGTAATTCAAGTATTTAATTTCTCTCCGGCATCCACCAACTAGCTGTAACAATTATATTAGTTTAGCACTCATCATATAATTGCAATGTATGAGAATTTTCACACTAATAAGTTGTACAGTAAATATCTATTATTTACTATGCTACTAATTAGTTTATGAACGCGGTTCCGCTTGCATGGTTAAGCCGGAGCCTTCCCTCAATTCAAACCGGATTTCCTACCACAAGCTCTCATCTGGCCACCTTTATAGTCGTGGACGAGAAATTACACTTAGTGTACTTAAATGATAGATGTGCTCTAGCTTTAAATGAATAACTACAACTCACAAGATAAAAAAGAAAAGTTAATAATAATAGTAATTCTGGGGACATATATTAAATAACGATATATAAACCCAAAGTAAGCATAGCTTGTGCTATATATTTTAGTATAATAATAATGATAATAACTTGAGGCACCTCACACACGGCCGTCTGGTCTCAAAGTAGGCATAGCCTGTGCTATGGTAACCAGACTGACGATAAACCACTACTACTACCGATACTAAATACATAGATACATATTAGATAAATTACACCCAAACAAAGAACAAATGATCGTGCTCATCACACAAATATTTGTTTTGGGTTGGAATCAAATCCACGATCTCTGACTCGGCAGTCAGGATCACTAACCACCAGGGCTACATCACTCGCTATATGTCGCGTTTTAAATACCTACCGGTTAGCGTTCCGCCGGACTAACAAGTGGCCGGTAGGGGCGTCACACGCTGACCGGTATCTATATTAAAACGAAATATCGAAATAACGTAATTTGGTGTAGTGGACGGGTGTATAACCCAAAGAACTAATGATTCATTTTTAAATTACCGACAGGAAAATAAATGTAAGTCATTACTAAATGATTTGTTATGGTATAGGTAATTAGATGTAAACATACATACATAAATAAATGATTTTAGTTATTACTTACTTTATTAATATAATTAACAAATGCTTTAGGTATTTATTTTATATTCACCATTGCCGTGTGCTGGAACAATACTTATCTACTTAATAAATAAATTTCGCTTATTTTATTTTATTTTATTTATTTATGGACAAAAAACAGTTACATGATATATGTTACAATAAAAAAAAGGAAATATACATATGTTTGGTTTGTTCAACATATAACCCACATCATTGTCCACGAGTTAACATTAGATTAAATTAAGCTAAATAGGAGCAAGATGCGGACATTATACATACAAAAAAAAAAAAAAAAAATATATATATATATATATATATATATATATATATATATATATATATATATATATATATATATATAGTTTTTTCGATTATTTTTAGGTTATTCGATGACAATAGTTTTCCAGCAAAGCAATAGCATTGTTTTTAAATTTTAGGTAGGATTCAGCAAATATATCAATGGTAATATGTACTAAAAATAATAAATTGAGCTTAAATAATACATAACGTGTAATAATAAAAATGAATTATATTTGTAGACAACAGTACGAGATTTTATTCTCTGGGCGGCACTTATTTTTGGTCACGCTATGAATGTTCGCTTTTTATAACGTTTATCCATCATTCCAGAGACGCAATCGTATGCGTAATTAATAAGTAATAATAACACACCATAGTTAGATTTTGATACTGCACACATCACCTTCGATAGGCTTTAGAATATTTTATTTACTTATCAAATTAAAAATATTAATTTCAGAGAGAGAAATTAAGCTATTTATTTTTTCATAAAAGTTGACACTCATATTTTTGATTAATAAATAAATAAATTAATTAATTATATTGACACAACATGGTGCGCTACCTATCACTTTCAATTGTACTCAATATTTATACTGTGTCTTGGAGAAATTGTATGGAACATATACAAAAATAAGAAAATAATATGATGTAGATAAAGAAATGCTGCATCAGATGCACCAACCCCGAGTTTCAAAATACGTATATATGTTTGAGAGAGTCGAGTAGTGATGATATTTCAAGTGAATCATCCGTCTGATAATAAAAATATTAAAAATTACTTGTGACAACCAAAGAGTTTGGTTGTCACAAGCAATGACTATAAAAATTATTCTGTTGCCTCTGGTAACCAGTACGTCGTAAGTTTGTTTACTAAATTTTATGGGGCTAATGTGTAAATTTTATTTTTTTTAATGCTTTTATTTGATAAAGTAAAGTCTGCGAATAAATAACTAGCCGCGAATTACAAATTCAATTAAATTATGGTACAAAGATGTGAGCGGTGAATTGAAGTAAACGGTGGACATATCAGAAACCTAAAAATAATAATTAGATTGTTAAAGTGGTTTTCTTAACTAAACATTAAATTAAAATCAAAATAAACTATCTAGTGATTTTTTAAAATAGGTAAAGTACTACTACGACATATTTTTGCGAGAAATAATATTTCTCGCAAAAATATGTCGTATAGTCGTCGACATATTTTTGCGAATTTGCCTTGACTACAGGGAATGAATGGCGTAAATTGTGTTGTAATTCACTCACATTCTAATTTTATATTATTAATTTTGTTCCAAATATGCAATTTAGATTTTTGTGCTAAAAGTTTTTTTACTTATGTTAACCGATGTACAGTGAACAGCATAATCCAGTTAAATTATATGCTTTTCGTTGTATATCATGCCTATATTTTATAGACTGGTAATTCGACGATCAAAGATAGGAAGAATTTTATATTTTATCGTTATAAGTAATGTGGGAAGAAGAACAGCAAAGTGGTTAGACGTCAAGAAATATCTTTAAGTTATTTACAATAAATAACGTTTTTGTTATTTGTGTGACTGACTTCAAAAAAGCAATTCTCCTAAAACTAGCGGTATTTGTTTAAAATAACTGCACATGATCACACTCGGTCTAATTATGTACATCGAAGTATCTCACACCCGTTGCAAAACATTTGTCTTAAAACCAAGGGCATTTTACGAAATTTAGGTTAATGAGTATAATATTCTTAGATGTGGGATCAATAAATACATTTTTTTAGTAGTTCAGTAAGCTTTTCATCAGTTTGCATTTTTGACATGCATACATTCTAATCCAAATACCAAATTATCAGATATAGTTTATGAAGATGTTCATTACTCAACTACACCCTAATCAATATTTGGTATAAAAAGTCCCAGGGTGCATATGTTAACATCCTAGTTAAAGTTACTAGGTACTCCTTGCCTTAACTAAACGATGCTCATAAATATTCTAAATTAATGACTGGAAAGTATGAATAAAATAAATAATTTATTACTTCTTCGAAAAAACTAACCACAAAATAAACATTGGAATGGCACCAAACAGGTAGAGAATACTTTGCGACAAACAAATGTTGTCAAGCAAAATTCTAACCGGGACATATTCTATGAAATATTTACCTATCCTTGACACCCAACTGTGAACATGAAAAAGGGTCGTCTTTTGTAATAATAGGGAACATGCATGTATTTTTTTTTATCTTTTATTGATTTCTTCCATCATTCTACCCAACTAAAAAATTCAAATTAATTTTTAAAATAACATTGGAAACATCGATAAAATTTGATCTGTTTAAACGCCGCCATATTTCGCAGGCCTTGGATGACATCACGTTCCATGCTCAGTGTTTGTTTCATAAACTTACTTGAAGTGTTACAGTAATTTTATACCGATTTTCAGTTCTAATTAATATTTATTGTAATTAATAGACGATGGATAAAGTTAAAAAACCATTTTATAGGCATTGCCTTGTCCCTAAGTGTAAAACACTATAAGAAGTACACCCAATACAGTATTTTTCCTGTACAAAATAATAATGTATAATACGAAAACAGGATTAATGAGAAGAGATGAAGTATCTGCAATATCGTGTTTATATTGTTGTGAAAATCAGTTTAATGTAAGCATATTACAATTTAATTGTTAGTATAATGTGAATTAGTCAGCAGTAATTTATGTTTGTTTTAAATATCAAGCAGAAGGCAACTTGCTTGTCTATTTAAACTAACTATACATATCTTACCTATCCTTTAGATTATAATATAACAAGTACGAGTATTATAATAATTACCCTGCGACTTTCACTCCTTTAACCTCAGCGGACGTAGAATCTGGATTTGATGCAAAATATATAGTCATCATAAATGCACTATTTTCGGTAGATTGTCCGATTGTGCTTTGACAAAACTACATTCAGTCATTGTCCTAGATGATTTCTAATAGCACTAGAATGCTTAAATTGCACTAGCTAAGAGCAAAAACCACAGGAACACCTATCTTTCTCCGTAACACTACGAATATAGGTGCCGATAAATGACAGAACGTGGAATGTCACGTCATGTTATGTTTCGACCAATAGTGAAGCGTTTTGCAAAGTTGAATTTCGCGCCCTTATTTTGCATATTTTAATTAATATTTTTTGCACTTAAACACGAACTAAATAAGAAAATAATTGTTTAGGCATAATATCTGGACACTAAAGATTCAAGGGAAAATTAATCAAGTAAATTTAAACAACATGCATATTCCCTATTACCTATGAATGGATCAATAGAATAAGTATTCTTCTTTTTAACGGCCGACACTTTCTCAGTATTTTGTAGATTAATAATAAAAAAAAAACTTGAGTCAAGGGACACCCGGATGGAACGAAGTTCCAAGACGAAACGAAAATAACTGGCTTGCTTTCTATGAGAGAGAGAGAGAGAGAGAGAGACAGACAGAGAAACACGCGCACGCCGCACGGCTTACAACTATAGCAAAAAGTGTCGTTACAACTTTTGGTCTTAATTTTTTCCGTCTAGCCCCCTTTCGCAACGCGCGATAAGGAACTTCGTTCCAAAATCCCACTCCCAAGGCTTTTTTTATCACTTTATGATTCTTTACTTTGCACCAGTCACATCCTACTGAAATTATCATAGGTATGTTCACGCTCTAGTCATCGGTAGCCGTAAAGATAAAGAGTATGATACTGATTATTTCAATTCTTATCTGCACTTGACATACTCATATTTTGATGTTTTTAAACTTCGATTTCTTTCGATTATTTGTTATTATCTTTCATTATTTCGTGGAATTGTTTCATGAGATAGTCACCTTTTAATGTTATTGTATACGTGTTGTATGTAATGTGTGTCAGTGCAATGTCATTTTACGTTCAACAATTGTTAAATTTTTATTGACCTCTAATCATAATATTGAATGCCTATGACCATGCCCACACAGGGGGAGATAACACAAATTTGAAATATAGTAAATAAAAACATTACAACTGTTTGTTTTTAAATAAATATTACAATAAGAAAGTATCGCAAAATATCTAAGTAAGTATACATTTTTAAAGGAAGATGCCTTGAAAATAAAAATAAATATAGGAAAATAAACTGTAATGAATAATAATTAACCAGTAAACATTTTGTTACATCTTTTTTGCATATACATATCTGCAAAGTCATACCCCACCCCACCGATAACAAAATTTAAATGTTAGGTACCATTATGTCAGAATCAAAGGTGACCCCGTTTGATAACACCTACAAAAACTGCGATAGCCTATAGAGATATCTGTGAGATAGAGATTGTTGGTTTTTACTGCACTTATTCCTCGGTGTTATCGTTTGAGAGAAGAAAAGTTCCGCATTGTTTTAATTTTAGTGTTAATAGATATGTATGTCATATGTATTTTACTATATGAATGTAGATCTCAATTCCTTTGTATGCGAAGTCCACAACCTTAATCATTTTAATGTTTTTGATTGCATAGGAAGTTAGAACACTCGTCCACCGTTTCAAAGATCTTTATACTTACTAACGTATTACGTTATTAATGCCGCGTTCCTATAATCAAGAAACGATTCGTTTTGCTTACGGACGGTAAAATTTCGTTGAATTTCAATGACAATTTTACCATCCGTAAGCAAAACAAATCGTTTCTTGATTATAGGAACGCGGCATAAGTCGTTCGTTAGCTTATGTCATGAAAACAAAGAGCCACACAAAAAAAAGCTGTTCTGCAGGCAAGTTTGCCACTTGCCAGTTTTTTTTTGGTTTAAATAAATACATATTTGTTTTATTTTCTTTACGTAGACATGCCGTAATGCCACATTGACAACTGTGTACATTTTGATTATTTTTTTTTTCATTTTCAGTTCCAGAATGCTCCATCGGACGTTAATTTATAAAGACGTAATAAAAGTCTCTGTATAGCCGTGTTTTACGTCAAGGGACCCCTATACATTAATTGCTCTAATATTACCTTTATATATAAACCTTTGTTGGACATAATTTGACATGATCAACAAAGAAGAATGTCAATTTCACAAAATTCTCCAGTACTCTACGTTATAACTTATTTTAAGATTATATGTACAAGAATAACAGAGAAGCCTGTGTGCTTTAATTTACGCGTTAAGTGAAAAAAAAATTAGGTGTGCATAATTCCGCGTATTTATACGCAAATAAAACGCTCAGTAAAATGGATTATTTTGATTTATTTTATTTAAGTGAAAACTTCTTTAGGCACGTTGAAAACTTTTGGTACGGAGAAAAGCACTGAACATTCTGTCATCTGACCGTCAAGTTCAGATGACAGAATGATGTGTCAGTTATGTTTTCACTGCGGACGTGCAGTCCTACGAGTGACAGTTTTTTTTTTTAACTGTAACGTGGTCTAATACAAAAAATCCGGTCCCGCAGCAGGCCCGCAGAGGAGAACTCGTGTTTATTTTTTTTTATCTCCAAGAATATAAGTCGCATTCAAAACTTTTTTAGTCTACATTGTATAGTAAAATTAAAAAAAATTGCTTTCAGTTTACAGTTTCGGAGAGCTACGAATTTTTTTCCAACCAATTTTGGTATTCCCCCCCCCCCCCTTCCCAAGTTAAGGATGGAATCAATTAGGATTCATATTAAAAAAATATCGTATTTACTATGGGCATGCTATTAATGTTAAACGGTCTAAAATGTTATGCTGATATTATAAATTTCCATATGAAAATGTTATGCTGAAAAAACTTATTTTTGAAAATCTGCCCCCCAGTCCCCCCTTTCGGGGGAATATTCCCCATTCACGAACTTAACCTTCATTTTTGCCCTGTTGATTTGTCGTCCAAGTTTGACAGCAATCGGTGCATAATTGCGACCTCTATCGTGCCCGTAAAATTGAGGTTCACCTACATTCTACGTACCTAATCCAAAGGTTCTCTGTCAAATAATGCTGCATGATATTTTTCGTACATTTATCTTCTCGACCAATGACCTGTCCTTTGACAGAAAATCTATAAGTACAATGACAATGACAGTTCAAGTAATACCAGTCAATGAAATAGAACAAAGCATTTAAAAATTTAATTAATTATGGCCGAATTTCGACCACTAGGCCATCTCTAGTTTTAATTATATAATCAATAAGGAAGCTAAGCTAAGCTAATCTTCTTGAGCAAAAGTCATTACGTTATCATTATTATCATTATATCAATGCAATTGCGCGCGCGCATTTATTTAGGCCTTTTATACACGTACGTCCCCTCAGTCGCACTGTGATCGCCGTGCGAGACGTACGTTACTCGCGAAATCCCGTTGTTAGAAAAAACGTGGTACGACCGCGTGCCTAACCATGGTGAGTGATCAGTGTTTAACTTCGCGTGCAATTGCAATTAATAGACGTGCTTTATTACTACTCATTTTATCTTTCATATATTTTGCACGGAAATTCTGTGCTGTAAATTTTACTGCGGATACTTTTGAAGATAAATTTGTAAGTAGAATATGGTGAAAGAAATTTTGGATGTTTATTTAGCACCAATACTGGACACTGATATGCCATGTAAGAAAATTTAATACGATTACACAATTTCCTGCTATTTAATATTTCCATACGAACATGAACGTAATTAGGTACATTGTTATCAAACGAAATGTAAAGCATATTATGCTTTACATTTTAATTAAAATTCGCAACATGTGACAATTATCGCGCAATCTACTCTCTTTCTCGTATGATCATTCTTATCATGAAAATCGTTGACATTTTTCGTGCATTTTCAGCTGTGTAACCCTCAAATTTAAATTTCCATGTAAATTTCGTGTTGTCGCTATAATTCATAATAAAAAGTGGGGATTGCAGCAAACATACCTACCGTAGCAAGTAATATACTAAAAATACATGCTCTATTTCGTCCCAAAATTCTATACAATAACTATATATGTAGGTATACTAACAGAATATTCCAAGATATGTAACATCAGGCTACCTAGATCCAAACCAAGCATAACTTGTACTATGGGCCCTAAGAAGTCATGTAAACATATTTATGAACATTAATTAGGTAAAAACACATTTGCAATGAGCAAGAATCAAACTTGCAAACCCTGACTTTACCGTCTTCTCTGACTCTACTCGTAGGTCGTCATCCTCAATCTAGGTAGGATGTAACAACCTATCTATATGTGCCAGTTTGCTGTGTATATGTATAGGTAACAACATCGTATTCAGTCGACTAGGATGTGAACTCTGTCTATTATAGATAGATACACTTTTTATTTTTATGTACCTACACCATTGTTGCTTAATTTTTATAACTTTCAACGATATATTGAAATAGATTAGTTTGATTTTATTTCTAGGTGATCATTTGGTACTTTACCACAGAAAATAAAATAGCCTCCTAGGGATTATTATAGCTACTCATTATTAAGTGTCATCTACTTAAAAAGGCTAAACCAATATTATAATAAACAAAAAAACATTACGTGACATATCAGTTACATAGAAATAATGAAAACGTGACATAACATGTCTCATGTCCCCCTAAAATGTTTCCGAAATTTTTGTAAACTTATATAGGTACCTATAAGATTAGATTATGGTTTCAAATAAATTTTGATTTTGGATAGTTTCGGTTCCGGTTACGGAGATCCATAACATTCCCGTTATATAGCATCGAGATGAAGTTTAAATATACCTCAGTGAAAAGGGGTCGTGGGAGTTTCGGTTTTCGGATTCGGATAAAATAATCAGTTTTAAGTGGTATGTTGTTCCTGCCTCGGGAAAGTACGGTTTTCAAAAAATTTGAGGTTATAAAAATGAAATTATTTTCATAAAACAACAAAATGATAATGAAAATAGACTTTACTATGACTATAATATATTATATACTATTATAACAGTTGTAATGGTTTCCATTGAGGTATGCGATTTAATTATGGAAAAAAGAATTCGTATCCTTTGTCAGGTAAGTGTAAGAACCCATTAAAGCTGTTATAATTTAATGTAAAACATCATACTACCTATATTTCGTAAAGATTATTTTAATAACAATTTTAGGATTAAATTAAAATACTTTTGGTTTTTAAATTAAATAGATATTTTATGACCCCTGAATTTTTCTATTGATTGTACTAATTTTTCTGTTGAGTGTACTATATTTTGTGCTTTTCCAATCAAACCAATTTAAAAGAATTATTGTATGAAAAGGTGGAAGCCGGGACCGCGGTGCCAATCCCGAAAGCCTCACGAAAGCCCCTGAAAAGAGCCTGTGGTATTTTTAAATATTTAAATTTTAATAATGAGTACACATACATATTACATAACAGTTTTTATAATATAAACCTAAGCTTAATTTCATGGACATTTTCTAACTTACTACAGGTAAAATGTTATCTAGCAGTAAAGTATACAAACGGCAGGTATTCATGTGCGAGAATATTTTCAGTGATGCCAATAATTACTACGATTAGCTGCACATTGTTTTCCTTATCTGTTGAATACGAAATTACATAACTATCAGAAAAGAGCTGAAAACATTGTAAGACAATTGAACGTAGTTCCCATGACTAGCCAGTTATTTGTTTAGTACTTTTTATTTCTTATAAAAACTTTTTAACTTTTGAACCGACGAAAGAATAAAAGAAGTGAAAAGCGAAAAATAATAGAAAATATCTTGTTAGCCTAAAGAAACTTCTACACTAATGTAAGTACCTAAATAATTTTAAGCCGGTGCCATACAAACAAACAAACAAAAAATTACAATTGAAAATATAATGGGGTAACTTTAGACCCTCCTTCGTTTTTCCGACGATTAATGCCATATTTGACTTCTCCATATTTCACTTATACTTAATTTACATTTAAATCCAACCTTAGCCTATATTGAAAACGAAGTATTGTTTCTTTTGAAAGTTGTGTACAGTTGTAACTGGACTTCAGGTTTGCTCACTGTTTATTATTAAGGCCATTGATCTGTTTGTCTGTATCTGTACCTATTGAATAAAATAAATAAAATAAAATAAAAGATGCTGATGAGTTTTACATTGTAGGAGTTATATTTACCAATATGAAATATACTATTTTAGATTTCAAATCAAAAATGTTAAACACATTTTTATAGAATACTAGCTGCACCTGGCATGAGTTGCAATGCCATTTGACATTTGGTAGGGCGTCCCCCGAACACCCTACCAAAGTTTCATCACAATCCGATCCGATAAAGGACAAACATACAAACATTAACTTGAACGGGCCATAACCATTTTTCAGAATAGTTTAAAAAATCTAAATTTAGATAGGTAATATAAAAACCAAACATACATCACGTTACCATAGCAGCAGATCACGTGATATTATTATTAATATACCTGTTTAAAATGTAAAAAAACTCATCTCATCTGAAGTATGGTACAAGGGTACCACGCAATGTGTAAAAAGTGTGATTGATACTCAACCTCAATGATTGTCCGATTAGTCATGTGGTGTAAGTTTCGCTTTTTTTTTTGCCTGCGATCGTAAGGTCGAATCTGCGAGTTCGAATATCGGATCCATCAAATTCCTTATCGATTTTTTACGAATTTCTCATTAGGAGCATAGAGCTAAGTTGTCAAATTGTGTCTGTTGACAGCTGAGACTAAAAATAGCCTTCCGAACGAGGTGTCACGGGCTGCTTTTTGCACATATAGAGCTAAACTTAATTGATGTGTCGTTAAAAAGCTGATCACCTTTTCACCCATACGATAACTAATGCTAAACATAAGCCCTAAAGAGTAACGATCTAAGCTCATTTGGTTGGCTTTTGCCCGCAGCTTGGCTTACGTAAAGTTACAAGATGTTACAAGTTAAAGATAAAAGTTACACCATGTTCTTTTCTGTGGTTTTTTTAATTTGAGTCGTTAAGGTGTGAAACCGTAACAAACAAACCAAATTGGCATTTTTAATATTAGATAGGCAAAATTTTGTTTTTATCATTTTGGGGACTTTCTTCCAAGGGTATACCCGAGCCTCTTGCAATAGACTAATTTATGACGGAACACCGTGTGGTTTTAGTCGGTTCGATTCCGACATACCACTTCACGGGCAGCCCCGCTGGGGTGATGACCTGAGGGGGTCCACACGTTAAAAAAAAATGCAAACTTTTTATCAAAATTAGCATTTGAATTTACACCTGTGATCCTTAAATTCTACTCGGTAGAGTAAAATCGATATGGAATCCTTTTAAAACAAAAAAAAAACATTTTCGACAAAATCTAAAGGTAGATTAAAAACAAGTGTGTTATCTAAAGTTTATAAAGCCTATCAATAACTTTACAGCTGCACGTGTCCCTCGCCTGTTCTCGTCACTGTAAAAAAGTGTTTAGTTTGTTTTACAGAAATCATATGCACAGACTAATGAATAGGAGTAGGGCCTATGGGATTATTTTTTATGGTACAGGCGGCAAACGAGCAAACGGGTCACCTGATGGTAAGTAAATTACTACTCACTACGTACTACGTACGGTTCCCGATCAAAATTTCCACGCGAACGAAGTCGCGGACAATAGCTAGATTTCTTTAAAAACTAGGTTTCACTTTAAATTAATAACTTCATTTGAATCTTTTGTAAAAAGACATTTAGCTAGAGATTATATCGAGATATGATGTGCTGCATCTCTCTTTTAACTGATTAAAAGAATATATAAAAGCAACTGTCTGCAGAATATAATGCAGTTAATACATACATATATGAACATTTATTTTAATATCCTCAATAATATTGTACAGGTACCTAATTATTTATTTCTAAATGTATAAATACAACTGAAATGCGTCCTAATGTCTTGGATGGTCTTAACATTTAAATTAGAGACTCACTCCGTAAAATAATTTAAATAATTAGCAACGGACGACGCGACGCAGTCGGCACACAGCAACCCTGAGCATTGGCCAGACAAGTCGAGCCGCGTACTTGCAACTTCATTCCTAAAGTGCAGAGTAAGTCTGGCCGAACGCGCAATACAATATGTGCCTAATCAGTATACCTGCTACACTGAATGCACACATTTTTCCTATTTAGTAAGTCTCTGCATGGCGACGATCTGGAGCGTGTATAATTTTGATACTATATCGCTTAGTACGATTAGTAAGTTATGTCAAGCGATTTTTAGAGTGACATATACTTACATCGTACCTATTGTCTTATCTGTGCCTAAATTATAGCATAAATAAGATAATAATAGTTAACACCCTCGCACTTGAAGGACAAGAGAAACACCCGATAAGTACCTCTTTTAACCTTATCACTCATAACTTTACGTAATATATCTTTTGTGAAACAGTACCTGACTAAATTTGTAGAGGAGGTCATATATTGTAGACTTTATTACGCAAACATCTAAAAAAATTTATTTTTTGCAACTAAACAATTACACTAGGTGTAGTTGTTTATATTTACTTGTAATATGATGGGGTTAAATTGTATGACTAGATATTTTATGATTTACTCGTGTATTATAGTGGAGTTGTAGTATTAGCATTTTAATTAGTTACGTGAATATGTACCCAAACGGAGTTTATTTTGCAATAATTAAGGAATATAAATAGAATTAGTAAGAAACTAACTCCTTTTTCTTTCCTTCTCATCAATATAAATTAATATGAACTCTAAGCAAAATATAACTCCTATATAACTCCATTGGAAGTAAACGTTATATAGGTACACCTGGATATACCTACCTGAAAGTTATTGAACAACCTAAAACTGCATCTCCATTAAAATAAAATAAGTTTTTTTTTCTTCTAAAAATAACTTTTATTCTCAGAATCATATTTTATGAATATGATGATAAAAAATTTTGATTGTGTAAAAGGCGAACGGCTTATAAGAGAGTTTGTATTACACGAAATAAAGAAGTCATATACGATAACAATATACTTAACATTATGCTATGAAACTGCTAACAATGCTAAGTTGTAGTCAAACTTCTCTAAATCAGCAAGTAAGCGGTTGTTGCAGATACTCCAACATGGCCAAAACTGAATTTAAATGATGTCTCTGCTTAAATATGGCTGGTACATACGGTATTTCATTCAATTATATGACGTATACAATGCAACATTGCCTGATTGTACAAAAATCTTAATAAGATAAATCGCTTGTTTTCGAGAATATCGACATAATTCAAAATTCAGTCGAATTGAACTAAGTATGCCAAACGATCGATATTTTATGGTGAACAAAGATGCAAAGCCGATTTCGTGCTAACGTTCGTAAGAAAGCGACAAGTTAATTACTTATTTAGAACAAAATACTCTAGAGGAAATCACAAAACATTGCCATTCCCTAATTCAATAATTTTTAGTTATGTCGCTATTGTCGCAAACGAGCGAAATTCACTCCTTTAGAAATTAGATTAACTGTTAATGTATGCCTTACTTTTTAATGTAAATCTAGGACTAAAAACTGAAAAGATTTTTTTTCTTGTTTGTTTTTGTTTGTAACGCCAAATCTAATCTTTTACCCGTTCGATTTGTCAAATGATGTTTTTTGCCAGATAGCCTGTTTTTTGCCAGAGGAAGATTCGAAACGGTAGGTTCGACCCGTATGAGCGGAGCATAGACGATAAACGCAAGTGAAACTGCAGGAATTGCCAGTGCGTGAAGAATTCGCCACAAACTGCAGCGTAATTCGAATTCCGAATGTCACTGTTTTCTTAACAAGTGATTACTAGTCTCATACTTGTCTTTAAAGTCTTTAACAAAAAAAAAATGCAAATTTTATCGTAGAGTAGGTAGAATTATCATTTCATGAGACAACGTCGCTTCCACTTAGTTTAGACAATAAATTCGTCTTCAAAAAAGAGATTGAGGGTTAGGAAGTACTTCTTAGGATCTTCTAATTTATAAAATTGTCTTAAGTACCTTTTTATCCCGAAAATGTACATTTCCCGATCAAAATATCCACGCAAACGAAGTCGCGGGTAACAGCTTTCTTTAATAATAACAATAAAACATATTTATTTCTCACCACAATATAAACATGATATAATTTACATCTAGGTTACACATAATTTAATAACTTAGATATTGTGGGGAGACTGGTACCTAAGCTAAGCTCAAGGCTTGTATTTCAGGATACCAGGTCTCCACCCCTTATACATTACATTTTGTTATGTACTTTATAGCGAAAGGCTGCAGTAAGAATAACATTATGTGTGTGTGTTTGTATGTTTGTGTATGTGTATGTGTGTGTGTGTGTGTGTGTGTGTGTGTGTGTGTGTGAATGTTTGCAATATGTCACGCTATGTTAAAGTGGATTAATTAGTAAACAAAAAAAAACAAAAACAAGCCGAAAATAAGCTTAAGTCATTTACAAGTTACAAAAGTTTCTAAATTTCTTTAACATTTATTTTGTATTTAAGTGGTGTATACTGCTTAAATTTAGGTAAAAGATATTCTCAATAACTACGTGATATTTTGGGATAGGAACAAATCAATATAAAATATGTAAAATTAAAAAACGAATAGCATGGCTCTCGAAACGCCATTGAATGACATCGACTGACTTTACTAAAGATTTGCTGAACAATCCATTTGCATCAGTATTCTAGTGCGCAACTTTTAAATCGAAGAAATAAAGGTTACAAAGTTTGAAAAAAAAAAACAGTTCATAACAGTCGAAAAAAAAAAATGTCCTGAAATATGCAAATAGTGGAATTTTATCTGAAAAATATTTTGTTAACCTCAATAACATCCACGTATTTTGTTTACAACAGTCCATTCCCAACCAAAACAAATAAAATTTTTTTTGCATATTCTGACTCATGTATAAAGCTATGGCACCAGGCGTAATATAGCATATATTCTGCTCTTTAATAATTAATAAATCCAGAAAAAAGCAACAAGTTGAATAGGCAACTTATTGTAACTATCGCTTGATAACAAAAAGATAACAAAAGGTGTCTCAACAAATTCTTAGTAACTATACGAGTACAACCAATACCACTTCTAGTCATATTCATGTCATTAAACACAATATTAACCGTCGCTTTTATCTCGAACAAAAGGATTTTGCTCAAGTTAAGTTTACAGTTTACATATTATGTATATCATTATATTAATACGTGAAGAGAATAATTTGTACCATTGTTTAAGAAAATTTTGCGAACGTAGTAACGTGAATTTTGGAATATCTGCAGTTTATATGTCAAAGAAGTGCAGAAGTTTTAAAGAATATTTCTTACAACTTTAAAAATTACGTGAAAACGGCTTCATGAAATTACATGCGTCCAGCATATGCGTTGACCTGTCATGGTAAGTAAGTCTATACTATACAATGACAGCTCAAATTATACAAGCCAATGAAAAAACCATGGTCGAAATTTACCACCATGCGATCTTTAGTATGTATAAATTAATCATTTATTTGTTTATTGGTTCGCTTCCAACCGTTACAGTTTTTCTTAGAATCAATTAGCTTTGGAAACAGTCCCTTTTCTGGATGAAAGTTATCCTAAGTCCTGTGTCCCTAATAACCATGTGATCGGTTGAGTAAAGAAACAAACAAACTCACTAGATCATTTATAATTTTAGTAAGCGCACATGCTCTTTGACATATTAAAATGTGTACAATATCAACTGGCAAACATAGCTAAAACATACGGACTTAATATATCGCACTGGTATTACGAGACTGTATCAACTCAAATTAGGGCAAATTTGAGATATTTCATTTTTCATACGTAAATATCAATTCCTTACTCGTCAATAAATATAAAATAATAATAATACATTGTAATAAGCCAAAATATTCAACAAAACAACTAAAAATAATTACTACTAAAGATATTAGAGTATTAACTCAAAAATTGGAAATAACTTGATAACCTGTAATCATTTAAATAATTCATTAATACAGAAATCCCTTCATTTTATCAATAATCTATATACAGTGTTCACTTTTTAAAATCTTTAACAGGAAGCGACTAATCAGTTTTCTGTCGTTTCTGAAAAAAGCTACATTTTGAGTTGATACACTCTTGTAATAGCAGTGCGATATGCGAAATTTATTGATGCCCCTACCATTATACCCCTCTACACTACTCGCGAAGTTGCTTCGACGAAGTACTTGTCGAAACTGACCGAAGTCTCGAAGTACGTCACTTAATCACTACACTAGTACTATTATGTATTCTGTGTCACTACACACTCGTGCAACGTGGGAAACTCAGTCGTCGCCCGGCGCGTTGCAACTTCGGGACACTTCGAGTCCTTTAACCCGGCAAAAACCGACAACGCTCGGAATTCGTCCGAGGCGAGGCGAGGTTGCACGAAGCGAAGCAAAGTGCCTGTCTACACTCTCGAAGCCCCTCTACACTACTCGTGAAGTTGCTCAAAGTTATGCGAATACGAGAGTAGTGTAGAGGGGCTATCGTATTCGCATAACTTCGAGCAACTTCGCGAGTAGTGTAGAGCGGCTATCGTATTCGCATAACTTCGAGCAACTTCGCGAGTAGTGTAGAGCGGCTATCGTATTCGCATAACTTCGAGCAACTTCGCGAGTAGTGTAGAGCGGCTATCGTATTCGCATAACTTCGAGCAACTTCGCGAGTAGTGTAGAGCGGCTATCGTATTCGCATAACTTCGAGCAACTTCGCGAGTAGTGTAGAGCGGCTATCGTATTCGCATAACTTCGAGCAACTTCGCGAGTAGTGTAGAGCGGCTATCGTATTCGCATAACTTCGAGCAACTTCGCGAGTAGTGTAGAGCGGCTATCGTATTCGCATAACTTCGAGCAACTTCGCGAGTAGTGTAAGAGTTAACTGCCCGACTATGAAAGAACTCTCCAAAAAAGTTCTAAGCAATTCCTCAGAAGTATTAAAATTCGTAAAAAGTATTAAACAAATTAAATCTATTGGGGCAACGTGTAGTGGACAAGGATTGAATTTAGTTCTGCTAATTTGCAAATATCTGTTAAGCAGTATGTTGCTTCAGTTCAGAGGGACCCATTTGACAAGTTTATCAATAGGTATAATATAAATTATCTAATCAATATAATTTATATTAGCCTACTGATATTCGAGGGTTTGCCGCTAATCGGTAAAACAAAGATATAACTATGTTTATTGCCACAATATATGGACACAAAATTTAGTTAAGATGATTGATAGCATGTAAGAATGCAACTGAATAAATAAATGTTATACAAAAATTATATACTTATAGCGAAGACCAACTTTAAAGGTCAGATGCCGAAGTAATGAGCGTTAGTTTTCATTTAAATAGATTTTATCAATTTCATTTGACTACTACTACTATTAATTACCCTAGCTCAGCCGCATTTTAAGTCGGAATCGCTTCGAGTATCCCATTCGGATCGCATTTTTATAATTTTCCTTCAAGCTGTCGTGAAGTTCATTTAGTCAAAATTTTCCGGCCTAAGGTCATTGACCGAATGACGCGCTGTTAATTAATAGTCCTAACTCACATAATAGTACTAACCTAGTAATAGTGACGCATTGTTTCTACGTGTTTGGTTGTAAATATAGCAATGTTGTAGAGAAAACAAAGTCCAAAAAAAATTTTCATTTACCTACAATGTTATTTTGCTCGTGGTTAGTAAAATTCACTTTAGCGTTTCCGACTTTATCTCGTTTTTTCAACAGTGCATCTGCCTTTTATTCCAGTCATTGACTAATCCGTTTTTTTCCTAAATCCCGCTGTACACCTTAATTCTTTCTACTATCCTTTCTTTGAAGTGCGTTACTAAAATTATAATTAAGTAAGTACTTACTATTTTGGTTAGGCTATTTCGAATGCATTGCCACTTGATATCATATTTTACTTTTGACTTGAAATGGGTAAAAGATAAATAAATTAATTTAAAAAAAAAATCGTGGGAGAGCCATGCTTCGGCACGTATGGGCCGGCTCGATTCCGCTCGATACCACGGCCTCACAGAAAACCGGCAGTGAAGCAATGCTTGTATTGCTTTTCGCCGCGTGAGTGAGGGGACCGGAGGCCCTAACCCTTCCCTCTCCCCTATTCCCGCCCTTCCCCTCTCCCCCTCTCCACCCCTCTAATCCCCCTCTCCCCTCTTCCCGCTCTTCCCCCCTCTCTCCATCTTCCCCTACTCCCACCTTAAAGGGCGGCAACGCACTTGTGACTCTTGAGTTACAGGTGTAAATGGGCGGCGGTAGTCATTTACGCTTTAAGACCTTTCGGGTAAACCCCCAGTAAAGGTATATAGACTAAAATGTTAAATAACATTTTAGAAAAAAATTGAGAAACCCCTAAAGAAAAACTTTAAGGAAATTAAATACATTGCAACTTGCTTTATATACCTTCTTGTTATAAGGCGAATAACAGGTAAAATTATGATTAAAATATGGAAATACCGAATCGTTTCTCATCATGTTCTTCCATCTAGTCGGCAAAATAAAAATATTATTTTCCTCCAGTAACAGCTATAACACTGCGTAACCATTAGCGTCGTAGCCCACTTTGAGGTCTTGTTGCAAAAACTCACTCTGTAGAAAACACGTGCGCGTCTGATGTCATACACTGTAAGAGTATTTATGACAGCCTTAACGCGCCGTGATAACTATCGCTTGATTGGTTTTGGTGATTGAGCATATATTTGGATTATTCATTAATCTGTGCCTAGGCCAATGTTATTATTATACTAAGTCATAATCATAATGTTAGCTACAAAAGTGTGATATTTTTTTTCGGTTGTGCTAAAATATTGATATTGCTCAAGAGAAAACTCTCTCTTACAATGATTGTCTGGAAACACAACAATGAACAATCGCAATAATGAACGTAATGTTCATTAGTAAAATTAATGCAAAAATAAGAGTCTAAATAAATGCTGTATGGACCCAGTATAGACAATATTATATGTCACTATTTCGAGATATGAGAATCCATTACACATGTATAACACAAAGCACGTAAAGGCGCTATATATCGTCCAGGCCATTTAAATTAATTTACGGTAAAGGTTTTGTTTTCCTTAATCAAACCATTCATATAAAAATGTCTTATTCCCTACGATAAACGTATTTTTCGTGTTTTAGGTAGATTTTTCGAAGAAAAGTCTACCTATTGGTTTTGTACCAGTTGTCCAGTTTTCCAAAAATTTCTTCACAGGAGGTCTAGTTATGATCCCAAATACGCAAAACAACTGCCAGTTAAAAAGTATATATATATACCTCAATTTTACCGGCACGATAGAGGTCGCAATTATGCACCGATTGCTTTCAAACTTGGACGACAAATCAACAGGGCAAAAATGAAGGTTAAGTTCGTGAATGGCAAATATTCCCCCCAAAGGGGGAAACTGTAGGGCCTATTTTCAAAAATCTGTTTTTTCAGCATAACTTTTTCCTATGGAATTTTTTTAGACCGTTTAACATTAATAGCATGCCCATAGTAAATACGAACATTTTTTAATATGAACCCTAACTGGGGGAGGCCCAAGTTAAGGAAGGAATCATTTAGGGGGGGGGGGAGAACCAAAATTTGTTGGAAACAAAATTTACTAATTATTAATTTAGTAAACCTTTTTACAATCGGTAATACATTCAATTGCTAATAAATATTTAAATCGATCTCTTCACGATTCCGGCAACATGACACGATGCAGTCGTAAGCCGAATAATGCTGTTCACAGAGCGAGGAACACTACTCAGTAAAGTAACATACATAGACTCGAAGATATTTACTACACAACTGCCCGCATCAATCTATATTCGCAGAATTTTCTTGAATGTTATGTAAATGTATTTTATATGTACCTATTGAAACGTATGGCATTGTTGATCGTTATTATTTGGGACTTAGTCACGCGAAGAATCCGGTGTAAATACAGAATTCGAGCCTCAATGTTCTCGTAAGCGATCATTTTTCGTTACTTATCACAGTATCTGACACCTGACATTGACACCTCATTGATTCGTTGTCATTGTTCATGTCAAGGTCCCAACTTCGTCAAGGGAGTTTTTTTGCTCTAGGACAGACTCCAGTTAACATAATTATGAACAATCATTTTAGTAATAATGAGCCGTGTACATATATTTTTCTGAAAATAAAGGATTTGTCGACCAAGTTAGAAAAATCATACCACTTTGTTACCTATCAAAATATTTTTATTGAGTAACTTTAGTCACTCATTACAACAAAAAAAATACAAAACGTGTTTCAAGAACGTAAATCTTTCGCCAGTCTTAGCCAGGTTACTTAAAAATAATTAATAATTGAACACTTCCAGAGAATTAGGAAATTCGTAGTATTCGCGTTTTCCTGTAAAAAGCTTTTTTGGTGCAGGAACTACTTCAAGAATGCTATCCTAATGCTCACAACTAATGTCTGTTTCGACAGCTTTAAATAGTTTGCCAGTATCATTTGTACCTTTGTAAAAGATGACTTTTACGTATCCATCTTCATCAACGTCACTCAATCCAGAAGCAAAGTATAAATTCGTTTTCTACCTTGTATCTTCAATAACACGTTAATAAGTTCCGGGAATGATTTTACTGGAATGCAGATTTTCTTTCTGAAGTAGTTCGTCGCTTTTTTTTCAAGTACTGGGCAAATTGTGCTCGTTAATGTTGAAAACATCTTTAAACGCAGAAAGCGGTATACCGTCACTGCTGTCGGAGTCTGAGGAGAAAATGTGATGGAATAGAGATTGACATGGTTTATTTATTTTCCTTGTTTTGGCGATGTTCACGTTCCGTCAAGTCTTTGACAACGCGATTTGTTCTGTGGTACCTTTCCAAAGCTTTTTTTTTTGCTTGCTCTTCTCTATCTTGGTCTAATTTTCGTTTGTCTCGGTACCGACGTTGTTTTTCGGTTAGAGTTAGCGGCATGATGTTCTGTAAAAGATAAAAACATTGCATTATTATACTAATTTTACCTTACTGAAGGTTATTACTTATAACCTTCAGTAAGATATATATATAATAAACATGAAATTGATAAACTATAAAAACATAGGTCGATGACGAACAAATCAAGTTACATAAGATTGGAATAAATCAGCGAGGGTATATGTACACCTGTGTTACCATCTTTACAACTGCGTTACCACATGAGTAACGAAGTTGCCAAACAAACACAGTTGTAAAATAACATGATGTTACCTGATATTTACAAAATTACCTTGGAACTTGCATACCTTACAATAGAACCCAATTGTGTAACATAAATGCCATGTCTCAATACTTAAAACGTACAGTAAAAATTTAAAAACTTCCCTTTTTGCTGAGTAACAAAGTGTACACCAAATAAACATACGCGACTCGATTCACAACATGGCGGCGAGTGAGTGGCGTCGCGCGGTTTGCAGCGATTCTCCCTCGCCCCGTAGTTGTCATTCACAACCCAACGAATAGAATAAATTACCAGCGGTACATCGACATTTAACAGTTTAATGAAAAAAACCAGTAACATATTGGTACCGTATTGATATTGTTCATTAGGGACAATTTTTTTTTTTTTTGAAAAAAAACTAAACAGTTTAAAAATATATAAAGAAAACATATAAAACGCGAGCATATTTAATAAACATTTTAGATTTTTTTTACATAGGGCTGCATTGCAAGAAAAGTACTTTTTTAGTTATGTTTGTCTGCGCATTAGGTCGGGGACATGTTGCGTTACTATGAAAACCAACTATGTTACCATGAAGCTCCACTTTGTGACCATATATATCTTAAAATATACAAAAGGTTCAAATTTCAATCTTAATAGAAGTTGATGAAATAATGCGGCATTTCACATATTGCGTACGTTTTTATTTTATTTTATTAAGACAGTAGCAGTTTCAGATTTTCTTTACAAAAACCTGCAGTAAAAAGTAGAATGCCCCATATTTGTTTTTTTATTGGTTAGGGTCTACTTCGAAGTTGGTCCCATTTAAATCTCAAATAAAAATTTTAACCCTAAGGGTAGAAAAATAAGGGACGAATGATTGTTTATCCATTGACTTTACACCTGTGAACTGATTTTGTTAAAATTTAGCACACATATGTAGTTCTAAAGCCACTAAAACATGATGGAGATCTGTAGTTGAGTGTTTTAGCCACAAAAAATTAAAAAAATAATAACTTTTTAACAAAAATTAAACCGACGAAAAAAGAAAGGAACTGAAAAGTCAAAAATAAACTTGTTAGCGTAACTAAACTCACTACACGAATATAAATCATTTTGATAAAAAAATATACGTGCCAAACTGTTGCTAAAAGTGTTTACAGGTCAGTCAACGGTAGCACTAGACCAGGGGTCTACTTGTTTGCTTAACTGCGTAAAAAAACATATTTACACATAGTTACGGTTAAAAAGTCGCCTCTATATGATTATTTGATATCCAATCGAAAACACACACAAAGAAAAGAAACGATATAATTCAATATAGGTACATCAATCAAATAAATGTTTAGAAAACATACCATCACTTCGTAAAGTAGCAGCTTACAAAGTTATTACACAAAACTCGAAGCGTATCATCCTACGTAAAGGTAAACAATGGGAGAAACCACCCACCCCCACAACCCTTCCTCGCAACGTCGACTCCTAGTTACCACCGGCACTGCCGTTGCCCGCCGTTGCCTAGCAACCAGTTAAAGGATGTCAAAGCCACTCCTCAGTAAGGTCTCGGACGTATATTTAGGTAAAATTAGTTTAACTCTCAGTAATCTCTCAACGCAATTCAGATTTCTAATTAAATAAATAATTTATTATTCATCGACTCCCTTGTTAAGGTTATACTTGTAGCTTAATTTCTAGGGTTTCATATCTCAAAAATAAAATTGAACCCTACAGAATCACTTCAGTCTCAGTTTGTTGTCGGTTAAACTTTTTTTCTCAAGAACTCGCAAAGTTCAATATTAATATCAAGCTCAAGCTGTAACAACTCATTTTTAGAGCATACTAGCAGCGTCTCGCGGTTTCACCCGCATAAGTCCCGATCCCGTGGGAATATCGAGATAAAAAGTAGCCTATGCGTTCATCCTGGTCTCCAGCTATCTACATGCCAAGTTTCATCGCAATCGGTTAAGTGGTTTTTGCGTGAAAGATAACAAACATCCGTTTTGTACGTGGGAGAGCCATGCTTCGGCACGTATGGGCCGGCTCGACTCCGCTCGATACCACGGCCTTACAGAATACCGGTAGTGAAGCAATGATTGCATTGCATTTCGCCGCGTGAGTGACGTTACCTGAGGCCCTAACCCTTGCCTCTCCTCTATTCCCGTCCTTCCTCTCTCCCTCCTCTGCTCTCTTGCCACTCTCCCCCCCCCCTCCCCCTCTTCTCCTACTCCCACCTTAAAGGGCGGCAACGCACTTGTGACTCTTGAGTTACAGGTGCCCGGGCGGCGGCGGTATTCATTTACCATCAGGTGACCCGTCTGCTCGTTTGCACCGCCGCCCATAAGCACATGCAATTCAAGAGTCACAAGTGCGTTGCCGGCCTTTAAGGTGGGAGTAGGGGAAGGGGGGAATAGGGGGCAAGGAGGGCAGAGAGGAAAGGGTTAGGGCCTCCGGTAACCTCACTCACTCGGCGAAAAGCGATACAACCATTGCTTCACTGCTGGTTTTCTGTGAGGCCTCCGGTCGAGCAGGCCCATACGTGCCGAAGCATGGCTCTCCCACGATTATGTATATGTATAACAAAGATTCACCCGGTTTAGTATAAGCCTTTCTTAATATAGTTTTAACTATAGTTTTAACATTATAAAGTTTTTACCCTTAACAAAATATTGCAATATGTTGTATTTATGTATTTTTATGTTTATTTTAACACTGTCACAATATTTACTAAAGTACGATTTCTTAAAAAAAAAATTTCTCCTTCAACTCTCTTATACCAAAAAACTACCCATTATTTCTTTTATTTCCTTTCGTCTTTGTTCATCCAAAGGTTGCCTGTAAGAAATTGCTTTTAGCGATAAGACCGCCCATTATACACACTGCTTCTGCGAATTCCTTTCAATTTATTTGTAGTTGGTGTACAATAAAGCTTATTTCTATTCTATTATATATGACTGAAATTAGCTCCTAATCAATTTACAATTACTTTTTTCATATTAAACGGATTCTCGATTCGTGAGTTCGATTTCCACTTAGAACAAAGGGTGTAATTTATCTATAATATGTATGTATTTATAATTATATAAGTATGTTTATCAGCAGCTTGGTTACCATAGTACAGGCTCTGCCTAGACCAGACGGTCGTGTGTGAGATGTGTTAAGTTATTATTATTATCATACTGAAAGTTTATTGCTTTTAAAGGGTATAACATGTCTAATAGGAAGACTGTGTATGTCTAAACATCGCCGAATCGGGTTGGCAAAGCACAGACATAGCACACAACAGATGTTTGAACAACTAATATGCGCGTTAAAAATCATAATAAATACCTACCTAATCTAAACTAATATAATAAAGAGGAAACATTTGTGTGTGTGTTTGTAATGTTTTCACACAAAAACTACTTCCCCGGCCGATTGCGAAACTTGGTATGTAGATAGCTGGAGACCTGGATTAACGCATAGGCTACTTTTTATCCCGACATTCATACGGGAGCGGGACTTACGCGGGCGAAACCGTTAATTAATATAAACATTTACTACACTTTTAACTAGTATGGCTAAGGTCTGGAATGAGCTGTCTGCGTCTATTTTTCCAGACAATTATAATCCTGGAACCTTCAAGAGTAGAATGAGTAGGTTTCTTTTGGATAGGTGTGTACCATTTTTGTCTTCATCACCACTTTCCATCAGATGATCCTTTACTGAAAAAAAAACTTTGCAATAAGATTATATTATGTGTCAATTTGAATCGAGATATTATAAGTATGTTATAACAATAATTACGTATATACTATGCCAATTATTTAATGAACATAACCTAAGAATGAACGTCATCCTTCCATAAGATATGTTGGATAGAAAAAATATGGCCTTGGAGATACAATAGCCTGAGGCATGTTTTATCACAGACTAAAAAAATAATTGGATAAAAAACTGTTATTCTCCACTAATACCATCACAAATGAATCACTGTGTGATTTTTTCATCAATCAATCAATGACTTAATCAAAATCTAAATTGATCGAATCTTAACTTCAGATTATTCAACTAAATATGTTTTAAAACCCTCCTACAGAATTGATTTCGTGATAGGATATTTTTTTAACCGTTTCTTATGTTAAATCTTTGTTATCGAAACACAATAAATTTTAGATGCTTCTAGATAACCCATTGTTAAGCCATCGCATGAGAGTTTGCTAATTAGCTGTGACAGATACCTACAATACACTATCATTATAACATCAGAAACTAAAAACACTAGGAAAAATGTTGATCTATTAAAGATCATACTGAACTTTAGCATGGTCATTTAGAAGACAAATCATTGACAAGTTCTGAAGCAAGAAATAACTGTTTCTTTGGAACAGTCTTTATTTCAACGAAGTAAGCCACAACATATTTTTTGATTAACACCCAATGCGTGAAGTAAACTATCATCCTTCATAACGTACAAATTTTCTTCCAAAATGACAGAGTATAGTCACAAAACTGCTAAGAAATGTAAGGTTTAAATATATTGTAAGAGGAATCTATTTATGCATAACCTAGCGAATATGTAGTATGTTGACATACACACACATACTGTGTCTACATGTAATATGTTTGTAGACAGTATAGTAAACCCAGAGGGTATGTTAGTACAGAATCCGTCAATAGTAAACATCTTGCTAGATATTGATATTTCCGAATACAGACAGTTGGTACAACGCTAACTTCCTAGATCCTCCGGCTTCATCACGCTACATAACAAGCTGAAATCGTCTGAACAATATAGGAACGAATGTTGTAATCATTTTACTGTTATGTTTGAATGTTCATTCATTTGATTTGAAGTAAATAAGGTCTCGCTAATCGCATTAACATTTATCCTCTTCGATGACTTATTAAAAAAATTATAAATTTTAATATGTGAACTCTGAGAGGGAAGATTAATGTGAATTATTACCTACTGTACTGTACTGTAATGTTTGCTTTGTTCGTAAATCTGTTACTTGTCGTGTAAGTGTTTAAGGACATGACAATTGCCCAGGACGTGATATTTATAATTTTTTTTGTGGTGAACTTGCAAGCACTATAGCCCTCACTCTTTCCTCATTTAAAAATAACTCTTTTAGTTGGGAAAAGCGTAACGTGTAAAACGATTTTTAGCTTTAGCAGCCAGCAATAGCAGAGTAACAAATGTGGAATCTTTCCATTTTCCCGTTAGATCTATTTTACCAGGAATATCCCTGCAACGTTAATCTACCGGGTAATAGCATTTGTGATTTCTGAATTAAGTTATATTCTTTTTTTGTGATAAGTAGCTCACATTCTCCAAAAAAAAAAAAGTTTCGGACACCTTCATAGTCAAATTTATTTTTGTACAGATTAGAGTTAGTCTCAAACCAACTGATATTTACATGCAATTCATAATATTACGTAGTAACTAAGTACCTAGTAATCTCTGATATTAGTTCGCTTGTTACATGCAGCTACCGTTTATTACCTACACCTCATTTTATTATTTTTATTGTGGGGTAGGTAATAACATGAAATTATCAGTTTTTGTTTATGACTTCGTGTTTAATTATGTTATTTGGCAAACTCTATTTTTTTTTGTTTGTTGTTGGTTAAAAAATCTCTAGTTCTCTACATGACGGTGCAAAGCCTGTTATTGAGTGTTCCGTGTTATTATATCTATCAACACAATTATGAGCAATAGTCGTCCATGCTATAGTATTTTGATTTTCATTTATCTTGCACCTTATTTTATTTACGAGTGTTTGGTTTAGCCTTTCGTTAAGTCCATTAAAATTCAAATCTATGATTTATGTCAAATTCATTTCACGGTTCAGAAAAACGGGCAGCCGATAATTCTTATGTGTCCTTACGTGATGGTAAATCGTCCTTACGTAATTAATAAATAGACCTTCATCAACGTACAGAGAACATACAATCTTAAAAAAAAAATCTGCTAACAAAATACTATCTCATAATGGGATTGAACCAAAAATATACTTCCCAGAGGAATAATGAGGTTATTGAGTCGAGGTGAAAATTATCGGTGCGTTCATAGCTGGAAGAAGCTGGGTGCTAGGTGAAGCTAGGTGCTCTCCATTTAATTACAACCTAACATAAAGCACGAGCTCTCTTTCCCTTTATTAGGCCTTAGATAAACAGATAGATAGATGTATTCTTTATTGTAGACAAAACAAAAGGTTACAATAATTTAGTTATGTTATATTTAATTGGCGACCTTATCGCAATTAATAATATTAATAATTAATGTGATCTCTTCAACGGCAACCATTGAAAAGTGGGGCTGCAGTGTACAGTTAAAGGAGCCTAAATAAAAAGAAAAAATATGTATATATCAGTACTATTTATAGATACTTAGCATAGATAGTAACTGTTTGCAAATGCATATTATCATGATAGATACATACACAATACACAATCACATACACAGTAAATATGGAGATACATAATAAATACATAATGATGACAAGTATGTCACAATTCACGAAGAAATATAGTGTTCTCTCACTTTTTTTTTGAAGTGACTAATTGCGTTTCGAGCTTAGCACCGACTTCAAGCAGACCAGTAGCTACGTGGTGCCTTTCTAATGTTCCCTGTTATTTTACAAGTGTCACATGTATGTAATTTTCAATTAAGTTTGACATCGATTACTTTTAACTTTTCAGTGCCCTGTCTTAGTGCTTTTTGACGTCGGCTTAACTTTTTTTAAAGTGTTTATTTTTCCATTGTTAGTGTAAGGTACGTACGTACTGAGTAGCGGTATTTAGAACATTACTTACTGTAATGTAAGTTACCGTTAGATTTTATTAACATTAGTTTAATAAGCCCGATACTTTATTGAGGTAAGGTGGTAAGATTTTTAGTTTGTCTAGCAACTTGCTGCACTTGATTGAATAAATTATAAAATAAAGATACCAACAGCCGACCGTAGAACCTCCTCGTTTTTTTAAGTAAGTTTATAATGTAATGTACGTATGTATTTAGTATGTCTAGGTATATTTATTCGTCTTCCAGTAAGGGATAGTTAGTCTTGGTCAAAATAACCCTGTATTAGATACGTACATGTTCTACCATTCAATTATTTGAAGTGAAACTTCTTTAGAATCGTTGTGATTTGAAATTCGATGAAACAGAAGCACCACGATAAAGTTCCTACGATAAAGTTCCTATAATCTTTGTCTTTGTTCCTGCGTACTATATGTCAATGTCAACGTGGTGTAACTTTTGTGCATTTTTTCTCCATATTTCACCTATACTTAATTGATTCTTTACAAATTTACATTTAAATCCAACCTTAACCTATATTGGAAACGAAGTATTGTTTGTTTTGAAAGTTGTGTACAGTTGTAACTGGACTTCAGGTTTTCTTGCTGTTTATTATTAAGGCCATTCTTTGGATATCTTGACCTGTTTGTCTGAAGCTTCACTTCTGCCGTGTGTGAATTGCACACATACACTTTTTTTTAATCCTCTATATTAGATATATATATATAGGTTAGCTTAAATATTAAAAAACAGTGTCCCACCGATTTCTGGTGCAGGGGCCAAGCTTTCAATGGTTAGAACTTTTTACGATCTCGACCAATCATCTTCCTGCCATTTACCAACTTTATTTGGGGTCTGCGCAATGTGTAGGTACCATTGCAAAAGCTGGTTTCTTTAATGGCCGTGCCTGCCTGACGCTACCTCTGAACGTAATCGTTTTTAGACGGGACAAACGAAGGAGGTAAAATGGGGTAAGGAAAATAGGTCCTACATCTGGTCAACCTCGTGGGCAAAATCCAATATTTCATTTTTCTTTTCCGGTATTTACTTCATTGGTTATGGTGATATTGTTAGTCGTGGATCGACGCTCTAATCGATCTAACACCCAGTATATCAAGCTTATTGGCAACAATACTCCTGTCAGTGATGAATGATGATAGATTGATTACGATACAATGTTGCACGACCATTTTCGAAAACCATTATAAATCTCACTACTTGGTATATGTGTTGTTGCCGTTAGCAAGTCGAGAATAACCAGAGATAATCTACCTAAGTAATTATCCGAGACCACAACACACCCGACACATGTCAACCGGTCAGTCCCATAGGATATATTATAATTAGTATGTAACAGTATACTAGTAGAAGAATAATGTTAGTCTCCATAATTATTTTGGAGTACTGCAGTGACTTTAATTTTTATTTTTATTTAAACTTACGTTTGTTACTACATATATATATATATATATTAGATTATAACACGGGACTTAATCGCGATAACATTAATAATACGGTATGTACAATAGCTTTTCCATTTTTTATCCAATAGTGGTCACGGGTGCAATTCGATCGAAATTTATTAAACATTACAATAAAAACTTTTGTGTATGGTCTTCATCACATTTATATTTTTTGAGCGGAACCCTAATATTTTTCCATAAAAAGTAGCCTAAATTACTTCTTATTACACCAGCTATCCGCCGTTCCGCAGATTACCCCAAACAAACAGACAGACAGACACACAGACAAACATTTAAATTATTATTTTTTTGGTATAAATATGTAAACATTCAGATGCATTTATTTGTGACATTACAAACAGACACTCAATTTTATTTATTTGTACGCCGTTGGCAGATTGGCATCCCCGAAATAAAAAAATTAGAAAAACCGTATATCTTAATAAACATACATAATGTTGAGAAAGCAAGTAACAGCAATAAAGGCTTATTTACTGAAGTGACTATACTCCAGAATAACCTTGTAAAGTTATAGTTTTTAGTTCGCCCGGTATCGAACCTATGTCATAGGTTCGTTCAATATGATTGCGCGATAAATTGAACGAATATATAAACCGCCCAAACGAGATGCGTAGCATGATATACCTACTCCCTACCTACATATTACTTGGACTAAGAGTGAATTTAGAATACGCAATTGAGAAACTTTGTCATCAAAATTTTACTTGACACTTTGAGAGCGCGGAACGGCGATGTTATTTCAAAATCAAAAACGTAATATAATATTCAGATTTTTTACCAAATATCGATACTTTTAAATAGTCAGGAGGTGTCAGTCAGAATCAGTAAATCGTGAAGCTAGTTTCTTGTTCCAATACGTAAATACCGTGGAGGAAAACAGGCAAGAAACTGCAAGGACAACTGCAAAGAGCCCTGGACACATATATTACACTTAATGTATTTTGCTCCAACATACAAAAAGTTCCATGACAGTTATAAAAACAATAAGGTTTATTTGTCGTATTAAACAAGTACAACGTATAACCTAGTACCACTAGATACATCATTATCCGCGTTTAAGAACCGGCCGTACGTTCGTACGTTCCTAGATCGATGCATCTTGCCGAGCTCACCGAGTGACCCAGTTACTGCACTATACTTATCACCCCGCATTTCCTAAGACCGGTCGCCTAATGCAGGTTGGAATTTGAAATCGATTTTAAATTGGAACGACAACTTTCGGAGCGTACCTTCTGTGTTTAGCATCCTAGTTTGATATTATCAAATAAAAAAATATTGTATCGATACGTTTACATACGATTCGATACATCATTTTTTTTCAAGTTTAGGTAAACTTTCAAGTAAAGTGACTCCAGCTATATTGACTCGGAAATAACGTAATAGTATTTTGCATTATAAATAGGAAACAGAAATGTATGGCAGACCATTTGAATTCAGTGATACGAACCTCATAATATGTCCATTCAGAAACATACCATTAATATTTACGACTGGCCTGTTGGTCTAGTGGTTAGTGACCTTGACTGCTAAGCCAGAGGTCGTGGGTTCGATTCCCACCCAGGACAAATAATTGTGTGATGAGCACGACAATTTGTTATGTGTCTGGGTATAATTTATCTATAATATATATATATTTAGAAATATATAAGTATGTTTATCAGCATCTGGTTACCATAGTACAGGCTCTGCCTAGTTTGGGATCAGACGGCCGTGTGTGAGATGTGTTAAGTTATTATTATTTCGTCAGAGACGGGATGTAATTATTATTTGTATGCAATTTAAATTAAGTTCTATGAGTGTTTGAATACGTTCGAATATGCATTTAGGCTCTTATTGACGCGATGGTTTTATTTGACGTATAAAAGCTTCGTAAAATTCTGAAAATATACAGTATATTCCAAGAATATTTATTTTATGTAACTGACAACATCGAACAAGCACATGACACACCTGATAGTAGGTAAGCAACCGCCTAAATAATCGTGGTTGTGAATATTTATGTAAAAGCAACGATAAAAACCGATGCCTCTAAATAAATTAAACACTCGCAACCTTTAAAATGTCATTTAAGTGTTATCGACATTTTATTAAAATTACCCAAGTAACTGCCTCTGTGTAGAAAAATATGTAACTGAAGGTAACATAAGAGTACCTACGAGTACCAATCAAATAAGGTTGGATATTAATAACTGTTATCACACTCATTTAATCACAATAACAATTAGCCTAATCTTGAACGCGAACGAATGTATACAATTCATTCATTGTATAATTGTACTGTACCGGTCCGACACCGTTCGTCGCTTACCACAAAATAAAACTGGCTACTGTTAGCAAAGTTATAAAGATATAGACATGTTTTATTATCATTTGTGTTATTGTCTTCGAATATGCAATAAACTTTAGTGAAAAATAGTACAAAAG
Organism: Callimorpha dominula; assembly: GCA_949752705.1. Classification (NCBI taxonomy): domain Eukaryota; kingdom Metazoa; phylum Arthropoda; class Insecta; order Lepidoptera; family Erebidae; genus Callimorpha; species Callimorpha dominula. Next base: position 15,822,474 of record OX457007.1, read on the forward strand.
ACATATTATATACATTAGTGTCCAAGTTGCGTGACGCTAAGAACTTAAATATTTCGTTTGCTAACAATGCAACATAGAATGATTATATGTATTATAATTAAATAAGGTATACTAACCTTGAGGTTGGTCAGATAAACAAGTTCCGGATGTCTTAATAAAAGCTGTTCCCGGATCCCTCCTACTTAAGGCGCAGTATGACACACCGTGTGATTTTAGTCGGTTCGATTCCGACACACCGCCCCACCGAAAACCCCGGTGGGGTGACGGCTCGAGGGGGTTTCCACACGCACAAAAAAAAGAAAAATGGTCAGATAAACAAATATTTTAAAGGTAAAAGTTTGTTTTGGTAACTATTATTTAGGTTCTTGCAGTCACTTCTATTTTTAAAGACAACACTAGCAGCAGCATATCGATGCTGCAGTTTATGCAGTTTAAGCATGGATTTCATTCGCGCAATTTTCTTTTTGATTTTTTTAATGAAATGAAATATTTGCAATAATGAGGTAAACGCTCGCCTGCCATAAAAATACCATGCATGCCCAGATAAAATTGCATATAAATAAAGCCACTTGAAAACAATCTGAGGGTTATTGAAGTTCCTTTTTTAAAAGATATTGATGACAAATAAATTATTTTAATTTTGTAATAGAAGTGGGAGTTTTTTCATTACACAGGTAAGCCACAACATATCTCGCCTAGAAAGATACAATTCCAGACGTGAGAATTTGCTCCGGTAGCGCTACTTGTCAAGAAAAATAAAACTTTCGACAAAAAAATAAATCATCAATATTCAATAAAAGGCAAACGAACGAATCGACGAACTCGTCTTCTTCGAACTCGTCTTTCTGCCAACTTTAGGTGGGCAGAAAAACGTACCTTGGTAGGTGGTACTCAATTTGACTATGCCTTTTTTTAATGTTACACGATAATCTTGCACAATTGTAAATAAAACGGTCTCTCACATCCCTCTGGTTCCAGAAATCCCTAATGAGTTTTAAGTGACAGCATTTAGGTGTATTTAAGTTGGTTATAAATACTTTTTTAAGACATCTATTTGGTAGAAAAGAAATTCTACTTTACATAATTTACGAAGATAACGGGCTCCAGTTCGTGTTGTGTCAAATAAATAAAAAATATATAACATTCAAGGCATTCGCATAGAATAGATAATAATGAAGTAGACGCTAGATATACACCTATGTTCACATTCATACTTTACCTAATAGTTGTAAATTATTTTAAACGCTCATTGTTATTCATCAACTAGCAGCGCGCCGCGGTTTTACCCGCGTAAATCCCGATCCCGTGGGAATATCGGGATAAAAAGTAGCCTATATGTTAATCCAGGTCTCCAGCTATTTACATACCAAGTTTCATCGCAATCGGTTCAATAGTTTTGGCGTGAAAGAGTAACAAACATCCATACATCCATACATCCACACATCCATACATCCATACATCCTCACAAACTTTCACGTTTATAATATTAGTAGGATGTATTTTACTAAATTATTATGATTGTCATCAAAATAATATGCAGCGTTAGTACATAAAACATTTGCGGATAATTTGTTTTTGTACTCGCAATGGCATAATAGTTTTTGCTCATTATAAATGGTTTAGCGATGTTATCGTCCGTTGAATATTCTACATCATTTGATGAAGTGTCTACTTGGAGTCTCCTTCAAACTAATTTAGCATTTTCGCAGCGCCTTCTCTAACATGTCGTTTAGATGACGAACTAAATATCGCACCATCGTCTACCAATGTGCATCATAGCCAGATATTTATTGTAAGGAGGATAGTATTAAAGCTCGGAGAAAATCGATCATGTACCTACACATAGCGCGTTTGATTGCAACTTGTAATCGATTAGCATCAACTGGGCCTTGTACTAGTTTAACGCAATGGTTGTATATAAAAAAACGCTATTTTGATTTTTTTATTTTACTAGCTTTTCACCACAGCTACGCTCATGTTAATGAAACTTTTGTTAAGCCTGAGGACCGTCAAAGTTGTGGACCGTGTGAATGAAAAGTATCTACCCTATATCTTTTTAAAAACGAGGAGGGGGAGAGTTTAACATGTGTATTTGTGTGTCTGTCTGTGGCATCACAGCTGCTAAACGGATGGACCGATTTTGAATTAGTTGAGATTTTCCCCTCAACGAATAGAAAAGAGCTGATGATCTTCGAACGGCTAAACAGATTTTCTTGAAGAACATCGATCAAATCACCTTTCCAAAAATACTAAATCAAAATTGGTGGTATGATGCCACAGACAGACACACAAATACACATGTTAAACTCTCCCCCTCCTCGTTTTTACGTGGGGGGTAATACGGATTAAAAGAAAAGTATTAGCGACTTGCGTGCCACGAAATGCTCATCTACAAATATCATTTTACACAATTATACTAATTCAAATACAAAAGAGAAATCTTTTGTATGTGATCACCACCCACATTTAGATTAGGCGCCTAACGTATAACTTCTCTTTTCTGTTTTGGGTTAAAAAAACAGTAAAATCACAGACATGTCTTCCAATGCAGTATGTAGAGATAAGCTGACTCTCTCACTCATTATTTATACAATCATTTAATGTCCTTTGTGAGAATTGTAAGATATGGTCACGCACGCTCACACTTATATGTATAACCGCGTCTGTCAATCAAACTATCGCCACCGACCATCCCAAAAGTACCTAATTAGCATGTCTAGGACTGCATTCAATGAGTCTATGACACTCGAATGGGCGCGTAAACCTCGTCAAAGTCTATCTCACTCCTCAGTTACAAGTCTCCCCGGGGGTAGTCTATTATGACTATATCTATAGGTCACAGGCAAAATGACCACCTTTGATCTTATATACAATGTGCGGTTAGAATAAACAAAACTCTCTCACGTAGTTATTCGGTTCATAATAGACTGATTACTAACGGTACGTCAATCTTTCGGCAGTAGTTTGCTATGTTCCTAGAATTTAAATATCAAAGGTTTTGATGGTTATGAAATATCAACAAGATACGTATACTTATTAAGTTCGGTCAAGATTAGAAATCTTTGCCGAAGTGTATTTTTTCCTGAAAACTACACTGTGTCCACTGTCATTGGCGCGAGTGGACCGTCTCAAGTCGCGACTAATTAAAATTTGTCTTAATCGTTTTTACAATATTGAACTGGGGATGGTAACCGCATTTGAAATGCAACATTTTAAGTACATTAGCTGAGTTATCATTATGTATTAGTGAACTGCCGCACATCATTCAGTGTGTGTACCTACCTACGTCGTAGTACATATTATCTATTCCTTAATTCAATAAAAAAATACGATTAATAATTTCGTTGATGCTTTATAGAGTTCATATGTACTGGTTTAGTTGTATATTATAAACATCAAAATCGATTCACAAGAGGCGTATAATAAATAAATAAAAAAATGCGGAACATAATATCAAGGTTAGTATACGTAACGCAAAAAAAAAGCTGAATCGAGAGCAGGAAAATCGCGAATAAGGAAATATGACTACACGGAATGGTTTAAGTGGTCACCTCGCCCCTACGCTGCCCCGAATGTTGTGGGTTCAAATCCCATACGGGATAAAAAATTGTGTGATCCACAAATTGTTGTCCTGAGTCTTGGTATCATTTGTGTCCGTTGTTTAAATCATTCTTAATGCGGGAGTTGTCTTTTTAAAAAAAAATTGTATTTAGTAGTTTTAGATATTTAGTGTTCAAGGCAGACTGTGATCATATATAATTAATAATTATATTATAATGCTAAGTTGCCAAACCTACAGGCAAACCGCCCAGGCAATGTCACAATGTAGGACATTGCCTGGGCGGTGTCGATAAACACAAACGAAAAATATCTATATTCGTCTATATAAATGTACAGTACATTTATAAACCTAAAAATGTTTAAAATTAAACACCCAGAAAATAATTTGACAAATAAAACTTCTTGACCCATATTTTTAAATTACCAATAAAATGTGAGGGGTTGCGACCAATGCACAACAACAATATTAGTTCGAATTGAAAGAACATCAAAGAAAAATTGAAAGCAGCAGAAAAACTAAAAACCATATGAGAACCAAAGTACCAATGTAAATGTAGGTATGTAATTAGTACAGTCAATGCCTTGCATCAGTAGTTAAATCTGGCTTCCTCACCTCACCCACCTGCGTCAATACATAATCTACGCTTACAGCTATGCTACACGTATATATGCTGTTCATCCGAAGATTTCTGTAGGGTTGTTCGGCTTAAATATCGACAAAAGTCTACTGTCTCCTGCTTCCCGATTAATGATTGCCTAACCCTATAGAACAGTTTTTATTTATGTTTATAGGTTAACAAGAGCCAACCGCCTACTGGGGCCCGTCACTATGCCCAAGTGCAGACGTGGACTGTCACGAGTACGTCCCCGAAATCAATTAAAAAATAAAATTCTCATATGGGCACCATACCTAAAGAACGGGCTTATATCATTCTAAAGGGAACAAACTTTAAAATTAGGTATTAAGTAGAACCGTGTTTTTAAATTTCAAAATTCACACTCAAATGTTAAAAAAAATTAAAAACACGCATGTTATTACAATAGTGTAAATAATTTAAGTATTCTAAACAATAAAAACTATCTGCCTTTATCTTATTCCTCGTTTTTGACATGTAATCAGTATTACGTTGATATAAGATATCAAAGCGTTATCAAATGCAAGCAGAAGGTAGAATATAATACCCAATAGGTATAATATGTATAACATTGCATTGTCAGTGCTGCCGTTCGTTTAACATTTATGCCACTATTATTATTATAGAGAATGTTCTAGTTTAATAATAAACACTCTATTCTTTATCACTATGTACATTGCTAAAGAACACACTGATTGTTTGATTTCTATGTGCGCCAATCTGCTAATAACATGTACCTACCTCTAGTCTAATAGGATATTGTAATTTACGCAATTTTGTTTTGTTGAAGTTTTATGAAAACATCCTTCGGTCTGGAATGCTCATTGGAGTCACGTTTATTTTATGTAATTCTGTAAATACTGTAAACAACAATTACTTTCGTGAGTACCTAATTTATTTAAATGTTGCAGTTGAAGAAACCGAGTCAGTTAGAAAAATCAAGTTGACTCGAAGTTAAGGTAATTTAACTTTTCCACTCAATTAGTGCATTGTGGAAGAAACTAGTAAGAATTGCTTGTTTTGTCAAAGTTGTATCCTAATCCTGTATTAACATGAGGAGTTGAACATGTATTCTACATGTTCTTCAAAGTGTTTTCGTATATTGTTTACAACTGAAACAAGTTCCGATTCATAAGACTTGTTAAAACTAGTCATGATCGTAATCTAGTTCAACAACATAATATCTGATACAATATCAGTACGCGTTTACGATTATAATACCTATATTTTGATAAATCTTTTACAAGTTATTCATGGGTGTAAAAGAGATGTAAGAGTAATGTTACCATGTATCATGTTATTAAATTTATCAAATGTGAATCAATAAAAAAACTTTCATTGATTTTTTTAATTACTGAGGAGGCAAAGACCTTGTGTGTATTTTATCTGTAATTAATATTTATCATGGAAATGGGAATAATTACGACTTACGGCTTAAATAATTACGTTAAGAATAAACAAAAAATAGAGTATGTTTGTTTAATGTTCAACGTGTTTACATTTAAAATTAAAGTAGATTACTTGTAGTCATCCTTTTCAATTATGTTTATTTTTATTCTTATTTCCAATCAGACGAGACGAGTTGAGATAGAAACTAATGTCTACTTAACTGTGTTCCAATGTCAGTTTACATTACGTAGCTATTAAATCTGAGAGAACTAGTTAATTACTTTAATTAGTATTTTTCAATAGCCATTAGTAGTGGCCAGGTATGGGATACCATTTCTTTTGGTCTTTATCTTTTTTTTTACTTCGGTGTTATATACGGACAGTGGTAAATAATATAAGCTCCTGAGATATCGCTAACTAGGCCCAAACTAAGAGAGCTTGTACTATGGGTTCGAGAACACGGATGAACATAAATAGATACATACATGTTTTTTTAAATACATACATATTATACATACGAACATATCATGCATACAAATAATTGCACTGAGAAGGCATCGAACCCGTGACCCCCGCCGCGTGGCAGTCGAATGCACTTCCAATTTTACTTCTTCTGTGAATCATTTGTGGCTAATGCCACTAATCTTTTCCTCCATAATTTGAGGAAAAGGTTTCTTTGGCACAGCATCACCAAACTTTGGTCTTTTGCATAATTCACATCTCTTATTTCACTGGTGATTCCCGTGGATTGCAATTTCATCGCGAAGGATTTCGCGGGCTACAGTTAGTGATGATTTTTTTAGTTTAGTAACTATGCAAAAGAACTTGGTTTTTTAAATCACAATTAGAGGTGTCATCTTTTTTGTATTTTTTTATTGTTTTTGTTCGTAATGAATCAATTAATTTCAAATTTCTTCAACACAATAACGTTTTTTATTAATAAACTAGCTACCCCGACAGACTTAATTCTGTCAAAAGTTATTGATTGACGTCAAATGTTTGACAGCTGGAGACATGTGTTTTCATTATTATTTAGTATGTATAGGAAAATAAAAGTGTTGTTTTTACTATTTTCCTCCCAATTATTACGTTTTTTCTCTCCATTAGAACCTTGCTTGTGCCTTAACGAAAATATGAAAAAAATTTGCCTAATTGGTCGAGCCGTTCTCCAGTTTTGCGCTTAGCAACACATTTGGCAATTCATTTTTATTTATATAGATGTAATTTTTTAAATTCGCAGATATTGAAAATGTGAAAGACTTGTATTTATATTTTATAAATAAATGATTTGATTCCAAATATCCCCGAAAACATTAAACTAAAGCAAATACAATTCGTGAACCGAATAACGTAACATTATTGCCAATCGAGTAACGAGTAACACTTAACTTTTATGTTCAAATGTTTTATATCGGTACCGATAAAACTAAACATTCATACCGAACTCAGCGATGAGTTGCATCCTGTGCACATGTATAACGAGTGAATGAGATAGAAGACAGTTTATTGAGTTTAGAACTGTCTGTTTGTGACCTGGAGATATCCTACTGTTAAAAAAATATCATTCTGGGCAGTGTTTTGCGTGTTAACGTTATTCGTCGTACCGAAGAAAGAAACAAAACAAAAAATACTACATCATCATCTTCCTGCTCTTTTACCAATCTTCATTAGGGATGGCGTAATGTGTAACTTTGCAAAGGGTTTTGGCTTGTTTCTTTAATGGCCGGTCAACTACCTGACGTCAACCCTCCTTGGGAATGTAATCGTTTTAAGATGGGAAACAAGGAAGAAGGTAAATTTGTATAAGGAAAAATAGGTAGGAAGAGGAACCTAGGGTAAGGGATACCTCATTGTCTCGGATGGGGAACAGGTCGCGTACCCGTATGTCCTGTATTTGATTTGACTGGAGAGGCCACTAGGACAGGATCACCTTTAAAAAAATGCTACATTGTGCAAAAATGTATATAAATTAGTAGGTCGTGAGTAACGCGAACCGGTGATACCTAAAATGACGTGGATTTAAGAAATAAAGTAAATTCAAATTTGTTTAGTTAAGATTAACATTAACAACACCACTCATCGGTACAGACGTAGGAACCCATGCTTCAGCACGTAGGGGCCGGCTCGAACGGAGTGATACCACGGCCTCACGGAAAACCGGCGCGAAAGCAATACTTAAGTTGTATTTCGCCGAGTGAGTAAGGATACCGGAGCCTCTAACCCCCTTCCCCCGTTTCCCTAGTCCCACCTTAAACGCCAGCAACGCACACAAGTGCGTTGCTGGCGTTTAAGGAGTCACAAGTCATGAGTTGCAGGTGTCCATGGGCGGGGTAGTCACTTACCATCAGGTGACTCGTCTGCTCGTTTGCCCCCTATGCCATAAAAAAAAAATAGGCAGTCATGGGACTGATTAAAACGTCACATTAGCAGGTTGGTGACATTCATTAATAAGGACCTGCCAGAACTCAATGTTTAGATTAGCGCCCTCTAGTTGATCTATATATGTATTATTAGCGTAACGGTCACGATTTCAGTGCTTTTTCCCTAAAGCAAAAGTACATAAACGTGCCTAAAGAAGTTTTCACTTCAATAAACCTGCGCTGAGACGTTAAACTAAAAATCTCTGTCTCCTTACGAGCACATAATATGTACAAATATTCATTTGTGAATGACACAATATGCGAATCAAACCTACAACTAATACACGCTATCTGACGCTATCATTATCTCATAAGACCCGTTTATATTTGACTGAAGAAAATTCGTATTGAGGCATCGTAAAGACTGACGTACCTACCTATCAACGGAAACGTAACAATGCACTGTGGTCTTTGTCAGCAATAACCGATCTTTGCCACGGTATTATGTAATCAAAAATATTCCATATGCTTACTTATTTTATGGTTCATTACAAATTCACCTGGCGTTATACAAGGATGTCGCTTTGATCAAGATTTCGGTAGGCTGAAGTTAATAAAAAATGTTTGTACACTCAACTTGCTTACGGTTCTAAAAGTTAAAATGATTAAAGTACTACATTAGTAACTACTCATGTAGAGTAAAACAAACATATTTAATTTATTTAATTAGAAAAGTGTCATTATTATTTATAACTTACCTTATTATTTACAATTTGTCTGACTAATGAAATATAACTTTGTAATAGTTACCTTAATAACATATTTAAAATTCAGACATGTAAAAATAAGTCCCATTATTTTTTATGAAGCTTTAAAGCGTCTGACAAAAGTTCTGGTCCATGGAAAGTGTCTGATACTTCTGATACTACTGTAGAATAATATTCTTCAAAACATATATAAAAATCAGCCACACAAATTTAAGTTAAGTAGCTCTTAATTTTAGCTACCTTTCTTACCTGGTACCTGCCCAGATGTCAAAAGGCGAGCCCCACAAGCACGCAGGTATTCAAAGCACATGAGACGCTACTGAGAACCTAAGGTTTCATCTATGTGAAAATAAGTTATGTCTGATCGCTCTGGGAACTTACTCTGTTATAATGAAGCTGCTATGACAACGATCCTGGTCTGGTTGCATCTTTAAATGCGACAACACATACAATGTACATATCGTACACCTAAAATTTAACAGATATTAACTCAAAAAAGAACTTTTTTTTCGTAAAAGGTGAAACTGATTACTATTCTGTGTAAATCTATTATGCTTTTTTATGAAGCTAGAATGTTTCGGGGCTGAAAATTGGATTTATGTAGTTATTTCCCTATTGCTTAAAAATGTACGTAAGTTTTATTATGTTGAGTTCAACTCGTGTTGGTGAATTTAGCGTCTAGCGTTGAGTAGTGGTGATATTTTTAAATCAGTTCTGTTGTTCAAATTATATTTCAAAAATTTAAATTTTTGAGTTACCTCCCTTTAGATCTAGGTGTGCGATATGTCTTACTCCTAAAATACGGATTACGTCCCAGGGCAGTCAAGTCAAGCAACTTTCATTCTATCTCGGATACCAAACATTATCCATTGCCATAAATGTAATCAACAGCTTGGATTAAGGTTCTAAGGAAGGCATTTTTTTCTCTTTTCAGGCTAACAGCAATGATCTTTGAGAACCTTGGTCCAATTTGTTGTAGTCAAGGAAGTAATAAATCAAAATTTGCCGAGGCCAAGGCCATAATAATTTATTGATAAACGTTCTATTTATAGCAGAATCATTAAATTGTTCGTTTTATGTCTTCCTTCTAATTGTTATTTTGATTCATCACATTCTTTACTTATTCATTATTACCTACTGAGCAGTATGTATTTATTTATTCAGAAATACCTTAAAGACTTGTAACCCGTTAAGTTTAAGACTGGGCATTATTTAAATGCATTCAATTATTAAACTTTTACATTCATCTGTCAAACATTACCTATATAAATTACTGCTCCTGGGTTATGCTGTGAGAAATAATTTAAGTGTTAAATTCCCCTTTGTTATGCGTGTGGAAACCGCCACGGACCGTCATCACCACCGAGGTTTCGATAGGCCGTTTGTCGGAATCGAACTGACGAAACCCACACGGTTAGCCATACTGTGCCTAAAACGGAACGGAGTTCAGGGACAGCTGTTGCAGGAATATACGTTCCAGGTTTTTAATTCCCCTTTCTAGCCTGTCCCAAAGTTATTTAGCAACGGACTTCTCTACTGTAATACCCACAGACCCTTTAATACACTACAAAAATGTCTTGTTTTTATTGAAGTAACTTAAGGACTTCTCTACTGTAATACCCACAGACCCTTTAATACACTACAAAAACGTCTTGTTTTTATCGAAGTACCTTAAAGACTTCTCTACTGTAATACCCACAGACCCTTTAATACACTACAAAAACGTCTTGTTTTTATTGAAGTACCTTGACTTAAGTACAATATAATATGCGAGGACTGATAGGTACAGTCTGCAAATAACCGGCACTAAAGGGCAACGGAGGTTTTCTGGGTTGCGAAGAAAAAAAAATCTGTAAAATGTCAAAACCAGGTGGCCCAATAACAGCCGTAATGATTCATCCGGATCCAGTCAAATAATTTTTCTGTCAAACATCCATATATATACACTCCCATGCTGATTGTTGATTATTATATCATCTATTATTAATAGGTCCGGATTTTATTTATTATAAAACCAACCATACTTCAAAAATGTTAAACGTTAAAAACAAAAATAAAACTACATAAATACGTTTGTATAGGTTACTCCGGTAAATAAAACGTACCTAATTCGGTTTTAAATTTTAAGCTCAATTTATCTGGTGAACATAATTCATTTATATTTACCAGATAAACTACGCTCCAAATTTACGAAACGGTGTACGCCTCCGGTTCTAGCTCCGCGAACCTACTAATCGAATGTTGTACTTTTTTTATAATTTTCCAACTACATATTTTTGTTTCTTTTAGGATTTTACAAAGTTCTGCATAGGATTGAAGTCAGATAACCAGATCAGCTCACATTTGTTATAATGTGTCAGAAAAAAGCATGATATTATCAGTCTCAAATTGAATTGAGTGAGTAACAGTAATCTTCGGCAGTTCCATTATGTCCATTACAGCTACTTGCCCTTAGACAGTACAAGTCTAACCGGATAACGTCGATTACCAGCATCATTGTGAGACCGTTGCCGACTGACACCATAACGTCAGTTAGATCTATGCTTGGAAAGTTTTCTTACTTCCGGGGACCTTACAATTCTGTCCATAGACTAGCCGTTGATTGGGACATAATTGTACACACTATAAAGTATATTGCTCAATATTGATACTTCATAGTGAACTTTCAGCACGTGGATGACTATTATTTACGCAGTGGGTGGCAGCAGTGACCTTATGGTTAAAAATTGGACCACTTAGTAAAATCTCCTTATTTTCAGGGCATACGTTTTGCATATAAAATTTGATAAGCTCGATTTTTTAATGGTAACAAAATGATAATTAGCTTTCTATCCTTATCCCAATTATTTGGGGTCCACGGTGTTTCGTTCCTTCGCTATTAAAAAAGTAAGTTAAAAGAAATTTAAGAGCTATAAAGTCGTGTAACTGGCAACGATGAAGTGAGGTTTCACAACATGGCCGCCGTAATTTTGATTTAAGTTAAATCCGGACCCTATAACTACATATATTATGTGTTAATATATAATATATATTAATATCCAGCCATAGCCAGCAAAAATCCATTAGATATTGTCACTCGTATTTCATATGAAGTATTACTAAATAAATTAATAGACTTGTATTACAAATGTGTGGACTTATCGATTGAGATATTTTAAATACCTAGTTGTAAGTCTACAGCCACGTGCTTCTTTTCCAAATCTCGAAAGTAATGGTTTCATGATTTATATGAAAGCAGTTTTGTTTTCCAGAATTTAATGATGTAGTTATAACTAGCATAATAACTATAAACTATATATTTTCTTAAAAGCGGGACTTCAACAAACGCCACGTACTGTAATTTCTTGTACTTTTAAGATTAATAGGAATTAAATATGTTTTTATAGGTACCTATAGACCGCTAGATCTTCCAATCTTCTTTAGTATGTACTATGAAACGCCATTTCATATGATACATGGACTGATGTTAATCTAAAATAGGAACTACGATTTAACATTTTAAACACCTCACCAAATATTAATAAATTAATGCAGGTACTACGTCAACAGTTCAAATTTACTTGAATCACTAGCAGGGAATGAGTATTGCGTAAATATGTCTACATCGGCCTTAGCTTCTTAAAAATCGCAACGTATAAATCGTTTTCCAACAAACGTACGGTATATATGTATTATCTATTTACGTAAATAAAGATATTTATAAAAGTAACGATTAAGAAAATGGAATCAAATAAAAATCTTAAAACTCCGTAAGCTTCTTGCGGGATTCTTCTTATTTTGTTAGGTAGGTTGTTAATGTAGCAGCTTTTTAGTTAATTTTTTAAATATGGCTTCTCTTAAAATATATTTTTTTATTTACCTACAAGAAAATAATTTAAGTTAGAATTGAAAAAGTTACTTTATCTTTTTACTTAACGATGTCAGACACAAGAATAGCAATTTAAAATAGTGAAATTAAATCTGTTCTATTCTGACTATATACCTATCACATGTAGATGGTGTAAAAATGTAAGCGCTTTGAAGTCATTCCGAATTCAAAGACCGGCTAGATTTTCTGTTTTTGAATTATCCATTGAGTGTGATTTGTGATTTCACACCCAATGGATAATTCAAGTACAGGTATGTATGTATAAAAACTGTATTTTATACCTATTAATGCCTAGGTAATATACATCATTATGTAGACGGGTGTTATCGTTATCAACGTTATCGGTATTATAATAACCCATACATAATGTTTTTTTTTTTTATCTTTATCGCGTTAATCTATATCCCAATAGGGTTTTTAGCAGTAGGATTATAAGGAATTTAGCTTATTTTAATTTACTACCAGATTATGTACATGTTTTGGTGGTGTTGTAATAACTTGTATCTAATTTACGTCTTTTCACTATTTACGTAGTGTATTAATTTTTCGAAAAATATCTAGTATTATTGGATTTTTACAGTTTTCACGCTCTCCTCCGTGCTAAAATATGAATAGTTTTGTACCACACTGTTACACATAAAAATTTAATGGCAAGAATAGGGGGCATGCGATATTTTTATTTCTGCTTTTATTTTTTAGAATTCCATGTAGAACAATAGTTATAAAAAAAAAAAACAATTCATCTTGTTGACAAAAAATTTAGTTTTAAAATGACGGCTCCGATGACGTCACTTTTGTCGGTCACTGTTCATTAATACTTTGATTTTGCATTGTAAGTTCCGACTTTCGAGGTATTTTTTTGTATCAGTAGCTACATAAGAAACTGTAGACTATTTAAAATGGACCATCCAGATCATCCATCAACATACAGTACACACAATAATGCCACCAATTATATTCTGAGGAAAAGACATGTCTTTTGCAAATGTGTCTATCTTCTTCAATAAAGGGTTCAGCCTGTGATTAAACTGCAAAAATATATTTTTTACACGTTCGTTACCAATCAAGTTTATTTTATAATATAACAGCTACATAATAACATATATTTGCCTGGCCTGGTGGTCTAGTGGTTACTGATCCTGACTACTGAGTCAGAGGTCGTGGGTTCGATTCCCACTTAGGACAAATAATGATGTGATAGAAAAATGGTGATGAGCACGATAATTTGTTATATATCTGGGTTTAATTTATCTATAACCAGCAACCCGCCACGGCTTCGCACGAGTAGCAGAGACATCTTCAACAGTCATCATCATATTTCAACCAATTTACACAAAACCTTAACCAATTATATACCTGAACCTTCCCCATGAATTGCTCTATGTATTGGTGGAAACCGCATGAAAATCCGTTCAGTAGTTTTTGAGTTTACTAGACAGACAGTTTAGTAGACAGACGCGGCGAAGGAATTTGTTTTAAAATATGTAGTGATATGTAGGTATGTATTTAAAAATATATAACTATGTTTCAGCAGTTTGGTTACTATATTACAGCTTCTGCCTAGTTTGGGATGAGACGGCCGTGTTTAAGATGTGTCAAGTTATTATTATTATAAATATAAAAGACGTTTAAAGTTTATGATTATTTGCGATAAGTATTTGGAACTAAGCTAGATACTTACTGGTTACCTCTACTCAAACAAGCACAGTGTTTGAATCACTTTGATGCTTGGCACTGAACAAATCATGTTAATATTATCTGTAGTATAGAAAATATTTCAAAAAATGGACTAGGTACTTGTAGTTTGTGGTTCTTGTCGAAAGGAGCAAATGATACTCGCTAATCTCTGTTTGACAATCCTCATCATAAGATTCCCTTGTTGAGCTAAAATAATTGCTGTCTTGAACATGTCGAATGAAATAAAATGTTTAAACTGTGATTTATACATAGGAAAACTCTGCACTTTCGACAAAATAAGTCGACAGTAACTTTCGGCAGATTACAGGATGCTGCTTTTATGTACCCGCATTCAATTTTCATTGGCAAAATGCAATTAATATTCCAAACAAATTATTGTTTACTTCAACTACAACTTTTAATTAATTAATGGCTCTGTGGAGCTATAACAATTTCCGCCAATGTCAGGTATCCGGAGGATAAGAGTGAGACGTCACACGTGTGTCACTTGAAGCTGATTGATATATAAGGATACGTTCCGTGTCAGGTTATTTCAATTCGTAATTATTGTAAAAAAAACAATATTAACTAAAATAAAAACTTTGCAACAATAATACAAACATAAGATCTTTGTTTTAATTATTCATGATTGTGTTACCTTGTAAAAAAAAACCGGCCAAGTGCGAGTCGGACTCGCGCACCGAGGGTTCCGTAAAATATTTTTATTATATGATGGAACTAAAAATTTCCGGTTTCCGCAATTTGTCCTTTATCGGTGCTATAAGACGTTGCTTCGGACCAAATTTCAAGATTCTGAGTTCACGGGAAGTACCCTGTAGGTTTTGATTCCCTTGCGAGTGTCGAATATTTGCGGAAATTTGCGGCATAAACAGCTGTAACTTTTGATTGCAATGGCTTAAAAGTTTAATTTTTTCACAGCTCTAAGGGACAGTAGACTTGATATTTTTTATTTGATATAAATTTTAGCTTGATACCTCCACGCCTTCCTGAGAAAAGAGGTCTTGACAGACAGACAGACCTTCGAAAGGACGGAGATCAAAGTGATCCTATAAGGGTTCCGTTTTTTTCTTTCTAGGTACGGAACCCTAAAAAACGGGTTGCACTCCGGTAGAGCTGGCAGAAGTGAAAACTTGAACACTAACGTTGTGCATTTTTTAATATTTTGGAATGGTTAGAGAATAATATTGCGCGAATTGCTTTATCCCAAGAAGTGCACAACGCCGCTAAAGAAGTTTTCACTTCAATAAACATTACTGTACATGTAAAAAATAAACCTTAAAGTCAAAACTTTCTACAAGTTAGCAAACAAACATTCGGCCCACATTAAGGTAAACGGTTACCGTTACCTATAAATGGATTACACACCATGATAGTGGTATGTAGCCTTTGTTGTATGTTCTTCGATATATATGTTGGCAAACTGCACTTTTGCCCCACTTCAGGAACAACTTCGAGCGTTAAGGCTTCGATCCCTGCTTGTAGCAACTTTTTTTTACATACGTAGACGTTCTGTTATTGTAAAAAATATTGAAGTCGGCTTCTAGTTTGTCCAGATAAAGCTAAATATCAGTTTTTAAATATAGAACCTCTTCCTAGAACCATCCAACTCCCAATCCCCAAGGTTTAAAGAGTTTACAATATCCCACGGCTCTAAAAGCTTTTTTCCACGGCCATGTTTACTCGTCTAAATTGATGTCAGTGGTCGATTGATGAGATAGCTTTATTATTCGTTATTGGGCTAGAATTGGCTTTTAGTTACTGTTAATAAGTCAAAACAAGGGATTAGAGATCAATATCATGTTTGCATTTGAATGGACGGCATACATACACGAGTCTATCATGATCAATTGGTCATGGTAGTATGATTTAAACCTACCAGTAATTCGACTCCTTTCTTTTACCTACCAAAAGTTTTAGTTATTTTGGTATATATTTATAAATAAGAATGATTATGAAATTGTTTGAGTAGAAAATCTTTTCAACATCAAGATGAGGATCGGTTTATGTATCGTTAATTTAAGATGAGATGATATGATGATAAGACTGGCGTGTTGGAATAGTGGTTAGTGACCCTGACTATAGGTCGTGGGTTCGATTCCCACCCCAGTCTGGGTGTTCATTGTCTCCGTTGTTTGTATGTTGGTAAAGTCCCCGCGACGCAGGAGAATGTCCTAATGCGGTAGTTGTCTTTAAAAAAAAAGATGATATTCCCGACAATTGATCTAAATGATTATACAGAGATGTGTATTGCATCATTTTTTTATTTGCAAGATATATAAGTCCGTTAAACCCTTTCAATTGTCACCGTTGACGTATTTTTAAAGTAAATACCACAAACTGAGATTACTTTTCACGCTGTTTCTTGCTGTGCCTCGCCTCGTTTCATTTTGATTCCTTCTCGTTTACTCGATCAAATACATAAATGGGATGAATATCAATAATGTTAACACTGACATATACTGTCTTGCTAACTATCATAATAATACACTCACGCCTTACTCACTCACAAGTTGGGTATTATTAATGGGAAAATTGGAAACGGAAAGTTTGGTAAAAAGGGGTAACAATGGAAGTAAAGGGGTATTACCTTTAATAGCTCGAGCACTTCAAGGTCGCATACTTGTAACTCAAACTGGTTGTTGCCGAGACGTCCTCTAACATAACAATTATCACCTTATCTAAAGTTTTCTTACATTAACCGCAAAGACCAAATGTTAGTGCTTATAGTTACAACTAGTAGCATAGTTGTTCATCACTACATATTATATAACAAAGTACCCCACCGCGTCTGTCTGTCTGTCTGTTCGCGATAAACTGAAAAGCAACTGAACGGATTTTCATGCGGTTTTCACTAATAGACAGAGCGATTTATGAGGAAGGTAATTTTAAGAAGCTTCTTGAAATATAACGAGATTATTTAAACGAGTCGTATGGTATATTTAGTACAACTAATTACCCTTATTTGCTTTATAAGGTGTCTTGACTAGGATGTTCATCAAGTTTGTATGACGCAATACTGATGTTCATTAAGCTCAGAGGAAAGATAAATTACATCCAAATAACCTATCTTTAATCAATGTTTTTTCATACTCCGCTCCGTTAAATCCACCACAATTTGCCTGTATTTACTCAAAACTTTAAAGCTATATCATGTCTCTATTTGCGTTTTGTGAGTGCTAGTTTTAGGACAATCCTTGATTCTTGACAGTGCACAGTTTTTACACGTAATGGAATTAGCGATAGCCTCAAACATTCGCTCACACTTTCATATGTAAACTGAGTTGGTGACTGTTACTAAACCACATAAAATTAATACGTACTACGCCTAGGTACAGGCGTTTTACTTCAAATTAGCTCTTTAAAAGAACTCCTAATATGAGTTATCCTAATACAGTAACAATCTCCTATGGAGTATGTAACGAAAGAAGAAGTTCATCATTCAATCGTTCATCAATCAATTAGAATATTGTAACCCACTGCACGCTGGACATAGGTCTGGGTATAGGCCATATACAATCCAAACGCATGTTTCACTTTTCTACGTGTGTCGTAAAATTTCAAAACTTCTTCCAGTAACATACCTCATGTAAATAAAACATAATTCAGCATCACACACACTCACACACACACACACACACACACACACATACACACACACACACACACACACACACACACACACACACATACACACGCACACACACGCGCGCACACACACACGCATACACGCGCAAACACCCGTATGCAACTAAGAACGGTAAATATATATTATTGTATGAATAGTAGTAAGTTCTAGGCATAAGACAATCGTATTGTTTGATAGCCACGACACAGGCTCTGCCTAGTCTGGCTGTCACAGTTAATGTAACATCTTATGTGATATATTTAAAAAATAAATTATTATTATTTATTTATATGTTGCTGATTGATTGGTGCGCGTCTGTTTTCTTTTTTTTTAGTTAAAGTGTTATTATATTTTCGACAGATACATTTGTGTACTTAATAAAAAAGATGTTGATGAAAAATTTAAATTTTAAACAAGGGAATGTGTGTCACAGGCACTACCTATTTTTTAACAGAATCAAAACTAATCGAGCATAACGTCAGTCAGAATTGCAAGTTGATCATGATGAGTTTCTTCTTGTATTAGGTAGTCTGTTCATTGAAGAAAGTTATAAGCTATATAGCAATGACTGTCTTTATCTTATCGTTAATCAGTGTTCGATATACATTTGAATATTTGACATTAATCAAAAACATTTTTGGACTCTAATAGACTTACGAGTATAGTTGGCCCGATAGAGTTTTTAAAACCTTGTTTCATTTCGTTCAACTTCTTCAAAGGTAAATTTTTATATTTTTTGTTTGAGGGCAAAGTTCCAAGAAACTCAGGTAGAAGCATGAAGGCATCTTTCCCAATTAACTACGGGATATTGATATTCGGCAGTTCATTGAACGCCGAACCTCCAACTTTTTATGTAAAATGTCTGGTCTCGCCGCCTCGTGTGGTTTTATAATGAAATGCTACTTTAGAGATTTTTTCACGCATACGCCGTTGTTTGTTATTAAGTATAGTAGCAATGTCGGTATTAAATAATGTGATTTGTAAATCACCTACTTATCATAACATAGGCGAACACTTTTTCGCTTAGTGAAATTTCTGGTCTCGCCGCCTCGGGTGGTTTTATAATGAAATGCTACTTTAGAGATTTTTTCACGCATACGCCGTTGTTTGTTATGAAGTATAGTAGCAATGTCAGTATTAAATAATGTGATTTGTAAATCACCTACTTATCGTAACATAGGCGAACACTTTTTCGCTTAGTGAAATTTCTGGTCTCGCCGCCTCGGGTGGTTTTATAATGAAATGCTACTTTAGAGATTTTTTCACGCATACGCCGTTGTTTGTTATGAAGTATAGTAGCAATGTCGGTATTAAATAATGTGATTTGTAAATCACCTACTTATCATAACATAGGCGAACACTTTTTCGCTTAGTAAAATGTCTGGTCTCGCCGCCTCGGGTGGTTTTAAAATGAAATGCTACTTTAGAGATTTTTTCACGCATACGCCGTTGTTTGTTATGAAGTAGAGTAGCAATGTCGGTATTAAATAATGTGATTTGTAAATCACCTACTTATCGTAACATAGGTGAACACTTTTTCGCTTAGTACATTGGTCATTGGTCCTAAACCAGTTGTTTCAAACTTAAGCGTCGAATTTTATTGAAGTGACTTTGTGAAGAGTGAGTTTTTCTTCCATTTAGCCTCTAGTGTCCTTAATCTTTATTGCGCCTAATGACCTGTCTATCAAACATGGTTGACCGTATCAAGATCGTTAATTACACTTTGACTGAGACGCAACTTCGCCGGAGAGACACCACGTGAATAGAGAGTTGTAAACTAAACATAAAAGTTTTAGTACACAATAAATAATACTACTAGTGATTAAACTTTAAACCAGACTCTAAAAATGATGTAATTCAAACTAAAATTAAAATGTCCGCCTTTTTAATGCACTTTTATAATTCCGCCGTTCTTAATACACTTAGTAGCGGGTAAACGACGCGACGGCTAGTAAAATATCTCTCGACTTGCTAACCCTATATTGAAGCTCTGAGTAGTTACCTTACTTACCTACAGAGTTAGGCTACGCTAGCTATTTAATCCGGGCGCCAGAGCCGAAAAAAAACGCGATTAGTGGTGATTTTTTTATCAGTACGATACTTGGCTTAAAATTTGAAGAAAAATACGCAGAACACATCCTAAAGTATCTACTTCGACGGAGATACGCGTCCTTGTTTATTACTGCAAAATAACCTAAAATTCGGCTTTTTTTCGGTTTTCATTAAATATCTAGAAAAGTATTGCTTTTAGAGCAAAATCTTAAATGCAAAAGCTGTTTATCCAACGATTTTACATAAGGATTAGGCATTAAAAAAAATAGAATTTCTCTCCCTTTTCCTATTTGCTTAAACGAGAAAGATGAAAAACGCAAAAAAATTAAAATGCGTGAAAATGAACGTTGCAATATTCTAAATTGAATGAAAATCGAATATGTTACAAACATTAGTATCTTTTTCATTGTACGCCAAATCAGATCGCAAAATTTGAAAATGGCAGCCTATTGGGAAATTGTTAATTTAAAATTTCGATTGTGTATAAAATGTGTCACGGGCATGGAATCGATATCTGAATTTTTGAAATCGATGAGGGATAACAATATCTTTGAAACCTCAAAAATTTGATTTCTCTTTTATAACCTTCTAGAGCTTCTAGCATTATAAATTCGAATGTGAGTTTCAGTTTGAGATGGATGGAAAAATAAGTTTATACTATAACTTTAATTAGCAATTATTTATTAGTTGGGATAGATATAAAACCTTATATAAAGAACTAGTTTTATAGCAAGAAATAAAATGTTTGTTATATTTATAATAATTAACTTTTTATCAATGTCGTAGTAAAATACTATAGGTACCTTTACTCGAAAAATATCCTGAAAGAATAAAAGTATTCCGGCGTAAGTCGGCTTGGGATCAAAGTTAGATACTCTGATTGTAATTTAATCTACTTATTTATTTACATTACGAATTTCCTTTTCCAAATCCAGTATTAACTTTGATAAAATAACGAGATACAATTCAGGAAAAAATAAAATTCAAAGTAACAGACATTTTGCTTTACCATATCTCTCTCTTTGGCCACAGCATCTTTTGCAGATGATTGTTGCAGCGTTTATGGTGTATTAAGGATGTTGTTGCTGGGGGGACTGTCCACAACGTCTGCGGTGACTGAAAAGCCCGATAGCGGACTGACATATCTTGCCGCATCGATCACAAACATGTGGAGAGTTCTGAGGTGGCCCAGTAGCTCTGCGAAGTCTTCTCTGCTTGAGGTTTTCCAGCCAGACTTCATCATGTTTTGCCATTCCCTTTCGCAGTTCATGACGCCACTCTGGTCTTCTCTCAGCGTGCTCCTCCCAGCGGTTGACTTAGATGTTAAAGCTGTTCATGTCCAGCTTGCAGGAGTCCTTAAATGTTAACAACAAGCGTCCGACCGGTCTCTTGGCGTCTGCAATCTGTCCCAGCATGATCTGGCGAGGAAGTCTCTTCGTATCCATTCTGTGTACATGGCCAAGCCAGCTGAGTCTTCTCTGTTTCAGGATTGCAGTAATGCTACGACAGCGCGTTTTAGATAGCACAGTCTGATTACTCATATGATCCCTCCAAGTGACTCCCAATATAGACCTGAGGCAGCGCATATGAAAAGACTTAAGTTTTCGCTCCTCTTTGGAATAAGTAGTCCAGGTCTCCGATCCGTACAGCAGAACACTTAGAACACAAGTCTGGTACACCAAGACCTTGGTGTTAAGCGTCAGTTTTTCGTTTTTTCAAACCCGCGTATAAAGTTTGCCGAAAGTAGTGGAGGCTCTGCCTATCCGAATGTCTATTTCCCTATCATTTGACAATGAGGATGCTGCAGTGGAGCCAAGGTAGCAAAAGTGCTCAACCACCTGAAGAACAGTGCCGTCTAGCGTTATAATGGGATGGCGATCAACTCCCTGTGCCATGACAACTGTTTTTCTTGTATTTACACTCATTGAAAACTGGTGACAAGCAAGACCAAACCTCGTAACCAGCTCCTGCAGTTCTTTCCCAGAATTGGCAACAAGTGCAGCATCATCTGCATACAGCAGTTCTCGGGCAATTATATCCACGCGCTTGTTTTTTGCTTTGAGAAGGCTGGTGTTAAATAGCCTCCCATCCTCCCTCGTATGCAAATGTACCCCGACATCGCAATTTTTAAAGGCTGATATGATCAGTGCTGAGAAAAATATACCGAAAAAGGTCGGCGCCAGTACACACCCCTGTCTTACTCCACGGTTCACACAGAAGCCAGAGGAAGATTCGCCGTCATGGACGATGGAACCCTGCATATTGTCGTGGAAGGCACGTATAAAAAGTAAAAGTTTAGGAGGGCAGCCAACCTTATGGAGTACCTCGTAAAGGCCGTCCCGACTCACGGTGTCAAATGCTTTGTTGAGGTCGACAAAGGCTATGAACAATGGCACACGGTGTTCACGACATTTTTCCTGCAGTTGCCTCAGGGTAAATATCATGTCGTTCGTCGAGCGATTAGCACGAAATCCACATTGCGTTTCTGGATAAATTCGAGCGGCAAGAGTTTCAAGTCTTTTCAAGACCACCTTTGCAAATGCTTTTCCAGCTACGCTCAGCAGAGATATTCCCCTATAATTTATACAGTCGCCTCTGTCTCCCTTACCCTTGTAGAGAGTGACTATATCCGCATCTCTCATGTCTTGTGGTAGTGTTCCCTCATCCCAGCATCGCCGCAAAAGAGCGTACAGAGGAGATGATACGCAGCTTAGTTTTAAAAGTTCAGCGGGTATGTTGTCGCTTCCAGTGCTTTTACCTAGTTTAAGGCCGTTAAGTGCATAGCAAAGTTCGTCAGCCGAAGGAGGATCATTGAGTTCTGTCATGGTTTCGAAGGGCGGCAGACTGTCCAGAGCGCCGGGTCTGATGTTCACGTTTTCAGAGTACAGGTCGGTATAGTGTTGGGCCCATCTTTGCAGCTGTTCTTTTTTATTTGTAATAGGGTGGCCATCACGGTCTTTGATAGCAGCACGCTTTCTGCTGGGTGGTCCCATGCCACACCTTATGCCATGATACATTCCACGGAAGTCTCCAATATCTCGGCAGTGTTGGATTCGCTTGCAGAGGCTTACCCAGTACTCGTTTGCGCAGTGACGACTGACGCGTTGAACTTCAGATTTTGCCGTCTTGTAGGATGACTGCTTTATACAGTTTTTAGGGTCATTTAAGAGAGATATGTGAGCTGCTCTTTTTTTCTCAATTAATGGGAGCAAGACATTTTCATATTCGGCAAACCAATCTGCAGCGCTTTTGCCTTTTTTGCCAAACACTTGCGCGGCCGACTGTGTGACTGCGTTTTTGATCAACAGCCAAGCTTCCTCAACGCTCTCCATCTCGTCAATAGCCGTTACTCTGACTTTTTCTTTGACTTCTGTCTCAAATTGTGTACAAAAGGGTTTTATCCAACATAGCTTTAGTATTGAGGCAGAATTTGCGACAATTCTTTTTTGAAAAGTGGATTTTCTTTGGTCTGAGACGAGTCTTGGCCATAACAAGTGAGTGGTCAGTATCACAGTCTGCACTATGGTATGTGCGAGTATTTAAGATGTCACGTAAGTCCCCTTTCCGAGTTATAATGTGGTCCAATTGGTGCCAGTGGCCCGAACGCGGATGTCTCCATGACACTTTATTAGCGGGTTTATTTTTAAAGTAGCTGCTAGTAATGCACAAGGAGTACGATGCGCATAACTCCAACAATCGCTGTCCATTTTCGTTAAGGTGTCCAATTCCGTGCCAGCCCATGCATTCCGGCCAGTTGTCAGCGAAGTTTCCAATCCTCGCATTAAAATCGCCTAATATCAAGAGTTTGTCAGATGTGCGGACATTTTCAAGACAAGAGCGCAGGTCTTCGTAGAAACGATCAATGATTTCGGGATCAGCATTTAATGTTGGTGCATAAGCTGAGATAACCGTAACTGGACCAGATGCCGACAACAGCCTCAAGCGCATTACACGTTCGGAAACCCCAATGGGAGATTCAATACAAGCGAGGAGGGAATTTCGGACAGCAAAGCCAACGCCGTGCTCACGCCTTTCACAGGCGTTTTTCCCTTTCTAGAAAAATGTGAAGTTGTCCTCACGTAGACTGCCCTCATCAGAAAGACAAGTTTCTTGTAATGCAGCTACGTCAACTCGGAGACGTAATAGTTCCCTATCTAGGATGATGGTCTTTCTCAGTACCGGGGCTCCTGCTGTTTCATTGTTGGTGTTAATGTGTGGTAACATGGTTCTCACATTCCATGTCGCAAATCTTGTTACGGCAATGCTAGATGAGTGGTTATTTCTGTATTTTCTTTTGACAGGTGTTTAGTTCACCCAACCTGTTACAGGCAATCTTCGAGATATGTCTGCTGCTCCACACACCTTAAGAAGCTCAGATTGGGAGGCGGACCAGTACCTAATTGACTAGGGGCTGCCCAGTTTTGGCAGACGGTAACTGGTCAGTTAGCCGCGATGGACTATCCTACCGTCGGAAATCACCCCTGGCACCCGCGCATGACGCCTATTAGCGCAGGCTTATCACCGGTAACTGTGACTCCCCGTGTTGTTGCCCGCACCTTTACAGGCGCAGGTGAAGTGTCCTCTTCACAGACGCTGCATCGCCTTGGACGCAGTTTGAAGACACGGACTTGCCCAGCATCCGCGACCTCCTCTCGGCCTATTCAACTTTTCCCACAGGAATGAGTCTAGTCATTACGTGTGGAGCTGATTCGGCTGCAGAAGTTGCCGACTTGTTCAGGTTGCACCTTATTGTCGCCTACGGTACTCCGAATCCGTTGCCCCGTCCGCCGACATACACCGTACCGAAGCCTTCCTTCTCCGCTGTAGTCGCCGTTAGGGTCTTCACCCGTGACCCTGGGCAGGGGACTGCGTTATACCCCGTAGTACTGAGTCCCCATCCGAACTTGGCCACCCGAACACCCAGGCCTACTTAGGTGAGGGGTGCCCACCCCCGCAACATGGACGCGCCGGACGGGATGGCCTAAGTGGGAGAGAGAGAAGGTGGCTCTACCTCCCCAGAGGCCGGGTTAATGGACAGGTTTGTTGCCCTGGCCAAAAGCTTACCATATCTACATGGTGAAATATTAAATATTAGTCCGGTCAAAATAAGCATTCAATAATTCGCAAAGAGCTGAAAATTTGTTTTAATGTCAGGAACACGATTATCACGATTATAAATGTAATGTGAAAGTCCCCGTCGCCGGAGCCACATCTGCAAATAAAGTTATTCAATTCGAAAGGTCGCAAATATGTTTTTTGCATTTTTTTGTCGAACGGTAGGTTTTATCACAAAATGGCACATATCAAAATTGTAGATCATGCAATAATCTATAAAAATGGACAATATACTTTTTTTCATAAGAATTATCATTTCTGAGATATAGCGATTTAAAAAATTCAAAAAGTCGTGTTTTCCACAATGTGCGTCGTGTCTACGCCACCTGTGACGTAATGTGTAACTGTAACTTAGTGTGTTTTTTTCACGTGGTTTCCCCGGTAACTATTCCAGGATTGATTGTATATTAAATAAAAAATGGTTCTATTGTGAAATGATGAAAGTTAAGTAGTTATTATGAGTAATTGAGGAAAATTATTAGTCTAATTGATAGTTATTTGATGAAATTTCAAATGTAATGTCTTCTTCTTCTTCCTGCTGGATACCAATAAATTGTAGAGATCTTTTAGAAACAAATCTAGCATTTCTTCTGCGCCTTCAGGTTGACAATTCCTTGAACCATTTAATAATAAAACTTACCGTTTGACTGAAAAAATACAAAAACAACATATTTGCGACCTTTCCCCTTGATTAAATAAATATTTGCAAATGTGGAATCGATTTGAACTTTTCGCATTTCATTTATAACGGCGTTTCGGACATTCGTACCAATTTTCAATTAGTACCACTATTTTTTGAGCTATCTTGACCGCACTATAGGTATATAAATGACTGAATAAATTGTTGAAAAAATAAACCTTTTTAGGTAGTCTAGGAGGTTTTTCAAACCTTATAGGGTAGAAAGTAAATAAGATTAGATGCCAAAAAAATATCAGATTTCGAAAAACAAGTTTCTTGAGCACCATAATACTTCTTTGTTGTAACTATGTGAAAAATACATGCAATGGGTACCTACATATATACGATTATTTTTACATACATATATAACATGTAAAAAAAAATTTTTTTAGAAA
Source organism: Callimorpha dominula (assembly GCA_949752705.1). Lineage (NCBI taxonomy): Eukaryota > Metazoa > Arthropoda > Insecta > Lepidoptera > Erebidae > Callimorpha > Callimorpha dominula. The sequence continues at coordinate 15,848,618 of OX457007.1, forward strand.
AGAAGTATTCAAAATGATGCCCGGAATATTTTAAAACAAAGGAAAAACAGGCAAGTGCTTTTTGCCATAAAAATAAATTAGATAAGATTTTAAGATGGACTGGATTTAAATTAGAAAAAAAATACTTCATAGGACAACGTCACCGTCAACATCGACATCGTCAGCCAGTATAATAAAAAAAAAAATTTTGAAAGCCGACCCCAACTTAGTTCGGAAAAGGCGCGGAGGATAATGTTTGAAAGTGAATTGTAGGACATATTATCGATTTGCGGTCCAATTGAACCTCGTGGAGATAAACTGTACAATTACAAGATACGAATCGAAATCGTTTGATTATAGCCATCGCTGTTACAATTATAAGACATAAAAACCGCCTGAGGCATTTAGCATGAAAGATCAACGTAATAATAAGATGTTCTTGGAAATGCTACAGAGATAAAACATTATATTTTAGGAGACGATTCTTATTTATATGATCACGAGATATTTACGTATGAATTATGAATATATTTAGCAATGCTACTAACATTTTCTATGTGGAATTTATTATTATCTTTTTTTGTAAAATAATGTTTTTTTTGTAAATTTAAGACTTCTAAATTTCGGTATCAGTGTCGGTCGAAGTGCCGCTTTAGGGGTCGTTCATTAACACGTGATATCTCACTAACAACAACAACTTGAAAATTTGATGAAACGAGAAAGTCACGCTAAAAAGAGACAAACATATTCATAAATAGGATTTAGCCTGCGATAGAATGAGATAGAATACAAGTATACAGTGTTTTCTATAATCTTCGATGTGTGACGACCTGTGTACTACGAAGCCTTCACAAAATGCGTCATAGTTAAGGTGGTGTTTTTCTGAAGTTTCACTTCTGCCGTGTGTAAATTTTTTAAGTTTAATTTGGTTCGACAATTAAAGGTTCTTTATTTACTTTCACAAAACAATTATTTGCTAGTCAGTAGTCGCCAGATCTCTATGATAGGGAAAGGAAAAAAGCCACTGTGTTTTATTAGGCACTGAAAATAATCGTTTACATTTCTGCAGGCCGTGTGCTTGTTTACCATCTTAGTTGAGTAAAAAGATATTCAAGCAACGGATGGTGTCAAGCTGATCACTAAAACCACTGCGCCGTTCATGCAGTAATCAGAGCAAGTTTAGTGGCATTTCCTAATCGTTAAACAAAAAGAAATGGAAGGCGGCAATTGGGATCTAGTGTCTTATAGTTAACTCGCGAAAACAAGTCATTTCAGTATTCAAAGATTACAGGATATTGAACAATTTTCATTGGTTATGTATCTCTGTAATGCATACGGTTGGTATCTTTATTATTCTAATAAAATGCAGCCATAAAGTTGGAGGCCAAAGACTTCGCTTTGCACACGGAATAATACAAACAATAGGAAACGCCTCATTTATTGGCAAATATGTATACTGGTCACGAAAAATAATGACTTGATTGATATTACACTTTTACGTGCTCCAGTCCTCTGGATACAGGGAATAGTAGATGTATTTGGATGCTGCAAATATCCGCATAATTGTGACACACGCGATTGCTACAATGGACGTTCTTTTGTTTTTATTCTTCCGTCACTTTGCTGACTACGTTTTTTTTCGCACGCATAGTGTCATACAACGGACAAATGATCACCACTGCTTACTACTTACAATAATATTTTCTTTTCAAAAAATAATTATTTTTATCTTTAAATCCCTAACTGTGTAAAAATATTTTTGTTTATCAATAGTAATTTCGTGTAAAATACATGACTATTGTTAGATACAATTATTTTTATATCACATAGTTACAATAAAGAATTATTATGATGCTCATGAAACTTGAATTTCGAAATTGCTGGTCCTTTTCGGTATCAAACAAGCACACGGCACCACCTTTGGCACACCTAATGAGGTGTGTTTTTTTAACTTATTTCTATAAAAAAGTAAAGGAAGCATGTACCTACTGAAGAGATGAGAATGATTCATTAAAAACGCTTAACTGTGTCAGGGTAATAAGAACCACCTCACAATTACCATCGCGTCGTTGGTTCATTGTTATTTCAAGAATAGTCTGTTTAAAGCGGAAAATCAATACGTTATATGAATAAGTGCCCTCGAAACGTTGTCGGAATAAATAAAATCGTCGGTTACTAATTAAAACATTCAGCCGGCAAATTAATTATTCGTGATGAAATGATGCGCCCTCGGTTTGATAGTTTACTTTGTCCATTTATGTTTAATAAATACTGCAGAACAAATTAATATTATTTTAAATTTTTGATATTGATTATTGTTATGGAACCAATTTGGCAAACAGCCAGCTAATAATAAACGGTCACCAGCGTGTGTGTGCAGGCGTGCGTGCGTGTGGACATGGGGGCGTGCGTGCGTGCGTGCGTGCGTACGGGCGTGCGTGCGTGTGTGTATAGTCGGCCAGAAACGCAACCTTTTGGAGACCATCAAACAGTGCAAAGTTGCATATCTAGCCTACGTGCTTAGGCATAACAGATACGAGCTTCTGCAACTAATTATGATGGGAAAAGTTGTCGGAAAGTAGAAACCTGGTCGTAGAAAGAAGTAAGGTTGCAAAATATCCGTGAATAGACGGATAAAAAGTGCGGTCAAACTTTTTTACCTAAAGACAAGGCCAAAATATGCAGAGCTGACTGCCAACCTCCATTAATTGGAGAGACATCTAAAAAGAAAAAGAAGATGTGTGTATATTAACTTAACACTCGCGAACACATCACGCGCGCGTTGCCAACTCTACCAGACAAACCTACACACTAGTACAAATACAATATCACACTATTAATGCTGGTTGATAGGTTTTCTTGGTTGGAAGTGTTTTCTCAGGCAGCTTCAACTCGAGCAGAAACTGAGCACAGCGTTACGGCCTCTCGATTTATGTGGGTATATATTAATCAACCCGCGGAATCAAGACCAGGATCTTATCACGGCTGTTAGTCAGTGTGAGAGGAACAGCCTCTCTGTGTGATCTTTATTCAAATCGTTGAATAGGGTCGCTATTTGCCAACTTAATTAGTGCCTAATTAATTAGCTAAGTTTTTATACGGCAATTATACAGCATTTGAATAAATGGAGACTCTCGCTGCGTGGAAATAAAGTTGAGTATACGTTGACAGGCTTTAGTGAAATTTAGTGGCGCTGAGAAATAGATGCCAGTAACAAATATACCTTATTACGAAGAATACAAGGTTGATTTCATATGAAGAAATTAAGTCAGGTTTTAGTTTAGTCGAGTGTACAATAGAATCGGCACCATTGTACTACAAAAAATAGGAAACTGATACTTTTTCTTCTCTATTTGTCAAGCGATTTTGTTTTTTTTTCTGCAAAAACAAAACTTGGAAAAAATCCTACCTTTTACCTGGCTTTAGTGTTAGAAAACTGTATGGTCTCAGGGGTACAATGTACGAATGTAAAAGAATGAACAAAATATGTTAGAAACCTACAACTTCATACATAATGTATTACCAACTTTCATGATTATGGTGATAATGATTATGGTCGAATTTCGACAACTGGGCGAAGACTAGTTCTTTTAAGTTTCCGAAATCGTTTGGTTTCCCCCAAAGAATCCAGTACCAACTTTGGGGCTAAAAAATAATTACTTATGAATAGGCTGAGAATAGGTCAAATAACTAAATTGGAAAATAAATTATTACAATTTATTTTTAGCTTTTTATGGTGTTATTATGTTTTCGCTTGTCTGACGAACGTAGGCATAGCAATGTTCGTTTTCTTATCAAATCCGTATAATAACCTTATACAGTAAATAAACTGCACGATGTATTATACTTTTAGTAAGATGTTTTAGAATAGTAACTATAGCACTTATCTTTGCTCTAAAAATATTCTGAGCGCACCTTTTATGTGCTTTTCTTACGGGGCTATGTGAGGATGGAAGTCGGAATCAAACCGAATAAAAAAATCACACGGCGCGGTGCGTTGTTGCGCCGTAAATAAGTGAAGAAAATGTTCGCCGAAACCAGTTTCATTATTTTAAATTAGTTAAGCAAGTGACAGTCAAGTGTCTTTTTTAGACTCGATAAAATATATTAATCAAATATCAAAAACTAAACACGAACACAAAATAATTATACCCATTTAACAACCTTGAAGGTAGCAGGATTGACGTACAACCTTACAATAATAATAATAAACATTTTGTAGAAAAATATAACTCATTTGTACCTATTTATGCTTTGTAGGTGCTTATTATTATAATATTTTATATCATAACTAATCATAAGGCAGTGTGTGTGTATGTTCAATAAGACAATACATTGTAAGTTTGTATTATGGACTTATATAATTAAAACTGTATAGAATCCTCTTTATTGTGGTGCACTATTAGTTGGGTTGAAATCATTGGGCGTATCTTCACTAGATGACAAATAGATTTTAAGCAAGCCCTTTGAATCTTTAAATCGTTGCTTACGCGCTTGTAACAAATGACCAAAGGTACGAGGGCACTAATTAGGTAGGTACTCTTGCATTGTACAGCATACCTCTACGAATCATCTCTTAGCCTTTAATAACTGTTCTTATTAACACACCTTAAAAGTTATTATTTCTATAGCCGTTTTCAATTCAGGCATACTGGTATAATTCTATTTTTAATACACAATAAAAATGGCCTCCTAGTGAATGTCATTATTTAGATCCCACGCAAGTTCTTTGTCAAATTTCATTAATTTAGTTTGTTTTTTTGGGAGCTTAGTGGATAAATAAATGATAGCAAAGAGACAGGCAATTCTTCTATATATAAACTGTGTATTCAAAATTCACGTTACTACCTACGTTCGCGAAATTTTCTTAAAAAGGGGTACAATAAATTCTCTTTACGTATTAATATAATGATAATAGCTTCACCCCAATATTTAACGCAATTATATGAATACTAGCTGCGCCCCACGGTTTCACTCGCGTAATTCCCGATACCGTGGAAGTATCGGGGCAAAAAGTAGCATATAATAAATAGCGGTTAATTCAAGTGTTCAGCTATATACATTCCAAGTTTCATCGCAATCGGTTCAGTTTTTTTGTGTGAAAGAGCAACAAACATCCATACATCTATACATCCTCACAAACTTTCACGTTTATAACATTAGTAGGATGTGCTAGAACATGAATCAAGGCTTTAGAACATTTAGCCTCGAAACCGAATAATTGAAATAAATGTTATTCTTATAATCAGAGAGACATTATTTGTTTACAAATGTATGTGTGGTCTATTTATAAAAACTAATAAGGGGCGTTTATCCCAGTACAATAAATTATTATTATTTCACACATTTTTGTGTTGTGCACGTGTCCTTCAGGACTCACGATAGAAATGAGAAAGTATTACTATCCTTCCTCAGTTATAACTTAGGTTTATCCAACTGTATCTAATTTCTAATTAGTCATCTTCAACCGACAACAAGTAGTACTTTAAGTACTACTTGTTGTCGTTAACTACTACGTTAACTTTTTGTTGATTTTAGCATTTGGTCTTTGGTAACTAAATTCATTGAAGTTTAAAAAAATAGACAGTATACATTAGTTTTATCTGGGGGCTAATGGCTAAGCAGTAACCGAGTAGGTTAGCACATTACAAGGTTAAGTAATACTAGCCAGGTCAGTCTTAGGATGGGCGACCACTCTTAACACATTTTATTTTATTTTTTTTTTCAAGACAACTCCCGCATTAGGAATTACTCCTGTGTCGCGGGGGACTTTACAAACATACAAACAACGGACACAAAGAACACCCAGACTCAGGTGGCAATCGAACCGACGACCTCTGGCTCAGCAGTCAGGGTCACTAACCACTAGACCAACAGGCCAGTCAACATTGAAATCACGGAGTGATTCGGAAAGCACGTTAAACTGTCGGTCCCGGTTGCCATACCAACATCTGTGGCATTCGTTACGGGTAATTGGAGCCCTAAAAAGTCCGACAACCTGGTCTAACTACAGAACTTCGATATCGCCTAGTACTTGGGTTGTGGAGGTCTGATGGCAGTCGCTTCATGTAAGATATCGAAGTTCGGCCGTTTCGTAGTTAGACTGAAAGCCGACCCCCAACTTAGTTGGGAAAAGGTGCGGAGGATATGAATGGCGTTAGTTTATGATGAAAACTACTATTAGTTTATAGATTAGCTAGACCTAAACTGATGAAATATAAAATAATATAACGATATTACAATGAGACATGAGCTTATCTATACTAATATATAAAGCTAGATTGTTTGTTTGCTTGAACACCTTAATCTCAGGAACTACTGGTCTGATTTAAAAAAAATATTTCAGTATTAGATAGCCCATTTATCGAGGAAGGCTATAGGTTATATGATATCACGGTAAGACCAATAGGAACGAAACAGTGACCATCAGCGCAGGTGAAACTACGGGGACGGCTTGTTTATTATAAAAAAAGGTACAACAGCAGAACAGAGTAAGCAACATCTATATCCAACATTAGATAATATATAACATGTGGATGCTTTCATATTTCAACAGTTTAATCTATTATTTAGCTCTATATAACGCAAAAGTGTTAGAGCGACTAGTTTCAAATGAGAGTTCCATCGCCAGGTAGACTATTACAAATTATTATTAGAAAAAGTCCTTTTTCTAGCTAATACTAGAAGATGGTTCAAGTCGCCAGTAGTAGTGGTAGGAAGCAAACCAAAGCTATTTACTATTAGATGTATCCACACTTAACAGTTTTCCTATCAATTTACAGCAACTTCTACTAGTAAGTCTGCTAACTGCAGCAGCATTCACATCCGGCAGCATAGTCAAGTCTTCGGGAGAGAACTTCGAACTTCTCATTCTCCACAACAATGATATGCACGCGAGGTTCGAGCAAACTTCACAACTCAGTGGTGCGTGTACCACAACAGACAGAGAGGCTGGAAAATGCTACGGTGGATTTCCAAGAGTTGCTCATGTGTAAGTTACTTTATATTAAAAAAGAGAACATTGTTTTTTTTATTACTGCCAAAGACGCACACCGCTACCCAGCAGCATACTTCCTGAAGGTAAACATTCATTAGTGCCTATAAACACTCTCAACATTAGTGGTAATACAATCTATTTATAAATGAGTAAACACAAAACAGTTCAGCAGGTCTTTTGGTCTCTGTTTGTCAACTGATTTACTTTTTTTATTGCAGTAATATTGAAGTTTAGTTTTATCAATAAAAAAGGAATACTTTTTCCCTATATTGATGGAATTTTATTATTAGCAATAATTTAATGAGTTCCTTTCGAACTTCAAAACTTTGGGTGGTCTAGGTAAAATAATTTCCTATTACTTCTTTAATTCCGAGAATGTATTTCTAAACTTCTACGTTTTATTTTTTAACGCCATTTTATAAAAGCAGTCAAGTATATCCTTAATAAAAAGGTTAACTTCGAAGAAGTATTAATAAAGCGGGGAGCGGAGAGAGAATCGTTGCTTACACGTACTCCATTAACAAGACGTAGAATGGAGAAAGTAGGACCTAAGGCAAGCTCCAAGGGAAAATAAAACTAAATCAAATTTAGATGTGGGAGAGCCATGCTTCGGCACATATGGGCCGGCTCGACTCCGCTCGATACCACGGCCTCACAGTAAACCGGCAGTGAAACAATGCTTGCATTGCTGTTCGCCGCGTGAGTGAGGTTACCGGAGGCCCTAACCCTTCCCTTTCCCCTATTCCCGTCCTGGAAGAGGAGACTCTCCCCTTCTCCTCCCCTCTAGTCTCCCTCTCCCGTCTTCCCGCTCATCCCCCTCTCCTCCTATCCCCACCTTTAAGGGCGGCAACGCACTTGTGACTCTTTGAGTTACAGGTGCCCATGGGCGGCGGTAGTCATTTACCATCAGGTGACCCGTCTGCTCGTTTGCCCCCTATACCATAAAAAAAAAATTAAATCAAACTAGGCAAACTAGGCAGAGCCAAAACTATGGTAACTAGACTGCTGTCAAGTGCTGATAAACTTCCTTCTGTTACTAAATACATACATATTATAGAAAAATTACACCCAGCAACAAAACAGAGATGATCGTGTTCATCGCACAATTATTTGTCCAGTTATTATATTATTATGTTGTCCATGATTTCAGAGTAAAAGAAGCAAGAAGAGCAGCCCAAACCGGAGAAGGGCCACCTGTTCTGTACTTGAATGCCGGTGACACGTACACAGGCACGGCCTGGTTCACCATCTACAAATGGAAAATAGCCGCTGAATTCATCAACGCACTACAACCTGACGCTGTTGTGAGTTAACAAAAAATGTATATTGTTAAAACTATTTTGTTACGTCACGCGTTTTTGTCCGTCCGTCCGTGTTGTGTTGTATATTTCACCGGCCAGTTCAAAATTTCATAATTTATGCGTTTGAATCAACAAAATTTTTAAAAGTGCTTCGTATGGCGACCATTGGCGTTTACTTATCATTCATGCATCATAAAAGAAAGTTTATCAGATAAAAGAAATGAAACGTTATGAAAACTTATTTTACAAGGACTACAGGACTCTGCTTGGCGATTTCCACAAGATAGTTTTACATGGTTCAAAAATGGTCTCTTTGTTTTAACATTTGATAGAAAGCTATTTCTTTTAAATTAGTTCAGTATCCAACATATGAGCTGGCTACAAAGATACTAGATTGTTAAGACGTAATTGAAGCTTAATGCATAGCGCTTTTTCATGAGTAAATATAATTTTCTTTATAAGTAAACTACTAGGGTACAGCGTAATCGGCAGTTAAAAGTTAAAGCTTGTATTTGCATTTTCATGATATTACATGAAAATCATAAAGTTCATTCACAATAGTGTTTAAACTGAACTTAATTCCAACAGTTTGTCAGTTTTAATTTTTTACTCAATATTGACGTCACTCTTTGTTTGTCTGTCAACTGTGTCAACATTAACTCCACATAACATAAAAACTCTTCGTATTCATCCCCGGTGCTTTGACATTCGTTTCGCAGAATTCTATACTTTAGGTTTATAACAGTCAATTGGAATTTGAATGAACTGAATATAATGGTAATTTATTTTTTATCATATTTTTAAAGAATACTAGTAGAAAATTACTAGATTTTTTGCTAACCCAAACTAAATGCTTCCGTTACTAGTGGAATCTCATCGGTAGTGCACTGGGTGAGGTTTGAACCCGCAACCACTGCGTCGCAAGTCCTTTCATCATCATCATTCATATTGAGTTACCGATAGGTATGATGCTGAAGATACGTCGTCCGATTGATTTTAATATACTTAGTTAATCTCGATAATTTATAATGGTTCATAAATATGTAGTTATATAGGAAAACCATGGTCTAAGCGGCGATTTCCAACCTTAAAGAGACAGTACATTTCTTACACATGTCTCTAAACTTACGTCAACTTTTAATCCATTAAAAATGTTAACTTTGAAATTTAATACGAATTGTGTAACATTACTCAAGACGTCAAATGACATGATGGTCTTATGATTATCCCTTAAACCGTTACCGAGGAGCTTGAAACACTGGTACCTATAGACCTTTTGCTTAAGCCCTCGCCTTTTCATTGCTCTGGCAAATACACTGTGAAGGTTTACGTAAATCTCTTACGAATTCAGATTGTTTGCATTGCAATGTCGAATTATTTCTGATTTTCGTAACTTCCGTAATTAACATAACCTAGGAATAAGAACTGAAATTAAGTCAGCGATTTTATTTGTTACAAAGCAAGGACATACAATATTTATTTAAGATGCTAATGTCTTTACAGCATAAAACAAATTATTTTGGGATAATTAAATTCACCTTGGAACGTTTCTTTAATTAAATACAAACAATTATTTCTTTATCTCTACCGTGGTAATCTTTAAATGTTTTATTGCATGATTAGTTCATTATCTAAGAGTGATAAACATTAAGTAAATATGTTCATAACAAAAATCTCTGCAAATATACATACTATTGTAAGTATATATAATACAGGAACAAATACCCACATGTTGGTTTCCCCATTTAGATAGGAGACTGTTCATATGAATAACATTATAAAATCAGAGAGGAATGCGAAAGAGCTGCGAAACGCTTCTCCTAAAAGACGGGTAAAATGAAAAGGAGATAAAGATAAAAGTAAAATAAGAAATTACCTACACGTATTGAAGATATAAATTCATATTTCACAGAACATGGTAAAAGAAAAAAAAGATTTTTCTAGTAACTACGAAAATAGTAAGGAGAGGAATTACAGGTCGGCAAAATATAATAGTGATTGCAAAGAAAAAATGGTAGTACAATAAAATTAATAAAATATTGACTTTATACTTTAATCCGGTCGTTTGTACAAAACTGGCTTTGAACGTTTTTCCGGGCAAATAAATAAACTACCAGCTATTTGTGTAGCACACTGAGTTGTCAAAAGTTAGACTATACAGTTACAGTCAAAATTATTACTACTGCAGATCAAAAAGAAGTCGTATTTTATGTTATGTGATTTTAAAAATTACAATATTCAAAATCTTTTTCTGGTAAGTATATGATACTCCAAATATGACTATTCTAAGCAAAATTATAACTAACTAATACCTTACTGACTAATACTAAACTCCTAACTAACTAATACTAAACTCCTAACTAACTAACACTAAACTTACTTACTTTTATAATAAAAAAAAAATATTTTTTTAATAATGTAATGAAAGTAATGTCTAGATCCTGCGTTTTAGTATCTCATTCTGTATGTGTATGTGTATTTCTTAGGTGGGTTTCGGGCAAAATGGTGTTGTACATCTTGTAATTTCATAAGTAATTAATGTGGTGTTGGAAATAACATTAAGTCTTAGTTTCTTGAAACAAGTGTCATACAGATCATGCTCTGATTTTCTCCAGTTCTTATTTAAAATGACAGAATATGAGACTTACAAGTCTAAATTGTAGCAAGTAACCATGACCTTAAAAAGAACAAGATAGCAGTAGCGACCGGTTACTACTTAATGATTGCACAGCCTGAAAAAGTATATTTCTTTCGGTTAACATCAGAATCAAGATAAGACCAGACACAAAACAAATTTTGTTTCAAGAAACTACTTAGCATCGATCGTAAAAAATATCAATACTTTGTTATTAAAAATAACCTTTTTTACGTTTTATTATTTTATTTTTAATAACATATGGGTTTTAACAACTAGTAAATTACCTTTTTCAGTCTCTTGGTAACAACGAAGTAGACCAAAAAGAGAGCAAGATCACGTCATTCCTAGAGAACATCAACACTCCTGTTGTTGCCACCAATGTAATAATAAAATCTGCTGAAAACACGGCAAATATTCAAAAGTCTATCATATTCAATATTAACGATGTCAAAGTTGGACTTGTAGGATACTTGACACCGGACAGTGAGATGTTAGACAGCGTAGGCAAGGTAGAATACATTGATGAAATATTAGCACTCACAGAAGAAGTAGAGAAACTCCAAGCTCTAAATGTCAACATCATAATTGCTTTAGGACATTCTACTCTTGCTAAAGACAAAGAAATTGCTCAAGGAGTTCCCGGTCTTGATATCGTAATTACTGGGCACAAGAATACATTTTACTGGAATGGTAATACCGTTCCTACTACACAAGAAAGTTTACAGGTATTACAGGAATCTGGAAAAACTGTACCGATCATATTTTCAACCGCGTACGATAAATACTTAGGCAGTGTTAGAATAAAATTTGATTCTGACGGAGAAATTGTCAAATATGATAACAAACCTATTTATCTCGATTCATCTGTACCACAAGACTTACCGTCCGTAGAAGTCATAAAAAAATATAACTCTGAACTGGTTTCAAAATCCCAAGAGGTGATTGGAAATACCTCTGTTGTACTTGACGCGTCATCATGCTCTCTAGAAGAATGTAATTTCGGTAATTTCGTTACTGATGCAATTGTATACTATTATGCTATTCGTTTTGAGGATGAGAACTGGACAGACGCCCCCATCGCCATCATTCATAGTGGTGCTATTGGAAACTCTATTGCACCCGCCATTCGTCCTGCTGCCATTACAGCAGGTGATTTACTGTCTGCTCTTCCTTTAGAAGGTAATTTAGTTACTGTCACTATGAAAGGTGATGTTCTCAAGGAGGTTTTGGAACAATCCGTTTACGATTATAACAAAAAATCGCCGACCGGACAGTTTTTGCAGTTTTCAGGTATCCGCGTTGTTTATGATTTGGACAATGATCCTGGATCCAGGTTGGTGAGCGCATTAGTTCGGTGCTGGAATTGTTTTGTACCGCAGTTTTATACTATCGATGATTGGAGGGACTACAAAGTACTTATGCCGGCAGCATTAGCCGACGGCGAGTACGGGTACCAGATGCTTGTTGGACTCCCTAGGAGCAACCTCGCGTACGATGAGGTTACTTGTACATCTGAATATATCAGAATGAGAAATCCTGTGTACCCAGAAGTAGCAGGCCGGATAAATATCTGGAACATATCTGGTTCTGCGACGTCTGTAAGCTCATCGTTACTTCTTGTCTCTTTTATAGCAATTACTATGAATATCCACAGCTAATTTGTGATATCCTAAAACAATAATGTATATTAATGTATTTGGTGTATATTAATATGATATGTTTTCCAATTTTATAAAATACTATACTTTCATAATAAATTGATTCACAAAACAATGAATTTTAATCATTTCAAGTTTACTTTAGTACATGATTTTTTTTAATTCCTATATAAAACATGATCTCTTCCACATTTTATATTAAGCTGAAATGACCTACCATAATTAACGCTTGTTTACTTAGGCCAAAACAAAAAATATTCATCTAAAAATATGAACTGGCAATACTTATAACCCAAAAACTGTATATTACAAATTATACTAATAATACTACTAATTTAAAAAGTATCCGAACTCAATCATACTCTGCCTATTTTTTGGTTACACGTGTTGGCGTCTTACAAAACGAGGAGTAGTTAATATTCTAACTGGTTAATACCATTTACCTAAATGATATACGGTATAAAGTTTTCTTTTGAAGCAGTTAAAATACCTCGCAATTTTATAATTTGCTACACATTTTCACCGTGCCGCTTTTACATTCAACAAATTATATCACTTGTGGATTTAAAATCAATTAGCGTAATTGTGTGTTCTAAGCTCTGCAATATGGCAACGCGATGCAAGATTTCTTAACCTCACAACTGACCAGGACAATTCAATTCTGGTTGTGGTTCAGAAAATACAAAATCTTATGAAAACGAAACAAGGCAATCTAAATAAAACCGTTTTAAAATGTGAGAAGTCAAGAAGGTTGTAAGTATTGTTAAAGGCATGACGATGATCGTTTATTATTATTGTTAGCATGAGATTGTTTGTGATTAACTAACTTTGGAAATAAATATATCTGTAATTGCATGTATAAAAAGTACAAAGATTCAATTAATTATGGCTACGGATATTATTTTAGTTAGAAATAAATAGATTGGCGACAGGATAATATTACCCACAGAGTATATCAAATATTAAGTTGGCATGAACTCATAAATTACCAATTTATTTTGGCTTCAAGTGACCATGAAAGCTACAGAATTATGAATGTTATAATGATGACCGAAATTCTTAGTATCATTAAATACAGTATTAAATTAAAATATAGCCATAGTATTGAAAATGAGAGCATGTTCTATATACAGTGTACATAAAATGTCTGGTAAAATCATTTATTAGTCTATGAACATATTTTTTGTTTCAGTCCCTTGGAAACCACGAGTTTGATAATGGCGTTCTTGGATTAACACCCTTTATAAAACATCTTGAGTGCCCGGTCCTAGCGGTTAATCTAGATCTTTCTAAAGTGCCAGAGCTAAAAGCTGAATGCAACTTAGTAAACTCAGTTGTATTCGACATAAATGGTACCAAGATTGGCGTCATTGGTTACCTCACACCCGAAACCAAGACAACAGCTTTGAAAAATTCTGTTGAATACGTAGATGAATTAACAGCAATAAGAAATGAAGTCCTAAAGCTCAAATATCAAGGTGTTAATATACTCATAGCTCTTGGACACTCTGGCTTTTCAAAAGATTTGGATATAGCCAACAATGTTAAAGATATCGATGTGGTAATAGGAGGACATTCGCATACTTTCTTATGGAATGGCACCAGTCCTGACTCTGAAAAACCTTTAGGTTCTTATCCAATACTGGTGGAACAAAAGAGAGGCCGATTAGTACCTACAGTACAGGCATACGCGTATACAAAATATTTAGGAAAATTACATATAGTATTCAATTCTGATGGTGAGGTCTTACGTGCTAAAGGTAATCCTTTACTCTTAGACAATTCAATACCTCAGGACCCTGACGTATTGAAAATTGTGGATCGCTACGACAAAAAAATACAAAAAATATCGAAACGGGTCATTGGTACTGCTTCAGTGAATTTAGATGGTCAATCTTGTCGTCTAAAGGAATGTAATATGGGTAGCTTAGTAACCGACGCAATGATATATAAATACGCCTCAGGGTATAAAGGTTTTGGTTGGACTGATACTCCCGTTGCTGTAATCAACGGTGGAGCAATAAGATCCTCAATCACGAGTATAAGTCTGCCGGCGAATATCACATATGGAGATCTTATACAGGTGATACCTTTTGATGGATACATAATGAAGGTGTCATTAAATGGTACCGTTGTAAGAAAGATGCTAGAACATTCAGTATGGAAATACAATTTGTTGGATGCAGCGGGCAGTTTTCTACAAGTATCAGGTTTAAAAGTAAAATACGACCTTGAACAGCCACCGGGAAAAAGAGTCAAAAATGTATACTTGCGGTGTGGTGAATGCTTGAAACCAAAATATTTTGTTTTAAATGAGACACAAATATATTCAGCATTGGTTACGCTCTTTTTAGTAGAAGGAGGCGACGGTTACTCTATTTTTAATGACACAACTTCAACTCTTCTCGATTTTAATTCAGTAGAGTCTACAATAGAATATATTGTACAGCGCGGTCCTATAAATTCTACCGTAGACGAACGAATTATTATCATCAATGGAGATAAAATGGAATTCAATTGAGCTCGTTATTTCAACTGAAGTTACTGCACTTTGAGACGTTACTTTATTAAACTAAACCTTTTACGAAAGAATTGAAAAGAAAATCGATCTTCACAATGCAGGCCTCATGTATATATTAGTTTTAGCCAATTTGATTTTTTTTCTGTGATTTTTTACATCAGCTGATGCTAATTACTATTTTTACAATTTATATAGTATTGGGATGTCCTCCCGAGATCCTTTTGAGGCAATAAATAAATTTGTACTCTTGGTTTCCAGTTTATTGAAAACGTTAAAGGCGTTCTTTAAAATGTGGTAGCAAATGCATCGGTATTGAATTATTTAAAACTTACAGTAACGTGGGCCACACATAACTAGTATTCATGTTAACCCCTCCAGCTAAGCTTAACGCTTGTGTTAGGAGTGGGTTCTTATCGGTAGTGTACTAGGTGGGTTTTTAACCCACATCCACTTGATCACAAGTCCGCGCCTTAGCCACTACGCTCCCGCTATTTGAAGTCTCGCTTAGTAACTAAACGATGATTTCGTTAATTCGATAATTTTATTTCCAAAGTATTTAACTTTATGTAGGGTGACGATGCTTGTCAAAGATAGGCAGGTTTGTGTAACAAATTAAACTTTATTTTTAGTTTAATGTTATATTTAAGAAAAAGATAAATCTATGGTATATGTAAAAAAACAAATGTTTTCGCTACAGTATTTGGTACTCATTAGACAGTAATTAATATAATAAATAGTAGTTATAGTAAAATACTCTATAATAAAGATACTTTTTTATATTTTACAATTTTGAATAAAATCTTAAAAAACATTATAATTACAACTCAATGAGCTTTTACTTACCTACCTAAAATGTATACTTACTAGGTATACGTACTTACCGCTCAAGAAGGAAAACCATAATTACATACGTTTAGAAATCTTTTGTTTAGAGCTGATAGACGATATCGAAATCCAGGTTTCGGTTTTTGTCGTTTGCCCTTACACCTACTCAAAAAAACTATTTCAACGAGGTACCCATTTATGTAAAATACATTACTAAAACTATACAGTTCTATTGGACAGCCTTAATAAATTATACCAATAATTTAAATTGTTACAAATTTTAAAATATTGTCCTCCTACAAATTATTTTCTGATTACTATGAAGTAATGTATAAATTAAATAAACAAACGAGGAGGATTACTAATCAAATAAAGAAATAAAGATGAACACACAGCCACATTAGTTCAAATCTACATGTCTACTGTTGATAAAAATCAGTTTAATCCCTCTCGTACCCTCCTGTGAACGTGGCAAAAGATGTAAACAAAATCCTAACAATATTAAGGTAAAGAAGGCGACATCGTATCCTTAACACTAATGATAAAAATAACTATCGCCCTTAAGCAGGCCCCCCGTGATTATAAAACAATTAATAAACATACAAGGGAAACATTTTCCCCATTAAAATAAATATGCCAGCTCTAGTGCGGATGGTCCTCGAGTCTCCTTTCTTCTGATATAACTATATTCAAAACTTTCTGTTTAATGATATATGTTACAATACATTGTATTAACGATACGCTCAGTCAGTTTATCTGGTTGTTTAAGGCATGGGTACTTTACCAAGCGGACAGTTTGATTTTTGATTCTAATATTTGCATGAAATAAGCTAAATGAATATGATGTAGCTTTTGCCAAACTTAATTGGTTACTACTATCTTTTTTATTCTTCTATTATATACCTACCTATTTAATAATTTTAAGAACACATTCATATATAGGTATATGTTTACTAACAATCAATTAATGTTTCTATTTAACTACGTTTATTTAAGTTGTTACACGTTTTACTTTTCATATACTTTTTGCATGATTGCATGATGTTTTCTGTATAATGGAATTCCTGTTGAATAAAGTATTTTTTGTTGCAGTCCTTGGGTAACCACGAATTTGATAATGGTGTATCGGGACTCACACCTTTTATAGAAGCTCTTATATGCCCTGTATTAGCTGCGAACCTTAACCTGGCTAGAGTACCACAATTACTGGTGGAACGTAACCTGATGGATTCTGTAGTATTCGATATAAACGGTACACGCATTGGTGTGATTGGATACCTCACTCCAGATACTCAATTCCTGGCTATAAAAAACGAAGTCAAATACATAGAAGAAGTGATAGCAGTAAAGAAAGAAGCAGCTAAACTTAAAAAACAGGGAGTAAATATTCTCATAGCTCTGGGTCATTCTGGATTTACTAAAGATTTGGAAATAGCAAAAGAGGTGGAGGACATAGATTTAGTTATAGGTGGACATACTAATACATTTTTGTGGAATGGTACCAGTCCTGACGTAGAGAAACCTGAAGGACCTTATCCGACTTTAGTCAAACAGAAGTCAAGTAGACTTGTTCCTGCAGTACAGGCTTATGCTTACACCAAATATCTTGGAAAGTTACACATTATCTTTGATTCAGAAGGTGAAATCATAAGTAGTAATGGCAGTCCTATTTTGCTAGATAATTCTGTTCCCCAAGATCCTGAATTACTAGAAATGGTGAACCGTTACAGGGCTAATATAGTAAATATAACAGAACGCGTTGTTGGAATCACGCCTATAGTGATAGATGGAACGTCGTGTCGGTTGAGTGAATGTAACATGGGAAACTTGATTACTGATGCGATGGTAGAAAGATACGCTAAAGATTATAGAGGAAAAGGTTGGACCGACGCTCCTATCGCCATTATTCAAGGCGGTGGGATAAGAGCTTCAATAGCTCATTCAACTTTGCCAGCCAATATCACAAAGGGTGATCTTTTGCGAGTGATGCCTTTTGATGGGAACCTTGTTAAACTAAGAATTAACGGCAGTGATATTTTGAAAATGTTAGAACATTCTGTAGCTAAATACAATCCCGACCGACCTCCTGGACCGTTTCTGCAAATGTCAGGAATGATAGTGGAATATGATTTTCTGAGACCGCCTGGCTTTAGAGTTATAAAGGTTTACATGCGTTGTGGTGAATGTTTAAATCCTCAATTTTCTCTTTTAAATTTAACAGAAGTGTACAATATTTTAATGCCGGCATTTTTGTCTATGGGAGGCGATGATTATACGATGTTTGAAGATTTACCTACAACTGCGGTACCTTACGATGAACTAGAATCTACCATAGAGTATATAAGTAGCCGAAGTTTCGTATACCCATCTGTTGAAGAACGAATTATTATCAGCCATCTTCAACAATTGCAAATTAACTCAGGATCATATTCGAAATTGTCACTTATTGTATTGATATTATTTACTTTCCTATTGCTGTTATAAATTACACTTAAACTTATGGAGTACATTTCACAGAAATAATGTACTTATGCGCTAACATGTGTACTGCAATGTACAAATTAAATTTAACCGAAATTCAATTTCGATCCTAAATTATTATTAGAGTTTTTGGACCAACATCATAGTCAAAATTATCGCCAGTTGGTCACGGCCAGTATAACCTGGTCGAAACGTCAGGCAATTTAAAGTTATAGTTAAGTCTGAATTATGTACCTACCAATGCCTACCATGAGCTGAACTTAGAAGACAAGCATATGTACAAAGAAACGTTACTATATGTTACATGATATCTCTTACCGAGTGAATATATTCTATTTCGCAGCGATGGCCCCGACAAAATATAAAGACAGGAAAATATCATATATCAGTCTAAACGTCAGCGCACATTAAATCTATTAATTTATAAATAAGAGCTGGCGAGTCTAAGTTAGGTAACAATGAAATAGTCGATGAACTCACCAGAGATGGTGCAGATCATCAACACCATGGATTGTAACCATTCTGCGGCGAGCTTATTCAATCATAAACGCCCAATACATATCAATGGCAATAAAGAGATGGAAGACCACGACTGGTGTAAGACACTCGAAAGCCTTAATAAAGGGATAGATTAGAGATTAGAGAGAGAGAGAGAGAGAGAGAGAGAGAAAAAAAGTCATAATCGAAGAGGAGGTAGGGGCGGCAAAATTTAACTAGCCTACAGGCGGCAAATGTGTAAATCCGCCACTGACATTGGATAATATTTACTTTCATTCAACGAATACTTAAAAAAAATGATAATTGTTCCAAGTTCAAATTGTATAAGTATTATGTATATGCATTGTATCCGTAAGTTTTATGATTCCCAATTTCTGAAGTCCGCACCAGCATAGGGCAGACAGTATTCCTTAGTGCAGGCACAGAATACATAATAGTACAAGTACAGAAGGACCTCTTCGCAATACCATTTAAATAAATAAAAACTCTTGGTCCGACACAATAATGTTCAGTTCAGATCGCACACCGGCCACCGCTAACTAGCAACAGCTTATATTAACCTAAAACTTGCCTCTCTTTCTATCGCATAACTGTTATCTGTTCTGATGACGTTATGGTTGTCTTCTGGAAGAATAATTATTCTAAATATGTAATAACCAGTTATGTGCCTATTACTACTACTATTATGTATTCTGTTCTATTACTTTACTTTTGTGAACAAATGAAGTTTTAAATAAACCTAGGCTAGGTATTTACAGTAGTCCCTATTTAGATGAAACTATTATTAAAGAAAACTGTAGGGTTGCTAGTGTTGAAATAAAAAAGCCCCGTTGAAACACTATTTATTTTATTGTTCTGGTAACTTATGCTAGTATTACAATATTTATATAAAGATACAACCCTAAGTGAGAACTTGAAAGGGACTGCGTGGCTATCGCCATTCAAGCCTCCCTAGACGGCTAGTTCCTGAAGACTGCTAGGCTATCGAAGCAGGAACTAGGCTACTAAGGTCAGAACTGGCTGCGTGGCTACCGCGCTCTGAACCTCTAGCTAGTGAATGATGATTTGTTCGGAGACGACGCTGCTTATAAACCCAACAGGTTTACATGTGTGCACAATATCAACACGTCCTTATCTGTAGTAGTGATGTACATGCTTGTATGTTGGCGCTGTCTCGGATGGTGACAACAAGTGTTCATAGATGGCGTTAGTTTTCTATGTAGTTATAGTTTAATACATGCTAAGCATTAGGTGTTATGCTAAGGTAATACCAGGTGGCGCAAAATGTTTGTTACAATCTCCCCCTCTGGTACTCTATAGTCGTCCCGACAGAGTACCAGGATCAGTAGTTGACTTCCTTGGTCTCCCTCTTGTTCTAATGGGGTTTATGGGTTTGGGTACATTATCTTCTCTTTGCTCAAATTTACAGTGCTGAAGTATGGTACTTTCCAATTGATTGTTCAGGTGACTTTAGGTTTGCTACCTCATATGTAGATGCACCATGTTTCTTTATAATAACATATGGACCGTCTCGGCGAGGAGCAAATTTTGCTGTAAATTGTTTTTCATTGTTGCTTATTGGATGTGTTTCAACCAATACTAATTCTCCTTCCTTATAACAGGGATCTGGTCTTCTGTTTTGGTTTGCACGTTCTCGATTTTTATCTTGCATAACTTCAATGTTTTCTTTTGCAATTGATAAGTCATTAGCTAACTGCTTTAAAGTTGGTGTAATTTGTGATATAAACGTTTCCTGACTTAAAATTGAACTGAGGTCATGAGTCAAATCATATGGAGTTCTTAATTCACGTCCAAAAGTTAAGTAGGACGGTGAATATCCTGTTGTTTGACACACAGCAGAGTTCATTGCAAATCTGATAGCAGGTAGTGTATTTGGCCACTTTTGGTGTTGAGTTTTAACCATAATTGCTATTTGAGTTTTCATATCCCTATTTTTCCTTTCTACAATATTAGGTTCTGGGTGGTACACAGGTGTAAAAATATGTTGTATTTCAAGACAATAAGTAAGTTTTTGCATTATTGCTGAAATGAACTGTACTCCATTATCACTTATAAGTTTTCTTGGTAAACCATACCGCAGGAAAACTTCATGCAAAAGAGTTAATGCACAAGTTTCAGCTGTTGCTTCTTTGATTGCAAAAAGTTCAACCCATCTAGAAGCTGTATCTTCAACTATAAAGATCCATTTTTCACCAGTTATTGCTTTTGGCAAAGGCCCAAATAAATCAATAGAAAGTACTTCAAACCTATGGTTATTTGCTGTAGACTGGTATAATCCTGCTGGTTTTTTATTCGATGGTTTGTATTTTTGACATTCTATGCAAGTCTTTACATAATTTATTACATCTTTTCTTAATCTTTTCCAGTAGTATTTATCTGTAATACGTTGAATTGTACGTTCCACTCCCAAATGACCAGCAGTGTTGTCATCATGACATGCTTTTAGTATATTACGCCTTCTTCTTGAATAGGTATAATTAATTTTGCATTATCATCTTGTTCTGGTGTAAAGCGATATAAAACTTTGTTGTGGAGTAAATAACCCTTTTTAGACCATTCGATGTAATTTTCAGTCTCATTTTCTTCTTCAAGTGACTTGATTATAACTTTGAGGTCGTCATCTTTCAGTTGTTCTTCACGTATCTTTTCTTCGCTGTATTTAGGTAATTCTATAGACACATGACACAAAGTACATTTTTCACTATCATCTAGGCATGGTGGTCTAGACAAAGTGTCTGCTACAACATTGGTACGACCTGGGGTATATTGAATTTTAAAATTATAAGGCTGTAGTTGCAATGCCCAACGAGCCAGACGTCCCGTTGGTGTTTTCAAATTCATTAACCATTTTAATGGCTGATGATCAGTAATTGTAATGAACTCCGTACCTTCAATGTATCCACGAAACTTTGAAACGGCCCAAACAATTGCTAAGGCTTCTTTTTCAGTTACTGAATAATTGCATTCTGATACTGTAAGAAGTCTACTTGCGTATTCGACAGGATGTTCGTTTTCACCCTCCCCCTGCACTAAAGCTGCACCTATTGCATATTGACTTGCATCAGTTTTTATTTTAAAAGGTGTATTACAATCTGCTTGTTTTAGCACTGGGGCTGTAGTTAATGCAATTTTCAATTTTTCAAACGCATCTTGTTGTTCTTTATTCCACTGCCAACTTGTTTTCTTTCTAGTTAAATTGGTTAATGGTCGAGCTATGTTTGCAAAGTTGTGTATAAACCTTCGATACCAAGAAGCAGTTTGTAGAAATGTAATTAATTGTTTAAGGTTTCTAGGTTTTGCTAAGTTAGCAATAGCTGATATTTTTGCCGGATCTGTTTTAATTCCTTCGGGAACTATTAAGTGTCCCAAATACTTTACTTCAGAACATATAAATTTACATTTTACCCTGTTAGCTTTTAGGTTTAATTCTCTGAGTTTATCAAATATTTCCTTTAAATCCTCTATGTGTTTCATAAAGCTGACAGATCTTATAATCAAATCGTCAAGATATGACAGAACATTTTTTGTTTGTAAACTTTGAATAAATTTATCCATTAATCTCTGGAACGTTGCAAGTGCGTTCCGTAACCCAAATGGCATTTGCTTAAAACGAAATGTTCCAAACTGTGAAACAAAGCTAGTCTTGTCTCGATCATCAGGATGAACCGATATATGAAAATACCCAGATTGAAGGTCTATGGTAGACATATATGGTAATGCCTTTGCTTGATGTAGTAGATCATCAATGCGTGGTAATGGATATCTGTCTGGTTTAGTTATTTCATTTAGTCGCCGATAGTCTATACAAACTCTTATATCGTCTGTACCTTTAGGGACCATGATTACAGGGGCTGACCAGGGTGAATCACATTCTTCGATTATACCATTGCTCAACATTTCATCAAGTTTTTGTCGCAGTTGTTGTTGTCTACAAGGCGACAATCGGTATGGTTTGAGAGCTATAGGTAAATGACTACCTGTATCTATTCTATGTAAAATGTGGGGTGTAGGTTGTTTATTCTTGTCAAATACATCACAGTATGTAATCAACAAGTTATTGAATTGTAACCTTTCAAGTTTAGATAAAATATTTCCTTCAGTAGGTTGTAATAAAATATCAAAATAATACAATGACATTTTGTTTATTGGTACATAGTCTATACGTGGATCCTTGCGAGATTCTTCATCAGCTGGTTCACGAGGACGGAATGGACGTGGTGGTGTTATTATTTTTTGAAGTGTCCATTTAGTTCGCTTATTTGACGGTGGACTGCCTTCAAAATTAGCCAACGGCGATGGTGTTTGAGGAAGTGGGGAAATCATCTGCAAGTCTTTAGCCCACTGTATAAAACTTGATAATGATTCTGGAGACGACTGATTTGATTGAAACGAGAGGTGTGTAGCTGCCTTTAAGGGTATATTTTCAGTCTTCAATTGTAAAAATGTGTATACCTCATTGGGTTCATCAAGAAAGTACCACACTCGTTGAGGTAGATTAAGCACTATTCCCACAGCTTCTAAAAAGTCAATGCCTAGTAAAGTGCGATTATCAGTGGCGTCAGGTATGACTGTAAACGTAACAGGCAGTATACGTGTACCGATAGTGATGTCCACAGTTGCAGTCAGTAAGCTTCTTGTTTTTTTAAGACCATCGGCTAGTATGGTTTCGGCTGTTTTTGTGGTGAATATCACTCCGCTTCTGATCATTAACTTGTATAATTGCATACTTGCTAAACTCGTTCTTGCTGCTGTGTCTATATAAGCATAGCCTCTTTCATTTTTATAATTTATTTCTATTGTTGGTATCTTTGCACGATCCTCCAATAGTTCAGTGGTATCAACCGTGTAAAATGCAACTGGTTTGGGTGGGGTTTCTTTATTTTTACACTTCTTACAGTTGCTTCTAAAAACTCCTACTTCACCACAGCCATAGCATGAAACCGTTGGAGTCTCCGTAGCTTTGTCGTCAACTGACGTTTTCACTTCGACCAACCGTTTTCTACAATACAATACTTAATTTAAGAAGACCATATATAAAATCAAGACGTTCTTCTTCTCGGTTTCTCTTGGATGGAAGCTGTGCTAGGAGAGCACGTTTCTCACAAATAAATTCGTCGATTGTTTCGGTCGTCTGCTTTTTTCCAAACAAATCCAAGTAAATGTCGTGGGGTTGTTTTTTGGGTGCAAATGCCGCTCGTATTGCGTCCAGAGCACTATTCCACTTCTTTATATCACTTTTGATACCGTGCCACCATGTTGCTGCCGTGCCGACTAACAATAATGGTAAGCCTTCCAAAGCGTCTTCGTCAGAAATATGCTCCACTTTTTTAAAAATTGTGACACTGTTTATAAATTCTTCTACTTTGTTGTAGTCCCTTACTCCATCGAACTTCTTCGTACAACGGGCAAAACTCTTTCCACTCATGATGGTACTTTGTGTAGACGTAATAGTATTCAGCAAAGTGTTGAATTGTTCTTGAGTCATTGTAATTGACATTTTCAAAATTTATCAAAATAATGTGGGTACTCTTTAAAATATTTCAGTTTGATGTTTCCAATATAGGGTACTTCGTAAAACGTTTTGGGGTACTTTTTATTTACGTTGGGCGCCAATGTAGGATTGCTAGTGTTGAAATCAAAAAGCCCCGTTGAAACACTATTTATTTTATTGTTCTGGTAACTTATGCTAGTATTACAATATGTATATAAAGATACAACCCTAAGTGAGAACTTGAAAGGGACTGCGTGGCTATCGCCATTCAAGCCTCCCTAGACGGCTAGTTCCTGAAGACTGCTAGGCTATTGAAGCAGGAACTAGGCTACTAAGGTCAGAACTGGCTGCGTGGCTACCGCGCTCTGAACCTCTAGCTAGTGAATGATGATTTGTTCGGAGACGACGCTGCTTATAAACCCAACAGGTTTACATGTGTGCACAATATCAACACGTCCTTATCTGTAGTAGTGATGTACATGCTTGTATGTTGGCGCTGTCTCGGATGGTGACAACAAGTGTTCATAGATGGCGTTAGTTTTCTATGTAGTTATAGTTTAATACATGCTAAGCATTAGGTGTTATGCTAAGGTAATACCAGGTGGCGCAAAATGTTTGTTACAAAACTATTTTATTTCACAATCTCTGCATAGATACTGTAATCTCTAAGAAGATAGACATTTGGCATATTTAATGTTAATGTGTACCTTGGAATGAAACTATCTCTTTAGGTAGGTATATGCGAATCAAATCTGGAATGACATACGAAGCGAACAATGTTATTAATAAGTCCTCATAAGTTATTTTATTTTAATTTAACGATACAAGCACATAATTCATCTGAAACACGATCTGTTTGTGTAAGTTGCGGTAGCCTCCCATTTTAATGAGCACAAGGCATGTACCTATTTGTAATTTCATGTATATTTCTTTCACGGAACCCTAATTCTTTTATCAAAATAAAAGTATCCTAAGTTACTCCTTATAAAACCAGCTATCTGCCAGTGAAAGTCTCGTGGAAATCGGTCCACCCGTTCCGGAGGTTAGCCGGAACAGACAGAGAGACGGACAAAATTGTAATTTTTTTTTTTGGTATAAGTACCGTGTAAACATTCAGATGCATTTAGTAAAAATCTGTCATTATGGCATAATAAACGGACACTTCAAATTTATTTATTTTTACAGAAGATGTGTATCAGTTGTTGTGGTCCTAATAAGTAAATATACTTATCAAAGCTAAACTTGACTAAGTTATTCCTTATAACACCAGCTATTTGCCAGTGAAAGTCCCGTAAAAATCGGTCCACCCGTTCCGGAGATTAGCCGGAACAAACAGACAGACAAAAATGTGAAAAATATTTTTTTTGGTATATGTACCGTGTAAATATAAGATGCATTTAATAAAAACTGTCATTATGACATTACAAACGGACACTTCAAATTTATTTATTTTTATAGTTGTGTATTTTTTTTTTTATGGTATTGAGGGCAAATGAGTAGACGGGTCACCAAATAGTAAATGACTACCGCCGCCCATGGGCACCTGTAACTCAAGAATCACAAGTGCGTTGCCACCCTTTAAGGTGGGAGTAGCGGAAGAGGGGGAAAGGGGGAAAGAGTGGGAAGAAGGGAGAGGGGCATTAGAGGGGAGGAGATGGGGAGAGGGGAAGGACGGCAATAGGGAAGAGGGAAGGGTTAGGGCCTCTGGTAACCTCACTCATGCGGCGAAATTTTCTGTGAAGCCGTGGTTTCGAGCGGAGTCGACCCGGCCCATACGTGCCGAAGCATGGCTCTCCCACGTTAGTATCAGTTGTTGTGGTCCTAATAAATAAATATACTTATCAAAACTAAACTTGACCCTGTAAACAGAACTTGTAAGTCTCTAACTATATACAGATTATAATTAATAATATAATCTAACTACGTAAATACGGGAAACATAATTTAGGACAACAAAAGTCAAAGTAAAACAAAAAAAGTTGTTCATTTCTTTTTCGTATATATATATATTTATTTCTTCTGATAGTACACTCATCCGTATGCTTCCTAATGCACCTACTTCATTATTTTCTACACCACCTTAAGGTAGACTGGCAGAGAATGCCTTTGGCATTAAGTACGCCTCTGTACATGTTGTGCATAAAGTATTAAATAAAAAAATAAAAAAAAAGTCAGCATTTGGTGACCTACTAATAAGTAGACGTGCATTTCTTTACCTTTCGATGTCTCTTGGAAGTGTGAAAAACGTGAGGTTCGGATCCTTGTTGTTATTATAACAGCCAAATACCATGCAATATGCGTTTGCCTTCATTTAAGTTAAGTTATTTTTAGTACTATATTGTGTAATAGGTAATCGATCGAAAGATAATTATCGTAATTCGTAAGCGAGGAACGGACGAAGCGACGTAGCGCGTGAGTGAGTATCGAATTAACGTGCTACCTCACCGGTGCGTGGCAGCCCACAAAATTTCGCACGACTCATCGACGCTGCTAGGTACCTGTAGCTTCATACCTACTGAACGGAGTGGGCCTGGCCTGGTGCAGGAGACATTTGTGTTGAAGTTTAGAGACGGCAGATTTACCTCGCAGCTCGTACCTTGAGGTAGAATAGTACATACCTAATAAAATTTGATGAATTTAACGTCTCATCTCATTTTATTACCCAATAATATTATTTAAAATACAAGCTCATTAAATAACTTAAATAAGATTGTAGAGTGCTCATTTTATCTCATATTTGCTAACAAACTACTAAGAGGAGGTAACGAACCCGCGTCACGCAGGTTCGTTACCTACTCTTAGTAGTTTTGTGTATGCCAGTGTGGTGCGTCCTATTTTAAACGGTTATTTACAAACAGTGGTCCCAATTCTGTTACTTCACTCGCTAAATTAAAATTCACTAAATTTTCTTCATATAAGATGTTAACCTTGTACACTTCAAAACAAGGTCTTATTTCAAATTGAAACAAGTAGGTAACATATGTCGCTATCGAAATAAGCAATTTATTTGTCGACTAAAGTCTGATACGCTTAAATAAACTTTAATATCACGTAGCGAGAGCCGCTATCCGTTGAATGCCATCTCTTTTGCTCTGTGTTTTTAGTAATCGTCTTCGTAGGTGTAGATTAAAAACACGTCATCCTTGTTCGTTTTGAACGAAAGTTTTTATACGGCAATTATACAGCGTTTGAATAAATGGAGGCTCTCGTGCGGTTGATTTCATATGAAGAAAGTAAGTCAGGTTTTAGTTTAGTCGAGTGTACAATAGAATCGGCACCAGTATTAAAATATGGACGCGTTGTGCGCGTGCGGTGTCGCATGACATAAATACATTAAACACGCATAAATGGAAAATATTCAACTGGATATACATATTATACATACTATAAATTTTTCTATATTTAGACCAATTTGAGTAGGTATTAATATAAGTTTATTTAGTATATTGTGGTTTTTATTAAAATATTTAAGTACTTCCATTATTATACTTTATTTAAGAACATATTACTTTTACATTTTAATAACACCTTCTCAAACTTTAAACACCAGTTGTAAAACAAAAATACAGACGTGTAGGTACCGCAAATGTTTTCTAAAGACCTTTACGTAATTTAGTAAATTTTAAATATCTCTACCATTAACATTACACACAGTACATGAATACGTTAAAAAAACTTATAATTTCACATCATTAAAAATAAAATATTATTGATAAATGTTAAATATTATAACAGTTTCAAACAACAACTGAACATAAAATAAAATCCTACACAAAAAGCTGAATACGTTATAAACCAGTCGTTCAACCTAGGGCTGACCTAACAAAAATCGTTAACAGACAGCACATAAGCCTTACCTACATAGGAGTACACAGGAATAATGCACGCGCCAATCAATAAAACTGCAATTGAGCGCCGCACTAAATTTGTCCGAACAAAGTAATCACGTTGATTGAATGATGCCGCTCCACAAAACTCTATATATTTACGTATATCTAACCTATAATATTTACGTGATATAGGCTAACAAACCAGTGTACCAAACATTCAATGCATTCATAATGTGCGACCGACGAATTCTCGTTTTCTATTAAAATTTTAAGGGTCGGAACTTGTTTGAAAATAGCTTATATTTTTTTTTTTGGACTTACTTATTTTTAGCTAAAGTTTGTGTGCTTTTGAATACTCTTTTGAGTCATCTTTTGGTTTCGATTGTCATAGAATAACGATGGATTTTTCAATACTATGAATACCACACATACAATACCTAAAACAATAATTTAAATTTTGCAAGTGCAGTAGTTTTGAAGATACGTGGGGTACACTGAAAGTTGAAAGTGAAAGATTTTTTAATTTGGCTCATACCAATCCCCAAATGTCCTCGAAGCTCCGGTTACGCCGATACGCCAGTTTTCTTCAATTAGTCGCGAGACAGTAGCCACATTTTCCTCAGTGATCGCAGTTGAGGGCTGACCTTCACGAATTTCATCATGGAGAGAAACACGGCCACGATCAAATTCTGCGTACCAACGCCTTACGGTGCTCAAATGAGGTGCTGTTGAAGACAAGCAGTGCAGTCTTGCGGAGTCTGTAAACTTTTAAAATCATAAAAAAATCATCGCCCTAAAATCTTTTC
Source organism: Callimorpha dominula (assembly GCA_949752705.1). Lineage (NCBI taxonomy): Eukaryota > Metazoa > Arthropoda > Insecta > Lepidoptera > Erebidae > Callimorpha > Callimorpha dominula. The sequence goes on from OX457007.1 coordinate 15,877,664, forward strand.
GCGTTAATTAAATTTTTTGCTACGGACAACGAATTTCAACTTGTCATAAAACAATTGACACGCCATTTCCCGCTAATTGTTTGTAAACAATGATTTAGTTTTTTGTTGTTTAAAAAAATATAACATTCGGCATTCAAACATTTATGAGCGGCCGGGAGCGCAGAACTTTCAGTGTGTCCCATGTATTCAATTAAAAAACTCATCTGGTTGCATACCAAACTCTTAAAGGGAGCAATAATGAGGATGGTCAGGTCGTTTACATAGACCACTGTGAGAAACTATTAGTCATTGAGTTGAGTGATGAGCTCATCGACCACACTGTTCCACAGGAGATCTGAAAGGACTCCGCCTTGCGGACACCCTCTGGCCACCACCCCTCTCATTGTGTTATTCACAGTAACTTGTATGACTTCTGTAAAGCATGATGGCGTCTGACCCGACAATTGTGGAGTTGACCCCATGTCTTGACAGAGCTTGACATATGCTGCTAAAGTTATTTTTATCAAAGGCACCTTCGATGTTGATGAAGGTTGCTAGGGTTGACATTTTGGATTTTAGATTGCCCTCTATGTATGAGACAACTCGATGTAGGGCAGATGCTGTTGATTTGCATATCGAGTAAACATGTTGGTTGGGGTTCAAAGGGTCAGTCTTCCTGATTTCCTTGTCTATTAATCTCTCTAAAACCTTTAGTAAAAAGGATGTAAGATTGATGTGCCTGAATAATTTCGATTGTGTGTAATTTGCCAGGTTTATGAATGAAGACTACTTTGAATATCCTCCATTTCAGAAGGATGTAGCGGTTCTAGCGGTTCTTGCAGTGATATAAGGCCTGCTTATATGAACCTATACAGCGTGTAAGTCTACATGCTACGCAAAAACGTCTTTCTGTGGATACTTATCACAATACAAAAGTCAATTCATCATAAAAATACGAGATTAAGGATTTATAGTCATTAGTTTAGCGCTACGTAAATTTTTTACAATGTAAATTTTACAAACGTAGGTATTCTTTTTTTGCAGTACGGTACAGTACGGTACTTGACCTTAAACGTTCGGCGCCGTCGAGACCAGCTGATTGCATAAAATGTTTAAATGTTGTTTGAGTGATTATATTACATTTTTTTGCCGTAAGTCATATTTTTTTCGGTAAAATCTTCTGTTTACTCATTGTGATAATACTTTTACCATAAAAATATAAAATTATAACAAAAAAAATAATATTCCGGTAGAAAATTCCAATGATTTTCAATGTGAATGATAACCTAAATACACTATTTCAGTATTTGGCACGGTGTTTCTTACACCCTGTATATATATAGCTTGTATGAATATTGGTCTAGTCGAGAGTTATTTGCTTTATTGAACAACTTTCTTACTTTGTGTAGTTTCTCCAGTCCGGTGATGTTTACTACCTGGTCCAGTTCTGAATGTCGGAAGTAATCAATGTAGTATCATTGTAGCAGTATGAGCATTTGGCAAAACCTTAGATCATAGAAACAAAGGAGATTTGCCTTTTAGATCGAAACGTATGAAACCCGCTGTCTCCAAATAATCCCTTCCATTAGCTTACAACTACATATGCAGTTCAACTAAACCTATAGATGCGTGGACTCACACGCTCTTAAGTGTATAAACTACGTTCGCTAGCCCTGAGTTTTGACGCGTCCTCTTCCGAGAAACAGGGCATAGCAGTAGATTTCGGCATGGTAGAGTGCCCAATTTGACACCTTGTATACTGTTGTGATACGTCAGCCGCATGCGGATTCGGTCCAACGTGTCCTGTGGCACCAAGAGCCCTTGATGCACTTCAGAATTTCAGACTATCGTCTGACGATCACTCTGGTTCCATCCTGGCTTGGACCTTGACCACGGCTTGTCAAAGCCACCCAAGTCTATAGTCGCCATTGCACCGTATCTTAAGGGGGCCCTCACTTTAGAAGGCTTCCCCCTGAACTGTGCGCAAAGATCTCGTCATCCAGTATCCAGCCCTACAGCTTGACAGCTTCAGTTTGGTCTCTGGTCAGATCGTGATATTATCCTAGTGAGGAGCTGCCGATTGACCTAAGATGACTAGTCTCCAGTCTCCCGTGTCAGGAGAAATCCGTACCAAAGCATTGTGTTGCCTTTCAGCTCCTCTACCAGGACATCCTCATCCCCCATACGTGTCCCCGCATACGGCACAAACAAGTGCTTCCCCCCCATCCCGCCGTCGCACCGTAATCCCACTATTCCACTAATATTATATTATAAATGTGAAATTTTGGATGGCTGGATGTTTGTTACTTTGTTACGGCAAAACTACTGAACTGGTTGCGATGAAACTTGGTACATAGATAGCTGGAGACCTGGATTTTTTATCCCGATGGATACTTTTTATCCCGAGATTCCCACAGGATCAGGACTTCCGCGGGTGAAACCGCGGGGCATTGCTAGTGTGACATAAATAAAATTGTATGATGACAAAAGGGGTTAATTTAGGTCAATAATTAAATAAAAGATACTGATAGTTGCCTCTGGAGTTGTAATAAGTTATACAACATTAAAGTAATTAGGTAAAATAATTTTCCAAAAAATCTGAGTTGAAAACTTTAAGCTGCTGTCTTGTAAAGTAGCCATTTTGCAAACCACTATATTGTTCTTTGGCAGTATCGATATAAAAAAATTAACAGAATGTTAAAAACAAATAGATTCATATACGAACATTAGTGCAGGCATTAATCATTAAGTAATTTCCGGTACCTATATCTATAGTAAAGAATACCTACAGTAAAATATGACATTGATGCTGATAATCAAACAAAGAGTGACAAAAATTATTGAAATGTTACTTAAGGAACCATGTACGCATGCTGAATTTGCAATCATAATACACACAAACGACTTTTATTACTGACTTACTACATTAGATCGTTTGTTACAGTCCCTTGGGAATCACGAGTTCGACAATGGAGTCCACGGGCTTACTCCCTTCATTCAAAATTTAACATGTCCTGTTCTGACTGCCAATCTTGTTATGACAAAAGTGTCAGAGCTAGAAAGATTAAGTAATCTTAAGAAATCTGTTGTACTCGAAGTTGCTGGCCGCCGAATAGGTATTGTGGGCTACTTAACCCCAGATACCAAGCAACAAGCAGTACCAAATGATGTCGAGTATAGTGATGAAATCCAGGCAATAAGAGAAGAAGTAAAAAAATTACAACATGAAGGAATAGATATTATCATAGCTTTAGGTCACTCTGGATACGCCAAGGATTTGGAAATAGCCAAGGAAGTGGAAGGTGTAGATTTAGTTATAGGTGGACACACAAATACTTTCCTATGGAATGGAACAAGCCCAGATTTTGAACAACCCCAAGGTCCTTATCCTACTTATGTGGTACAAGCATCTGGTAAAAGTGTTGCTGTTGTTCAAGCATATGCTTACACCAAATACCTCGGGAAACTTCACCTAATATTTGATGTTAATGGTGATATAACCAATGCTAACGGAACTCCTATTCTGCTGGACAATAACATACCACAAGACCCAGAACTCTTGGAAATAATTAATAAATATCGATACATTGTCTATAACATAACCGAAGAAGTTGTTGGATACACTTCTGTTCTTCTAGATGGTATAAGCTGTTCGCGCAAAGAATGTAACCTTGGTAACTTAATCACGGATGCTATGGTATTTAGATACGCTATAGACCATACTGGCGAGCATTGGACAGATGCGCCAATTGCCATTATTCAAGCGGGCGGTATTAGAGCATCCATTTCGAACGTGAAATTGCCAGCGAATATAACCAAGGGGGAATTGCTTACAGTAATGCCCTTCGAAGGTTCCTTAGTGACGGTAACAGTAAATGGCAGCACTCTCATCGAAATGATTCAGCACTCTGTAAATAACTACAATGATTTAGAGGCATCGGGACCTTTTTTGCAGTACTCTGGGATTAAAGTTGTATACGATATTACTAAACCTATAGGATCTAGATTGATAAAAGCCGAAGCCAGATGTTGGGCATGTAATGTTCCAAGTTATTCGAAAATTGTTGATAAAGATGTTTTTAAAGTAATAATGCCTAGTTTTGTCGCTATAGGTGGTGACGGATTTAAAATGTTTACAGATTTGCCAACGAAAGCTTTAGATTATAATGAATTGACGTGTACCCAATATTATATTACTAGACATAGTCCAATTCATCCCCAAGTTGAGGGACGAATATCGTGGTTAACAGACAAACTTCAACCAAAGACTAATAGTTCCTCATCAAGCGAAAGACTGTCGTTAATACCAGTTTTAATAGCATTTTTTAAATTTACTATACTAAGTTTACATTGTTTTTAGTTTGTAGTTAAGTATTGAGTGATAGAGTTGATATTTACTGATATAAATTTGAGAGCACAAGCATTGACTGAATTTACGTGTTAGGATTTAAATATTCTAAATAAGAGAGAAGAATTAACTGAATTTTGTGTTAGTGATTTTAATATTTCAAATTAACTTCATACCAAATTTTGTAAAATAAATATTTTCTACAAATCTTTGTTTTATTTAACATTACCGTAACTATATTATTGTTGAAATACGTGTACTCCTATTTATTTTAACATGTTAATAAACTTGGGAGAACAACATTTACCATCGACTATTCAACTAAATTAATTATTAGACTAGTACATACTCGTACATCTCAATAAGTGAAAGAACTTCATTTCGATAGGGATCGCTCTCAGTAAAGGGTATGGCATAAAAAACTATTTTATTCTTAATTAACAATTCTTTTAAACGATTATAATGCACCACCTCGTTTTCTTCTCTTCCAGTCTCTCGGGAACCATGAATTGGACGAAGCTGTAGAAGGACTTATACCTTTTATTAAAAACCTCAGTTCACCAGTTTTAGCAGCCAACCTCATTTTAGACAATGTTCCTGAACTGCAAAATGAAAAAAACTTATACAAATCAATAATAATAGTACAAGACAATATTAAAATTGGTATTATTGGATATCTGACACCAGAGACTAAATATCTGGCCCCCAAAAATAAAGTTGAATATGAAGATGAAGTTTTAGCTATAAGAAAAGAAGTACAAAATCTGAAAAAACAAAACGTGAACATTTTAATAGCTCTCGGTCATTCTGGAATTGTCAAAGATGTGATTATTGCCAAAGAAGTTGAGGATCTTGATATAGTCATAGGAGGACATTCAAACACATTTCTTTGGAATAGCAACACTACTTCAGAGAAACCTGAAACACCTGTAGGCCCTTATCCTATAGAAGTTCAGCAAGCAAGTGGCAGAACAGTGAGAGTTGTTCAAGCCTATGCTTACACTAAATACATGGGCAAACTACATTTAATTTTCGATTCACGAGGAGAAATAATAACATGTGATGGGCTTCCAATACTTCTTGATCAACAAATACCCAGGGACCCAGAATTACTTCAAACTATTAATAAATACAAAAAAGACGTGGACCGAATAAATAACGAATTTGTAGGACAGTCTTTGGTGTTATTAAATGGAAATTGCCGACTAAGGGAATGTAATGTAGGCGATGTCATCACGGATGCCATGCTGAACTTCACCAGAGAAAAATATCATGAACAATACCCCGATGTGAATATAGCATTGGTGCAAGGAGGACGGATACGTAACTCGATAACACATACTGGATCACCTTTTAGTTTAACTAGAGGCGACTGGATTACAGTACTACCATTTACCAGTACACTGTCTATAGTAACAATTAATGGTACTATATTAAAACAGAGCTTAGAACATTCTGTATCAACTTGGAGAACTGTCGATAGCACGGGTCAGTTTCTACAAATTTCTGGTATGGAAGTAGTATATGACTTGGCAAGATCAGTCGGTTCGAGGGTTGTCAAAGCCAAAGCTGTTTGCTCCAATTGTAGTAAAAACACAAAACTGGATATAAAAAACGATTACGAATACAAAGTCATGATGCCTTCATTTATAGCAGACGGTGGTGACGGTTATACAATATTTGAAAACATTTCTCAAGAAATACTTGCTTATAATGAATTAGAATGTTTGCTTTACTATCTCAATAAGTATAGTCCTATAGAACCGCAACTAGATGGTCGCATTAAAATACTAAATGAAGACAAAGTTGATAAAAATGCTGATATTTCCATTAACAACATAAGTTTTCAACTATCAAGTGGTATTGTTCTAAAGAATAATCTAAAATTTTACTATGTACTTACAATTCTGCTTTTCTCAAATGTTCATTTAAATGGGTTTTAAGAATATTGATAATAAAAGATTAGTTAGACATCTACACTCGAGATACCCGAAAAAATTCAGAAGCTAATAATGCTAGTTTAGTGAAAAAAAAAAACTATTTAAATGAAAGTAATAAAACTTCTTGGTTGTTGTAAAGTTACGCGACCGAAAAAATATGTCACCTTGATATTCTCGAGCGCGGTCGAAATTTTTCAAGGAAATAATTCAAGGATAACAGGAAACATATAATCTGCCGATTTCCACAAGCCAAAGTTACAAAAATCAAAAAGAAAGTTTAATGCATGCAGCTGCAGTGAAGCATGTATTTCCCACTCCGCACCTCTCTTTTCCTTTCACATTCTCTCTATCTCTCACTCTCTCAGACCATCCCCACACTATACTCTGTCTGTTCGTTTATGGAACATTTGAAAGTTGCTGGAGAATGGCGTTATTTCGAATCGAGTTAAAGATGACGTGATGGCGATCGTGCAACCGATCTCGATTATTTACTTACCTCCTCTTGTTACGAGATAGTGTTGTTTGCGGATGATAATTGACTCTTATTTAGACTAAAACGTATGAGTACAAACTTTAAAGACTTAAATGATGCTATGTTGAAAGTCGTTCGCTGGTTTAACGTTAACAGCTTACTTCTTAACGTAAATAGACTAAATGTATCAAATTCGCTACTCCAAACGTTAAACAGGTGTAAACACTATAATGGTTAAAGAAGACCAGTTGGAACTAGTGGATGCCACGAAATTCTTAGGAATTACTCTTGATTCTAAGCTTCAATGAAGCCTGCATATTAATAAATTATAGAATAGATTCAGCTCAGGCGCAATTAGAAAAACGCGTGAACTGACTGATTTTGAAACAGCCAGATTAGTCTATTCTAGTTATTTTCATAGTATAATACCATATTAAAACTATCTTCGTGCTGCAGAAGAAGGCTATCCGAGAAATTTATAACTTTTTTTTATTATTATGGCACGTCAGTCCGCATCATCAGTATGTCAGTTGTTTGAATTTACTTAACATCCCCTCTTAATTTCTGGCCCTCCAACATTTTTTTTTTTCTTTTCTACTCTTCCGTACGGCCACCCCCACAATGCAAATCCGGCAGTTTAAACTACCCCCGTTATCAGAGTCATGTGGGGTGTTACATTTTTAATATCTGACGAGCTCGAGTAATTCCGTTTAACTTTTTTTACATTTTTGAAAACCTGTAGACGCTCCCTCAACCGGTGAAACATACATTACATCGTGTAAACTTTTGTTCTTTCTACCATCTTATCTTCAAAATCTAATAGCACCCCACGACCCTAAATCCCTATTTAGCCTCGTGGGCTCCCATTATAATGGCAGCACGTGGAGGTAACACAAAGTACTAAAATTTGAGAAAATTGTGATTGCAGAAAATATGGTGTTTTTCTATTTTTGTTTTAAGATGATATTGGTTATATTTTGCTTTCTGTAAGTTTTTATAAATTTAATACAAAGTGACTGAATAAATTACTATAATTTAAGGAGTATTTAATTGTCTATTAAACACAATGTATTCACTAAGCTAGCATTCTTAGCTTCCGATATTTCTAAGTTTCTTATATCATCCGGATATCTATCTATATATATCGTAACAATACTCGTAATAGTAAATTATTAGTTTGTAATAGATCGATATTGGTCCCAATTCTGTTACTTTACTCGCTAAATTAAAATTCACAAAATTTTCTTCATATAAGATGTGAACCTTGTACACTTCGAAACAAAGTCTTATTTCAAATTGAAACAAGTAGGTAACATATGTCACTATCGGAATAAGCAATTTATTTGTCGACTAAAATCTGTTACGCTTAAATAAACTTTAATACCACGTAGCGAGAGCCGCTATCCGTTGAATACCATCTCTCTTGCTCTGTGTTTTTAGTAAGCGTCTTCGTAGGTGTTGATTAAAATAACGTCATCTTAGTTCGTTTTGAACAAGTTTTTATACGGCATTTGAATATTTGGGGACCATCGCTGCGTGGCAATTATACGGCATTTGAATAAATGGGGACTCTCGCTGCGTGGAAATAAAGTTCAGTATACGTTGACAGGTTTCAGTGAAATTTAGTGGCGTTGAGAAATAGATGCCAGTAAAAATAGACCATATTACAAAAATAAAAGGTTGATTTCATATGAAGAAATTAAGTCAGGTTTTAGTTTAGTCGCGTGTACAATAGAATCGTAAGAATCCGTCCTTTGTAAGAATTAAGTTATTTTAACATCACAGGGACTAATAGTAGCTGGGAGGTTTATGCTTAACTGGTATTTTTTTAAAGTACCTACCAAACCTTTCTAATTTTATCTCTAGAATTTAGAGATTTCCTGTTAATATGCTCAGTAAAATATCATTTAGTAGATATTCTAATTACCACTTCAGAATTTTTAGATACCCTTTCAATAAACTCAGTGAAACATCATATTTTTTTAGATTAATCCAGAAATCAGAAAGGGGGTATCAGTTGCTATAAAGGTATTTTTAGGTCGTTATAGTCAGTTGAAACTTTTTTAAATTAAAGAGCATATATTTTGGCGTAGGTTTTGTAGATAAACTGTTTCAAAAAAATTATGTGTTGTTTATTTAATGTAGGTATGTATTTATAATCAATATAAATATAATATTTAACTACTATATTAAACTAACACATATCTGTGTAACAACTGCCTAACCTAACTAGCAACCTTTACTAGGTTGCTAGTTGCGAGCTGAGCATATTGCGGAATCGTAAATTGGTTAGGTTCGAAGAGTATTCAGAGCAGGCGGCGGAACAGATCCAGGAGAACGGGTGGAATACCTCCATGCGAATCCTTTCGTCCGTGAGGAATGCGGAACCGTGCCTTTTTACTATTCATGCCCATTAGTATTAATCGTTAAATTGTGGTATACCCCTGAGTGTGGTCGTTGGTTGACAGGAAGAGTTTTGTCCTCCGACCGCTGTAATGTGCAACCGCAAAGGGTCTGCAACCGTGTGAGCCCACGCCAAGGCCTAGTTAAAGAGTTACTCTAGAGGATACCCATACACATTGCGGGCCAGATGCTAGGACGGGGAGATAGAGTGCTAAACTTGGAACAGCCTTTGAAAACTTGTACTTAAATGCAAAAAAAATTGAGATTCGAAATATACTCCATGTTCTACTTCCACAATGTGACTATAACTCTTCATACTGTTAATTATACGGCCTATACTTATAAGGATTTTTTTAATTAGTTCGGGAAGATCCCGATATTAGTACAATTTTCAAGGTAAATTATCTTAAGTAATGTAGTAAATAATATTTATAGACAGTGTTATATTAAGCCATTCATACGATTGCGGTTACATTTTCGAAAAAACAACGCTTTTTTAGCCTTAGAAAAACAATAATAAAAAATAAAATTCTCGCAAAAATAAGCTATTTACTCGTCCTATTTATTCTCTCCAAATTATCCCGTTATAATAAAGCATTTATGAGAAGCATTTCGCTTTTTCTTGGCGAGCGTTAGACAGGTGCGCCATTGCCAAAATTCAAGCAGTCGCTTTTAGAGCGTTAACGCTCCTTGAACGTATTAGTAAAACAATAGCAATAAAATGATTGAGCACTTTGTATGTTACTGCAACTCAGAGATTTCCACAATACTCTAGTATTAAAATTGTGTATACGATGTTAGTAAGTGTGTAGGATTTTAGCTGCAGCTTTATGAAAGATAGGTATTGGACAAATGGTGTTCTGAGTAATTAGTAATTCGGAAAATATTGATAAACATATTTTTAAAGTTGTAATTTATCCATAACTTGAGAGAAGAGTCAGTTATTAACAAACCATTTTCAATCCAATGCTAATAGTTCCTAATCTTGAATAAGGTTATTTTAACACCAAATTTTTAGAGATTTTTAAATGGTGTTATGCATTGTTTTAATTTGTTTTAAATGTATGTATTATTGTATTGTAATGTATTAGTAATTTTAATATTTCAGATTATATGCATCCCATATTTTTAAATAAAATATTTTAAACATTTTTTATGATTTATTCAACCTTTATTTGTACATGTAGCATATTATTGATGTAACACATGTACCTACTACTGTACAATTTGTTTGAAACTACACGTCCTTCGGAAAATAACATTTACCGTCACCAGACAACTAATAGGTACAAATACATCTTCGTAAGTGAAAACAGTTTCTATTTTATTTTATAGCAATCTCTCTCTTTAGAGCATAAGCCATAATAAAAAATAATCTTTAATTAATAATTATTCTAAACAATCATAACGTACCAATTTCTATTTTTTTTCAGTGTCTTGGCAACCACGAGTTCGACGATGGTGTGGAAGGAGTTGTACCTTTTATTAGGAACCTCAGGTCACCAGTTTTAGCAGCCAACCTCATTTTAGACAATGTCCCTGAACTAAAAAACGAAACAAACTTATACAAATCAATAGTAATAGTAAAAGATAACATTAAAATTGGTATTATTGGATATCTGACGCCAGAGACTAAATTTCTAGCCCCTAAAAATAATGTTGAATACGAAGATGAAGTTTCAGCTATAAGAAAAGAAGTTCAAAATCTGAAAAAACAAAACGTGAACATTTTAATAGCTCTCGGTCATTCTGGAATTGTCAAAGATTTGATTATTGCCAAAGAAGTTGAGGATCTTGATATAGTCATAGGAGGGCATTCAAATACATTCCTTTGGAATAACAACACTACTTCGGAAAAACCTGAAATACCTGAGGGACCGTATCCTATAGAAGTTAAGCAAACAAGTGGCAGAACAGTGAGAGTATTTCAAGCTTATGCTTATACTAAGTACATAGGTAAAATACGTTTAACCTTCGACTCGCGAGGAGAAATAATAACATGTAACGGGCTACCCATACTTCTTGATCAACAAATACCAAGAGATCCAGAATTACTGCAAATTATAAATAAATATAAAAAAAATGTTGACCAAATAAATAACGAAGTTGTAGGGCAGTCTTTGGTGTACTTAAACGGAAATTGCCGACTAAGGGAATGTAATGTAGGCGATTTAATCACGGATGCCATATTAAACTTCACAAGAGAAAAATACCAGCAACAATACCCCGACGTTAATGTAGCACTAGTGACAGGGGGAATTATACGTAACTCAATAATACATTCCGGATCCCCATTTGCTTTAACTAGAGGTGACTGGATTAACGTGCTACCGTTTTTAAATACACTACATATAGTTACTATGAATGGTACTATATTAAAACAGAGTTTAGAACATTCTGTATCAACTTGGAGAACTGTCGATAGCACGGGTCAGTTTCAACAAATTTCTGGTATGGAAGTAGTATATGACATGGCAAGACCAGTCGGTTCGAGGGTTGTCAAAGCCAAAGTTGTTTGCTCCAATTGTAGTAAAGACACAAAACTGGACATAAAAGATAGTTACGAGTACAAAGTAATTATGCCATCATTTATAGCAGACGGTGGTGATGGTTATACTATGTTTAAAAATCTTTTTAAAGAAATACTGGCTCATAGTGAGTTAGACAGTGTTCTATACTATCTCAATAAGTATAGTCCCATAGAACCGCAACTAGATGGTCGCATTAAAATACTGAATGAAGAGGCAGTTGATGATAATAATAAGTTTTAATTCTTCGATTGGCGTTGTTTTATAGAATACTGGCTGCACCCGGCATGTGTTGCAATGCCATTTTTTTCTTTTTTTTGTGCCAGGAACCCTCGTAGGCGCCCCTTGGTAGAACACTCTACTAAAGTTTCATCACAATTTCGGAATGCATAGAGGACAAACATACAAAGATTGATTTTTATTTATATAGACTCTAATATTGAACTATGTACTTATATTTCTATTTTCCTCAAATGTTTATTTTAATAAGCTTTAAGAACAATTATTATACATGTAGGTTTAGATGATAATAATAGCTTGAGACATCACACACATGGCCATCTCATTCCAAACTAGGCAGAGCCTGTACCATGGTAACCAGACTGCTGATATACATACTTTTTAATAAATACATACATATTATAGATAAATTACACCCAGGCACAGAACAGATGATCGTGCTCATCGCTCAGTTATTTGTCCTGGGTTAGTTTGAGGTTTGTGTCTGTCTGTTGGAGGAGGACATAGGCTATTGTTATCGCGAAATGAACATGAAGAGGATGAAAGAGGGAATGAAAGTTTGTGTTGGAGAGATTATATGCAGACAAAGTCGCAGCCAAGCCAGCCAAAGCCAGCTAGTATAACCATAACAAGCTAAATAAAAGTTAATTTATTCAAATGGATTGCATTTTATTCACTTTGTAAACTAATGTATTTGGCGCGACACGCGACGTCGGGCGGTCGTATCGCGCTCAATGCAATAAGTACCTATACATGAATAATTTGATATAGAATTTCTATTTTTATCAGCGGTCTACTGCTGCAGCTACCCATGGTACACGCTATGCTTAGTTTGGGTCCAGACAGTGATATCTATGTCCTGGAATATTATTATTATATTTTGGCTTGTTTTACTTAGTATATACATATATACGTGTTGAAATGACATATAAATTGGTACCTGCTATTGTTTTTATAGATACTTTTGTAAAGTTAGAAATAGGTATACATTCTTAATATACATTTAATAAATTTTACTGCAATAAAATTATTGTTATTAATTTACTCATTGATAGGAAACTGAACAGATTGGCAATGGAAATATTAGCGCTAGCCCAAAAAAACAATTGCACATGTGGGCATGTAAGGAGCATGTCATGTAAGCGTGACTAATAGTGCTGTTCCATGCTCAGTTATCGATACAGTTTTTTGTCTCTCCGTATATCCTAATTCGACGTGGGTGTGCTAAATAGAGTGTAAATGTATGTTAGACGGAATAAAAATAAAACTGCAAACAACACATGCATGTTAGGTATGGTTTTATTTGCCTTGTGGCGACTTCCACATACAGTAAAAAGAAATATACTCAACATCATCTACAACCTACTAATCCTGCATCGCGCTATGAGAGTTCTCGCGCCGATTAGTATATATACAACTTCCCAACATCAACCGTTGGGCCGCGGCCCGCCAGGCATGATCACCTCGCCTGGTCGGAGGATCCTCCCTTTGTGTTGGAGGGACATACCACCCGTTCCTCCACAGTGGTGACCCCGACGTGATTGGAAGCAGCCTTCATGAAGCAGATCAGCAGCATCATCATCGCCACCATCGTCTACACTCCTACAGCAATGAGCGGTAATCAAGTCTCAGCCAGCCAGCATCCTCGGCCTCAACAGGGATACCACACGCCTGCAGCGACCGCTCCAGCCTGGTTACCCCTACGGCCTCATCAGCGTCTAGGCACAGCACACTGCCCCTACGGTCCACGTAAGAAGAGCATCTCTCTCCCGTCTACGCAGCAGCCAGCCACTACGCAGCAACCGCCCCGACTCACTGGGGACTTCACCGCAGCACCGCACGCAGCACCGCACGCGGCCCCGACTCACTGGGACCAGCGGACTTCAGCCCCGACTCACTGGGACTAGCGGCATTCAGTTCCGACTCACTGGAACTTGCGGCACTCAGTTCCGACTTACCGGAACTACTCACTACTGGCCCTGGCACGCTCCTTAATAGAGCATAGACAGCTGACTCATCAAGATATCGACCTCCGGTCTTGGAGGGGAGTGATGTGGCGACTTCCACATACAGTAAAAAGAAATATACTCAACATCATCTACAACCTACTAATCCTGCATCGCGCTATGAGAGTTCTCGCGCCGATTAGTATATATACAATTTCCCAACATCAACCGTTGGGCCGCGGCCCGCCAGGCATGATCACCTCGCCTGGTCGGAGGATCCTCCCTTTGTGTTGGAGGGACATACCACCCGTTCCTCCACAGCCTCTAAAGCAATGTATACTCAGTTTAAAAGTGTAAAATTTCTTTGTAAATTGTTTGCAATGTTGCTTTACAGGTACCATAACATAGGAAATCGAGTAAACAGGCAACAGGAAATCGAGTAAAACTATGGGATGGAACTTCCATCCCATGGTTACCTGTAAGAGATTGCCTCAGTACGATAAGGCCGCCAATTGCTGTGCTCCTAGTCTTAAAAAATAATTTTGGTGTACAATAAAGAGAATATATTATTATTATTATTTACATTTAAAAATCGCAGCTTTCTTTTACAAAATATCATGTATACCGACACGTATGTATCGGTATACATGATATTTATTTTATTCTAGTTATATATTAATTGCTATTTCTAATTAGTTTAACGTACACATGACTCTGCCTCTAACGTTTTCTTCTATCCTCTATTCACTCTAAGGTTTGCTCCAAAAAAACTCAGGTTTGGGTCAAGCTAAACAAATAAATAAATATATTTTCTTTCTTCTTTCTATATACCCAATAGGAGCGGAGCATCAGTGCAAAAACGGGGAAAATTTACAAACGCGGACAAAGTTGCGTGGGTCAGCTAATATAATATATTATACTAGCAGCGCCCAGCGGTTTCACACGCGTTAGTCCCGATATCATGGGAATATCGAGATAAAAAGTGTTAATCCAGGTCTCCAGCTATTTACATACCAAGTTTCATCGCAATCGGTTTAGTGGTTTTTGCATGCAAGAGTAACAATCATTCATACATCCATACATCCTCACAAACTTTCACGTTTATAATCAAATGCTGTTGGTTAGTCTCGCTAAAATTTTAATACGGCTTAACCGATTTGAAATTGTATTTTGTTTTGTTCGCTTTAATACAGGGTTGGTTTAAAAATCAAAATAAAACCGAAACCAAAATGGATAAACATCGAAAATTTTTAAATGGGTAATTATGTATGGAAATAGATGACAAGATGATAATAGATGGCATTCCTATCTTCTAACTGACATGCTATACAAGACTGTCGTTTAGGTATTAACTCCGTCCTCCGTCCACCGAAATAAGAGAGTACGAAACGGATTTTTAATCTTTTTTAAACCTTCTAACTCATATCAAATTATGACCGATCAAAACGTACCTATTACTTTTATTATATAAAAGGTGCAAAGTAAATAACGTTTCAAACAGTATTAAATCCAAGAATGAATATCATAAAAAATATAAATAATATTTATTTATTTAAAACTTAGTGCACAATTTGCACAAAGGCGGACTTAATGCCCAGGGCATTCTCTACCAGTCAACCTTGGGGTGATGTAGAATATTAAACGGTAGAGGCACAAATAGAATTTAACGTTTCGAGTTATTTATAATACTTTGATAATCATAACAAAGTAGATACACATATTACATGAAATAAATACTATTACTTACATAAATAGCTTGCTATACGTCATTACTACATAAAAATATATACTACATACTGTAGTGATGAGACCTCTCGCACAGCTTGCATACTCCTTCGATTGAAATAATAACTCTTTGAAATACGGGAGGCCTGGACTGGTGGCCCCAAACTCGAATTTAGAACATGTTCGAAATATTTTATGAAGAATAAGAATTGAAGACAAGTGTGTTGCCCAGCGGACAGAAGACTGTCGTGAGGACTGTCGAGCCAAAGGTGCACGGAATAATTCAAGAAGTGTTATTTATAATTAATTTGTTTAAAGTTATAATTGTTACATGAATAATCTGATCCTGATTATATCGCATAGTGGGTTTGCCTGATTTTTTTATTTTCCTCCTCTAGATAGAACCTATCGTGACTGGTTACCATAAAGCCCCAAGCTTTATACGTGGTGGAGTACGCCGCAGTTGATTTAGAAGAAGTATTCCGTAAATCTGGTCAGTTCGTTCCATTTATTACTCTTAATATTTGTGGGGTTAATTGCAATGCTATGTTAGACACAGGTGCTTCAGTCAGTGTTATTGATGGGACACTAGCGCGCAAGTTACATCTTAAAATATGTGAGAATGATAACACGACGAAAATTCGGAGCATAACCGGTTCTGCTGTGAAGATCACGGGACGGCGTAGAATCAATGCATTAATAGAGAACATTTTAGTGAAGTTAGATCTGTTTGTAGTAGAGGATATTAATATAAAATTGGTGTTAGGAATAGATTTTCTTAATAATAATTCACGTATGATTGATTTTGCGGATAGAATATTGTTATCGAAAAAACATTTTATAATCCTGTTTGTGAACGAAGATGAGATTCAACCTTTAAGTTCGTTGGTTATTGAGAAAGATATTATGAGCTGTAAGGTAAAGACAGAAACTCGCATACTTCCTCAAATAGAATATTTATGTTCCAATAAGACAATTGATCAGAAGGATGACATTGTTACTAACACTTTAAATAGTAATATAAAAATAAAAGAAAATGAGGTCAATACGTTAATAAATTCGGAAGCTAGTACAGGTAGTGTTGATGTAAGTTATTGTTCGGATAAGCAGAATGTTGTAGCAAATTTTCTTAGTAGTAATCTATTAGTTGATGAGCTGGAGGAACGTGAACCTGCTCCTGTTCAAGATGGACTACAATTGTATAGGAGTGACTCTGTTAGATTGCAGGATGTTCAGCGTAGAGATTTTTTCTGTAGGCGATTTTTTTCTGTTTTAGCTAGTAGAAATGTGGAGGTATACAAAGGATTTCTAGTTATGAATGGCATCCTATGTAAGAAAGTCAGAAGAATAAATGGTATTAAGAACATAGTTGTTGTTCCAAAGTCTATAGTAACCGAGTTCCTTCGAGAGCTACATGACGATACATGGTCAGGTGTTCATCTAGGTCCAATGAAAACGTTATCCAAGTTTAGAGAAAGGTTTTTCATTTCAAAGGCTGAAAAGGAAATAGAGAGTTATGTTAGAAGTTGTTTGTTAGGACAACAGAAGAAGCAGTTGATACAAAGGGCGCGGTGTCGCGCGTAAATAAATTAATTGTATCACGCGATGTAATAGATTCCTGTCAAAAAGGCGATATTATGTTATAGTAGTAGAAATATCCGTTGCTAGGCTTGTTCTTGTTATAAATAAGGTCGTTGCTATGCTTATAAAATATGCACTTCGGGAAATATAATAAAACAGTTACTTAGAACAAACATAAACAAAGTTCACAATGAATGGTAGTGTAACTTGGAGGTAGGAAGTTAAATTGTTTCAATAATTTTCGGGGGGAGAAGTAAGTCTAATAATATAGATTCATTGAAACAATTTCAGAGCAAATAATATTTTCCCAGGGATAATTAATAATTTTAATAATTTGTAGACAGATGAGAGTTGTCAAAGACTTTAACATAAGGAGTTTATTTTTCTTTGTTCATATTGTCTCTAACCATGAGGATGTATGCAAATAGATTTGTTGACATTGAGACTTATGTTTTTTTTTTTGTTGAAATAGCCAACGAGGTTGAACCAATTGTTAGATAAAGAAGATATTTATGTGAAATATTGTACTTATGATATTTGTGTGCCGATCCTGTTGTAATTTTTTTCATGGCCTGAGAAAAAAATAAATAAGAAAACTTAGTCTAGGTAGGAGTCAATATGGTCAGGGTTCACAATACACTTGTGTTGGTCGTGGTTGTAGAACCAAGTAACTAAATAATGTATGTATTTTTTTTTAAAAGGCGGGTGGTTTAATTTTTTTGTGGGTTTTTATAAACTCCAAGTGATTCGCCTGCCAGTAGAGGAGTTTTAGAAGACGTAATAAATGAACTTCTATGTTTAATAATTGTTGTATGTCTGTCCTCAGCTAAAAGCCAGTCATTACTTCCATTGGCGGAAGCAGCCTCGGAAAAATGACGTCCCCACTAGTTAGAAAATGTGTGAGGCAGGCAGGACGAGTATGGCGCCACCGAGGGGGCGTAGCTCCTGTAGTGATGAGAACTCTCGCACAGCTTGCATACTCCTTCGATTGAAATAATAACTCTTTGAAATGCGAGAGGCCTGGACTGGTGGCCCCAAACTCGAATTTAGAACATGTTCGAAATATTTTATGAAGAATAAGAATTGAAGACAAGTGAGTCGCCCAGCGGACAGAAGACTGTCGTAACGACTGTCGTGCCAAAGGTGCATGGAATAATTCAAGAAGTGTTATTTATAATTAATTTGCTTAAAGTTATAACTGTTACATGAACAATCTGATCCTGATTATACCGCATAGTGCGTTTGCCTGTTCTTTTAATTTTCCTCCTCTAGATAGAACCTATCGTGACTAGTTACCATAAAGCCCCAAGCTTTATACGTGGTGGAGTACGCCGCAGTTGATTTAGAAGAAGTACTCCACGCGTTACAATACATAATATTATGCTTTCAGCTCCACTACCAGGACATCCTGATCCCCCATACGTGTCCCCCGCATACGGCACAAACATGCGGTGGGTTGCCGCTTCCACCCCTACTCCGCACCGTAATGTTACATAAATAAAATTCGATGATGACAAACGGGGACAATTTAGGTTAATAATTAATAAAAGATACTGATAGTTGCCTCTAGACAACTATTGATATGCTAGTAAAAGCTCTTTGTAATAAGTTATACATTAAAGTAAGTAATTACGTAAAAAATAAAACCCAAATAATCTGAGTTGAAAACTTTAAACTACATTCTTCTATGACAGTGTCGATATAAGAAAATCTACAGAATATTAAAAACAAATAGATTTGTACGAACGATACGCACATTAGTGCACATTAGTGAACATCGTTAAGTAATTGCCCACACCTATATATATATTAAAGAATACCTACAGTAAATTATGACATTGATACTGATTATCAAACAAAGAGTGACCAAAATTATTGAAATGTTACTTGGGAACCATGTACGCATGCTGAATTTGCAATCATAATACACACAAACGACTTTTATTACTGACTTACTACATTAGATCGTTTGTTACAGTCCCTTGGGAATCACGAGTTCGACAATGGAGTCCACGGGCTTACTCCCTTCATTCAAAATTTAACATGTCCTGTTCTGACTGCCAATCTTGTATTGACGAAAGTGTCAGAGCTAGAAAGATTAAGTAATCTTAAGAAATCTGTTGTACTCGAAGTTGCTGGCCGCCGAATAGGTATTGTGGGCTACTTAACCCCAGATACCAAGCATCAAGCAGTACCAAATGATGTCGAGTATAGTGATGAAATCCAGGCAATAAGAGAAGAAGTAAAAAAATTACAACATGAAGGAATAGATATTATCATAGCTTTAGGTCACTCTGGATACGCCAAGGATTTGGAAATAGCCAAGGAAGTGGAAGGTGTAGATTTAGTTATAGGTGGACACACAAATACTTTCCTATGGAATGGAACAAGCCCAGATTTTGAACAACCCCAAGGTCCTTATCCTACTTATGTGGTACAAGCATCCGGTAAAACTGTTACTGTTGTTCAAGCATATGCTTACACCAAATACCTCGGGAAACTTCATCTAATATTTGATGTTAAAGGTGATATAATCAGTGCTAACGGAACTCCTATTCTGCTGGATGATGACATTCCACAAGACCCAGAAGTCTTGGAAATAATTAATAAATATCGATACATTGTCTATAACATAACTGAAGAAGTTGTTGGATACACTACTGTTCTTCTAGATGGTATAAGCTGTTCGCGCAAAGAATGTAATCTTGGTAACTTAATCACGGATGCTATGGTATTTAGATACGCTATAGACTATACTGGTGAGCATTGGACAGATGCGCCAATTGCCATCATTCAAGCGGGCGGTATTAGAGCCTCCATTTCGCACGTGAAAATGCCAGCGAATATAACCAAGGGGGAATTGCTTACAGTAATGCCCTTCGAAGGTTCCTTAGTGACGGTAACAGTAAACGGCAGCACTCTCATCAAAATGATTCAGCACTCTGTAAAAAACTACAATGATTTAAAGGCATCGGGACCTTTTTTGCAGTACTCTGGGATTAAAGTTGTATACGATGTTACTAAACCTATAGGATCTAGATTGATAGAAGCCGAAGCCAGATGTTGGGCATGTGATGTTCCAAGTTATTCAAAAATTGTTGATAAAGATGTTTTTAAAGTTATAATGCCTAGTATTATCGCGTTAGGTGGTGACGGATTTAAAATGTTCAAAGATTTGCCAACGAAAGCTTTAGATTATAATGAATTAACGTGTACCCAATATTATATTACTAGACATAGTCCAATTCATCCCCAAGTTGAGGGACGAATATCGTGGTTAACAGACAATCTTCAACCAAAGACTAATAGTTTCTCATCAAGCGAAAGACTGTCGTTAATACCAGTTTTAATAGCATTTTTAAATTTACTATTCTAAGTTTACATTGTTTTTAGTTTGTAGTTAAATATTAGGTATTTAAGAGCACAAACATTGACAGAATTTACGTGTTAGGATTCAAATATTCCAAATAGGAGACTGAATGTTGTGTTAGTGATTTTAATATTTTCAAATTAACTACATACCAAATTTTGTAAAATAAATATTTTCTACACATCTTTGTTTTATTTAACATTGTCTTTACTATATTATTGTTGAAATATGTGTACTACTATGTAGTAGTACACATATTTCTACTACTGTACTGTACTGTACTACTGTGTAGTTTTTTAAACATGTTGATATACTTTAGCGAACAAGATTTACCATCGCCTATTAAACTAAATTATTTATTAGACTAGTACATACATCTCAATAAGTGAAAGAATTTCAATACAATTTTGATAGGGATCGCTCTCAGTAAAGGGTATGCCATAAGAAACTATTTTATTGTTAATTAACAATTCTTTTAAACGATTATAACGCACCACCTCTTTTTCTTCTCTTCCAATCTCTGGGAACCATGAATTGGACGAAGCTGTGGAAGGACTTACACCTTTTATTAGAAACCTCAGTTCATCAGTTTTAGCAGCCAACCTCATTTTAGACAATGTTTCTAAACTGCAAAACGAAAAAAACTTATACAAATCAATAATAATAGAACAAGACCAGATTAAAATTGGTATTATTGGATATCTGACGCCAGAGACTAAATATCTGGCCCCTAAAAATAAAGTTGAGTATGAAGATGAAGTTTCAGCTATAAGAAAAGAAGTTTAAAATCTGAAAAAACAAGACGTGAACATTTTAATAGCTCTCGGTCATTCTGGAATTGTCAAAGATTTGATTATTGCCAAAGTGGCAGAGCAGTGAGAGTAGTTCAAGCTTATGCTTATACTAAGTACATGGGTAAAATACGTTTAATCTTCGACTCGCGAGGAGAAATAATACCATGTGAGATGGGGTACCCATACTTCTTGATCAACAAATACCAAGGGATCCAGAATTACTGCAAATTAAAAATAAATACAAGAAAGATGTTAACCGAATAAATAACGAAGTTGTGGGGCAGTCTTTGGTGTTATTAAATGGAAATTGCTGACTAAGGGAATGTAATGTAGGCGATTTGATTACGGATGCCATGTTAAACTTCACAAGAGAAAAATACCATCTACAATACCCCGACGTGAATGTAGTGCTAGTGACAGGGGGAATTATACGTAACTCAATACATACCGGATCCCCATTTGCTTTCACTAGGGGTGACTGGATTAACGTACTACCGTTTTTGAATACACTACATATAGTTACTATTAATTAATGGTATAATATTAAAACAGGGTTTTGAACATTCTAGATCAACTTGGAGAACTGTCTTTGCTTTCTGATATAAAAGTAGTCTACGACTTGGTCAGACCCGTGGGTTCGAGGGTTGTCAAAGCCAAAGTCGTTTGTTCCAATTGTAGTAAAGACACAAAACTGGACATAAAAGATGGTTACGAGTTCAAAGTAATTATGCCTTCATTTATAGCAGACGGTGGTGATGGGTGTACTATGTTTAAAAATCCTTTTAAAGAAATACTGGCTCATAGTGAGTTAGACAGTCTTCTTTACTATCTCAATAAGTATAGTCCCATAGAACCGCAACTAGACGGTCGCATTAAAATACTGAATGAAGAGGAAGTTGATGATAATAATAAGATTTAATTCTTCGATTGGCGTTGTTTTATACAATACTAGCTGTACCCGGCATGCGTTGCAATGCCATTTTTTTCCTTTTTTTATAACATATAGATAGAACACCCTACCAAATCACAATTTGATCAATGGTTTCGGAATGCATAGAGAACCAACATACAAACATTGATTTTTATTTATATAGATTCTAATATTGAATTATGTACTTATATTTCTATTTTTCTCAAATGTTTATTTAAATAAGCTTTATGAACAATTATACATGTAAGTTTTGATAATAATAATAGGTTGAGACAACACACACATGGCCATCTCATTCCAAACTAGGCAGAGCCTGTACCATGGTAACCAAACTGCTGATAAACATACTTATTATATATTACTAAATACATAATTATAGATAAATTACACACAGGCACAGAACAGGTGATCGTGCTCATCGCACAGTTATTTGTCCTGGGTGAGTTTGAGGTTTGAGTTTTTGTTGGAGGAGGACATAGGCTATTGTTATCGCGAAATGAACATGAAGGGGATGAAATAGGGAATGAAAGTTTGTATTGGAGAGATTCTACGCGGACACCAGTTAGTATAACCATAACAGACTAGCTAAATAAAAGTTAATTTATTCATATCGATTGCATTTCATTCACTTTCACGACTCGCGCGTTGAATCGCGCTCAATGCTATAAGTAGGTACCAACCTATGCATGAATACCTATATCTATTTGATATAGAATTTCTATTTTTATCAGCGCTCTACTGCTTACTGGGTCCGGACAGTGATGTCTATGTCCTGGAATAGTATTATTATACACTGGCCTGTTTTACTTAGTATATACATATATACGTGTTTAAATTACATATAAATAGGTACCTGCTATTGTTTTTATAGATATTTTTGTAAAGTTAGAAATATACCTTCTTAATATAGGTACGATTATTAATAAATTTTACTGCAATAAAATGTTTGTTATTAATTTGCCTATTGATAGGAAACTGAACAGATTGACAATGAAAACATTAGCGCTAGGCCATGTGCATGTGATGAGCATGTCATGTAAGCGTGACAAATAGCGCTGTTCCATGCTCAGTTATCGATACAGTTTATTGTCTAGTGTGCTAAATAGAGTGTTAATGTATGTTAGACGGAATTAAAATAAAACTGCAAATAACACATGCATGTTGCGCTTTTATTTGCCTCTAAAGAAATGATAACTCATTATAAAAGTGTAAAATTTCTTTATAAATATTTTGCAATGTTGCTTTATAGGTGCTATTATAAGTAAAATAAACCGCAAAATTGTACATTATTAATTAAAATGTAAACTTTCTTTACAGAATATAAGTAATACAAAATGCAATTGTGATTTCAATGTTACTCTAATAATATATTATCTAAGTTTTAATTATTAACTTGTATCTCCATTTTAATATAAGCTGAAGAGTTTGTTTGGTTGAACGCGATAATCTCAGGAACTACTGCTTCGAATTGAAAATTTTTTTTTAGTGTTGTATAGCCCATTTATCGAAGAAGGCTATAAGCTACATATTATTACGCTACAACCAATAGGAAAGGAGTATCAATGAAAAAACGGGCTAAATTTACAAACGCGGACGAAGTTGCGTGGGTCAGCTAATAGGTGGCATTCCTGTTGTCTAACTGACATGCTATACAAAATTGTCGTTTCTACTGTATGTTAACAGATTAAAGCACTCCGTCCACCGAAATAAGAGAGTACGAAACGGATTTTTAATCTTTTTTAACTTATATCAAATTATGACTGATCAAAACGTATTACTTTTTATTATATAAAAGAACCAAAGTAAATAACGTTTCAAACAATATTAAATCTAAGAACAAATATCATAAAAATTATAATTAATATTATGGATTATGCCTTTATCTCAAAAGTTATATTGACGGAGCAAATATACTTTGATCTGTTACCCTCATTTATTACATTTCAAGACCGTTTTTCGTTTTTTCCTAAAAAAAATATAATGGATTTTATGAAATGATTCGGTTAAAGTGAATTTAAGTACAATTTGTGACTTTTTATTTTGATCTTCCAATATATTTACTTTTAGACAGAACAGAAAGTTTAGACAGAAATCCAAATTTAATCCAAATTTTCACAGTCAATCCAGTCTATTAATTAAATTGATAGACTTGATTGACTGTGAAAACAATTCTGTGTCGTTTTATAGTGTTCATTACAATCTCGAGGAGAAGACGAACTGACCTAGGCTGTCGAAGTGTACCTATCAAATGTGCGATCAGCTACCTCACATGCTAACCGCGCTTATGACCAGCCAGCAATAGATAATGATAATAGAGGATAATAAATAAATAAATAATAAAGCTTTATTTGATTCCACAATAATTTAATACTGTTTTGATGTAACCATACAGTGTAGCGATGATTTACTTGAAATGTTTTCTTTAGAAACTTGGGTTAGTAACATTCCGGTACGGCAAGTGATATCAAGTTCCATGCCTCTAATTGATCGCGCTAAACGAAAGTATTCCTGCCAAGATCTTAATATTATATGTACAAATTTTATTCAGCTAAAATATGAACATTATTATCAAATCTACACCGATAGCTCTAAAGGAGACAATGGGGCAGGTTCAGCTGTTTTCGATCCTGTGTCGGAATTATGAATATTGAATTAATTGCAATAGCAGAAGCGATATCGTATATTGATTCCATTAATTTTGACCGATTTGTCATTTTGACAGATTCAAAAAGTGCTCTGCAACATTGGCTCGTTCTATCTCTCACGTGAGAGGTATACCGATTGCCTATCAAATATTGGAATCGATCTTTCGATTACAGTCACGTCACAAAAAAGTAATCCACCAATGGATTCCATCCCATATTCAGATACAAGCAAACGAACACGTAGACATGCTAGACGGGATCCCCACAGGTGTCTTACACCTTTTTTCAGACCGACTGGGACTGGTTAAGGATATGTGTATAAAGAATTGGCAAGAATATTTTGATGAACGTTTGCGTAAGAGTGGTATTTGGTACAGAACAATCCAGCCTCAAATTTCGGTATTACCCTGGATTAATAGCATTGTATTAAACAGAAACAATTTAAAAACTGTATTGAGATTACGTTCGGAACTCATTCCATTGAAAAGTTTGCATTTTTGATGAAAAAAGTTCCATCACCCAATTGCCTTGAATGCGGTGTAATAGAAGATGTCCAACATGTTTTGATGGAATGTGTCCGGAACGAGCATCTGAGAGAATCGTATTTTGATGGAAACAAGAGGCTACTAGTTGGCTATTTAAATGGTATGTTGGCTAATCCAACGACAGACGAAGTTAGATGGTTAATTAAACTGGCTGATTTAGGCTTAAGTTCGCAATGATGTTCTTTTAAGACATAGTTTTATATAGTCTTGTTTCGTTGGATCGTTTGTTGCCCATATGGGACGATGTAGTCGCTCAGCGACAAAGTCCTTTTAATAATAAAAAAAAAAATACTGTTTTGATATTTATTAATTATATTATACTCGTATTTCATCTCCTTCTAATGTAGACCACCTCCAAAAAAAGCCTCCTCCAAAGACTTCCATTTATCCTCCATATAATCTTTAGCAGTGTTCATCCAGTCTCTTCCTGCAACGGATACGCGCGGGCGACCTCTGCTTCTCACGCCATGTGGTCCATTCCATTTTGTGATGTTAATTGTACATCTATTGTCACCGTATCTCCCAACATGGCCAGCCCATCTCCATTTGAGACTTTGAAAGAAGTGTAGAGCATCCTTTACCTTGGTTACTTTCCGAATTTTTATGTTTCTTACTCTATCTCTCAGTTTTATATTTAAACAGCTCCTTTCCATTGCCCTCTGAGTTGTTTGTATTTTGTGTCTTGTCTTGTGATCATAAATCCATGTTTGGCACCCATAGGTTAGACAGGGTAAAATTTTTGTGTCTAAAATTATTTTTTTTCAATTTAAACGGTAGTTGCGATTTGAGAATCTCCTTTTGTGCCGAGTATTTTCTCCATGTAATAGCTACTCTCCTGTCTATTTCCTCTATGTTTGGATCTTTTCTAAATGAAATTTGTTTTCCAAGGTAAATGTAGCTCTCTACGTACTCAAGTGGCTCTTTGTTAACCAGTACTGGCGTCAACTCGCTGTTCGTCATGATTTTTGTTTTTCCTAAGTTAATTTCCAGGCCTACTAGAACACTAGCTGTCTGAAGTTCGTTAATCATTGTGTTGAGCTTATATGGACTTTCAGAGAACACGACGATATCGTCTGCAAAGCGTAGGTGGCTTAGATATTTCCCATTCACATTAATTCCTTGCTTTGACCACGGTAACTCTTCCATTACATTTTGTAAGACAGCTATAAATAGTTTCGGTGATATAGGGTCGCCTTGTCTGACTCCTCGATTAATGCTGATCTTGGTGCCCACTCTATCTAGCCTGACTCTACTAGTACAATTAACATATATGTTTTTGATGATATTTATATACTTTGCGTATTGTGAGAGATAGAGTCGAAAGCTTTCTTATAGTCAACAAAAGCTATGTAGAGCGGTTTTCTATATTCTACATACTTTTCGATAACCTGGTCTACTGTGTGAATATGATCTGTTGTGCTAAAACCACTTCTGAATCCCGCTTGTTCCATAGGTTGGCATGAGTCTATTTGTGGGGATATTCTGTGTAGTAAACAGGATGCAAAGAGTTTGTACAAGCAAGACATTATGCTTATCGGTCGGTAGTTTCCTATATCTTTAGCGTCACCCTTTTTATAAAGTCAAATGATTTCCGATTCTGTCCATTGCCCTGGCACGATTTCTTCTTCCAGTATTTTATTGAAGAGTATTGTAAGAGGTGTTAATAAAAGTGTTCTACCGATCTTTATGCAGTCATTACTCAAACTGTCCGGTCCTGGGCTCTTATCTGGTTTTAAATTATTTATTTGTTTTAGGATTTCAGTTTCAGTAAAATTTTGTACAGTTAATGTGTTCTATTTTCCACTAAGCCTGGTGTAGAGCTATAAAGGCTTGTATAGAACTTTGTAGCTATGTTAATGATGTCATTTCGAGATTTGCAAATTGTAGAACCCCGCTGAAGGGACGGGATCCATTTTTTTGACTTGTCTAGTTCTTTGTATGCCTTTTTAGCTGATCTTGTGCTTTCTATACATTTATTCAGTATGTGAAATCTGTGTTTTCGTAACATTTTCTAATTACTTTATTTGTTTTTTTTATATGGCTCTTTTAATTCTTCCTTGTCCTTTTTAGTGAGATTTCTTTTATTTTCGAGTGTGCTTCTCTTTTCCATTAATTGAAGTGCTTTATTTGATAGAATTTTTCTTTTTCTTGATTGTTTTTTATTTTTTAGGCTTGTTAATATAGAGTTTTCTATTTTCTTGTCATATTCAGTGACTGTATATCTTTCCTGGTTTTCTAATAGTTCAGGTATAAATTTATTTAAGCTTTTTAAATAACTGTCCATCTCATCCTCAGTCTTTAAAGGGTTTCTGGGACTAGTGTAGTTTCTTCTGCTCCGTTTTTCCTTACCAGCCTAAGCTTAACGTTGCTCTCAGGAGTGATGCTATGATGTGAGGCTATGATCTGTGCCAAAGGAGAAAGAGTTCAGGACCTCAAATTTTGTGAACAATTTAGGTTTCGTTGTTGTTATATAATCAATTTCTTTTTTAGTATTTTTGTCGGGCGAAATCCAGGTCCATCGTTGGTCAGCTTTTAATTTATACATTGTATTGATTATTTTCAGATTATGTTCGTATGCGTATTGAACCAGTCGTTGTCCTCTCTTGCTTCTGTTTCCAAAACCGTGAATGCCTGCTATTCTGCTCTCATAATACTTCGGTTTGCCGATCTGTGCGTTGAAATTGCCCATGACTATTATATATTGTGTAGAGATCAAATCATGAGCCTTTTCTAAGTCTGTGTAGAATTTATCTAAGTCTTCTTGCGTTGAGCCTTCTGTTGGTGCGTATGCCTGTATAATTGCGAAATGTAAGCTCCCTAGGTCTATTTCCAACATGCAAACTCTTTCAGATATCCCGGAAAAGTTTATGATATTTTCTTTGTATTCTCTTTTGATTAGGAAACCTACGCCATATAGACCCTTTGTTTGTCCTATGTAGTATGTAATATAGTATCGTCTTCTATTATATTTTCTCCTAGCCGGCGCACCTCGCACAGGCCCAGTATATGGTGTTTTACGGTACTGAGAGCTGTCTTCAGTTCTAGTAGTTTTTTAGGTGTTGATAATGATCTGACGTTGAGGGTACAAATATTTATTGAAATTTTGTTTCTTGAACGAATTTTATTTGGATGGTTGTGGTCTGACTCTCCCGCGGTGACCAGCCGTGGTAGGAGGTGAGTGGGTAGTAGGGGGCCCGGCTGTCGTTGCTATGCTAAATTGGTCTGTGATGTATGTGTTTGTTTTTGCGGGGTATCGGTTTGGTTGTAGGTCAGTTTCGGTTTTTGAAGTATATAATCTCTCATATTGGAAGCTTTATTTTTCTTCAGTGGTTGTTTGTTGTTATCTTGAGCTTTCTGGCTACCAGGATGCGGTGGTATTAGCTCCGGGGATTCAGACAGGTTCCTCTTACTTATTGGCTGGCGGTAGTTGCTCTTATTATTAGTCAATACTATAAGTTTATCGTACTTTATAAAAGCAGTATTTCCTGCTTCTTTTTCCTTGTGTAGTTGAGCTTGTAAAGCCTTGCGCTTGTTCAGGACTTCCATAGGGTAGTCTTCTTTTATATAGTATGACGTATTCTGCAGGCACGACTTGTTTTTCAGAACCTTAAGTTTGAAGCCCATTGTAGCAAATGTTATTATAATTGGTCTCATTTTTTCGCCTTTTTTTCCTAGTCTTCTGATTGCTTCGATGTGAGATCTGTCACATGGGAGTTTGAAGTACTTGTTTAGTATGTCGATCAGTATATCTTCCAATTCGTGGTAGGATTTTTCACGTTCTTCCACCCCAAACATGACCAGGTTTTTGCACCTTATTTGTCTTTCTAGGTTGCTTATTTTTGTGCTTTGTTCTTCTATTTTTTTCTCTAAAATAGCAGTTTTTTGATCTAGAATGTTGAATTTCTCGTTTATGTCATTGTTTATTGTGTTTTTTATATCCTCCTTCATATCTAGCATATCTTGTTTTTGTTGTGCCATATCCTGTTGCATTTTTAGTAACATTTATTTTATTTCATCCATGGTGAATAAAAATGTGAAATAGAGGATAATAGTCGTATTAAATTTGGCAGGGAGGTAGCTTATATACATGTAGGAGAAGTCAGCTAACAACTGATTTTGTGATCGGACCTGATTAAGAAGGTCTAGGAGTCTTTTATATGAATGAAAGTCCTTGGTTTTTTGTACTAGACATCTGAAATGGGGTAATAAAGTAGCTCATAGGTAGGAAACGTCCGCTAAGAACGGATTAACTTACATGAAAGTCCTGAGTTTTTTTTTACTAGAAACCTAAAGTTTGGTAGGGAACTGGTATATATAGGTAAGACACGTCAACTAAGAATGATTTTACGACAGGGCCGGATTAAGGAGGTCTAAGGGCTCTCACCTCACTTTATGAAAGGCCTTATTTTTTTTTACTAAACACGTTAAATATTGGAGGAACATAGTTTATAAGTAGGACGCGCCAATCATGAACGGATTTCGGGACAGTGCTGGATTTAGGCGATCTAAGGGTTCTAGGAAGTTTATATAAATGTCCTCAAATTAATTGTAAGTGATACAAAGTTCACAGGGTCATCTAGTTTTATAAACAAATATTGACGGTTGGGAAGCATTGGCAAATCATACATATTATACACGAAATGTCATATTTTTGGGAATCCAACCTTCGCTATTTGTCATTTTTAACCATTTTTGTCAAACGTCAATATTTTGAGTAAATCATGATCAGTTATTCATTTATTCATTTGTTTAACAAATTTATATAGATACTAGCGGTCCCGACCCGACCCGTTGTGCTGCCCGAGCTGCAGCGCCATCTACTGGGTCCTATGGAAAATCTAAACTATTCTCGAATCCACCTGAAGATACACAAAAATATTTCATTAAAATCGGTAATTTTTCCTGTAACCCTATCGCAGTGCCATCTACCGGGTCCAATTGTAAATATTAACCATTCTCGAATCCCTGTGACAATAATGTGTGTAAGTGACATATCGATACAATTTTGTCTATAATGTCAATCTCTAAAAAAGCGAGGTTAGAAATGGCAGGAACTCTCGTAGGGGAACATTCGTACAGTAGGTAGTCAATATTTTTGGAATATATAAAATGAATGGGTTTTGTAGCTTTAATAATAGGGACCTATATTACACATTGCCATCTAGGCTCAAACTAAGTTGAGCTTGTACCTACTGTTGTTTTAGAACACGGATAAACATACCTGAAGTTTGGACATACATTTTTTTTTGTAAATGCATACCTACATATATTATACATAGGGTGCATCTACACCGCAGTTACTTTTTGTGGAGCAACACTATGAAACACGATAATATTAGGTAACTATCTATAACTTTTGTGGCTAGTTGTAACTATTTGTTGAATGTTGCTCATTGCGTCCTTACCGCCAGTTACAAAATATAACATAGAGTAACTTTCAGCGACACGCGAGTTGCACAGCATATGTTCACAAACTTTCGCAGGCAACGTACGTGTCTCTCTCAAATATAACGTAAATGTTATCGATTGTTACTATTATTTTCAAAAGGTAATATTACTTACAACAAATTTCTTTTTGCTATAGTATGTTGCTCAGTGACATTTAGAAACGTTGCTGCACAAAAAGTTACTGCGGTGTGGATGCACCTATAGAACAAATATTTTTACTGAGCGAAAATCAAACCCGCGACTCCCGGTGTGGAAGCCGAATGCACTGATTGCATTACCGCCGCACCACAGAGGTCGTTTATCGAATCAAGTCCATCCATTTGGGATAAATTTTAACGGGTATTTTTATTTTACATGTTCAGGCTATTTTGAACTCAATAAACATAAATGTAAAAAAGTATTAGTAAAGTGTAGGTAGGTACATAAACTTAACACTATGTACGAATGTAT
This sequence comes from Callimorpha dominula, assembly GCA_949752705.1. Classification (NCBI taxonomy): domain Eukaryota; kingdom Metazoa; phylum Arthropoda; class Insecta; order Lepidoptera; family Erebidae; genus Callimorpha; species Callimorpha dominula. The sequence continues at coordinate 15,909,009 of OX457007.1, forward strand.
GACCACGTCGGCTTGTGGTGTGCTTTCGTACATTTTCCATTTTTGGTAGGTAAAGCTCACAAAACTTGTTTTGTGTTAATCCTGAACTATACTTTTTATATGGATATTGCAGTAGCATTGAAAGTTTTTTACCCCCCACGTAAAAATGAGGGACGTTATAAGTTTAACATGTGTATTTGTTTGTCTATCTGTGACATCAAAGCTTCTAAACGGATGGACCGATTTTGAATATATTTTTTTTGTTTGAAAGGTGACTTGATCGAGAGTGTTTTAGCTATAATTCAAGATATCTGTTCAACCATTCGAATATCATCAGTTCTTTTCTATTCTTTGATTGGGATTTTTGAGTCAGGGGTATTTAATTTATTTTTATTTATGTTATGAAATAACTATTTGTTTTTATGTTTAGGGCTTGAAGTAAAAACTGTACGAACGCTACCTGCTGTACTAATTTTAGTTAAATTCTTATGCATTTAGATTATGTAATCTAATATGTATCACTGTGATGAAATGCAAATTTTTTCCTATGTCAGTTTCAAAATAAGGCATTCATACAGATAAACATTTCAGTTATTACTTACGTGTGAAATATATAGGTATTTTTATGGGTCCTTCCTTTCTTAGATAAGTTACACTCGGGTACTGCACATTTAACCATAAGATGGCTAAAATTATCAAACTTCGTATCTCCATATGGTAAAATTTTACAGGAGAAGTTAAAAACTTATTTATTCTTAAAAACCTCAGTTTTAGCTATAGACTTGTAATATTAGGTACCTATATGTATTACAGAACTGATGTCGTGTGTCGCTAGTTGCACACACTTAACCCTTTGACCGCTAGAGCGTAAATGCATCGGCGTGTCTCCCACCCCATAAATTCACCTCAAATACCAACAAGATTCCAAAATCGTATCGAAAACCAACTATTATTGCTGTTTATCTCCTATTTCAAATATTAATTACAGCATGAAGTTTCGCAATTTCTCCTATTCGATTTAAGGATATTAATAAAATACTCAAACATGCAGTTACAAAAAGAATTGACGTTAAAAAGTTATAACCGTTTGAATTTCCACATATTATTTGTGAGGATGTATGGATGTATGGATGTATGGATGGATGTTTGTTACTCTTTCACGCAAAAAACACTGAACTGATTGCTATGAAACTTCGTATGTAGATAGCTGGAGACCTGGATTAACATATAGGCTACTTTTTACCCCAGATATTCCCACGGGATCGGGACTTACGCGGGTGAAACCGCAGGGCGCTGCTAGTATAATATATTTCAAATTAATTAGTCACAGTGTTCGTGACGTCATCCGTTGTCGATAAATACCGACTAAAGTAGCGGCACGCTATGATGGCCGTTTTGACGTTTGTCCGCTCATGAAGTTTCTTGATAATATCTCTAGGTACATCTTCCTCAGCCGACATCTGGAAGTTCCTAGTGACTCTTGGCATCAGTAAAGAGCGCCATCCTGATATTTCCCCTCACCCACTATGATACATTATCAAAGCAAAGTTCGAACTATTGATCATGTAGCCAGTCTGTCTAGGCCAAATGTAGACTTTTTTCATTTTTCTCCAGCTGCAACTGTCCATCAATCCAAGGCTACTGGGTGTGACGACATTAGTCGACAGATGGTAACCACTATTCTGGAACAGGTTTTACCGGCCATTACTCACATTATTAAATATTCTCTCGACTCAAATGTTTTTTCATTAAGGCGGCAGTCGTGGAAAGTAAAATAACACTGTACAAGTCCTAATTGACAATACTTTCTCACCTCATGATCCTATCTTCGAGGACGCCAGCAGTCTGTCCGAACCGATGAGTCTTCATCGACGTCGTGTGATCTCGACTCTGGTGCTCCACAAGGCGGTATTATTTCTTCTCTTCTCTTTTCGTTATTAATAAACTTCATAACCCATGAATTTCAGTGTGCGTATCACTTGTATGCAGACGATTTGCAGATCTACTCACATGCAAGATTAGACTATTTGGAGGAAGCTATACGAGTAGGTAGGATAAATCGCGACTTATGAGACTATAAAAAACTGGTCCAACAGATTGGGTTTAACAGTAAACCCATCTACAGGGCTTGGGAACGGTTCGAAAAATACCGGTTATTTATGGTTCTTAACCAAGTTCTTCGTAACCGCTCGTGCAGAGCGGAATTGGTTTGCGAGCGTTATGACCGCTGGGATTAACCTGGTTAATTTCAAACGAGAAGTGGGCGGAGCATCTTTCCGACGACGCACGCGACGTACATAAAAGCAAACAAACTTGTATACATCCATCTCTCGAATTAATTCTCAAAGACGTTTACCCATCTTTTTCGAAAGACAAACTTAACTTTGCGCTTGCAATATACGACAAAGTAAACAATCCAACCGTAAAATATGAGTGAGTAATCATAAAAACTTGTTTTATGTGATATAACAAATTAACGACTTTCAGAATTTTTCCTTTATTTGTACTGTCAGACCTTGCTCCTTACCAAATTTCATGATTAGGTCAATGGGAAGTACCCTATAGGTTTTGATTTACCTGCGAAATGTTCAAATTTGTTAAAATTTAAGGCTTAATTTTTTTTACAGCTTCAAGGTACCACTAACATAAATATTATGTTAATTTCAAATTAATGCGTCCACGGGTTCCTGAGAAAAAGGTCTTGACAGACAGACAGACAGACAGACAGACGGACAACAAATTGATCCTATAAAGTTATTATTTTCCTTCTGAGGAACGGAACCCTAAAAAGCGATAATCCAGACACAGAGCAAATGATCATGCTCATCACACAAACCAGTCAAATTGATCGCCAGTTGATCCACGGCTACTTCACGTACAATTTACACAACAAAACATCTTCATGCGTTTAATGTAATTAAGTACAGCGTTTTGTCGCGTTAAACAATTGCGAAACGCTCCGGCCGGTATAAGTTCGAAAAATTCCTCGGAGCACTTCACATAATGCAAGCGAGAGAGAATGCAGAGTGAGGCTACATCTCTACGCAACGCCAAGGGGTCAAGCCAATCTGAATTATCCTGGTAATCGATAATTCTAGGCGCTCTCCGTTGAGTGCGGTCCAGAGGGAGAAGCTGGTACTGGGGTACTCCTGCGTAGAAATGAGAACATTATTCGGCCGAACCTGCGCCTTATAAAGTTGTAGGCGGTGGGCCGGGGTGAAATACTGTCTCGATCTATTCATCACACCAAGCTTCTTGCTCAAGGCTAATTTGGCCTTACCTTCTAAGTGACCGTGGAACTGGACTTCGCTCGACATATCGACGCCAAGGATTCCGATGCTGGCTGTTGCGGTTAGGAAAGTGCCAACAACCTTGATGCTTCTATCTGCGAAAAAGCTGGTGAATCAGTTGCACAATTTCTCGTAGGAAGTAAGCTTCGAGAGAAGCGCTTTGTGCAAGACCCGATCGAAGGCCTTCGCTATGTTCGAAGTAACTGACAACGCCTCCACCGTGGTCTCGATCAGTTGTGTCCACCATTGAGTCAGGTATACGAGAAGATCACCAGCTGAACGACCCTGACGGAAACCGTATTGTCGGTCATTGGATAGCTGGTGGTCTTCTCAGTACTGAAGGAGCTGGCAGTTGATAATAGATTCCATTATCTTGGAGAACAAGGAGGTTATGGCTATGGGTCTATAGTTGGATGGATCCGAGCTCAGATCGATCATACGTTATACCACCTCTATAGGTCACCAACTATAGGTCACCTTTTTTACGGATCAGGTGCACTAAAGCTGTCTTCCATGAGTTCGGGACGACGCCTAGAGAATAGGAGAGCCGATAAAGGTGCGTTAGAACCGGTGCCAACTCTGGAGCTCACGTCATTACGATGGGAGAGATTCCATTGGGCCCACTCGACTTATGAATAACGAGAGAAAGAACTGCTTTTGCTGCCTTACGCACTGAGCTTTGTAAGAAACGGACTTCCGGCATAGAGTCCTCGCACCGCGGTATGGTCGGTGGTACGTTTCCCCCGTCATCCAAAATCGAGTTGGACGCAAAAAGTTTACGTAAAAGGTCGGCTTTTTCCTTAGCGACATTTGCCATCGAATTATCTCCCATTTGCAGGGGTGGAAAGGATGGTCAGTACAGAAGTCCAGAAATTCCCCTGGACAGCTGTGGCTGTCTCGCCGGCATGACGGGACAAAGAAGAATGTACAAGACATCATCACGCTGCTGAAGGAGACTGATCCTAACGATGTGCCCACGTTTGTAGCGAAGAACTTACATAACTCCCGTCACTTTCGACCACGCCGACCTTACCTTTCTGCTGAAGGACATTGTCTATTTAAAGACAAGTTTAGCAGATGTACAGTAGAATCTGGAAGCATCCCAGATAGAAGAGGTGCGTAAGTCTGTGCCAATAACTGGGTCACTGGCGCGTATAAGTAATATAAACACGCGCCCCGGTGCATGCCTAGATTCTTCGGCTACAAGCTACGCGTCAACAGTTTTGTCACCGAAAGTGATTGCAGAGTCTGCATTGTGCGCCGCGAGCGCGTCACTGCTGCTCTACTTGCAAAGCCCCTGCCTAAAAAGGCAAAGATTCGGGGCTGATGAAGAAGGTTTCGTGCCTGTGCAAAGGACGAAGCACAGATCGCGAAGTACTAAGAACTGCTGTGGAAAGGCCCCTGTGGACCCTAACGTAAAAGTGCGTGCTGCGCTGAGGCTGAAGAGATCGCCAAGTAAGTTCGCAAGAAGCTCAATTACGCGTCGAGGGTGCAGCTGGTTGAGTCGCGCCGCAACGTCCACTTCAAGGCGTTCGTGGTGCGAGTACCTAACTGTTATCTGCACCGGGTGTTAAATGAAAGCTTTTCGCCACAAGGTGTGGTATTCCGTCGCTTTCACGGAAAAGTACCAACAGACCGCACAAAGACTTAGTGCAAGTGAAGAGTGACTAACTTAGTTTTAATGTTTATTTACTAACACAATGTTTTAGTATGTGTATTTAGATTAAGGTATCTATGCAACCTGAAATAAATTAATATTATTATTATTATATGGAAGGATTAGGTGCTTTAAGAGTTGTGTAAAATAAGGAATCCTTATAAGATCACTCTCTTGTCCGTCGGTCCGTCTGTCTGTCCGTGTGTCACCACCTTTTCTCAGGAACGGGTTTACTTATCAAGTTGAAATTTATACCAAATACTGAGGTCTATAGTCCCTATTAGGTGTATAAAAATCTGAGTCAACACGATAAAAAGATATGGGCAAATTAAGATTTTCGCGAAAACTTACCACTAAAATTTACCTTATTACTAAACTTACTACCTTATTACTACTACTTACTACTAAAATTTACCTTATTTTTCAGATTTTTTATTTTTCGGAATTTTCCCTTTACTTGTGCTCTAAGCCCTTGCTCTTAACCAAAATTGACAATTCTTGGTGAACCGGAAGTACCTACCCTATAGGTTTTCTGTCGAAAACCTATAGGGTACTTCCCATTATTTTAGAATCATGAAGTTTGGTAAGAAGCAAAGTCTGACAGCACAAGTAAAGGAAAAAATCGGAAAGTCGTTAATTTGTTGTTATTTCACAAAAAAAAAGTTTTTATGATTACAACCTTATATTTTGCGGTTAGATTTTTCGCTTTGTCGTACATCGCAACCGCAAAGTTAAGTGTGTCTTTCGAAAAAGTCTTTGAGAATTGATTTCCGAGATGGATGTTTACAAATTTGTTGCTTACGGAACCCTCGGTGCGCGAGTCAGACTCGCACTTGTCCGGTTTTTTTCAAGAACAACCTTAATGCAATTCAATAATACATTTTTATTTCACATTGATGGCCTAGTAATTATGGTGTTTTAAAATGATAAAATCTGCTCGACTGCTGACTAGTTCAGCTTGTGAAAATGCAACTAAAGTACTAGGCTATTAGAAAAGATCAGTAAAGTTTCATTGAGCAACTATTTAGTAATCTGAGGCGGGGCGAACAAAATAGCGAGTGAAATTAACCATTATTTCGAACAGGTACAGTTTTATTTTGCTCTATGATCAGAACCGAAATAATATCGATTCTGTTCCAACGGAATCGAAATGTAAATACTCTTTTTGAAATGTATGGCGTTTCTGACGAGCAGGTTAATAAAATTAACCAGGTTTCGGAGCCCTGCCATCTAAATGCCAAGCGATGTTTACAAGGAGCCCTAAGATGATGAGCATAATTGATAATAATACTATTATCTACTGAAAAGGGGCGTGACTCAGTTTTAACCATTAGTCTCTTGATTAAGGATCTTGGTCTGCACATCGACTCAACCCTCAATTGGCAAACTCAGGTATCGCACGTTAGCCAGAGAGTAACTAATATTGCGATGCCTTTATCGACTAAAAAAGTCCAGACAAAGACGATGCTTGTGCAGACTTTGGTTTTCCCAGTTATCGACTATGGTGATGTGTGCTATCTCGACTTAAATGCAGATCTGCTCCACAAACTAGATCGACTTCTCAACTATTGCATTCGATTCATATTTAATTTGCGAAAGTACGATCATGTATCTACTTTTCGCAACTAATTGTCATGGTTACTTATAAGACAACGCCGCAGTTTGAGGGCGCTGACTATGTTGTTCTCCCCTCCACTCATCTAACTCACATACTTATCTAACACCTTACTTCCAATATCTCTGCTCTAACCATGCTAGGAATCTCCGCTCTTCTGATAATCTTCTCCTTCTTTATCCTCCTCACAATTCTAGTATGGTTCATTCTTCCTTTGCTGTCCAGGCTGTAAACCTCTGGAATGCGCTACCACAAAAAATCAAAAAAGATTTATTAGAAGAATCATTGGAATAATTCTTCACAAGTGTCTTTATTCTTTATTTGTATGTATGTATATGTGTATGTTATAACTTTTTGTAAATGTAGTGCATTATATAAAGGCTTATTTATGTAACACATTCGCTTAGTATGTTATCTTATGACTTTTAAATACACACCTGCCACACACATCTCTGCATCACCCAATGCCCAAAGATTGACTGATAGAAAATACCTACGGCATTAAGTCCGCCTTATGGCCCTTATGCAATGTATTTACAGGAAGTTTAAATAACTAAGTTTCGTATAAATTAATAACTACGTTTGAAGGAGCAAATTTTAGTGACGTGCAGTTAGTCATAAAATTTATCAAATGTGTAATTTTAGGACACTAAATAAATTTATAACATTGATTTCTAAACTATATATAATATAGTCCCGCGAACAAATCTTTTCACGTTTTTACTAACAATAAAAAAAAGCGTCATTTTACAGAATTCTTAGTGGACTCTCCAATTACAGGACGGATATAAGAGTAGGCAACCGGCAGGCGGCAGGCGGCAACCGGCCTAAGCTACAGCAGTCTGAGTCACATTTACCTATCCGAGACTAGCAGTATCCCTTACCCTAGCTAGGGTAAAAAAACAGGCGAACTAGGTAAGAGTCCATACTCTTACCTAGTTCGCACGTTTCTTTACCCCAATTTACCTTCTACCATGGTCCCCTCTGAAAACGATTAAATTCCCAAGGAGAGTTGGCGTCAGACAGGCAGCTGGCCATAAAAGAAATGTTGTATTGGCCATAAAAAATATGTTTTTCGAAATTCGAAATTTTACAAAATAAAATGTAATACAATCTTAACATTTAGGATAGCTGGCTAGCATAACTACTACCTCCGATAAACTCGCGTCATAGCTCAATGTAAAACAAAGCGGTTTCGGCTTGATGTTGCTTCGAAAAGAACAAACTAAGTGCAATGCGATTGTGATATAGTTTTGACCTGGCTTTTATACTGCATTACTGTTGACCCTTGCTCGTTAATTTGGACTCTCTGGAATAAAATGTAACGTAGGTAGTAAATGCTATTCGAAACTATAATCTATCTCTGTGCCAAATTTCATCTAGATCCGTTCAGCTGTTTTTGCGCGAAAACAAACATCCATCCATCCATCCTCACAAACTTTCGCCTTTATAATATTAGTGAGATTTACAGTAGTCTAAGAGTTTAGTTAAACCAACAAGTTTTTTTTTTATATTATTTTTCGCTTTCCGGTTCTTTTCTTCATTCGCCAATTTATATTTTAGTAAAAAGTTTTTAGATAACTACTAATTAATAATTTTACAAATTCAAGTTAAATGTACTTAGCGGTATAACATGAACTGGGCTGGCACTATACGCTCACCAACATGAGAACTGTCGGAACTGCAGTGCGGTTGCGGTGCGGATGACGCTAAAGACGCTAAACGAAAATGATGTTATTTTGATAGTACCTATTTAAAATATAGTTGATGTGGAATTGTATGATATCCTGATTTTATACACTGTTTTCTTATTTTAAAACAAAAATTAGAAGGCCACTCCATAATAAACTATGCCGGCATAGTGTAAATTTACCTTATCTTTCGTTTGTACATGAAGAAATAAAACAGCAATGTTCAATACACACTTTATTTCAAACCCATAAATACACGTGGAGATATCCTATTGATTTGAGATAGGTACCTATATTCTACAATGTTTTTTGCCGGGGCATTACTATGGTATGTTATATTGACAGTATAAAATACAACTAAAACAAACATGCGTTTTAATTCACCATCACATTTAAATCATCAGGCACCTAGTCCGACGGTATATAAAAAACAAAATATCCAAAATCAGATCCAGCGGCAGGTCGCGAAATGACCACAGTATGACAATACAGTAACTACCCCACAATAAGGCTATAAGGAATCGCTACACTACAATTTGTCACCGTAAGATTGTGAACATCGTTAGTTTATAAACAATCTCGGTATATTATAAACCGAGTACAATTTAAATGTGTTATTTCTCGACAGTTTATAATCAAATTGTCAAATTGTGAACTGATCTCCGGACGTGCCGTAACCATAGAGGTATTATAGCTACAGGCGGGAAGGTATTAGATTCCTTGTATGTGGGTTGAGCAGAAAGAGAAAGAAGACAGCGATTTTCATGTATCTCTCTCGCACCTCTTCGCTGATTGTAGTATACCTATGAGAGAATGTCATCAGAGGTCCAAAACATAACCTATGCATCTGTATACAGCAGCATCACCATATTGTAGGTATTAAGTTTAAAAAAAAACAATATGACAACAAGCTGTTGTTTGTAAATTACAATAGCTTTACTGAAGCTTTTTTGTTACTCTCAAATTACAATATAACTTATTTCTACAGTTTACAAAAACTGTAGAAATAAGTTATATTGTAATTTGAGAAAATTAAAATAATAGTAGCTTATGAAAGTCATATAATATAAAAAACATATAAAATCAAAGACTCCATAAGAAGCACAATGTTTATTTGATGCGGTTATCCTATCTCCTGTATCAAACAGTTACTCATAAAAACAGAGATATTATAGATAAATCAGCGATGAGGTGCGAGAGAGATGCATGTAAATTAATGTTCTCTTTCTCTTTCTATCGACGTCGTCCGATTGTGGCTAGCTCCCCGCCTTTAGCTATAATACCTTTATGGACAGAACGCACCTAGCGTATCAACGTTATTAGACTCGGACCTGAGATTCAATTAATGTTTCTTTACTCATAGTTTAACACTAGGTCTAATGCGCAATATAAACAAGTAATGGTTTCTTAGAAATAATGTCCAGTAAAAACGAAACAATACACATAACCTTTGCTTAAAGTTAAGTGGGTAAATATATATAGAAAATACTTTTGATATAATTATAGTTATAATATATCTACATTATACATTATTATAATGACGAAAATCGTGAGCGTCATAACAACATAACATATAAAATTAGGTGTATATGAAATATATTTAATATAAAAATACCTTACGTTGACGAAAAATTGGCACAAAGAAAGCATAGAATAAGTAATTATGAGTATGTGCGCTGTGAATATACTTACCCTAGGTAAATTTTTGATGGAAGCGCCACCGTATCAGACATATTTTTGCCATGTGTATCACATTACTCAGACTATGATCTCTACGACTAGAAGACAAAATATGTCATATAAACAATATGATAACAACATTTACACATATAGACACTCAGAACATTGTAGTAAAATAAATTTATCAATCCAAATAACAAACCTCTATAACGCTTAAGCGTCATTTCGGTATCCATTGCCTTTTATGAAAACCACTTGACACTAGAGTTCATCAAGGCACTTCAATTTCAGGTCCAGACACGTAGCTGGCCGAATGTGGAGGTTCTCCTCTCGATGAACAGGGAGGGACAGCCTTCCACTCTAAAGTTTTACTGTAATTGTATGGTATCACACCACAGAATATAGCCAGACATTGCTTTAAAGCCTCCTGACATTCGGCTAATTCCTTGCAAGGCGCGAAAGGATCTAAAACTTTGATGAGCTCGCACAGTGGTTGGTAGAATTTGATCGCGGTTTCCTTGTCTGCGTTCATGAGATTTTCAATGACTTTAGGCGCCAAGCACTCGTCTTTCTTCCGTAAAATAGCAGCTGGAAGCCCATGGGCTTCTTTTAAGTTAGCGTGCATTGGCCAATCATCAACGCAAGCTTCACATGCACACACAAATTTATATTGGAACTTCAAGCCTGACTGGCGCTTCTCGCGGTCTTGCACGGCATGGTGGTATCTGTACATTTATGTAGAAACAGAACATTATTTATTTTAAAAACATCGCCGTGCTTATTACAAAGACTGGTCAGATATGTGATTTTAGGTGCGAATATCTTTTATCTGTATATTTAAAAATGAATCCGGGTCACAACATCACGCGTGAACGGCTTGACCGATTTCACTAATTATTTTTTTGTGTTTGTTATTGTCAAGAGAAGGTTCTTATGAAGGAAAAAATTTAAAAAAATGTTCGGAAAATTACAAAATTTAAGAAAACTTAACGAGGGACTTACGCGGGTGAAACCGCGGGGCGCAGCTAGTAATATTTTATAATACGAGATATACAAGCCCACGTTATCAGTCAAAGTTCCTCCGCGAGTTCCTCTCATGAGTAGAGAGGGGCTCAGTGTAGAAATGACGGGCAGGAATTTATGGTTTTGAAATCTTTAGATTTCGCAGGGGTCTGGCATGACGTCCATTCAGCCCATACTCTAATCCTGACCGGCTACGGTCAAAAGGTTTTACGAGAAAAAAAAAAGTTACCCTGTCCCCCACAGGATAATTTTTGATACCCTGTCTCTAGAATAATCGTTAATGTACACAAACGACATACTGCTTTAAATAAATATACAACCTGGATATGTACAATGGCGGCCTTATCGCTAAGAGCGATCTCTTACAGGCAATCTTTGGATGGACAAAATCGGTAATATATAAAAGAAAAGCTGAAATTACGTCTAGGTACGTTTGTATGTAATGCACATGGTCTAAGATAGCACTTTAAAGGGAATCTCTAAAATCTCACATGTCGCTGCCGCGCGCGATGTTACAACATTATATAAACTATAACCATCAGCATTTTGCCATAACGACCAAACCCATTTCACATATCGACCAAACTTTAATAAGACAGTGATCATTTTGAATTATTGAACAGCTTGAAATGCCGCCTATACTTCGAATCCAATTAGCTTAATGGATTAACACATAATCACAGAATCCCTAAAAATGGGACACAGTATTTATATTATTATATATTTTATTACTAGCTCTGCCCCGCGCGGCTTTGCACGCATGTGCATATTTATATTTTTTAGTGGTACCCCAATTTCTTTTCAAAATAAAAGTAGCCCAAGTTACTCCTTATAACACCAGCTACCTGCCAGTGAAAATCCCGGAAGGTGGAAGTCGGTCCACCCATTTCAGATATTATCCGGAACCAACGGACAGACAAACAAAAATGAAAAAAATGATTTTTGGTATAAATATTGTTTTTAAACATTCAGATTCATTTATTTAAAAGCTGTTATTATGAATTACAAACAGACAACTTCAATTTTATTTATTTGTATGCATGTATGTATAAAGTAATGCGCTGAACTGTAGTAATTACTTCAAAGTTAGGTGTACTATATACGATTTATAAACGATATACGATAAATATTATATACGCTTTTTGTTTATTAAATTATAACAATATCGAAAGTAGCCTTAAGAAGCCGATTTATATTTTCTGGTCTTTCTACATATCACTGTGAACTTGTTGCAGCTGAGATAGCATACATTCTAGTGGGGTAAGTTTCACTTATTGATTAAAAGCTGCCTGTAAAAATTATAATATTTAAAATCATTTGTGTAAATTCAATTGACAATAACTTACCCGTAGTTATCGAGAATCTGCATCCCTTTTTTGATAGGTCTAATAGCTATTAAAGTCATCTGTGATGTACCCAGCTTACTGTATCTTACAACATTTGGGGAGCAGGAATGGTTCAGTAAACTCAGAAAAGCATAGGCACCACTAGCATATTGATACTCATCAACATATTTGCCCTCATCATTTGCTATGGTTGTGCTGATACTATGCATGTTTGTTGGGCCAGTCATAATATGAAGTAATAGTGTTCCACTCACATACCTCATAGCCTTAACTGCAATCTCCTTATCATCACTCTTTTGAAAATGCAGCACAGATAAAAAGTGAGTGAAAGCTGCTGCAGATAAACTCTTCCTGAAGATATCAGAGAGTGACCTTTTCTCAACATTGGAGGCCAATGTGTGGATACAAGTATAATACTTTGAATCATAAACCCATTTATCGCCTACTTTAACACAACCCCAAAGATCAGTATTTACTCTTGATTCAGCTTCAGCTACAGTTTTAAGTATTGTATTCCAACTCTCTTCATCAGTTTTTGATCTTAACAAAGTCCTTAAAGCTACCCATTCCAATTTTGAAAACTCCATTTCTAACAAAGATGGTAATAAGCGACATTCTACTGAGTGATATTTTTTGTAAGCAGACTCCCGGCATTCCACTGAGCAATACAGAGTGTAAGTACAGTCCATACACGGATAGAGATTCATATTTCTGGACAGGCAATGAGCACAACAGAATAAGAACTGGGGTGGTAGCAGTACTGTCAAGTATGCATCTTCTTCAGCGAGTACTTCACCAACTACAATATCCTCATTTGCAATCACATGTCTACCCATCTCTTCAGTATAAACCACTTTCAGCTTAGAGCTTGCGCTTACATATTTCTTATCTCTTGGGTGTTTCAGCTTTAATATATCTGCAATTTTAATATCATTCACATCACCTTTTTTATTTTCAGGCAATTCCACATCTAACTTAGATAAACATTTCTTTTTTCTTTCCAAAAGCTTATCTCTTATATTTTCTGGAAATTGTTTACTGAATACAAATTTTATGTCTTCTAAACTTTCCTTATACTTTTCCATGCCAAAAAATACTGCTGACCTATTTGATATAGCATAAATAAAGTTTTCTGACGTGGTAACAGCATACAGCAGGGAAAGATTGTAAGCTTGCCATGCTTCATAATATTTTTTTTGTTTGAAATATGTGTTGCCTTGGCAACGATAGTACACTGATACTTGGTCATCTTTTAGATTAATACGGACTTTAGGGAGCAATGTAAGTTCTTTTAAAATACTGTAGGCATATAGTACTCTGTCATGATTGGTAGATAGCGACATTAGATGTAAAGAAACTTTTTTTATTTTTCCTTGAGTGGTTAATTTTTTAATTACTTGGTGGTAACAATCATCAATGGTTCTTTCAGGTGCTCTGCAGGATTCACAAGGGATAGACGCCATAGCCATTGATTCATGAGTGAAATCAATGGTTTTAAATAATGTCACACTTCACAACACCCTTTATAGCCATCAATTTAGGCTGTGAGATGGTTTTCGTAATCGAGCAAAGGCTACGAGCTCAAAATATATCAGTGGACAAATCTGAAAGAGGTTAGTAAAATATAAAAACATAAATTCTGAAATTAATTTCTGAAAACAATTTTTTATATGGTGTACTTTTGTATATTACAGTACTCACCGATTTAATGACAGTATTATTCCATCCCAAACTGCTGGATGAACTATTTCTGCCGCAGCCGGTAGCTACACATGGGGTGATAAAACAATTACTTCAGGATATATCGGCGACTTCGATAATGAAACTCGATGAGTACTCCATGAATAAAATGTGGGATCTTATGACAATGATCTTTAAGTGGCAATTATCTGCAGCGACGAATCAAAATATTTTTGATATCAGTCGCAGACATTTGAGAGGTGTTGCCATGCTAATGCCCCATTTTTTCCCTAAAAATATAATTGAGGAAGGGATGAGAAGATTTGAAAACTTAAAAAATAAGTTGACAGATGACGATTATAAGTGTCTGTGTAACACCCTAATACTATGGTTTTCAGAATACCATACAAAAATATCTGTGCTGATGAGACTCGGTTTTCAAAAGAAAGACGGAACTTTTAGCTCACCATCTACAATAAATACAAATGTTTTAAATAACCTAGGAGAAAATATCTACAAATATGACAACAAAAAGAATCCAATCGAAGAATATGAAAATAAGTGTGCTGACACGAATGAAATAAACTGTCTTTTGGCATCAATAGAAAAGGTTCACTCCAAAAATAGAGTTGAACTGAAGTTACCAATTGAACTTGGCGATAAAAATTCAAAGAAAAAAGTTCTAGAGATAGCAAGGGATTTCCAATATGAAACTATCGACACTAGTGTTAAAATTAAGAACGCTGATCTTACTTTCATTGCGGATATACCAAAATCTCCTCAAGAAGACCTTCTAGAAATGCTGGGAGAAGACACTGATTCAGTCTAGACATACCGTCACATACTTACATAGATATAAGTGAGTATAAAAAAGTTAATAATATATAAAATTTATTATTGCTAACATTAACAGTACAGAAGGCTATTAGTCGGATACTGATAGTCTTTATATATTACTAGCTGCGCCCCGCGGTTTCACCCGCGTAAGTCCCGGTGCTGTGGGAATATCGGGATAAAAAGTAGCCTGTGTGTTAATCCAGGTCTCCAGCTATATACCAAGTTTCATCGCAATCGGTTCAGTAGTATTTGCGTGAAAGAGTAACATACATCCATACCTCCTCACAAACTTTCACGTTTATAATATTAAGTAGAATTATTACTCTATTAGTCTATGACCGATAGGTGAGTTTTTATGAAAATCAATAATTTTATTTTATTAATTATTGAACCGACGAGATAGAGTGGGTTGTGACTGTAACCTAGCATGACTCCCACTTTTTCTTTGATGAGACTATTTTAAGAAGCAACTAATTTGTTTTTGATGTACTTACCTAATTAAAAATGATATGTTTTTGTTAATTACCTTAATTTCAAATTAATTAGTTACGTTCGTGATGTCATCCGCTGTCGGCAAATGCCGACTGGTAGGCTCGGCATTTACGAAATTAAACTTTCAAGTTAGGGATGTGGGCGATGTGGCAGCTTACAGCGCAGCGTGACAAACTACTTTTAGATATTAATTGGAATGAATGAAAAGGGACTGACGAAAGTTCGTAATTTTACTTTCTTTGATGATTTATCCATATATTATACCTATATATAATTAATGATTATTAGGTTTATTAGAAATTATTATAATAGTATGCTTTTCAGGAAAAAAATATAAAAAAAAACATACTTAACAATTAGTTACTAAACAATTATTTTATGCTGCAATTTAAGGATATATAATATGATTATTTGACATTTTACGAATAAATATATACATACATGATTATTCTAGATGTAAATTATAATTCTGATGGCAGAAATATTTAGTTCCTTATAAATGTATTAACAATTTTAATTATGGTAACACTATCAAAGAAATAATTGGAAAAACCCGGAAAAAAAAATTGTACCAACTTAAAATTAGTTAGTAGGTATTAATTGTATAATATATGTGTAAAATGTTATAAAATTAATTTTAGTAGATTTGTTGTAAAGTAATTACTTGCGGAAGTATTCTTTACAATCAGAGCGACAAACTTTTTGAAAACAAATCATTCAACAAACCCTAAACTTATTGTAAAGTTTTATTTTTGCTTTTTAGTTAGTCGTTCGTCGATATTACGAATCCATCCAACCGACCCTGGACACCATCTCGGTCTAGAGACCTTGTCAAGACAAATCAAATGAGCAAAAACGCGATGAGGTAGCTTCGTTTTATTACATGTGCATGCAGCATTTCAGCTCAATCGGAAACCGGAAAGTGGGTCGAAATTAACTTGCAAGATTTGATTACCGACAGACACGGTACATGTGAAATATGTGAAACTAAATAAGGGACGTCCATTAATCACGTGAGGCTGGAAACGGGAAAAAATCACGAAATTTCACTAGGGGGAAGGGGGGTTTAATGAGATATCACGTGTATTTATTTAACGTGCGATTTACAAACCTAAAAGCGTGCGTGACTCGCAGTTGCCAGGCAATGAATTTCCCGTCCGCCGCAGATACAATATTTAACCGTAATGTCTGTCTGGACATTTTTAACACGGTGCTTAAATTTCTAGCATTACATTATTTAAGATACTTTGTACTAAAAAAATACACGTGATTTTAGGTGATCACTAGCGGGGACGGGGTGTCCAAAAATAATGCTATAAAACACCACATGATAATTGGACGACCCCTAAAAGCTTGAAAAAAAAACAATATATAATGAAAAAATACACGTGAGGTGTCTGTGGGTTCCTTTCCCTACATATAAATATATTTAATAGATTAAATAAATTGTATCAAAATATAGTAAATATTGTAAAACTCAAAATTAAAATTGCGCCATCTGTGAAAGTTGCCCGAACTAATATATGGACAACTAGTGCACAACCAACTTCAAATTTTACATTAGTAGGTATAGCAGAACCCACAGAGGGGTAAAAAAATCAATTCGCAGTCAGCAGTTTTCGTTGCGCTAACACATTTTTGCTGAGCCCCTATCCGCCGTGCGCCCGTGCAACGTAACAAGTGTAACGTGCGATAAGGACCTTCGTTCGAATAGTTTAAACAACAAAGTCGTAAACTATTTTTTTCAAGTACATTTTTCGATAAAACTATTATTGTAGTATTGACATTGGTATCTTTACCTATATATTATGGAAATCGGCATATTTGTTTGAAATTTTTTGTTAAGTTAGGAGGTTAGTGAGGATAATAAATTTCTTAAAATAGATCCCACTGAACTAAAAAATGAGTCTCGTCAAAACATTACGATATAAAAATAATCAATAAAAACTATATTTCTCAAGTTGGGAAACCATAGTTCCAATCTATTTTAGGCGAATATGTCGAGCTGCTATTTGTAATAAAGTACCTAGATATGCTTCATCTCTTCATTGCACCAACTAGGCTTACTTCTGCTTCAGCACAATAAACTAAAAAGGTTAAAAATTAAAAATCACGAAGGAAATTTAAAAAAAATAGTTTATTTCACACATCACAATTTATGAACTCCCATACCGAGATTATTTCAACAATATCAAATACAAGTTTTAAATAAAACAATGACTTAGTTCATGTTAAAACATTTGTTCACCACGTAATTATACGCACATTAATAATATGACCGGGGTGAAGTTAGGGGTAAGAGGTCATGGCCGGTGCAATATAGGCTTTTCGTCTATATGTTGTCAAGAGGCGGGGTTTGGGGGTAGACACTGACTACTAATGATTGCTGGAATGAGAAGCAATGACGGAAATATGACAACAACATACATTTTGTCACTCACTCTTTGGCGACAACTGCTAGCACCCGGAAAACCCAACTTCGACCCGGTCAGTTTAGAATAATTGCACGTATTTTATTTACAATACGAGTTATTTATATCGAAATGAATGACAATCTTAAAAAATCAATTAACTAGTTTCTTTGAGATCTTATTTACAATTGTATTTACGTTTCTATTCCTTATACGATAAAGTTTTATTTAAATAACAAGTTATGGGAAATTAAAGAAATGCAGTTAATTATACAACCTTTATTTAATCATTTATTTATGCAACATATTTTCTTTTAAGAGGTCGCAGCGAACTGGAATACTATGGAAGATGTATTTAAAACTATTTGTCTCAATGTGTTGTAATCTCTTCCCACGCTTAATCTACTTGCACTATATTACAAACGCAATAATAAAGTTATTTAAAAGTATTTGTAGTTTGTATGTTAACAGCCGGCAACGCACTTGTGACTTATGAGTTTAAGTTGTCCATGGGCGGCGGTAGTCACTTACCACCAGGTGACCTGTCTGCTCATTTGCCTATTATACCATAAAATAAAACCACCGACAAGAGTGTAAATTATAAATTTCATGATGAAATGTATTTTCGTCTATTATAAGGCCGACGCCGGCGAGCGAACCGTAGTACAATAAACCAGGATGAGATGACAAAAATAAATTAATTTCTTGTTCTGCCTAAATATTTGAGTTTTGATGTATGATTGCCATGATATCATAAACTGGGGTGATCTAGCCCCATGCCGACATTGCCGTATCAATAGAATTGATCAATAAACCCAATATTATAAATGTTGTGTGGGAACTACTGCTGCTATTTTAAATGCGTACCAATAAAATACAACAATATACCAAAAAGAGGTCTGGCATTATATTATTATTACTCTATCACAGGCTGCTCACTGCATCATGCATTGCAGCAAATTGTACCGATGGTCTAGCTGTAAAACTACCATAATTTTAGATTTTATTAACTTACTTTAGATTTTATTAAAATACCGTTAGACTAGACAAATTAGACAACCGAAAAAACATTTTTATTTGCAGACAGACACCTCATTGTTTAGACAAACTCATCGGATGTACTTTTATAGCAGAGTTAATTGGGGTATATGTGGCATTTTTGAGCCCAATGCATTTTCCATAGTATCTTAATTCTTTGCATGTTCGTTATACATGTCAAAATTGACAAACATAAGTTTATTGAATGACATCTACAGTTTTTGCAAAGCTCCATCATAATGACGTCAAGTCAAATTAAAAATCACAGTCAACTTTGGGTACGCTCCTGTACACTGTTTACAGCATAATCACTAACAGTATACAAAATAGAGAAGTACATAATACAATATTCTTAAATTATATAATTATACTGTTTAAAGAACCTCGCAAAACCATCCCAAATAGCAACAAAGTAAACAGAACCTAGGAATTAATAATAAGCAAAGCAAATCACCTATGATAAACAACAAATAATTTATTAAAGAGCCTACATACCCAGAAACTTTTCTACCAATATAAAGCCATAAATTGAATTATGTGACATGTATACTTATACTCGTATTAAGTATTAAAATAACACTCGCACAGTGAAGTCGTTCAAGTGAAGTTATTCTTTGAAGACTTTAAGAGCCGGTCCACATTCAGTAGGTCTCGTATTTATTTATTACAGTTATAGAAAATAATTTCTTCGTATAGTTTGTAATTAAGATTTGGCCTCTGTACTAAGCGTAGAGGGAAACTTGCGTAACTAAAAATAAAAAACCGAATGGGTGCAGTCTGACCAACGCACCGAGAGTTACTAACTTGTATGTAGATAAAGACAAACACACCCTTCTAAAAATACTCCCTCATACATCGATTATACGTTACAGTCAATTTCAAAGCGGAAAATATAAATTAGTAATTGCAAAGAGTATTTATAGGGTTCCGTTCCTCAAAAGGAAAAAAATTAACCCTTATAGGATCACTCTGTTTGCCCGTCTGTCTGCCTGACTGTTTACTTGTGCTGTGAGACCTTGCTTCTTACCAAATTTCATGATTCTAGTTCAATCGGAAGTACCCTATAGGTTTTGATTTACCTGCGAAATATTCAAATTTGTTCAAATCTAAGACTTAAATGGCCGTATCTTTTGATTGGATTGACTTAGAAGCTTGATTTTTTTTTACAGCTTCAAGGGACCGCAGATGTAAGTATTTGGTAATTATTTCAACTTCATGCGTCCACGTGTTTCTGAGAAAAAGGGTCTTGACCGACAAACAGACGGACAACATAGTGGTCCTAATCAGATTTCTTTTTAACTTTTTAACCCTAAAAAACAAAACTGAACCGAAAAAAAAACGGTTCAAAAAGTCGATCTTGAATCAATCTTGCTACCAGAGCAAATATAATTTAAATAATAATATAATATCTATATCGAATAGCCGTTCAGTTCATTATTTGCATGATACAACTTGTTAATTATGTTCATAATGAAAAATTGTATTTAAAGATAATTCATATTAATATTTTTGCATTATTAGGAAAATTACGTCGTATAATAATAACTTTTTGAGTTGTAGTGATATTACTAGTTTCATAGAATTTTTGGTGAGTTTGCATGTATTTTAACCAACAGATTTATTGTTATAATAAAATTCGAGCACATTACTATTGAAATACATTTTCATTCTACTTTTTTTATTGTAATAGGCTTGCAGTTCAACATTTACTTCTTATCACATACTGATGCACATATTCATAATAATACTGATTACTAAATATTGTAAAACCGTAAATAAACTGAATTCGACAAAATAAAAGTAGCCTAAGTTACTTCTTATAACACCAGCAATCTGCCAGTGAAAGTCTCGTGGCAATCCATCCATCCACCCGTTCCGGAGATTGGCCAAAACAAACAGACAGACAAAAATGTAAAAAAATATTTTTTGTTATATGTGCTGTGTAAACATTCGGATGCATTTAGTAAAATGCTGTTATTATGACATTATAAACAGACGAAACAGACGAACGACAAATGTCATTTGATGAAGGATTCCAGTACTATGCAAGCAACGACTTACGGTCCAAATTACGACTTACGGTTATGATTTTTGAAATCTAAATAACGCCTCCAGTCAGTTGCACAGATGTCCTGGAGAGTACAGCTAGGATGGATGAAAGGTTGCTATGGTGCAAATGGGAGAGACCTATGCCCAGTGGACTATGGCTACACCATTATTATAAACTGTACATATATTGTTATTATATACATACTTACTTATTGTTAACTTTTTATTTATATTCTAAATACAAATTTAATGCAAAAATTAAGAAGTCACCCGATTTTATACAAAAGACAAAAAAATACAACTGCCTCTCTTTACAAAGGGTAGTTTCTTATAGTTAAAGTAAATTATATAACAGAGGTAAGGACATCACTGTGTTATAAAAGAAGTTAAGAATTAGATTAAACTATATATATGAATAAAAATACTCAACTGCCTTGATATTCAAGTACTACATTGGGACTAAAATAATGTAAATGTTCATAAGTAATGTATGGTGATAAGTGGTAATGTTTCTCTCGTGGTAATAACTATTGCTTGACATGGCTTCAGTTCAGTTATCGACTATTCAAACATTCTTAATTTAAATTTAAAACTTTAAAGTACAAGCTCATACTTGAATAGAGTTCGTTTACCTTTATATACACTTACATTGGATGATGTTATTTACAAAAAAAATCGTATAGGTTACTTAAGGCCTATGTATTTGGAGCAGACCATATGGTCGAGCATTTGAGTTTAGATTGCTACAATCAGTACGATTAATAGGTTGTCTATTTGAACACTCTCAGAGTCTATGTATTTATAAAATAAATTTATTTAAATATGTTTATATGTTTTAAAATCAAAGCTCAAACTATGCTTCTTAGCTTGAACCACTTCTTGTACGTATTCTTTATATTGGAAAAAATGCTGTACGAATTGAAGAATACTTACCGTTTGTAAAAACAGACTCATTGGGCTTCCTCAAGGCGGTAAACGGGTTTTTAGATTTTAAAAATCTATAAATTGATACTTTTTTCTAACTATGTTTTAGTGGTCTTACTCACGCAAACATCGTTCGTCATAATCACTATTTAACAAATTCACTGACACGATGAAGCACTATTTTTGTATACTATAGAAACAGCGAGTTTCTATTAGTATTGGATGAAAAGCTCTGGTCAGGCAACATGCTCGTGTCACCGTACACCGGCGCGGCCGGGCCGCCCGACGCGTACGGGCTGCGCGACCACGTGCGCGAACGGTTCATTAGAGGCGGGGACTCTGGTGGCAGAACTGTTTGAACTTGCTCCGTGGGTATGCGCAATGCTGCTTTTCGATTTTGTCTTGATTGGACTAAAAAAGAAAATATACAATTAAGTATATATAATTTTACTATGGAACATTTTATGTATTATGTATTTATAAATTTCCACATACTTTTGTAGTGTTAGGAAGTTATTGGCGTTGAAAAGTTAAACAAATTCTACCGTAATTTAATGATATCATTTGAGGCACACGACTGCATAACGTCACGTCGTGTCGTATCTTACTACGCTCCAAGACCAGTGCTCATGAAGCGCGGAGATTGCTTTGCGCTCTCCAGTGTCTAGATGTCTACTGAGGGATTGGATATACTAGTCATCTCTATCATCTATCCAAACTCTTTCTACGGTTAAAAAGGTGAACCAAAGGCAGAGATACCAAGGTTCTTAACTAGGAGTATTGCTCCATTAAAAAAGAGGCATTGCTTCTAGTTAATATCGCCCGTGGGTCACCATGTATATGGACTAGCTCTTACCAACCGAGAGTTACTCGTAGTTTATGCTACTGATTCGACTACTGTTTAGTGCATATGGTTGCATGAACACAACATGAACATGAATGTCTTTTTGCATCGGTTGGATGTTTCTATGTATAATATGTAAGTAATTTGTAAATGTAAAATGTATTTATGTAAATTTGTCCGTGATCTGAAACCCACAGTACAAGCTCTGCTTACTTAGGGTCTAGATAGTGATGTGTAATTATTAGTGAGTACTAACTGTACAAGTAGGCGGCGAGGACGGCGGCCGCAGTGGCGAGGGTGGAGAGGTAGGGCCGCAGCAGCGCCAGCAGCGCGCCCAGCAGCGTGCCGCACGCCGCCTCGCACCCGCGCTCCACGTCCACGCGCAGCTCCTGGGAGGTGAGCTTGGACCGCACCACCACAAACCCGTGGCCGCATGTCTCGGCCTCGTTGCTCACTATCACGCTCATTTCATCTGACAAAAAAATAACATTTTTAACGAGATACATTATAAAATTCTTATTTTATAAAACACTTAATGGTACTGATTGCGATTAGTTTACTTATACTACTAGTTTTGATATAACCAAATTTTAACACAAAATCGTCATTAGGTAAGCCGACGTCGCCAAACTACGACACATTAGTTAAATATTTTAATATATTGTTACAAAGTCTAGCCCGCAGGCGCTATCTATTGTCGAGTAGAGTAAGGCATAAAAGCTTACGATTACCTAAATTGAAATGCACAGAAAGCAAAACTAGTAGCCTATTTGTCCTACATTATATTAGAAAACTCCAGAAACATCACGATCTCTCCACGAAACTTTCCGAGTATATAACGCATGCATTGCGGTATGAAATGAGTTTTAGTTAAGCAATAGTGCGAGAAACAACGAATAATACGAGTTAACTTGTGGAAATACAAGTGTGACGTACAAGTGTTTATTTAAATAGTGAAAGTTAATTGCCATTGAAGTAATATTTTGGTAATAAATGGGTGCAACTTTCTAATCCCCAACTTCAGCTCGTAACAGTATTATGTTTAAATGTTGTAATGTGTTCTCTGAGAAATGTTCGTATCGTTTAGATTCTGCACTTTAAGATGCTCGTAGACAGTGTCTAGTATCACGAACAGAACTAAATGTACGGCTGTTTTAGTCTTCCGAGAATACAGAAGCCATGGGATCACTTTTTGAGAAATCAAGAAAGTTTCTGAGATCTTTTATATTAAGACCTTCTTTAGTATCTTGGTGCACCTGTATTTTATTTTCATTATCTAAGCAGAGTGCATGAATACAAGCCCTACAAAGCAGCATTATCACCTCTAATACGGCAGCTCGCGACAGATTTTATCGATGAATCGTATCACGTATGCCATTCAAGTTGTTGATTATATAGCAGGTTTAACTAAAAAATGGATCTAAGCGAGATGAGAGCGGGACATGTAGCGTGCAATGTCATGTGAAATCGCAAAAAAAAAAAATTTAATCAATCAAATCACGTATGCCATTCATGCCTTGATGAAATTTATGAAAAATAAATCTAGCGGACAAGCATCGGCATACGTGTAGGTCGGGCCCCTGTAGCTGAACTCAGTCCTCGCATTTGCAAAAAAGATTTTTTTTTCAATTATCGCGTTCACGTTCGTAAACGTCACATTTTGTTTAGTGCCGTGTTTAAAGCTATATTATCATTAAAAATTGCAACATTTGATAAAACAGATATTTTTCAATTAGTGTCATTCTACGTTTTATACATAATATTAGAAATATTTGTTTTAATATTGACTGACAGTCCACGGGCAAGAGACACTAAGTTCCAACTGAAACAGCGCAGTGACTGTTCGAGCTTGCGCGAGGTTGTTCGAGCATGCGGGAGGCTGTTCGAGCAGTAGCGGCAAAGAACATGCTCGAGCATTTATCCGCTCAATCTGTTTTGATCCAAAAGATAAAGAATATAAGTTTACGAGACATGGTACGCAAATTGTCTGCAGAATATGTTTAATATAAATAATATATGTAGTATAAGAAGAAATGTTTACTATAAGTAGTAACTAATATAAAACACTTACCACTATCAACACTAGTGTCTAATTTCAATCCTGGTGAAGGATTCAAACGAACGGTTTTGAGTGCGTGTGGGTGACCACTCACTGTGAAGACAGCTGGCGGGCTGAGAAGAGATACTTTGGTGTTTGACACTCGTATTTGTGGCAATAGAAGCACTTTGGTGCAAGCTCGATACACTGTCCACTCGGCACACAGTTCCACCTCAGATGCCTCTATTATTGTAGTCGCTGGTATTATTTTACAACCCATCTGACCTGAAAATAAAATGGATTGTAACGTATTTTAGGATATTTGCAACTAAAAACAACGCCTGCCTAAATATTAATGTTGACAAATTTTCGGAACTGCTTTTATTTTATAGCTAATTTTCAATTATTTAACGCAAAAAATAATATTATATATATAGATATTTAAATAACAATAAAATAAAGTATCTTTTTAATTTCCCGATAAAACACGCAACGTGTTTGATGTAACTAACCAAGTAACTCGCAGTTCGCCATAGTTAATATATTTACTAATCCAATTTTAATTTATTTATTATTGCTTTTTAAATTTAAAAAACGTGGTAAGGTTTTAAGACACAACAGTAGGGTATTACCACGGAGCAGATACAAAGAGGAGAGGGCCTAAGCAACTGTGCACTGTGATTATAACTAGGTCCTGACGTCATCACAGTGGGCGTGGCTTATAGTTAGTACACTGTCAGCGTTCGTCTTGTACGTTTGTATCGAAAAATCGCAAATCCGTAAATTTTCGTGGTATTAAGAAGTAAAATATGAAGTGTTGTATTTAATCATGTAAAAACTATTCGGATAGACGCTCTGATGCCATGTATGGCATAACAATTCATTTGTAACTATTTTTTTTAATTTAATTTATTAAAATGGTTCTAGAAAAATCTCGGAGTGTTTTTTGAAATATGATTAAATCTATTCGTCACTAGATGGCAAAACTTTGTGTAATGGGAATTAAAAAAATCAAAGGTACGTAGAGCTCAGTATTATTAAAATAAATCATACAAAGATACTGAAATGTGTTCTACATCCAGTCCTAAAGAATTTTTAGCCGTCAAAGTATTATTTTTATATTTTTTGTAATTATTTTTTGAATAGACTGTCATCTATCTTCAACTAGAAGAACATATCGCACTGCTATTACGAGACTGTATCAACTCAAAATTGGGTAAATTTGAGATAATTCATTTTTCATACGTCATTATCAATTCCCTACGCGTCAGTAAATATAAAATAATAATAATAAATTGTAATAAGCCAAATTTTTCAACAAAACATCTAAAAATAATTCATATATTTTTTTATTTGTTCAGATATTAAAGTATTAACTCAAAAATTGGAAATAACTTGATAACCTGCAATCATTTAAATAATTCATTAATACAGAAATCCCTTAATTTTATCAATAATCTATATACAGTGTTCACTTTTTATAATCTTTAACAGGAAGCGACTAATCAGTTTTCTGTCGTTTCTGAAAAAAAGCTACATTTTGAGTTGATACACTCTTGTAATAGCAGTGCGATATATAAACAGAACAAAAAGACAGGGCCGTAATTAGAACCCAATTATTTTACCTAGCAACCCACGACTATACGAGTAATTCTCTTGAATTGAAAGTACTTTAAATATTAAAATAAAAATAAATTGTACTTTGGCCGACGATTTGAAAGGTATTTTAAGCCTCATTCATTTAGAACTACAAAATAAACTGCAGCTGCGGTACAGATACGAATAAAGAAAGATAAGAATAAATAAGTGAACAAATTTAAATCATTCGTGATTTACCACAAACTTTTTTATTCTCACACTAGCAATGCCCAATGCCCATGTGTTAAACCAGGTCGCAATCTATCTGTATACCAAATTTTATCCAAATCCGTCCAGCTGTAGGATAAGGTCAAGGCTAGGAGAAAGAAAGAACTCAGAAACTTTCGCTTTTGTATCATGATGATTTACAAAATTAATCTTGAAAAAACTACTACCTGGTAACTAAATTCTGAGTACGGCCCCTTACATCCTATAACTAGTGTGAGATAGCTAACTACATAGCAACATCGACATTGAACGGTGCGAGTAGTTTTACTATTGTTTGGTAGATGGAAAAAAGTGAAGTGGGCGGAGCTTAACCCCGCAAATTGTCACGCGTTGTTTCATAGGGAATTCTAATTACAACACCTCTTTGTATCTGCTCCGTGGGTATTACACCTTTTTTTTGAAAGTGTTATAATTTGATCTTAGGTTCAAATTATAACACTTTCAAAAAAAGGTGTAAGGTGCATCAGTAAACAACCAGAACATTTTCAAAAATTTTAATTGACTAAATCGGTAGACCGCCATCTTACTTCGTTCGCCATGAACTATCATGAAAGAGCTCATTCTGCGTAGATTTGTACTTTCTGCTATTATAAAAACCGTTGTCCATAGTAATTTTTAAGGAAAATACGCAGGAAGAAAAATATATTCAAAACTTGATTTGATAAATTTGTGATAAGTGTCAACATCACGCATAATGGACCGTTTTTGAATTTAAATGCAAAAAGAAAAAGTTCTTAACCAATGCCAATACTAAGTGTCAACAAACCTATTGCCATTTTTAAAAAAGAACCTTAAAATTTAATTTCTCACCATTGACGATATCTAGTACAGGTTCGGCAATATGAGGTGCCTTAGTTCTACAGGAATAAGGCAGGTCGATAACAGCGCCCTCTAGAGCATAGCGTTGTTCGTCGGAGCAGACCAACGGGCCGGACGCGAGCCCGCCGGCCGTGAAAGATAGCGGGACTAGCGCAGACGGCCACTCGCCGGGTAGGAATTCCATCTGAGGGGATTTGGCAACAAATATTAAAAAATAAACGATGAAATAACAAACACCTTCTTCTAAAACTTCGGTCAACGAAGCGCCCATTTGAAAATAATAAAAAGATAACGTATATATCTAGTTTTCTTTTGCTAAAAAAAAAGTGATGAGCTCTCTTATTATACCGCAAGCTATATAACTGATTACTTATTTCTTGTAATTTCAGTAATGAGAAATGAAGGTATATCACGTGTTCGAAAACGACATAATATATGTGATAATAGTACCTTATCGAGCGGTAACTGGTACAAGGTGTAGACGTTGTGCGGGCGGTCGAGGCGCAGCACGTGCGTGGCGGGCGCGTCGCGCGCGAGCAGCGCCAGCGTGGCGCCCGCGCCCGCGTGCAGCGCCACGCCGGCCGGCGCGCGCCAGCCCACGCCCTCCAGGCACACGCCCCAGCCGCCCGTCACTGGAACACCACACCGTACGATATACTGCCTTGGCCCGCTGTCGTCCTTTATTTTAAGACTAAATAAAATACTATTATTATTATCATATTTGTTATTTTTTGATTGTAAAACCGAAACAATGAGAAACCAATTTCTCTTATGTCTGTCGACCAATTTTCTTTTCTTTTTTTGTTTAGCAGTTGACGAGTTTTAGTAATTTCAATTTGTTTCTGGATCGAACAGTTTTTTTCTTTCTTAATTATATGAAAACTGCTACAAAAAGCTACAGGGGTCGAGTATATATGTGTTGACCTGCCGCGGTACGAAAAGTCTATACAATAACAGTTCAAGTTTTACTGGTCGATTAAATAAAACATTCAAATCTTAATGAATTATTGTCAAAATTCGTTAAAAGTAAATAATTTGGCAATAACGACGACGTCATAAACAGTTATTTCATACAAGTTTCTACGAAAAGTATCGTTTTGACGTTTAATAAAAAGGAATTAATTTGACAGTCTCCCGTATTCCCTACTATGCACCGAGCAATTTTTTTTATAAATACTATACAATAATAATATAACAACAGAAACACATATAAAGGATTAATAATTACATACTTTATGCACCACCTACCCTGTTTATCTCTCTATCAACGCAAAGCTGTATTAAATCGCCTTAATATAAACAGTATGTGCAAATTTAAAAAAATATTAATTTCGTTACACTTACCAGTTACCCTATCCGCTCGCAAATCAGATCCAGTGACCCAGACTTCATCCTTCACGGTGACTCCACTTACCGCTCCTTGGAAGGTCATAAATGTGCCAGCAGTGTCTAAACCAGTTATTAGCAGCTCTGTTCCTAGGGCACTGTAAATAGAATTATCGATATTATGTTACTAGCCAACGATGAAAAGCATACAGATAGACTTGACCTTGTTTGGAACTATTGGTTCATAGCATTTAAATGAAATATTTTTTGATTATACTTTATATAATTTTTGTTTATACTTTAGGTTTTATTCAATATAAATAATATGAATAAGACGATATTTTCCGTAGCAGTCTTTTCATAAATAGAAACTCATGTAACTTGATATTTAACTACCGTATTGACGAATTTGCCAAAATTTACCAGGTTCGGTTGAACACTACGGTTTGCAAGTATCGAACAAATAATGATGTATTTAGTTTATAATATTTATAATTGTTCTAGTAACCCGCCTCGGCTTCGCACGGGTAGTAGAGATATCTTTAACAATCATCATCATATTCAACCAATTTACACACACAAAACGTTAACAATTATACACCTAAACCTTCCTCATGAATCACTTTGTCTATTGGTGAAAACCGTCTGAAAATCCGTTCAGCAGTTCTTCAGTTTATTGCGCACAGACAGACAGACGCGGCGGGGGACTTTGTTTTATAATATGTAGTGATCTATGATCTATGTATTGTAAGTACCTATCGCTAGCTTTCCGTGGCAGTGCGGCGAGTGGAGCGAGCACAGAGACGTTGGCGTGCGGCGCGAGGAGGGCTCGCCCCACGCTGTTGCGCAACACCAGCCGCACCGCCGTCTCGTACGACTCGCCGGCCGGCTCCGCTGTACAGTAAGAAGGCACTGCGACTTCTACGTGGATTGCCTGAAAAAGTCGAAGGCCAATAATTATTACTAGCTAGTGCTGAACCAAGAAGTTTCGCCAGTTTCGAGGACTCTAATAGTTTTCCCTTTAATATAATATTCCCTGTAATAAATGTTGGCCAGAATTTTATTCAAATTCTGGCCAACTAAATTTTTTTTTTATTAAGTTACAATTTTCTGTAGAAATAAAATATCTGTGTTCAAAAAGAGTTGAGCAGTTGACATAATTACTTCAACAATTCTATTGTATTTTCGAATATGTGTTAAAATGTAACTACATATATACAGCGTGTAAGTATCACCGTCGCGAATAACTTACAAAAACGTCTTTCTTTGGATACTTATCACAATGCAAAATTTAGTTCATCATAAAAATTCGAGATCAAGGATTTACAGTCCATAGTTTGTAACGCAACACGCATACTGTGCGGTACGGTGAATGACCTTCAGCGCACGGCGCCGTCGAAACAGCTGATTGCATCAATGTTCTACTTTACTACACTTTAAGCAAAAAAATAAAAAATATTTCCGACAGAAATTTACAATAATTTTCCACTCAGAATGATAGTCTGAATACACTTTTTCAGGTACGGATTTTCGGATTCGGTACGGTATCACTTACACCCTGTTTAAGTACATACAGAACTAAAAAGTTAGTCTGTCATTGACTAATGTCGAAAATCCCATCAATTATCATTAATGTTTCGACTCCACATACAGCGAATATATTTGTCGCTATCGCCAACTATACTTACAATGCGCACTGTATTGTTTTTGTGAACGCATGTTTATAAAGTAAATTACATATAAAAATAATACTTACAGTTTCTCTATAAATATTATTCCTCTCATCTCTATGCTGAGCTACAACTACACCATGACCGGGTCTGATTGCATTCAATTCGCCGGCGGAACTCAAAGTGAACGCTCCGTCTTCATAAGCTTTCCAGGTGCCTCTGGGCAGAGACTTGAGCTTTATAACTGAGCTCACAGCAACAGCCAGCCGATCGCTCGAAGTCAGCTCTTTGGAGAGGCCTTCCACAGAGGTGCGTACATCTGATATGCCTAGGATTTCTATTGTACTGTCCCAGGAACGGGTTTCGGCTACCTAGGAAACAAATACAAAACTATTACGTCGCCATGCACTTTTTTTTAGAGCGAAACAGATAAAAACAGAGTAGACTTCATCAAAATGTAAGAAACGCTTTTGGTATGCATCAGTTTACTATACCATTTAACCCCATAGGGTTTGCAAAGTTACGTTATATCTTTTAAGACATCAATTATGTTTATTGTTTTGAATGTTTATAAAAAAAAATGTATATATATATACTAGTACATATAATAAAGCTGAAGAGTTTTTAGAACGAAGTTCCTTCTCGCACGTTACACTTCAGACGTTCGGCGGCATAGAGCTAGGCGGAAAAAAGTGTTAGCGCAACGAAAAATGCTGACCGCAAGTTCTAGTTTTACACCATCTGTGCATTCTGCGCAATACTAATGTAATTTGCTGTTGTTTGTAATTATTCATATAATTAAGATCAGGCAACTTTCACAGATGGCGCAATTTTAATTTCGAGTTTCTACAATTTACAATTTATTCAATCCATTAAATATATTTAGCGAAGGGAACTTCGTTCCAAACGGGTGTCCCAAAGACACATCACGCGTGTATATTTTGTTTGTTTAAACGCGCTAATCTCTGGAACTATCAGTCAGTTTGGATGATTATTTTTGTATGGGATAGAATATTCATTGAGGAAGGTTATAGACTATGCAACATCACGCTACGAACAGCACGCTGGGAGTGGAGCAGTGACCATAAACGTAGGTGAAACTGGGGAACGGCTTGTATCTAATATACCATATGACATAATTAAGAGCCAAAAAACGTTCTACTACTGACAATAAATAAATTCAATTTACCTGTCCCATATTCCGTACTCGAATGTCAATAGTAATTACTCCAGGTTTTAAAGGCACCACTCGCACCGATAAACCCTCAGCGACAGATCTTTCCAGCATATCTGCACATACAAAATACGTTAATAATAAGTGTCAGACGAGTTTTTTAGTATACTTCTTATACTAACAACTCGTCTGAATAGAATAAAAGGATGTAGTAACATTATTTTTATAACGAATACAAGCGTAATGAGGTTTAAATATATGTACAATAGGTAAACTCTTTACACAAGCAGACGATGTCGTACTACTTTTACGCGAGTTTATCGCGTAAAAGAAGAGAACGTCAAAGAACATCGGTCAAAACACCTAAGATTCTCAACTTTTTAAAATTACTTTATTACTTAATTTTAAAAGAGGTGCATGCGCACTATAATCAATAAAAAAAACAATTTTTTCCTTAACCGGAGACTTTTCGTTGGCTTTGCAGAACTCACGTTGCATGTGAGTGTACGGAACGTATTAGGAGAATGAGACAAATGGAAACAACAAAGTTATAAGAAAGACTGAACAATTTATTATAATAAACATTGATTAAATAGAATAATAATGAGGTTACACGTGGAATGATGCAATTACTTATATACTAGTTTTTCATATCATCTTATAGCTAATATTAAAATATGAAATACAAAACATATAAGATATAAGACAGTATACACTAAGGTTATAAATTTTAGGAATCGTATAACTTACCTGTTTTTATGGATTATGGTCCCAATTCTGTTACTTCACTCGCTAAATTAAAATTCACTAAATATTTTTTTACATATGATGTAAACCTTGTACACTTCAAAACAAGGTCTATTTCAAATTGAAACAAGTAGGTAACATATGTCGCTATCGAAATAAGCAATTTATTTGTCGACTAAAGTCTGATACGCTTAAATAAACTTTAATACCACGTAGCGAGAGCCGCTATCCGTTGAATGCTATCTCTTTCGCTCTGTGTTTTTAGTAAGCGTCTCCGTAGGTGTAGATTAAAAACACGTCATCCTTGTTCGCTTTGAACAAGTTTTTATACGGCAATTATACAGCGTTTGAATAAATGGAGATTCTCGCTGCGTGGAAATAAAGTTGAGTATACGTTGACAGGTGTTAGTGAAATTTAGCGGCGCTGAGAAATAGATGCTAGTAACAAATAGACCTTATTACGAAGAACACTAGGTTGATTTCATAAGAAGAAATTAAGTCAGGTTTTAGTTTACAATAGAATCGGCACCTATGTCTACTTTATTACCTTTTAATATTTCTACATTAGGTGGTACATCTCTAATAACTTTATAAGGACCTGAATATAAATCATTCAATTTATTGCCTACTTCATTTTTTACTAATATCAAGTCATCTACCTTATATTGTATAGGATTAATATACTTATCATAATTTGTGTTTCTCTTTGTTTTACTACTAAGCAAATTGTCTCTCGCTTCTTTCTGTGAAAGCTGAATACGGTATTTCAGTTCACATGAATAGCTTTCGTAATTGTAAATTGGTTCTACGATGTCTCTATTCCAGTTACTTGGAAGACTACACTTTTTCCCAAATACTAATTGAAAAGGCATAAACCTCGTTTCCGAGTGTACTGAAACACCAAAAAGGAACCCATTTGCTCCAAGTCTCTGGATGTTTGTCAGTATGTATTCTAAGGAAAGAATTTAAATGTTTGTGTGTTACTTCTAGTGCACCGATACTCTGATGGTGATATGCCGTGGAATGCAATTGTTTAATTTTTATTAATTTACACATTTCTTGAAATGTTGATGACATAAATTCCTTACCTCGGTCAGTTGCTATCTCCTTGGGAACCCCATATCTAAGGATAAAATTATTGACTAAAGACTTTGCAACCTCTTCAGTCTTTTTGGAAACTAAGGGATAAGCTTCAACGTATTTACTAAGTTCACATTGTAAAGTAAGTATATATGAGGAATTATCATTGTCAGTCTCTAAGGGACCAACAAGATCTAAAAATATTTTTTCAAAGGCCGAATTGGCTGTAGTAGTAATAGTCAT
Organism: Callimorpha dominula; assembly: GCA_949752705.1. NCBI lineage: Eukaryota > Metazoa > Arthropoda > Insecta > Lepidoptera > Erebidae > Callimorpha > Callimorpha dominula. Next base: position 15,942,528 of record OX457007.1, read on the forward strand.
AGGTTCTTTAACTGGTGTTGAATATTTCTGTCGCTGGCAAAGGTCACAACGTCTAACAAAATCATTGATGTCCTTATCAATACCAGGCCAAAAATAATATTTTTTAATATTTTTCGACATTCTTCTCATACCAGCATGGCCAGTACTAGGTAAGAGATGAAAATTGTTTAAGATTACACGTCTATCATCTTTCTCGTTAACTATCTCTGCATTTTGTACAACACATATACGTGGTCCGGACCTATCTTTTTCTTTATTCACTTCTTCTAATAACTTTTTAATAAAAACTTCATTATCTTTCTTGTTAATTATACAAATTTCTTTAACATTAATATTTTTACACAAATCATCTAGTTCTCTCACGAATTCACTTCGTGTACTTCGCGATTGAGATTCTAAATATTTAATGTAAATAGTTCTCTTACTCTCAACGTAACAAAATATTTCACTTTCTTTACTTATAATTCCTTCGTCTTTCATTTTATTATACCTATTTTGGTCTATAAATAATAATTCTACAGATTCTTTCGGCTTGATATGTGTACCTACGATTTTTGGTTGATCAGGGCAATCATCTGAAGATAACATATCATCCGAAGAACTCTTAAGTTGTCTAGATTGAGCACGCGTTAAAACGTTAATTACTTTCTCACTCATTTCTTTTAATTCACTTAACGATATTCGTGACAAGGCATCTGCCGCGTTACTATTACACCCTTTGACGTATTCAACATCAAAATCATATTCTTCTAAGGTGAGTCTGAATTTAATCAATCTACTTGACGGATCTTTCATATTAAAAAGGTAAATTAGAGGTTTATAGGCATATCTACCGTATAAATAAGGTCGAAAATATTTAACTGCCCACACTATTGCCAATAATTGTTTTTCCATCACCGGATAATTTTTTTAAGCCTTATTTAACCCTCGACTCGCGAACGCTATTGGACGCCCGTCTTTATTTGTTAAAATTGCTCCTAGGGCAAAATTAGAAGCATCTGTTTCGATAACAAAAATGTTCTTATTTGAAAAATCTGGATATTGTAAAATTGGAGGTGATAATTTTTTTTTCTCTGAGCGTTTCAAAAGCTTGTTGACATTTTAAATCCCATTTAAAAGAAACCTTCTTTCTACAAATTGCATTTAAAGGATGTGCATTTTCTGCAAAATTTCGTATAAACTTCCTATAATAATTGACAAAACCTACAAATCTCTTAACTTCATCACAATTTTTTGGACACGGATAATTTTTAACTACTTTTATTTTCTTAGGATCAGGTTTTATACCATTATTAGATATTACAAAAATACAAAATTTCCTTTTTAAAAAATTGCATTTGGAAGGGTTAAGTTTTAAATTAACTTTTCGTAATCTTTCAAAAACATCTTGTAAGTTTTTATTACTAATTTTTAAATTCCTTCTAAAACAGATCAAATCATCTAAATATACTAAGCATTTATCATGAGTCAGACCGGCAAGAGCTATATTCACCATACGTGAAAACGAACTTGGACTGGTTTTTAACCCCATTGGCATTCTGGTCATTTGGAACCGACCAGAATCGAATGCTGTCACGGTTTTTATTACGGTGTTTACGGCTATTTTCGTCTAATTTTACATTATAGTACCCTTGATGTAGATCTAAATGACTGAAGTAAACACTGCCGTTTAGGGATTCTAACATTTCAGTTATATCTGGCAAAGGATATTTGTCATCTGCTATAGAATTATTCAACTTTCGGTAATCAATAACCAATCGCCACTTTTTAGCGCCTGTTGCATCTATTTTCTTTGGGACGAGTAATACGGGACTCGACCAGTCGCTCTTACTTGGTTCTGCTATCCCTTCTCTAACCATTTTATCTATTTGCTGCTTAACTTCGGATTTTTCAACATGAGGTAATCTATATTGCTTTAAAAATATTGGTGGAATACCAGGTTTTAAAGATATGGTGTGAGTATAAATATCAGTTGTACTTGATTTGTTTCCTGGTAAATAAAACATGTCTGCATATTTTGCACATAAATTACTAATAGTAGTCTGCTCTTCATCATTCATATGAGAGAAATTTACACATGAAAATAATTGCTTAACTCTATCTGCTTTGTTCTCTGTTTTATTAAATGAACAAATATTGTAATCACTTAACTTGTGAATATAAAAATTTAAAGTGGATAAAGATATATCATTTTCTGTTGTATTTAAAATTCTTATTGGTATAACACCATGAATAGGCGAAGCAATAGAATTAAGCTAAGAAAATACCGTCCTGTAACTCTTCTGAACATATAACACAATCTTCTTCAAACTGTGTTTCAATATAGTGTATAGACTCACATCTAGCGCCTATTTCTAATGAACTGTGTATTTTATTTGTAATAGGTAAATTAATAGATTTATTTAAATTATTACGCAATGTTAAAATATTAGTTTCAAAATTTAAAACTGATCTAAATCTTCTTAAAAATTCTCGACCGATTATTCCGTTTGACATAATAGGCAATGTCCTAAAAACATAAAACTTATGACTAATAATTAAATCATCACTACTCAATTTTATGTAAACATATCCAACTGCACGGACTTTGCCCCCTAGACCATGTATAATGATATCCTCTTTATGTTACGTAAGACCTTGCTCTATCACATGTTTATATTTAATTGCACATAAGGATGCACCCGAATCTACAAGAAATGAAAATTGTTTTCCATCGCTATCGCATGATAAGATAGTATGTTTTTTACTATTGGTCACGAAAAACTGTTTTAGTCAAATTCAATTGTGAACTACCTGGTTCGGCATCAGGCTGTGAATTAACAGAATTAAAAGCATTTACATGAGGTTGTTGGCGTATCCCTTGATTTCCCTTAGACATACCTCTATACTGCTGACCTCTGAACTGTTGACCTCTGAACTGTTGACCTCTGAACTGATGACCTCTGAACTGATGACCTCTGAATTGTTGACCTCTCGTCGAAGTACCACGGGTAGGATACTGATAATTCCACCCACGCTGGTTTCCCCTAAAAACTCGTCTGTTTTCCCCATATGAAGGACGTTGGTTGTAATCGCGTCGATGACCTTGATGGTTATATCTTGTACTATGATTATGATTAAAAGTTTTATTCATACCCATAATTTCGCCTAAACCAGATGTAGTGGTGACCTCCTCATCCAAAGCCGCCTGTATCAAGTTACTGAAATTCCTGGCTGCAATAATTGTACTGAGCCTACGATTTCGCAAGCCGTCGGAAAATTTTTTGATGGCTGTACTTTCATTCAATGGTTTCAAAATATCATAACGTTCCGAATTTCCGTTTGCTTGTGATATCGTAAGGTCAACGAATAATTCCGATAACTGTTTGCCAAAATCTGAAATTGATAAATTATTTTGTTTCATTTGTTCTATTTTACTCGCAATCGCAGTTGCCGCCTTTTTAGGTAAAAGTTCCTTTCTCATATCCGAAATTAAATCATTTATAGTTAAATAACTCGAATTTAGTCTTAGTTTAGCCGCTTGAGACAATCTACTTTTTAGTACAAAATTAATTAAATGTGTTTTACATGCTTCTTTCTCCAACAAAGAGCCATAATAAGCAATATTATCAATTAGCTGTTTAGTATTGACCTCAATATCGGTCATAGGGTAGTAAGTCCAAAGCGGTTTTTAAGTCAAAAGTATTCATTGTTACAATTTCGTCAGAATACGACTGGTCGGTTTGACACAATTCTACAACTTCGTTATATAATGTCAAAAATTGTTTACAAAAATTCAGCACGACTGGATCATCGCCGTCGTCTTTTAAATTAAACTCATCTAACAAGCACAAATATTTCCCATATACTTTATTTGCTTCACTTAATTTAGTAATTAAAATTTTACCACTTCTTCTCTTTGGGCCTATTTTTATTAAATATGTCCTAATTTCCGTTATCTCATTATATAACGATTGTAAAACTACTGCCATAACTTACCACTTGAACACGATCAATACATTAAACTTGTTAAATATTTACCACATAATATTGATATAAGTAGTATACTTTTTATAAACACTATAGTCCACTAAATTCATCTTATATATTCCGTATTACCGTAAGAACCGTTTCACTTTTCAATGACGCACACGTTACACACGTTTACACACTTGTATAAAACCCTTACTTTACCCTTAGTTTACCGTAAAGCGTGCACTTTTTTTTTTATCCTACACTGTTATATACCGCTTGGGTAGAGTTTATTCGGGCCCCGAACCTGTGCCTCTATGTCACTACGCCCAGTAATCGCTGGTGTTCGCCGGAAAAATGAATCTCGTAACGCAGCTCTATTTAATTGACGCGAAATCCACTGCATGTGGCATTTTTTGTAAAACTTATAGGCGATGCACAATATCCCAAGGCAAATACATACGAAAATACATAGTAGAACTATTTTCGTGTCTGCCATATGCTTTTGTATCTCTTCTGCGTGAGCCTGGTTACTACCTCCCGAAGCATTTTGCGCGATAACTACCTCTTGAGATTTTTGGTTACCCATCGCGATTTTTAGCACTTTCGTACGAAACAAGAATAACGACGTGTAACTCGTCAGGCCAATTCCTTTGTTCTAATTGTGCCATAGTTAAAACTTTTCATTATTATTGCAACATCGCAACGAGAATCCCATTTAAGGCCGCACTGGTTCAAATTACCGAATCGCGTCAGGCTGTCACGGTCGCCATGTACGGAACGTATTAGGAGACAAATGGAAACAACAAAGTTATAAGAAAGACTGAACAATTTATTATAATAAACATTGATTAAATAGAATAATAATGAGGTTACACGTGGAATGATGCAATTACTTATATACTAGTTACACACCCCACATGAAAACTTGTTAAAGTACGATATTCATAGGCCGACTGTTAAATAGAAGATACTTAAACACCAGATGAAAGATGTACAGGATCCTTGTAAAGTGTATTTTAAATTACGAAGAACGTATGGATAAGTAATTTATGAGCCAATGTCTCTATTCGTGTGAACAAATAAACCTAGGCTAGGTACTAATAACTCGATAGCCTATATACGAATGGATGACGCGACGCAGCGCGTGAGTGAGCATCGAACTAACGTGCGGCCCGGCCGGCGCGCGGCCGCCTACTTTTTGTAGCTATATAGCTTTTGTAGCTAGTACTCATATTGTCAAAGCTTACCGTTTCTGATAAGAGATGGTTTTCATCGATAGTGTATTAGATCGGGTGAAACTTTAGTTAAGTCTCGCAAGAAAACAGATCGCAAGTCCGGTCTCAATTCAATCACTGAGGAAAGTTTAGGGAAATAAATAGCCCAAAAGTTATGATAATAACATCGAACACTAATTGACATAGATGATTGTCAAAATTCATTACCTCTGGTAGTTTATTAAATAGATAGTCTTTTTAAACTTTTGACATAAGCGTCAAGTGTATAAATAGTGTTGATTTTGCGAAGTGAAATGTTAGCGCGTTATTTGGGAGATTGAATCCAGATGTAGTGTCCTTACCGTCACTGTGCGTGGCGTAGAGGCGAGCTGCTGCGGGGTCTCGCAGTGTCCACGACACGCGCGGGGCCGGCTGCAGGGCCCCCAGCGCCGCGGGGCCCAGCGCGCCCGCCTCAACCCACGCGGGGCTCGGGGACCCCACCAGCAGGCTCTGGGTCGCAGACACCACGCGGATGCCTGATATTGGTATGACCTAAAACAGATTTGATAATTGCTTAGGTGTGCGATACTAAATTGAATAATATAGATAAGGTCACATTTTAAAAGTTCTTGTGTGTTACCTCGACTTCAGATTCTGCGCTAGCCATTTCCACATTGGCGAAGTCTGTGGCCACCAGCCTGATTCGTGATAATCCCATCGATAAACCATGAACAGAACCCGAAGAGGAGACCTGTAGGTAAATAAATATACATGAAATAAAACTAGTAAGTAGTAAATGATCTACAATAAAATCATCTAGCGAGTGCTAGCATATCTTACATGCATTATTTAGTTATTCAAGTATTAATCTTCTAATATATATAAATCTCGTGTCACAATGTTTGTCCTCAATGGACTCCTAAACCACTTAACCGATTATAATAAAATTCGCACACCATGTGCAGTTCGATCCAACTTGAGAGATAGGATAGTTTAAATCTCAAATTATAGTCGCAATTTTAATTTATTGCTAATTATTTGTCTGTTATTATTTGACAGTCACAATTATCTGTTAACTCCAAATGATTCTAACAGATGTCGATACCTTTCGACTGGGTTGAGTAAGTAATCAATAGATGGCGCTGCTATGGCAAATCTACGAACGTGTCATATAAGCTACATTTTAACAGCATAATTACCACGTGTTGTTGACGCTATAAAATTAATTAAATTTATTTTGAAGTGAACGAAATACCGTATAATTCAGCTAATTATTTGTCTGTTATTTGCGATGTAACATCTGATGGACGAGTCATTTTGTACAACAATATGAATTTTTCAATTGAGTACTTTAGTTTTATTTTCAATTTAGCTAATTAGATTTTACCGGAAGGGTTTTATTTCCTTAGTTGCGATTAGAGAAATAAAATATGGCGGTACGAAGTTCGCCGGGTCAGCTATCTGATGGACGAGTCATTTTGTACAACAATATGAATTTTTCAATTGAGTACTTTAGTTTTATTTTCAATTTAGCTAATTAGATTTTACCGGAAGGGTTTTATTTCCTTAGTTGCGATTAGAGAAATAAAATATGGCGGTACGAAGTTCGCCGGGTCAGCTAGTATATTAATATGATTAATATAAGTAATGTATGATTTCAAGAACTTCTTCAATCAATAGTTGTATAATGCTGCTCTGTTAATTTTAGACGAAATGTGTATATATCTGTAATTGTATGATAGTGAACTTCAAATTTATAAACTGACTAAAAATTGTGAACTGCAACCAACCAATCACGATATTGATTGACTATTTTTAATCGTTTATCAGATCTGCTTATAAAGACAAATTCATTCACTGTATTATGAGGAGTTCTATCTCTAAAAATAAAGGTTTGGCTCCTAGAAGAGTCGAATTCCCCAACAACGAGTGTAGTCAATTTACAAAAATTCAGAAGATTTCAGTCTTTGTACGATTGCATTAACGGGAATTTATACGATTATTTGGGTATGTACACACTTTAAAACTTTGTCAAAAAGTCAGGTAGTTAAAATGAACACGCAAATAAAACTAGAGTAGTCAAGTCATATTGCCTACGGCAATTGTAGACAACAACAGCTACCTCGACGTGCGAGAGTCCCGCGAGGGCCCCGTAGTGCAGCGCGGCGAGGTGCGGCGGGGGCCCGCCGCGGTGCCGCAGCTGCAGGCGCGCGCCGGGCGGCAAGCGAGCTTTGCGAGGCACTATCTCTAGTGCTGGGAACACTAACACCTGGAAACAGTACATTAACAATGGTATATCTACTCGTATATAGAGTAAACACGTGTTCACGTAGGTCATTCTAAATGTCTGTGTGAGCATTATTTATTTATTTGATTTGTTGTTTTAAAACTTTGTGTTCAGGAGTCACGACCACTGTTGTAACGCATCCACTTTAAAAAAGTTGATACAGATATTCTATCTCACGAAGTCCGTTTGGCTATGAATCAGGCGTGCACATGCACATTGTTTTAGTGTGCGTACCCTTGGGAGCACTCAGTCAGTTTTTAAAGGGTCAGCCACGCGCATTCGAGTCCTCTTGAATTGCAAGCGTTCATAAGTTATGGTGACCGCTTATCATACGGACCGTATGCTTGTTTGCCACCAACATCATCCTCCGCATCATTCTAATATGATCTATGATAATTATGTAAATACTTTTTTTTTTAAGACAACTCCCGCATTAGGAATTACTCTTGTGTCGCGGGGGACTTTACAAACATACAAACAACGGACACAAAGAACACCCAGACTCAGGTGGGAATTGAACCCACGACCTCTGGCTCAGCAGTCAGGGTTACTAACTACTAGACCAACAGGCCAGTCAAAGAAATGGCTAAATTAACAACTTTTACCCCATTTAACTCCACGCTCTGCCATTGTCTGAGACAATGCTTCATATAGCTCTAGCTCATATAACTATAGCAGCCTTTGAGCAATCTCTCCTTAAATTTAAATTGCATGAAATCTTTTTTTTTAAAGCTAGGGTTTTGATATCATCCAGAATTAAATGCAATAGAAAATATTTGAGAAATCGTAAAAAAAAAAATAGATAGCATCAAAGAATATCGAGCTAAACGCGACAAACATGGAAAGACTGATCAATAAAAGCTTGGACCGAGTGAGCAGTGAAACGTGGCAAAAAACCTGTGATCATGTCAAAAAAAATTAACAAGAATACTTGGAATACTTTGACCTGGATTTTGAGTTCACAATTAATTTGCAAGTTGATTCAGATGATTGCGAATCGGAATCGAAATTTGAATGTTTATCTGAGGGTGATTAAAAATGCTGTATTGTATGCTAATTGTTTTGTTTCCGAATACCTAAATAAAATACTTAATTACCTACATTTATTTGTTGTGTTTCTATTTTTTGTGGTTTGTTTTGTTTTGTTGCTAATAATCTTTTTTTTTAATTGAAACATAATAATATTTATTGTGTATAAGATTTCCCCCTCCCCACGTTTACACACACAAGCGCGCTTATCGGTACATGCCACTACTACAACCAGAGTCAAGCGGACTTCGTGAAATAGAATATCTATACCAGGCATTCTTTTTATATTTCTTATTATTATTATATTTCTTACAATAGTTGCAAAATTAAATAATACCAAGATGCTTTCGAATATTTAGATTGCCGGTTTACAGGACTGACTCCAAATAATATAAACTGATAGAATGACGTAATACTCACCTCGACCTCAGGGCTCCAAACGCCTCCGAAGCTTGCCCTAACATTTCCAGTTCCCTCCTGTATTCCACACAAAACGCCATCCTTAATAGTTACGTAACCAGAAGTCCTGAAGTCCGGCGCTCTTCCAGTGGACAGATACCGGTGTGTCACACCTTGCACTAGCGCTGTAATAGGAACGCAAGCGCCGACGCCAACAGCACGGGACGTTGACACTTCTACGCTTAAAACTTCTTCTATGTGAACCTGGAAAGGAATGTAAATTAGAACCTAAATCAGGACAGATAAACTCTGCTGTGTAGGTATAAAGTTACAAGTACACGGGTCGACTAATCATGCCAAAATCATGCATGCATGCATGTTAGTTTAATGCTTACTTACGCACTGCGTCGCGTCATTCTTTCGAGTTACTAGTACCTAGCCTAGGTTTATTTGTTCACAAAAATCGAGTAATAGGCACATAAGTTACTGATAATTCAATATTCAGATTGATTAATTCTTCAAAAACGCAGCCCTCAGAACAGGTAAGAGTTACGCCATAAAAAGAGAGGCAACTTCTAGGAGAATATAACTGTAGGTAATTAGTACTGTTCGACCTGAATTGCGACTTTATTGTGTCAGAACAAGAGTCGCTATTTATTTAAATGATTTGGCGAGTGGGACTTCTGTACCTTTACTATTATGTATTTTGTGCCTAAATATAGAAAACCTAATTTTTTGTAGTCTTAACCCGAGACGGAGTCCGTTTTATGTAAAAACGTTATCGCTTACGTCTTTAAGAAAGAAAGAAAGTTTTTTTTTATTATTCCTAGACACTTAACGACAATAATTACACTGTAACAAACTTACATCTAAAAACAATAAACAAGGTAAAACATGTGTACCTCACGTGCCTAACGAATAGGATCTGGTTCACCATTTACCAGACATGTGCCTAGCAACGAACGAAGAAAAAAACTTTACAATTTGTTTGTATTACAAAAACTATAAGACATCAACCAGGTATTGCAACATACACTTGTCATCCGAGATAGCAAAGTATCTCCATTGTAAACGAGGCGGATGTCGTGTCCACATGTCGTAAATTTCAACTTTTTTTTTAAATGTTTTTTTAAATTTTTTTTATTCTGCTTCTTGTTTATTTGTGAATTCCTTTCCGTAGGCGATTTTATATTTCCGTGGAAAGAGGAGAGTGTTTGAGCAGCTGGAAATATATAACTAAACTCACCTCAACTATTTGCTTTTCGCCTTGCACACATAGATCAGTGACAGGTAGATCGTAAGAGCCCGGCCCTGGCACTGTAGCGGCGAGTACTCCGTCTTCCACTACCGCTATTACTCCTTTGGGTGACTCCACTGAATAACGACCGCTGCCGCCCGATATCTTCGCGATGTTGTTCACTGTCTCTCCCTCCCAGGCTATGTTCACCTATAATAAGATATATATATAATTAATATGAGTGTCCATTTATAAAATCCATGATTTAAAATAATATTGACTTGCCTTTAGTGGATCACATTTCAATGGGGCAACAACTCTTGCTGGAATAGACGCCGTAGCATCAGGAATACTGGCTTTTAATGCTCCATTCCACCCTATTGCTAGTTCATCAACTGTCACTACCTGTAAGAAACCAGATTATGGTGTATGTTGTCCAGAAAATCATACTACATGCATTCTATAGACTATGGGTAATACTTTCATATGCCAATCAATGCTAAAATTCACTACACAGAACACATCTATATGCATAAATAAATTTGAATGTTCGTATATTTGTCCTCTATGCGTTCCTAAACCATTGATCAGATTTTAATGTTACTTTGGTAGTCTTCTAAAAATTCAATGTTCGTATGTTTTTACTTTGCCATAACTCTTATACCATCAAATACCTACTTTTTACTTTATGTGGCTTTGCAACGCATGCCGGGTACAAGTAGTCTATTATAAAAATAGTTATATTGTGTTTTATGAACACATGCACCTTTAAAAAGACATGAATTATCTATACAAACTGCTTAACAAAGTGTAATTCATATAGTACATGGCAAGAAAAATATAAATTTTTGTAACTTAGGTCGACAATATTAACTGCATAAAATAACCCTAAAAATTATAACACTCTTAATGCGCTAAACCCTTCTGAACTGCAGAAACAATAAATGTAGTACTATTCTGCTGACCTGATAATACTTATATGGCACTGGTACGGGTAAATACTCTGGATGATGTTCAACAAATAGTCTATCGGTAGCTTTGTATTGTAAGCCTGGGTGACTAGGTTCTATGTCCCATGTCATCTTTGGACCGTTTTCGTCGAGCAGTTCACGTCCAGTCGCGTCCATTAGAGTTACTTTCACTATCACTTCTTGACCTGGACGGAGCCAAACTCTGTAACAGTTTATAAAAAATAAGTGATAATCCTAGTGAGATATCCTAGAGAGATTATTGGAATTAAATACCGTAATTTGTACATACTTAGATCCACCAGAACAGTTGCCAGGTGTCTCGGAAGGTTCAAGCCTGACCCGCGACACGTGAGGCGCGCAAGAAGCATCTAACGCAACTAACTCGCGCTCTTCGTCCGTCTGTGACATTATTTCCTGACGAGACTCACCTTTCTGTAATCAAAAGTGATACTCAGGAAGATTCTATAAACTTTAACTACCTATATCAATAGTCATGTCTGTTTATTTCAAAGACAAGACAGAGAGATGTCTGAGCATCGATGCACAGTACTAGCAGGCGGAGGCAAGGCCGAAGCCGGCCGATTGTCGCGCGACGAGCCAGTCGACCAACGTCTTTGTTCGTGCAATCATATACTGTATAATATCACAATAGCCAATTAACCAGTTCTTATACAGTCCACTCGTACAGTCCGACAACTATAAGGATCCAACAGTCTAGGACGCTTTAGTTTCGTATTGTATCGTATTTCCAAGCGCCTTGCTCGAAAAACCAATTCAGGGGAGGTATCTGATTGACACATGTCCTCGGTCTCAAATATAGTATTTTTTTTAGTTTTAGGATAAAACATATGTATCCACTTGTATCACTACAATAAGTATAATAAATAAATTTAAAATTGTCATTTTTTATTTCATAATACTGCACGCTTTGATTATATATTATACATGTATACGTATTCATCGGTAAGTTTTGTTTTAATTTACATTATTTTCTTAGAAAATACGAATAATTATTTCAATATTTGTATGTATGACAGATTAGCCGATGTTGTCAGTTTATTACGGGGTAATTTTACAAAAACTATGGGTAATCGTAAAACGATGACGCTGTTGACTTATTACTATTTATTTCTTACATAAAAATGCCCGAGTGGGTTTAGTATTAAGTCACTATGTGGAGGGTTAAACATATAGCTTTTTTTAAACATTTTATTAATTCATAAAAGCCACACACTACAGTTTATTTCACCAAAATTTTGACTTAGTTTATTAATCTCATCTTATGTTGATGAAGTCGCCACAAACTCTTTAATTTTTAATCACTTATTTTCACTTTATATTGGTATCTTTGTAATTTGAATTAAGCAGGTCATTTTTCATTTCTAGCAGATGAAGAACATTAACACATATTACCGATATTTAAAAACACTTTATTTTTTATTATGTTTTTGTTGATTAATACGTTTTGTAATAAATTAGTCTTCTAACAAATGGCAACTAAATACATACCCTCCTACACTTCAATGTGAACAATTGTACATCAGGATACCGGTGAGGCGGTGGACCGTCGCGGTGCATTAGCTCTGATACTCTTGTTTCGCTCGGCCCTGGGACCAGGGCTTCACCTTCTGCTAACACCTGAATAAAATTAATTTTATTTTAAAGATGCTTTTAACTCAAAAATGCCATGAATTAAATGTTTTATAGAAGAACTTAATTATATAATGTGTGTTTCCGAAGACTATCAACAAAATTAAACGTAATTTTGATGCACAATAACTATTCGTGTTGTGTCGCCCACGCGGCCCCACGACACGCGCTACGTGGACACACCGCGTGCGCTCCACACGCACTCTAGTACGTGCAGTAGTTACCTACCGGTAGTGTGGCGGCAGGCAGCAGGGCGACGTGCAGTGGCCACAGGATGTGGGGCGCGGCGCGCACCGCCACGCGTGTTGTGTCGCCCACGCGGCCCCACGACACGCGCTTCGTGGACACACCGCGTGCGCTCCACGTGCACTCTAGTACTTGTAGTAGTTACCTACCGGTAGTGTGGCGGCAGGCAGCAGGGCAACGTGCAGTGGCCACAGGATGTGGGGCGCGGCGCGCACCGCCACGCGTGTTGTGTAGCCCACGCGGCCCCGCGACACGCGCCACGTGGACACACCGCGTGCGCTCCACACGCACTCTAGTACGTGCAGTAGTTACCTATCGGTAGTGTGGCGGCAGGCAGCAGGGCGACGTGCAGTGGCCACAGGATGTGGGGCGCGGCGCGCACCGCCACTCGTGTTGTGTCGCCCACGCGGCCTCGCGACACGCGCTACGTGGACACACCGCGTGCGCTCCACACGCACTCTAGTACGTGCAGTAGTTACCTACCGGTAGTGTGGTGGCAGGCAGCAGGGCGACGTGCAGTGGCCACAGGATGTGGGGCGCGGCGCGCACCACCATGCGTGTTGTGACGCCCACGCGACACGCGCTACGTGGACACATCGCGTGCGCTCCACACGCACTCTAGTACGTGCAGTAGTTACCTACCGGTAGTGTGGCGGCAGGCAGCAGGGCGACGGTAGTGGCCACAGGATGTGGGGCGCGGCGCGCACCGCCACGCGTGTTGTGTCGCCCACGCGGCCCCGCGACACGCGCAACGTGGACACACCGCGTGCGCTCCACACGCACTCTAGTACGTGCAGTAGTTACCTACCGGTAGTGTGGCGGCAGGCAGCAGGGCAACGTGCAGTGGCCACAGGATGTGGGGCGCGGCGCGCACCGCCACGCGTTTTGTGTCGCCCACGCGGCCCCGCGACACGCGCAACGTGGACACACTGCGTGCGCTCTACACGCACTCTAGTACGTGCAGTAGTTACCTACCGGTAGTGTGGCGGCAGGCAGCAGGGCGACGTGCAGTGGCCACAGGATGTGGGGCGCGGCGCGCACCGCCACGCGTGTTGTGTCGCCCACGCGGCCCCGCGACACGCGCAACGTGGACACACCGCGTGTGCTCCACACGCACTCTAGTACGCAACATGCACCGTCTACGAACATACAAATGAAGTAAAAAAAATAACTAACACTGGAATAATAAATATCTGAGCTTAAAGAATAAAATACAAACGGTGCTACCGATAAACTCGGACCCACGCGACTGAGAAAGTATAGCCAAGGCGACGCAATAACTTACAGTTCGTGCAGCATTACAGTAAATCAATAAAAAAAACGTGTGCGTCTCGGGACGCCCGTCAGAAGTGATAACTTCAACGCCAGACAGACTGGCGCCGTGACGCGTTACGTAACGAAGCAGTTTACCCTCCCATAAGAAGTTATCACTTCAAAATGTTTATTATTATACATAGTCGGATGGGACCAGCATCATAATTTACGATAAAGATTGACATAAACGGTGCTGAATGCTTGATTCCCTCTGTTGTCTTTTTTTGACGTGTGGAAACCTCCACGGGTACTAAAGTGAGCGATTTCACAAAAATTTGCAGTTATATTGGACAATATTGTAGGAATCCTAGGGACAGCCGCACGACAGTCTACCGCTGCTAATTCTCCGTCTTTTTCCGCAGTAAGCTAGTGTTCATGATAATAAGCGTTAGAACAGTTTAAGTTTTTGTGTTATAAAATAGAAAACCAGGCAACAAATATCGTGAAGTTCCAAGTGAATATTCCATCTGTAACTAACACTTTTGGCCAAAACCATGGTTCTTGAGAGATTTTATGACTAATGGCTTCAACCAGATAGTATCTGGTTGAAGCCATTAGTCATAGAAATAAATAAAACTTAAGTATCTGCTTGTAATCTATATACACGTCGATTTTATAGTCGTTTTGGAAACAAAATTGGTTTACTCTATATCAATAACATAATCGATAAACAGCTAATGGTTTTTATATATATAAAAAACATTTTTATTTAGTAAAATATAAATATATTATATAATAAATATCATAATTTATGTCGTTTGCCAACATTGAATGAAATCCGGTGAGTTTGGCACTCAAAAATTGGAGTGTCTGTTTGTATATCATAAATAACAGCTTTTTACTTAATGCATCTGAATTTTTAGAGGGTGCTCATACCAAAAAACCGGCCAAGTGCGAGTCGGACTCGCGCACCAAGGGTTCCGTAAAATATTTTTATTATATGATGTAACTAAAAATTTACGGTTTTCGCAATTTTTCCTTTATTTGTGCTATAAGACGTTGCTTTGTACCAAATTTCAAGATTCTGAGTTTACGGGAAGTACGCTGTAGGTTTTGATTCCCTTGCGAGTGTCGAAAATTTGCGGCATAAACGGCTGTATCTTTTGATTGCGTTGGCTTAGAAGTTTGATTTTTTTACAGCTCCAAGGGATAGTAGACCTGAGTATTTGATATAAATTCTAGTTCGATACCTCCACGCGTTCCTGAGAAAAGGGTGTTGACAGACAGACAGCCGGATGGACGGACGGACAAAAATGTGATGTAACTATAAATTGAAGGTTTTCGGAATTTTTCCTTTATATGTGCTATAAAATATTGCTTCATGCCAAATTTCAAGATTCTAGGTCGACTGGAAGTACTCTTTAGGTTTTGATTCCCTTGCGAGTAGTTGCGAGTTTGAAAATATGCGGCTTAAATAACTGTTTCTTTTGATTGCGTTGACATAGAAGTTTGATTTTGTTACAGCTTAAAGGAATAATAGACCTGAGTATTTGATAGTAATTTCAATTTAATACCTCTACGCGTTCATGACGAAAGGGGTAGTAAGTTTAAAATTATTAAAAATATTTTTATTATATGATGTAACTAAAAATTTACGGTTTTCGCAATTTTTCCTTCATCTGTGCTATAAGACGTTGCTTCGTACCAAATTTCAAGATCCTAAGTTCACGGGAAGTAGGTTTTGATTCCCTTGCGAGTGTCGAAAATTGAGGAAATTTGAGGCATAAACGGCTGTATCTTTTGATTGCGTTGGCTTATAAGTTTGATTTTTTATATATATAAATTTCAGCTTGATACCTCCACGCGTTCCTGAGAAAAAGGGTCTTGACAGACAGACAGACAAACCTTCGGACGGACGGACAACAAAGTAATCCTATAAAGGCTCCGTTTTCTCCTTTCTAATAACGGAACCCTAAAAATCTATTTTAAACATTTTTGTCTGTCTGTTTGGTTAATCACCGGAACGGGTAGATAGATTTTCATTCACTGGCAGATAGCTAATGTTATAAGGAGTAACTTAGGCTACTTTTATTTCGAAAAAAATATGATATGTACACGCGAGCAATGTTGCAGTGGGCACAGATACTATCAACCAAAATTTTTTTTTTATTTTGTCTGTCTAGTCTGTTTGTATCGGCTAAACTCCGAAATGAGTGAACCGATTTTGATAGAACTTTCACTGGCAGATAACTGCTGTTATAAGGAATAACTTAGGCTACTTTTATTTTGGAAAAGAATTAAGATTCCGTGCAAAAAAAACTATAATACCATTTAATCATTTGTAGTATCTGTAACTAATACCAAATTAATAAGCAGCTTTTGACAAATGTATGTAAGGTTTTTTTCTACTGGTTACAGTTTTGTGGCTAAAGTGCTGTATTTCTTGGTGTTGTTCAAAACCCATTAAAGTGACAAATTAAAGTCTACAAGATGAATAATTATTAATATAAATTTCAATAGCTTGCCAAAAGTAAAACTTATGGCCAATTGTTTAAACATTTGTCACATTATCTTATACATTACGACAAAAGCACTAGCGAAGCCGCGGGCACAGCTAGTGTTAAATAAAATCTGAGTATAAAAGTTACCTATCGGTTGCATCCATTTAGCAGTCGTTACGTTATGCGGTTCGGGACCTTCCAGCAGCGACACTGCGAATGACTCGCAGTTACATCTGCAAAATTACCATAACGTACATAAGTATGTACCAATACTTTTTTAACATCAACACTCTAACACAGAAAAAAAGTAAGTTTTATATAACAGGAATGTATGATAAAAAATTTATAAAATGAATGAAATTAGAGTATATTAGAAACATATACTCTAATTTCAAGATTTTCTTTAGTCACACTTTCTGCATATTTATGACTAACCGCCACTGCTCCGTTCCTATTGGCCGTAGCGTGATGTTTTATAGCCTATAGCCTGCCGCGATAAATGGGCTATCTAACACTAAAGGAATCTTTTAGTGTTGGATAGCCCAATTATCTGAGTTTCCAGAGGCAAGTTCGCCCCCAGCCCTTTACACCTCCCCGCGGTCGCCCTAGTGGCGCGCACCATGACGCTCTGACAAGAGTTTTATAGACGACAAAAGCTCATACCGATATTAACTAAAAGTTATATAAGCTAAGAGAAATTGTAGTTATAAAACTGGATTTCCCCCTCCCTCCCCCTCTTCCACCCTTCCCCTACACCCACCTTAAAGGCCGGCAACACAGTTGTGACCCTTGAGTTTCAGATGCCCATGGGCGGCGGTAGTTATTTACCATCAGGTGACCCGTCTGCTCGTTTGCCGCCTATACCATAAAAAAAAAAACAAAGGAGGTAATTTTTCATTTTACTGTACATTTAAATAAAATATGCTTTTAATTTCTCTCTCTTTGGATTCTTCTAACAGTAATACAATTTAACTCTTAGTTATGTACTTATGCACCAGTGGTAAAATGGAAACATTTTGAGAAGGGAAGCTGAAAGACCAAAGAATCAAACAGTGGTAATGGTGCAGATATTTTAGACTAAGAAAAGACCGATTTTCTCAACCTTCAAACGCCAAGCTCGTCTTAATAATTAATCGTTAGTCAATAAATTAAAAAAAAGTCGGCAGCAATTAGTATAACAGTGTTGACACTGTTAAATTTGTGTTGCTAAATTTAAAGAAGTTGTAGTAAAACTAGACCAATTACTACTTACATATGAAAATTGTACAGTTCGCCGGTATCTGGGTGTGTGGCAGTAAGCGCTATATGCAAGTAATGCAGCTTGCCGACACGCGCGTATCCTGAACTGGACACTTGAACCATTTCCGCAGGTACTGACCATACTCTGTAACAAAATTATTTTAGTCAATTTTCGAAGGTACCAAGCGGCAACAAGCATGTTGGGCTTGCATTAAGACCAATACACTTTATTCGGGCTGACTACTTTCCTGACATTGGATTCTACAAATTACATATGTATCCGAACAAAACGGTAAAGTTACAGATCTGAAAAGAAAGGGCTTCTACAAAGAGCAGTTATGTGCTGTTTTCGTTTAACGGTTCTCATACTCTCTGACTATGTTATTGGTCTATCTAGTAGATTAACTAAAAAGCATTCTTCCCTAGAGATTGTCTATTCTCTGGAGTACATGGCTTGCCATTTACCAATTCTAGCTATGTATGTTCATCAATAAAATGAAAATATTACCTTCCTATAGCTTTAACGTAAGGATACTTCTTCAACTGCACTCTCACGCGAACTTCACCAACACCTCGTATCGTGACAATACCTGCAGGAGAGAGCGAAAGAAGACCTTGTGGTGTGTCACTCTCTATTTCTGACCAAACTACTGTTTCGTTACCGCCGCCTTTATGTCGCAGTTGTATTTCCCTGTGAAAATAAGGAATTTAATTTAATATTTACATATATTTTTTATTAATGTTGCCACTACAAATAGAGGAGTGTGGCAAAGTAACCCCTCACCACCTGCTGCTGCGTTAAATGTTGTGGATGTTTTGTTTTTGATAATTATACTTCCTTATAGATACCCAAACCTGATAATTGTATATTTATTCAGAACCCTGTGACACACGAACATATTGATGGTGCCGAATTAGTAAAAAATAAGTAAAAAAATGGTATATACGAAAGGATGGTCACAACAAAAACCCTAATAAAATTGTTAACAACTAAACTGCAGAAGTACAGAAGATCATAGCTTAAATATTTTTGTTACAGTATTTGTGAAAAGTCAACATCAAAGTTTCTTCATAAGGTGCTATACTTCTGAATAATACTTCTTGTGTTGCAAGTGTGCAATATAAAAATTTGTACATCGTACTTACTGCATAGTTTCTGTCCAAGCTACATATAGTTGTGGAGGGACCATTTCCAATGGATCCACTGCAACAGCCGACACTTGCCCTTCCACCTACAAAGAATAAATAGCACAATTTTGTTTTTGTTGCAATGCATATTTAATGAAAACCTACAGTAAGCCCCCTGGCCAGCTGAAAGTGTTAATTATTTTATATATTTATATTCATATGCAATGGGTAATAAAAGCTCGGTAATAAATTATGTCTTGACTCACCTTACGAGAGATAGTTTTCCCCGCAATAGAATGCAGCTTCGCCATCACAGTGAAAGGCCCAGCTTTCTGCGCTACGGCATAAGTTAATGTCCCATTTTCCGTCGACCGCAGTAAATCAACATCAGCATCCCCTTCTACTGATAGTCTTATCAAAACTTGGTCTCCAGCAAACAAGATATGACCATCTCTATCCAGCAAAATGCTATGTATGATAAAAGATTCCCCTCTTATCAGTAAATTCGATGGTCTTAGAGTTACTCTAATGCTGTATGGCTCAGCTACAGTGAGCATTGCAGAGGCTACTTCAGTTGATCCAGATAATAGATATATATTTGTGTAGCCTACTTTCGTGGCTCGTACTAAGCTTACGGAGTCTTCTAAGAGAGCTGTGCTAGAGTCAGGGACTTTTAAGTAGTAGTAATCGTCTGATATGTCTTCAATTGTGAGGCGGCCTGAGCGTGCTCGAACAACTCTGAAATATATGCGGCTGTATAGAGCTAATGTAATCACATAATATTTTTCATGAGCCATTTTATAGCAACCCAAACTTTTTTAAATTTTACATTAAAAAATTACATTATTTGACAGAGCAAAATCAAAACTATGAATGAGAAATTGTGCATATTATTTTTACAGGGATTGCATGTGATTATCTTTTAGTTCTACATACTTATAGCGTAGTGTGTCACCCGGTGCAATGATGGCAGTGGCTGGCATAAGTACAACACTTGCCACCACATGCAAGTCAAAGTCGGTACAGATATCTTCAAGGCAGACAGTAACCCGAGTCTCGCCTAGAGCTTGACCATACAGTAATACTGAGTGGGAATGAAGACCCCGAGCCTCTAGCTCTGTGACGCCACGGGGTGCTTCGTAATCCGTGTCGCACCATCTTACTAACCTGAAAAATTCAATTATCCACCTTTAAATATAATCAACATATAACTGTGTTCTCTTAAAAAAAAAAGTATCTAGATTGAGTTTTACTTTTCAAAATATTCTAGACTAGCGACACGTCCCGGCTTCGCACGGGTGTAATGTATACATGCAGTAATGTGGCGAACAATTAACAAATTAACACGAAATAATATAAAATAAAAAGTATAAAACCTTCCTCTTGAATCACTGTACTCTGTGTACAGACACCCAGAAGTGACTTTGTTTTATACTATGAAGAGATTATC
This sequence comes from Callimorpha dominula, assembly GCA_949752705.1. Lineage (NCBI taxonomy): Eukaryota > Metazoa > Arthropoda > Insecta > Lepidoptera > Erebidae > Callimorpha > Callimorpha dominula. The sequence continues at coordinate 15,963,087 of OX457007.1, forward strand.
AGATATATATTATCTTGATGCAGTACAAATTTCACAAAAACCAAACTAATTTGGGCAATCCAATTGAATTCGGTTCAAATAAAAGAGACTATGCCTTTGTCTTCACAAGTTTGATAATTATTTAATGTTTGATAAAGAAACAAGAAAAAAAAAACTAAAGCAACTTACTTGACGAGTGGTATTTCATCATTGTTTCCAAGATTTTGTATGCTCCATGTAAAGCTTACTCCTTCCAGAGTAGAAAACTTGTTGCCTAATAAATGTAAAATACAATATCTGTATTGTAAGAAAAAAAAAATAGTAACTTTATTAGGGCTTCCATCATCCTACCCTGACCTGCTAAGTTAGACATGAATTTCTGCTAGCTATCTTATTAGATTTATATATAATTTATCAATGATCATGTTTGTGTGTTCAACAATATTTTATTTTCACTTCTAAATGACAGATTACATATCTCAATAAACAAAACTTTATTGTCCCCTCTTCTCAAAACTTTCACAACTTACTGCACAGTATCCTTGTAAAATATTGGAACCTCATTACATGCTTCAAACAAAACAGTTTTGTTTTTTTTATTTGTTAAATTAAAGACTAAATAGGCCAAAGACTAACTTTGGGAAAGACCTATGGTCAGTAGTGAATTTCATATGCATGTATGATAATGATGAATTATATGACATTATATTGCTTACAACTAATTTGCACGTAATATGCACCATATGATCTAAAATGTTCCTAACAGTTGATCATAGAGAATGTAGGTACATTGCTTGGCCACGGTCAGAGGTAAACTGTGTTATCCAGATTTCTCTATGACTTGATCTACAACTAAGTGTAAGACAGTAATAAGTTGTCATTATTTCCTCAAGAAAATTTCAGATATTTTGAGTATAACAGTATAACCTACCTTGATCATCATAGGCAACAACCTCAAAAGCTTCTGGTGCCTCCTCTAAGTACAGCTTCCATGTTGTGCTCACTACTTTTAGGTAGCTTATTTTGTCTATGTCTACATCTCCACGAAGTATCTGAAAATGCAGTTTATATACATGACTATAGCTATAACATATTAAATATATGAGTTAAATACGCTCAGAGGCTCATTTAACCATCCACTCCTCTAAAATTGCATACCAATGGCTTACGATAATGTATGTTAAGATTACTAGGTGTCTTTCTAGAAGAGGGGAGTGCATTAGTAGTAAATGAACCATTTCATATCGGACTCCTGTTTGATTACTTTTGTAGAGGGTTTACTTAATTTACTATTGTAACAAAAACAATTAAATTATAAAGGAATTTTGAAGGAATCAACATGTAATAGGTGGCCAGATAATTATGCCTCTGTGTATATGTATTATATATAACATATGAAAGCTGAAGAGTTTAATTTTTAATTGAACATGCAAATATATGATACTACCAGTTGGATTTGAAAAATTTCATTTTGCATTTGATAAATTTATTCTTAAAGAGAAACTACTAGGAATAGCTAGTATTTTTTTAAATAAGTTTAAAACAATTATAATGCCTACCTAAGAATCAGAATTGTTTATTTGCATGAAAACTGGTACATTCTTAAGTGTTACAAATAGCATTTGATCCACAAATTTCACCCATATAGGCATGCAAACATTACAATATTACAGCTTATTTTTATAATTATTAATGTTACATACATAAAAATATCAATCATCACATAAGAAATTATAATTATTACATCCAATTCTATTTATCACTATTAATGATTGTATTGTTACATTATTGTTAACTATAATATATGTGCAGTTAAAAATGATATTTTATATATATTTTTTTTTTTTACTTACAAAGATTTCAGTCTTAATCCATTTATACAACTGACAGTTAATAAATGAATAAATGTAGCTAACAACTGTGTTGACTGCTGTTATGAATTATAATTTAATGCTTTTGAGAGATGTGAGATGGATACACGGCTATTGTTTACAAACAATTTTTCTATAACCATGCTAAGTTTCCCGCCATTATATCATAATACACTTACCTCGCCACTACTAGCCTCTTCGGCGAGAATTATCACGGAGCCAGGTGGTGTACAAGTTTTAGAGACAGAAACACGCGCCCCACGGGAACAGTGGCCCCATGACTCGTCGTTCAAGGGCTCTAAATCTATGATGTCATCGCGAGACAAACTCCTATAGAATCAGATAAAATACAGTATGAACCATCGTCTATTACTAAAAAGGGAATATAATAAGAAATACTCACCAAGTATAACAACCACCTTCTATGATTTCAAAGGTGAAATTTACATTCAAATTCTCGAACCAAGGCAACAGAACCCTTGGGGTGTTAATTTTGCCACAGTCACACATGTGTACAAATAAGCACAGTAATGTCAAAATTACCGTTGTCTTCACAGTTTCCATGTTATTTATTGTGTAATTGCATCAATAGAAACAAAGTTAATAACTTATTTTGAAAATCTAACCTAAATCGGCAAATCGCGCATCTAAGCGTTTGGTTTGACAGTTATTTTGTAATCTATGGTGCCCAGAGCACAAAATGCATAATATACAATAGCGGAGAAGAACAACAAGGGGTATGTTCCGATATATACTGCGAGCACTGTTCAGTGTTCAGTGCTCGTACTACTTAGTAATCTGTAGTACTGGGGAGAAATTCGTTCCTTCACAGACTGACAGTATACTGCCTCAGTATCGTAGGGAAATACATGACATCATAAACGTTGCCATTTTTGTACTGTGAGCACTGGAGTTTGGCTGTCTTAAGTTGTGAACAGTGAACAGAACAGAAGAAGTGAACAGTTGAAATAACAAAAAAAAAAATGTAAAAAAACGACTACTCCCCACCAACTTAAGACAGCCAGTAACAGCTTCGCAATATACTAAATTGATGTCGCACTTTACAGTGCTCTCGGTCACACAGTAACTTATATATGCTCTTGGTGTATATCGGAATACACACAAAATCATACCAAAAAACAATGCAAAAAAATGCTATGTGGCCCGGAGACACCCTGAAACTATTTGCAATATACCAACTCTAGAGTTGGTATTTTATATATTTCATACTCAGACACTAAATAAATAAAAAATAAAACAACACAAAAAACAAAAAAAATTGAGATGTTATGGAGAGGAAGGGCCCAAGGAGGAGCTCCGAGTTTCACCAAGCCCTACTACGAAAAAAAAAACATTGAAATGTCAAAATGTTAAAAATGGCTGCAGTGTATTCGTCATGTTTTGTGTCGTATTTTACTTAGAGTTTATATATAAGACGGAAAATGATTACTGTCAATAATTAATGTGAGACAATAATAACGCTACCCATCAGTGTACATTTGTTTACATAGCGTTGCAATGTCAGTAATCATCATGTCTACAGACAAGGCTGCTGAAATAAAAGGCAACGAGATCGATAAAAGCAAACGTCGTCATAAAACTGACGACACTATTATTGCGACAGCGGTAACAACCGCTGTTGAAGATACATTGCATTTTGCGAAGATGGAAAACGCGGACGAAAGCGCGGGCAAGCCCACGGATTTGTGTCTTCAAGGCAACACTCACCTGATATCTAGTACAACGAGTAGTTTGGCCGATACGCCCGGTGATTCTGGTGTTTTGTGTTTAGATAGTGAAGCCTCGGAGGCTACGAGCCAAGCGCTCATGTCGCACAGTCTCATAGGAGCCGAGGAATTAGCTTGTGATAGTGTTTATGACGCGCCTCCGTCGGGTTCTCAGGATATGATAAAAAGTACCACCAGTAGCATAATGACTCGCAGCGATATTGATAATCAAAACATTGGTGCCCCTGATGACATAGTCCCAGAGCTGTTAATTGAAGCACACAAAAAACCAATTCCTTATGAAAACTTGCCAGATTTAGTTTTGAAAGCATTAGAAAGTGAAAAAGATCTTGAGGAAAAAAGAAAGCCTGCATTGAGAAGTGAACCAAAAAAATCTTTATCTGAAGACATCGTGTACAGGCGGAGATGTAGGAAAAAGTCACAAAGTGGACCAAGTTCTCAGAAAAAAAGAGTTTCATTCCATGAAGATATATTGAACAACACTAAAACAGATAATATTCATATTGAAAGAGGTTTTGTGTCATATGGCCCTGATCATCCATATTGTGATAGGTTTAAGCAGAAAAATAATATGTCTGACAGGTTTTCTTGGTGTGCATCAGGTGACCGGACACCAAAGTATGCAGCAGATGTAGTTCAACAAACTATGTCTGATATTCTTACTTATGGTGATTCTAAACAGGATAGGAGTGGTATCTTTGAATATTGTCAAGTTTATAAAAGACAGAACCACGACAATAATAATGATAAAGATAACAACAATGAACAAAGACCTAATGGGAAACTATATGGATGTGATTCTAACAGCTCAGACTCCAATTTCAGTTGTGACTCAGAAACTTCTTCTAGTGACTCATCATCTTCCCATTCAAATAAAACTGAAACATCATTACTGCAAAGGAAATGTGAGAAGGCTCAGAAATCATACTCCTGCGATGCATTTGAAAATAATGGACATGTGGCGTTTATGAGAAAAACGTATTTCTCTGAAGCTGACATTGATCAGTCAACAGATAGAATGCAAAAACCTTTAGAAGTTGGAACTCAAAGCCCAAATGCTGTGAAATCTGTGTTAAAAAAGAAACGCTACATCACTACCAATATTGTTGAGGAAAGAAAACATCATAGCAAAGTACTCAGTCTTCTTGATGCCAACAACATTCTAGACTCTTTAAAGAACTTCTATAAAAATTTTAACTTCAATTTTACTGCAGAAAAAGGTTTGCCAGAAAATAGTTTGGAGTTAAATAATGTTGTTGAAGCATTACCATGTGATGTCAACCAAAATAAAAAACTATCAAAAAGTTTGGACTCTGGCTTCCAAGTGGAGGATGAAGATGATTTTGTAGAAATCAATCTGAATGGCCACCCATTAGAGGCTGAAAAGCCCAAGGAAATGGCACAGACATCTAAAACAAATGTCACAGGAGATAGAACACCAAATGAAGGATCTCCAAGACATAAACTCACTCTAAATATGAAAGCACAACTTGACAAGAAACCTAACAAAGCAGAGCTACCACCTCTCACTAAATATGTCGTAAACTGTGAAAGTACTGTGTATGAACACAAAGGAGTATCTTACAGTTATGTCCATGATACATTCCAAACTGCTTTTGATGCACCCAGAGAGACATTTGTACCCATTCCTGAGACAACCCCTGTGAAAGAGCTAGTTACAAGCGCAAGTAAAGTAGACCTCAATAAAACTACCGATACTGACTCATCAAGTAAAACTTCAACCCCAAAGAGACAATTCAACAAAAATGTGCAAGAAGAGACTGAACACAAAAATGGCATATCCAAACATTTGTCTTCGCCTAAAAAGCAAAATGTAAATAGGTACAGTCGTAAATTGGCATCAAGCGTGCAAAAATTAAATGAAGTACCGGCGCAAGCAAACAGCGACAATTGCTCAAACACAGATAATTCGACCCTGAAAGGAGCCGAAGATTTCAATGACGAATTTTTCGACAGTCCGGCAAATCAGAAACTACAATCAAATAAATCGGCGCTATTGAATAGATATTTGAAAAATGTATGCCAGAGAAAAGACCTTGAACTCAAAATAAAGAACAACAAGTTCTTTCAATTTAAACTTAGAATGGAGAAACATTTTCCCAGCATCATATTTCCATTCAAAGAGGTGTCGGATACATTCCACGTGTCGGCGAACCGAATGTCACGGCTCATTGACAAAGAAGTGATAGAGAACAAAAGGCTGTCGGTACGAATGCTCACGGCCGAAGAGCCCTCATACTTTGACAGTTTCGAAGATAATGTCGCTATTGAATGCAATGAAAAACTACGATTGCAAATTTTTTCATATCCCAATGAAACATTGAATAGGGTAATTATGTTTGATAACTAGCACACTGTAGTTTATTTCACCGTAACATGACCCTGATTACTAGTTTAGCAAAAAACTTTCTAACTAGAGGTTGCCCATGACTTCTTATGGCAATTTAAAATTTTCTACTAGCAGCCTTAATTTAAATTAAGTCAACTCAAACACTATTCTATAGTTTTTAGTGTGCCGAATTCTAGACATAGCCAATATACGTAGTGTGCAAAATATATGTACAAATATTAATTGAAATTAAATTCGAAAATAAGTTACACACACATCACTGATAACAGTGATAACTAGAGATCCGATAATCGGATGCATATTTACCTAAAGTTATTTTTTGGATAACAAATTATATTATAAATTTGGATAATAATTATGCTTCTAAGTATATTTTTATTTACGAATGCAGTTGTATTGTCGCGTCGCTACTTGCGCACAAGCAAGTATAATTTGCCGTCTCACTCGCACTCTTACAAAATGCTTACATTTCCTGGGGTATAATAGGCCCGATTTGACACTTGTTACAACATAATAAGGTTGTTTTTGCTTCGTGTAAAATCACTGACAATAAAAGTAGGGAAAAGCAACCATTATATGTTGTAACAGAGCAAGTGTCATTTGTGTCAAACTGGGGTTTATTACATCTCACGGAGTATAGGTACACTTAAATTTGAATTTCCTGGAATCGCGGGATTCTTTCGATAAAAAAGTGCTTTCCATAATAGCCAACATCTCAACTATAGGTAAATATGCATCCGAATATCCGATCTCTAGTGATAACATAAATATTTTTTTTTTATCAGCTTTTTAGAATACTAACTAAACCTACTGATGCTTTATTATGGCTCACTCTACAAGCTTTTTTTTCTTAATTTTTATTTCCTTTCTTTTTCTTAAGGATTTCTTAGGGATTACACATATATTAATGTGTTAGCACTTAAAATATAGACAAGCATTGTGTTCATCTGTTAATGGATTGTTACCGTTCTAATGCTATGAGTCACAGTGTGATCTATAACAGGAATTAGGAATAACAGCATATATAAATTTTGATCACTTTTATGCCACAAATTTCAGCTGAAGAGGTAATAAACATACTAGTTGCCACAAACATTTAAATGTTTAAACCCAGGAATGTTCTAACTTGTTAATGTTGTTCTTGTCCAATGGAACAGGGCAGTCGTTGACAGCAGCTACCTTCTTCAGGTCCGTTCGCACTTTCTTCCGACACAACATGTCCTAAAAAGTGTAGTTGCCATCTAAAGAACGAGCATTTAAAACAATGTTTTACTGAAATATAAAGGGTTCAACAGGAAGAATGTAATTCCCTATCCTTCAAAAATTTTTTTCACAGATGATGAAAGTCAAGTCTCCATACAATATGGATGATGGTTCATGGACACCTTTATTGGTGTTCATCACTGATTATGCGTTGTACGTTGCAAGTGTCAAGCCGGGTGGCACAGAGTATGACATCCTGTGCAGATTGCCTCACAATGAACTTGATGCCATAGTGGTAAGTGATATTGATTTTACTATATTTGATATTTTTCTCTTTTTATGAAATCTACTTTATTACTTGGTTTAAGCCTGTATTAGAGTTGACTGGGTGGTGACTATTTAATGACTAGGTAATGACTATAGGTCATTTGCATAGTGAGCGCGCAGTGCAACGCCTTGTACACTGTCAACCTTTAGACGAAGTATTTTGAACGTTAATTATCTATACAAATTATCTATAAAAAAAATACAAATTTGTAATGTCAAAATAATAGTTTTTATTTAACTTATACAGTTATTTGCAAAATACCTATGCCTAAAAGTCTGTTTTAAAAAAAAATTGCCGTAAGGGGTATTTACTGATTCTTTCGGTAAAATGTTCTGTTTACTCATTGTGATATCACTTTTAAGAAAAAAAAAATATGAATTTTCCGGCAGAAATTTTCAATGACTTTCCACTCAGAATGATGGTCTGAATACACTATTTCCGGATTCGGTACGGTCTCACTTACACCCTGTATACAAAAATAGCATATTATAATATATGAAGAAGGGGAAACAACGTATCTTCACAATCTTTTGTAGGCTGGGTTTACTTCCCCTATAATTATACATTATAATTGACGTTTTTAATCTGTGTACACATGGGATGTGTACACAGATTAAAAACGTCAATTCCTCTCCAAGTCCATTTATTTTTTTTTTATCGGTTTCTTTCAAATATTTTGCATGTAAACAAACTAAATATCAATAACCTTAACTTATCCAGTAAGTTATTCACCTTTAACATTACTAGAATTTTATCGATATTCTGAATGTTATTGTTAAATGAGAAGTTGGTAATTTTCCAGACGATTACTAACTCATAGTTGATAATATTTGACTTAGGTATATGAATCGTATTGTAATGAAGTATCAATGCCCTTTATTATCAGCTCGTCTAAACGTATTAATTGTTATCCGTCTGGTGTTTAAAAATAACTGAACTTATTTATGTTACAAAAATCATAATATGCAACGGTGCTACGACTTTGCTAGGAATCATGCTTTAGGAATGTCTTTTTAATATCTTGCGATCGGCTTCACAAGCCCTTAACAGATTTATTGTGGGAGTTTTATTGACAGGAGAGAACTGTTCCTCCACTGAGGAAGCTGTCTCTTATTAAATGGGATTTGTCAACGAACAAAATCCCATATGTGTTGCCTTTTGAGCCTTCTTTCATGTACTGGTTCACATAACACCGTTGCTAGAGTGTTAGTGTGTGCTTTTAAACGGTCTTTGGTTCTCTTCCTCTGTGTTCAACTTCCTCCTTGACTCTTTTCATTTCTGTGTACTCATGCAATTCACTCGTTCTGATAAATAGAGGTGCATCAGTCATAAGTTTCAGTGCCTTATTTTGGAACCGTTGTAAAATCTCCACATTAGAGTTTTTTGCTGATCCCCACAACTCAATGCCATACGTCCAGATTGGCTTGATTATAGTTTTATAGATGAGTATCTTATTTTCCATGGTGACGTGTGATCTTCTGCCTACTAGCCAGTTTAGGTTTCTGAGCCGTATATTCAACTCCTCGCGTTTTTTTTGGATATGTGTTCTCCATGTTTGCTTCCTATCAAGATGCATGCCCAGGTATTTTACTGAATCTTGATGGGGTAGAACGTCACTTCCAAGTTTTATTGGTGGGCAGTTGTCCTTTCTTAAAGTAAAGGTGACATGCACTGATTTGGTCGAGCTGGTCTTAATGCGCCACTTTTCCATCCATTTGCTGACTTTGTTCAGGTGACTCTGTAGTACTAAGGACGCTACATTAGGCTTTTCATGGTTGCAAAGTGCAGCAGTGTCATCAGCGAATGATAAGATGTTTTCTGTTGTGGGTATATCTGCAGTGTACATGAGATACAGAGTTGGGCCCAAAATGGAACCTTGCGGTACACCGGCTTTTATATCTTGAAAGGTAGAGTAGGTGTCATTGACTTTAACTCTAAATATTCTATCTTCCAAATACGATTTTAAGAGCAGGTAGAAGTTATGTGGAAGTTGGTTCTTCATTTTGAAAAGCAGGCCCAAGTGCCAAACCTTATCGAATGCCTGCTGCACGTCAAGAAAAACAGCAGAGCAATACTGCTTTTTCTCGAGAGCTTCTCTTATTTTGTCGACAACCCGGTGAACCTGTTCTATAGGCGAATGGCCAATTCTGAAGCCAAACTGATGCTTAGGGATGAGATCATTTTCGTTGAGTATTCGTGTTAGACGTTGCAAGATGATCCTCTCAAACAACTTCGATAAGGTTGGCAGTAGACTAATTGGTCTGTAAGAAGACACAAGATGTGGGGGTTTGCCTGGCTTCGGAATCATGATTATCTCTGATACTTTCCATATTATTGGGACATATCCAATCCTAATTATGCTGTTAAAAAGCTGTGTTATACCGACAATAGCTTTTTTAGGAAGTTGTTGTAAAATTTCAGCTGTTATCAGACAGAAGCCAGGAGCCTTGTTTACCTCCAGACCTTTTACTTCTCTTTGGACTTCGCGAGGCGAGCAGTTTTGCATTGGGAGACATAATTGTAAATCAGTATCTAGATAGTTTTGTAATTCGTTCTCAGTTTCTACATCACCGCCATTCGGAGTAAAGACTTCGTGCAGGAATTCTCCAAACGTCTCAGCCCGTTCTTTGTCAGTTCTAGCCCAAGTGCCGTCACTCTTTTTGATGGGGTGTTGTGCAGCCTGAGGAGCCACCCTACTACTTTTTACTGTGTTCCAGAGTGAATACTCGTTTTTAGCTTGGGGATCCAAGTTCGCTAATTTATTCTGTAGGGTTTCCTCTTCGACGTCTTTAAGATACTGTTTTAGGTCGGCGGCTGCTTTATTTAATGCCCTTTTGTCTTGGGAGTGTCGACTACAATGCCATACTCTTCTGTGTCGTCTCTTTTCCAGGACCTTTGTTTTTATGTCATTGGGTAGGTTTCTACTATATTGTTTAGATTTGCTTACCGGTGTGCATTTCCAAGCGGCTGTTTGTATTAGGTTTGTTAAGGTTGTAGCGTATTTCTCGATGTCATCTTTTGATTTAAGTGTTACCTTCAAATTGAGATTTTCGTCTATGTAGTCCCTGAATGCATTCCAGTCAGTTTTCTTGGTGTAGAGTCGCTCTTTCACTGGTTTGTCAATTATGGTGGTACTTATTGTGGCTATTACTGGTGTATGGTCTGAGCTGCTGTCTAAAGAAGTCTCCACACTTAAGTAATGGTTTGACAATCCTTTATATACAAAGAAGTCTAGAAGATCCGGAGTTTTGTTTGGGTCTGTAGGCCAGTACGAAGGTTCACCTGTGCTTAGGACGTATAGTTTGTTTTTGTCTATACTTCTTTTCATTTCTCAGCCTCTGGGTACGGTTAATCGTGATCCCCAATGAACGCTTTTGGCGTTCCAGTCACCTCCACATATGAATCTATGTCCCAGGGTTTTGAAGAAATTTGTAAATTCTTCTTCCTTTATGGTGTGCTGGTTGTGGTTGTGGTGTGTCCTTTGTGGTTGTGGTGTGTTGTGGTATGCTGTATATTGTCCACCAAAGGTGGACAATATACAGCCGATAATATTATGGATCCTTGTTTATCTCGCACCATTATTGTAGTTGCTTGTATTGGCTCTGTTTATACTCCTGAAGAATCTCGTGGTTGATATGTTTTTTGATGATTACAGCTGTACCTGCATGAGCTGTTCCATCTGGATGGGATGTGGAATATATGGTGTAATTGTTTAACATTGTGTTGTGATAAGGTATTAAGTGGGCCTCAGATACAAGAAGTATGTCAATATTTTCCAATTCCAACAAAGTTTGTACGTCATATTTGTGTTTAATCAACCCGTTTATGTTCCACGTTGCTACTTTCAAAGTTGCCATTTCAATTAACAAGTTTGTTGATTACAGTTGTGAGAAGGTTCATCATTGTTGACATTTGTTCTAATAGTTTATCTAGCTTTAAAGCTTGTTGTGTGAGTAGTATTTCCAAATTATTATTATTTGCTGTGGGCTGTGTGTTCAAAGCATCTGCATAAGATTTAGTTTCCATGGAATTTTTGTTTGTTTGTCTCGATTTCTCAAACATTTGGTATTGTTGTTGTTGTGGTGCTGTGGTAATGCTTGGTTGTCCTACATTAATTGGTTTATATTGTGGGGTTGAGACATATGTAGTAACTTTCGTTGGCTTTTGTCTACCAGTTTTTCTAGATAATATTTCTTTATACACCTCACACCCTTTGTAGTTAGCAGGGTGTGCTCCTTCACATAACGCGCAGATGGCAGGGGTGTTTCGGTCCTTCTTAGGACAATCGGATGTTCTGTGATTTAGTGCACACTTTACGCAGCGGTATGGCCGCATGCAATAATTTTTTGAATGCTCCGTATATTGACATCTCTGACATTGTGGTATTGTGTTTATTTTTTTAGGCTCTTCAATTATCACAATTTGGTTGTTAATAGATTTTATTAATTTAGCAGCATTGTTGTTTGGGCCAGCCATAAGATTCACAAAAAATGTCGACGTCGGTTTTTTTTCTGGGCCATATTTTACATTAATTATTTCTCCTTGTACTTTATTTCCAGTTTTTTCGATTTCTTCTACGATAGCACTATGCGGAGTCGAATGATGGAGCTTTCTCACTACTAGATGGCAGCAGCGTTGGTCCTTTATATTAAAGGTGTGGCCTATAAGTTCATTTTCACGGACTAGGGTAATTATTTTCTTGTATGCGTCTATGTCTATGGAATTTATTCTCAATTGATTTTTATTTACTATTTTTAGGAGGAAGTCGTCTTTATCAGCAACAGTGTTAATTAATTCGGTTAATTTATTAATGTCTTCAATGCCATATAAGATAATCGGTGGGGGTTTATTTGGGCGTTTCTCTTTGAGTTCTGGTTCATCTTCCGTTAGGTCCATCTGTAGGCCATTGTACCTATTAGTAGTTTTAATTGTTTCAGGAGATGGCGACTGTGATAACTTCTTTCGTTTGTTGCCTCTAGTTATTGGAACTCTTTGCCGTTCAGGAGGACAAGCTGTGTTATTGGTATCATTAGTTGGTGTCTGACTATTCTGTTCTTTTGTTGAGCGATTTGTGTTGGTAGCTTCAAGCTGTGGTTTGTTTCCATTGGATTGACTTCTTGGTCTGTTCGTAAACAAACTAGGGTGAAAAGCTTGTTGCACAAATCGTTTTCCAGTAGCATTCCCTGACGTAGATGCCTGGTTACTCGCATCTACGTAGGTATCACCAGTAGCATTCACTCGTGCAGGAGCCTGGACAGCCACACCTACAGAGTCTTCGGTAACCAATTTCTCACTCACAGACCTGTGAGCGCCGGGGGCTAGCCGGATCGCAGCGCATCACATAAATCTCATTAGTACTCATCATTTTCATTGTTTTAGGTGTAACCCCGTGGTGCTTACCCAAGGTACCACTGCCACTCTTTTTGAGGGTATTTAGTCCCCAAGGCTCGTGATAGCCTCTTCCACCAGTTTCCTAGTAGGGTTTATGGTTATACCGCTTTAGGAATAAACAACAAAATGTCATAAAATAGCAGAATCGTATAGTTTCGGATAGTTTCAGGAACGGATATTAATACAAACATACAAATAGATAATAACTTGACATTTTTTCTAGGTAACATTTGGTAATATCTTCGTAAAAATGCAAAAACAACTTTATAATAAACAAAATATTATACACCCATTTCAGCCACATTATACAAAAATAAAAAATCTGTCATGTATCATTACTAATCATTAAGCTCCACCTCTATTCGAAATTATTCGAAACTTTTATATCAGATTCGGTTACGGTTCCGGACAGATTTTTATTTCGGATATTCGATGGTTTCTGTTCCGGTTACGGGGCTCCATAACATCCCTGACTACATATACTGCATGTATACAACATTTAGGTATGTGAAAGCTATCCGGTGATCCGGTGAACAAAGTCCCCCGCCGCGTCTGTCTGTTTGTCTGTTGCGATAAACTCAAAAACTACTCAATGGATTTTCATGTGGTTTTCACCAATAGATAGAGCGATTCATGAGGAAGGTTCAGGTGTAAAATTTGTAAAGGTTTTGTGTAAATTGGTTGAAATATGATGATGATTGTTGAAGATATCTCTGCTACCCGTGCGAAGCCAAGGCGGGTTGCTAGTATTTTATAGAGAATAGGGGAGAAGCGTTTCAGAATACTTAGTAAATGAACAATGGTTCCCCGCAAATAGCTTATTCCTTTTCTGTCACAATCAATTGTCGTATTTTTATAGGCAATTTAGCGATAGGTACATGCAAACGCGTTCTTATCACATAGTAAAATATATTTTTTAATCACATCTTTGTGTTTTTATAGAATTAAGAACAATCAGTTTACGTGACAGGTTTTGTTCATATCGGGCCTTTATCCAAAAAAATCCCAGAATAGTTATACTACAAGAAATGGGATATTTTGATTCTGATACTAATATTTATATTAGGTTTATATACGTAACTGTGGTGAGTGTTAAAATTGATTGGGAATTTTTTAAACTTGTTTCCTGAATTTTACATCAAGTTAAAAGAGTAAATAAAAAAGAAAACAAAGAAAGATCTGGAATTTTAACAACAATAAAAAGACTTTAATTTCTCCCATTTCTATTTTTAATATCTGTTTATCTCACGAATACGAATTTTGTTTACCAAACTTTTCCAATTAAATAATTTGAGCAGACCAGAGTGCAGTATATATTTTTTTAATATAACCACGTTTTTCATCAGGTTGGTCCCGAAGCGCAATACATTCAAGTGTTGGATGTCGCTGGGAACATTGCCTGTTCTATAGTGACTGGTGAATCCACACTTGGAGCCCGGCTAGCCTCGTCACTTGAGTGGAGTGCGCGGACTTCGCCGTTACGCATACAGCGTCCACCTGCAATGATACCGCTTGGGTGTCGAGAGGTAGCAGCAGCAGTTGCCAGGCAAAGGCACGAGAGCAGAGTAAGTTGTATTTTTAATTTAAGTTACAAGTTTAAGTATTAATTAATGTTATATAAGTTGATATTATTTTTGACCGCAAGCACTCGACAATAGTACTTTTGACTGAAATTAGAGTCAAAAGTAATTTTGACTTGTTACGTCAGTCAAACCTTACCCTTTTAGGTTTCGTTCCCAAAAGGTAAAAACGGAACATTATTAATACTCCACTGTCCGTTTATCTGTCACCAGGCTGTATCTCATGATCCGTAATAGGTAGACAGTTGTAATTTTCACAGAATGTGTATATCTGTTGCCGCTATAGTAACAAATAATAAAAATAAATTAAAAAGTAAAGGGGGCTCCCCTACTGGAGGACTAGTGATTTGAAATAGTTTTGCCTAAGTGCGTCAGTCAAAACTACTTTTACCTGTTTTTTCGGTTAAAACTTTTTTTGACCATTTAAGAAGTTTTGACTGTAACATAAGGACATCCTATCTAAAGCGGCGGCTAGCATTAGCTGCTTTGCAAGTATTAGTGCTGCTAAATCCTGTTTGTAGTTTTAAAAGGATCGCTAGGGTCGTCTAATGATACTCCTTGTATTGCCTTTTGCTCATGTACAAGTACCGATTAAACATCAACAAGTTCATAAACAAAACGCAAGGTAAACGGACGAAAAGTCAGTCAAAACGTTCAATAAACTTGCGTTGTTATCGATACTGCTCTGTTACGATACCTAAAACTCAGACCAGGCATGTCAAGATTCGGTATTCGACTCCTGGCGACGTACATAATCTATGCCCAGACAAAGCTTGATTTTTTTTACCTAAAATGTTTATTTTTATCGGCGAATACTGTACGATGAACTTCCGCATTAGTTTATTAAATATACAGCGTCATGATCTCGATATACCTCGCTGCCGTTTGAAACAAAAAAAAAAAACTACTTGTAAGTCACTGAAACATCCCAGGATTTTTTGCGGGTATAATTATCGCAAAACTGTATGAGAAAACTGGTCCGAGAAACTACGAGGGCTGCATTAAAAGTATCGGGAATGGAATATTTCCACTGTTTCTGTCATATTAAAATCTTTTTAATTAATAATAATAATAAAAATGTTTATTTCATCTCCACAAATTACATCATGTTTACAGCATTCAGTTGACAATATTTTCGATTTCGAATCCGTAATTTGTGGGAGATCTAGATTTAAAACTCCTTGGTTTTAAAAATCGAATACCATTTATTTATTTTAAAAAAAGATTCTCGGTCTTGTCACAAGGTTTTGTCAAACTTGTTTAGTCGTTGAGAAAATGGAATTGACTCGAGAAAATTCAAGAGCGATGATTTATTATGACTTTCGAAGTGGTTTAACACAAAAACAGTGTGTTGACCGGATTATTTCTGCATTTGGTGATGAAGCCCAGTCCAAAACCACAATTTATCGCTGGTTTGCTGAATTTCAACGTGGACGTGTCAAGCTCAGTGATGATCCCCGTCAAGGTCGTCCAAAACCTGCAGTCACCCAAGAAAACGTTGATGCTGTGCGTAAGCTGATTGAGGAAGATCGAAATGTGACATACCGCGAAATTCAGGCAACTTTAGACATTGGCGTGAGTCAAATACAAATAATCTTGCATGAACAATTAGGTGTAAAAAAGTTGTTTTCCCGATGGATACCGCATTCGCTCTGTGAAGAGCAAAAAGCGGCTCGCCTTACTTGGTGCGTCAGAACTCTCGAAAGATTCCACGCAGGATCCTCAAACGCTGTATACAACATCGTATCAGGTGACGAATCCTGGATATACGCGTACGAACCCGAAACAAAAAACCAGTCACGAGTTTGGGTGTTCGAAAATGAGTTAAAGCCAACAAAAATTGTTCGTTCACGGAGTGTTGCAAAAAAAATGGTGGCCACGTTTGTCTCCAAAACCGGCCATGTTGCGACTATTTCTCTTGAGGGACATAGAACGGTTAATGCAGAATGGTATGCTAGCATTTGTTTGCCACAGGTCGTTTCTGAACTCCGTAAAGAGAACTGCAACCGCCGCATCATCCTTCATCACGACAATGCGAGTTCTCACACCGCGCACAGAACATAAGAGTTTTTAAAGCAAGAAAACATAGAATTATTAGACCATCCACCGTACAGTCCCGACCTAAGCCCTAATGATTTCTATACTTTCCCTAAAATAAAGAATAAATTGCGTGGTCAGAGATTTACATCACCTGAAGAATCTGTGGACGCCTACAAAACGGCCATTTTGGGGCCCAAACTTCCGAATGGAATGGTTGCTTCAATGATTGGTTCCATCGTATGGAAAAATGTGTCAAATTTCGCGGAGAATACTTCGAAAAGCAATAAATACATTTTTAAATAGTAATGTTGTGTCACTTCCTTGATTCCCGCAATTTTCAGTGCCGCCCTCGTATAATAGAACAATATCTATACTGTTAGTTATAACACTTCGAACACTTGTTTATACGTCTATCATGTATTCATGTAGAATAATGAGACATTACGCGATGCAGTATGTGATACCATATAAAACCTGTTAGCAATCTCCTTCTGTTGTTATTGAATGATCTTGACCGCAGTGCAATAGCTGTACAGTCGAGGTCAAACACAACCTACCTGTTGCTCATAATAAGGTTTGAAAGGAAATTTGCATACAATTATGGTCTTATTTCATAAAGCTAGCTGACTTGGAGCAACTGTTATTTAACTGAACTGTTGTCGTTGTAATTAAACTGTCGTTTACGTCTTTGTTACTTGACGTTAGCTTATAGATTATACCCGGGTTACGCAATTTAATATCCATACTAATATTAGTCTTTGATTTGATTTCTCTTTGAGTGTAGTATGTTGTTACCTAACTATAGAGGTTTGTTGTGAGCAATATCCTACTAATATTATAAACGTGAAAGTTTGAGGATGTATGGATGTGTGGATGTTTGTTACTCTTCACACAAAAACTACTAAACCGATTGCGATGAAACTTGGTATGTAGATAGCTGGAGACCTGGATTAACACATAATAACACATATATCCCGAGATTCGAGATCTGGACTTACGCGGGTGAAACTGCGGGCGCTACTAGATAAATAATAATCCATACTAATATTATAAATGCGAAAGTAACTCTGTTTGTTACCTTTTCATGACTAAACGGCTGAACGGATCGTAATGAAATTTGGCAAGAAAATAGATTATATCTTGGTTAAGGACATAGACTACTTTTTATCCCGGCAAAATGTATGGATCCCGTAGAATAAATTTGAATTTCCACGTCACATCATAAGGCACATGCTTCAAATTCCATACATAAAGTAAATATGACAACTCTATAAGCAAGATAACTTAACCTATAAAGCTTATAACGAGTGAATGCGACGTCAATACGCTGGCAAGTTAAGTATTAGTATCTAACTTGTTGTTTATTCATTCACTATTAGAGCAGACGAATATGTTCGAGCATACGGAACTGAGTTGACAATACGTTTGTTCTATATATTTTTAAATAGAAATCGCCTGGAGGTAATATTTCATTGGCCAGTATAACTTGAACTGACAGGTTAACATATACATATGTATGTATGTATACTGTAACTGAAGGCGTGTAGCTTGATAATCCCTCCTATTTAAAGCGCAGTACGGCTCACCATGTGGTTTTAGTCGGTTTGATTCCGACCCACCGAAAACCCTGGTGGGGTGACGGCCCGAGGGGGTTTCCACACATACAAAAAAAAGGCGTTTTCACGACACGTTAAAATTTTTAGCTTCTGCACTTCTATACGTAAAGTTTCACGTTCCGTTTTCAATTTTTATTTTAAATGCGTACAAAGAATTCTTTCACGTATTAATATAAATATTATACTTAGAATTCATAAGTATTTAAAATAAATTTGCAATGCTAATGGACAAAAAGTTATGTCCAATGCATATTAAAGTATACATGCTGTCACGGATCTTGATCACAAATGTCATTTTATTTTAATATTTTTTGTCTGAAGCTAATTCACAGTCTTCTTAAGTAAGGTAACGTAGTATTAATAAATGAATGTTTTACCCATATGAAATAACGAATAGTAAACAGACTAAACAGGGTACATCTGACAATAGAACATTTAATTAAAT
Organism: Callimorpha dominula; assembly: GCA_949752705.1. Taxonomy (NCBI): domain Eukaryota; kingdom Metazoa; phylum Arthropoda; class Insecta; order Lepidoptera; family Erebidae; genus Callimorpha; species Callimorpha dominula. The sequence continues at coordinate 15,981,659 of OX457007.1, forward strand.
CACTAAAAGACCATGACTAGTTTCAAAGTCAACTAACTTAAAAAATTATGCATGTTAGTTGTTATGGATTTTCTCAATAACGGAATGGATAGTTCCATTTAAAATCTTTAACTTAACACATTCCCCCTGCTTTTATGAGAAACGTACCTAAATATACCTGTAAATTCAAATGTTCATAACTTTTAACGGATGGTAATTTTTAAAGACTATTTTGTAACAACATGCTAGACGCGTGCCCTTTCAGTGATTTAAGTAAGTGTTCCATTGTCAGATACTTATACTTTTTGAGATAGTGCCTTTACTACAGCCGATAAACGGCTATGACAAAAAGCCACAATAAAGGGCTATGATAATAAAGTATCTAAAGAAATTCTGGAGCTCAAAAGATACAAAACCTGTGCAGTAACAAGAGTCCTCACCGGACACTGCAAACTCAACTACCATATGTTCAACCTAAAATTAGGTGAGAACATAATTTGCAGATTCTGTCAAGAGATAGAAGAGACTGCAATGCATATTTTATGCTCTTGTGGCCCACTAATGCGGCACCGAAGTATTTACCTAGGGTTGCACATCATGCAACCACAGGAAATACAAACAATCACTGCTGATAGGATCTGGAGGTTTCTCAGAGCCATAAGTCTGAGCAGTGAACTGTAAACCAGAAGTGCGCTACAAAAGACCAGAAATGGTCGAGGTAGCACTAGGCACTAAAGCAATAATAATAATAGCCGATGAACTATTATAGTACTTATATTACAGTCCTAATTACTTATACATACATATAAGTAAACTATACAGAGTGAACAGTTATTGTAAATGTTCATATACGGAGATTCTGCAATCTATTGCTATTTTTTTGCTACAGATTCTATACCTACTAAATGAATATAGAATGTAGCTTATAAATATGAAGGTAGTAGTTTACTTTGGTAGTACTGCGCTTTAAAAAGTACAAACTGTTTGGTTGCAGACACCACAAATATTGTTCTACGGCCAAGTCTGTTCTGGTGATGCGGGTGACAGGCTGATAGAAGCGCCTGGGGCGTTTGCGGCACCTCTTGAGGGCTACCTCATGTGTAGAACCGATAAGAGCCGGCGATTTGAGCCGAGCTATTTCCTCCTCAGGTAAAAAAATAACTAATATATTAAATTTAAGAGAAGTAATTTAAAAGACCCTTACACATTATCAGAGCGCGGCAGTGACGGAATGATTTAATGAGAATAACTTAAACTGTATAATAGCATGTAATAATTTTAACTGTAGAGAAAGTCGATGTTTGAGATGGGACTCGACCATGTGAATTGCCAAGAGAGAACACTGCCAGAGTAATTTAGACCCATCTAAGTAAGTGGTTTTTAATGACTCGAGTTATTATATGATGAACTTTTACAGGTTAGTTTATTTTACCTTTTTTTTATAAATAAAAAAAAATGTAACTTCATAATCTGCGATACCTTGGCGCTCTGTCTACTTTTACTCTTGATATCTTGCTACAAGCAGGTACTTGTCTCGTGAGCAACATATTTAGAACCTTTGTATCCAATCAGAATTTAATTTTTTTTATTTTTATTAATATTCAGGGCTGGAGTCCTACACTGGGGCCCCCACTCCCCAGACGGTACCTCACCGCTACCCAACAACATACCCCTCCGTTCAGTAGTTGGAGTAAGAAGACATCTAGACTTATCTCGAAGGCCGCATTGTTTCGAGATAGCCCTGGGCGACAACAGCAGGCTGCTGTTAGCAGCACCTGACGACGCGACTGCATCTTCTTGGCTGCAGTCATTATTACTGCATGCTGCTCAGGTGAATTTAGTACAAACTCTAATCAGTATCACAATGTAGTATTTTTGTTTATGGTGATTGATCCCGTATCAAGGAACGTCCCCGTGACTCCTATTTTGTTTTAATACCAAGTAAAAATAAAAAATATAATTTGATAAAGCTTATCCAAAGCGCCAAGTTAAATATCATTCCGGTAAATACAGCGTGTAAGTGTCACCGTCGCGAATAACTTACAAAAACGTACGATACCTATCACAATGCAAAAGTCAGTTCATCATTAAAATGCGAGATTAAGGATTTACAGTTAATAGTTTGATTTTGAACTACGCGACACGCGTACTGTGCGGTACAATGAATGACCTTCAGCGCCCGGCGCCGTCGAAGTAGCTGATTGCATAAATGTTTTACATTGCAGTTTTTGGCCGTATGGGGTATTTATAATTTTTTTTTCGGTAAAATGTTCTGTTTACTCATTGTGATATCACTTTTAAGCAAAAAATTATAAAACAAATGAATTTTCCGGCAGAAATTTCCAATGATTTTCCACTCAGAATTATGTTCTGAATACACTATTTCAGGATTCGGTACGGTCTCACTTACAGCCTGTATATGCGTATGTGTAACATTTTTTTTTTATATTAGACTACCCGTTGTTGCTACCTGACATTAGAACGTTCAAACATAATAAATTGCTATTTGCTTTATAATATTAGTCTAGACAGCAAATGTCGAGGGATTATACTTAATACAATATTTGTACGTTCCGTAGGCTTTAGAAGAGAAAGACGGTGCCAAGAAGTCGTCGGTGTGCCGAGGGCCCCCGCCGGCCTGCACGGTGCTGGTGACGCCGCACGAGGTGGTGAGCGTGCGCGCCTCGCCCGACCTCGCCTTCGTCACGGGCGCGGCCGCCTACCTCAAGGACAGGGGCTCCGATGCTTTGCTCAAAGGTACCTGTAACTAAACTTGTACTTATCTCCTTTGCAACTAGGATATTAAGAAGTACTGTTACGAAACCCTATATTGACGCGCGAGCGCTCTCTAGTAATGAGAAGCGGGAACTAAATTTAGATGCACGGCGCAATCTTTTCACGATTAATGGAACTAATCTGTCTACCAAATTCTGTTCACGTATTAATACATAGGCTGCACTAAAAGTATCGGGAATGGAATATTTCCACTGTTTCTGTCATATTAAAATCTTTTTAATTGAAAACACATTGGTTTTAAAAATCGAATACAATTTATTTATTTAAAAAAAGATTCTCAGTCTTATCACAAGGTTTTGTCAAACTTGTTTAGTCGTTGAGAAAATGAAATTGACTCGAGAAAATTCAAGAGCGATGATTTATTATGACTTTCGAAGTGGTTTAACACAAAAACAGTGTGTTGACCGGATGATTTCTGCATTTGGTGATGAAGCCCCATCCAAAACCACAATTTATCGCTGGTTTGCTGAATTTCAACGTGGACGTGTGAAGCTCAGTGATGATCCCCGTCAAGGTCGTCCAAAACCTGCAGTCACCCAAGAAAACGTTGATGCTGTGCGTAAGCTGATTGAGGAAGATCGACATGTGACATACCGCGAAATTTAGGCAACTTTAGACATTGGCATGAGTCAAATACAAATAATCTTGCATGAACAAGTAGGTGTATAAAAGTTGTTTTCCCGATGGATACCGCATTCGCTATGTGAAGAGCAAGCAAAAAGCGGCTCGCGTTACTTGGTGCGTCAGAACTCTCGAAAGATTCCACGCAGGATCCTCAAACGCTGTATACAACATCGTATCAGGTGACGAATCCTGGATATACGCGTACGAACCCGAAACAAAAAAACCAGTCACGAGTTTGGGTGTTCGAAAATGAGTTAAAGCCAACAAAAATTGTTCGTTCACGGAGTGTTGCAAAAAAAATGGTGGCCACGTTTGTCTCCAAAACCGGCCATGTTGCGACTATTTCTCTTGAGGGACAAAGAACGGTTAATGCAGAATGGTATGCTAGCATTTGTTTGCCACAGGTCGTTTCTGAACTCCGTAAAGAGAACTGCAACCGCCGCTTCATCCTCCATCACGACAATGCGAGTTCTCACACCGCGCACAGAACAAAAGAGTTTTTAAAGCAAGAAAACATAGAATTATTAGACCATCGCCGTACAGCCCCGACCTAAGCCCTAATGATTTCTATACTTTCCCTAAACTAAAGAATAAATTGCGTATTCAGAGATTTTCATCACCTGAAGAAGCTGTAGGCACAAAACGGCCATTTTGAAGACCCAACTTCCGAATGGAATGGTTGCTTCAATGATTGGTTCCATCGTATGGAAAAATGTGTCAAATTTCGCGGAGAATACTTCGAAAAGCAATAAATACATTTTTAAATAGTAATGTTGTGTCACTTCCTTGATTCCCGAAATTTTCAGTGCCGCCCTCGTATAATGATTAAATCATTGTTCTGATATAAAAAATATTTTTTGAAGTGTCAAATTAGTCTGTGTTCAACGATGACGAGTTCAACTGTGTGACATCCAGTTTATGCGTAGAAAATTCAATTAGCAAAAACATTATCTTGCAGTATAATTTATTATTGTTTAATAAGAGAATATGTTACAATAATGAAATGTTTATTTCAGAATATTTAGCGGAAATGAAGTCAGACGTCGAGATTTTGGCTTGCGGTTCCATCAAGAATTTAACCGCGTTCAAAATTCCCGACACTGATGAGAATTGGTGTTGTTTGGTAAGTTTGTGATTGGATATGATGAAAATAACAAAGCCAGTTCGAGTTAAGAGCTTTTTTTGTATAAAAAGACAACCCCCACATTAGGAATATTCCTGTGTCGCGTGGAGCTTGTCTAAAGTATTAAACACAAAACATTACCTGTAAACAAACGCTTACACATGCTAATACACTTTTATAAAAAAAGTCCTGAGTGTAAAATTGCAAAATATGTCACGTCACACCAGGGAGGGGGAGTCCCGCAAATGTAACCACCTGTGATAAGGACAGGGGGTCCAAAAATTATGAAATTTGTGTGACGTAATTTATGGATGGCCCCTATTTAATTCCTAAAGTGCTCGGTTGATGGCAACAGGCTTGTCCCCTATTACATGTATATTTAGTGGCACCTGTAATATGTATGTGCATGATTGGTGCGCGCAGGAGTGGAGCGTGTGCGAGGCGCGCGAGCGCGGCGCGGGGCTAGCGCTGGTGCTGACAAGCAGCGCGGAGCTGGAGCGGTTCATCGCCGCCGTCGAGCAGGCCTTCGGCGCGCTCACTGTGAGTTCTGCACTGCACGTCAGAAGTGAAAACATAACTTACATATGTATAAACACACACACACACATCTGTATATATGTATCTGAGCGTGACGGTCACGCGAATTCAGTGCTTTTCCCCATACTAAAAGTGCCTAAAGAAGTTTTCATTTCAAAAATCCATTTAAAAGTTTTTTATCTTTCTACAGAGCGAGCCTTTCCCCCTAAGCGTGGTGGAGGCGGCGAAGTCAGCTTGCAGTTCAGTACATGCCAAGTATGAAGCCGCCTGGTCGCACATGTTGCCTCAGCAGTAGGACAACTCAGTAAAGCAGCGGTAAGATTACATTGACATACGAGGCGAGTGGAACAGTATTATTCGAAACCAGTGAATATTTTGAAGGACTAAATATTGAACTGATAGGAAAGGATGGTGTATAATATAATATGCAATGTAATCTCATGGCTTAATGGATTTAAGGATAATAGGAAATGTGAATTTTAGTTCTAATTCTAAACGCTTTCTCGCCTTCTCAATACCTAGAAATTAGTCTAGTGAGCTGATAGGTAAAATGCATAATTGTGTATCACAGTTACTTCGTATTGTTCAATACTCAGTTTTTAGTTTAATTGTAATTTATATTTTCTCTGTTTCTGAACAGAGTTTTCAAGCACAATTTAGTTTAAATTGTATAAATATAATTGCTTCCATGTTAATTGTTCTTGTATATATTTTTTTAAGTCTTGAAACAAATGGTATTTTGATGGCGGATCGAAATTGATATTAAAAATTATATTTAATTTAAACTAAGTTTTAGAGAAGTATTTAATTTCAACATAATCGTAGCGTTACTATCTTTTAGAAGTCGATATTTTTCAAAATATGATTGCGTCAAAAAAAATTCATATATCGGAATTCTTGTTATGAATGAGCACCTGTCTTGATGTGAGGCCTGTACACTGCTTTTACTACCAAGCAAAGAACACCTATCAACGGGCCGTATGCGTATTCCTCGTTACAAATTGTATAAAAAAAAATCACAATAAAATATTGCACCCTTGTTTCAAGATTTAAAAAATTATAGATATTATTCATTATAAATTGTTTACTCGATTTATAATAATTATATCGATACATATTTACGCGTTTTATAGTATATAAGTAAATCACAATACTCCACTAAGATATTATTGTTGTGGATATGTGAATGCTTTTCGAGTGATTGGAAGTAAAAATCTGATTTGTGACTGACTACTCAAACACAATAGAAAAGACGTACTGAGAATTGACGGGTTTTAATGGTTCGTTAAAGCATTTATATAAACATAAAATATATTAAATCGTGTATGTTTAAAATGTATATGAAATACATATTTAGCCCTAAATGAAATTTATAGATATTGATATATTTATAATATTTTAACATGTCCAGAAGTGATGGGTTAAAGCGCTGATACTTTCAAAATTTAACAAAATATTTATTGTTTATTTATTCTGGTCACATTTCCAAAAACTTATAAATTATATATCTTATTCGTTTATGAGGCACACTAAAGTTATATTTAGTGTTCCTTCTAAACAAATTGCTCTTATTAAGTATTATTATTGTAAAGAAGAATAGTAGCGGTGATGCAGGCTTGGCAGAGTGTGTTGTGAAACCGCATTATTCTGAAACTTGGTCCGCGAAAATATATCCTAAAAGTATTCGATTATCGAATTCTCGAATAATCGTAGAGAAGGATATCGATTTACAAGTTTACAGAATGACAATGCTTCGTATGAACGCTTAGTAGATTTTGTATGTGAAAAAACTAAACGTATTTTTTTTACAACAAACCTTTTTTAGCTTTACTTTTTTAAAGCTAATTTAAACGGTTTTGTTTTGAAATTGTTAATTGTTTTTAAATTGAATGCGCCCGAGTTGGGATTAACATGTTTATGAGCTTTAATATTTCTTTAAAAAAAGGTCTCAAACGTTATTTATTTATGTTAGAACAATAAAAAATGCGCTGTTGGTTACCAAATATATCAATCATATATCATTTCATATGTGTATTAGGCCGCTGTATGGCCGTGTGATATTAATGTATATTTAGAGTAGGTATTAGCGCATCGTGAACTGTGAAGCGCGTACACTTTATCTATATCAATGGTATATTCACCCACTCATATTATTAATTAATAATTTATTTTGTTATATATTTTTGTGATCAACGAATAAAAACTAAACGTTATTTTGTGTTACACATGTTTCTGATATTTTTTTTAAAAGATGACGCCGTGAAATTTGAAATAATACATTATGATGTATATAGATAAATATTGAAGCTGCACAATTTAATATTTCGCAAAATCAGTGTAATGTAAAGTTTACGCGCCCGAATTAATGAATAATAGTTATAAATTAAATACTTATGTAATCTACAACATTTTCATCATAATGTATTTAATTATTACAATTGTAATTACACTAATAGTTTTTTTTTATTTATACAGGATTTTAATCAATATATCTTTGGTATACTATTTATTGTTATTATATTTATTAAAATATTGCTTGCTATCTCAAGATGTATAAACTATTTTCTGAAAATTCGTCGTGTATGTGATTGCGCTTTTATTATTGGTTATTTTTACGTAAAAGTATAAATGTTAATACTTATAATTTTTGGGTGAAAATTTCCAGTCTACTACTACGTAACTGTGATTTGTGTTATTTATCATTAAGTTTTGTTGTTTACGCATAATAATAATAGGTAAATGTTTTCTAGCTTTTAGCAAACCTATTGTAATTAATTGTTTCAATGTTAAAGTTAAACAAGAATAATATAAATTAGAAGAGTAAATAAAGTATATGTTGTCCTCCCTGTTCGATGATGCTCGATTTAGTCGATAAAGGGCCATCCATAAATTACGTCACACGAATTCTAATTTTTTTTTAACCCTCGTATCAAGGACATTTGATCGACCCTCCTCCTCTTTTTTTTTTTGAGCGTGTGGAAACCCCCTCGGGCCGTCACCCCACCGGGGTTTTTGGTGGGGCGGCGTGTCAGTATCGAACCGACTGAAACCACACGTTGTGCCGTACTGCGCCTTCAGTAGGAGGGATCCGGGAACAGCTTTCATTAAGACATCCGGAACCATCCTAGCGCCTGCCCGCTAAAGCGCGGGCACCACCTTCGGGGTATAAACCACTCAGTTAGGCGACGTCCAGGCACACGCGGACGCCGCCTCCTCGCGGGGGGCCACTATAGCGGGTGGAAAGGAAAACCCGTCCCGTCCACCCGCGGCCACACTCAGGGCGGCGCTCGACCCTCCCCCTCTGGTGTAACGTCACATATTTTGCAATTTCACATCTACTAATTATTAAAGGAGGATCCCAACATATTTTTCAATTACAGTCTTTTATCAAACAAAGAATCCCCTGGCAATTTTTATAACCTGACTTCAGGAAATTTATAACTCCTCCCATCATGTTACACCATGTCACACTTCTCTGACAATCCTCTCCCCTAATGAGGGACTTAATTTATGAACGGTCCCTAACATTACTATAAAAAATATTTCCACACAACATTAGGACTATACGACATCATTTCATCTGTTTTTTATATTAAAGCAAATTTTCGATTGATACGATACACTTGTTTGACTTTACAAAATATTGGCTATGATACAATTAATGGTTGTTCATTTCGTTAAATTATTTTATATGCACATAATTAACCATAAAGACTTACTTTTATTATTGTTGAAACTGGGTGATGTGATTCGTTGATTAGTCTGTGTCTGTCGCGTTTAAATATTCAATACCTACCTGTAATACGGTCGAATATTTTCTTTTTAACCGACTTCAAAAAAGGAGGAGGTTCTCAATTCGTCGGAATCTTTTTTTTATGTATGTTCACCGATTACTCGAAGACGCCTTCTAAACCAATTTGAAAAATTCTTTTTTTTATTTCAAAAGGTATATACTTTACAGGTCTCATTTAAATTTTATCGAAATCGGTCCAGCTTGTTTTGAATAATCAACAAATATCTAAAAAAAATATACATTGATGATGTTTTCGTTTACTCCGAAACATCGCTGTCTCATTGGAGCAGTGCGTTTCGTTGTCCGACCCATATTATATTTAAACAAAATACATATGCTTTTCACTAAAAAGTACATTAAAATCGGTGATACTTTTTTTTAAAAGATAATTATTCAATTGAATAATTAGACTAGGTAAATCTCTTTCGATATATAGTTGGTGTAGTCTTAATATCATAATAAATGTTTTTTTTTTATTATTTAAAAGATAAAATTAACTAGTTTTACAATTTTGAACAAAAAATAGTAAAATTTAGAAAAGTTAACATAATTATATTATTTTTTAATTTACTACGAAATTTGACCCCAATATAAATACCACCATCGTTATGCCTGTATGTACATGACCGGGCGCCAATTTGTTTATTCATAAATTGATGGTTCCATTATTATCAGTCGCCTATAAACTTTTTTAAGTTTGGAATCATTTTGTAGATCGGAGACATTCTACACAGTCATAACCAGTTCTTAGTTTTACAATGACGTCACCTGCAGTCGGTGGTGTTGCTGTTAGTCAAATCAAAGATCCGTCCCCAACATTGCTCTTCATCCAACCTGAGGAATGAGGGTTGTGGTTATTTTGTTCTTAACGTTGATTGCTTACACGCAATGCATCGAGGAACCCCCCTAATATTCCATCGAAGTAACGTTTGTCCTGCTTAAATAATCGTTTATTTTTATCTGAGAACAGAATATCCGCATAGAGGAGCAAATGCTTCTTCACAATATATTCAATGTGCCTAACAGACAACACAACTTTTTGTTTAAAACATACATAAAACTACTTGTTATAATGACTAAGCAAGTCATCACTTATACTAAGCTGGTATATTTATAAACGAGACTGTGTAGAATTTATCATATTAACACCACAATCACAATAAAAAAAACGTGTGCGTCTCGGGACGCCCGACAGAAGTGATAACTTAAACGCCACACGAGTTACGTAACGAAGCGGTTTACCCTCCCATAAGAAGTTACCACTTCGAAATCAGCAAACCAAATTAGGAATAAAAAAACTGGCATAATTAAAAATACATTAAACATACATTGGTCCCAATTCTGTTACTTCACTAGCTAAATTAAAATTCACAAAATTTTCTTCATATAAGATGTAAACCTTGTACACTTCGAAACAAGGTCTTATTTCAAATTGAAACAAGTAGGTAGCATATGTCGCTATCGAAATAAGCAGTTTATTTGTCGACTTAAATCTGAAACGCTTAAATAAACTTTAATACCACGTAGCGAGAGCCGCTATCCGTTGAATGCCATCTCTTTTGCTGTGTTTTTAGTAAGCGTCTTCGTAGGTGTCGATTAAAATAACGTCATCTTAGTTCGTTTTGAAGTTTTTATACGGAATTCGAATAAATGGAGACTCTCGCTGCGTGGAAATAAAGTTGAGTATACGTTGACAGGTTTTAGTGAAATTTAGTGGCGCTGAGAAATAGATGTCAGTAACAAATAGACCTTATTACGAAGTACACAAGGTTGATTTCATATGAAGAAATTAAGTCAGGTTTTAGTTTAGTCGAGTGCACCATAGAATCGGCACCATTGTTCTGCAAGTGCTGAGAATTTCGACTATAGGTATTATGTCGCTATAATACGATACATTTTGAATTTTATTTCGTGTAAATTGTTCAATCATGTACCTACGTCAACTTATTAATTGCGAAGAGCCCTAGTCGATGTTATGCGAGATTGGTCTTTCTTTTAGATAATAATTTTTTTTTTTTTATTTCACTTGCGATTCTTTCTTTACAAACCTTATTTTGTGGTATATGTATATGTATTTTATGACTGTCCATTTTGTTTTCAAAAGTAATAGGTATAATATACCTATTACTTTAGAATCTATTACCTATTACGTTAGAAGGCGATAACCATATTATAACAGAAAATAATAACAATGATGTGACAAAAAATCGATTGGAGCTTTCAAACCCCCACAGATATTGGGTTGTTTGTTGGAAGTACATGAAATAAAATTCACCTTGTAAAATTGCACATAGCACAAGAGCATACCTGCTTGGGGAAAAATATAAAATTTCTATCCATTTCAGTTTATTCCTATCCACTATTTCAATATGGGGTGTATCGAATTGTGTGTATGAGTGTGTCATCATTAAGAACTCAAATTATAATCTCTCGAATATAATACATGGTACAATAAATCTACGAATCATGTCATCCAGTCATATATGTATAGTCCCTCCCCTTCCGCGGTAGCTACACTAAGTATTAATAAGAACAATAATTAAAATAACGCTGTATTCTGTAGACGCTATTTAAACTATTGTAATTATAACCTACCACTTTTATTGTAATAGGTGAGTGTCTCTTCAAAGGGACAATCATTAAATATTGCCCATCTTGCCAATTTTTTAGTTTTTTTTTGTTTTTTGTTATTTTTTTTTGTTTCTATTAAAGATCAACTGAACTGAAGGCGCAACATCTTTTAAATTTAAACAAGTTAAATTAAAACTTATTATGTAATTTTTATTTACATATAAACAAGTTTGGTTTGGCCTTGTATTTAGAATGTACTTAAAATTTATCTTATATCTGTCTCAATCGTGACCCTGCAGATAATGCTGTCGTCTTTAGGCCGAAACTTTACTGCCGTTCAAAGAAAAGGAATGCAAGTGTTCATCTCATTCTTTTTTGCTGCTAGCAACCGTCATTAATAGAAAAAAAGCATCCAACAATTTCATCAGTATTGTTCTAATATTGGACTGAAATATTGAAACATGTCCTAACATTGGAATTGGACTCGTATTTACCGATTCAAATGCCATCTGATTTACTTACGCCGCGTTCCAATAATCAAGAAACGATTCGTTTTGCTTACAAAATTTTCGTAACTAAGTAAATAGTAAGCAAAACGAATCGTTTCTTGATTATTGGAACGCGGCATTAGTCTAAATAAACGTTTATTTTATGGGGATATTCTTTTTTATCATCGTCGCTACTATTTATTTTCATCGTCGCTTTTATTTTTTGTCACTTTTTTTTTGTTAATTAACAAAGTAGGTACTAAAATACTAGTATAAACTGTCATTGATTTACCCACCAACTATTAACTATTATTGAATTTTTGCGTTGATATCAAAATAACGTTCCTTTAAAAAGTCACTCACATAACCATTGTAGTAATAACTGCGTTGTAATGTCCCTGATTCAATAAAAATAGGCAATTCGAATTTAATCGCTTGACATTATTGTTCATATAAACAACATAATAAATATATGCGAAAGTAATTGTTGTTTTCTTTAATTTGACAATAAGATATATTCAGAGCGGACAGTTGTTCTGGACAAGATTCAAAAGTAATGCACCTCTTTCTCTTAATTTCCACGAGCTACCACAACCTACTATTGTAGCGTACTATAAGTACGTACTCATGGCGAAACCTCGAAAATATGCTGGTGCAAGAAGAAACTTTCAACCAATGGACTCGATGACGGACGGCGGACATCCCTGCACCAGTCACCCTGTATAGCCTAGTCGAAACGTCAGGCAGTTCTATGGCATGCATATATCTAAATCAAGCTAAAAGTTATATGCTGAACGCATATAGCTGTAGTATTGTCGAATCTCGTTTTCTCTAAACATCGCTTACAGGTCCCACTCCAACTCCTTGCGTACCGGATGCTACAATGCCCAGGCCCTCGGTTCAGGGTCCCATGGCGGAGTCATACAGAACTCGACTCTTCAAAGGTCATTGTCCGGTCCATTGTTGTGTCTAACGGCAATCTTGCAATTCCGACGAAACAGAATTTAACAGTTTTAAATATAGGTGATGTTAATTCCCGCTGATTAGTAAACAATAGAAATGAAATAATTGGAACACGAATCATTTCGCACTCTTACTGTTATTAAGCAAGCCATAACAGTTTGGTATTTATGTCGTTGATATGAGATCATCAGATCTTTTTTTCAGCGTATCCAAGAAAGGAAGAATTTGCGGGTATAAAAACTGTGCCTGCCTTTAACGGGCAAATCCTGGGACGAATACCTACTAATAATATCGATTGCTCCATGTTGAGCAATCCTCTGAAATACTTTACTTCCACAAAACGGGATTGACAACTGTTTATGAGACGGAGAGAAACCAGTTAGGTACCGTGTTGTTATCAAACCGGTCACTGCGCACACACCTACCGATGTTATTTTGCGGTTGATGTCTCCCGCGTCCTATAAAGTCGTATTCAGAGTATACTCTACTTATATAATAATGATAAAGTACTTTAGAATTGGAAATGAAACTTTAAAATTTAAATAAATAGATACCTATAAGAAAGTGCAAGTCTAATCAAATCAAATGAACAAAATGGCACTAAGTGCTGCCAAATAATTGCGCAATAAAATTGATAGAATCGTAACTATTAGGAATAGTACCTGTCTACACGTATAGGTCTTTACAGACGTATACGTTTAGGTCTGAGTAATATCTGAACTGCTTTTGTCCAGTTTCCGAGATGGTTTGGCAGAGGGAAGCCCATTGCATGGTCAAATTGGAAATCTAGTTAGAACAGTAGGTACCTTCGCTTAGAGAAGATCGAAACCTTTTATTGTGTGCAATTTCCAAAACTATAAGGAGTCGTTACAAGATAAGTTATTTCTATATAAATTCATGTAGATTATTACAGGGTCGACTAGTTCCTTGGTAGGTATCAAGTGAGACTTACCTATACGTAATTTATACCATAATTTATTACAATTGTTACATAGAATGCAGTCAACTCGTATTAGTTACTACAGGCTATTGGCACAGTAATATGTGCTATTGGTACGATATGAGTACCACTCATTCTTTGTAAACTAGAGAAGACCATAGGTATATTATTATGTATAGAAGACATATTCATACTGTTGAATATAGGTACATATACCTATGTATTCAGGGAAACGCTGTGCCATATATTTATACAAAGCGTTTACTAGACCCAAACGCTAGCATAGGTTGTAGGTATTATGGTTCTGGAACACGGACCAACATAGACATAAATAGACTCATACAAGTACCTAAACATATTTGTATACCTATATAAATGTATCAATAAATCAGTCAGCCCACAGCACTCCACTGCAGGACATAGGCCTCTCCTAATATGCGCCATAGCACCAGCTCCTCCGCCTTCCGCATCTAATTCATCCCAGCTACCTTCCTAAGATCGTGGGTCCATCTGGCTAAGGGGTCGTCCTACTTTCCGATTACCGATTAGCGGTCTCTACTCTAGGATCCGTTGGCTTCAGCGACCATGACCCCTGACGTATGAATAGGTCGTTGAGTGTAATTTGTTTTTCTTTGAAATTGACAGGTATCTCTTCAGTATAGCATCGACTAAGTTTCATAAATCCTAAATCTGTTAGTAAATACCGTTGGCCTTTAAATATCATGTACTGGAAGTATAAAGTGACATTTACACACAAATTCAATCAAATTTAAGTAGCAAACAAAACTGAGCTGCCTGATGGTAAATAGTCCCACTAGCTTATACACGTTTGCAAGACCAGTGCCGTACCGTCACGCACGCGATGCCGTAGCGTATTAGACTGCCACATCAGAGGTCAGGGGTTCAGTGCTAATATTTGTATGGATAAATACGTCTATTGGAATTGGTCTTTAGAATATATAGGTATGTAATTACAAAAGAAATGTATTTAAGTATTATGTTTATCCCTGTTCAAGAATCCATAGTACAAGCTGCTCTATTTAGTTTGGGTCTAGATAGTGTTATGTGATATTTTCAAGAATATTATTATTTTTCATGCTATTTGCTAAAAACCTCATACATAAAACTTCGGCGGAAGTATGTTCTTTTTGTAAAGGAGTGATGAGTGAACGCCTAAGATTCCTAGTCTATTAAGTATAGTAAGAAAATTGTGTGTGTGTAGTGTTCAATAATATCATATAAATATGTTTATTAGATTGTTGGTTGCTCTGTTGATTATTCTTTTGCTGCGTAGTGGACCATGCAAAACTTGCAGGTTCATGTTTTATTTTTACATTAAGTAGGTAGCAGCATCAAAACAAACAAATCTGTACGCTGTAGTTACGTGTCGGTAACACAACAACAAGTTTAAAGCATTGTTGGCTAATATATTGTATAATATATTGCATTACCTCAAAATAGATATGAACATAAAGGTAGCAATATGGTGAATGCGATCATCCATAAAAACTACCGACTTGCATTATAATCTACATATTCTATGGCAAATGAAAAAATGTCATTAAATTTTTTTATAAATTATCAAGGTGGCCAGCAAGCGTATGACACACATGGCGTTCCCTCTCTCGTGTGTAAGAAGCTATCAACAGCTTAATCACCAGCAAGAACATTTTGTCAATTTCGAAGTAATATTGCAAGAATAGTATTAAAAGTTGACCGATACCTATAGGTACAATTATTATTCTACTAATATTATAGACGTGAAAGTTTGTGAGGATGTATGAATGTATGTATGTATGGATGTTTGTTACTCTTTCACGCCAAAACTACTGAACCGATTGCGATAAAACTTGGTATGTAAATAGGGAGACCTGGATTAACATATAGGCTACTTTTTATCCCGATATTCCTACGGGATCGGAACTTACGCGGATGAAACCGCTAGTTATTAATATTACGAACTGGCTTCTCTTAATGCTTAGACCTGTAAGACTTTGACCTATAATCTTATTAGGATCCAAAATATATGCATAAGTAAAGCATCCCAAATATCTACTTATGTAAGCGATGTATTGAATTTGAGCATATGTTTTGGAGTCTAGTAAACCCCTTATAATAGCAATTTGCATAGTAACCTGACGGCTGGACGGCATTTGTAAAGAGGGTAGGCTGACGACCAGAAATCATTAGTTTCTTTTATAACTAAGTTGGGAAAAAAGTACAACTTGCGAGACCAACAATGTCATTGTCGGTTGTCGACATTATCCTTCGCGCGACCCTACGCTATTAGTGCTGGCACAGAATACATAATAGTACTAGTACAGAAGGACCTCTTCGCAATACCATTTAAATAAATAGCGACTCTTGCTCCGACACAATAAGGTGCAATTCAGATCGCACACCGCTAATTCCAAATGGCTTATATTAACCTAAAACTTGCCTCTCTTTCTATCGCATAACTCTTATCTGTTCTGATGCCGTTAAGGTTGTCTTCTGTAAGATGAAATAATATAAATATTTAATAACCAGTTATGTGCCTATTACTTTACTTCTGTAAACAAATGAAGTTTTAAATAAACCTAGACTAGATATTTACCTACTTAGTAGTACTTACGTAGGTGTAACTTATATTAAAGAAAACTATTCTATTTCACAATCTCTGCATAGATACTTTAATCTCTAAGAAGATAGGCATTTGCCATAACGTTAGTGCGTACCTTGGAATGAAACTATCTCTTTTAGGTGTTTAACTAGGTAGGTATATGCAAATCAAATCGCGGAACCCTACTCCTTATAACACCAGCTATTTGCCAGTGAAAGTCATATGGATATCGGTCCACCCGTTGCGGAGATTAGACGAACAAATAGACAGACAGACAGACAAAATTGTTGTAGTCCTAAACTTATCAAAGCTAAACTTGACTAAGTTACTTCTTATAATACCAGCTATCTGTCAGTGAAAGTCCCGTGGAAATCGGTATACCCGTTCAGTAGATTAGCCGGAACAAACAGACAGACAAAAATGTGAAAAATATTTTTTTGGTATAAGTACCGTGTAAACATTCCCTCCGACATGCATTTAGTAAAAAACTGTTATTATGTCATTACAAACGGACACTTCAAATTTATTTATTCACTAGCAGTTCCCGCGCGGCTTCGCTCGCGTGTACATAATTATATATTTTGCGCGGAACCTTAATCCTTTTTTCAAAATCACAGTAGCATAAGTTACTCCTTTAAGCGACGAACGGACGAAGCGACGTAGCGCGGGAGTGAGTATCGAAGTTACGTGCTACCCGGCCGGCGCGTGGTAGCCCACTGAATTTCGCTCGACTCGTCGCCGCTGCTAGGTACCTGTAACTTCATACCTACTGACCGGAGTGGGCCTAGCCTGGTGCTGGTCACTCGCAATTTTTTGTAGGGTGGAGGTTAGGAACGGTCGAAGATCTCCATGTCGCGTCGTTCTGAATTGTCGCCGTCTAACCGGGCCTGGCAGGCAGGCTGCGGGTGGATGAGAAGGAGAAGTCCAGCGAAGTCTATGTCTGTCTGGACACCGTTGGAGTCGCAGTCCGCATGCCACATGACATGACGGTCGTAACACGTTAAAAAAATCGATATAAGATATTATATAGGTAAACATCGTTTATCTTCTCTGTTTAAATGTGTTTAGTTAGACAATACGCAAATATAGATTACACATTATCACATCATATAACAAGCTATCTGTATCAGAGGACAAATATATGCATTTGTAGAGTATTATCGGCCACAAAAACCGGCTACATTTGCATAGCATTCTTGTGTTAGTAGTAAACATCGCGCCACTTCGCGATTCCAGTCATAGCGAGATCTCTTACGCGTTTAGTTTGATCTTACCATTGATTGAGGCATAGCGCGTTTGTGATTTAAATATGGAGAAACTTAAGGTAAGGAGTTATTTACACTTCATTAGTAAACGATAAGAGAATCACAGAACTGAGAATAAGCTCTAGTTCAGTTCTGTGAACAGAATACTAGGTAAATTAAAATTGTTGCTTTTGGATGCAGATTCCATTGAGGTAATAAGTGACTACAAAAATACGTTGTAATTAACTTTCTTGTACTTAGTGAAATATAAATAATTTAATAGATACTATTTTAATAAGCTTTTTCGAAAAGTTCATTGTTTTTATTTCGTTGAATATGAATATCGTAGAATTTTCGTTATTCTTACTTGTAAAATCAATTAAGTAAATAGAAGCTTTAGTTATGTCTTTATTGCAACCTTGCACTATAAACACAATACGACTGTCAGCAATTTGCAATCAGCGGACATGGTCCGTCGTACCGGTTTGTGTCCGGTCCGCGTACCATGTGCGCACCAGCACCATAATAATATTTAAACTTTATACTACACAAGGTATATATTTTTTGCATTAGCGTATAAAAAATAGTAGTAAACCCAATACAGATTGTTTTAAATAAAATAATAACTATAGTTATAATAAATACTACCTTTATGTGATACAGTACCTCTGTGGTTTCGACTCTGAATTTACTTCGGAAGATCCAAGACGTCCTGGATCTCTACCTGATGGACAGAACAATCCACAACGGTGTCCGTATGGACTGTATGCCGAACAGCTCTCTGGTACCGCGTTCACCGCCCCAAGACACGAAAACAAACGATCTTGGTTATACAGGTAACAGAAAACAGATTATTTGTAAACCTTAATAAGAATTTCATGCAATATCTTATGTTAAATTCAATAATAAAATAGTTCCAAGCTATGTTTTCACCACAAGAAATTATATTAAACTGAGTATATCGCTTGTCCTCTTCGTATCGCCTTCAAATCACAACTGTAACTAATGAAATAATTTACAGAAATGACAGTTACCTAATATTCCTGTATTAGATACCTATACTTATAAATAGTATATCATTTGTTTTTCAAAGGATCCGACCGTCAGTTATCCACAAACCATTTCAAAGGTTAGATGTGGCCAAATATCTCACACATAAATGGGACGAACAGGAACCAGATCCAAACCAGGTAGCATAATCTTATGATTTCTTGTTTCTAAGTAATCATTTTTAATTACTAGACATTGTAGAAGTGCTAGAACCTTCTTCTTCCCTTTCTTATATTCACAGTTAATCAGTGAGTAAAAATTTAATCCCCATAGCCGAAAACGTAAACAATACAAAAAAATCCAAATAAGTAAGCTTGTAAACCTATATTAAAAAAAACTCTGTGTGATCCCTACTAGGGGTTTGACGATTCTCTTCACCAACACTAAGAATAAAACTACTATTACTACTTCTTGGAGCAGGGATCTGCTGTATCTATCCTTATGATGTACAAAAGCTGAATTTTGAAACTTTCTTTTTCTGCCTTCTAGTCTCGCTGGTTACCGTTCGACATTCCAACTGGACGTCCTGTAGACTTTGTAGCAGGACTGCACACTGTGTGCGGTGCTGGTGATGCCCGATCTCGACACGGTCTGGCTATTCATATCTTCTTATGTAATGCGTCTATGGACAAAAGCGCATTTTACAACAGCGATGGAGACCTTCTAATTGGTAATTGCAATCACTGAATATTATTTACTGTTTTAGGAGCATCGCTTGTTATTTTAAAGAACTGCATCTCAGAAAGTCTCAAAGAAAGAAAATAAAGGAGCAGATTTCCATAATGTCAAATATTCCGAATTTTTGTTTGTTGCCGAGAGGCGTTTTTTTTTAAATAATACTATACGTAGATCACACATTACTAGTCTGGGTGTGGTTCAAAATCGCAACCACTGGATTGCAAGTCCAACGCCTTATCCATTACGCTACCGCCGCTTTTATATATATGCGGGTATATACACACGATATTTCGATTAAGCCACCACTACTGGTACTATTATGTATTATGTGAATTTATGTGCCACTACATCCCGAATAGCGCGACAAGTAGATATGGCATATCTACTTGAAGGAGAGTAAGTCCTCGAGAAGTGTACGTTACCGATCGCCCGATTGGTAATTACTAAAATTGTCCTCACTTTCGGACCCAACCTGGTTCCTACACCAAAGAACAAAGTGACAGGTTCACGCTAGCGACTGTCAGGTGCACTGAGCTTTAATTGGTTTTAGTAACATATCGCGTATACAGAAAGAGTGCATTTATGTATTCCTTAACTGTCACCGCGTCACCAGGATCCATCCACGTAGTGCAGTCAATCGTTTTACAAATTAACTAAATCTAGGAATAGGTGTACCTCCTACTGTTAATTTCATGTTTGTACATCTGTTATATACAGCGATAACGCTTTAGTAAAGTTATTTTAAACAGTAAACAACATCAAAAAATACTAATAACTGTATTTTATTTTTGTATAAACAGTTCCTCAACAAGGAGTTCTCACTATAACGACGGAGTTTGGAGTTATGAAAGTGGCGCCTAATGAGATTGCAGTCATTCAGCTAGGCATGAGGTTTACAGTAGTCGTTGATGGACCTAGCCGGTAAATATAGCTTGGTTATTAAAAACGTACCTACCTGATTCTCTTTTTTAAAACAAGTTACAGTAGGTACTGGACGTTAACAGCATGTTATAATTAGTCGGTATTACAAATTGTCGCCAAACACAAAAATACATTAATATTATTACCTATTTGCAATATGACTTTTATTGCAAATTTAGAAATGAATGTTGCATTAAACTTTAGAATACAAAGTTTTGTCCCTTCAGAAGTTTAAAATCAAGGCTTACAACATAATAATATAATATGCCAATACTAACTACCGGCATCCCAGGCTTTGACGAGTTTAAAATTACTTTAATTCGTATTACTCACTTTCTTTAAGAGGATATGTCCTTGAAGTCTTCGACGGACACTTCAAGCTTCCAGACCTTGGACCAATTGGAGCGAATGGACTTGCAAATCCTAGAGATTTTCTTACACCGGTTGCACGTTACTTCGATGAGGAAATTCCCGGTAAGCACCAGAAATAGTGAAGTCAAATGTGTGTGTGACTAAAAGTCCAGCTATAACAAAAACAACAAGTACTTACTACTATAGTAACTAATCACGTAATGACATAATTAAGTTTTTGGAGTTTACTCCTTAAGAATCGACTTGCATATAAGGCGCCCGGTATGAAAAAAATATGAAGAGTAAAATCTTATGATCGGAGGACAGCGTAACGCTTTATTGTGCTTTTTATGCTTTATTGGAGTTTATTCCTTATTCTCGACGCATGTAAGTAGATATGTGTATACCTTTATGTTATATATATGTGTAAATATATACAGAATATATAGAGGTAGGGAGGGAGGTAGGGAGGGAGGAAGGCAGGGAGGGTGGGAGGTAAGAATGGAGGGAGGGGGGGAGAGAGGGTGGGGAGAGGGGGGGGGGAGAGAGAGAGAGAGAGAGACTCCAGTAAATTGTAAACTCCAGTCGTGCGTCGGAGCTGACACACACATTTTTTTTTAATAACGTTAAGCTGTTTTTAAACCGAAAGATAATTCCATACTTATTAAAACATTTTTGAACTTAAATAATTGGTCAAATATTTCTTTCCAACAGAGCTTCACGGCAAGTTTCTTTTACATATCGTCGATGAAGTGACAATACCTTCTAACTGTGGATATGCTTATTTTACAGGAGAAGGAAAAACCGATTTACCGCTTAGGTTTTGATCACAGAACTTTTAAATAACTTTTAAGCTAATGTTCACACCACACATATTTAAAAATTAAATATCCCACAGAAATAAAAACAGTGCATGCGAAATTTAATTTGAAGTCTAATGCATTAAAAAGTCGATTCATAAAAAAAAATTGTTAGGAGGTATTGTCACTTCAACGACGATATGCCAATTTATTCCAGGATTCAAGATAGTGAACAAGTACCAAGGAGCCTTGTTCGTGGCAGAGCAGAACCACTCTCCATTCGACGTGGTCGCTTGGCATGGCAACTACGTGCCTTACAAATACGATTTAAGCAAGTTTATGGTCATCAATGCAGTTTTGTATGATCACTGTGTAAGTACGTTTTAAAACAACTAAGTAGTGTCAGTATAATTACCTTAAATAACCTAATTATATAACTACATAGATGAGGAAAACACAGGGACCGTTAAAATACTACGTCTTCAACTAAAAGAGTAGGCCGGTACTACTTCTTAAGACGGACGGACTTATCAACTCCTACTCTTGCGTGTTTGTTTGCTTTTCGACAGAGTTAACCTACAGAATTATTTGCTTAGTAGTTTAAAAGTTATAAACACGTCTGACCTGCCCGAAAGAAATCGTTCGAGCACGAAACATAGGTAAACCCGTTTTAATTCATAGGCAGCTAGCTGTCAAATTAAAATTCAAATGCGTTATGGTGGTCCTACTAGGAAGGTTTAAGTATACTTTTACATTTGGAAACCACCATATGTCAGATAACCGAATCGGGTTCGCGGGTACGTAGCAAAGAAATTGTTTGAACCCCGACTAAATATGAACCAACAGGCCGTGGACCTCAACGTGGAGTAAGGATAAAAAAAACGTACCTAAGCTTGCGAG
Source organism: Callimorpha dominula (assembly GCA_949752705.1). Taxonomy (NCBI): domain Eukaryota; kingdom Metazoa; phylum Arthropoda; class Insecta; order Lepidoptera; family Erebidae; genus Callimorpha; species Callimorpha dominula. The sequence continues at coordinate 16,004,019 of OX457007.1, forward strand.
CTACAAGTTAAAACCATACAAGGCTAAACACACATCTTTATATTCTAGGACCCATCAATCTTCACTGTATTGACGTGTCCATCGACTAAACCGGGTGTTGCCATCGCCGACTTTGTCATCTTTCCACCGCGATGGTCCGTCCAGGAACACACCTTTAGACCGCCTTACTATCACCGTAAGTTTTATTACCTAATCATATTCATAATAATATGATTAAGCAATATATCACACGTATACACTACGTTTGGCCTCCCTTTTCGAGCATACTTCGAATTCTATTGGAAGTAAAGAAAAAAAGTTTAGTTTTCTCGTTAGCAAAATAAGACAAAATTAATGATTGCTTTAACCACTCAGAATACCTAAGAGTATAAAAATGATTTAAAATGGGTTTTTACATATTTGAGACTTAAAAAAGAACGATCGCTGAGGACAGGATTCGAACCTGCGCGGGTATAACCCATTGGATTTCAAGTCCAACTCCTTAACCACTCGGACACCTCAGCCACAACTTCACATATGAATTTGGTTATATTGTTTGTACTAGCTTAGTACACATTCTACTTATTGTATATTTACACAAGTGGTTAATACAAGCACGTGACTATGTCTGTTTGAAATAATACAGGAACTATAAATAAAATAAAAAAATATTTATTATAAAACATATTTACATTAATTCAAAGTTAAAAATAATCTCGCTGAGGACAGGATTCGAACCGACACCTCAGCTCTTGAAACATAATATATTATGAGGGGTTATCCTACTAATCATAAACTAGACTGAGGGCCAGTAACGAACAAATAGGCTTCGGGTTACGTAGTAACTACTTAGTAATCTGTGCTTCGGGTTAAAAAGTGTTTTAACTTAACCTCTAAAATGATGTGCACGTGGTTGGGTGGCGGTTATTCCTTACCGCCAAGACCACGATATCTGGATATTTTATAGACGGTTCTTCCTTGCATCCTAATGTGAATTGTTTTTTAGGTTTCGTAAAATATACTCAAACTAGTCCTTTCTCTGGTTAGAAAAATAAAAATAATAACAAAAAAACCTTTACTAACGAGTAAAAAAAACGGGAGCACAAAATATGTGTTACGGACTTTACAAACATACCTATCGGTACCGCTACTGGTTTGGACACAAAGTAAATATAAATAATAAAAACTAAACATATTATATTATACGAGGAAAACCCATGCTGCTCCGTAGCATTAACTTTGCATGTCAACTAGCTTCCCTCCAACTCAGCCAATTGAAGTGGGCAAAAGCTCGAATGAAAGAGCTCGTTTGCGTGTTTTTAGACCAAGACGAACCGCGTCACTCAATAACCGAAGATATAGAGAAAGAAAGTTATCAAAACATAAGAAATGTACAGGAGGGAATCACGTTTGAGTATAACATGAAAGGGTGAAAGTCTGACGATTTCCAATCCTTGATGACAAATCCCTGCACCGATGATACATTTAATAAAAAAAAAAAAGTTAAGCAAATCGGTTGTATAGAACGGACTTTACTGGCCTCTTGGTCTGGTGGTTAGAGACCCTGACTGTCAGGCCAGCGGTCATCGCGTCGGTCGGTTCGATTCCACCTAGGACAAATAATTGTGTGATAATCAGAATCATTTTGTTCTGTGTCTGGGTGTAATTTATCTAAAAAAATTATGTATTTAGTAATATATAAATATGTTTATCTTATTTAATTTATGCCCGGGCGCACACGGAATAGATTTCACAACTTTTCTTCATATATAGATTTAAAAATCGCACATTCTAAAATGAAACAAAAAGTATTTAATAAATACTTCCCGACTTCCCATTGACTTAAAATATGTAAGTATAAGTATATTAAAGTATACATTATCATTCCTTTAAAAAAAAACATTGTTTTTTATTTTTATATTCCAGGTAATTGTATGAGCGAGTTTATGGGTTTAATATTGGGCGCATACGAAGCAAAAGAAGGCGGATTCCTGCCTGGCGGGGCATCGCTGCACTCTATGATGACGCCGCACGGACCCGACGAAAAGTGCTTCCAGGGTGCTTCTTATGGCGAGCTTGTGCCGCAGAAGATAGCTGTCAACACTCAGGTACCTACCTACTATAATAGCACATAAATAGTTAGTAGGTACACTTTTAGTCTAATCCGTTTAATAGACGTTAAACTTGTGACTACCATTTAGACATGTGTCCATCGAGATTAGCTCATACGAAAAACAGTACTAGCTGCGCCCCGCGGTTTCACCCGCGTAAGTCCCGGTGCCGTGGTAAAATCGGGATAAAAAGTAGAAAGTTTCATCGCAATCTATTCAAACATCCATACATCCTCACAAACTTTCACGTTCATAATATTAGTAGGATGATTGAACCTATGTACGTAGAGATTAATAATCTTTGAGCGTACGTCCTAAATGTATGGTAAGCGTGACGATTAATTTATTAGTTAACTTATAAATGTTTAATTACATGCAAATTTTTTGTTACAGGCTTTTATGTTCGAGTCCTCTTTAAGTTTAGCCATAACAAAATGGGGGGCAGAGACGTGTCAGACACTTGACGCGAAGTACTACGAATGCTGGCAAAATTTACCCAAGCTTTTTTCTGAGAGTATCAACGTATAAATATTCATATTATGAAAATGATATAAAATTCTGTTAATTATATTGTTTGTTATTAATATTCCTTTTTCCTTCCTGTATATAAATTTTTTCCTTGTACAAATAATTTAAAAACACCGGACAAGTGCGAGTCTGACTGGCGCACCGAGGGTTCCGTAAACAAACAAACTTGTACAGAGCACGAATCGTGAGCACAAATTTTCAAAAATACTCGGTAGCCGGATGATACGTGCGAACCCAATAGACGACGGCATCGACTGACGAATTAATCACGTGCAGCGTCAGCGTGGTCAACGTCATATTGACCAATAAAGAGGGTGCTGACGACTCGTGCCGGATACTGTATATAGGTACGTCCATCTCGGAAATCAATTCTCGAAAATTTTTGCTAGTCTTTCCGAAAGACAAATTTAACTTTGCAGTTCTTAAAGTACTCTCCCATACATCGGTTTACGACAAAGTCAACTTTTCAACCGCAAAATATAAGTTTGTAGTTCCAAAAACTATTTTTCATGTTATATGTCAACTAAATAAAGACATTCGGACTTTTTCCTTCACTTGTGCTGACAGACCTTGCTTCTTACCATTCATGATTCTAGGTCAAGGTCAAGCTTTTGATTAACCTGTTCAAATTTATTAAAATCTAAGGCGTAATGGCCATATCTTTTGATTACGTTGACTTAGAAGCTTGATTATTTTACAGCTTCAAGGGAACGCTGACTTACATATTTGATGTTAATTTCAAGTTGATACGTCAACGGGTTCCTGAGAAAACTGGTCTTGACCTTTTAAACTTTCGCGTTCCATGATATAATATTATTTACGTGTTTACGAGTGAGTCAGCCTCTACAGCGTGGAATCCAGTGATAAAAAACATGCCACCTCGCTTTTATGCGCAGTCGGGTGAACACCAGAATAGGGTCACATCGGTTTGCTTACAGAATAGGGACACTGTTAGTATAGTATGTGACGGTACATGGCGAAACGAAAATATCAAAAATATCGAAAAAGTGGAGGTGGATGAAGAATCTTCTACCTCACGATGTCGACGACGGAGGGCGTTCACCGATGAGCCAGTCAGCCTGTGACCACGGCCAGTGCAACCTGGTCGAAACGTCAGGCAATTCAGAGGTATGTAATACGTTTTCGTGATCTCGTTAATTCCCGTAAACACGTAAATAACATTATGGTCTTGACCTACAGACAGACGGAGAACAAAATAAGTAAGGATTATTTTTTTCCTTTTGAGGAATGGAACCCTAAAACCAGGCTGTTATCAGTTGTAACAGTAGTAGCTGTAGTTTCATCAAACACTATTCATTATATTAATCAAGAAAATTGCAGACTGTGAAAGAACAAAACTACTACCAATTGTTAGGTACTTACTTAACGTTAGCACAGTTGTTAGCAGTAAGCTGCGCTATTGGTGGTTTGGCCACTCCCATAATGCAGCCCGATGGCCAATCACGATGTAATAGCAATAGAAAAAATTGGGGCGAGTCTACGTCTGAGAGTTCATATAAAGGCCGAAACATAAACAGCGACTGACTACAGCGATAAAATTCGATTAATACTTCGTAGCTGAGGTGTCCGAGTGGTTAAGGAGTTGGACTTGAAATCCAATGGGTTATACCCGCGCAGGTTCGAATCCTGTCCTCAGCGGAATAGTAAAATACATTTCAAGTATGAATAACTTTAATTTTATACTTATTTTAGAAAAAAAATCTGACTAACATTATAAATGCAAATGTGAGTTAGTTTGTTATTTTCTTACGCCTTGACTACTCATCCAGTCATCGTAAAGTTTTGCATACACGAGCGGGCAGCAGCTAGTACAGCGATTAATAAGATTTTGGGCTTTCGAAACTGAGAAGTTCCATTGTTCAGATACAGTATTTATACATTTACAAACAAAAATGTGGATGGTACAGATGTGTTTGAAAAACTTAACACAAATCCTACAAGAACCTAATAAATTCAGGAAACTGGTGTATAATAGAAATAGCAAAGTATATAATGTTAACAACTACTAAACTGATAGCGATTCGTTTACTTTTAATGCAAGGCAAGTAAACTATTCTTTCTTTTCCCTTGTTTCTATAAAAATACATACGTCACGTTATCACTATGTTATCGTTAAATTTAAAAATTCTATGCATAGCTGAGGTGTCCGAGTGGTTAAGGAGTTGGACTTGAAATCCAATGGGTTATACCCGCGCAGGTTCGAATCCTGTCCTCAGCGAGGATTCTTTTTTAATTTGAGAAAACAATTTACAAATCGCTCATTTCAAAATTCAATAAAAAGTAATTAATATAATTCCTATTTACTTAAAATATATTTTTCATTAGTTTTAAAATTTAACAAAATATTTATATTCCAGGCAATTGTATGAGCCAGCGAGTTTCTTTTGCTTCGTATGCGACCAATATTACACCCATCAGATTTAATATTGGGCGTATACCAGCAAAACAAGGCGGTTTCCTTCCTGGTGGAATCCCTGCACTCACTCTGATGACGTACATGAGAGAAAGAGCTTCCAGGGTGCTTCTTGTGGCGAACATGTGCCGCAGAAGATAGCTGTTAATACTCTGGTACCTACCAGTATAGTACATAAGTAGTTCACTTTTATTAGGTACCTACACTTTACACGTCTAATCCCTTTGATAGGCGTTAAACTTGAGACTACCGTTTAGACATGGATCCGTATGAGGTTAGCTCATACAAGAAACATACTTATTAATAATAATAATATTAAGAATAGTGTCCCTATTCTGTAAGCAAACCGATGTGGCCCTATTCTGGTGTTCACCCGACTGTGCATAAAAGCGAGGTGGCATGTTTTTTATCACTGGATTCCACGCTGTAGATAACTTGAAACCATCTTCCCGATTGAAAGTTTTGTGTTTTTTAATTTCAATCGCTTCACGTACAACTCTTGAGTAAAAGTGACGTTCCGTGGAGAGGACTTGCGTACGGTGAAATTCAATCCAGTGATTGGTGCCCGCTTCGAGTGCATGTTCTGCAACCGCTGATTTGCTAATCTGTCGGTTCTTCACAGCAGCGATGTGTTCTTTGACTCTTTCAGCAATAGTCCGCTTTGTTTGGCCTATGTAGGAACTACCACAGCTGCAGTTTATTTTGTAGACATCTGGAGTTTGTAACGGCAAGACATCCTTCGGAGTACCCACGATGTTTTGAACCTTTATGCCTGGTGTGTATACTGTTGGAATGGAGTATTTCTTTAATACGGAGCCGATCTTATCCGTTACTCCTTTGACATATGGCATGTAGGCTGGTTGTCTGTTCACCTCCGTATGCTTGCGTCTCATTGTCGGTTGCTTCCGTGTTCCATTCACCTGATATCCGTTACTTTTGAGTACCTCCTGAACATGATCCAGCTCTCGCTCCAAATGTTCAGGGTCACAAAGATCGTATGCTCTGTTCTTGAGTGAAGTCATAACAGATTCCCGTAAATAAATAAATAATATTATATCATGGAACGCGAAAGTTTAAAAGTTAGTTTATCAAATGTAACGTCAAGAATTATTAACTACAATATAAAGAATTATTCAGTACAATGTCATGGATGTTAAATCCAATTCAACTATCACTACATATTATAAAACCAAGTCCCCCGCCGCGTCATTCTGTTCGCGATAAATTCAAAGATGTCTCTGCTACCCACCCGTGCGAAGCCGGGGCGAGTTGCTAGTATTTAATATTAATCTTTGAGCTTAAGTTTAACAAAAAGGACGCAGAGGAGTGTCAGAAACTTAACGCGAAGTACTACGAATGCCAGCAAAACTTACCCAAGCCTTTTTTTGATATCAACTTATAAATAAAATTTCTACCTATATAGAAATAAACAATGCCTATTTCCTTGTAGAAATATACCTTTTTCCTTCTTAGATTTTCCTAAATTTCGTGTCACGTTGTTTGTTCGCGACGAACTCCTAAGTAATGAACCGATTTTAATTAAGTTTTGCACAATGTGTAGTTTAGTTTGGAGATAGGATAGTTTTTTTCTTGCAAATTACCTAGCCACAGCAACTCGTGGCCGGGTAGCTAGTAATTTATAAAACGCAGTTTAGATTAAGTAGCCAACTCAACATGAGTAATTTATAAATATAAAACATTTTATTAACAATGTGTTATTTTTTAAGTTGTTTTTTACCATCTAATAAATTATTTAATTATATTTTATAACACTGAAGAAAAAAGGTAAGTACACAATATTAAATTTAGTAACGTCGTCGCCATTATCCTACTTTCTGAACCATTTCGGGACATGGAACTTCGAGCGTACTCCTGTAGCAGCCCACATTCAACATTTTTCTTCAAATTAGAGTAACTAGATAGACGGATCATGTAACAAGTCATGTCAGAGGTCACCTTTATTGATGGACCTTTACTTGTCAAGGCATCCGTCACAGTCACTGTCGTTACTGAAGTGGTATCACTACCATTAGCACTGCGGGTCGTATTTGTGACCGTTCTAGAGATCGTGTTTGATGATATAACATCTTGTCTGTTGTTTTCATCCGGTGAAACGTTCGCTTCCCAAATAAAGCTTGACATCAATTTACAGTCGATCCGTGTTTCTTCATACTCGCCGGTTCGTTTACTTATGCCTAGTTTGCATATTTCGCCTGAAGTTCCACTGTACTCCCTCTGGGGATTGTAATTATGATAATTGTGTCTGTTTCCTGACAAGCGGCCTAGATTGTATAGAGCTAGACCGGTCAACAAACTGTCGAATCTACTTCCAGAGTCTCTGTATTCGTAAACGTAGACGGGTGGCGTGCCAAGATACACAGGGTGGTATGTAGAGCGGTAGGTAATTTGCTGCGGAGGATTGTAGTGGTAGTGATGATGGACTTCCGTTTTGGGACTGTAGTTATTTCGTGGTGAATACTGTTGATGATTATAATTGCGCCTGTTATATCCGTAAGAATTTCCAGAGAGGCCTGTCGAATGAGGATAAGAGGATCTGCCGCCGGTGCCGGTCCCCGAGCGAACGATGGAGCGCGGATATGAATGTGAGAGGCGGAAGAACCTCGCCAGCGAGGGCGAGATAAGGAGCAACACTACGCAGCACAGTCGCATGTTTCCAACGTGAAGGGTGCGGCTGAACTGCGTGCTGCGGCTCGACGCTAAACAATCCCATTAGACGTGACACGTCATAGGGAGCGGCATTTACACCGTCAACAAGCCGGGTCTGCCGCTCAGCGGCGGGACTCTCGTAAATAGAGGGGTAACACAATTTACTGAAATCTATTTGTGTACACGCGATATGCCCACGAATGGACACTTTTAATTAGGAAAGTTGTGTATGAAAACGAGCACGATTATTACTATACTTTTAATCATAATAGGTAATTAGCAGAGCTTAAAATTATTCCATTACGGCATTAACATTATAGAATACCCTCGGTCAGTCGCGTCACCAGTTTAAGAGCGTCTTTCACCTTCAGATATTATTATTGGATACATAGAACATGCATGAGACGCTACAGTTCGATAGCTCAGCTTATCACATTTAGCAATATAAAGTTTTACGTAACTGACAGCTAAGCTATCAAATTCTACACTACTGTTAAGAACTGGTAATCTCGTGTAAATTACTTATAGTAATACATTCATGTAATATGTAAATATTTATGGTTGTGAAAGAGGCTCTTATTATCGTTTCGTGACAGTTACAACAGAAACACATCCTTCTGACTTATCGGATAAAAAACAATAAGTTAAAATGATTTTACATCCCACAGGTAGTGAATAACCTGTAGAATTCATTGAATATTAATTTTAAATGATTTTGGTGACAATAGTTTCAAAGTTTTCGAACTTTAGTGATTTGTACGCACGTTAAAAACAAATTAAAATAAAGCATCTTGTATTTATATAAATGTCTTTCAAATTCATTAAACTGAAAGCGTTTTTCTGTGAGATTCCTGTGCGTACAAATCATTTTTTGGACCCTTATCCTGAGTAGTCCATGAAAAGGAATTTTATTTATAACTATTTATACAGCTTCCTTAGCTTACATTGGCAGTATAAAACCCTTAATTATGTCTGTTACTAATCAGCGCGAGCTGCATATGCTGCATAGCATAATGAGATCTAATCCCAAAGTGATCAAATGATTGAATCAATATAAAGACAGTGGTACCAAAAGAAATCAGGGCAGTAAACAGTGGCTAAAGTGGTTTAGCATCGCCGTATTCGCCGTTTTGCGAAACGTGATGAGTGACTGCTTGATGTTTTAGCTAACTGCAATATCAAATTGCGATTCAATGTACATCGGCTAGCGATTGCTACCGAAAGCTAATCGCAGATGCTAAAGTGAAGTGTTCGGATGCCCTTACTAGATTGTAGTGCTTGTAAAATTCATTTCGACAACTTTCAAACCACATTTTTTAACTTGAGATGTATTTATTGATGGTTAATAGATATTGAGAAGGGTTACTAAAAAGCAATCAATCTTCATTTACCAATCTAAAAGTTCCTATTCATGGACTGAACCTAGCACATGAACAACTTAACTGCCTATATAAAGTACAAAACATGGACATAAAAATAACTTCCGCATTATGCAAAAATATTGAATTTTTTATCAAATAATAACAGCGATCCTGCAAGTGTCGCAGTACCTTTTCCTCTTACTTCCTAATATCATACCAAGTATGTACTTGTTGACCGTACCAAGAATTTTATACATCTAATCATTATGATATAAGGTTCAAATCACATCTATTTAGAGCTCTTCCAGTTTACGTCTAGCGATAGTCAAAAGTGGCTGTCTTCAAAAGAAAATATAATTAGAGACAGGTAGATGACGATTAAAATACACAATAATCTAATCAGGACTATGTCAGAGCACATATCGCGGTATAAGAACCAGATGAACGTTTCTACAAAAAAGCAAAAAATCTTTTTTTTTTTTTTCCATAATAAGGGTCACAAAGTGCTCCTTTATGAAATGCCAAAACGACGTAATTGTAAATGCAGTATTTCACAAATTCCAAAATAACAAAATAGCTATGGAACCACAAGGAACCAGGTAAATTCTCGGAGTATTTTTGCTCTCCTGTAAAATTAAGAAAATGTAGATACGTTCATCTGGTTCTCATACCGCGATATCGTAACTGAATTTAAACAACCACATAATTATACTAATAACTTAATTCTAAATTCAAACTATTTTTATTACAGTTAATTAGTGCCAATTCTTGTTGGCTTGGTAATTTATTTGGAGATTTTAAAAGTGTGGTGGCGATATCATCAATAAATTAATGCCATCACGCTACGCTTGTAACTGGCATCGATTTTGCGACCACTTTGGTACCTACTCGTTATAATAATTGGAGATCAAATGTATGGTATATAGCGAAATATTATAGCATCAGGTTTCTGAATAGCGACCGAATGCAGGTCACTAATGATGGCGCTTAGTCAACGAATCTCAGGTATTACTGAAATCAAACTGTCACTAGGAAAAAGTCTATCCAACTATTGCAATGTTTACACATTTATTTTTAAGGCTTAGATCAAAGTACAATAAACGATGTATTTTAAACGGAAAGAGGGTAGTACAGTGTTTATGTTTATGGTCTAATGTAAAGGACTAAATTTTACGTATCCAACATATGCAACATATACACGCTAGTGAAAGTCAGCTTACAATTTTAGTCAATTTTCAACCATATTTTCACTAATCATATACACAAACTCAATCTATATTAAATTAACATTAAAATATAGAACAGCAGAAACATGAAAGAGCTCCATATTCACAGTTGAAAGTTGAATCTTGAAGAAGGTTAAAAGGTGCAACGTCCAATCATCGAAGAGCGAATCATCGCGCACATCCACTTAGTGTACGTACAGAGCTCAGTTGGTGATCATCTGTGGGGGGAGAGAGTGGGGGCGGCGGCTAGCCGTGGTTCACGTTGACGCCGGACTCCAGCTCGGACGCGGGCGTCTCAGGCTCCTCGTCGTTGTAGATGTTTTCGGCCATTTGCCATACCTGTCACGAATATGCTTTTAAGTACCTTAACATTCTCAATATACAGGAGTTACTTTTAAATTAATTTCTTAAGAAATGTTTTAGCTAACTGTGCATGTTTAGGACGAACACTCACACTCGGGCGACAAATGAGCGCAATCGTGCGCTGCTTGCATTGCGAGCAACATTTGTTTCGTGTGTCACACAGTCACGACTTAAAACCGCTCGCGCCCTTAAACTTTGCACTAATTCGACGCGAGAGCACAAGCAAATCTAATATAGCTTTCATTGAAGTTTCGGGTTGATCAATTCAATAAGGTTATTAAAATCTTAGCTAATTAAATTAGCAGAAACTGATCAAAAACATTTCACTGATAACTTCATACAAGACAATGAAACGAATGAAACTTTCCTGTTTATGGTATATTGAGCTAAATCAGTACATCTTAGAATATCTATAACCACATCTATCACACCACCTATGTGGATACAAAAGAGGAATTTAATATATAATAACTTTTACTTTTATCGCAGTCTGCATTCTATTACAGACAATGTTTAAACGGTCTAGGAATATTGCACCTAATAGGTAATTTGTGATACACAGCATAGTGCATTAGCGTTATACAACTAATAATAATAATGGTGTGATGCTTGACAGCAATTGTTACAAATATGTAGGTACTTAGTAGCTATTTATAAAAGTAGAGTTTTTACAAGGCTCATGGCAACTGAGTAGGTTAGCACATTACAAGGTTAAGTAATCCTAGCCAGGTCAGTCTACGATGGGTGACCATTATTAACAATTGAGAACTGAACTCTAAACTCCGTGCCTCGGAGAGCACGTTAAACCGTCGGTGCCGGGTGCCATACAAACATCTGTGGCACTCGTTACGGGTAGTTGAAGCCATAAAAAGTCCGACAACCTGGTCTAACTTCAGAACTTCGATATCGCCTAGTACTTGGGTTGTGGAGGTCTGATGGCAGTCGCTTTACGTAAAATATCAAAGTTCAAACGTATCGTAGTTAGACTGAAAGCCGACCCCAACTTAGTTAGGAAAAGGCGCGGAGGAGTTATTACAAAAATATAGTATAAAGCACCCCACGCCTTTTTACAATCAAATTAATTATTGTGTTAATAATCAATTTTTATTTTAAACTAATTACATTTTTTAAATTATAATAAATCAGTGGATGTTATTTCGCTAGAAAACAAACTCTTTACATTTAAAAAATGTTTTCTACTTTTTAGTTCAGTTTGCCATTAACGCATGTTTTTTTTTAGTTTTTTTAGACTAGTAAATATTTCTTATTTTTTAACCGACGAAAAAAAGGGAACCTCCCTCCCTCAATGCGACCGTATAATTTTTTTTTTATGTCTGTTCAGCCCTCACTCCGTTATTTATGAACCGATTTTGATTATCTTTTTGTTAGATAGGGTATACCTCAAGGGTAGTCCCATGTCAAGGAAGTCAGGATCTAATATAATAAATAAAATTGAGAGAAACCCCCGAAAATTGTAGGAACGAACAGTGTTTCTGTTTACTTTTTATTACTTTATCAGGTATTTGCGTTTAGAAATCATCACATCATGTAGCTGAGCTGATGATGAAAAAAAATCATAAAGTAAAATTCTTTTTAACACAATTTTATAGTTTATGTAAATAAGCTCAATACTTTTTAGTTCTATTCGGCGGTTTAATTTTTTGTTAAAAATATTTTTATAGTCTTGTATTGTCATCAGTCTTTGATAAGTGTGCAAGTTTTCAAGTTAATTGGACGTCGTGTCCTCTTGAAGTTAGTAAAAACTACGTTGAAAGCTTCCGTTACATAGATAGATCCAGGTCAAGCTAGTAGAAAAGGCGTATTATTATTTATATTTACCTGCATAATATTGTCTTCAGAGACAGAGCATATTACCCAAGGCTCATTGGGATTCCATGAGAAATCGGATATCTTGGCGGTGTGACCTCCATGTATAAACAAAAGCTCTGGAGGTCCGTCTTCTGCGTCCTCCGCTGTCTGTTCCTCACCAATCTTTGACAGGTCCCAAACATGCAACCTTGAAAATATACGACAATAGTTACTCATACGTTAAGGTAAAATTTAAAGCTAACTTCGCCCGCGGGCACGACTCGTTGAAACTATGAAGTTATTGATTATTTCATTAGTGTCGGTCGTTCTTTTAAAAATAAAAAACCGGTTATTTTTTCTATTAAATAAATTGAGTTTTTCAGCAAACTAACAATTTATATTGTGGATGGCACAAAAGTTTCGTTAATTGAAAATGACATGCATAAACTTTATTTTTCATTTTATGTTTTGAATCAATAATTCAATTCATCAACCTTTCATGGATAGAACAATGAATATTAAATTTAAAATTACAATTTACCTGCAGTACCTAAAAAAACAGTTTACCTGCGGTCAGTGCCACTGCTAGCGAGGATGGTCTCGTTATGCGGCGACCATTGCACCTGGAAGATCTCATCTTTGTGCGACTCGAATGAGTGCAACTTTAACTTTAGATTGCGAAGATCCCATAGTGCTACCTGTAACATATAATAAACAAAATATTTAGGTTTCGTCCTTGTAAACATTACATAAGCTAAAACTGGTATAGAGGTAAAAAAAAACACTATTAGTGCTCTATTGCACATGTAAATTCTTTTAACTTGCATGAATCTTTCAACATTCATTCAATTGAAATGCCATCTTGTTATTTTTTTATCTAATAACCGTATCTCATAAGTGGTTGCACATCTCGTTTGTGTGATTCAAAGATATAACTATGTTTGCGAAGCAAATTGGGTTGCACAGACGAATAATTAGAAATGTGACAAAGTAAATAAATAATTACCGTTTTGTCAGCACTGCCTGTGGCCAATATGAACTCCGAGTAAGGGTTGAAGCTGAGGCAGTTCACCTCTGCCGTGTGAGCGTCCACTGTATGAGACGGCTTGGACGTGTTGTTACATCTACAACATTTAATCATAATGATTTATGGTTACAACATTTACAAAGTGTTCGTTTTATAACTGGCAAGAATTTTTGAAACGGCTCTAACGATTTTGATGAAATTTTGTATACAGATACAGTTTTGCATTCTAATATTAACTAACTCTAACTGTATAGTTGTATTTCCTGTAAAAACACAATTTTCAAACAAAAAGCTACCAGCTAAAATTCTTAGTCTTAACAAAGTGATGAAGTATCGATGTGTCCTAACTAATATTAGAGAGATAAAATATAAGAGGTTTTGGTAAGCGAGGCCTGGTCGGCTGCGATTTAAGTACGAAAAATCAAAAACAAATAGCATATAATCATTTTGCTTGCAACAATTCAGTATATTTTTCTAAACTGTTTTTCAAACGATTTACTTTTATTGTCTTAATAATAAAAATAAAAAAATATTTCGTTATCGTTGACAGAGCTTTACTGATATCAATTAGGGACGAATTCCGACCTCCTGACGACCAAACTATGATGATATACATAGGATTCATAGGAACATAGTAAACAAACCTGGTATCCCAAATCATGAGCTTCTGGTCGTCGGCAACGGATCCGAACAGAGATTCATGAAGCAGGTGCCACGCAACATCCTCCACCACGGCGGTGTGTCCGGTGAATACAGACTTAGCTTCAATGACGCGCCCCTCCTTCGGGGTAGCATTGATGTCCCACAGGCAGATTGTGTGGTCATCACTGCGAGCGAAAACACTTATAACTACTTTTGAAAATGTTTTTTTTTTTCAGCTCCTCTAATATAATTGATAATACATAAATAAATATTCAAAGAAAGAATAAATATTCGAAGTTACAAGCTAATACTATCTAAGAAACCTCATGTTCAGGAAAACTATTAATATTTTTTAGGCTTTTAACAGTCAATTTCTTCTAAGTGATTTAATAATTTCAAGTGTAAATTGACATTTAAACATCCAAACAAATGTTTGTATTTTGTTTACACTGTCAGTTTTCCGCAACTCCGCAATAAAGCTGTTATGCGTTGGTGGGGATAAAAGCTACTCGAGCCACCCTAATTCTCCAAAGAATCCCCAATAACTCCAAGTAACCTCCTAGTTTGTATAACTAATAAGTTCAATTAAACATACCTGGCAGAAAGCAGATAACCATTGAGGTTCGGGTTCCATGATAGACCATAGCCTTCTTTTTGGTGACCACGTAGTCTGCAAATAATATAAAAAGTCAATATTGTATCCACTTTCACAACAGCAAACGAGTACAACCAGATCTCAATTCCTGGAGCTTCAAGACTGCAGACTAGGTGTGGAAACAAGACTAATGAATGACTTGAGGTTTGCGTTTGAAAGTTTGAAGTAAAATCGACTGCATCAAGTGATTTTATTTCAAACTCCTGAAATAAAACACTCAACGTTGAATGTTATGTTGACATTGTCAAAAGTGTCGAATGACCTCAAATTTTATTAGACTATAAAATGGAATATTTATCAAGTTTAAACAGTTTTTGTAGGTAAGACAGCACAAGCTTGGCGTTGCCAGCATCTATTAAAAATTGCTGGAATCAGGTTGTAATCGTTTTACAAACTAAGTTTTCATTTACACTTATACATGTGTCTTCTAACCAATTTTCAGTAAGGGTGGAGGGCAAAATCAATCAATATTATTAATATATTATTATGTATTACCTGAGGTCTGGGTGACATTCTCCAGAAGGTTCAGGTTTTGATGGATGTTTAGTGTAATCAAACACCAGTACGTCCGATGAAGGTGTCTTAGTAGCAATGACACATGGATTCTGTGGCATGTAACGGGCTCTATTCACCTCACCTTCATGATTAATTTTGATCTCAATGTCAATTTTACCTGACACTGAACCAAAGCCGCCAAATTCTGAGAAAAAAAAAAAATCTTACAGGGGTGAGGTATATATGCATGTTTACATTTACATCTTCAATAACAGAAGTAGGTGTCGAATTTTAATACGGGATGTTTACCCTAAATCACTCAAAAGGCTCAAAGGTCACGTTATGGTATTTTTCTCACTCACATACATGTTCTGTCTCGACACCCAATGTCCCAGAAAAATGAACTTATATCAATGAAAAACGTAAATTAAAAAATATACCTCACTTAAGAACCTCAAAACGTTTTTTGTCTTTATTTTCCTAAAAAGAAAACGCTAAATAAATGCCACCAAAAAGTAATAAAAAGGTTAAAAAAAAACAAAACTGCAGCTTGCCTGCGCAATTACTAATACGATGTGTTAAGGAATTCCGATATCTAAACCTGTCATCGAGCCCTAGCCTTCAGTCTAGTTTCGAAAAATGTCAAGTAAGCTCTTTTAATAATAAAATAACAATAAATAGCAGGCAGGCGGTAATAGGTGGGTGATTATTCATTCTTTTACTTCCGGGTCATTGTTATCCCAAAATTCTTCAAAAAATGAATAAGGCTCTTAAATTAAACCTGAATTATTTAAATCTTTGTCATTATATCACATGTTTGATTTAAATAATATAGTGTTTTAGAACAATCACCAATGATGAATAATATTTCTGCAGGAAAACTTAAGGATTAAAAAGAACGAATATTCACACAGGTGCATTTAAAAAAATATATAATTTGGTAGTCAATTATGAAGTCAAAAAAGTAACAATATAAAAGATTTTTTTAAATATTTAATGACATAATGGTTTGTAAGTTAATGTTAACTTTATAGTTAACTTTATAGTAGTAACTTTATAGAGTTAACTTTATATGGTTGTTGCTCTCTGCATTCATAAACCATTGATCAGATTGTGATGACACTTTGATAGGAACTTCTATGATAGTTTCTGTCACAAAAATCTAAATAAATAAAAATGTTTTCTGTTTTTCCTTTGTGAAGAAACTTTTATACAACCAAAAATTTTTTTACTTTCACGTATTTCACCTCTACACGAGGCATACTCAGGAACGATTCGGCGGCCAAATAAGCGGCCGAATCTTTTCTGAGGATTCCTCGTGTAGAGGGGAAAAACTTGTCGGAATATTATTTAATGCCAGCGTATAATTGCTTCGGAGGTACCTGCCCCGCCTGGTAAGCGTATCTGACTGTAGAGGGTGCTCGGTTTGCATCCCCTGTCTAAGGAAATCCTTTGAGATTTATCCTAGACTGTTGTCATTGTTGAGGTCTACAAACCAAGGGTGAGTGGTAAATCATCCCTCCTCAATTACTATTTAACAATGATTTTCTGCCACATCACATTCATGATAAGTAACAAAACATTGATGCATTTAAAGTCAAACATAGTAGGAATCAGATATTACTCATAAATGTGAACGCTCATAAATAAAGTTCATTATAAAACAATCTATGAATTAAGTTCATTACAGCCATTAAATAACAATAAAAAATTTAATTATATGGAATTCAACAGGTTACATACTTACATTATATTACATTGATTAATTTGATTACTTTAAAATGTTTTCCTGCAAACAACAACTTTTGACATGCATTTTTGTATGTAGGGATCCTCGATATGTAAGTAAATAATGCTTTAAAAACCTATACTTGATTCCTCCGGAACTTATCAAACTGTTATTTTAATCAAAACGAATCTAAGTGAATGTTCAAATGTCATAATATCCAAATGTGTGATTTTAATATTTCAGAATTTGCATCATTATCTAAGTCAATGATGTTTTAGTATCAATGGGACCTTGAGGCAACCACTGGCATTGGTTGGAATTAAATTTAGTGAATTGCTGGAATATTTAAATTGAGGTTTATAAACACTGTTATTAAGTATTGCTGTTTTTATATAAGTCTTTAGTTTTAATAGGTAGAACCATTTGTGGGGTTGTCTTTTAGGGCTAAAAAGACAAAGCTACTCACAGAGCTCAATGCCATCTATCGAGAGAACATTTCCCATGCGGCTTCGCTCGTGTGTCCATATTTATATATTTTGCGCAGAACCCTAATTCTTTTCCCAAAATAAAAGTAGCCCAAGGTACTCTTTATAACACTAGTTATCTGCCAGTGAAAGTGCCCTGGAAATCGGTCCACCCGTTTCAGGGGATTGGCCATAACAAACAGCCAAACATTTAAAAAACTATAATAAATAAACTAGGCCTAGGTCGTGTAAATAACAGAGCTTAAAAAAACTATTATTTTGACCTTACAAACACACTTCAATTTTATTTATTTGTATTGATTTTTCTTAAATATTTTAGAATAAACTTTAATATTTAATTTTTTTTTTCCTAAACACTATAAATTTTTACCCCCTTAAGGGTGAATTTTCCAAAAATGTTTTCTTAGTGGATGCCTACAACATAAAAGGCATCAACAGCCAAACAAAATGTCTCCAAAATTGGATTGGTAAATTTAAGAAACTTTTTGATTGCAATTAAAAAATACTTCTGTACCATACGCATACACATACTTTGAACATGCATGATAAAAATACATCAAAGCATCATACGTCGGCCCTCGACGCGATGCACAGCAAAATGGCCACGTTTCACGGCGCATCTAAGTTTTATACCGTGCTGTACCGTTTTATTATATAGTCAGGCACACAGCCAGTGATAACAGCTCGTAAGCAACACGCAATGTGATTGGTTGCCTATTTAAATACATAGTTTCAGCTATCTTATTGGTCAATCCACATTTTGTTGACCATGTTGACCAAAATTGTAATGTAACTAGCATAGATTTTAGCAATTATAAGTTTGATTCCGACCTTCCATGATGTTTCACTTCATACGAGCTATGGATCAAAAGCTCATAGCTTGGCTAGTCTAGTAAAAAGTACATACCTCCTTCTACGCCTAATAATATCTACTTTGCTACGGTAAGAAGGCTGATATCAGCCGGGCTGGCAATGTAGGTATCATGACCCCTGATCAGCCAGCTGGCACAGACATAGGCAAGTACATACACAGCAACTGCTCTAGTCAGCTACCCCTAACAATTAACAAGAAACTTCTTTTTTAAATTAGCTAGCCACCTTACCACCACAGCACCAGAATGTTAACATAATTACCATAACAGTGAAAAATATAAAAAAATCATACCTCCTTTGTCATTATCATAATGACTGGCATCAAACTGTGCATCTTCATTTGGTAGCTGAACACTGGCAATCAATAGGTGGTTTTGTTCATCTGATGTGTGTGTGCCCAAGATTAATCTGAATGAAAAAAGACAATGTATGTATTACCATTGATGTCATTGTGATGAAAATCCGACAAATATTGTTATTAAACATAAAAAATGATCTGATCATCATATTGTTATGTCCGAAGATTGAAAGGTAATCTGCAAAATGTACCAATGTGTGTATCCATACCTGTTATTTATGTACAAACCAAAGCTCGAGTAAAATTATATGAAAGTAGACTTAAAACAAATCAATCAATAACATTTATGAAAACACCAAAACAATGTGTAAATGCAAAATCATAAAAAAATCTCTCACAAAAATACAGAAAGTAGTATGGGGCAGCTGTGGTTCCACATGTAATCATTTTGTAAATATGTTTACACATGTAAAATAATGTTTAATTCTACTATGTTAGATTAACTAATACAAAGAGACTGAAGCAAAGCATAGCCCTAAGTGCAGAAAGAAAATGAGTTGTTGAAGAGTTTCTTCAAGATGATTTGTCAAAGTCATTTCTGGGAAGAACTTTCAGGGTAGTTATTGGTTGATTACTTGAAATGGTTTCACTAACCTGTGGACAGAATAATCTTTCCCCTCAGGCCGAGTTACGTCTGGAAGCCACTGTGCAGTTAACGAGGGCCACTCCAGAGCGTGTGTCATCACCAGATCATACAAAAATGGTGTGTTTTTCTTCCATATCTTATACTCTTCATTAATCACTCTTTCTTCTACGGCATCATCGAAGGTTTCTGCAAATAACAGATGAAGCAGGTTTTCTACAATATCTTTTTTTGATAACCAAAAATTCACTGGCTGTCAATCGTCAGCAGAAAACAAATACTCCACTAAAGAAAACATTGATCTCAAATGCAATTACCTCCGTCACCTTTGTCACCCATTATATTTTACGGAAATTGGTGATGTCTAATTAAAAACGACAAAATTTATAAGTAAAATCCGACCGGCCCCGTAAAGGCGCCAAACAAAAGTCCTTGGCGTTACTCTGTAACAGACAATACACAAACTTCCGGTTGCCAATTTTATTTTCTGATGTTTTGTAAGCAATTAGGTTTTAATTTTATATGAAAGATGACAGATTACCTACATTATGAGATACATAAAATTCTCTTTACATATTATATGGAAAACCTTAATGTGAAACAATGGGATACTGTTAATTTTTTAATCAAGAATTGTTACTCTCGTTGATCTCAATGAAAACAGAAAACTGCTGAAACGCGACAGCTGTGTTCTGTTTCGTTCAGCGGGCTGTTAACCAGGCGTGCTGATTTCAGTTACCGAATCAAAAGAATAGAATCTGTTCTTCCAGTTAGTATAAGTGCTATTGTAGTGTTTTATGCTTTAACAGATTGCAGAATCATAAAATGATAAATGGATTTATTTTGCAAATAGATCTTTTAGACACTTTTGCACGTCGATGAGTTGGGGTAAACTAGGTGGTGCCAGGCATTTTCTATAACCAGCCTTGAGAAGAAACGGAGAATCAAATTCAAGGATCTAAGTCTACATAAACTCAAATTGACCCAAAATGTGCAAGTGCCTACATGCGTCCGAAAGAACCATTTCAGTGTTGAGCTAGCAGTCACGACACAAAGTAGACTAGATAAGTCGATAATCACGGAAGTTAACCACATTTTAAAGGAGTTCCACGGCTCCAACTGGCCCACCACCGCAGGTCACCGCAGTCAGACGTTTGGGTAGACCAATGTAATGTAAGGATTCAAACTGCCAGACTATTGTAAAGCTTAGGACACAACACGCTTATTATCCCGAATGTTATTTTCATTCATAAACCTAATTATTATCAAAATATTATATAGAACATAATAAAGATTAAAAACAAAAGAATGAATTCACTAGCTTCAAACTGAGTAAAACAAGCCAAACAGGCAGCGGTCTTTAAACTATATTTAATTTTGAATGCTTTATTAGGTTTATAAATTTCATAAACTTAATATACTAAGTTTATGATAAATTTGCATAATTTGACTATTGCTTATTCCCCTTTATCATAATCCACATCTCAAAGGCTTCCAAGAAGGTTTTTTTATGTATGTTTGCGTCAGGATTTCCTCACGTAAAATAATAAAAAAAAAACTGTCAGTCGTAGGCTCAGAGCAATAATTACTATTATTGCTCTTAAGTCGTAGGATTGCACGTCAGAATTGAAAATACATTTTTTAAAGATTAATTAATAGGGAGCTGACAAAACTGTTTAGATTAGCGCCCTCTAGTGGATCCTCAGATCATAGAAACAAATACTCGTAGATTTACCTTTTAGAACGAAATGTATGAAAACCGCTGTCTCCAAATTGTCCCTTCCATTAGTTTACAACTATATATGCAGTTCAACAAACCAATACATGCGTAGACTCACACGCACTTAAGTGTATACGATATCAAAAAGTCAATGAGTGCTTGACAATCGAATAAACACATAACGTGTAAGAAATAGCGTTTATTTAGAGTTACCGTCCGCCTTACACTCGCATAGATATCAACAATAATTATCGTTGTGCAGTGCAAAAGCAATTTATATTTCAAATACGCCAGTGATTTCAATTACAAAAATAAAGTATAAAGTTATCGAAATTCTATCTTAGGAAAGGTCTATGGAACTTCTTGATGGTTTTTGAAGTGAAACCTTCTTTTGGCACACCACACACCCATTTTTTAGTAAGTTAGGCTGATCCGTCACGCTCTGAGGTGAAAGGCTCGATCGGGTGAACTCGGGAAAACCGAGTGTACCCGAGCGAGAAAGATATACTTTCGGCATAATAAAAAAATCGTAAGAAACAAATGCGACGTATCATGTGCACATCCCTAGTTTACGGGAGCCGCTGCGGATGCATTACGAGCTTATCGTGCTAGTGAGAGAATCGGAACACAAACTCATACATTGCGTCGCTAACAGTATGATTTATTATGTAAGCCGTACTAGGCCAGCAATGTTTTTTGTTTAAATAATATGGTGAATTTAATATTTCATCATCATATATATCAGTGTACCATATTTGCTTATTGATTATTATGGCAAAATAAAAAGTTTAATTATTGTAGTTACGTATAAAATAAGAAATTAGCTTTCATATAATTCACTTTAAAGCTGTAATTTCCGCAAACAACCAACGCGGCATTTCTTAGTATTCGAGAAATGACGCGGTCGCTGGTTGACACTCGACAGACAGAAATGAATAACAAGCACAATTTACGAGAGATACGGGCGCGGGCGCACGCGCCTCGCCTACTTAACAAATCTCCCTTGATCTGTGAGTAGATCACTGACCTCTATTATACGCGTACTTGTATAATAGAGGTCAGTGGAGTAGATCTATTATTAACGTGACGGCAGTAGCGGCCCTAGCTACATTTTTAGGTGGTGCGAGACCCCAAAGATCATCAAAGATGCGCCCCTCTAAATTCAAAACCTACTATGTTGTTCACCGTAAAAATAATTTTAAGATCTTTTTTTTTAGATAAAAATATGAATTAAAATGTTGTTTTTTTTGCGCCCCCGACCTATTGATTTGGCGCCCGATGCGGCCGCACCGCTCGGACCACCCTAGGGCCGCCTCTGCGTGACGGTAACGAGTTCAGTCTTCCCCATAGCAAAAGTGCACAAACATGCCCAAAGAAGTTTTCACTTCAAAAATATTTATAGGCATTCATATTGTGTTTAAAATTTGCAGCTCGTATGTCTGATACTTTGGAATTTTGATAATCGGTGATTGAGTGAGTGAGTCACTGACAAAATTAAGGAACTTTCACTAGACGTTAAAATTGAATGAAAACCTCCTGAATTTCTCTGCTCTTCTCTCAGCTCTGCCTATATATTTTTTTAACTTAGCAGGTGCACTGCCTGACGTACCCCTAGTTATAAATATATTTCCTCAGCTTTTGTTGAAGATCCGAAAACCACCAGTTGGAACAAAAATATAGCATGATGTATTTTATTAGTGGGCTGGCAATAATGTATGAGTTGTCACTTACTTAATGTCAATATGGCTGATGCTGTAGCTGCCCGTCGTGAAGCTCGTAGGAGAAGAATATTAGAGAATTCTAACAATAGGCTTCAGTTTATATCAGGAAAATGCGAAGATGATTGTCCTAGAGGTACTAGTATATATAATTTGACGAGTGACATGGTTTTTTATTTCTTTTTACTTTGATTTTTACAATGTTTCTCTTTCAGAATCTCCGATCAGAACTATAATTCCTGAACAAATTCGAGAGATATCGGTTACACCGGAAAGCGTCTGCATATTAACTAAATCTTCTCTAAATAATGGTGTGATCCTGCCTGAAACAGACACATTCGACACCTTCTTAGTCAATCATGACAACGCAAATCACGACATTGCGGCAGGTGATGGAGAGGTACCTGATGATTTGGCACCCTTTACATTACCTTCACTGACACAGGAGCCGACACAAACATCATGTCTTTGGGAGAAGGTTACTAATTACAGATATGATATTGTTTTGTTGTCAGTTATAATGCAATTATTGTATAGTTTAATATTGGTCACTTTTGAGGATACTTACGTTTTCCTACCAATATTAGTTTATATTATAACAAAGATGATATGGTTTCCGGCGCAAAGTAACTCTAAATTTTCAAATGCACTTATGTTACTTCAGGGTGTGTGTTCATATAGGGTTCAAAAATTGTTATACATTGTTCAATGTCTAGGTGTGATTTCATGTGATATTTGCATATTTCTGTTCACAACTATTTGCATACAATCATTATTTATTACCTTGAAAATTAGTTTAATTACATAGTAAATGCCTTTTGAGGGCAATACATTGACTGAGCAATATCTAACAATAGCTGGCTAGAATAATTTGGGTACAATTCAAAATTCACCTTCGCACAGTAAATCTCTGTATATAGATTTAGAGATGAATTTTGAAAATATCCTACAATATTCCATAGTTTTGATTGCTTGTGCCTTTAAAAATAAGTGAGATGTGACATGTGTGCGTTTTAGTCACATATTGCCATTTTTAGTTTATAAATTAGAATCAATTTTGTAAATAGCAATAATGAAAATTTTTAGTTCCAATCATCTAAATATTTATTTTTGCTCAATGTATTTTGATCATGTGTATAAAATGTAATTTCCATATATTTTAATACTACTTCTTCAGCATTTAAATTGTATTTATTTCTGTAAAACTTGAAAGATATCAAATATTGCAATGAATATTCAGTAGAATGCCAAATTAGCTAACTATTTTCATGCTATATAAATAATAGAGTATTTTGATAAATGAACAAGTCCTTGTAATCTAACATGGCCTGTGTAATCAATTTTATGGCCTGAAGTTATGAAGTTATTTAAAATCTTTGAGAACCAAAGTTGTAATATGAATTATGTATACTTATCATACTTAACATGGCAGTATGCTTAACATGGCAGTCTGTGACTTGTGATCCTCTTTTGTTAGAATGTTTTTTTTTTGTATTTATTTCTTTTCTTGGTAATTTTAACACTTTCTTAATTTTTACTTGTTAGTCTTTGGTTGAAATTGTTAAACACTAATGTGGCATCTAATGATTTTCAACTATAATGAATAAAATAGCCATAGGTAAATTTACCAAATATGGATTAGTAACATTCATAAGTAAGTCCCAAGGCTAGTTGAGTTTAGTTCCATGCCACATGAAAATTATCATCACAAAGATTTAGTGAATGTCCCAATAATTTCAATTAATACCTTGTACTTACTGAATATTTTTGTATAATTTTTATGGTAATGGAGGAGCTAGATTTTATTACAATACAAGTTAAGCTGATATAAAAATACCAAAGATTAAAACATTCACTCTGCAGAATTCTTTTTAAGATGTTTTATTATTTTTCCTGTATATATGCTGATTTATAGTGCTTTCTTTTGTTAAATTGTTAATAATGTTAACTTTTTAAATATTATACTTGCTTTGATACACAACTGTGATGTTAAGCATTCTTATATAAATAATGTATTTAACTACTTGTTGATACTGTTATTATACAACTATAATACCTATCTACTGCTTATGAATAATGTATCAGCTTAATTTATATTGTGAGCGAAAGTCAAACACCTATTAATAAAATGAAGAAAATTTATTATAATTATATTTTGTAACATCTTTGAAATAAAAAATGGTTATGAATGGTATTTCTTGTTATTAACTTATATGTTCTTCTAGCTGTCATAAATATGCCTCAGTACTAGGAGAAAATAAACTGAAACAAAATTGTTTTGATTAGTTCTAAATGTTCAAAGTTCATAAATGTTCAAAATTCATAAATGATGCAGAGACCATGAATACATAATTAATGAGATATTAGTATTATCCAATTTTTGTTGCCATTTTTAGAACTTCAAACAATTGCTCACATGTGAGAGATGACGGCGGTTTATTAAGCAAATACTAGGTGTTATCCGCGACTTCGTTCGCGTGCAAATTCAGATTATCCCACGGGACCCGTAAAATTTTCCGGGATCGATAGCCTATGTGCTATTCCAGACTATAATCAATCTCTGTGCCAAATTTCATCCAGATTCGTTCAGCCGTTCTTGCGGAATTAAGTAAGAAACATCCAAACTTTCTCATTTATAATAGTAAATAAGATTGAACCACCCCAATCGATGTTCCTCGTGCTAAGAGTATTTTCGAGGTTTTAGAAAGGATTTAATGAAACCAACAAATTATAGAATTGGCAAAACTTGTTAACATTTGGCCTCACAGAGAGCATCAATATTAAAAAGAAATAGGCGTGGACACAGCCAAAGATTCCGGGGACTCATATTAATATTAGGGTCACATTTATAGATGAAACTGATAGCTTTTTTGCTGGATACCGTATAACCGGGCACCCTTGAAGCTAGATAGTCGTATATCCGACCGAACATTTGCTCGATAGCCTTTCTAGCGTGTTGTTTCTGTAGACGGAACAACTGGCACAAGTTGCAGCTTAAAAAAAGATAAAGTTGAAATTAAGCAAAAAAAAACTGCTGATTTACCATTACCATGCATGAGGGCCTCGATAAGCTGAATTAAAGGGTCGTTTCAAGTCCTTAAGTCAGTCTATTCTACGCACGTTTTTTACGATTTACTGCGTGAGGGTTGTTGATACTGAAACAGCTCGACAGACGATTCAATTGGAATTTATAAAAATGTCTTACGAGGAGTCCTGCAGTCGTGTTAATCTTCAACAGCGTAAAAAAAGAAACTGTCAGTCGTAGTAGGACTGCACGCCAGAAGTGAAAACACACACATCCTATGATGTTTTTATAGGCAGGGCTGCCAAATTGTATAATTGGGTACAAAATTTGTGTAATTCGGTTATCTTTTGTATCCTGTTTATATAGTAGATTGCATTGTATAATTGGATACAAGCCAATGTCATTACTGATGTTATACGTTAAAGTTAAAACACCTATTATTGAAATCCCCAGAGTGACGTACTATAGTTGTACAACACTGATTTTGTATAATTGTACATGATTTTGTATAATTTATGAGACTCGGTGGTATTTAATAAGTTGTCCTTACTGGCAGCCCTGGTCATTGCACACATCTGTATATCTGAGCGTGACGGTCACGCGAGTGCAGTGCTTTTTTTCCATACCCAATTTGCCCAACGTGCCTAAAGAAGTTTTCACTTCAAAAAGTAGTGATGAGGAAACGTGAGGAACGCACGTGTTGGCATTGATTTAATGAGGTAGCAAATTAAAACAGCTGTAATCGGTCTCATGGTCAAGAAAAATCGTTCTAGGTGATGATACTCACGCCTGTGTGCTAAGTAATTATAATTTGGTGCCACTCGCGTAATAAACCGGGACTAGATAATAATAACTCCACACATCTCACACACGGCCGTCTGATCCCAAACTAGGCAAAGCCTGTAGTCCTGTACTATGGTAACCAGACTGCTGATAAACATACTTATATATTTCTAAATACATACATATTATAGATAAATTACACCCAAACACAGAACAAACGATCGTGCTCATCACACAACTATTTGTCCTGGGTGGGAATCGAACCCACGACCTCTGGTTTAGTAGTCAGAGTCACTAACCACTAGGCAACAGGCCAGTCAATATAAAAATACATTAAAAGGAAAAAGTAAGTAAGAAGTGAAGGAGAGGAATTATATTGCTCGGATATACAGATGGATTGGTAAGTGAAATGCGAATGTTGAAATAAATGAGGTGTGGTGTGGATACTTGGTTTCAAGCTTCCTGTAATATATACTTCTCTATATCTATTATATAAAAAACTGGACAAGTGCGAGTCTGACTAAGTTCGTAAGCAAACAAACTTGTATTTACATAGTAGGTCCATCTCGGGAATCAATTCTCGAAGACTTTTGGCCGTCGTTTTCAAAAGACAAACTTAATTTTGCGTTTGCGATGTACGACAAAGTCAACAATCCAACCGTAAATTATAAGTTTGTAATCACAAAAACCACGATTCTACAGAAATTTAATTAATTGGCTCCTAACATGAAAGTTTTAGAAAAACGTGTCTTCGCCTTCTTGGGTTCCCGGTCTTGGAAGATGGTTTTCAATCTTTCATAGAAGACAAAATTCAAAATTTTGGTGATTTTTCGGATCGTTTACTTAAAATTATTGTCCATGTGGAACATTCTTGATCACCTTTACTATTAATCGAACTGTCAAAAAGAAAATAATTGTATGGGCCAAGTATAATTTAAAAAACTTACATACATTTCAGAAGCTGTGATTGGCATGTGAATAAGGTTGTACAAAATAAAATAAAAAACTTCATACAAAACTAAAACTTGAAAAATAAGGATGGTAATAAAAACTAACAAAAATAGTCATGAAACTATAATATATTCTATTATGAGTCTATAATACAACTAAAACAAAATAATAAGAAAACATAAAAAATACATGTTGATTGAAGTTACACTAAACTTAACGCTTAAAAAAGTTTTTAAGACTATTGAATATGTTCTTACTCTGTTGCTGTTCGTCATTTGGTACAAGCGCATTCTTATCTATGTTGACTTGTTTGTCATTATCATTTTCTTGACTCACATTTAAAACACCCGTGCTCTGATGATTTGGTTCTGGCTGAATGGTACTACTCTCAGAAACTTTACTTTCCACTTTATTAATCACATCAGGACTACTTGAATTCTTAACAATACTTTGTACAGCTGTGTGCTTATGGCTAATAGTGTTATAATCAGTTGAATCATCAGAGCACCCAAATTCCTATTCATTCTTAGCAACCACTTTCGGCTTTTTCTGCCGCAAAGGTTTAGGACGAACAAGATCATCACGTCCTATTGATAACATTTTGAGTTCCCATGCTTCTAGATCTTTCCTGAAAAGAACAGAACGAGGCAATTAGATAAAGGTATTATAAATAATGCTTTAAGAACTAATATTGTTTACATATAATTGTTAGCACTCATTTGATTCCTTGCAAAGTGGCAGGACTGTAAACAGTCACCTTGCCAGGTGCCACCATGTTGATTGTGGTCTATTTGATATTCTCCTCATGTGAGACTGAACTAAACAGGGATTTAGAAAAAGAAGAAATGCATAGTACTGTATTTATAACGCTTAATAAAATTAAATGTTAGAGGGCTCAGATGTCCCGACAACAACCAGTTCACTCCTCACACTTGAGTTACAAAGATGAGGCATCTAGCGAACCCCTAAAAATATGTAACCTCTTTTTATCCTTCTTTCAATTGGTGTATGAACCATCCTCACTTCGATCTACACACATGACCATGACAAATGAAACGTCAACGATACATCCCATAATAAACAATTAAAATCATTAGATCTAACGAAAGGGACTGGACCGGATAGCTTACCTTCTTGTTTTTTAAAATACACAGCCGAAACATATGCAAATCTATACTCATATTATTTAACAAATGTATAGGAGAAGGCAGTTTCCCAGAAATCTGGAAATAGGCATAAATGTAATACTAGTGTATAAGAACGGATCGAAGCAAAATATTGAAAATTACCGACTTATTTCGTTACTTTGCGATCTAGCCAAAGTGTTTGAGCGGTTCGTGCATCGTGAGGTCTGTCCATTCATTCGGTAAAATTGAATACCTGAATAACATGGGACTTGTCAAAAATAAATCTACCATAACAAATTTAATGATCTTTACCACCATTTTGTTCGACAATATGGATAAAGGAAATCAAAAAGATGCTATATATACCGATTTCAAGAAAGCATTTGATAGAGTCGACCACGAAATATTATTAGACAAAATAGCTTTTAACAGTTTAAGTGGAAATCTGCTTCGCTGGTTCTGGTCTTACGTTACAAACCGTAGGCAAGTTGTTGCAATTATGGATATCAGTCAAACACATTCCTCGCTAACTCTGGCGTCCAGCAGGGATCTATACCTGGTCCGTTGTTATTCATTGGGTACATTAACGACATAAGTAGCTGTTTTCATAATAGTATTTATTATACACGTAGATATTCCAAATTTTTTTAAAACCTATCACATCCTAGAGGACAGTCAGTAGGGACTGTATACTTTTTCAAGACTACTGAAATAGATTAACAACCTATTTCAATAAAAACAAACTCGCTCTAAGTATTCCTAAATGTAAATATATAAACTTTACTAAAAATAAAAACATAATACACTTTGATTACACCCTGAATAGAGAAAGAATAGCGAAGGAAACTTAAATCTCTTACCATGGAGTTGTGTTAGATGGCAAGCTATTTAAAATTACACAGAAAAAATTACGATTAAAGCTTTTCAAATATATAATCTTGTAACGCGAGCAACAAGTGATTTTAAAAATCTGAAGACATTCTTCTATCTAAATAACTCCATTGTTAGGCCCCAAGTAGAATACACGTGTATGATATGGAACCCTTTCTACTCTAAATATAATAATAAAATTTAAAAACTACAACACAAATATTTAAGAGCTATGTAGTACCGATGCACAGTGTGTTATTTGACCTTAGTTGCGGCCATCCTCTGTTTATGTGTGTTTTAGATAGATATAATTTTACTAAAACATTTATTCAAACTTTTCCGGCGTTATCTACTATAGTTTTAAAATTATTCGAGAAATATCCATAGAAACCATAGAAACCCATTTTCTTTCTCTCTGTAGATGTTATCTTATTTTAAAACATATGGTATGATTGAAATACATTAAACGCAGCAATACATCTACAGAAATTCAAATAATCAACCACTCCTAGAGAGAAAAGAAATATTTCCTATGATTTCGAAAAAAAAAAATCTCGAGATTCTCCACTGATTAGCATTTTGTTTCAACGCACACATGTTAATTATAGTAATAAGTAATACCACAAAAAAAAATCAGACGCAACAAGGGCAGGACTTCAGAAATATTCAATTTTAAAGTTTTAGGTCAGGGTTGTCACTAACCTACTTATTATATGTATAACGTAAAATTGCCGTAGTGGTATTTCACTCGAAAATATTACTCATCGCGATAAGTAATATTGACCGTTTGTCTAGCGAAGGTTCGGGAGCTTTTAACAAGAATTTATGCTAAATCCTCCCCGTCTGATTCTATTAACGTGTCGTTTGCGGTAAAGATAACTTCATTACCTTCATCATTACTAAGAACATCATGTAGAGTGACTGACATGTAGAACCACTTACATTTGTCAATATATTTTGATTCACAACATTCTTCAATTTTTTTCTGTATCAATAGTAGAGCCTCTCAATATTGCTACCAAAATCAACAAGCCATGATTCTATGTCTATGAATTATGTCTTTTTGATGACTCACGATGATCACTCTACATAAAACTTTTATACACGGTAGACAAATAATCAAAAATTCTCACAAATAATCGAAAATTTGGAAGAATATATCTACAGAAGTTCAAATAATCAACGGCACATAAGGACAAAAATGTTTTTTTCTATGATTTTGAAAAAAAATATATATTATTGAGATTCTCCACTGATTAGCACGTTTTTTCAATGCACACATGTTAATTACACTAATAAGTAATACCACAAAAAAATTCCGACGCAACAAGGGCAGGACTTCAGAAATATTTAATTTTAAAGTTTTAGGTCAGGATTTTCACTAACCTACTTAGTATAATATATGTATAACATAAAATTACCGCAATGGTATTTCACTCGAAAATATTACCCATCGCGATAATAATAAATTATCTGTTAATATAATTGACTGTTTGTCTAGGGAGAGTTCGGGAGCTTTTAACAAGAATTTAAGAATTTATGCTAAATCCTCCCCGTCTGATTCTATTAACGTGTCGTTTGTGGTAAGGATAACTTCATTACTTTCATCATTATTAAGAATTTTATGTAGTGACTGACATGTAGAACCACTTACATTTGTGAACAAATTTTTCAGCCACTAATTCACAAAGCTCTCCAATTTTTTTCTGTATCAATCGTAAAACCTCTCGATATCGCTACCAAAATTGTATGCAAGCCATCAACAAGCCATGATTCTATGTCTATGAAACATGTCTTTTTTTAAAGACTCACGATGATCACTCTATATAAAAGTCTTATGCACGGTCGACAAATCATCGAAAATTCTGCATTATAAATAGGTATGCTCTCGGAACAAGCAGGCAAATCCAGAAATAAATACTGGCAGTATGATAGACAGCATTACACTAGGAAGTCGGATCGTAAAACAATAAATGTTGATTTTTTTCATCGTGCCCTTAAGTCGTCCGATCCATATATTCTCACCGGCACTCAACACATCGCAAAACCACAAAAACCTATGCCGATACTTTAAACAATTAAAATGGATAACGGAAAACATATCGTATTACCCGTTTCTCAACAGTGATGAAGCTAATGAAGTTACCCTTACCACAAACGACACGTTTATAGAATAAGACTCACTTAACATAAATTCGGAATATTACACTGCCCGATTCTACCAACGTTTTTGTTAAAGTCTCTTGAACCCTCCCTAGATAAACAAACCTACACACAATTGATCTTATAATTAATGATTAGTGTATTTCTACAGCAACGGGATTACGTCACTACCTACAAGATGGCAACAAGTTATCGAACAAAACGACACATATAATTAAACTTTAAAAAAAAACGTCTTTAATTTGATTATAAAATACGAAGAACCTTTTTCCCCCACGTTATTTGATAGTTTAGGAACGCATATAAATAAGAAACATACAGACATGTTTTCTTAATTATATCTATAGATTATCATTTATACAAACAAATCTATGAACTTACAACCCTATTTCCATAGAAATTATAAAAATACTTAGAAACGCCATATCTCGGAAGTCCTGCTAGTTAAGCATTTAGTTTATTTTTCTTTTTGGTGATACATTATTGTATTAAGTATATTTGCAAAAATAAAATGCTAATAATATATAGGGAATTTATTAAAAATATTTTTCTAATAATTACAAAATAATTATTATTTCACTTTCTCGTGCTGCTAGGATCTTCAAATTTATAATCTATGTTTCTTTTAATTCGACAATCAATTTTGATATTTTCAGAAATGCGTTTTTTACCGATTTCGAGTAATAAAGACAAAATCATGTTTCATGTCTGTTCAGCCCTCACTCCGTTATTTATGAACCGATTTTGATTTTTTTGTTAGATAGGGTATACCTCAAGGGTGGTCCCATGTGAAGGAAGTCAGGATCTGATGATGGGATCCTGATAAAATTGAGAGGAACCCTCGAAAATTATAGGAACGAATAGTGTTTTTGTTTACTTTTCATTACTTTATCAGGTATTTGCATTTAGAAATCATCAAATCATGTAGCTGAGCTGATGATGAAAAAAAATCATAAAATAAAAATCTTTTTAACAAAAAATTAAACCGACGAAAAGAACTAAAAAGCAAAAAATAAATAAACCTTAAGTCTTAAGTATTGAGCTTATTTCCATAAACTATCAAATTTTATATAAACTTATTTTGAGTCGGCGCCAAACAACAAACTCATTAATTATCAGAACTTTATATGTACCTACGTAGAAATGGACATGGCTCTACGTAGGTAATTAATAATTTCAAAATTTTCGTAGGTTTAATTTTTTGTTAAAAATAGATTTTTGATGCTGCTGATGATGCTTCATGGACAGGTACATAATAAACTCGATTGTTCAGAACAGATTTATAATATATTCTATGTAGTAAGCACTACATAGATTATATTATTAATTAGTCAGTTGGAACTAGTATAAGAAGAGAGTCGCACGCTTACCCGCTCCTTGCCACAACAAGTCGTACAAATGTGGGTGAGCAGGTGCCTCTATATAGAATAGTCAACTTGTATAACCAACATTTCCTTAATGTGGACTGTTTTAACAAAAGAACAATTTAAAGAGGTGATTATTGATAGCTTAAAACAGCATTGATGTTTAAATTCTGTTATAATTATAGTTGAATATAGCAAGACTTGAACATAAACTTCTCTGTTTCTTTGTATTATATTAATAGAGTAATCTATGAAAAAGTTGTGGATTGAACAATAACCTATGTAACTTGTAAACCTAACTACGAGTATTTGTAATACTCATAATAGAATTGTTGGTTTTCCCAAATAAAGAAAATGAAAATCTTTGATTCCCAAAGTACCCAGTTCACGGCAATAGGCTTGCCTCCTATTTTGTGAGTGAACCAAACTATAATCTTACTAATATAAAGGCAAAAGTTTGTGAGGATGAATGAATGGATGTTTGTTACTCTTTCACACATATACTGATAAACAGAGATGGGTGAATTTTCTCATACAGATAGTTTATGATCTAGATTAACCCATAGAATACTCTAAATAGTGGTAAACGATGACCACATGGGCGAAACCGCAGGCTGACACTGGTGTTTAATACGCCTCTACCTACCCCTTAAGGATTACAGGCATGAATGTATGTATATATGTACTTACTTATATTTAATCATTAGATCTTGTGCTTGTTTCTCAAACTTTGTTTTCTCCAGGCTAGGCAATTTCATCCAGTCACTTTTTGCCTGAGTTTGGTATGTCTTTAAATCTATGCCTTTAATGCTGTCTTTCCTTGACTGAATATACAGGAAATAGGAAGACATTGGCTTTTTTGGACGGCCCATTTCTTTGTATTCCTAGAATTCAAGCACAAAATTATTCCCGTGTAGTCTTTAATTAGAAAATTTAAATATATTATTTAGACTTGCAAACAAGTATATACTTGGCTCGCCAGATGGAAAGTGGCAGCCTTAGAAAGTTTAACAAATTGTGGTCTTTTACACATTTTATATGAACTATACCCAAAATCACACAAATATCTTCAATGGCAACTAACATTATTTGCTATTTTATTAAAAAGCAGTTTCTCTGTTGCAAATGACCTCTATAAACTTACAGCTTTCAATTTTCTTTTTTCTTTTGCTACAGCCATTTCACCTTTCAGCCTTTTTATATCCTCTTTCTGCTGTTCTGTTAGAGATGATTCATACATAGCCTTTATCTTTCTATAGTCTTCTATGTCTTTTTCATATTCTTTAGCCATTTGATTTTTAGTCTGTGAAATAAAAAGTGTAAATCATTTTCATTAGAAAAAAAATGTACAATATATTTATAACTATCTTTAGCTTGCGGCTTGACCCTCAGGAACCCTATAAATTTATGAGAGATAGCCCTAACAATTTTTATGCAAAATTTTATGATGTCATGTTGAGCAGTCACTTAAGATTCATAGTATTAATTAGGTATTCTTAAGGTAATTAATAAAGAAAGTCTACAGCTATATGAAACTTAAAGCTCACTCGACATTCCTGTAAGCTGTTTATAAGAACTTCCTGACATTGCCTCTTACTCTGTATGAGGCATAAGTAGAACAGCTATTGGTAAAGTTATTTTATTCTATACGCCACCTCAATATCCAATTCCTGCCAATGTTTAGAGGTCCAAGAGATAGCCTCTTTGGAGGATATGCCTGGATTCTTGGCAAGAAGAGCTGGCCTCATTTGAGTCATGAACTTGAAGTAAGGAGTCAACGGCCGCTTTGGTTTCTCCAGCCCAAGCTTTGCTTCCGCAGACTTTTTCGTATAGTTGCATACTTGTGCTTGGTTGTACCAAGTGGTCCTGCAACATTTCGTTTTAGAACTAAAATTCTTTGTAAGTACCTAACTGTTTCTCTTGAAGGTTTGTGTTGAGAATGTAGATTGAATATATACCTAAATAAATGGTTTAGTTATAATTGCAGTAAAATATGTCAATACTATATTTAAAAATAAGCCAAAACTATGTATAGCTTACAATAAACAAAAGCTTTGGCATCATAACCTCAATATTACCTTCCCTGAAGAACAGTTTTATAACTTCCTAGAAAGAAATTACTAAAACGGTTGAGGTGAGCAAACGAGGACATTTCAAAAAAAATAATTTAGTTTATTTCATAGAACCAAAGTTCGATACCGGTTCCCAAAACATATATAGCCTGAAAGTACAGCTTGGTTGTTGGTTTGGTAACTGTTGTATCTATCTCTATTCAAATTAATTTTGAAATATACTTGAGCATAAAAAAGCGAAAGAAAAATATAGATGTCCGCTAGAGCAAAAGGAACAACCAATCGATCTCGAGATCCACGAGCTATACGACCACGAGAAATGATTATAATGGAACGTGATTAACTGACTAGTTATCAGGGGGGGGACACTTAGAGGAAAGGGCCCAATGACATTTTTGACAGTTTGCACGTCGCCATCTCTTTATTTGAACCATGGAGGAGTTAATAGATGTCGCTACAAACCAGCTTAATAAATATGGAACTATTATATTTTGTTTTTTTCATAATGCTAATTATTTTAATTTTTATTATGTATCAATTCATGAAGGATAGTAAATTAATATTGGTTACAAAGATATGCCACCAACTGCCTCCAACTAGACGATACAATTTGACAGTTACATATGAAATGGCCGCCAAAACCTGCGCTAGCGCTTGATTTGTGTTTGTCCATTTTATGTGTAATTGTTGATATTCTTAGTATTTTCTCTACATCAGACGTCGACCTGTAAAAAGCACGACGGTCCACTAAATAAGTATTTCATAGACGTTTCTCTTAACGTTATAATTTACAGTTGGTGCAGGTCAGTCAATCGTATTTTGATTGGGAAACTAACATATAACGGTGAGGATGAAATTAAGATTGCAGCCCAAAATTATTGTAATACTCATAAGCATTTCAAAAAAAGGAGACAAATAAAAATATAAAATAACAGGTATTGATGTTTTATTAAGACCCAACTTATTTGTTTTATAATTTAATAGTAACAAGCTTATTAGACTTCTTAGTTTACACTAACCCAACCAACTCGTGTAAATTTCTTAATATTGCTATAAATTTGTAATCATTGGTAAATCTATAGAAAAATGCAGTACAATATGTACGTAGGTAGTTATAGCAGGGCTACATCACTCGCTCGAGGTCGCGGTATATATACCTACCAATTTCGCATGCCGTGGACGGCAATAGTGTCAGTAGGGGCGACAACGCGTAGCTGAGAGCACGCACGCACTAACCGATATTCTTCGTAAATAAAAACAAAATGCTAAATCAAACTTATTGTACAGAGGACGTGTTTTGTTATTGGTAAATGTATTTATTATGTTAAATTACGTTATTGCTAGATGTTAGTGATCTGTTAAGTGCTTTAAAAATAAGTCGCAATAATTATTTTAGTTATTACTTATTTTGTCAATATAATTTAACAAATACTTTAGGTGTTTGTTCTTTACTCGCCATTGCCGCGTGGCTGTGCTAATAATAAATAATAGTTATCTTCTTAACAACAATAATAAATGTTGCTTATATATATTCTATACAATGTATTATACAAACTGTACTAAATCAGATTTAGAGTGTTTGGTCAGGGTGAAAGTTGTTGTAATAAATGTAGTCTATTAAACTGTAAATAATAAACCCATAACATCTAGGAAAGGCGACGAACTTTGTAGGTGTGGACTGCCTGCGTATTCATTTGTTTTAGGCAAGGCGATGGCGAGGCTGCTTCTTTCACACAATATGTTTGACATGGTACCTACCTACAGGATTTTCTTAAAACACGAATTAAATTAGGACTAGGTGACTGAAATGTAAAACATATTGAGAGCGGCACGGATAGAGGTATTTATTCGAGTAGGTAGTTATTTGTTATTTTATACTTTTGTATAACATAATATGTTATACAATACTATTAAATTGGAGCACATATCATAAAATGGGTTGCCGATTAAAGGACTCTCATAAGATACAAACAATAACAGGTAGCAGGCAGATACCTATGGTCTTTAATGCTCCTGTAATTGTAGACTTTCGTTGTAATAGTAAAAATGTTCATAATAATAATAGGTATCTATGATATATTTCACCGTATGATTCTGAACATCGTTGGTTATCAAAAAATGTGAACTGCAATAAGGATTGCCAACTTTTTCTATGAGAAATAAAGTATATTAAAGTTAGAGAGTAAAAAAAACAGTATTTTAGAAAAATAAACAGTACTGTTTTTTTTAAATTGAGAAATATATTTTTGGAGCTTCTCGCACAAATCAATATCTTACCGTCATGTTTTACATATTAAACCTGTTCACATATTAAATCTTAATTAAAATACATGAGGAGCAAAGTTTTTTTAATCAAATTGATAGAAGCCCTTTTACTGTAATCCCGCCACTTGGCGTACATTACAGAAAAGTAAGCATTGGATCGTAATCAGAGGATCTTTCTCCCGTCTACTCAGCAACCATTAGTAGGAAATGTACAGCATCAACATTTTATATTACTATCGAAAGGTTTAAGAATAATAATAATACTTATATATATAATATATAATGGAATAATAAATTATATATAATAGAATAACTTGACACATCTCACACACGGCCGTCTGATCCCAAACTAGGCAGAGCCTGTACTATGGTGACCAGACTGCTGATAAACATACTAATATATTTCTTAATACTATATTATAGATAAATTACACCCAGACACAGAACAAATGATCATGCTCATCACACAATTATTTGTCCTGGGTGGGAATCGAACCCAATATTAAAAGTGAAGAATATTTTAATTACTTATAAAAATGAAACTTAGGTTAGATAAATAATTTTATTCATCACCTATACTCAACACCCATAAATTTGATTATCAAATAAATAATTTATTTCATTATTTGTGTATTTTGTACAACCTTAAAGTGTCTCGCAAAGCGGTTACACACACAGACAAAGGTGGCGCGGTGGGCAAGGCGTTCTCAACTTACGAAAAGCGTAAATAAGATATATTTCTGGTCGCAGCTAAGGCCGGGTATTATTAATTAAATTTTGTAGGCTATTATAACGTAGGTATTTTGAGTTTTGTATGGGAGTGATGTATCTGTTACGAAGTAACTATTATCTTATCTGTGGTTATAGTTATGTTGATATACACTTTCATATATAAATATATGATAGTGTATATCACGCACGACCTTCGTCTGTGCATGTAGCCGAACTGCCGGACACTCTAGGGTTGTACAAAGTACACAAATAATGAAATAAATTATATATTTGGGGTATGTCCGATATACACTGAGAGCACTGTTCAGTGCTCTTACTGGAGATAACTTCGTTCCGTTATGGTCTGACAGAATACTGCCGCAGTATCCTAGGGAAGTATATGACGTCATAAATCGTCGCCATTTTTGTACTGTGAGCACTATCGTTTTCGAGAAAAGGTGCTTTCGGTGCTTTGATCATGTGATTAACTACAATTTTTTTTCCAGTTAGATTATAAACAATTAAATATGTTCATCACTTTTACCGTACATAGCCCCATTTAAATAATTCGGTTATAAAGTTATTAATAATAACTTTATAAGTTATTATGCATTCGGTTACTTAAAAAACAATATTTTCTTTTAATAAAAAGTAAACTTACTTTTATTATGCGAGTAATTGTCAATTGACTTTAATATTAAATTTTTAAATATAAATACATTCAAACAATTTTTTTTCTTGTTGAACAGATAACTTGTACCTATAATTATATGATAATTATTTTCACGTCAAAACAGCGCCGAAAAACATAGATGGCAGTATACTGGACTGTGTTCCGTATTAAACAGTAACCAGTAAAGCTAATTATAAAGGAACGGCTTCGCAGTATACTAAATTGACGTCAGTTCTTATAGTGCTCACAGGGCATATCGGAACACACACTTGATAATAAAATTTATGGGTGTTGAGTTTTATATAATGATTAATAAAATTATTTCCCCTATGAAATTTATATCTTTAATTTTTATAGGAAATTAAAATATCGTTAAACCTTCAATAGTAACATAAAATGTTGATGCTGTAGACATATACATCACTATTACTACATCACTACATTTTACACCGCCGCGTTTGTCTGTCTATCTGTTCACGATAAACTCAAAAACTACTCAACGGATTTTCATGCAGTTTTCATCAATAGATAGAGCTATTTATGAGGAAGGTTTAGGTATGTAATTTGTTAAGGTTTTGTGTAAATTGGTTGAAATATGATTATGATTGTTGAAGATGTCTCTGCTACCCGTGCGAAGCTAGGGCGGTATATGCTAGTAATGGCTGTTGCGTAGACTAGAGAAAAATACACTTATAATTTTATGCTTTTGTATTACATATTATATTACACAAAAGTATTAAATAACAAATAACTACCTACTCAAATAAAAACCTCAATCCGTGGTCTCAATATGTTTTAAATTTCAGTAGCTCTTATTATTATTTTCACTATATTTCTAACTATATTACATATTGTGTGAAAGAAGCAGCCGTCAGTTCGCCTTGCCTACAAGTTACAACAAATGAATACGCTGGCAATCCACACCTTCTAAGTTCGTCACCTTTCGTAGAAATTATGGGTTTATTATTGACGGTTTAAAAGACTACATTTATTACAACTTCACTCTGGCTTATCACTCAAAACCTGATTTAGTGCAACATTGTATAGAATATATATAAGTAACATTTATTTTTTGTTGAGAATATAACTATTATTTATTATTAGTACAGCCACGCGGCAATGGCGAGTAAAGAATAAACAACTATTGTATTAGTATTTTTATATTATATTGACAAAAAAGTATTAGAGATAAGTAGTAAAGTAAGATTTTACAGATCACTTACATCTAGCAATAACGCAATTTAACATAATAAATACATTTAGCAATAACTAAACATCTCCACTTCATAATAAGTTCGATTTGACATTTTGTTTTTATTACGGAGAATGCCGTTCTGCCGTGCGTGCGTGCTCTCAGCTACGCGTTGTTGCCCCTACTGACACTTTTACCGTGGACGGATAGCTAAATTGGTAGGTATATAAAACGCGACCTCCAGTGAGTGATGTAGCCCTGCTTACGTACATATTGTACTGCATTCTACGTACAGCTATATATATATATTATATAGGTAGCTATGGCAATGACACACAATTAGTTAAAGTTCAGAAATATAGATGGCGCTTCATATTAGAATGCAAAATTTTGCCAAGAGTGGGCTCTCTTTTCCCCTAGTATTACTTTACTCTTTGCTAGTAATTCTACTAAAGTGAAACGTCAAAATAAATAATAGTAGGACCATAAACATAGACTAAGTTTATAAATAGGACTGTAGGTCCACTCAGCCCGCAGCCATACCCAGTGTTTGTATACTCTTTGGCCATATCTACCAAATTATCGTATATACCTACAAAAATGTTGGCGCATAAAATGGCTGCCTTTAGGATTGTACTTTTATAGAAAGACGCGAGTCCGACTCCCACTTGGCTGGTTTTATTTACTTAAGTTTTGTAGCCCTGACGGCTCTGGGATCTTGTACGCATTATGTCTATTATAATGTTGACAATTTGACATTGAGTGAACTAAGAACGAAAGTGAAAATTATCCTGTTTTAAATAGTTTAAAATTTTAAATTTCTGTTAATTTATTTCTGAACATAATTAATTAATTTAAATAGTTTCTTTTAAAAACTTTATCGGTTATCTCTTAAATCAACAAAAGTTTTAATACTGGCTTTAACGAGTAACAATCTGTCACATTTTATGTTGAGTTTGTTCAGAATTGATATTTCTATTCTCAAGATCCTTAATGTTACCTGACCAGAGTGTAAGCGTTCCATCACGTCTCCGGACCTTTTCATTTAAACTCTTAATCTAAATCTGAATCTGGAACATGGTAATCATTAAATTTAAATTTGTATCAGGTGGTTATCGATAAATATTATTAAATAATGTTATTATATACCGGCCTCCTTCATCATTTCTTGAAGGGAAATTTCCCTTCTATACTAAGCATATAAGGGCATAAGGGTTGGTATAGGATTTTGTTTCAAGTTTTTCCTCCGTCACTGTGGTGTTATCTACCTAGCTTACTTGGACGATATCATTATTCAGCGATTACGACAGCCAGCTCGTAGTCCTGACCAGTGGCGGATTTACACATTTGCCGCCTGTAGGCTAGTTAAATTTTGCCGACCCTACCTCCTCTTCGATTCGATAGGCAATTCTCAATGATATAATTTACAACATTTTTTTGTCAATGATTTGTGCACTAATTAGTCCACCTTTTTTCCATATTCAATTAGTTTGATTGTTAACTAGGGGATCTATGTCTCCGTTTCTAGATTTTTTTTACAACCCAACGATTTAGCTAAGATTAATTGTTTTATTAATTTCCTCGTGTACTAGACCGAATGAAATACGGTGCCGAGACGTGGGTACTAACGCTCTCCCCGCCAATCTCAGCACCGTATGTCAAGAGAGGTAGGACGCACTAGTTTTACAAAGAGCTTCGTTTGAGGAATTGCTTCAAGGGTGATGAGAAAACTCAACGTAGGTTCGCAATTGTTGCCCGTCCTAACAGGATCCTTCTGGTGATTTCTTCCCGAAGTTGTTGCTAGCGAGCTGGATAACATGCTCAATGTAGACTTATTCTTGAACAACTTCGAGCGTCAACCCTTCAATTGGTCTGGATGCGACTTATTCATGAACATAACCCTATTTTATCCAAGTTTATACCAAGATCGTCGCGTCGAAATGCTTCATTTAGGCTTTGCAGCCTATTGTGAGTGAGTGTATGTACATGTGTGTCAGTTTTTTATTTTTTCACCTAGCTGCCCCAGCGACTAGACATGTGTAGTTCCGGAGCGTAATAGTTCCTGGAACTATGTCCGCAGTCGGAACTATGTCAGTTCTTTCCGACTTGCTCAACCTAATAGTTCCAGTTCCACAGTTCTTCGGAACGATCACGCGGATTGAAGGAGCAGCCGGAGCGGTATTGAATGGTGGAACGAATATCGAACTGTCCGTGTGACGTATGCCGCGAGCGTTGCGTTCTGTTCCGTGCAAGGGTGTATTTTGAAAAGCAGGACTTACTTTTATGGACAGAAAGCAATGATTGAAGGCATCAAAGGTGCCTGAGCTACTTTTTATGTTAGCAATTATAATATTACTTAATTATGTATACTATCAATTGATTTTTAAAGACATAGCCAATACATTAATTTAAAATATTTTAAGTCTAAATTAATTGATATTTGTTAACAATCACCATGTATGTCCGAGGAACTGTCTGAACCGAAATAAAACTGTTAACTACAATGTCCGGATAAAACTAAGGAACTAGATAGTTCCTCGGACATGTTTCCTGGAACTAGTTCCGACAAGGAAAGGAACCGTTCCAGGTTCAATCCCATGTCGGACATGGTTTGCGCATGTCTACCAGCGACTCTGCTATTAGAACGATGTCATCGGCAAACCGAAGGTGTAAAATGTACTCGACGTGTATATTGATTTTCTTCTCAAGGGTGTTAGTGAATAGTTTGGAGATAGAATTCCCTTGTCTAACTCCACGCTGCAAGTTTATCTGATTTGTCCTCTGGTCTTGGAGCTGTACGGTGATCGTGTTGGTGTCATATAAGCTTTTCAGTACCCCGATATATCGCCAGTGGACACGACGTCATTGCAGAGTATCCAGAACTGCCCAGGTCTCGATGGAGTCGAAGGCTTTCTCGTAGTTCACAAAACCCGTTCACAGCGGCTGAAAATACTTCTCAGTCTATTTGCACAAATTGTCGAACAGTATGGATATGGTTCACGGTGTCGTAGCCTTTTC
Source organism: Callimorpha dominula (assembly GCA_949752705.1). Taxonomy (NCBI): domain Eukaryota; kingdom Metazoa; phylum Arthropoda; class Insecta; order Lepidoptera; family Erebidae; genus Callimorpha; species Callimorpha dominula. The sequence goes on from OX457007.1 coordinate 16,046,996, forward strand.
GAAACCCGCCTTGTTACGGTGGCTAGTATTCGGCGAGTTATTTCGCTAGACGATTTTTTCAGACTCTTGATAAGAACTTGTAGATATGGTTCTGGAGAGAGATGGGCCTATAGTTCTTCAACAAAATGTTGTCTCCTCTTTTGAAGAAAAATACCCCAGGTTCAACACCTAGGTGTTAAATCTTGTTAGAGGACGAAACTAAACTACTACCTATTATTATTATTGTCTTAAGTGTCTAGTGCTACCTCGACCATTTTTGGTCTTTTTTAACGCACTTTTGCTTTATAGTTCACTGCTTAAACTTATCGCCTTCGAGAAACTTCCAGATCATATCAGCAGTGATTGTTTGTATTTCCTGCGGTTGCATGATGTGCAACCCTAGGTTAATACTTCGGTACCGCATTAGTGGGCCACAAAAGCATAGAATATGCATAGCAGTTTCTTCTGCCTCTCGACAGAATCTGCATATTGTGTTCTCGCCCCCAACTTTAGGTTGAACATATGTTTGTTCAGTTTGCATAGTCCAGTGACGATTGAAAAGGAGCTCAGGTTTTGTATCTTTTGAGCTCTAGAAGTGCTTTATATGCTTTGTCATTATAGCTCTTTATTGAGGCTTTCGAGTGTCGTAGACCAGTCATGGTCTTCCATGTCCGGTCCATGCTGTTGGTTGTCTGCACCAGCTCTGACGAGTTCATCGGCTTTTTCACAACTACCTAAGTTAGATTCGCTACCTCTTTCAGGAATTGCATCTGGCCTACCTTTAGAGCTCGGTAGTAATTCCGTCATTCCTAGAAGATCCGCTTGTTTTAGCTGCTTGAGAGCTACCTCTGTCTCGTTGTGGACAATTTCAGGCATGTCCTCCCTGTAATGGCGCGTAAATGGGCCTCTTGTGGTCATCAGCACTGAGTCTCGTTAGTTCTATAATCCGTGATGCGTACAGCTGTCCATAAAACTTCTCGATTTCATCGTCGGCATTTTGAGTTGACTGCCATTCTCAGTTTCGAGTTTCGTCAGATGGGGGATGGTTCACTCAATTGCATTCTCAATTGTGTGAATGTTTTCGGAGGTCGCGTCATAGCAGTTTTTTAGGCTCTCCTATCTGACGAAGACGGCTGAGTGGCTGACAGCTCGCGCATTTTACTCATAAGTTCGAGAGTCTTGCGAGAGAGTTTGGACTGTTCCCGTTTGCTTTTCCCGGGGAACAGCTTTCGAGACTTAAACATAATAAAATATTTTATATTGCTTTTAAAAAAAGTATATTTGTAATTAAATTTAATTAAATTACTAAAGTTCTTGGCTTAAGGTAGATCTTAGATAACTTTTCAATCATTTTAAGTCATCTCAGAAAATCTTCTCTCACCCGAACTGTGTTGGCTAGACACACTAGCGAAAGATCGTGTCACTCGTTCCGTTTGAATTGTTTGTGTTGACATTTAGATAGGCATATATGTAAATATGAATATTTTTAATTTTTGTAAGACAAACAAATGTTTTATCCCAAATTCGCCTCCCCTAAAATCTGCCGCCCTAGGCTTCACAGCCTACTCAGCCTATTCGTAAATCCGCCACTGGTCCCGACTTGAAGCGAACAGGTTTGAGACAATATCAAAAATGTTTTTGAAGTGATAGACCAGGTTTTACGACCATCAGGGAGCTAAAAGCTGCATCTGTTGAGGAGTGGGAGAATATACCTCAAAGCGAAGATTTAACACATAATGGAAGGGCTTCCCAATCTATTACAAGTGGTTAATGCCTAAGGCATTAAGTAGACGAAACACCCATTATTAATGTGACAGTTATGATGCACATTTTTCTGAAAATTAATATTTTAGAATTTTTCATTTTTTTTTCTTTAATCTTATTTCACATTTTTATATTTATTCGTAAATAAACCATTTCATATCCAACTCCTGTTTCAATAATTTTTTAAAGCGTTCACTTAATTTAGTACAGTAACAAAAACAATTTAAAAATTTAAAAAATAATTTTGAAGGAATTGACATGTAATAGGTAGCCTGTACTGTTAACAGTTGTGCCTCTGAGTGTATATACATTTACTATAAAATTAAGAACATTTATCAGTCCGTGTTCATTCATCCCAATCAACGTCGATAAGAAGTTTGTCATGCTGCTACATCCCTAAATCGAATGCGGACAATTTCGCAACTGAGGAGTCCACCCCGCCAACGTCGGTATTTACCGACAGCGGATGAAGTCACGAACGTGACTAGAGCTGTAACTAAGTAATTTGAAATATACACAGCTTGTTAATTTATGGTATGTACCGATATACTCTAGACACGATATACGATATACACTACAACTTTTTTGTCATTGTCTGTTCTTCGAACAGACCATGACAAAAAAGCTGACAATGACGAACAGTTAACGAACAGTTGAAATAGCAAAAAAAGGTTAAAAATTACTTCTCCCCGCAAACTTAAGAAAGCAATTTTTTTGTTTTATTTATAAAAAAAATACTAAGATCGAACATACAAAATTTTGATCGAACAATGACGTACAGTTAACGCACAATTCAAATAGAAAAAAAAAATGTGAAAAAACGACTTCTTCCCGCCAACTTGAGGGTATTTTTTTATTTTATTTAAAAAAAAAGACTAAGATCGAACAAATAAAAATTTTGATCGAACAATTAAGAACAGTTAAAAGAGCAAAAAAAAAAAGTGTAAAAAAAACGACTTCTCCCCGCCAACTTAAGACAGCCGTATAGCTAACTATAAAGGAACGGCTTACAGTATACTGAATTGACGTCATACCTTACAGTGCTCTCAGTGTGTATCGGAACGGACACTTTAGTATGTGTTTTTACTTCAGAATTCGACGTGCAGTCCTACGACTGATAGGTTTTTTTAATATTTATTGGTTTACAGGAAGTTCTTTATATCTAGATGCTTGTCTCTCTGCATTGGTAAACCATTGATCAGGTTGTGATGACACTTTGATAGGGTCTTCTGAAGATCGCGATAGTTTCTGGCACGAAAATCTAAATAAATAAAAAAAAAATTGTCTGTTTTTCCTTTGTGAAGAAACTATTATACAACCAAACATTCTTTTACTTTCACGTGTTTCGCCTCTACACAAGGCATACTCAGGAACAATTCGGCGGCAAAATAAGCGGCCGAATCTTTTCTAAGGGTTCCTCGTGTAGAGGCGAAACACTTGTCGGAATATTGCCAGCGAATAATTCCAAATATGGCTACGGAGGTACCTGCCCCGCCTGGTAAGCGTATCTCACTGTAGAGGGTGTTCGGTTTGATCCCCTGTTGGACCAGCGGCGGCCGAAAGCGCATCTCGAACCCCAGTCATGGGCTCCGTGAGGCAACATAAAAATCTCCTCGTGTGAGTACTACTTACCCGAGGAGTAACCACACGCAAAAATTATAGGTAGTATTTTAGATAAGGAAGGAATAGGTAAACCGAACCATAACAAAAAAGAAAATATTAAAAAATTACAATCATATAATATATTTAACCACTATAAGTATCTGTATAATACTTACATAAATAAAACTTATTCACTAAGTATTCACAATATTATTTTCAGTCATTATTTACATTACCTATAACATTTTGGCAATAAGGAGGTGGGTCTTCTTGCTGCATCTGTTGTTTATAAGTTTTATCGGAACGGCATTTAGAAGAAAATTAATTTCTCATTTCATTTAAGATACTAAGTAGTAGAAAATTTCCTGTATTAATGTAGGTACTTTACTGAATGAAATACAATAGACAATCAATATTGTTTGTTTGTTTAAACGCGCAAATGTCTGGAACTATGAGTCAGATTTAAATAATTCTTTATGTATCATATAGAGCATTTATTGAGGAAAATTATAGGCTATATAACACCACGCTACGACCCTTAGGAGCGGAGTAGTGACCATAATCGCAAGTGAAACTGCGGAGAACGCCTATAGTATTTTAAAGGACATTATATGTACTATTATATAAAAATGACATTGATTGGTCTGATCTATTATACAATATTGGCCTTAACGTTCCGTGCAAATCATCTCGTTTTAATCCCCCAATACTTGTTTCTCATGCTTCTACTACTTATAGACAAAATACCTACACTGTGCGAGCGAGAAGAACCTTTAATAAGCTATGCAAACAACTTGATCTTGATCCATTTGAAGTTAGTATATTCGTTCCTGCAGCAAGGAGATGCTTGAGTCTTAATTTTTTCTCTAACTAAATTACATTATTAATACTATTCTAGATAATAATATACTTACCAAATTTTTTTGCGAATATGTTATCTTTATGTTTAAAATATTAAAAATGGTATTTGTGGCGCTAACTGCACTGTACGATTAACCTGAACCAGTCACACTTATGTAAATGTTAGTAAAGTTTATAAGACAAGACCTGTAATTGGTTTTCTAACACTATTCTACTGTTAATCTGTTGATTTATCTGTATAAAAACAGTGGCGCCATGTATAAGAGGACTACCTGATCCGCGCAACTTCCTCTGCGTCATATAAGAGAGAGAGATTAATTTTTTAGCCTTCCTCGATAAATGAGCTATTAAACGCTAAAATAATTTTTCCTTTCGAACCAGTTGTTCCTGAGATTAACGCGTTCAACCAAACAAACTCTTCAGCTTTATATTAGTATAGATTCAGACGATCACAAGTTGACATAACTGTTAAAAAGCGGATATACAATGTATGTAAGTACGTATACATACATACATACTTACTTTAATTTATACTGTAAAACTAATGCTCTGTTCTAGACGGTTTTAAATGAAAACGTAATCTCTGAGGTTTTCTTACAGGTTAAAAACAACCGCAATGTGATAATGTTAGTACATACGTACTTATTATACTTTTTACTTACTTAAAGAATTTTTTGCCTCATCTTACACACACAAATACCTACATAAAAAGTTCAAAATACATTACTTCGTCACTATTTGTTATTTTTATTCATAGGGTCCAGATTTATATACAAACTATGAAATACCTTATTATACACATACTTAACATATTTATTTACACAAAGTTAAATGAATGATGTACAAGCAAAACAATGCTACTTATTACTTAAAGTAGTAACTAGTAAGGCAATTAATGGACACACTATTTCCTTCAAAAATGAAAGAATCACAACGCTATCTACGTATACAAAAGTAAACATACACAATGGACACCATGACTGATGTTTTTAAAATTACATGGATCGTATTAAATTTATTCCTCTACGAGGATTAAAGTTCTAGTCAATCAGGTCATTCTTGACTCCATACTCCAACTCACTTCTTTATAAATTACTGCATATTAACGGACATTATCCGATATCTTTATAATATTACAAAACTAATGGCACTTGAACATTAAATTCATACACACAACAGACAAATCTTAAATGCATCAACAGAGGAAACTCTCCTCAATAAAATGTCTTTGAACAGTACAGTGAGCATAAATATAAAGCTATCTTGGTCAGAGAATAGTTTCACCGGCTGAGTAGTGGTAGTGCCTTGGTTTTCTATACGAATGTTGTTGTGGAGGTCTGTATGTAGCATATTTGTGTGGATGTCGCGTTAAACTGTGCGGATGCGTCGCATAACAGTGTAGCGTTAGCGGAGTTGGCGGTGGTCCTGTAGGACATTTCGCTATGGGTGGTTTTCTTGGCCCGGCGATCCTTCTCCATAAAGCCTTCAACCTCGGAGTAGCAATCCATACCGCAACCATTACACCCAGTATTTGACTTGCGAATATACGGAATAGAAATATCCAAAAAGGTGGTAACGGGTGGGTCGAAGGTTCCGTTGAAGGTACTGGTGCAGCGAGCCACTCGTCCCTCCATGCATATTCGTAGACCCACGTAGCGAGTATGCATGCTGATGGTACGGCATATAAAGCAGCAAACGCACCCAGTCTCAGTACACTTTGATCAGTGTGGGGCTGAGGCGGTGAGTTGAGGAGTACTGCTGGCGCCGGCACAGGTGTAGGACGTCGAAGAACCGCTCGGCAACCAGATGACAGGAACACGCAACCAAGTAGCAAACAAATTGCTTCTGGAACTATTACCAGCGCCAGTAACGACTTGCTAGACTGGTTGCCCACAAAGCATGTACCTGTAATAAAGAGAAAATGGAGTAAATAAACGCACATTGGTAAAAATCCTCTAAATCTAAATAAAAAATCATTGGTAAACTCTCTCTGTGGAGAGCTTTATAAAGAAGTGAATACCATTTCAAGTTTCACTAAAGCTGTTCCTAAAGCGAACACCTACACAAACATACGGCAAGAAAAAAGGATTGCATTAATAAGGCGGTTAAAAGGGGCCGATTTAAAATTGAAATACGAGCGTGCGAGGAGGAAAGGTGTCGTATTTAACGGCTCAAATAATGGTCGAGCATTTCTTTTGGACGCCATAATGGAAGTGGAATGAAAATAATAAAAATAAAGCATAACACTCGTGGGTATGATTGAAACTGCAATATGCCTGAGAATCGGACCGCGTGGCACTTCGCTCGCACTTCGCATAATGGCGATAAAAATAAAATGTAAATGGATTTTATAATATATCCTCAGAGTTAAACGCATGTATGGAGCAAATATAATAAAACCATGCGTTTGATGGGCGCAATCGCTGTTGACTTCAAAGAAGTATTAGAAATTGTAGTAAAGACAAAGCTTATCCATATATGTAAGATAAAAATAAGATTGCAGCCAAGTAAAAATAAAACGTCAAGTTACTGCACGAGTATAGGAAAATAGAAAATTCAAAATAAATATATTTTTAATTAATCAAATTTCTGCGATTAAATAAAAAATCATTATAATGGCGTCGTGTGCACGAACAGTATAGTTATTTGCAACATAAAATAAACCTTCCTGCTTTTATTGATCTCGAATTTATAGCTCCTGAACGGCTGACAGAGTCTGGAGATTTAAACCATGGACATTTATACAGCTGTAGTAAATATTTTATATGTCCCCATAATTCAGGGTGATAAGTGATAATTGGCACATGGTTTCTTTCAACTGCGCAAACCATAAAAATAGTCACAAAAACCGTTTAGCGAGCTTTTCAATAATATTCCTTTCACATTCGTCTTCATTCCGCAAACGGTGGAGTTCTTGCGTGAGAACGTCGCCTTTGAAGTGGATTAAAAATCACAGGAAATGGAGTAGGCGCAAACTAAAATGCACTGACAGTAAATTTTCTTTTGCGTAACGACCCTTATGGAGAATATACAGCAAAGGCGTATCTAAAAAGAAAAGCGCTCCCTGTCTAAGCTTTAGCTACTTATTAGTAGATTACTTTTTATACGTTAGAAGTCGCTCGGCTATCTACAAAGTGACTATTCTCAAACAGAGTAGAAGAAATTTCTCAGTTATCTTGCCGCTTTCAGAGCCCTTCGTCGACGATTGTTGTCTCCGCAAAAACCACAGTATCTCACTATATAGGTATAAAGTACCCGAAGTATAAGTTGTTTAGTACTATACAGACTATGCTTATATCTTTTACACGTTATCATTGCGGCATTTTTGAAACACTCGCTTTACATTGAATTAATCCCCTCTGGCTTAAGTGATAAGAGGTTTCTGATAATGATTGCTACTGCCTTGAATATAAAGACTAGTTAAGCTACTGTTCCTGTATATTGTATATTTAAGTCTTTTATGTAGCCGCTGCGCTAATCTCTGTGTTGCTTTTTGACGTGTGGAAAGTCTCAAGGATCATCACCTCACCGGGGCTTAAGGTAAAGTCAGAGATACACATGAACAGCCTTTTTTGGCTATGAAAGCGAAATTGTAATAGCGGTTAAGTTTGGTCAAATATTTCTGGCTTCAGATTCCCATGCGGCTATTACGAAAGAGTATCAGGAAGAGAGAAAAGCCCGGCCCCTATTCCTAATACTCTACTGAGGGGTCAGTAGAAACCTTGCTCTAACGTGGACCAAAGACTGTGACTTCAGTCTAATAAAATATAAGTTTTTATTCACATTTGGTTTTATTTTATCTATACTTATAGGTACTTCCATCTTTCTTCGTGTTTACATCAACGTTAAAGTCAAAATACGTAGTTTCCAAACGTTTCTCCATACAACAATATCAACGGTATTTATCCCAATTGTTTGGGCAAAGTTTAAAAATCAAACACTAAAAAAGGCATATTCATATACTATTCCAATTTCTAGTTCCTGGCATATAGTTTTGTACTATTGTGACTACTGATAGTTAGTTTAAGAAACTAAACAACTAATACCTACTCTGTTGAAGGCACAATAGCCTTCCCATTTCCTCTAATGGCACTTACCAAGTCAGATTCTCATTTAGCAGACCGACAACATTACAATAAGCCGGTACTTCCATACAGACCACTATACCAGCATGAATACGTGCTCCCTCGCACTCATACCAGATTTAATCGCTTTGTAAAACACCGCCGATCAAACAAGAAAGGACTATTAAAACAGGAACGTTTCTTACATTTGTATGACGTTGTTTCGACACGGACGCGTATTAGGACTTATTGATTGATTCTGAAACAAAGGCCGCTGAATTCCTTTGAATGGGTCCGAATGGATGCAGCGACGGTGAGCTACGTTGAGCACGGTTTGTAGATTATGGATTTTAAATATGTATATTATTTTTTAGTTTTAGATATTTACTTGGATTTATTGATTGCACGGCTGGTGTTGTGCTTTTTTATAGTTGAATAGCAACTCTCAAGGAATCTTACAACAACAAAGTAATGCTTCATTTAGGACATGTTAGTAATCTCAAATGCTCAAACTACTTAGAAAACGTTGAACTTAACATGATCATTTAAAGATGACTAATGAATGGAACAATTTCCAATGATTGACTGTTTATCCGATATTGCTGTTGTATACTATTATTTTATTGATGGTCATTGAACGTAACAAGCTTTAAAATGATTTCTATTCGTTAATTTTATAGCCATTCGAACATGTTTCATACATTCATTTCGAATTTTATAACATACCTACCTTACCTGCCAGAGTAGATTCCTATGTAATTAGGTTAAAAAACTTTCAAATTCGGGTATCTCATTTCTTCAGGTATTTTTCACACTATATTCTTATAAACCCTTGCCTTTTTGACATTAAAATTATATTAAATCAGCTACAATTCCATTAAATTCAATTCCAAATCAATCACTTAGTCAAAAAAGGAAAGTTATATTAGTATTTTTTTTTATTATAATAATATAATAGTAATAACTCCAAACATCTTACACACGGCCGTCTGATCCCAAACTAGGCATAGTCTGTACTATGATAAACATACTTACATATTTCTAAATACATATATATTAGTTAAATTACACCCAGACACAGAAAATCGCACACTCACAATCGCACCCACGACTAAAATAGCCTCTGAGTCTAGATACACTTTCAAATTTATATGTCCTAGTACTAGTTGATAAACAAAAAACTCCTTCGTTAGACACGAGTTTCAGAGCAAGTTGATCTCGTGTATGTACACTCGCTAACTATCCAACCGGTCTAACCATAGTAGACCCAGTTACTGGGAAACGAGATGTTATAAACACACCGATAATATTCCCGATCTGTGTAACAGGGAATTAAAATTGTACAATCTGTTTAAAAAAACACTATCTACTTACTATGTTTCAAATGTGTTTACAACTTTGTACAAAAAAGTATTAGGTATGAACTATGAAGTGGTAATTTAAAAAAAAGAAAAGAACGAGTGTCATTCCGTTTTTACTTTACGTTGATAACATAATTTGGGCACATTATTTAGGCGCACATGGCACATGAGTGCTAATTCTTTAAACTTGTACCTGCTAGGAAAATGGACGTAAGAAAATACTCTCCAGTTCATAGTTAGGCATTGTTATGAGAATACAGCGATGAGTATTAAGAAGCATACGGCTACCTACATATATAATGGTAGCAGTTACCGGTACTTGTAAACAATCTTAATTTCATTGAGTTGCTGACTCTTGACACTAACCCTTTGCCACCTCACGACGTAGAGGATAGACAAGTGACTGAGATTTTGTGTACTTAAAAATACCTTCATTCTCAGTAACAACTATATTCTAAAAGAAACCTGCGATGATTAATAGCAACATTACGCTAATTTAAAAAAATGACATATATTTAATGCTATCTGATCCATACCAGTAAGTTCATCCGCGTCTACATCCCTTGTAACCAGTACAGCAGCGGCGAGTGCTGCTGGCACGCCCCAAGCTGCTAGCTGAAGCAGTGAAGAGTGCCGGTCGTTCCTCGTACTGCTTGCTGGAGTGGGCGGTCGAAGAACGCTGGCTCGCCATGCGCCGGCAACTACCACCCACCTGCAAATAGAAAAAGTATTTTAGCTTATAAGTTTGCGTGCGATAAAGGAATTCCTGAATCCTGCGTTGGATTTCTAGGGGTTGGATTACTGGTCTAGGGTTTTGTTAGGTCTTTCTATATAGGGTATTCTCATTAGGAAGTTCACAGTAGCAACGTGGAGTTTGAACCCTGGTAGGCTGTTCAAATATAGATGTTGACATGAGAGTATAATAGATATAAATTTCCATTTGGGGAAATATAGGCGTCATACAAAATATAAAGTATCATTTTTTCATAGTCGCTGAGACCGAAGCCAACTATATGTAGCATTCTATATAAGACACAAAATTTTAGGTAGGGTACAGGCGAATTGGAATCGGCTAATTTGGAAACTATATCCACTTTTGAAAAAACCTCTATTTTTGAGCACTACTACTGCCTACCTTTGATACTATTGCCGATTCTGAGAGCTAGGTGGCCAGAGCTGGGTAGGGGAGCTAGAGAATTAGGAGGATATAAGTTTGGCAAATACAAGTGACACCACTAGTGATTCGGCTGTTTATGGGCATTGATAGATAACCGCATATCATCAGGCAGGCGTATGCTTGCTTGCCAGCTATGTGTATCGATTTACCGGAGCCACTCGAGCTAGACCGCAAAAACTAGTGGCAATGCTTTGTTTGTTCAATGTACCTCACGAATTTATTATCAAGATCCAATGTACCTCGTACCTCGACTCATCCCTTCGCATCACATGTATGTCCATATTACGGTATTCTATTGCTCCTGATTTTTTTATAATCTGACAGTAGCGATACAGACTGACAAGTTACAAGCTCAGTCGACGACAGTGTAACATGCTCACTTTATCTAGATCGAGTATACGTGCCCATATAGTGCAGCTACTTGTAGACGAGTTTGTCGAGTTTAGAACTCTCATTATGTCGTAATATTTTCTCGAACGTATAGCGTCGCTAATATGTAACTACTCTTCAATAATTAAGGCTATTCTGAATGTAACGTTGTAGCGTAAAAGTACAATGAACAAAAACCTAACGTAACGTGGATAGAACATTTATATTTTTTGTGATCAAGAAATGAGAACTTAATGAGAAATAATGTTGATCAAGTCAATGACTAATGAATAGCAGTACCATAACTCGGTGTCCTATAGTAAATAAAAAAAGGTTTAATTCTTTATTTTTTGTAGAAAACTGTAACTCCTAGTGCAATATTATCACATAATAGGGACCACAGTTGCTATGTAGCATCAATGCCAGTACCCATTAGGTAACTCATGCATTTGTCTAAAAGCGTAAAGGCAAAGTGTCTCCTAGACGTCCGGCATAAATATAAAAAAAACTATTTAAGAATTGCAGTTTTGATACATTCTAATGCACTTGTTATAATTGGATCAAAATCGTGACTGCAAATTGTATATACATATAGTTATATTATATTACTAGATTGTAATTCAATTAAAATAAAATAAATTATCTTAAACGAGTATTCTATCCTCAATGAACAGCAGCAGAACAACAAACATAAAATGACATTTATATTATGCTGCACTAATGTCATAGACATTATAATTAATAGTTTAGTACTTACTCGATGGTAATATTTTGACATACCTACATACGAGCAATAAAGTAAATAATTTTATGCCTAGTTTTATTTGCCAACATTTTAGAAAAAATAAACCAATACGTGAATACGTGGATGTAGATCGAAGATAGTTTCGAAGTAATTAAGATAATTAAGCAGTCAGTAGGCAAGACCCTGGAACGATGAAATAACAAACAGCTGTTCTTGGCAGGTGTACTAAGTCCACAAGATAACGACATAAATACTATCAAATATCAAGATTATTTATTTTTAGTTCGTTGACGACGATTTGTCCGTATTGGAACGATCTTGAAAAATTACTTGTTTATTATCGATAGCGGTTCGTACACGTAGTTACATTTGATTTTAAATCTGTCTTGATATAGAGAGAGAAGATTTAATTATTTGCAATATCTTTATTGCAAATAATTACATAATAAAATGACATCGATGAAATGTTTAGGCGTTTTGGAGAGATAATTTATTGTTGAATGGTTTATAAAAGTTCGTTAACATAACATACATTTTCATAATTTAAAAAAGTATCTCAAGCAAGCGTCACTCAATTCCAAAAGTCATGTCTGATGGTTGCATGATATAGTAAACACAAACTATCCAGATTTTGGGCCAGCAATATCATGCAACCGTCAATCACTGTATTAGATGATAGGTTTTTGTCTAACGTAGTGTTTGTATCATAAACTTAATATACTAACTATAGACTAACTATAATATATTTTAGTTTATGATACTAACGTAAGTTTATAGTTTGTATACTCTTTGGGTTTTTGTGAGATGTGAGAAGATTTATGTGTTGGCATCCTTCGGCATGACAAGACAATCAAGATGACAATAACGTAATCAAATGCCAAAAAGGTTTTATAATAAGCTGGTGCAATGAGATATAACGATCTCATTGCACCACCTCGTTAATAAATCTTTTTATTTGGATTTTACTCAAACTCCTACCACTGAGTATACCCATAATTAATTTATTCTTACATCAACCCTATTCTTTTAGTCTATCCTCACTTTGAAGACTTGTGCGCAATGTAGAAGGTCGGCCTTAAATGTTGAACTACACTTCAGGTAAATTATAGCCTTTGTCAACCCTTACTTAGCTCGTTAAAACATCTGACAAGTAAATCCATTCCACTATAGCCGAGAAAGGTGTCGCCTTGTTTTGAACCGCCACCAACGTAACTTGATCCTCTCCGTCCCCCGAGTCGTATAAAAGATTTCTTACAAAGGTGAAAATCAAAGGGGACTTGGAGGTATTGTGAAGATGGTTAAGAACTCCGCAGTGGCGTGTCGCTGGCACTTGAGCAAACAACAGTCCCTATTTGTACAGAACCGAAAGTGGCGATAGTCCAAACACCGGTGTTTGTTCGCTTGCTCGTGTGTTTGATCCGGCCTCCGCCGCGCCGCCGGCACATGTTGGCTAACATTTTACTAATGTTTGTACGATTTGCATTGTGATAATTAGGTTCATTTCTTTGAAGTACTTTCAAACGCAGGAGTTTTAAAACAAGGGAACTATTGACTTTTAACTGTTCTCATGAGCGAGTGAGAAATATTCATCGTTAAAACATATTTAATAGACAAATGTGACTTGTTTCTGTGTTGTGTACCATTCACAGATTGCTCAGTAATCAGGTTTTCCTATAGTATGGCCGCAAGTGACATTTTATTAATTACCTTCAACTTAGTATACTTAATGTATGATGCTCTTACAAGACTGTCTTTTGCATATTTGAATAAATTTACACAATGAAACAAAATAGTAGAGAAAAACGATATTTTGTGTTCAAGATTCGTGACGGCTACAATAATATGATGTGTCCTCAGATGTGTTCAAAGTTTTCAATTATTTTCTTGAACATGTTACTCATACTCATACTTCCTGGTCTTGCCGTTTAGAATCATAATATTAAGAGAATTTAATTTTTAACTTAAATACAATACTAATTTTAAATACTACTTTTTAGGGTTCCATACCTCAAAAGAAAAAACGGAAATAGGAACACTTAATTGACAGTCTGTCTATCGGTCATGACTAGAGATCGGATATACGGATGAATATTTACCTTAAGTTGAGATGTTGGCTATTATGGAATGCACTTTTTTATCGAAAGAATCCCGCGATTCCAGGAAATTCAAATTTAAGTGTACCTATACTCCGTGAGATGTAATAAACCTCAGTTTGACACAAATGACACTTGCTCTGTTACAACGTATAATGGTTGCTTTTCCCTACTTTTATTGTCAGTGATTTTTGACGAAGCAAAAACAACCTTACGTTGTAACAAGTGTCAAATCGGGCCTATTGAACCCCAGGAAATGTAGGCATTTTGTAAGAGTGCGAGTGAGACGGCAAATTATACTTGCTTGTGCGCAAGTAGCGACGCGACAATACAACTGCATTTGTAAATAAAAATATACTTAGAAGCCGCTTCCATAATTTTTTATCCAAAAAATAACTTTAGGTAAATATGCATCCGATTATCCGATCTCTAGTCATGACGGTCAAGACCCTTTTTCTCAGGAATGCGTTGAAGTATCGAGTTGAAATTAACATGAAACATCTGCGGTCACTTGACGCTTTAAAAAATCAAAATGTTAAATCGATGCAAGCAAAAGATACGGCCATTTAACTCTAATATGTATTTCATCCCATTTTAATATTTTCAGACATCAGGCTTGGTCTTCTGAAGTGGAAGAATCTGAAGGTATGATATTACGCTAATTTATTTTATGTTTGAAGCTCAATTCTTTGTATTTATTTCACGAATATCGCAAGATTTCTCAAAGTATATATGTATGTGGATTTCTCATCTCTCATAAAAACTTCAACACCAATCAATGTCGAGTTTCTTAACTCTTTATTGGCCGGTCACACTTTAACTACCGAATCAATCTACTAACTTTATGTGAACATATTTTCTCCCACATATAACCTATTATAACCACTAGTCTCTAAAGTACCCCGTCACACCTTGACTATAATTATAAACTGACTATAATTATAAACTATCATAAGTCTTGTGCGTTTCTTAATAATAATAAAAATAATATACCTTTCTTTATTGTACACCAAAACATTTCAAAGGGTAAGAGTACGTACAGCAATGCCGGGTCTTATAGAATTGGCGGCTTTATCGCACTGTGGCAATCTCTTACAGGCAACCAAGGGATGGAGTCAAGTACTCAGTACATTATTTAATAACATAAAACAAAATATCTTACATAATATTGTAAGATACAAGAGAACAATAAGCATGTACACAGTGGGATATACACATGAATAATCATACCAATATAGAGGATACTACATTTTGAAGGGCAAATAGGAATACATGAAATATTGATATCTCTCAGGTAATGTTACTTCATTAGTTTCATAGAAGCAGGTAGTGTATGCACGTCTTATTGTCTCCGGTAGGGCATTCCATAACCAGAAAGAAGAAAAGCTTGAATAGAGAAGGAATTGTCAACGAATTTGGTAGAACGTCCAGGCATTTTTAATATCAGGTTAAGAAGGCGTATAGGTTACCACTTGAGTTTTTTTTGATGATCAGATAGGTACGTGGTCCAAATATGCGTAGTCCAAATATAAATCTTATACAGAGATTTTGGATGGATTTTCTTATTTCCACAATAGCGAATAGAAGTGAATGGATATTGAGAAAATCGTGGAAATGTGACCTAAAAAAACAGTCGATCTGAATTGTAATAGGTTTTGGAGTAGGTAATCTAATTTGTAAATGTTATGACAGTCAATCAGTATCGCTGTAAAACAAAAACCTTTTAGCATATTAGTACAAAGTACTTGAAGCGTTATTTATGAGTCAATAAAGCTTCGGATCTATGGTGAGTACACGAAAGAGATGTATGTAGGCGTGCGCCGCCGCGACTCACAAATGCAAGGAAATGCAAATGCTATTACATCGAGGCGCGAACAGACGGACGCTTTTAAGAACATTTTTTATTTATTTTTCTGTTTATATGGCGTGGTATCGTGCCTCAAGTGGCCATTAAACGATAACGCTATCTCGCCAACGATTGGTTTCACGCCGTAAAGAAATATATTTATTGGACAACGAGATGAGGTGCATTATTTATGTATAATGTTATGATTTTCATGAATATGTATTATGATGAGGCAATGAGATGCACAATTTGTTGTGTTCACGATGCATAAAGATGTTACGTCGACCATCGATCGTAGATCGTTAGATAGGCCCCCACGCGTCGCGGAGTTGTCATCGGTTTCGCACGTTGGGTACGTTACCACTCGTCACAGAATAATCTTTATTTGTGTTTCGGCTTGTGTTTTTACACATCCAAAATGAACACGAAGGTATAATTAAGTGATTAAACAAGAAAAAAAGTAAAATATTTTTTTAAGTCCGCGTCCACTCACAGCATGCACTCGTTGCGTACTAAGAAGAGTTGTGCGTGCACCTCTTTGCATTGTGCGCTCTTTAATATGGAGCGGCCCATCTAACGATCTACGATTGATGACGTCGACAATTATTGGTGTAACTGTAGATTTCTGTATAGGTAATATAGGTTTATATATAGAGCTGCCTTATGGAATCATCAGGATTAAGAAATTACTTTTAATGTAACGAGGTGCAACTAAATGCAACAAAACTGGATAAAATAGTCTTCTATACTAAGTACAAAATGATGAAATTGAGTTGAATATGCATGACACAAGTGCTGTAAATAAAACTTCGGAACATTTAAAAATGCTATACTACTAACCCAAAATCTCAATTAATAAACCAAGAATATAATATAATTATATAGGTATGTCTTTAGAGTGTAGATTATTTAAAGAGTGTTTAAAACAGGATAAAACAAGTAAAGAAGAAAAAATATTCCTATTTTTTTATTTATTTATAAATGGAATGAAATTATACACATAATGTATCTATTCATTTATTGTTTTCGTGAAACTATTTGCAAACCTTTTTTATTTGCATTGATAACACTTAAAGAAAACTGGTTAGCGCTCAATAAAAAAATTGCCGATTCGTTCCATTTATGAATTTAAAACGCCATCTTAAATATTTACACGTTCTGTCAAATTCCCTTGTGATTGTACAGGTTTTACAGTTGGAGAGCATACAGAATATTTCTGATTTACATATGTACATAGGACAGCCAAAGATGAAACTGTCATGCTTTGAATGAATGTTTTGACTGATTGCATACTGTATGAGCAGGTACTTGTGGTCGTACCTAAATGAGTCAGCACTGTACGTCGACGTCGGCGAGCGAGACAGGATGAGAAAATTAAAATATAAAGACTTTTTTACTAATGTCTGTGTACAAAATAAACATATATTATTTGCATATGTTTATTTAGGATAGGTACTTAAGTAAAAGGTGTGTGTGTGTCCAATTCACACACGGCAGAAGTGAAACTTCAGAAAAGAAGCCTACGAGAGAATGAAAAATAATAAAAAGTAAAATCAACACAAATAATTTACTAATGTTACTAATAAGGTTAATAAATTAAATTTTAGATAATTTCAATAAAAGCTTTTGGTCAAATTATTTTATTTTTATTTTATTCAATAGATACAGACATCAGATCAAGATAAACAAAGAATGGCCTTATTAATAAACAGTAAGCAAACCTGAAGTCCAGTTACAACTTTACACAAGTTTCAAAACAAACAATACTTCGTTTTCAATATAGGTTAAGGTTGGGTTTAAATGTAAATTTGTAAAAAATCAATTAACTATAAGTGAAATACGGTGAAAAAACAACTAAAATAAATTTAATACTCACAAAAATTACACTACGTTGACATTGACATATAGTACGCAGGCACAAAGACAAAGATTATAGGAACTTTATCGTAATGTTTCCGTTTCATCGAATTTCAAATCACAACGATTCTAAAGAAGTTTCACTTCAAAATTATAGAGAAAGAGCAAGTTCTAAGAGAGAATAGCAGGTTACCTATTTATATGTCATAGAATACACATAGTGAACGGACGAGACAAAGAAAAGCTTAAAATGTATCGAGAAGAGCAGTATTCTGAGTAACCAAAGCTATATTCAAGTTGTCATTTTGTAATCTGACACATAATATATTCGGTAATAACTTTTCTGGGTTAACGCTGGCCACTTTATGGGGCCACACATGTGACCATGGGTTTGTATTCTTATTTCAAATGTCGTAAAAGTCGAGATGACATACGTCGCATCAGTCTTGCGACCGCACCGCCCGAGCACCTTAGCCCAGCATGATATTTCTACTTAATATTATATCTTATAATATGATTGGCATTGACGTTTGTATTTCATGGAATAAGAACATAAATAATATGACCAGTTTACTAGAGTTTAATCACATTTATAAGATACATGATAAGCAACGTTATGGTTTTTATACAGCTAAGTTCTAGCGCACTCATTTATTGAGCTCTGACGATTCTACTTTCTAGCAGAAATAATACACTAGTACGTTTTGTGCCAATTTAAATGCAAATGAAAAAAAAACCTTTGATATGACAAAAAATCTTATAAGTAATACCTACTTATGTATCTACTACTAATTAATAGGCATTAGACTCGTTTAAATCATTTAAATTAGGAACTTACGGCTAAAGGTGCAACAAAAGTATAATTTTAGATATACCTAATAAAGATAAAATATTTTCAGATCATGACTGACTCAGTCGATCAGTCTGTGACCACGGCCAGTGCAACCTGGTCGAAACGTCGGCCAATTCAGAGGTATAATACCTTTTCGTGATCGCGTAATTCCCGTGTAAATACATAATTATACTTTTTCCTTTATTGATATCTCAGTCACGATCTGAAAATAGCTTTATTAGGTACATCTAAAATTATGTTTTTGTTAGTTAAATTACTAAAAATCTTTACATTATAGAAACCGAAGTCGGTAAAGTGTGCAGCTGTATGTATAACAAATGGAGATACTGTTCTAGATCAAGCGGAACACAATCCGAGAAAGTGATTCATGTGTTTTCGTTTATTCATTTCTGTTTGAGATAGGGACGAAAGCACGGAGCCATGGGGATGCAGGGCCGGCGAGATCGTTAACTCGCTCGTAACAATAAAACACAACACTGGGTACACCCACAACACTATTTAGGTGAACGGACCCTTTTATTGCCTTAGACGGGACGTTATTCTGCTAGAATACCGTATTCTGTAATTTGAAATATCAAAAGCGTTTCCCTATTTGTGACTTAATGTGATCGCCCACTTTATTGCTCTGTTGTTATCGTTGAGAAGATAAAGTTAAGAATGAGTAGGCTATTCAAATGTTGATTAGATTTTTTGAGTTCTGTATTAAAAAGTAAAAATCCCACGACATCCCAAGTAAAGAACCATTACTACGTCAAACCCATACTTCAAAAATATCTTCGGAGTGCACTGCTCGTATGATTGTTATCCGTATTTTAACGCCTCCATGTTATCTCTACCGCAGGAACAGAGGTACATGTACAAAACTTTGAAAAAGGTTGCTGCGGCTATAATAATTGTACTAGTGTTTGTTTTGTATGTACAAAGTTTCACGCTTGCATCACTACTAGGCCTGAAGTGTGAACCACATAATATTCTCTTCATAACTATCTAAAAACCAATAAAAGGCATTTGAATTAAAGTATGTGTTTAAAATAAGTTGCGCATTGCGACATAAAAAGAGAATTTATGAACTTCTTGAACTGTAGTTGCTGGTCCCCACAGATTGCAAGCTTTCTGAATAGGTTGACAAGCTTTTTATTAGAGTTGTCAATATTTGGAACAAATGAAAAACTTACAAATTCACTCTGCCAACGGCCAAAGGTAAGGAGAAGCGATGTATTTTCTAGGACGGCCCTCTATGGGTGGAGACTAAAAGTTTAAATAAGGTTAAATATAATTAATAACTACTTTAGTTTCGTATTACACGAATATGGTATGGAACTGAACAGTGAACACTCTCGAAGACTAAATTCTTCTAATTATGGTTTTGTGACTATAGTTAGTTACATTTTTTTCCACAGTAATAGTTGCAGTTTCTCCTATAACAAGTTTTTGTCACAGTAAGTATACATATTTGAAAATAATTAAAAGCGAGTTCAGCTCTTTGAATTCCTTGAAAACACATGCACTAACAATTAAAAAAACAACACAAGCTGGGTGCAGAATGTGACCGTTCGATGATGCATGTTGTGCCGAAGGGACTCGGTTTATTTCGGGAGCTCGTAAAATCGATTATCCGTCCGATCCGACCGCTCGACTCGACACTGGCGCTGCGCGGGCGCATGGCATGGCTACGCCTGCTCAGAAACAGGATGCACTATTTCTGTTGAGTCTGACAGAGATATGTGTATGATATTAATGCGATTCAAATGTATTGTAAGTCTATTTATGATCATAACTGGCTACGGTTTTAAACAACAGTTATATTTAACTAAACTAATGAAGCAGGCTGTGTACCTGTGGACAGTAACAAAGTTCCAAATTGATTTCTAAAAAAAATTTAGTAGGCTACCTGACACGTCTAGTACTATTCATTATATTGAAGTATTAGAGAGTGATTTTGTTGAAACACGTATAATTTTAGAATTAATATTTGTATGTTTATCATACCTACATAACATAAAAACTAATTTACTATTTAACTTTCTTGCGTTTAAAAGATTTTTAACAGTAAAATAACAGCTACAAGCAAGTAATAAACTTTGAACTTATTTAACCACCTAAAATGGCAAAAGCTCGCTGCAGGTGGCTAAATATGGACGCGAGAGTTGAATGCACCACCCTAACCGTCTACTTAGGAAGATCTCGATCTTGTGTACAACTGGGTGTCAGGCTTCGAGATTAATGACCTCCTGTAGGTCTAATTATACTGGTCATGTTATGAAGTAGAATGGATATTCGATCAGCAGTGTTGAGATCACACATGATTGATGTTTTCGAAAATAAAATAAATGAGTTAACACTTTGTGAATCGCGATGGGACTTCAAACAAGGCATAATGCTTTTGGATTTACTTCACAGAAATTTAAACCTTATGACATGGTATGTTGTAATAATTTAATTTATCATTAACACAGGCGTTGCAGAATTAAATATTTATTACCTTGTCAGATATTGGTAAGAATATAACGCTTGTTATTTAAGTTAATTGGTACGGTTAATTGGAATGGTTTTTTCGCACATTTATGTCCTGATGAGTTTTAATCATATCGTTATATAAAATAGTTAGGTATGACAGACGACATTTACTTCAGAAGCGATGAATTATATCACAATGAATTGAATCATATTCATTATTTATTACCTAACATTACACTACCTTAACTATAAAATAGGAAATAGGTATCATTCCCATATGTAATTATTAGACATTTTATACCGAACATACAGAAAAAGTTAAAAGTAATACATTGATATTCAAACGGCTCATAAAACAATTAGTAATAATCGAGTAACTGTGCTATTGCTATTCATTTCCTTCAATCGATGCGGACAGATCTTATAAATATTGATTGATTGGTTGCCAACTAACATGGCGTCGAACGAGTCGTATATCTTGTAAGTCTTATACGTACATACGACACAACAAGTCTTTTATGACTGTTGGATAATTAAGTTTGTTTTCCAGTGGCAAATTACTAACACGCCCGGATAACGGGAGTGTGGTGTGTGGATATAGCTACTCGTTAACATTATAATGAAGGGGCTTGTTTTAGTAACTATGTTGGAATTATCTTTTTTTCCAAGAGCGGTTGAATCAATGATTCGGCTTAACTTACCTAATTGTGGTTACAAATATAATTAACTGGCCGGTGTTGTAATACCCAAAATGCAAATATTGTTCTGGATCTGGAAATTTTTGTTTGTTTCCGCGTCTCTGTCGTGTATAAAAAAATAAGTAGGTTTTATATTTTTAATAATCTATATTTATACATATACTATAGATTTACTAATTCATTAGCATAGGAATCTTTAAAATAATTTGAAGTGTTTTCTTCTTAATACAAAAGGTGCCGTACATTTGTAAGTTTCCTAGTCTCTGACAGAGTATTATTTACATAATGGTGCCTTGAGCTTTTAACGAAACGGGCTCAGCGCATACAAACACTATCTATTTACATTTTCTTTGGTTTACGGAGTGAAGGTGATTGGCGACAGCGGTGTAAGGAATAGTAAGTTAACAGAATAATGAGCGTTTACTATTCTTCTTGTTAAAGGAATTTTCTACTCGAATTGAAAACTTTAAAAATATAAAAGAAAACACGTCATTATGAACTAAACAGTAAAGCAGTAACCAGTCCTATGTAAAACCTAAGTCACCAACTGTTTAGACATCATTAAAACAAAGCAAATGAGTCAAAATCAAGTTATCTTTTGCAAAATGCGAATAACAAAATTATATGTTTTGAATCATAATTCATAAATTCATAACCCTTCGCCAGTTATAAATAAATAGCCATCGTTGCTGTTCATTCCGAGCCTCTTCCCGCCACACTGGATCATCAATCATCATACTAACTCATAGATTATCATACATTACCTTCACATAAAATAAAAAATCGGTAGAAAAATAATTACAATCAGATTTCAATCGACTTACAGGATTTGTATTCCTAGTTAGATACAAGTGAAATTGAAGTGTGTAAATGCATAATCAAGGGAATCGGTGCCACTTGAGTGCTATCACAATACTTAACGCTATGGTTATTAGCTAAGCAGTAGTCACATAAAGAAAGATTTAAAATAAATAGAGAGGGAGAGAGAAGAGTGTCAGAGCATCGCATGATATCTAGGACGGTGTAGATTTGTGTTCGAATTGGCATTCCGCGACTGGACATATTATTTTATACTCTTAGTATTTCAAATATTGAGTAGGAACTTCATAAAGAGTTCTGCAGGAAAAGCAAGCAAAAGAAATTAAGCAATTATTTTCTTTTCAAACTACTAGTAAAGGTCATATATTACTAATATTCTGCGTTAGGTGCGTGCGTTCACATCGATAGTGTACTGGGTGGGGATCGAACCCGCACCCACTTAATCGCAAGCCCTATGTCTTATCCATTACGCTACCTCGCCTTAACTTACACTAGCTGTGAATAATTATTCTAGCTAGACCATTTCATTAACTGGCCTTCACTCTATAATTATATTGGAGATTGATAGCGGTGTCCACCTAACTATCAACTACGGCTAGTTGATTAGCTAGGCTTATTTTCATAAATTATATACAGCATATTTACATCAGCCTATGAGGTAAAAGATTCTGACTTCACTATTTAATACTATCGACGCCGCGACGTCGAAAACAAGCTCATATCCGCCTGATGTTAAAAGGCTACCGGCGTTTATAAACACTAGCCAAAGACGTTATATGTACCTCTGGCGATCCTACGGACTATCAGAAAGACACCAGGATGTTAATAGTATTCTTTAACTACCGACTTTTGTACAGTAAAGCATGTTTTACACGACGCGCGACTTGCCAAAAAATGTTTTGATTTCAGGGTGCATGTATGTATGCGAGTTTCTTTACGCCGCCGCGCCAACTTCAAAATGAATACACAGATTTGTATGTATGGGGTATCATATGAATCCTTACAAGATCCCAAGTGACACTGGCTATATTTTTTTCAAACTCTACATGGCGGCTATACGGCGCCATGAAAAAAAATCTTCAATTCGTTTCTTGGCAGGGTAGTCGTGTTTTTTGTTTCATAATTAGTAACTGGTAAGAGCAAGGTGTCAAACAAGCATACTCATCGGTTGGTCTGTCTGTAAACACTCACAATTGTCGTAGTGTCAATTGTACAGGCGTATAATGTACATTGACAACCCTATACTCCTATGGAGCTCTAGTGGCGTCACTAGAGCTCAGAATATACTTACCATCAGAACGAAAGAGACAACATTACAAAGCAATGCGGTCTTTTCGTGAGGTTGTAAGTATTGGAGCATTCGGACTTGACTGGAGCTAAAATGTGGGATGCCATACCTCCTGAACCCTTTGTTTAACTCCTTATTGAACCCAGCTACTTGCCCAGAGTAGAAATCTACTATTTCCTATCAGTATTTCCAAAAAAAACCACAAACTGTTATCGTTTTTTCATGAAAATAAAGCCACTGTAACAGTCTAATTTAATAGAAAACTAAAAGGAATGATGCCATCGTCAACTATACGTAATGTCAGCTAGGCTCCATAACTGTCAAATTAGTTAGAAAAAATATTGGACCACTAAATGTTTTCACAGTATAATTTACCGAAATAGAATCCCATAAAAATCTGGGTGATCTCAACATCTAAAACATTCAGAAGAAAATATTGCATTTCAAATGTCACCTAATTTAAATTATCGTGTCATTTTGATTTTTAACATGTTATTTATAGTTCAAACAAGTCGCTAAAATTTGAGATATTAAGTTGTTGATAGCAGGATATCCGCTGTTAATCAAGTATTAAGGAAATCGTATTCATTACTAAATTACACAAAACAGATGTGGAAATGGTTTTGCGACATTTTATTTTGTTTTAGACATAGTTGCTTAGGACGAGGGCCGGGCGGTATCGCAGGAGCTATTGACGAATGCCATAGAGACAGCTAATGACCCATTCAACCTTGCACCCAATCACCGCAAACTACGTTTAAGGGCACGATAGTCGACAAATAGATGTACGAATTGGACACACAATAATAATTGTCCCTAGTAAGTAGTAAGGTCCATTCAATAAACGCACAACAATCGCAGTAGTGGTAGTTAGCGAGGTTATCATAAAACCACTATGCCATCGGCATCCGTGCAATCAATTAACTACCGATTGCCTTTACTAGATGTCGAGTCGCAAGCTTTAACTAGCATCTTAATTACCTAAAAACAAAAATTTGAAATGTTCGTATTTGAATACTGTGCCTGTACCTATACATAGCATACGTATTTACGGTTTACTTTTATGCTGACTATTGTCGAATCTCTCCGTAATCCTTTTTAATATGATTTTTACAGTACACGTGTGTTGTACACGTGTACTGTAAAAATCATTCGAACTTTCGCCAGGTACAATATTAGTTTGCCACCGTTATCGACTCGGGGTTTATCAGCACATGTGTGTTAGTGATACGACAACACTCGCCTTACATCAGAGACGTAACTACTACGACTAAATAAATAAACTACGTTACTGTAGAAAACCCATTTAGGGTTACTATGTAGTCTAATATACATAATTACGAATAAAATGCTAGTTATCATCTTCAGTTTAGTGTTAAGCATGAGCAAGTGTTAAGAATAGGTTTACAGGCAGTCTTCATTCATACGTTGAAATCGCCACTTACTTTTTGAAGTGGATAGTGGTCAATTAATCTTTCTAATAGATGCAAAGAATATTCGCCAATTCCAATATCGTCACCTGCCCTTATATGTATAACCTAGCAATTTGAGATTTTAATACCTTTAGTATAAGAAATTCCCTTCAACATCAAGCGGTCGCAAAACGTTAGCACCATTAAAAAATCTCGTTTATTTTTATTAAATACTTAGGTTTTCTGTTTACAAATTGCATGTAGACTTTGAAGTTAACACGACATTTAAAATGACTATAAACTATTCGAAAGCAATACAAGTTACGTAGAATACTAACTACCCACGTAGTAAGCGGCTTTAGTGTGCCGTAATAGTCCGAACGAGATGCGTATGTGCCATTAAAAAGCTCTTTGAAAACCTCCGTCGTATAATAAAACTAGCCTAGTCATTTTTAGAATTGTCTGTCATTTAATTCGGGGCATTGTTGTTAAAATCTTATTATTATAGATGAATTTAAGTAGTGTCAGCAGTACTCAGACTACTACGTAGTGAAAGGCGTCTTGTTGTTTTGATTAGTTTTTAAAGTTATTTTAGGGATTTAATAATATTTAAAAATCAGAATAACGGAACAACTAGGTATAACTATTTTTTTTTATACTTGATCCTTCTGGCCGAGGTACAGTTTTGTAAGTATTGCAATACAACTAAATTTGGTAGCGTAGAGATCCCAAGTTTAGATGTAGTAGTAAGTTATAAAGGATTCCTTTTAGTTTACAACATTTAAAGCGTAGGTGTATCGTATGAACCGATTCGAGAGTTAAACAATCTATTTTAATGTCGACTCACAGTAACTGAACTCTAAATTAATCTGATCCCGAAACTTAAAACCCTTTTCTAAACATTGTGTTATTCAGAACTCGGAGCAGACAGCTTTATGTTTGACTGGCAAATTCAGTATAGAGAGATCAGGTGTATTTAACTTTATCATAGTCTGCATCCCTAGTATAAGGTTTTACAGTCTAGATACGCTTACGATGCATGATCGGGCACCGTACGGTCTCAGAGGAATTTCCTCCCGTGAACGCTCCGGCTGTGGAATGAGATCCCTGCCGAGGTTTTCCCGAGGGACTACAGTATGAAGTTCTTCAAGAAAGGAGTGTATAGGTTTTAATGGGTCGGCACCGCGCATGCGAGTCCTCTGGAATTGCAAGCGTTCATAGGCTACGGTAACCGCTTACCACCAGGCGGGCCGTATGCTTGTTTGCCACCGACGTAGTATAAAAAAATACATTATCAAACATTACAATACATAATTTCTTTGAAAGCGCTGCAACAAATTAGGTACTTTTTTTTAGAAACACATTACTAGTCTTCTCGTTGAAAAAGTTAGCTAAATACTTGTATTACGTAAACCCTTACGTCAATAGTGTAGCGGGTCAGGTTTGAACCCATATCCTTTCAAAAACAATTCAAGAGCCTTTCCTATTATCGCCGCTTGCCAACTAAATACATATGAGAGGCAAATGAAATAAAACAGTTAGAGCTAGATTCCGCGTGTCAGGGAGCGATTTGTTGCAGACAAATCGCTCCCTGACACTGTTGGGTAAAATTTTAGTTGACACGTATAGTTTATTACGGCTGTTCCTAATTTATTCTAAGTGAAATAACTATGAGTAATGTCTTTTGAAAATGTCACATTTAATATTAAACGCTAATGTTAAGCTTAAATGTCAGCTCGAAATATTTACAGTGCTTTTAATTTATGATCGTAATTACATGTCATAAATATTTTTTTACTACATTGGATTATGATGATGCATTCGCTTCTAACTTTAACTATATGTGCAGCCAGTAGTTTTTTTTTGTAGTTTGTATTACTTTTCATAATTATTTTAAGGTCCCCATTATAATCGCCATAGGCGCTGTCAGTAAACGTTTGGATAATTTTTCAACACTCATCGTAAACGTAAACATAATACTGTACTTATGTAGGCAAAACGAATCGTTTTTTGTTTATTGGAACGCGGTATTAGGGTTCTTTACCCTTACTAATCGAAACTCTCTCTCTCTCTCCCTACCCCCCCCCCCTCTGCCCCCCTCAATTCTCAAACGAACTTAAATATTGATTTCAATGAAAATATTTTTTACATTTATGTTTAAAATATTATCGTTAAGATGACTGTAGTGTGTTTTTGGTTGCGCTAGTCATTGTTTTGCAGTAGGTAAGTACAACCTTCAGGAAGTACCTACCTTAACGAATGAGAATTAAACAAGATAACAACTTCTAAGTCATTTAAACAATTATCTTGCCTATGAATGTGTCGAGTTTTGTAAATTTGAGCATAGACTTATTAGATATACTTAAATTATGAACTGTTTTAAGTCAACATAATTCATATGAAATATAATTACAGCTTAGAAAAGGATAACCGTTCTTAAAACGGAGATCAGACTGTCTACCGTATCTGTTCTACTCATTCAACTTTTTTCATAGGCTATTATTACTTTTTCTTTATGAATAGATTTACCAACACATTGAGCAATAGAAAACAGTATGCTATAATCTCTGCAATGTCACTCAACTACAACATTAAGCTACTTGCGTCTGCGCATCTTCACAGCCGTTGTATACGCTGCTCAATCCGACTGAATGGTTTTTCGGCACGGTGATTAACTTGAGTGATCGATCTGTCGACACGATGTAATCTACTAAATTGTTATAATGCCTTTCGTATCTAACAGTTTTAAAATTACGAAGTTAAAGGCTGGTGTATTTAAATAACTGTCTAACCCAATTTCTTTTTTGTAG
Source organism: Callimorpha dominula (assembly GCA_949752705.1). Taxonomy (NCBI): domain Eukaryota; kingdom Metazoa; phylum Arthropoda; class Insecta; order Lepidoptera; family Erebidae; genus Callimorpha; species Callimorpha dominula. The sequence goes on from OX457007.1 coordinate 16,075,051, forward strand.
AGAATTTATTGCTTAAGTTATAAGCAGATTATTTTTTCAAATTACTCCAACACTACTTACGGGCAGGTGAGCACAGTTACATCCTATCGTAAAACTGAAGAAGCCTAAAAACACCTTACGTAATTTTTATTACTTTTTTCTTATTTTATACTTTTATGAGGGTTATAATATAACAACTTACAAGCGACTTTATAGTTTAAGCAGATTTCGTTTATGTATCCAACTCTTGGTAATAAGTACAAAGGTATAAAAATCGCCTATAATACTTATGTGAAACCGATACAAATGCGAAGTCGGCATCGAGTAGTATCGATCGAAGTCTCAACGAGGCAATCGGTCGAGCCGTTTTCCACAGAAATACCAAGTGTTTTTTTCTTTTATTACTGTCCGGGACCGGCGCAGGAGCATTGCCTCCGCTATAATAAACAAGCACAATGTTATGACCACGTTATTACATTTTTTAGGATATTAATAAAATAAATATTTTTTAAATAAATGTAATTAAGTTATTGTTTGTTTTAGAACTAGCCTTTATTGTACTGCTAACATGTACTTACGTATGTATGTTATGACTTATGAGTGTTACTGAAACCAATACAATAACCAGCAAGTAATTTGTCAAAAAGTGATGAGAGTTATAGGATTCTCACCGTGTCTGCTGAGAGGGCCCCTGGCGAAAACGATGGCGAACTATAATTATGTAAGGAGAAAGTCGATGACCTTAATCTTATAGGTGAATTTTGCTTTGCTATGAGTGTTGTCAAAATTCTCCGTTAATTATTCTAGCGAATGCTTATGGAAGGCAACGACCCGCGTCGTAGACATTAGCCATAAAAACTCATAGTACTATGGACACAGTTCTAATTTCGGCTTTGACTTTTCTAAAAAGATCATGCGAACTGACAGATGACATTATTCGATAATTAAAGAAGCGAGATACTGGCTAATTGTAACTTGTTATATTACCCTACCCCCCTAGGCCTTCCTCTTCTGCAATTTCTATTTTATTGCTGGAGTACTGCAGCTTTATATACTCCTCCTTTTTCTCCAGCAGAAGGAATAATTTCTGAACCGTTAGCAATCCTTTCTAGACTTAAATGTTAGCGACATATTGATTCTGTTAACGACCATATCCCCCTCAACATTGTTCATCATTATCGTGTGGAACAGTTAATAATGTTCTTTTATAAGGACTTGACAAAATACACTAACCTATTTTTTGTTAGTTTGTTGTCAGGACACCCATCCATTATGTGTGTGTAGAGCATCAGGTAGCTTGTTATAATTATTTTTTAGTCGCATCCCACCACATGATCCGATGGGTATAGTATTTTACTTAACCTATTGGTAATCCGCAAATCCTGTTGGTTACCTATCGGTAACCCCAAACTATCATTTGACTCTTACCTAAGCAAAGCATGTGTTGCAGACACCGTGACAAAAGCGTGTGTTTATATAATAATTAAGATAGCAAACCTAATCAATCTACATATTACTAACTAGCAGTTCCCGCGGCTTCGTTCGCTTGTACATATTTATTTATATATTAAAAAAAAAATAGCCCAAGGTACTCCTTATAACACCAGCCAGCCGCCAGTGAAAGTCCCGTGGAAATCGGTAAACCCGTTCCGGAGATTATGGAACAAACAAACAGACAGTCAACAATTTAAAAACTGATTTTTACGCATAGGTATCGTGCAAATAACTGTATGATCTTCAAAAAAACTATTATTTTGACATCACAAACGGACACTTCAATTTTATTTATTTGTATTTCTCTATACGACCCATCAGCTGACTTTATATACAAGATAAATTTAACTTGCCAAAGAATTTAAATTGTTTGCAAACGTCCGGAACTCAGAGATAAATGTGTAAGGTGTTTTCTTCACTCGATTATCCCGAGTGCCGTGACGGGATGGTGCTAGTACGCGAGCGAGAACCATCGAGCTAGAGAGGGACGGGTGTATCTGCAGGTTACAGGTGTGAACGGGACACGCGCGGAACATGCCTCGCAAGCCTCTGGCGCAGGTTCTCAAAGTGTAACTTAGTGAATACTTCAATGTTTGTGCCAAGAAGCGTCAGTCAGGCGCATTGTAATCTTCCCAGATTTATTGCCAAATCGGTTGATTGAGGCTCAAGAGTTTTATTTCACAAAGCCTAAACATTGTCGTTCAACCTGGCAATACTGCTAATTTTCAGGAGAAGTTACCATGACTGCGATGCTGAGAAATTCTGTGACGTCTATCAGGTTTTTGTAAATATATCAATCAGTCTATCAATTAGCCTTCCCCAGGTTTTAAAAAATAATTACTCTCATCTTATTGTAAAGATGTGTGTTCAGTAATTTAGTTGGTAGTTATCCTATTTGTTAAAGGTAACATGTGACAGCTGCCATTGTCTTTCTTGCGTATAGTGTGCATATATATTCTCTCTGATATTGTTAAATTTTTCTGAGACTAGCTTTTCCTTGCGGCTTCGCTCAAGTGAAAGTTATTGATATGTGCCTCAAGAAGAATACCTTTTTTCTGGACAAAAGGTACCCTATGTCTTATTCTGTAACTCTGATAAAGAGTATGCAACATTTCATGACGATCTTTGAGTAGTTAAAGCGGTAAAGAGTAACAAACAAACTTATTTTCGCTTTTACTATATTAGTTAGCACGTACAAAATTTGGCTGAGATTTTTCAAATTAGAAGCAGATTTCTGAATTAATGGAATCCCACCAAAATTCAGCCTGTATATAATAAAATAAGGGCATTATTCACCGAATTGGGATTGGAATTGATTGGAACATTAACAGTCTTTGTTGACACTTGCTTGAAAATCTCTGATAAAGCATCTCAAATGTGGAACTTACTAAAAATACTTTTACAGAACATCTCTGAGATTAAATGATATTGCTGACATATGTATATTAAACGTGAGTTATTATTCATTTCATTACCTTTCTCATTCTTAATACCAATAGTAATTATAGGTAGAAGTTAAAAAAAAACTTTGACATTCATCGAGAGGCTCGTGCTTTTCCATCGCTTCTCGTTAAGAGCTTTTAACGAGCCGACCTTGCCGTAACGATTAGAGGGAGACAGAAACACCCACGCATACCCAACCGCTTGTACTAGACAAGGACGGAAGTCCGGACCGGTAACAATAAACTTACTAACAAGACGGAGTAACTCACTGAAAAATGTCGTAACCACCATAATTACACATTGAATTATGCAACCTATTTATTGTAAGTTAAGGTGTGATTTTAACTAAATAAACAAAGTAGTTATTAGACGAGTGCCGCGGTGGCTTGTCTGACTAACGAGAATGACTCAGGCGCAGGTTTTTTGTCCTTTTTTCGATATAAACCTTTTAGTCAAAGAGGAGAGTTTAAATTAGATTGGAGTGGAGGCTCACTATGGGGTTTTCTTATAAATGGCTTTTTTGAAATTTATTTAAATTGGTTTTTCTTTGCGCTGGGCTAATCGTAGCTATAAACAGTATGAAGTATGTTACAAACGTGTTTTTATTATGATACTATCGTTAGGTTGTAGCCTATCTATGATCGCGGGACATATTATTATTACAGGCAGATCACTAATCATGTTTTTTACTATTGACTAAGGAAGAAAACACATTAGTATGACTATAAACTATACCTTTATAGTAACTGTGAGTCTTTTTTAAATTAAATGTCACATTGTTTCTATTCAAACTTTTAAACCGTTCAATAGACATCAACGCATTATATTCGTATACCACCTTCATTATAACTTATGTATATACTACTACTCTACTACTTATATATATATGTATAATGGTCTGTTCTATATTACGTGTCTCCTTATAGATAATACATAATTTGTATTACCTATGTCAAAAATTTGTAAGTGAAAAAAATTAAAGCAAACTTCTAAACCTACTTAAGTGTTGAGCCCAAATACACCACCTCAGTCTATGCTACTTGTTTGGACTAATCAACATGAATCTAAAAAACGGATTGGTTATGTTTTGTAAATAAAGAATCCTGACTCTCATCTTGAAACCAACTAAGTACATACTACAAAATATTATTTCATTGTCACCAAAGTTCCATGTATATTAAAATATCAGGTAACACACTAACAATACAAAATACATAAAAGCTTGCGCTTAATCATTGTTATAGCACAGATAACATAATACTATACGCTACAGTGATCAATAAACAAGAAGTCTCTTATTCATTACAATATGCCATTGTATTGTAACAAACAACAAAGTTACAAAGTAACAAAGTTAGTGAAACTTCCCCTTATATGCGGTGCGAGGCGAAAACTACGTAGTTTTCGCCTTTCGAACCGCACCACCTTCTTGAAAACGAAACGAAAAAAATTTTAAACAAAAAATTTAACCGGGGAAAGAAGAAAGGAAGTGAAAAGCGAAAATAAATTTGTTAGCGTAGCTAAACTCCTACACTAATGTAAATACCTAAATAATTATGAGTCGGCACCAAACATAGCAACAAGCAAATTATGATGGCGGCAGCGTGCGACGCGTCTATTTGCCGAAGTGTTTTCGAATTTAATTTTTTGTTTATTACTTACATGTTTAGCGTAACTTAAAATTACTTGAAATTTTTATTTGAAATTTAAATGGGACCATCCAATAAAAGAGAATTATCGAAATCGGAATACCCTGTAAAAATAAAGAAATATACGGATTGACTTTAGACCCTCCTCCATTTTTTCGTCCGCAAAAATTTACTTAAAAACGCACCAGAATGTTTGTATTGCCAAACTGACTTTCCACAATAGAAAATTGGCACACATACTGCTGAGTGCCTGAGTGCCATCCTTTTGCACATATTTTCTATAGAGAATCTAAACTAAAGAATAGCTTGAGTCATTAAACATTTCTGAGTCACTGAACGCTGTGCGAAACTTTGCTAAACTTTCTTCAGATATTCAAAGAAACTCTGACTCCATCTGAACATCCAGGTTGATGACACGTAAGACGGTTAAGATCATTTTGTTTTATCTATCTGTCTGTCTGTCTTCCAACACACACCAGGGAATAAATTAACAATAAACAAGTCGGGTTAACAAAAAAGTATCGTGCCTACTATTATATCAATATTACCCCAAAGTCCCGGTTTCTACATCTAATATAAATACAAGTCGCGAAAATTCAAAATCAAGTATGTACTTGTTTTCAAGTTTATCAAGGGAACAATGTATCTGTTTAGTGTTTCTTTATATAAACGAATAAAATACCCTTGTCCTTATCTTAACCTTCATCTGAACCAGAATTTAACCTTTTCTTACGATTAGTCGAGTAAAATGGGGATCGGATTTGCAAATTCTGAAGAATCGAGGTGATGCTGTACATTAAATGTGACATGCAAAAACAGCAGCTCTTTTATATGCCACAAGGTTAAAAATGAATCTTATGAATTTTGGCATTTTAAAACGTAAATACTTCTTAAAATTCGTAAAACCTTCGTAAAATCTTTACTTGTCAGTTTAATAAGTCATATGAGTCGTGAGTTGATGTTTCAATAAATTGAGTAGAAATATGTTGTTCAAATTCTTGGCTGTAGATTCCACGGTGACGTGACGAAGGCACTACTTACGTGGTTGTCAATTCGGAACACATTTATTTCCATCTTTATTCTGCGTGTGGAAAAAAAATATATCAGGAAGTCTAATAATATGGAGGACTAGGAGTATGACTCTGATACACGCTGATATTTTTCTACTTATTGCATAATTTATAAACTCATCCCTAGTAATAAGTTTATTGTACCTAGTGGCAATACAGAGAAAGTATACTACGTATTTTTATTACATAAACAAGTACGATTTGCCTGATGGTAAGCAGTTATTAGTAGCACCCGTGCCGATACGATGATGTCAATGGAGAGTTGCTTACGGCATACCGATAGAACACTTGTCTTATATTCACACGTACAGCAGAAAAATTGTAGCTATAACCATCGATCGTAGATCGTTAGATGGGCCGCTCCATATTAAAGAGCGCACAATATTATGTCATTATGCAAAGAGGTGCACGCACAACTCTTCTTAGTACGCAACGAGTGCATGCTGTGAGTGGACGCGGACTTAAAAAAATATTTTAATTTTTTTCTTGTTTAATCACTTAATTATGCCTTCGTGTTCATTTTGGATGTGTAAAATTACAAGCCGAAACACAAATAAAGATTTTTCTGTGACGAGTGCTGACGTACCCAACGTGCGAAACCGATGACAACTCCGCGACGCGTGGGGGCCCATCTAACGATCTACGATCGATGGCTATAACGATTATAGTGCTCCTTAGCCATGGTCTGCTGCTAGGTACAGAAATGTATCCTCCAAAATATAATGCTTTCAGCATGCTGATTTCGAGTTTCCTTTACAGTGTGACATTGCAAAAACCTGTTTTATCTCTAACATCATAAAGTCAGAATTCCTGTGCGACGATGAACATGGCCCTTGTTCCTTTTGGGCCTAGACACTAGCTCAAGAGATTACTTCCAGCTTTAAAACCCCGCTGCGTTTATTTTACAGTCGTAAAGAAATCCTTATATCAGTTTATTTATCAAAGTGATTAACTCGGCGGCCATGTTGGATGCTCATGCGCACAACGAGCTGTCACTGTCACTTAAAAATTTGAAATAAGACGAGACAGAGTGTAACGGTACACATGAAATGATAAAAGGTCTGTTACTATTCAGGGTTAAGTATCAGTGTCGGCTAATACAATGAATAATATTGAAGTACACATAAAGGGGCTTTTGAGTTTATCTTTTTAACTTCAATAAGTCACATCGTTAATGTTTTAAAATAATGAGTGAGAACTACTTTTAAAAAATTCGGATAACAATTTATTCTGTAATTTATGTTAGTTTATCTTTTGTTTCAAATTATTTACATTATTTCTTTTAAAAAAATGCTTTCTTCCTGGTTTGCCCAAAATCCCTCAATATTTTAAAATACAGTCGTAAATCCTTCGATAAGATATACGATATATTTAACCGATACGCTATAAATAGTAACCTTTATTAGTATATCAACATTTGAACAGTTCACAGTCCATTAAAATTTTCTTCTTTACTTTTCAAAGCTCGGGGGTTTGTTCGATAACACGCCTTAATCTGGTCCAATTAAAAGTATTAAAAAAATATGAGTATAATGTCCAGTAAATATTATTGGTAATCTCGTCTGCGCAGGGGCATCGCGTCGTCGATCATGTCCAACTTTATTACAACACGCCTCGTTGGCACATACACGAAATAACATCGTAAAAAATATAGCCAATAAAATGGCGCTTCATATTCGATCGATTATTGGGTTTGTAAATAAACAGATTTAATTTTATTAATGTTGGCGGTGAAGGATATTGTAGGTGTGTAAGATAATTGATTTCAATATTAGTTAAAACAATATAACTATTGTACTGGTAGTCAAATAGGTTTTGAAAGTAGTTTACCTGTAGTAATTGATTAGTTGTTATATAGTGATGGAAATTGTTATGTTTTAAGATAACATTTACTGTATTGGTAATAAAGATGTACTGTTTTACACAGCTCGGGTATCAAATAAGCACATGGTCTACTGAATGGTAAGCGGTCATCACAGGTTACTTACGAGTCTTACGTTTACCCACGTCTTGAGTCAATATGTCTCTTTTAAACAACTCCGTACTCCAACTATATGATCTCTTGGAAAACCATGGTAGGAAGTTCATGCTAAATTTTCAGCACAAATTGTGTCCCTAACAAAAACAGAATTAAGCATTTTTAAATAAATATAAAAACATAAATGTTAATAATAGGTATAGGGCAGATATTCACAACACCGAGAAAACCTATTCAATAAACATTTAAGTACACGGAAAGCATTGTGAAAACTCAGTTGGCATTGCACTATCTTCTCCATTTTAAAATCAAACTATAAACATCAAAGGCCTCCCACTATAACCACCATCAAAGTACATTTAACATTACACACACTAAACTATCTAGTTAAAAGCGTCAACAAGTAACATTTTAGCGGCCCACACAATGCGTGGATAGTTACCTCTGCGAGTGTATCGGAGAGCCATGATTAGTGCTTTGATGGTGCCGCCTCGGAGATGCAAAATAGAGTTCAAACTAGCCGCGTCTGTTGATTGTTATCGATGTGTTTTATCACTTCGAAAGTAGGAGGTGCTATTATAATGATTATCGAGTCGATGCTTTGGTAGGTCTTTTTACATCATACGTGTTAAGTAGTATCTTATTTACGTATTGGTGTATACCCACTAGGTAAGTTCGTTAACTTGTTTTAAATTAGAAAAATAATAGTCAAGTGTATGACCAACTATGGGTAAAGGAAGCAAAGGTAATTTACAAGTCGTTTCGAGGTCAATGGCCCCAATTCTGTTACTTCACTCGCTAAATTAAAATTCACTAAATTTTCTTCATATAAGAAGTAAACCTTGTACACTTAGAAACAAGGTCTTATTTCAAATTGAAACAAGTAGGTAACATATGTCGCTATCAAAATAAGCAATTTATTTGTCGACTAAAGTCTGATACGCTTAAATAAACTTTAAAATCACGTAGCAAGAGCCGCTATCCGTTGAATGCCATCTCTTTTGCTCTGTGTTTTTAGTAAGCGTCTTCGTAGGTGTAGATTAAAAACACGTCATCCTTGTTCGTTTTGAACAAGTTTTTATACGGCAATTATACAGCGTTTGAATAAATGAAGACTCTCGCTGCGTGGAAATAAAGTTGAGTATACGTTGACAGGTTTTATTGAAATTTAGCGGCGCTGAGAAATAGATGCTAGTAACAAATAGACCTTATTACGAAGAACACTAGGTTGATTTCATATGAAGAAATTAAGTCAGGTTTTAGTTTAGTCGAGTGTACAATAGAATCGGCACCAATGTGTGCGATATTATAATCAAATCCCAGATAATATTCAAATGTTAAGTCTAAACAAGTTTAAGTTTACAGTAAAACGACAGCTATGCCTTAAGGGCTATTACTCAGAAGTGGATTATATACAGGATAAAAACACTTGGGATTGAATTGTATTGCTATTATTGATTCCTGATATTGATTCACAGGCTATTTCATATCATAATATAAATGTAATGTGAGTTAATATGTTTCTTATTTTCCATCTCTTATGTTTTTCTTTTCTACTTTTTAATTTTTTCCTTAATTTTCAGATTCCCTATTGTCATATTCTTTCTTTAGTTTATTTACTTTTAATTTTAAAAACATAACAGCACACAACCAAATGATGTAATATTTACTGAATGAAGCGCTACAAAAGACCAGAAATGGTCGAGGTGGCAGTAAGCATTTAGACAATAATAATAAATATTTACTGAATATTGTTAAAACTGTCTGGTTCTTTTTTAAAGAGTGGCCGTGAGTTTGTTTGCCCGATTTCTTCCTACAAGGTTCAACCATTTGGAAACGGGCGGTTTTAGATCGAAACAGGCAGATATGATATTATGTTATCCATTTTTTTTTCTTTAACAATTTTATATTTGACAAAGCAAACTATTGTTGCGATGACTCTATGTGTGTGGATCTATAATTTTAATTATAATAATTTTATTGAATTGACGATTTCGAATAATTGATGATCAATTTTATGAAAAAAAGATATTGAATTTCAAATTTGAATTTGACTCGCGTCATGTTCATGTTGTCGTGAGGTTGTGTTCTCTGCCACCCGGCTCGTATGCGGTAGTTCACAGACGATGTCATTTGAGATTTAATAATGACTCATAAGACTCAAATTGCGTAGCGAGATGGCTTAAGTTACCACTGAGGCCTCACGCGACATCCATCCGAGACCTTAGGTATCCAGCGTGGGATCTTATGACATATTACCAAGTTTTAAACCTACGTGTTTCCTTCGGTAAAGTAGCTATAAACACAAATTAATTTAAAACCTTACAATAAACATACATAGAATGACGTTTTTTATGGACGTAACTTATGTATGAAGTAAGAATGCGAATTAAAGTTATAAATAGGTCCCACCTAGGAGGGAGGATTCACAATAAACGTTCAATGTTTATTGGGATTGTTTCAAATTATATCCCAAACCTACTTTTAATCATCAAATTGCCACTGAATACCAATACCCATGATAGGTATAAACTTATTAGTAATTTTCGTAATTCTTCTAGAATTTTCGTTGATTGCCTCTATAACTAATAATAATCTTTAAACTGCGTTTAACGCAGCTTTCAAATTTTTTTGCTAAAAACCTTTACTCCTGACTGTATTTATGTATTATGTACTCTGCGAATCGTCAGAAGTATTATAGATTTGGCAACCCTGACTGTTTACGCACCAAGGCGTTTAAAATTAATAAATCTGACTCGTAAATGGCCAGGCTCCGCATCATCATTCGTCATGCACGTTGAGTTTAACGCTCACAAGATTTCAGTTTAACACACTTGTTGTGGAACTGCTGAGCTAGTGAATTACATCGTGGGCTCGAACTTCCCGGCTCTGGATACAGGAAGAAAATAGCTTTACAGAGACAAGCAAAAGCTATACAAAGCACTCTTATAAATGTATTAGTGTTCTCATATACTTTACTGCTTTAGGGTAGCAATAATCTCACTAAAATGATATGGACCTTAAAACAGATATTTTGATGTAAATTTCACGATTCAAGGCAGTTAATTCATTTAAGCCATTTAAGTATAAATAAATTTGTAGACAGAATAATGGTCTCTAAGTTAAGTGCGTAACGATAACATTTAAAACAGTTCCATAGATTCCCATGCAAATGCTTCCATTTTCCGACTTCTACTACCATCAAACAGTACCGTCAGTATGAATTTACTTTCACTATGAACGTTGTCGAATATATTCGTCAGCTAGGTACCGTTTTCGCCAGGGACGTGTCGGCGTCGTCAACAAATGTATGGGGAAGTCTCAGACTAAGAAAGAAGTAGGGGAAGTCTATTACCCGCATCGTAGACGTAAAGTATTCCTAATATAACCTCATATTAGGGGTACATAAAAGGTGATAATATTAAAACTAACCATCCTCATCCTTCGCGCATTTTTCCAACTAAGGTGGGGTCGGCTTTCAGTCTAACTTCTAGCTAGCTATCTGTCGAACTTTGACATTTTACGTGAAGCGACTCCCACCAGGTATCCACAACCCAAGTACTAGGCGATATCTAATTTCTGTAGTTAGACCTGGTTGTCGGACTTTTTATATTGTTATAATGCCACAGATGTTCGTACGGCAACCGGGACCCACGCCGACCGTGCTTTCCGAAGCACGGAGGGGTCTCAATGTGTTAAGAATTGTCATCCATTCCAGGATTGACCTGGCTAGTATTACTTAACTTTGCAATAGGCTACCCTACTCGGTTACCACTTAGTCACGAGCCCCTAGTTACCACTAAGCCACGAGCCCCTTTTAATTTAAAACTAACCCGTCAAATAAGCTCATTTAAACAAAATTAAATGTTATTGTTAATCGATGACGGTACTTGAATCTTACAATAGCTAATTTCTTCACCAAAGAAAACAGATACAAGTTATTAAATCCAAAAAGATATGCAGCTTATCTTTAAAAAGCCTCGATATTTAAAAGTGTGAAATTAACAGGTAAGATAAGGTCGATTTGGGCAACAACTGTATGAAATGGTGGCAAGGCATGCGCGGCTGATTCTCATTATACCAAAGTTTATAGCCTCTTTATAGAGGCTACTTTACATACAATCAAACCTTTTCTTATAGTTGCCATGTTAAAAACTGGTTCGTATCCATTATAATAGCTGCGTGATGCTGCGATATTATTTGATTATGCGTATTGTACAAGTATTTAACATTTTATTTTATTTATTTGACTGGCCTGTTGGTCTAGTGGTTAGTGACCCTGACTACTAAGCTATTATTATTATTTAAATTGTTTGGAACAATAATGCGTTTAACCATTAAACCGCAAGTGACACCAAATTGCGTCATTCTTGAACAGCTCTGAAATGCTGAGGCAAGCATACGGTATGGCTGATAGAAACGGACCTATGTCTAGTACAAACTTTCACACGGCGAAGCGAGAGCTTTCGAGAGATCGGCGTAAATAAAAAAACAAATAGCCTATCTCATTGTAAGCTCTTATCGGTACCTATAAACGTTCGTAACACCCACCAGTGGTACCACTTTTTTATTTTTATTCTATGCTAAAAATAATATTGTAGGTCATAAGTTATGACTCATAACTTCATAAGGCACAGAAAGGAATTTAAAAAAAAGTTACCGTGTGTCTACAGTTGCATATTTCCATATCGCACTGCTATTACAAGAGTGTATCAACTCAAAATGAAGCTTTTTTCAGAAACGACAGAAAACTGATTACTCGTTTCTTGTTAAAAATTATAAAAAGTGAACACTGTATATAGATTATTGATAAAATTAAGGGATTTCTGTATTAATGAATTATTTAAGAGATTGCAGGTTATCAAGCTATTTCCAATTTTTTTACTCAATACTCTATTGTCTTAATAAATTAAAAAAAAAATATAAATTACTTTTAGTGGTTTTGTTGAAAAATTTGGCTTATTACAATTAATTATTATTATTTTATATTTACTGACGCGTAAGGAATTGATATTTACGTATGAAAAATGAATTATCTCAAATTTACCCTATTTTGAGTTGATACAGTCTCGTAATAGCAGTGCGATATGTGAAAGAGTATTTAGTAGAGGTACATGTTGCCAGCGATCACTATCTCACGATGCGTATGATAGTTATGTGATAATGCAATGCACGCTTGTTAAAAGTCACCTTACGGGTCAACTGTCAGGAAATACTAAGTCCGTATCCGTCAGTTGGCCCGTAAGGAAGCAATTAATCCTATTGTATAATTTGTTAGAAATTTATATCGCAAAATTTTATAGTAGATATTATAAGTAGTTTGGCAAATGGACATTCTAGTAAAATATTTTTTTATATATTTCGAAAGGAATGCAATTATTTGTTTAACTTTTCAAACTTGTTTGAAACACAATAGGTAACGCAATTACATCTGCTATCGTATTTTAATACAACATTTAAAGAAAAGGCAAATTTTAGATTCGTTCCACTAAATTAAAATTACACAGATTAATTTTATTCTCCGTTTACGTTTACATACATAATTTGTTTTAAAAAAAGAACTGCTGTAATCCCACATAGTAATATTGTAAGTTATAAGAATAATATAAATTGTAAAGCTTTTTTATTTATCTCTTTCTATCTAATTGGATATTTTTATGTGTGAGAGTAACAGCTATAGTAGTAAAGGGATAGATAGTAGGTGGATGCAGGTATCCCGTCGAGTAGGCATGTGCATCTGCTTAGCGGGAACAGAGAGTGAAAATAATACCGTGGAGTAGTTTATTAGTTTATTTTATTTTATTCAAGTGATAACTTCTTATGGGAGGGTAAACCGCTTCGTTACATAACGCGTTACGGCGCCAGTCTGTCTGACGTTTAAGTTATCACTTCTGTCGGGCGTCCGAGACGCACACGTTTTTATTTATAATAATCTAAGTACTTGAGCTTTTGTAAACATGCTTCCGAGCCGTGATGTTACGCATCCTAAAAAACCCTTCACTTTAACAAAAAAAAAAATGTGACATAAAAAGTCATGGGTAATAATAGATGTTCCCATAAGAATAAAGTAATGTTACATTCGTGAAATGACACAGAATAAGATAAAAATGTTTTAACTTTCTTTCCACACCCATTATTATTAGCGAACTATTATTAGAGCAGACACATAAAGTGAAAAAAAAACCGTAATTCTGGTTAAACGTTACAACGCAATTATAATTGATTCGTGTGAATTTTACACCCAGAAATCACCATCGCATATTTATGTATTTTTCTTCGACTATTACCATTCTCCAACTACGAAAACCTGAATATTCAAACGCAATTTATTCTTGCCATCGATAGACACGAACGTAATCAAAATAATACACGAACATATGTACGTTCGTGTACCTACATACGGCATGCATACGACACGTAAATATAACATAAAATATATTTTTTTCTTTATCATAAACATGTCCAAATATTTCCCTGTCCAATCCCAAACAGTCGGTCGGCTTTTGGAACGCTCGTTTAAATTACAGCTGACGGGATTTCTCCTTACGATCAATAAATCAATAAATATATACGACTAAGCCTGTCCGTCTGTCCGACATTAATGGAAATGGGTGTTTGTTTAGGATTCACGATCCTTGCTTGAACAGTTTGTTATTAAACGGAAGCTAAAGCTGTATCGCTCGACTTCCTGCCATTTGCTATTTCAGATATTATGATTTACTAGTTACGACAATTTTTATGTCTTCCTGAATATTTAAATTTGCTACAGTTATAAAGGAAAACAGAATTTTCGAGACAAGCATCAGTGATGAGTTTTTTAATTTTATTTCTACTGCAATCAAAACGAACAGCAACGAAGAACAAGCTCCATAGCCGCAGGTGTGTCTAATGATGTTAAAAGGTGCGTTATAATACTTCCTCCTCTTTTGTAAAACGAATATTTTATTGAATATAATGTACCTGCCCTCGGCCTCACCGTCACAGATTTTAAAGACAAATGACACTATTTTTAAATTAGTTTTTTTTTTGTAAATTGCTTAGTCAGCTAAAAAAAATTACAGTTGTTATTGCTACTCACGGTCTAATTAAAAAAAAAACGGACAAGTACGGGTCTGTCTCGGCACCGAGGGTTCCGTAAGCAAACTTGTATGTAAATAGTACGTCCATTTCAGGAATTAATTTTAGAAGATTTTTGCCCGTTTTTTCCGAAAGACAAACTTAACTTTGCAGTTCTAAAAATACTCTCCCATACATCGAGTTACGACAAAGTCATTCCAACAGCAAAATATTTTTTTCCTAAAAAAATATTTTATGTGATATAACAACAAATTAACGACTTTCGTAACAATACCTTGCTACTTACCAAATGTCATGTCTAGGCAGTGGCGTAGCTACCGGAGGGCTAGACGGGGCAGTGCCCCGGGGCCCCCAAGCTCAGGGGGCCCCTCGGACTCTGACTTACAAACAATAATTAAACTATTGAAAATTTCATTCATATTGGGCATTGACGATAGGGGCAATTCTGCTGTGAGGCTGATGTCTATGGTGAATACTTACGTGGTCTACTAAATACTTCTCCTGTATGATACTGTATAACTGACGTGACTCTATATGAAGAAGTTGAAGTAAGCAATATTTTGTAAAAATGTATTGGCAGTTCACAACACACCAGGCTATTGAAACTTGGACAAACTACAAACCGACCCACTCAAAAGCGAAAAATAAAAATTTAAAAATGAATCATAATTTTTAAACCTACTTAAAATGGACCCCTACCAACGAGATTAACAATTTAAGATTACATGGCGCCCCAATATGGTCTGAGTCCTTGACGACCCGCAATCTGCTATACTGTGGCGTCCGCAGCGGCGATGTCCGTCAGAGTCATAGAAGAGGATACTGTACGATATCCTACGAAGCAGCGAGTCTACTCGCTGGTTATGCCCCATAGGACCTAGAGATGTCATATATCAATGGTGCAAGGAGGCACTAGATCAAAAAATCGAGGCTCGACGGTCTCAGCTTCGCCTAGGCCTAATGGCCGAATGGAAAGAACGACTACAGCGACCGAGCGCAGGGCACGCCACAGTTGTGGTGGTAAGAGGCGGGAGGATTGGCTTTAAAGCTTAGCGGTTGACGCAGATCTGTAGTCCACTGTAGTCGCCTAATTGAGAGGTTTTTACCCAAAGGTGGTGCCCGCGCTTTTGCTTGCAGGCGCTAGGAGGGTTCCGGATGTCTTAATAAAAGCTGTTCCCGGATCCCTCCTACTTAAGGCGCAGTACGGCACACCGTGTGGTTTTAGTCGGTTCGATTCCGACACACTGCCCCATGGAAAACCCCGGTGGGGTGACGGCCCGAGGGGGTTTCCACACGCAGTAGCGATACAACGGCGTAGACGGCGGATTGGCGTGTTCCTCTGAATCTTCATAAATAAACAAATGACTCAGTTACAGCATCAGAGGTCTTGTCGATTATTCAGTGGGTACATAAAGCAATTTCATTTCATATTTACTATGTTTGCCTGGCCAAACGCTTTACAATAGCTAAAAAATTTTGATTGGAATTTGTGAAATTTTGCGTCGGGAGTTTTTAAAATTTTTAATTTATAGTTATAAATAATTCAGTTTGGGGACTAGTTTATTTTTTGCCCCAGTGCCTTTGGTTACCTAGCTATGCCACTGTGTCTAGGCCGATGGGAAGTGGTTTATAGGTTTCAATTTAGCTGCGAAATGTTTAAATTTGGTCAAATCTAAGGTTTGTGGCCTCTGTGGTATCTTTTGATTACGTTGATTTAAGAGCTTGATTTTTTACAGCTTCAAGAGACCGCAGACATAAGGATTTTAATGTTAATTTCAACCTACGCGGGATCCTGACAAAAAGGTTATTGACAGACAGACAGACAGACAGACAACAAAGTGACCCTATAAGGCTTCTTTTTTCCTTTTGAGGAATGGAACCCTAAAAAAATAGATAAAGAGGTAGAAGTTGACCCGCCTAAATTTAGAAGCGAATGTCGTTGCAATAGACGATTTTACGTCTAAGTGGTATTAAGAAGCGGAGGTCATAGGCAGATCGGACTAGTACTGTGAATAATATTATGTTAATAACGTGATTACCATTTACGTCTTATTGCCTTGTACCCCGGTCGGTGACTCGTTGACCAAGGAAATAAAACAAGCTCCTGGCAATTATTATATATAACCTTATACAAGATAATGTAAGTTGTGCAGTTTACGGAGTGTAACTTGTTACCAGTGATGATTTATAATGGTTATTATTTGTTTTGGCGGTTTATTTAATTCTTGGACGCAGTTTTGAACTCTTTTACATCTATTTACGTATTTCTGGTGATGAAAAATAGTTTTTGACTCACTATGTGCTTAAATATCAAATCCTTGTCCAATATTTGCAATATTAAGCTAAATAATATAAAAATAATTATGGAGAAAGTCTAAGTCGAGAAGTCATAGAGACTAGAAACATGGATAGTATTATTAAAGTTAAAAATAAGTCCGTGCGTACAGATTTATTTTTAATATTTTTTGAACTAAATGTCTGCATTAATGGCACAGGAAGCATAGAAAGTAAAAGATAAGGGGCAGCAATTTGAAATAATGAAATTTCTTTCGGCATCCAGCGTCAATATATAGTTAATAATCAACTTATTCTATCAACATCATTTAGTATCCGACTTCTGCCGAAAACTAGCTAACTGCATTTGTAAATAAATTGTTTTATGTTGTCTTTTTGGAGTAACTGTCCAACAACTACTGTTCAAAAACAACCGGCAACAATAAATTAAGTATTTTTTTCCCCCATCGCGTCGTCAGTACACACGGAATGATCGGAAAAAAGTCTACCTGCTCCCCGAACCCACACAATAGCTCTCCGACCATTTATTTTGGCAAGCGTCGTAACATTTCACGTTTTCGATTTCGAAAAAAAACGAACAACTTATGCACAACGAAGTTTTTGCGTTTTCTGAGAATAAAGTTATAACTACATAGAAATTCAAATCAGCTAACAAGACATCCGAGGTTGGAAAAATAAAAAGGGACATTTCATAGACACTATTCGTTTAACCATATGATATAGCATGACTTTGAAAACTAATTTAAATGAAATCTAAACTTTAATCCAGTTTATTTGTTTTATGGATAAACGACCAAACCATATATATATATAGGTACTACTGCCATGGGCATTTGCAACTCAAGAGTTACAAGTGTGTGGCCTTTAAGGTGGGAGTAGAAGAAGACGGGGGAGAGGGGGTAAGAGCGGCAAGAGGGGGGGAGAGGGGGAAGGGTTAGGGCCTCGGGTCACCTCACTCACGCGGCGAAAAGCAATGCAAGCATTGCTTGATTGTCGGTCTGCTGTAAAAGCCGTGGTTTCACTCCGGTCGAGCCGACCTATACGTGCCTAATTATGGCTATTCCAGGAACAAACATAACGGTTACATCGTGTCTTTATTTAGAGTCCTTGTGGCATCCCAAAGGCCTCTATTTAATTAGGTGGAAAAAACTTAATAACTTACTCGGTCGGCCTAAAGGCATCTAGTAGGTAACTAGGTATGGAAACGTCGATGTCGGATGGGTCTTGAAGCCGATTTTTTTTTTTATTTACTTCCCGGCCTCACGATTGCGTACATAAGCGAGAATTTATTGTAAAGCAACAACAAGGTAATCAAAGGTTTAAATTAAACAAAGCGTTTGAGCCTTTGAAGCAACAGTTTTTAATATAAGGACGGGTAAAACGTGCTTCCAACCACCTACATCAACTTTTTATATATTTTTTATTACGTTATCAATCAACCATCCTATTTTTTTTTTAAGAAAAATATACAGCAAAGGTCAAGCTGTCAGAGTGTAGTGGGTGGCCCATCGTTTCTGTAACCTACCTCGCTTGTTGGTTTTTGATGATGGATTGCCGTGTAATTAAGGCCGATTATATATCTACCCGCCTCGAGGAAACTGGGTACTCCAGTGGAATTTTAAAATTGCTGATAATTCATATCGTCGGTTATGGTAATAAGCTTATTATCGATAGCTACTACCAGTATCGATGGGTATTAGTTTGGAAAGATATTCTGAAGCGAAGTATCATTGTCAGTTGGTACGCTACATTCATGAGTTCGTGTAAAATTTGTATTAGGTTTAAATTCTTGGTTGTGTCCCGGAACACAGGAGCTCACTCAGCATAGCTCTTAGCGCGAACAACACATTCAGCACGCTCAGCGGAAACGTGACTACGCTATAACCGCAGTTTGAAATGTAGATTTTGTTAACATGATGAAATTTACTTAAGTGCGTTTTGAGACAATGTTAATATTTCCTTGTGTGTTTTACGACTTTCCGCGTTTGTTTTTAAAGTCTCAGAACAATTTATTTACCCATAGTGTAATATAATAGTCTCTGTTTTCAAAGCAAGTCGTAAATTTATTTTGCATTCTTAACGAACATTTTCATCTCTATTTACATTTGAATCCCAAATATTTTAAACAATTGTAACCGTAGAAAGAAAAGCTCAAACTGGCATATCAAATGCTCAATATACTGTAAAGAACGAAGCAGAACCGAGGAGCCAAGTTTATTTCTATATAAGTCGCAGGCTCGCAAACCCGGATCCATATTCAGTACTGATATCGATATAATTTTTTGACTTGATACAAAGAGTAGTTCTTCAACTCTCGAGTGTCATGTGTGTTTTAGATGTGGATGAGGCTTGGTGTTTTGAGTAGTTGTTTGTTATCAAATAATCATATCGCTTGCCACTATCAACGGGGATTCGTTACCACACTTAAAAAATATATTTGTCGTTACCTCGTCACGATTTTTATATCGCGGATGGTCAAAGAATAATTTTTAGGTAGGTAGATTCATCAAGCTACACGTAGCTAGTTGAATTTGCCAAATTATTATTAATTAGTAATAATTAACTTATTTTAATTTAATTTTCTGTCAATGTTATACTAACATAGTTTTTAAGATGCTTAATAGTAACAAGAAATGGGCCTTGTTGTCTAAAATAAAAAGATTTTTATTATTTTACTTCTTTGTAATCAAAATTGGATGGTTTTCTCCAAAGAATACAGTATGTGGAACGTCAAAAAGACCACGGTAAGGTTTGTAACCTTGGTTTTGGAAGTGTCTACAGGGTAGGCTTGAACGTTAAATGTAAGAAAGAGTCTCATAATATTTCCAAAACGTGGTGACAGAATGCTCTGATGCATATACATGCTACCACACACATACACTACACTACTCATCGTTTAGCGCCTGCTCTTCCAAACGTCCTCTTCCGTTCGCGTTCCTCTTGTCTTGTACGCCGTAAAGCTTTCACGTCTCATTCTACGTTATGAACATAACACCCAAAAACTTTTACCCAGTCGCATTACTATACAAATGATAATTACTTTTAAATACACACGAATGGTGTGAAAGATTCTAAAGACAAGGGTGCTTATTGCGGGAACAGCATTATCAAACTCGAAACATGTGCGACATTATTCAAAACAATAATAATAATGATTTAACATTATGTCTTTTGTAAATACACACTTTTACGTACAACCAAAACTACCAAGAACAAAAAAATATATTTCAACTACATACGCTGTTTTTTTTAAATACTACAACTATTATAATAGTTTATTGTATATTCCATTTATGAATAGATACTTAATCTATTTAAATAGAAATGAAGTACTGTCCGTTAGGCCTGAGACCGACCATCCCGCAGAAGACGCACCAGGCGCCGGAGAGCGCAAAATGATCTCCGGCCTCCATGAGCGCTGGCCTGGGGGTAACGGGTCGGGCTGACCGTTACCCTTGCAGAAGCAGGCCCAAGACGGTGGCGCGACGTGTTCCACGCGCACCTCTCTAATCTGGAGGGGGGTAAGGCCCCCCGTACTCCATGGTGTAGTCGCCTGCTGAACGCGACCAAGGTCTGCAGGGGTTCCCGGAGGCCTCCTTCCTAGGGTATACCCGGGTCCTCCTGCAATAGACCCACTTGTGACGGAACACCGTGTGGTTTTAGTCGGTTCGATTCCGACATACCATCTTACCGTTAGCTCCGGTGAGGTGATGACCCGTGGGGGTTTCCACACGACAAAAAAAAAGGCCGACTGATTTTTGGAAAAGAAAAATTAAAAATGTTGCCCGTAAAATTGAGAAATTAAGAAAAACTGTGAGTTCTTCTTTTTTAATCAAAAAAAAATAAATTTGGGACAGAACAAAGTCTATCGGGTAAGTATTTTAAAATATATAAATAGAACATATCTTTGGATAGAACGCGTATACTTTTGAATTGAGCTTTAAAATGATAAGGATCGAAAAAGCTACTGCAATTTTGAGCTCTTTTTATTCGTAAAACAAACTGAATATTGAACGAATAATAACAGAATTCAATAAAAAGCCGAAAGGTTTTAGATTAAACCTTAATTAAAATATTACAGCGATATAGACCCGATATACCCATCTAATATATAAATCTATAACTACATTCAAAATGTGCCACAATGTCTACCGTCACAGTTTTCATGTATTCTAAAATAGCTGATTCATATATAGATTCTCCAGTAACACCCACATACGTAAAATGTAATGTAAAAATAGAAAGTGACTGTCATACAAGCCCATACTCTAAATGACGACGAACAATGGTTTCGATATGATCGTGGTATCGTGGCTCGCCGAACTCGGGTTGGACCTGTTTCGAGGATATCTAAACAGTGAATCGCCACTAACAAGCGTGCTTGGTGCACTCGCTACGATAACAGAATATTCTTGTTAAATAAGTAACGCTTAGGAGACGCAAACAGCTTCTTATAAACAAAGAACGTGAAAGATAAAATCAAGGTAGGTTGATGCTAATAAGGTAGGTAAAATACGTAGAAAATTTCCGGATTTTGAAATTGCACACTATTAAGTTTCAACCTTAAACGTTTCTCAAAGTTACTTTAAGATTTCATAAAAACAACACCGGGGTATTGACGCATGGTGTAACATTAATAAAATTTACAGAGTTTATAAAAAATACACAATTGAAGTAATCAGAGTGATCGTTGAAAAGAAAACATTCTATTGCACTCTTTATTCCGACATAACTCTTCTCACAATTCCACTTATACTATTTGTATCCAACAAAGCATGTTCCAATAATGAGGATTGCTTGATACGATCTCGGTTGGGCTGCGCCCGCGCCGATCACAGCGCCAGATATGCAGAATCCTCAATGCTCGGCTCCTTTGTGATCTCGGCAGGGTAAACACCGCTTTGTGCTCCAACGAACCATCTCACCGCACGCATATTGGTTTTCTAGTAAACGATCCTCTTGGCTAAGACATAATGGAATTTCCCAGAACTAGCTCAAACTCAACAGCAACAAATTATTTTACATTAGAATTCGGCAATCATCAAAGAAAATTTATAGCACCTCTATAAAAGACAAGTGACTTCTCAATAACACTTTTTACTACCTTTATTTTTAAATGTTTTTATTACTTAAGTGGATCTAGTTAAGCTTTGATTATAACTACTACTCGTATTAATTTTGGTTACATGTGCAAATTACAGCAAATTGTTAGTTTTAAAGCAAAAACAAAGAGCTATAGTATCCATCTCGTCATTCTATAATATCGTTGTGCCGGGTTGGTAGGTTGTTAAAAATGAAAATTATTCTGCCAGCGCAAACTACAGTGATTACATATCAGGCCGAAGCCCGAGGGAAGCGCGTCTCTCTCGCTTATTGCCAGATGATTGAAGACCCCGCCGCCTACGACGCAATCCTTTCTGGAGCGGGAACGAGACAAGGCTTACTTCTGTGGCAAGTAAGAACAGGACGGCAACAGCTCAGCATCTGATTAGCATCCCAATTATGGTGCGGGCGCGCAGTAGGATCGAATCTTCGTTCGTAGTGCTGTGCCCATTTCTTTGGTTTATTTATCGATATCTAATTGCAAAGTTGAGTATTTATGTTTTGCGTTATAAATTAGAACAAAAGATAGATGATGCTAATTAATTACTAGCAGTTTTTGCTTGCCCGGTACAAAGATGTACCTATCCTGTAATACTAAAAGATATGGTAATTTCTTGGTAATCATATTGACAATACATTGTTGCTGTGTAACCCTAACGTGAACGTTATTTAAAAAATTATAACTGGTCAATTAATCGATAAGGCCACTCGTTACATTAACGAGTGGCAACCCTATTAATGAGAATGGCGGCCGAGAGCGGGCGGGGCGCGTTCGTGTTGAGATTGCATCGCTGAGCCAAGGAAATTTTAAATAAACAAGAAATTATGAACCGACCTCAAGATTATAGGTACACCTCCGTATTGATCAGACGGTAACTAGAGAAAATAACGACACGCATTTATTTCTTAAATGGAAGGCTCGACTAATTGCTGAAAATCTCGCGTGGTAATGGGCATTAAGTGATTTGACTTTCTATTCTGCGCGGCAAACATTACCTATTAAGGGGTTGTGGACTCAGTGGTATATAATTAGGCCCTGTAATTTGCTACAATACAATGGTTGGAAAGCTGCGCAGACTATCGACGTAGACCTAATATCAAATTAATTTATAGCCTTTGAAACAACAGATGAAACACTTCTAACGGTATAGCCGTATCTGCAGTATTTAATTATTATTTATTTCGTTATTAAAATAAAATAAAAATTATTACCGATATTTTAACAAACCTACAAACCAAACTTTAGTTGAAAGCCGCGTCCGCTAAGCAAGCGCTTGGGCTAAATATTTCAAGGGCTTAGTAATTGTAAAGTGTCAGGAAATGACTACAATTTAGAAGTAATTACAACATTAAGAAACGTGCAAAGCTTTACTAAATGTCTTCTAATGTTTAACAAGAATACAAAACAAGGCGATTTATAATAAAATTAAACATTATGAACGCTAACCCATGAACTACGTATACAAGCAATTCAAATAAACAGTTACCTACGTGTATACAAGATGAAGGGAGGTGGTTGCGAAGGAACGAAAATCGTAACGGACCTGTCAAGCATAATAATATCACCTAGATGATCTAAAAGGAGATAACTCCAAAATTTAAATTTTTGGTTTATGCACACCATCAAATTTCTTATCTCAATACCTACCGACCAATAAACCAGATATAAAAATATCACCACTACTCGACGCTAGACGCTAAAGCCCCAAAACATGATTAAAACACAAAATTCCTACAATATCTTTCTTCTAGCTGCATATAAAATTCCAAAACTCCTGCAGTGCACAGGGGAAGTTTTCGGCCTTTTCTGAGAAAAGCTGCTTTTTTGAGTTAACACCTGTTTAGATCTAGGTGTGCGATATATAGTTTAACTAGCGCCAGATCAGGCGAATAAAATTGTTGCTCGAGGAAGATACTGAATGGGTGGACCACATTTTGTTTACTCCGGGTATAAAATAAGATTTTTTTCATATCAACAATCGACTGGTCCACCTTCACAAAGAATATTCATAAAAAACGTTTTTCATTTTTTCTCAGTTATTGTTACAATATATCTGTGGTCGCGCGGTAATCCTGCACTGGACTCTCAAGCTCTAGACTCTAGAGCTAATGCTAATGCTCTAACGCATGAATATAAAACCAATTTGACGTTTCTCATTACGCTGCGACCACAATATGCGTTGGACTAACTAGTTCCGCGCTCTGTGATCTGTTATTATGTTAATAGGGCTAGTTTAGAGACTGCGAGGCTCGATGCCTTTGCCTCCTCGCATGTACCTCTGGAAACTGAAAAATTAAACCGGCGTCTTTCATATGTCAATTAAATGCGATAAAAAAAATTAGTTTTATT
The DNA here is from genome assembly GCA_949752705.1 of Callimorpha dominula. Classification (NCBI taxonomy): domain Eukaryota; kingdom Metazoa; phylum Arthropoda; class Insecta; order Lepidoptera; family Erebidae; genus Callimorpha; species Callimorpha dominula. The sequence goes on from OX457007.1 coordinate 16,099,489, forward strand.
GGTGCTATAACCAACATGGCGTCTGGTTACGCACATTGTTATAATCTGAACAGTATAATATACCTTAATAATACCGAATATTCCTTGTGGTACACAGTCGAAGAGTCACGTAGAACGAAGTACCTATAGTAAAATAATAATTAAGGAAGATTGCACATGACACGGATTTAGAGGTTTCCGCCACACCTGGCAAACAGACTCTTTGTTGACGGAGTTTAGTTTGTGACTTTTCCCAAAAGATGAAGTATAAACGGAGTTCAGTGTGTACTTCCCACAAGATTAAGTTAATAGAGGGATTGGATAGACCTAATCTTTGCTGCTGTGTGAATACATTACTTTGTCAAGACACAACATATATATAGCATAGACCTCATATATGCTAAAAGATCGCAAAATATCATATAAAAATAAAGTTCATTGAAGTTTTCTTGTATATTTTCATTGCACAGACATACATTAACGCATGCAAATACAGATTTTGATCTAGCAGAAAGCATTATGATGGCTACGATATTATGTTTTATACAAACAAAAAATTACATTATTATTGTGATATCCCAGGTTGTTCTACCTTTCATTCTTACCTTTTCTGAAAGATGATAATAAACCAAGCCATGGTCGCGACACTTACGAAAACTTAACTTGCCGTATTGAAAAATAGTGTATATTTTTTTTGTTTCTCCAAACATTTTGTCAAGCAAACTAGTGTGCTCCTAATAACTGAGCACTACAATACCATAGGTATCGTAGTATTTTTACGTAATAGAATTTAGAAAACCACGATAGGGACATATTTTTACAATTTCTCTTTGGAATGGAAAGCTATTGGCAATAAGTATTCCATAACCATTGTTGTTTTAATAATGTTAAAGGGAACCTGCGGCAGCTACCGAAGGCTAGTGCGCTGATGCTATTGCATAGTCGCAATAGGTACCTACATAGGAGCTATTATATTACAGTATAGATAGGTACAAGTTCCTACATATAACTCTATATCTGATTAATGTTTATGATCTCAGATTTACCTACAGAGAGTCTGACTAGTACCAGATTAGTTCTTATATTACTTCTCTAGTTTATAAAATTATTTATGCAAATGTAAATTTGAGTGATTAATTTTGAGCTGCTCATGTTAATTAATGATGATATCATACATCATCCAATATGTTACATTACCATAACCACATATTTTTAACTTGTGTTGTGTTCGAGATCCGCCCATTCACGAACATGTAAGTAGGTAAGCTATCCGTTGTAAAATGAATTAAGTATTCAAGTATGCAGGCTGCAGGTAGGAATAACTTTGGTTATGATTTTACCACAAGGAGAAGCAAGCAAAAAAAAGATCTGGATAATTACATTATTAATTTTGTAAATTTTAAACCATATACAATATAGCGGTTATATTATCTTATATTAATGTCTAATCCATTAATATCCGATTAGTAGCAAGAAAATTTATAGTTTCATTTTGCATATCCTTTCAGCAGCACCGTAACCTCGTTGCCGTAACCAGTGGCGTAGCTACCGGAGGGCAGTGCCCCGGGGCCCCCAAGCTCAGGGGGCCCGTCGGACTCTGATTTACAAATTGAACTAGTGAAAATTTCTCCCACATTCGGAATATAAATACACCAGATCTTTTAGAACCAGAAGTTATCAGGTTTGTACTAGAGTTGTAACTAAACCACTATTTATATTAAATTGCGTACTCGATTCAACTACGCAATTTAATATCTATAGTACTAGTACAAGTAACTTGAATATGGAGTACGATGTATCTGGATAACGACAAATCTGGAGTACGTCGAATTCGGAACACGACGACGAATACGGAACAAACGATTTTCAATAGTTTAGTTGGAGCCCTAGTTTATTTTTTTGCCCCAGGGCCTTTGGTTACCGAGCTACGCCACTGGCCGTAGCTTTATATAGATAAGTAAATTATAAGCCTACTTTATCACACTTACTTAAGTGCCTCGTCTGCAGTTTTAGCCACATGACCACATGAATTGTGATTCAAGTTAAAACAGTAAACAGAAATGCTACAAATATGTTTTAAAAAGCCGCACAAAAGCAGTATTATTTTAGCTTCACAGTATCAATATTTTGTAACCAAAATATGTCCAGGATTAACATTAAAGCGTTTCAAAGAACACCGACGTCGTATAAATCAACGGGAAATTATCATAACGAGTCAGTTTCGTAACGAAATTCTGGCTTTCTAAGAAATTAATAATGTCTGCTATAAACTGTGATTTACAACTTTACGGCTTGTATATGTCCTCTTTAAATTAGGCGTGGCTCATACAGAGATGTGATTATAAATATTGATATAGAATTTCGTACAATATTACCCAAGTGATCCAACCTATCAGCGTAACTTTGAACTACTAACTTTCGGATGCTAATATTCATTCCATTTCATTAAAACATAAATATTTGTTTGTGATGTATTTATTAGGTATGAGGTACACCAATTACCTACCAAATCTCATTTGGTGTTACATTATGAAACAAGATCAAGACTTTGAGCCTCTGTCAAATTCCGAACACTAATTAGTATGGGTTATCTTATCTGTGGTATGGGGACAAACCGTTGCACGTTGTAATCAATAATACTAACTGTCAGGATTTAACAATGAAGACTTACGTTTATCAAATTATATTTATTTGTGCAGCTTTAAAGGGTGCGTAGAGTGCCAATCGTGCACAACTCACAAGTAACAAAATCCATTTAAGTTTCAGGTACCTACTTTTAACAAACAGGGCGACCCTGAATGAAAGAGGAGTCCATTTTATCAACACCATTGGTTATGTATATTTCATTTTTTCACTTTCACAGTAGTAGTAGGTATACAAAATGCTAAAATCGATCTTCGTGATATTACTCTTTTTTTATATATGGACTCTCTCGAGTTTCTGGACGCAGAGATTCCGCCAATGCGCGAAAAATCAGCGCAGGAATTCCGCCAATTACACAAGTTAAATAACAGAAACGTAAAATATGGACGTCTATTCGTTCATCTTGAAAAAAAACGATGTAACATCAAATCTTTTTCTGTCAAACTTTGACTTAAATACCATGTAGGTTGGTAGCACTGCTCGACTGTGAACCTCCACCCCATTTTGTGATTTTGCATATTTTGAAGCAACTAGCACGATAGGTTAGGTAGTGTTGCATTTTTGCTATTACAGGTGTCGGGGGACAGGTGATATGGCCCTCCAAAAGCTCCTCCGAGCAGAGTTACTAGAGCTTAATCACAAGCAAGGGAAAATTTTACTCCATAAATCGACGTTATTGCAAATAAGTAGATGTTCCAAGGTAGTAGTTTTGGCAGTATGTAGCTAAATCCATACGGCTAAAATTATACGACCACGGGTGATATTATTTGGCTCTATAAAGTGAGTACCTAAGTACTATGTAGATGTATTTCAGATGTTCAGTTATACCAGTAAGTATCTTATTTTTCGCAGCAGCCTTGAGACTTAATTAGAGTTATATATCCGTTACTTAAGCGATTTAAAGTTTGTTTACCTTATACAATTTGTTATAATTTTGGACTTGCTAGTTTAAACCTCATTACATTAAAGTATACTGCTAAATATAAGACTAGGAGAGTTAAATACTACATGTATTATAACATAAACAGAAACACAAATAGAAGAGAAGTGTTGTTGGAAGGGCTGCATGGAGACTTGTGGAGTCTTGGGCTTGTAGATTGTAGAATATAATTGATTATAATATTAATGAACGAAATAAGGTGGGTAGAGAGTTGTTTGTGAGATGTTTCAGGCGTCTCGAATGTGTAGTTCGATTACCATTAGGAGTGCCGTGGGCTTGTTTACTGCAGTAATACCTAATAAAAAATCTTATAAAACTGAATAGAATAGAAGTAATTTATAGAATCGTTTTAAAAACAAATATTTTATAGTAATTCTTTAACGGGATTTTAATAAAATACCCCAAAATCTTAACTTCATTATTACGTTCTAGGATTGCTTTTAGTTAGACGTCAACAACAAGTTTAACGGTCATTAACCTTACTCTTGTTAAGATATGTTAGTACCTACCTTAATAGGTTGACAGTTGCTCTATAGTTTCAAAGCACAGATGTCAATGGCACTTAGGTGTCAACTCGTCAGTGTTGCAAAGAGCCTTTAATTAAAACCATTGCCATTATATCCACCGACAAATTGCGTACACTCGTTATTAGTTAACAAAACACACTTCAGAATAAAACCGGTTTTACAATTAATTTTCATTTATATATTTAATGTCAAGTCAAATTATATTGAGAGTCAGTACACGTATTATATCAGCAATTACTCTCAGAATCAATGGAATCTACCTATTTACGTACAATATGTCTATTGAAGTAATCTCCAAAAGGAAGTAATTCAAAATTTCAATGATAAAATAAGTTGCATTCATGTGCCAATTAAAGAACTATTTAAGGAATCAAGTTTACTTTCTTAAACGTGTTATGATTTCGAAAAATGTCTTCATTAGCGCATTGGTTTCGCAAGCAAGAACAAAACGCATTTCTGGAATGGCGGGAATATTGGCTTCAGTTGGTATTTCTTTCTTAATTGTTAAATCTTATGTATGAGCTTGCCTGTTTTTTTCCCCAAGGTATTTCAACATTTTATATGTAGTTAGATTAATTATAAATTTATAATACTAGGTAGGTATATTTATTATATCATTTTGTGTTATAACTAGTGTTTAGTATGTATTGTATTCTGTGGTACATAAAAACATCTCATTAGATTTTTTGTTGTAAATACTTAGTATACCTACTTAAATAAATGATAATTATCCACAGGCGCTTGTTATAAGTACTTCGTTAACAAAAGCTAGCAGCACATAATGATTAACGTAAGAAGTGGTATCGTCAATATTTCTCAGATACCAATGATTGGATCGCAGCTCAGGGTAGTTAAACCAATATTTATGTAGACATGCAAGTCGGGTAAGTTTTTACAACACGATCCTGTCGCTTCGGATTTTCAACTTTTTTATTGCTGCCATATTGAAAGTTACATAGTCAGAATAAGAAACATTTCTCAAAATCAATAGAACACTTTGTTTGTCGTCAGGTACAAGGCTAGTTTTTCTGTATCCACGTCACAAAATGTGTATTTTGTTACAACCACGTGAAGTATTCCAGCTGCGTCTTATTATTTTTAGTGGAAGGCAACTATAACTCATTTCTTATGCAGTAAAAATGTCACTTATACGGCAAAATTAATGGGCAAGATATTCTCAGAACTAATTGTCCCGATTACTAGCTTGCATCTTTTTTTAGACGTGTTGAATATGATAATTTACTAGACCCGACCTCTTGAAAGTTTTGCGTCTGACCGTTATAATTATATAAATTGTGCATGTGTAAAAATAAACTAATCCATACTTAATTGAATACCTATATATATATTTGTCAGAATAAAAGAAAAGATAACTTTCAGATTGTTATTTATAATAGGTATGTTCGCAGCACAACGGTCACTCGCTAATTGTTACCGTACGTATCAAGTACGTATTTGACTACATAATTCCACATTTCGCGATTCACAGATAGTTGTTTTGCGTCTCTTTTGCTTTGTGTTCGTTAATTGGATGTTTCTGAAAATTCTATGAGAGTTCCGTAGGGGGCATTAAAGTGTTACAAATGAGATAAAATTACATTTCTGTGATCTTACAAAAAAATGCTTAAGGAACATGAGTAAAGTATGCAGTCTTTTTCGACTTCGACTCACGAAACTCACGCACCGTAATAAATAAGTTCGAAGTACAGTCATGGATTGCAACAACTTTATGTGAAGGTGCGTTCCGAAACACGCTATGCGCGAGCGATGTTTCATCGCTTCATAGCGGCATGGTATGGGGGCACCGTGTTCGGCGCCCGTGATTTATTGGTCCTCGTTTATTTTATTTCCCAATTCGTTTTAGTTTACAGCCTCTATGTTCCTCTAATGTTGTCTTAAAAATAGTCCTACAAGTAATCACGGCAATTTCTTAAATTAAAAACATACATAAGAAAAAGAAACACAACATTTTCATTTATTTGTGTATTTAGCAGTGGACTATGATAGGTTGATTGATTGATTGATTGATTGTCGTTATATCCTTGAATGTAAAGAGCATCACATCTTTGTCGCTGCCTTAAAAAAACCCTACAATTAATTCCAAAGATAGAGTTTGTATATTATTATAGTCTTCTAAACTATTTGTCCTGAAGCGATTTCGTAACGACAGCATCTATTACTTAAAGTCATACAAAGACCGAGTTCCATTTAATTTTGTTTTAAACCGTTTCTAAGCGTGACTTATTACTGAGAAAACAATAAGTACTGCCGTCTAGCACTTGCCAAGAGGAGTTTGAACTCTGTTAACTCTATTCAAGTTTAAACAGCTTTGTGTAAGCTCCCCGGCTCCGACTACAAACAATGATAATAATTTCTGATTTTGTATTACAATACACGTTTTGTAAAAGACTGAGCTCGTTTCCTCTCTCGCGTAGACAATAACCGTAGACCCGACTTGTGTACATTTCTACCTGAAAGATTTTTTATTAAGTAACTCTATTGTTGTATTGGCCATTGCATTCGCAGTCAATGCCCAAGGCCAAAGATTATAACACGACAAGTGACAAAATGTTTATTGATTTGGGGCTTTGCAATATACACAGGTATTTGTTTACTTTGATGTACAAGGGACTATTCCTACTAAGTACACGAAGTATTTTTTGTAGACTGCCAAATTTTGGTATATTGGGTCGGAATACAGTTAGATCACACATTATAGAAATATCTTACCACACTGATGCAGCCAGGCCGAAGTAATACAGCAAAAGGAAGACAACAGCGCAATTTGGGTTTGCTAATCCATCGTGAGCTAGCAGCATCCGTGTTGGTGAAGTAGAATCCTTGGCACATCCTGCAGCAGCTCGACCGGCGGCTGCACGAACACCCCAACCTGCAGCGGCAGCGCACCGGCATAAAGCTACAAGCACTAGAGCCCTTTCTCCAGCTCCTCCTCTATCACCACATGCCAACTGTGCTCCTACAGCTGCCAGAGTGCACGCAAAACTAAGAGCCGCCCATGTCGTCAACCACACTTCTGCAGCTTTTCTTTGTCCAGCTTCCCATAACACTTCTGCATCACAGAACTGAGCACAACGTGCTGATCCTCTCACCCACACCCAACTACTTGGCTTTACCAGCCTCTGACACGCCCCTCTTCCACCGGTATTCGCCACATTCAGTGGCACAGTACCCACTGGAGGAGCTCGTTCTCCAGGTCCTTCCATACACATATGTTCGTGGTTATTCTCGGCTGGGAATAAAGAGCAATCTAATTCTGGTGGCCAGAGGAAACCGAATTTGTAAAGAACAGGGTAACATTTCGCGTATACACTCTCGCACAGTCCTCTGCATGGCCCGATGGGAAGCGCTACTTTGTCGGTACACATGGGCACGTAAACTGAACACAAGAATAAATGCAGCTGAGAGGAGCAGCCATATTGAACGAGGGGACTGAATGTCTGCAGAGTCACGTCGGCGTCCGCCTGCAGAGTATGTCGCGCCAAGTTGGGCATTCCAGTCTGGTTGTATCCAATGTTCTTACACATCGCCACTTTAATAGGTTCACATGTCCGCACAGAGGCCTCAGCGACGACTCCGGCCACTAAGCTCACAGTTAAAACAAAAATGTTTATGCACTTCATGTTAGGTCAATATATTCGGCGAGTCACATACATGAAAAATATCATTGCAGTCGTGAATATTTACGCGGGAGCGCCACTGTTACGCGAAACATACGTACGCCTCGAGTCGCGTCTCAAGACGGTTTACGTGCGGTGACGAAGCGCGACCCGGCGGGGGGAGTAACAACAAAAAAAGGTACACAGGTATGCGCTGCAGTTGCGGCGGGAAAGGGAGAGAAATGTCCGAGAAGCCGGGGACCGGCTGATGTCGGTGTCCGGCCGCCGGCACTCGTCACGCGTGCGACTATCCGCACCGCGCTCTTATCACAAGAACACCTTATCACTGAGGGTGGATTTGCCTCGCGATGTGTTTCGATACAGTATGGATTTTTCGATAACTCCTTGATATCGTGCGAGGTAGATACGAAACATGATTAAATTAGATACCTACTTACTATAATTTTTAGATATTTGAATTATGTAGTACCTAAATGCAATAATTTAGTGGTATTTTAGGTAGAGAGCTATACAATCATAGTAATGGTATGGTTTAGTGCTCACAACTATAAGTTTGCTTCTTAGATTATTTAAAAGGTACAGGTAAATTTTAATAATCAAAGGTATAATTGAAAAATAATTAACTTTGCACTGAAATCAAATTACCACTTGCCCAACGGTGCCCGTTGTGTCGTCGTTATTCAAATACAAATGAAATTTTGAAATAAATTTATTGTACATAATTTACTACATTGTATTTAAGCATTACTGTATATTTTTTATGAAACATAAATACGTATAATGGAAAACATTATTAGTAGTACAAAAATTGGACCAAAATGTAGATATCAGTAATGTTATAAAGCGTTCGACAGATGATTCTCGCGGGAGAAATAAAAATATTTACATTACGATGAGACTGCGATCTATCTGAGGATCATATACTTAGTAACGACTAAAATGAAAGATAAATACTTTTACAATAATCTTATTATAATACAAGTTTTATTTTAACACATATTCAGTAGCTAATACATATTGTAATTTAATAGTTTATAACATCTACCAACCTGTCCGCGCCGAATGGCACAACTAGACGTGTAGGCGTGTACCTAACATAACAATTCTATGTACTCTCCCATCTTATCAAGTCTTGTACATCATGGCTTTCTCAAATAGCTTTTACATAGTGACATTTTTACATTCGCTAAGCTAATGTATTATACAACATTCACAAATTTTAACAAATACACCTCCCTCTGATGGAATTTTACACTTATAAAACGATGACGAAGCAAATTATATTAAGGAATGCTAAACAAGCGATACTAGCGCCACCCTTCAGTTACATTTTGGAGTTTCAACTAAATTCTAATATTGTACAAACGTATATAAAATATGAAAGATAAATGCCACGGGTACGAGTTTCACATTTTGGAAAAACTAAGAATCTTTAAGATTCTTCTATTGTTTGGCCATTGACTATTCTTCACTTTACAACATTATAAAGATCATAGCAAAGATGTTTTATCAATAACTTTAAAACTTTCGCTTTATATAAATATAATAATAATGTTACAAGATTGTAACATAATACTATGTTTAATGATTATAAAAGTGCCTACTTGCGAAGTTTCTGTAACAGCCTTTTATAAACCAACTTTCTTAGCGGCTTCCCTTTACACATTCTTATTCAGTCCTTTTTTAACTTAGACTTATATATTTCAGAGAAGTCACAAATACTTCAAGACGTGTACTACCTTTTACCGTTACACTATTTCGCAATTACACTAGAACAGATGTACTTAATCAATTGGGGCTTACATTTTGAATATATCCACTCCTCACCACTGATAACTTTGATTTTGGTATAAGCAAGTTCGCAAATCAACTGTATAAAAATATGGAAGTACTGAATCACTTAATAAACAAGCACATCCATTACATAATACAAAAGGGAAAATTATTGAGGAACCGTTACGACACGCTATACGAGTTCTATGTCGAATAACCCCTGCAACTGCAGCGATATACTTAGTACTGATATACCGTCGGTGACAGTGCAATAAAGCATACTTATATAATTTATTTTGGTACAATAGATATTCATGAAATTGTGTGAAAAACGGTATGGTAGTATTTATAGAAACGTGATGGTTAATACCTATTGACCGCGTTAATTCCCGTATACATAATTATATATCATGGAACGCGAAATTTAAAAGTCATGAAAGAGGTGTTTAAAGAGTAATGTTATATTGTCAATAAAGGATGCTTTGTCGCGGTACCCCAGACTTTTGAGATGAAATTGCAAGAAATATAAATGAATTGGTCATTTTGATCACTTGTGAAACTCATATAAAACCTTATATTTCGTTCTATTTATTTTTGTGTATAATTGTGAAAGAAAAAGTGGCGACGTACAGACGTATAAAATGATTTTGTACCTACCATGTGAATGATAAATAATTGAATAAAATACATATGTACATTGGATTGTGAAAACAAAATTGTTTCCTAAACTATTTTACAGCTAAAAGCTGTTTAAAAATAACACAACCTGTTAATTGAATAATACATAAAGAAAAATTATTTACGCTCAATTGCACTATCAGCGACAATTATACAGTGTTTTGGTAAGAAAATAGTTTTACATTTTCAAAACATTAAAACTTTTCTTTGGCGCTTTATTTAATAAGTCTGGAACACTTATCCTCATAAAAAAATTGCGCAATACACGAGACAAGTATTTTAAATACATTTTTTTCTTAATTTATTAGTTCTTTAACGTTTTTTCATAGCTAAAGCCAAATAATGCTTGCCATAAAGTTAACTAACACTAATAAGTCTTCAAGACAATAATCCTTTTGGAAATGTACTGGAGTGACGTCAGTCAATCTTTTACATACAACATGTAATAGCAAATAAAATACATGTATTCAAAATATTATACAGTGATCAAATAATATTAAAAGCTACTACTGAATTCAACGAAGACATTAAATACTGTGACGTTGCGTAAATGATATAAAAGTTACATTTTAAAAATAGCCTCTAGAATATAAAACATTCCAAGGTGTTAATAAGTAACTGAAACACATAAAAAGTAGAGTATTTATAATCTGCAATATAGGTCGATGGCAACTGAACGGAACTCTTAAAGCTACAGATCACTACTGGCGGTACAACAAAAAGGTTAATATGTGGCGAAGATAGATAAAAGAATTGTTTCTGGTTGAGAGAAGATATTGTCGGTCGAGGTTATAGGAACGAGAAACAGGACAGAAATAAATAACAGCAGTCAAAATAGATCGTGGACAATCAACCACGTAAGATATAACAGTACCAACTTGACCCAATTGTTTAAGCACTTTAACTTAAATGGTTAAATATGATTAATTGATATAGCCCGGATAACAAAGTTTTTGACAGCAAAACTTTTGGAGGAAAAAATAAATATTGTAATGACAATTTTATTTACCATATTTTTTAACGCTGCCCGAGAGCTTTGGGTAGGCTGCCTGTTGTCCTATCACAGAAAGAACTCGTCGGGTCATGATTCGAGCTCAACTGTACCTGAAGGCGAACAAGACCAGCCCATCACCACGAGGTCGCTTATTTCTGATTTGCCGAGGGTTCAGGCCTACTCAATTGGAGTGGTCTTTTAATTACGTCAGTGTTTGAGTAAACATTTTAACAACACATTCTGAATGTAAAGACTATGTACATTAACATAAAAAACAAATTTTATTGATAGCTCTTATAATTTTCTAGGTATATCTTTAAGCTTTTATGTATCTAAGAAGAATGGAAAACTCTTACATTATTAATCTAATAGTTTTTTATAAACTTTATAGCTTTACTAACTCTTCTGGCATAAGCAGCTGCATCCAATGTTGGACGTGCCTAGCAGGGAATTTGTACTTGCAAACGCCTCAATCGTGAGACCAATTTCTTCTTTTATTGGACTTGAGAATAGAATGCCCGGTTAAGATTTTAAAATTATTTATCAGTTCTAGTTTATTAACACCTTGTAAACATATCACTCATGCGTGTAATTGCTAAAAAGATACAAAAAAATAAACGGCATAACACTACTTATATATTATTATGTCAATGCAAAAGTCGATTTTTCATGTAGGCTGATTTTAATATTATAAGGGCGGAGGCCAGTCTAATAAAAGCGGTCAATCAGCGAGGGGGTGATTAATCATACTGCGACACCATAAATCTCAAGTACGAAACATAAGAAAGTAATATTTCAGAGCGTCCGTATGAGACAAATGAGCCTTGTCTCAGCAACATGACGATAACAATACTATATATAATAAATGATTCACATCTTATGAGATTACATAAATCAAATAACATACTGCATTCCTTTTTTTATGAACGTGTATACTTTAAGGACACTGTGTTCTCGGAAAAATACTCATTAGTATGATTTTAAGATAATTAGTTGACCGGTGGGTTGTTTTAAGGCTGAATTAATTGTTAGTCTTAATTACTGTAAATTTTTAACTAGTGTAGTCAAAATTTTGGCAGTTTTACTAAAATAGTTTTACACTTAACAATTGAAACTAGATAGATGTCTAATGCATTCTTTTAACATTTAGTTTTCATCAAACTACCAAAATAGCAAGCAAGTATACCGGGCGAGTTCACTGCTTAAAAGATGGTGATTTTCTGGAGTACCGTCATCGTCAGAATATGGATAACAAGTAAATAGCCCGGATAGAATTTGTAGGTAGTTTCAGTCCACCTTGAAATAATAAAACTTTTCGTTTGAACACCTTTGAACATTTTATACTTCCTGCCACTGCTAGAAGTCATCCTTAAAGTATACGCACTTTAGAAACATGAAATATGTCTACACAAAAGGAAGCTGCGGTCGGGGGAGGCTATCGGCGGATGACTAGAGATGGTGCGGGTGAGACAGCGCCGCGTCCAAACGCACTCTGAGCGCCTCTCTATCGCGCGTGACGTCAGCGAGCTCGGCGCAGAGCGCGCGACAGACACGATGCAAGACGGCGTTTTGTTCTTGAAGCGCTTTCACATCCGGTTCCGATTCGCCCGAGTCGCGCGTCGGCTTGCGATACACTTCGAAGGCGCCGTGCATTTTGGGAGCATCTTCTCGATTGTAGCCGAAACCTTCCGCATCGTAGTCCCTCGGAACGAAGGCGTCGGGCGGGAAGGCGGGTTCCCCCTCGCTGCGCTGGTTGACGAGGCGGCGCGGCGCCTCCGCGCTGGACGGCGACGCGCGCGGCGGGGGCTGCGGCGGCGGCGCGGGCGCGCCCTTCAGCCGATTGAGGTCCAGCGACGACGAGCGCGCGTGGTTCCGCAGCGGGCGCGGGGGAGGGGGCGGGGGAGGCTCCTTTTATTACAAAAAAAGAAAACAATATACATTTTGTGACTTTCACACTAAAATACTGGATGTGAAGCAAGTTGCATTACACTCAGTTTGGCGAATTTAAACTATAGCCGCCATCTTTATTATTATCTTTAAAAAAATATACTAATATTACAAATGCAAAAATAACTCTGTCTTTATGCTCGAGAACCATATGGAAACTATCTTTCCTGTTTAAAAGTGACAACAAATATCTAGTAATTAATTGATCTCGTAATATTAATAAAAGATTCTTTAATTGTTAAAACTTGCACCAAAATGTTAGTGCATAAAAATTTTTCATCATATTTCTAAATGTCTTAAAAACTCTTAGTACCTTTTTAGGCGCATATTGCAACGACTGAGGTCCCTCGTCAGCATGAACTGACGACTCTCGTGCTGGGGGAGGAGGCAGCACTCCTCCCGGTTTAACCGGTTTCCGAGGCTGTGGCCGTTGTATGGACTTGATTTCTGGATTGGCACCGTTCGGCGGCGGTTCCGGCGGCTGAGAATTCAATCTCTTAGGGCTCGCGAGTTCGAACGCATGCGCAAAGTCATCTCTGCGAGGAGAAGTACTTGAACGCATATCACCATCTCCATGCGCAGGTATTGTATTAGCATCTGGAGTAACTCGAACCGCCACTGGGTGGAAGATCTTCGGATCACGTTCAACAGCAGATTTATGAAAGTCAAAATTCACCGGTTTGGGACCAGGGCTCGAAACGCTAGAAGTCGGTGAGTCCACGAATTTAGTCCACTCTTTATTATTGACTTGTGGTTCGGCTTTCGGTGGTGTGAGCGAGGGTGGACGGTCCTCAGGCTTTTTCGTAACTTTACTTTCGTAAGGGTCGTGTGTTTCCGTTTTGGGCGCGAAATTAAAATCGGCCGAGGTTCCGGAACTGAACATGTCAGAGCCTAAGTCAACGAGATCAGTGGTGACGGCCTGTTTGGAGAATCGCGAGTCGACTTTGGGTACAAGGCAGGCAGGTAAAACTTCAGGCACGGGGATGTTATTCCGCCTCAACACGATTAGATGCATAGCTATGCTGAACTCTTCGAGAGTAAGCATCCCATCTTTATTAATGTCGGAGAGCTGCCAAATTTTCCGAAGATCTGGTACCGGTAGATGTGATTTTTCAAAAAATAACCTGTATAGAAAAAATAAATATATTTATAGGTATTTCTTCAATAATTATATGTCCAATGAACAATGAAACGTTTAAAAAGAGTTCTTGGCCTAACATATCAACTCCAAAAAAAATCTAATTTCTGTCTATTTGTGCTAGCAATCAGTTACTGACTGAATGAATAACACCTCCACTGTTGCCATTCCAAAATCTTGTAAACATTCCACAAAAAGCGCAAAAAATCAGAACAATATCACAACACTCAATTCCAGGTTTTATGCTTCTAACTTGAGTTTTTTATATGTCATGTGTTTGTATAATGTTAAGTGGTGTTTTTGCATAAATTTGTGATTATTTGACAGACCTAGCAGTTTGTCCAGAGAGCATGCCTCTGTCAGGTCGCAGCTGCGCGAATTGCCCCGCATAGTGTCGAGCCTGCACATCACTGATAGCCCAGATGTCGTCACTCGCGTCACCTTCACCATCCTCCTCTGATGAGTGACGATCAGACGACTCTTCTTCAGTACCTGGAAAGTGAAATTTGTTATTTACATCGGATTATACTGCAAATGTCCTGCTGGGCTAATTTGCGCGGAAAATTTGCGAAAAAGCAAAAAAAAATATGATTGCAAAAATTAAGTCATCATCATCATCATCATCATCAGCCTTTCATTATCCACTGCTGGACATAGGCCTCTCCTAATGTACGCCACTGCCACTGAGCTCGATCGTCGGTTCTTAGTAAGATTTGCTAATTAATAAAGATGGGATGCTTACCCTCGAAGTTCAGCATAGCTATGCATCTAAATAATGCGATCTATCTATCTACACAAACTTAGAAAACGAGATACACTACCTTAAAGTTTTAGAGAAATTAAAAGCAAATACTTGCAGCAATGAACATGTACCGTGGTGGAAGGCTTACGAAACAAATTCATGAAATAAATACACTTCAGCATTTTAGCACAAAAACTTTCCTCATTAATCACTCTGTCTATTAGTGAAAACTGCATGAAAATCCATTCAGTAGTTTTTCTTTGGGGACTTTGTTTTATAATATGAAGTGATAATAAATCCATTCAGTAGTTTTTCTTTGGGGACTTTGTTTTATAATATGAAGTGATAATCACAGTAAATTATCTTTAAATCAAAAAATTGTTAATAAATATCAGTCACCACTAAATATTATTTGAAAAAATATATATTTATGTATATTTATTAATATTTTATTCGGACTGATACAAAACACGTGTTGAAGGTTCACAAACACTTGAATAAATATCGTGAAGTTGGTAACTTTTTGAAAAACTAAAAATGTTGACTAGCTAACTTCAGGGTGTCGTTTTTTCGTGACGGGTGTCGGATTTACGTGACGGCGTGCGCGCACATCGTAAAAATTTACTCTCATAATTTTTCCCTAACGCGCCAAAAGAAGTATAACTTCAATAAAGGGCACTGAACGTAATCTGGATCTGCATTAATTCAATTCAATTCAATGAACAGATCGCCGAGAACTAATTTCATTAACTGAAAAGATAAATCATGCTAACGAAAATTTTGCAAGTATATTCCAGTGCGAGAATACTGATCTAAGTAATTAAGGTCAATTGACTTGACGAATGTTTAGGCATGTGTGACGTAAATAGGTTTCATAAAATTTTGTATTGTCTCAAATTAATATCATGTTATTATTCATTTCTTGACAATGAAATAAAACAAATTATTATGCACTCCGTTATTGAGAAAATCCATAAAAACGAACGTGTATAATTTTTAAACTTAGTTTTATGGATTTTCTCAATAACAGATTAAATAATTCCAAAATAAAAAAAAAATTTGGTTTAAAATGTTTAACTTTACCCATTAGACCTGCTTTTATGAGAAACGGAGATGAATAATTATATTTATAACTGCATGCTAGAGTCATCCCCTTTCAGTGATTTAAGTAAGTGGTCCCATTGACAGATACATTCTGTATTTATATTCCACTAATATTATAAATGTGAAAGTTTGGATGGATGGATGCTTGTTACTATTTCACGCCAAAACTACTCAACCGATTGCGATGAAACTTGGTATGTATCTAGCTGGAGACCTGGATTAACATATGCTACTTTTTATCCCGATATTCCCACGGGATCGGGACTTATGCGGGTAAAACTGCAGAGCGCTGCTAGTAATATTATAAATGCGAAAATGTACGTCTGTCTAGCTGTCAGTTTGTCCGTTACGTTTTTACCAATAAACCTTTGAGATGATGGAGAGATGACGACATTTTAGAGATGGACGTAAGCCTTTAAAAGTTTCTGTTGCATTTATAATATAATGTAGGTATATCATAATGATGGAGTGTGTGGTGTCGTATCAAAACTTTTACAAAAGTAAATAATTGCACCACCTCCCCGGTGCTAGGCTAAGGTGACTACGTCGGCAATAATGAACTGACTTATAACAGCACGATGTCCTGTCACTTACAGGTCTAATGCCGAGTGCCTGGGTTTAAGTTACAAAGAGCATCGATGGGAACGCCGGCAGATCTGTGCCGTGTGCTGAACAACGGGGCTATCCGGAGTGAACGCGGCACATACCTCGCATTTACCTATTTCTGTTGGGGCAACAGGCAACGTTACCGAAACTAAAAAGGGTCAATCTTGCTCGCTCAATTTGGACTTGTGTTTAAATACCCAAATTAGAGAGAAAGAAATTTAAAAGAGGTTAGATACAAAATAGCAAAATATTAGGTAACAATAAAAAACTTTGTTTATCACTGACGATAATATATGTACGAGTATAAATAGGATTTATGTGGCTGGTATTGTCTTATGGGTATTAGCGTTAACGGATTAGGTACGGTTCTACATTTTGTAAATTTTCATTGATTTTAAATTTTAGATAAAAGATGTAATAAACTTAACCATCGCTTCGAATGAGTTGTTTATGACAGTATGGAAAAAGTTAGTTTTGACGCTTAAGCTTTCGCTTTCGACGCTTGTAAGACAGAGTGAAGAGAAAGATGACGATTGTGGGGAAAGTAGTACAAATGGTCGTACTTACCAAGTAGTCTCGTATGTTCTTCTCCTGTGTTCGCGGGCCAAACACCGCGACCAGTTGCGCTATGCTCCCAAACGGGGTGCACCCGCTCTGCGATGCTGTTGGTGGGTGTAGGGCTTTCACTAGCTGTGCTCCATGGAGAGCCGGTCTTACCTCTTCGCTGAAGATAAGGGAAGCACGGATTTAATATTTCTATAAATAAGACTTACATATATTAACGGGTTGAAATAAATACAGTTGTTAACATCCTGGAGGTAGTTTTGTGGCAAATTATTATTGGGCATGACGTCTCAGGAATAAATAGAATAATAGTTGCATTTTTATTTAAATATTCTTATAAAAATATAACCTTCGATCATTAGATTATAATATATAATCTAAGCTTCGATCATATATACCATAGGTGTTTGATCAGGGCACAAAAAAGCGCACTAACTCAACTGTGCTCAAATGCAGTTGTATGCACAGTTGTGCTATCTGGCGCTTAGCCTGACGTTAAAGAAATACGAAAACTATACTTTAGAAGTACATAAAATAATGAAACCGATAAGTATAACATTTTTATGATAATGATGTTTTAAAGAGTAACTAACAATACTATTGTTACAAGCGATAATTTGAAAGATTAATTATTTTAAAATACTTTATGAGAGACATAATATTGCTTGGTCAGCCTGTGACCACGGCCGGTGTAAGGCGAGAAGGTGATTGCCTGGTAGAGAATTGCAATCCCTACGACTTATGTCTACAAAAAGTGTGCTATAATCGCAAGCAAGGTTTTCGAATAGGTTATATAAAACTACCAAATCTTATATCATTTCAGTTTATAAATTTGGAAACACAAATAAAAATTATCTTTTCTCCTGGCGGTAGACGCGCATCTTACGAACTTTTTTTAATTTTTTTATAATAATAATAATAACTTGATTACTTGAGAGTATTACAACTTGTCAAACCACTGCCTAGACTAGTTTAGTAGTTACATACACAGTGATATATATACATAAATATGTTCTATATTAAGAGCACACCTGCAAGGTCAAGAACTAAGACAGTTCATATTATTATGACGTGTATAGAATAGAATAATAAGTTAAATAGATTAGTGTCCTACATAAAAGCCACTACAAACTAATTATATGATCTCGGCGCATTCTTATTAAAGTACATTATTTAATTTTAAATGGGAAGTATATGAACGTTCAATTAAAAACTAAATAATTAAACTAGAATGATCCACTACACTATTTATTTTCACTATCTTTTAAGAGTATAGAAATTACAAAATACCTAGATATATGTGTGTATTACAGACTATTCTTATTTCTACTAAGGTTATAAACACTTAAATTTATCAGTTAACTAATGAAAGTTTAAATATATAGTGTCTTGTAGCTTTCATTTGATTTTGATTAAAAATAATTTTATTCACAATTTTTTATTTTTCCAAATATGAGAGCTACTTGCTGCGCCCCGCGGTTTCACCCGCGTAAACACCGATGCACCGATGCGGTGGTAATATCGGAATACAAAACTAGCCTATGTGTCCAGGTCTCCAGTTATCTACATACCAAGTTTCATCGCAATCGGTTAGGTGGTTTTTGCGTGAAAGAGCAACAAACATCCATACATTCCCACAAACACTCACATTTATAATATTAGTAGGATAAATTACACCATCATTGCATCGGTCTTCACAGTCACCAAAAGCAAAGTCTCTTACTCCATGAATTATTGTCTGTAATAGATGAAAGGCCTATGATGATGATTGATGAGAGATAAATTGATACTTAATTTATGCACAATTATATATTTGAAAATGTGTTATTTATTTATTATTTATGTCAAAAACGAGTAGTTTATCTATTATTACATATACATATAGCAGTGATTGCTATAATTTAAGTAGGAAATAAGAACTTTATTATTATTTTTGGTTTTCTAAATTTTGTTTTATTTGAAGATTTGAATATTATGTAAAATATACTTAAGAGTAAGTACTTATTTTTTACAGAAAATAGTTTTTATTATTCTGGCTCATATCCCCTTGTGCATCTTCTTATACTTATAATTTTACCACATTCTTTAAGGTTGTTAGGAAATATATATAATAGGTTAATTTTGAAATGTGTATTGCATGAAACAAGTACCAATTTGTTTATGAATACTTAGAATACTTAAAACAATGCGTAATAATGAAGAAAACAAGAAATTCAATCCAATCGAAGGAGGATACAAGCGGCGCGGAGGGCTCATCACAACAATATAAAGCACACTAAAAGAATCTGCCGTGGTAATCTCTTGATTAGATACAAATATAATAGATAGATAGCAATTACTATGGCAGAAATGTGTGTGCCATATCTGTTATAAACTTAAATGGTTAAGGAAGTTAAATTGCCCATAATTTGTTTCAATACTACTTGTCCCTCTACTAAATATATTTTAGGCCAATTATTTCTAGTTAAAAGTGGCAAATGTCACAAGATAACAACTTTTCTAATCTTAAATATTTTGAACAGGCTTGTTTAAATATTGATAAATCTGTTGACATAACTGTACCTGTAAGTTTTATTTTATAAAGAACATGCAATAAATATTATATTCCTTTTGTTCAGATTTATAATCAATGCCTTATCAGTGAAAGATAATGGTTTCAACTAGTATTTTAGATCAACAGGTAACTTGTGACACTTAGAAGAAAATCAATATTAAGTTATTTAATAAAAACATTTTTACAAAACTTGCAAAGTGCCAACAGTAATGGAGAGAAGTATGTTGGGAATAAAACTCAGTGAAAGAACTGGTAATGGACAACAAAGGTTGCTGACATAATTACTAAGATTGACCACCTCAAATGGGCTTGGACAGGCCACATGCTATGTTGGAAAGCAAACATATGGAGCAAGCTAATAACCTTTTGGTAAACAAGAAGCGGACTGAGGATGCCCAACAAGAAGTTGAGAAGACAACATTCACCTGACTCTGGGACCATATTGGACTAGGGTTGCAACTGAGTGGAATGGAAGCAATTGGAGGAGGCATTTGCCAAAATACACACCAAACTGAGAGACATAATAAATTATTTCATCAGCATTTTGAATGTGGAATATTGTACACAAACAGTTTGAAATAAAAGGCAATATTATTTTTACTAAAACATCTCTAACACAACAGATTCTCTCTGTAGGGAACAAATCCACCAAACTTTATCTCATAGCAGTTGGGCAGGTGCACACTTAAAGCTCTACACTATCCATGGAAACAATTGATGTCTCTAAGAAAGCAATAAATAAAAAAATGTTTCATTATAGGTAGTTCTAACACAAAGTAAACAATAGGAATTAAGTCACTTTCTTAGATTGATGGTTCCTATTACATCATTATGTATCTCTACATTGTATAAAACAAAGTTGCTTCCCACCACCTGTACGCTTACATCTTGTAAACTATGCAACAGATTTTAATGCAGTTGTTATCAAGAGATAGGATGACTCAAGAGAAAGGTTTATACTTATAGTTTTATATAATAATAATATCTTTACACATCTCACACACGGCCGTCTGATCCCAAACTAGGCAGAGCCTGCACTATGGTAACCAGACTGCTGATAAACATACTTATATATTTCTAAATACATATTACACAGATATAATATATAGAAATACATATTTTTTGTGTAAATTTGTTCAAATATGATGATAATTGTTTCCCACATTAGTAGGTATCTACATTGCACCACTGCATTGCGAAGCTGGGATGGGTAGCTCTACTAGCGACCCGTCCCAGCTTCACATGGGTACATAAAGTCTCTATATTTTAAACTTACGCATTTTTGCATTTTAAATTTATATAATAACTAACTATTAACACATTGTTAAAAATTCTAGCTTTCTACTCTTCTTCTAAATATAAATTTTAATCAAAGACTGTATTTTATAGATAAAATGGATTTAAACCAATTCTACAATGAGCTTAACATATTTAAAAAAAAAACCACTAATTTTTTACACAGGTCTGATATTGTGCTACAAGATATTTTATACCTCTTATTAAAAAGTTGTGATACTCTGTGGTAAATTATCTAAAAAGTTATTATTATACACATATTATTAGAACTTGATCATGACATTTGATCTCAGAAAAAATAACAAATTTGCAATGCTGATAAACAGAACTCAATTTTATAAAAGCAGGTTACTAACACTTGGTCTGATCACATTTTGCACATAGATATTTAACCCATTGATGATCTTTAGTGTCAGTGATAAACAAGTGCCATCCTAGGTAATGCAAATGTCTCTAGGCCATGGTGACCACTTTCATTTAGACCATACACAGGTTTGCTGTATAGTATTAAAAAAACTCAACCCTAAAAGAGTCATTGTTAACTATCTACCAGCACAGTGCTGTACTTCTACTGTTTAGATAGCCAGAGCTCTATAAGGGAGTAGGTTTGGCAATGAGCAAGTAGTATCATTGTTTTCAGAGGTTTTTAAAACATAGCTTAACATAAGCTAACTAATGAAATAACCACACTTACATCATGAGAACCAGATCGTTGTGACATTGTCTCCGACTCAATTTCAGAGTCTGTACTTATTCCTTCAGTCGCGTCGTGAGATAATGCTTGTGGAACATCGCTATCAGATAGGTTAGATGATAGTCTTATCGGCTCATAAGCACCAAGGTTTCCAAAAGTTCTTTCTCTTTTGGGAAGGTGCTGTTCATTTGGGGAGTTCGATAGTTGTATCAAATCAGCGCTTGCTTCAGAATTCAGAGCCCAGGTAAACCTCGGCAGAGGCAAGTCCATGGGAGTAGAAAGAAGTTCGGGTTTTAAGGCCATATTTGATTGATGTACTGCTATTAACTTTAGTGCCGAATAAAACTGTTTCCTATTCATGTGACTCAATGACGCACAGTTATTAGGAGCAACACTTATATCCATGATCTGTAACATAATTAGTGCTCATAATCATTCATTCACAAAATGTGTTATCATACCTTCGTTTAACCTATCCGACTGCATACCTGTTTAAGGACATCATTATGAACATTCGACGATCTAAACAATTCTGTGGCTTTTAAAATCGGTATTTTCCCATTAGATTCCTCATCACAACACAAAAACAAATCACCGAAATATCTCATTTCGGTTTCTGTCAAATTGAGATCCTCCATTATAGCAATAAAATAACGATATTACAGCCTTCTACACAGTGTCTTTAGCTTTTTATTACATAGGTAACATAAACAACCATTATCTATTAATGTACACCATATTCATTGATAAATAGACGGATTCGAAACTTGTACATCACAAAATTTACACGAAGCAAACCAAATGTCACTGACAGACAGCTTTTCAGACAGCTGCCTGATGCGGCCATTAAAATCCTAAGAGTCGCACCACCGTTCAGAAACCGATATTACAGTGTTTTCTACGGTGTTTCGTTTTCCAAATGAACCGGTTATTTATTGAAAACAAAACAAAAAATGAATACATAAAATTATTGAGAATGTATAATAGTCTTAAATAAATAATAGTGATTGAGTAACTTGGCTAGATCACATAGCATCCTTAGAAAATAGAATCAGGCACAAGATTTGTGTTTAAAAACCTACGTGCTGTATCAAACCAAATCACATGGATACAAACCTATAGGGCGCTATGGGAGTCCCTGATAAGTTACTGCATCTTTTAATAGGTGAACGTGCTCAACAAGCTGGATATCCTCAAAGTCTATAATTACTTTTACTTACCCTTTAGGTATCCTACAACCACGCTATGAAACTGTACCTCGTGACAAAACATCTTTAGAACAAATACTGAAATGAAAAAGTTGTTGCTAAGTTGGCCCAAAAACTAAATTATAACACTACAGAAGACCTACTACTACCTAACTACCTTGAACGTTTAAAATAGGCACGAAATAAACGCGCAGACGCCAGCGGTATAAAACAAGTTTTACGAACTGGCAGCCCTGATATATATTGATATTAGAGGTGTCCATTTCAAAAATTTATTGATATTTATATTCGATGTAAAACATCGGATCCCAGCATCGACGTTTATTGATATATTGCTTTAAAAAAACATCGATATTTTTTGAATATCGAATACTTTTCACAAAAGTTTAATACAACCTTTTACCCCTCAAACGCAGAAAGTTTGATGTCCTTGATTTCGTATGTGTAATTGTAGAGCCAGAGACCAAGGTAAAATAGATATGTTAATCTAATGTTAATAATGTAATTATAATGATTTTCTATGAGTGTTACTTGAATAAAAATTATTCTACTAAGATAGTGCCGAGATGACATGATGAGTTATACGTTTGTTAGTGAAACAAAAACGACGAATTATTATAAATATTTTATTACACACCAAAACCCTTCAAAACAGCAAAAGAAAAACAGACAAAGTTTACTACTGGCACAGATTACTAAGTAGTTACTACGTAACAGATAAATCACTCCCTACAAAAACGTCCATACCTACCGTTTTAATTACCTACTCTTTCCGAGCGCCGACCCCTGCATGCGAAAATGATCTTTAAATTTCTTAAAACACGATTATTATTGCCTCGCAATAACGCATGGTTGCGTTGCCGTAAGTGAGTTTAGGGTTACCTCTTTTTATGCAATATTAAATAATAATATCCAGATTTTTATAAAAAAGACTATGTTAATTAAGTGAAGTTTTATTACACAAAAAATCGGGTGTATTACCTTACTTAGAAAAGTGTAACACTTAATACCACGTCCACGTAAGTTTACTAATACGAAACACTTAACAACAAATCGCTTCTCCGAAAAAACTTATTGCCGAAGCCAAGCGACCTTGCTTAACCAAACCTCTAACGAGAAACATCAATAAACTATTCGAGAAAAGAAACTTAAAGAATTTGTCGTAGCGTGATGTTATATAGCCTATAGCCTTCCTCTATAAATGGATAGTCCATCCAACACAAAATTTAAAAAAAAATTCAATTCGAACCAGCAGTTCCTGAGATTAGCGCTTCAACCAAACAAACGAACTCTTCAGCTTTATAATATTAGTATAGATGTGATGTAGTGATAAATCTAAAGAACAATGTTGCATATGTATATTGTTGATACTCCTTAACTAAAGTTGAGTACCTACATCCAAATGTTTTCCCATTCAAACGCGTGGAATTCACTACACGAGTAGATGCGTCGTCGTCCTTGACGACAATAGTGCCGACAAAATCTAAAAACGAAAAGTTTTGGTCGGCTGGACGCCGCTAGCGCGGTGGCGTTTTCCTTTTGGATAAAAAAAAAGTTATACCTAAGTACTAAAGATTTTATTTCTTGTAGTTATGGCATTCTTATAAATATAAACTAATAAAGTATCATTTACTTAAAAATGATAAAGATAAGGTATTTAGTACTTACCTAAGTATATATTTTTTCCATAAATATAATCTTAAAACCATTTCAAAATTACATATTATTTAACTATTTGAATTCGAAACAAACACTTGATTAATTAAATAAATTGTATAATTCGAATGGTTTACCATTCGAATTAAGTAGGTATTTGTATATTAAAGAAAGGGCATAAAAATCCTTATCTAAAAAACAACTCTATGTGACAGTGAAAACCGCATTAACTCTTATTTATTTGTAACAGAAACCAAAACATCAAAATAGAACAAAATATATTTTAAAACAAAAACAATTACAAATTTTGTTAATTTTTTCTCTTACTGGATCTACGTCCATGTACAGCACATAAACTACCAGAAACCATGTCAATTTGTCTGTATTTAATATAAAGTATATAAAGGTAAGGTAGTATATATAGTATATAAAGGTATAAAAATACGATTTCGAATTACGTAAAAATTCAAGAATAAAAGCGTGAGCACGCGGTACAGCTGTCGGCAACCCACTGCGCGAGACTGCGTATAAGGGCCGCCAGCGGCCATGCGGCCGGTAGTTGTTTAGCGCACGTAAGTACATCGAGTGGCATAGGCCTGCTACTAGTCTTAATCTACCTGCAAAACTTTCTATCGCTTTTCTTTCTTTGTTGATGTCACTAATTGTTAATGATTTATTTAAAATTATCAAATACCTATCTAGTGTTAAAAAATTACTTTTGTTTTTGTTTTTATTGGAATTATTCGTCAAAATTAGCTTTCTTAATAGATTCGACAAAACAGCAAATTTTCGATTATTATCGAAATATTTGTTAAAACATCGATTCAATCCGATATATCGTATGGCAAACATCGAGTAACATTGATATTTCGATTTTAAATGAATATCCCTAATAGGGAGTATGCATGTTGTTTAAATTTACTTGATTAATTTTCCCTTGAATCTTTATTGTCCAGATATTATGCCTTAACAATTATTTTCTTATTAAGTTCGTGTTTAATTGCAAAAAATATTAATTGAAATATGCAAAATAAGGGCGCGAAATTCAACTTTGCAAAACGCTTCACCATTGGTCAAAACAAAACATGACGTGACATTCCACGTTTTGTCATTTATCGGCGCTTATATTCGTAGTGTTACGGAGAAAGGTAGGTGTTCCTGTGGTTTTTGCTCTTAGCTAGTGCAATTTAAGCATTCTAGTGATATTAGAAATCATCTAGGACAATGACTGAATGTAGTTTTGTCAAAGCACAATCGGACAATCTACCGAAAATAGGTGCATTCATGATGACTATATATTTTGCATCAAATCCAGATTTTACGTCCACTGAGGTTAAAGGAGTGAAAGCCGCAAGGTAATTATTATAATACTTGTTATATTATAATCTAAAGGATAGGTAAGATATGTATAGTTAGTTATATTCATGAAGTTTTATTGGACTTTTGTTACCTAGTTTAATTAGACAAGCAAGTTGCCTTCTGCTTGATATTTAAAACAAACAAAAAATACTGCCGACTAATTCACACTATACTAGTAATTAAATTGTAATATGCTTACATTTTAGTGATCTTCACAACAATATAAACACGATAATGAAGATACTTCATCTCTTCTCATTAATGTACACCATTGTTTTCGTATTTTACATTATTATTTTGTACAGGAAAAAATACTGTATTGGGTGGTATAATATAAAATTACTGTAACACTTCAAGTAAGTTTATGAAACAAACACTGAGCGTGGAACGTGACGTCATCCAAGGCCCGCTAAATATGGCGGCGTTCAAACAGATCAAATTTTATCGATGTTTTCAATGTTATTTTAAAAATTAATTTGAACATTGCCAAGGTTATTTTTATTTTTTATTAGGGTAGAATGATGGAACAAGTCAATAAAAGATAAAAAAAATACATGCATATTCCCTATTGATATGTATATATACATGCATGAATCATAATTATTAAAATAATAATTTCTGTACTAGAAGATAATTGTAGTAACGCAGATAGAACATATCCAATAGAAACATTGGAAACGATTTGCAAGTCCCGCGCATTGTATCTCGTCACCAAAAAATCGAATTGATTAAACCTGTGTTAGGTTTAATCAGTTCGATTTTTTGGAAGAGATCGATTACACTGGTAAACAAACAATTATTTTTGTGTTATAAGTTTATGAAGTCAATTAAGATAGGAAGGTATATTGCGTACCTTGTTCGCGGATTTTCATTTAAATATTAGCGCAGGCGTATCATATACTTCTAATTTGCGTTAGTATACTAATAGTTAAATATGATGAGTGTGAATTTAGCAGACATGTTAAAATAAAAAAAATTGAACCAATAACAAAATAGAAAAGAAAATCAAAATGCACATAAAAAAAAAACATTTCGTACATCGGGTGCAACAACGTCATAAGTAACAAATTACGTTTTTTCCAGGAGATCGATTTAAAAGTTGTTGTTTTATTAAAGTGAAAGGTTTTTATAATTCCATTATATATCGATGACCTAAAAATTGTGTATGGTCTATATTTTACTATTAAGGTTATTTCAGAAATAAAAGTGTTATGTAGGTGGCACATATTTACTGTTTTTAATTACGATACCTACATTTATGACGTTGTTGCGCAGAAAGTTAAATTAAATGTTCAACAAAACATCAACACTCGAAACTTATTAAATAGCACTTCCAAGCTGTGATTTTTAAAAGTAAGTAAAAATCACAGCTTTCATTAAAAATAAGAAGAAGCAAAGCTCGTTATAAAAATGTTCATAATAGCAAGGCACAATATTTTTTTGAACCAATTCTAACAGATCTTGTTTTTTTCCATCACTTATCGGTATATTAGACGCGTAAGCAGGTTTTAAAGATACTTCTTATATATTTATATCGTTCCTTGGTCGGGTCGTATTTTTCCGTAATGTCCTGGTTTGCTCGATAATGTTTGCGTAATTCCCATTAGTATTTCAATCTGCTTTGCTTGCCGTGTCGTTCATAAAATTAACGCCTTCATATTCATGCTTGCATTCTGTAACTGTACTTATGAGAAATAAAGATATCTCAAACCTCAACATTCTCTCAGTGATTTTCAAAGTATTCATAAAAAAATGTCGTTTATTTCATTATCTTCATTGTACAAATAAAAATCTGTGTTTGGTTTCATGATCGGACTATTGGTTTATATTTAAATGTTAAGCGCTTGGTGGTCAGACTCTGATGACGAAGAACTTTCTGAGCTGCTGCTAGAGCTACTACTACTATACGAGCTAGTTGACGGTTTAGGCACGTATTGCTCATCATCAACAGTTCCAGAAAAGTCAGGTCCAGATGAGTTTTCACCATAGGAAATTCTAATGGGCTAAAACTTTTAAGAAATTCATTGAAGCACGTAAAAAATTTAACACAAAACCAAAACAAAAAATAAAATTATACTGAATAAAAAAATCTTATATCTTAGATACCTGAGTTTGATTATCTCGTTTGTTTGAATATTATATTCAACGGCATTTCTAAAGGAATGTTTTTTAAAATCACCATCATGAGGGTTTAAAATGGAAGGAGAACTCAGTTCAAAAATAAAAAATCGGATATACCCTACACAAAAAGTTTTATAGCTAAACATAAGAATAAAACGTGTTCCATTTTGTAAGTACCGTATGAACACCCATAATTTATATCTTATTACAGCGGAATAAAATAAATCTGACTTTATTAATAATAAATAATGACGCGTTTATAGGTTATTTTTAGTATCTTTCTAGGACAATAATGACATAATTATAATAAATGAGTTATTTGCTGGTTGTTATAGAAAATAGACCCACTAAGTCAGAACTGTGTCTCTGGTGTCATTCTTACCCCAAAACTTTATGAAATATTTGTCATAATTACCTTTATGACGTTGTTGCTCCTACATACAAACACTTTATGCGGTGAGACGCGAGCATCTGACCAATTAGAACGTTCTCGCACTAGCGTTTACAAAAACCCGCCAAAACCACAACGACAATTACGCCCTCAGTGGGTCATTTTAAAAGTTACATTTATGATATTGCTGCACCGGATTTAGACGCATGTTAGACATCATTTGTGATCAAAATTCATTTTTCGAATTTTAGAATTTATGACGTTATTGCACCCGGTGTGCGATTTTTAAAATCCCCAAAGAATGACGTACTAGTAAGTAGTTGTACAACACTGATTTTGTATATATTACGTACGTGATTTTCTATAAGATCTGAGACAGCGGTATAAAATAAGTTGTCCTTGCTGGCAGCCCTGGCCATGGTTTGCGCGTTTCTAATCATTAGGAAGTAGGTACTCAGATGTTCACCCAAATGTACAAACCGCAAAGCCACCAACGCTGCATAGTGAGAAGTGGGGAAGTATACAATAAGGATGTTGATGGTGTCCGGATGTCCGAAAATGACCTCATCAAAAAGTTAAAAATAAACTTTACGGAAGCAGGCAAATTTCCATTAGCAAAAGGTTACTAAAATATATCACCAAACCACCACACCTTTGTGTGTCTGTTTTTTTCGCATTGCTGTCAAGTGCTTATTTAATTTCAACCACATATATAAAGACAATGCAATAAGATCTTGTCGGTAATTAGATAGTTGCAATGGATGCCAATTAATATTATTATACACCAAGTCAATACTAGATATGTCGATGATAACTCTCATATTGTAATTGCGAGTTTTTTTTATAGAAACTCGTAACTGTGAATTTACCTCTTGAGAAAAAAAAATCCAAAGCCAGTGGTATTGTTTGATTATGTATCAGATAAAATGTGAAATAAAAATCCTGTGATATATTTTATTTGTTTACTAAATTTTTTTGAGTTCTTACACGGTTTTGCAATGCTGCATTATGTAAAATAAATGTGATAATTTTTACAATTTATACTACTGTCAAAGTAGTTGAATAATTTATATTGACTTAAGCTTAAATATATAAAACTCGACAAATCATAATTCTTTAACATTCATAACAACATTAATCTCTTATTTACATTCAATCATTTAATCCTTGGTCTGGATGTATTTGATGAGATCAATCACACGGTTAGAGTAACCATACTCGTTATCGTACCAGCTGATGAGCTTGACGAAATTGTCATTGAGGGAGATACCAGCGGCAGCATCAAAGATAGACGAGTGTGTATCACCAATGAAGTCAGAAGATACAACCTGCTCCTCAGTGTAGTCGAGGATACCCTTCAAAGGACCCTGAGCGGCCTCCTTGACTTTCTGTTTGATAGCATCGTAACTGGCGGGCTTACCCAGGCGGACTGTCAGATCTACAACCGATACGTTCGCCACTGGAACTCGGAAAGCCATACCAGTCAGCTTTCCATTCAAAGCTGGAATTACTTTGCCTACGGCTTTAGCAGCACCAGTAGAAGCGGGAATGATGTTTTGTTGAGCACCACGACCATCACGCCACAGTTTTCCAGAGGGTCCATCAACTGTTTTCTGGGTAGCAGTGGTTGCATGCACTGTGGTCATCAGACCTTCGACAATTTCGAAGTTATCATGAATAACCTTGGCGAGGGGCGCCAGGCAATTGGTGGTGCAAGATGCGTTGGAAATAACCTTGTAAGAAGGATTGTAGGCGTCAAGGTTAACGCCAACAACGAACATGGGAGCGTCGGCACTTGGGGCAGAAATGATGACCTTCTTGGCTCCACCCTCCAAGTGGGCGGATGCTTTATCGATCGTTGTGAACACACCAGTAGATTCTACGACGTATTCAGCTCCAGCTTTACCCCATGGAATGGCTTTAGGGTCTCTCTCACTGAAGACAGAGATTTTGTTTCCATTGACGACTAGGAATTCACCCTCAACTGCAACAGTGCCCTTGAAACGACCGTGAGTGGAGTCATATTTAAAGAGGTATACCATGTAGTCGAGGCCAATAAAGGGATCGTTGATGGCGACAACCTGAGCACCCTTCTCAATGGCAGCTCGGAGAACCAAACGACCAATGCGGCCAAAACCGTTGATTCCGATCTTGGACATGTCTGTAAAAGCATAACAAATCAAAATTAATTATGTAATGATCTCACGCAAACTAAATTATCAGTCACTAGGTATAACAACTAACTAAAAAGACAACTAAACTAAAAAGATCAAACAATTTTGACAACAATATAGTTCCTATCTAATTATACCTATTGGAAGATTAGGAAAAAAGCAGGCTCCCCAAATCATCAAGACTGATAAAGTTATAATCGTATGACAATTTTATAACAGTTAACAATATATCGTATGGCACTTGAAAAGTAGTAGGTACCTATAGAAATTATCAGCAACCGTACATACATAGGAATAAACTACATTTATTATGAACATAATTCCTAATCCTCCGCTAAGGATTTAACTTCGAATAATAAAAAAATATTCAACCTTGAAGTTTAAAGTACCTTAAATTATTTTGTTTTTTATCTAATCTATATGTATAATAATCGACTTCAAACTAGAGTTGTGTAACTGATCTACCTGCTGACCTGAGGGAGCGATCTAAAAGATCTATATCACTCACGTCAACATAATGTATCACGTAATCACACTAGCTCCGAATATTTCAGTAGCCCAGTTCTTTAGCTCACTAACTCACTATCTCAGTGAGGTAAACCAATGCTCCGACTCTGTTTCATGGACGAGCGAGTGATTGATAAAATGAGTGAGAAAGTGAAAGTACAGTACATGCTAATTTCGTATTGATGTAAGTTACATCATGTAACTAGGTTGTCAAAGAAAAATATACATTATTTTTATTTGTAGAAAACTTTAATATTATTTACTTATTATTTAAGGACAAATCTGTATTTGTTTTATTATGATTTAAAAACTTGCTTTGTTTATAATTAAAAGATTTTGCAAATTGTTTTTTTTTAAGATCTTTGAAAATTATTGTACATAAAAATTGATTAGATGTGTAACTCGGGATTTAATAGCGACAACACCTTTTGGTTACCAGACATTTCGATCGAATTGCACCGATCGTGGTCACGAGTGGACTGATGAATGTGTATGTATCAAAGTCGCGAAAGTTTAAAAACAATAAAAAAATATTTTTAAATACGCTTACGATTTTTAAATATTTTCAAACTTTTCGTACAACTAGTTAGAGTACTCCCTTTTATTTTTTTTATTTTACGATTAAATAACAATGGTTCTATTGTACACTCGACTAAACTAAAACCTGACTTAATTTCTTCATATGAAATCAACCTTGTGTTCTTTCGTGATAAGGTCTATTTGTTACTGGCATCTATTTCTCAGCGCCACTAAATTTCACTAAAACCTGTCAACGTATATTCAACTTTATTTCCACGCAGCGAGAGTCTCCATTTATTCAAATGCTGTATAATTGCCGTATAAAAACTTGTTCAAAACGAACTAAGATGACGTTATTTTAATCGACACCTACGAATACGCTTACTATAAACACAGAGCAAAAAAGATGGCATTCAACGGATAGCGGCTTTCGCTACGTGGTATTAAAGTTTATTTAAGCGTATCAGACTTTGGTCGACAAATAAATTGCTTATTGGGATAGCGACATAATATGTTACCTACTTGTTTCAATTTGAAATAAGACCTTGTTCGAAGTGTACAAGATTTACATCTTATATGAAGAAAATTTAGTGAATTTTAATTTAGCGAGTGAAGTAACAGAATTGGGACCAATGTCTAGGTTGACAGTCAAAAGCCTGTTAAGTATGAAGAAAAATCAATTTAATATGTATTAAGATAAGAAAATTTATGTACACCGTAAAGATACGACAATTTAATGTCACTGATGAGATAGAAAAAGTGTAACGAAGCTTTCACTCATACTATATGAGTGAAAGCTTAGTATGAGCGAGAGAGGTTGCATGTGAGCAATACTGAGCTAAACGAGCGAGATGAAGAATTGAACCAATTGACCTAAGTGAACTAAAAGAGCTAAATTAGTGATATATAATATATATCTTTACACCGAAATTATATGTATCTATCTTTTGAACTCAGTGACACATTTTGCAAATCACTAGGTACTTCAAAACTACCTAAATGTCTACCATACCAAATAGCGTTTCTTTGACGACGTATCGCCTAGTTACCGACCCCTACTGGGCATTCCAAGGTCAGAGAAAAGTAAACTGGTACACGGACAGGTTTGGTCCATTTTTAAAACTATCACGCTTGTTGCACATTTATCAACCGGTTATCATAAAATAGTAAACAGCTGAGATTTTTTGTTACTAAATAAATAAACAAAACAATGCAAGTTTGAAAGACAACAATAATACAAGAAAGCATGATTAAGAGACTGTAATGCAGTAATGCACGTCTAAATAGATATTAGACTGGTGACACGATTGTTAGCACGTAGGTCAGTTACTAAAATATAAATAGGAGAAACGGGAAGCCAGTGACATAATAACGCCGCTTCGTTTTATTATAGACGTTACTTGCAATTTAAAAGAAAAAATAGAAATCCATACAAATAATAACGTAATAATAATGATGCCTACAAACCGGCCGGTATGGAGGTCACTTAGAGGTCACCTATAAAAACCGTAAAATGAGAAGATATAAGATAGGTTACATTTAAAAAAGTTTATCGAGATGTATCTTAAGTTTAACTGCAGCTTAAAATCACAAACAGAATGTTAAAAATAAGTACATGTTATAACACTCGGCAAACGAAACACCGCTACGTGGAATCAATGAAATAAACACTTCTTACACAATGTCGTTTAGTTAATTCTATATACCACTTGAAACAATAGGATGCAAATGTAAGTAACAGGAAATAGTTTAGGAATACTTACTGGAATCAATTTATGTAGATGCGAATAAATATATGACACCACGTACGCTCACCGCGAGATGTAATTTTAAAATGTCAGCTGAAGGACAAAGCTCACAAAGCAATATGAAAGCGGCCGTGTAATAATAGACAATTTTTAGTAGATCAATGAACCACAGACCAATAATATCTGACCGATAGGACTCTGATTTTACCTATGGTCACGTAGACCTCTGGTCTTCCCAATAATTAGATAAATAAATTATTTATCGAGAAGTAATGAAATGTAAATACTGCTACTACGTTTAGGACTGTTAATATTTCTTATAATCCACCACTGAACCATGTGAAAAGGTTTAAGACAACAGCATATAGGTAACCTAAGGAAGAGAAATTTTAAATGGCGTTTTTTACAGTACATTGCACGATTTTATTTTTTTGTCTGATCAATGCACCAATGATCAATGTATTGATGAGAGAGTGGTGTGATGAGTACCGAAGCATTTTCTAGATTTGTACATTATCTCAATCATTATTGAAGTGAAACTTCTTTATCGACGTATGGGAGAAATTTTGTAGCAATCGTCACGTTTTTCGGTTACGCGCCATGTTGCTTTTTTATCAAAGTTTAGTATAGTGACGTAAAGAATATAATGTAATATATTATAATAATAACAACAATATATTAGTTTTGAAGTTTGGTTTGAAATAAGAATAGCAATATATTAATTTGAAAGTGATAAAATAAAAAGACTTATTCAAATTTAAGTAAATTTACAAGAAAAGTGAGAGTGATTATATATTTCGTGTTATAATTTCTTAAGGCTTAAGCCTTATCTACCCCATTTTCGTGAAGTTGCAAATAGTAGAAAAATTATATGTCTTAAAGAAGTTTCACTTCTTACCTGTGTACTCTGGTACACACACACACATTTTTTATATTTATTTTCAATAACCCTTTTACTTAAAAAAAAATATTTTTTTTGTTGTAAGACCTAATAGTTTTAATTAATATTTTACATGCCTATTTTAGGCAAATATGTTGGACAGCTTTTTGATGTTATACTTCACCTAATGTACCATGTTCTTGGCGAATAAATATCTTATCTCAGCTTAACAGAGAAATGTTTTAAATTTTATTACATTAAGTGCTCATGTCATGTAATACCTTTGCTTAATACCTACATAGAGGTCTCATTTATATTATTCTATGGCAGGGTCTATTGTCTATGATCTCTAGCGATTGCAAGCATTAGTATTTTAGGTTTTTTTGGGATGTTTGTGATTTTACTTAATTACATTAAAATCATACTGTGTAAATAATACCTCATTTAGGTTCATTTATTTATTCAGTGATTGGAGATTATATAAAAAAACTCCGTGATCTGAACGGATGCAAACATTCGGATTTATTGAGGCGGGTAATTCAAAATGTCACATTTATAATGAAATTATTTTTACTTCGTGTTTTGTGTTTAACAAAATCTATAAGATGAATTAGTCGATAATGGTTATAAGAGTAGGAATTAATGGTTTTGGCCGCATAGGCAGAATAACGTTTAGAACGTGTTTCCAAAATTCGGAAATACAGGTAAGGTATGAATAATATTTTAATAGTTTATTCATTTTGCGTTAAAAACAGAACAAATTACCTCTTGGTTAGACCCTTTTTTAGTCTCTCCATATCCTGACAAATACTAGGTACTCGTTTAATCTAAGTACGACAATTATAAGTATTGTTTCTGTAGGGTGCGATTACTGTCACTTGGATGGGGTCCAAAACTTCTGTATATTGAATTAAAAATCAACTCAAATATTGAGGATTTGTTTCAATAACTAAGAAAGAATTCCCATTATTTAATTAAGTAAACTCATTTTCTTTCTTCTTGCATTGTTTATATTATTATTTGTGTTATTAACAAGTACCTATTTTTATTAGGCCTTACGTGATGTTATCTTTACATTCCGTAATTTTGCAGTTAACTGCTATCAATGACCCGGCGATTGACATCGAGTATATTTGCTATCTGATAAAATTCGATTCCACGCATGGCAAATTTAGAGGCAATATCACACACACAGACGATGAAATCATCATTAATAGTAAGAATAATTAATGAACTTACATAAAGACTACGAAAAATGTATGTATTGTATAAGACTTTTAATATAAAAGAGGTGAAAGAGGGTGCAAAGAAGATAACTAAGGCCAGCACCTTCACTGGCTCCATCG
Organism: Callimorpha dominula; assembly: GCA_949752705.1. NCBI lineage: Eukaryota > Metazoa > Arthropoda > Insecta > Lepidoptera > Erebidae > Callimorpha > Callimorpha dominula. The sequence continues at coordinate 16,135,215 of OX457007.1, forward strand.
TACCCAAGATAAGCGTTTAAAACATGGATGTGATGTTGCAAGAGGACATCCATTGACTAACATGTTTGATGTTACAATCATTCGTTGTTTTCGGTAGTTTCTTTTTATCGCATGTACCTTTTGTTGGCCTCTTTAATGACATAGAAAATAATACGTAGGTACATAAAAATGTTAGTTAAGACACATGATGTGACCGAACTAAGATTACGATACGTGCGATTTTCAAGCCATTATGTATAATCATTTTAGTAGGTAATAAATTTACTATAGAAATAAAGATGTCCAATATTTGTACGGTCCTTTAAATGTTGGAAGGTAACTAATTAGATAACAATTTAAGGCAAAAACTTCGAACAGGGTTTTCCATAGATAGTATACCTAGTAGTATACTTAGTAGGTACTTTTTTCGGTGAAAGGACTGCGTTGTGAGCATATTTTATTTTTAATGAGATAGATTTATCTTCAACTTGTTTAATATTTATATTTTTTTACTTAGAAAACGCCTTTTTTTTCTCGCTGGTTAAAGTTTGGGGTATAAAGGTTAGGAGATAGTATTTCCTTTCCAAAAACCTACTCTGAAATCCATTTCAATCTGGCTTTCGTCCTGGTCACAGCACTACCACTACCCTTATTCACGTTACTGAGGACATCAGATTAGCTATGGAGAACGGTGAGCTTACAGTTCTTACTCTGCTGGACTTCAGTAACGCGTTTAATACCGTGGATTTTGAGGTGTTACTTGGCATATTGCGCTCTATTAACATATCTCCAACAGCGATTGACTGGTTTCAGTTACCTGTTTGGTCGCCGACAGCGTATTAGTTTTGAATACACTGTTTTCTCATGGTGTGAAACTACGGCTGGTGTACCACAGGGCGGCGTGCTATCTCCCATTCTCTTTCTGTCTTTATAAATTCCATCACAAATAATCTCTCTTCTTCCTGCCACCTTTATGAGGATGATCTCCAGATTTATTCTCAGGCTAAACCAGATAAACTGACGGAGGCTATTACTTTGGTTAATACAGACTTAGAATTAATTTGCAATTGGAGTAATTCGTACGATCTGAGCGTAAACCCGGAAAAGAATCAGGTCATCATTGTTGGAAGCACCAGGCAGATCTCCAAAATTGACTGGTCACTTTTATCACAAATCACTTGTAATGGCACTAACATCTCTTATAGTGACAAAGTCAAAAAACTTGGGGATATATATAGATGCCTGTATGTCCTGGGTAAGTCAGCTACAGGAGCTGAGTCGCAAAATGTTTGCCGCTGCAGGATCCTTACGTAGGCTTCGCAACTTCTTACCTACTACCACTAAGATTGCGCTTGCACAATCCCTTCTTTTCCCCATCCTTGATTATGCTGATGCCAGCTATCTAGATCTCACCGAAGACCAACTTAATAAGCTTGAGAGACTCCCAAATCTTTGTATACGATTCGTATTTGGACTACGCAAATATGATCATGTTTCTGAATTTCGCAAAAAGCTCAAGTCGTTACACACACATCCTTTCATTGTTATATAATATTCTGTATAACCCCTTATCTCCACCTTACCTTAAACAACGGTTTAAATTCTTGCACGATACGCATCCTAGGTCTTTGAGATCGTCAGAGAACCTGAGATTAAAAATGCCTGGATACTCCACCAAGTTCATGGATAATTCCTACTCTGTTAAAGCGGTTCGGCTTTGGAATGCCCTACCAGTGGAAATCAGACGCGCACAATCACTACCTGTTTTTAAAAAACTAGTCAAGAACTACTACCTATCACTAGGGGATGTCAGCACATAATTTCCTTTTTGCCCTTTCCTTAAAGTCACTGTGTGTGTTTACTTGTATGTATACTAGTAAGATATTTTACGTCACTAAATAATTTAATAACGTGCACCATACTACCCTAATTTTTCTCCATTTCTTTTTCTCCATCTCATGGTTGCCTGTAAGAGATTGTAATAGAGCGATAAGGCCGCCAATTGTATTAACCGTAATTTTAAGAAATTTTGCTTTTTAATGTTCCTGATGTACAATAAAGAGTTATATTATTATTATTATTACTTTAAGTTTACGTACCACATAAAGAGTGGGCTTGGTATTACGTCCAATAAATAAACGTTCTATGTGTGTGTTAATTAATATAACACAGCTTACATTGAAACTCAAATATAATAACACATATTATCTTTTTCTACAAACAATATTTTTAATAAATATATTCTATAATTAACCCTTTATGTACATTCACGATATTTATATGGCTATGGATAGAGCAAAGCACGTGTTAACACAACTTTTGAAACATGATAGAGTTGACGCATGCATGGTGCAGTGATTAAAGTATGACTGCTTTGTCGGGGTGACCCCGACAAGTACCACTCTACCAAGTATTGCAGCCAGCTTCGATGCCCACACGGGACAAACTTACCAACATGATCCACAGACTGTTTTCGTTCCTTGACCGTTGGTAAAGTCGGAACTCAAATGAAAATATAACTATTAATTATTTAAACGAGAAAAACACAGCAAGCCTAACGCATGCTTCTTTTTTCTCGACGTTGACCTTATGAAACAATTCAAAGTAGATTACAGTTATTTAAAAGGTAAATAATCACTACATATTGTGAAACAAAATCCCCCGCCGCGGCTGTCTGTTCGCGATAAACTGAAAAACTACTGAACGGATTTTATAGACAGAGTGATTCATGAGGAAGGTTTAGGTGTGTGATTTGTTTTGCTTTTGTGTTGATTGAAATATTTTGATGATTGTTGAAGATGTCTCAGCTATCTGTGCGAAGCCGGGGCGGGTTGCTAGTGTTCTATAATGTAAATATTATATAATAAAAAAAATCTACTTTTAATGTTACATAGGTCATAAAATTAAAGTGTTTCAAGAAAAGTTTCCACCTGACATACCGTGGCACAGAGCTGGCGTACAATACGTCATCGAGTCATCTGGAATGTTCACCTGTTTGGATAAAGCATCGGTATGTTCTTGATACTTACATTACGATCGCCATCAGAACTATAATTAATAACGTGACATTTAGATTAATCGATTAGGTATATCCATGGGCGTACCGAGAGGGGGGGGGGGGTGGTGGTGGTCCTCAGGGTAGGGCAGCTGAATAATAATTTGAAAAGGAATATTAACCATAATTTTATGCCATTCACTATTATTTCTTAATTATGCACCGCACCATTAGTCTTAGTCTTCGTCTGTGACCGCTATGAATAAAATCACTGTTTTTTTAAAGGGTCACCTAGCAAGCGAAGGTGTGAAGAGAGTTATAGTGACCGCGCCAAGTGTGGATGTTCCTATGGTCATACTGGGAGTGAATGACTACATGTTCAATACAGGTAACTGATTCCTAAGTCTGCTTGACGATCTAATTGCTAGTAACGATTTTGATATTTAACTTTAAACTAGCAGTTCCCGCGGTTTATTAACACTGCTCCGTTCTTATCTTACTCAATGAATACTCTATTAAAAACAAAAAGATTTTTTTGAATCCGACAGGTAGTTCGAGATTAGCGCGCTTAAACAAACAAACAACTAATCAAACAAAAAACCATTCAACTTCATTATATTAGTACCTATATATGTGTAAGTATAAGTACAGAATACACAATAGTACTAGTACAGAAGTTCCACTGAGTAAAATAATTTAAATAAATAGCGACTCTTGCTCCGAGACAATAAAGTGCAATTCAGGTCGCACAGTGCTAATCACCTACAGTTATATTCACCAAGATGTTGTCTCTCTTTCTATCGTGTAACTCTTATTTCTTCTGACGATGTTAGGATTGCATTTGTATTTGCTTTGCCTTTCGGTGTCCTTTAATCGTGTGAAAACCCACTGAGTTAGACAGACCCGAAATATTGTGGTCTATCTCTTTACGTTCTCACACAACATAAAATTATCATATCATAAAATTATTTCCTCGAGGTATGCGTCAGAGGAGCTAAAATGGTTCTAGGTGTTGTCTACTGTCCTCCTTCTATTAACTACTTCTCCAGTCTGGAAACAGTACTGGAATCTATAGGGTCAGAATATGCACACCATGTCATCATGGGAGATTTCAATACAGACCTTTCCCACCAATCCTTACGTTCCTCCAAACTCCTTGAGATTGTCAAGTCAGCCAGCCTGCACGTCTTGCCCCTACAACCAACACATCATAACAACCAGGGAAGAGATACGTGGCTTGATTTGATGATTATCTCTACCCCAACACTTGTCCGCAACCACGGTCAACTAGATGCACCGGGACTTTCCACCCATGACCTCATTTTCCTTTCTTATATCCTTAAACCTCCTAAACCCCCCCCCAGAGTATTGCACAGGCGTTGTTTTCGCCGAATTGATATTGATAAGTTACGTAGTGATGCCTCCAAAGTAAACTGGGAGGTAGTAACCGTGGCTCCAAACGTGGATGCTAAAGTTGAGGCCTTTAATGACACAGTTCTCACCCTTTACGACACTCATGCTCCTATAAGAAAGGTTAAAATTAAGAGGCCACCTGCACCATGGATGTCGAAGGAGGTTCTTTTGGCTATGCGGCGAAGAGATAGAGCGTTCAGTAAACTAAAAAAGGACCGCACAGATGAAAAGCGCAATCTGTACAGAGTTGCAAGAAATCGTTGTAATCAGATGATACGCAACGCTAAACGCCGACACATTCTTGACAACCTCGCTTGTTCTTCCCCCGCCAACACCTGGAAGTTCTTAGGAACTCTAGGTATTGGTAAACAGCGTTCTGCTAACGTGCAGAAGATAGTTGGTTTGGATGTTATAAATCGCCATTTCTCTACATCTGCTCATCTGGATCACCAAACCAAATATCGGACTGTTAACTACTTAGCGGGCCTAAATTGTCCCAATATTAACTCTTTCCACTTTTCTCCAGTTGCTCAGGGTGAGATTAAAAAGATAATACTTTCTATCAATTCTAACGCTGTAGGATTTGATCAAATCAGCAGACGTATGATCACAACTATCCTTGATCAAGTTTTACCTGTAATCTCCCATATTATTAACTTCTCCTTAGATTCCGGCCTTTTCCCCTCACTTTGGCGTAAAGCCTTTATCATTCCCCTACCTAAAATTGCAAATCCCACCCTTCCTAATCAGTTTAGACCTATCTCTATTCTCCCCTTCCTCTCTAAAGTGCTAGAATATTGTGTGCATAAACAGTTATCTGTTTCTATTTACAAGAATAACCTTTTAAGCCCATTTCAATCTGGTTTCAGGCCTAGTTATAGCACTACCACCGCTCTCCTTAAAGTGACTGGCGATATTAGGACGGCCATGGAAGACACAAAAGTGACAGTCTTGGTACTGGTAGATTTCTCCAACGCCTTCAATACTGTCAGTCACGATATACTCCTGTCTATCCTCTCCTATCTTATGATCTCACCTGAGGCACTGGAATGGTTCTCATCTTATCTTCAGGGACGCCAGCAGTCTGTTCGTGTTGACGACCTGTCTTCGAGTTGGTGCGATGTTGACTCTGGTGTTCCTCAAGGCGGTATTCTTTCTCCTTTGCTATTTTTTGTGTTTATTAATCTCCTAACCCTTGAACTTCAATGTGCGTATCATCTGTATGCCGACGACTTGCAACTGTACTCCCAAGCTAAGGTTGAAGACATAACAACAGCTATTGACATGGTTAATAGAGACCTCGAAGTCATTGAAAACTGGTCTAACAGGTTTGGGTTATCTGTTAACCCGACAAAGTGTCAGGCCATTGTAATTGGTAGTCACCGATTGATGAGTAGAGTAGACTCTGAGGCGCTCCTTGCTGTGATTTTTAACGGTACAACTTTACCCATTTGTCGCTCGGTGAAAAACCTGGGCTTACATCTCGACTCTAAGCTAAACTGGCGCGACCAAGTTACCAACGTATGTCAAAAGGTTACCGGAACCCTCAGAGCTATATATCGCCTAAAACATTTTCTCCCTGCGAATACTAAGACCACGCTCGTGCAAACTCTTATCTTTCCTTTAATCGACTATGGTGATGTGTGCTGTTATGACCTGAATGCAGATCTTCTCGATAAATTAGACCGTCTTCTTAATAACTGCATTCGATTTATTTTTAATCTTCGTAAATATGACCATATTTCCACCTTTCGTTCTCAGCTCAGATGGTTGCCTATTCGTCAACGCCGAAAAATGCGCGCACTCACTACCCTATTCACTATCCTCAATTCTCCATCTCCCCCTACTTATTTAACACCACACTTCCAACTACTGTGTAATAACCATGACAGAAACCTTCGGTCGTCAAGTAACCTACTTCTACTTTGTCCCTCTCATACCACTGGGTTTATCGGTTCTTCTTTCTCGGTTCAGTCTATTCGACTATGGAATGCGCTTCCTCTCGAGGTCAGGATGGCTACTAATCGTTATTCTTTTAAAGTGAAAGTAAAGGAGCTCTTACTCAAAGAGTTAGCAGATTCAACTCTTCAATAGTTAACCATTGAATATTGTTAAAACTTATACTTATTCGTGGATATATATACTTAGGTAGGAGATAGGAATTTTATGGTGATCGTGTCTGCATTTATACATGTGTGTATGTTTATGTATGTATTTATAAAATATATGTATATGCATATATATATGGATGTGTGTGTATGTATGTGTATATATGTGTGTGTATGTATATATATATATGTGTGTATATGTATATATATATATGTATGTGTATGTGTGTGTATATATATGTATATTGGGCTACGAGTTGCGTATTATTTACTGTACAATTATTTAACATAATTTTTATTTGCACCTACTTCTTCTTTTCTCTGCATCACCCAATGGTTGACTGGTAGAGAATGCCTTAGGCATTAAGTCCGCCAATGTACTAAATGTGCATAAAGTTTAAAATAAAATAAAAAAAAAAAATTATCTAATCCTACTAATATCATAAACGTGAAAGTTTGTTTGTTACTCTTTCACGCAAACACTACTGAACCGACTGCGATGAAACTTGGTATGTTGATAGCTGGATTAACACACATGGGCTACTTTTTATTTCGACATTCAAACGGCACCAGAACTTACGCGGGTGAAACTGCGGGGCACAACTAGTTCCATATAAATGCAAAGTGCATTGAGATATCAACGAATCTTCTCGTAAATAACCGACATCTTGACAATCTCTTCCGTGTTAATCAATGTTGCGATAATCACAAAATAAATGAAATTAAATTAACTACAATACTGAGCCATTAGTCTTCGCTTCATTAGCTATTCATAAATTACTTGAGTCGGTTAATGAGAAACAATGAATACAATATACTTATTTATATAGCCAATACCCTGATTAATTTGCATTTTAAATTACCTGTCGCTTACCTTTCAAGTACTTAGTTATACCTATTACATATCAGTTATCATGTTATCAACGACAGTAGTGCCTGTCCAATACCCTCGACACAACACCATCAAAGTCCGAATAGATTATCTATTGGTAGTACAAAATCCATATAAATAAAAATTTTATGTTGGTACATAAGCGCAAATAGTTTTGATTTGGCAAGAATATTTGTAATACTTACAAAAAAATTAGAAATATTCTCGAAAAAATTGAAAATCTGTGTAAACTGAAAGCGTTTTTTGAACATGGGATTCTTGCAATTTGGACAGGACAACGCCTATCGGGTTAGCGAGTAATAATATCTAAAGACATATTAAACGGCCCTTTCTAAGCAAAGCTTTAGGGAATATGCATGTATTTTTTTTTATCTTATATTGACTTGTTCCATCATTCTACCCTAATAAAAAATATAAATAACCTTGGTAAGGCTCAAATAAATTTTAAAAATAACATTGAATAATAAAATTTATCTGTTTGAACGCCGCCATATTTCGCGGGCCTTGGATGACGTCACGTTCCACGCTCAGTGTTTGTTTCATAAACTTACTTGAAGTGTTACAGTAATTTTATACCGATTTCCAGTTGTAATTACTATTTATTGTAATTAATAGACGATGGATAAAGTTAAAAAACCATTTTATAGGTATTGCCTTGTCCCTAAGTGTAAAAACACTATAAGAAGTACACCCAATACAGTATTTTTTCGTGTACAAAATAATAATGTAAAATACGAAAACAATGGTGTACATTAATGAGAAGAGATGAAGTATCTTCAATATCATGTTTATATTGTTGTGAAAATCACTTTAATGTAAGCATATTACAATTTAATTGCTAGTATAGTGTGAATTAGTCAGCAGTAATTTATGTTTGTTTTAAATATCAAGCAGAAGGCAACTTGCTTGTCTACTTAAACTAGGTAAAAAAATTCCAATAAAACTTCATGAATATAACTAACTATACATATCTTACCTATCCTTTAGATTATAATATAACAAGTATTATAATAATTACCTTGCGGCTTTCACTCCTTTAACCTCAGCGGACGTAAAATCTGGATTTGATGCAAAATATATAGTCATTATGAATGCACCTATTTTCGGTAGATTGTCCGATTGTGCTTTGACAAAACAACATTTAGTCATTGTCCTAGATGATTTCTAATATCACTAGAATGCTTAAATTGCACTAGCTAAGAGTAAAAACCACAGGAACACCTATCTTTCTCCGTAACACTACGAATATAGGTGCCGATAAATGACAGAACGTGGAATTGCACGTCATGTTTTGTCTCGACCAATGGTGAAGCGTTTTGCAAAGTTGAATTTCGCGCCCTTATTTTGCATATTTTAATTAATATTTTTTGCAATGAAACACGAATTTAATAAGAAAATAATTGTTTAGGCATAATATCTGGACAATAAAGATTCAAGGGAAAATTAATCAAGTAAATTTAAACAACATGCATATTCCCTATTCTCGAAGACGAGAATACATATTTTTAACACATAGATACAAGGTATTTACAAACCAATGCAAATATATTTATTCATGCATAAAAATATTTAAACTGAGTGGGAATCAAGCGCAACCAACCAAGCCAAGAGCTCAGTCGCCACGCCACATAGGTATGTGTTAATAGGTGTTAACGTTTCTCGGGAACTTCCTTCCTAGGGTACACCCGAGTCCCTTGCAATAGACTCATTTATGACGGAACACAGTATGGTTTTAGTCGACACCACTCTACTGGCCGCCCGGGGGTTTCTTCACGATAAAAAAAGAAGTAAAAAAAAAGGTACTAATACGTACTATGTAAAAAAGAATCCCGTCGAAGACACTTAGATTAATAGTTATTTTCAGATCTAAGCAAATTAACTCAATAGTAGTAATAAAAATGCATATAATAATTATATCGTTAGCTTTTGTGTCGAATACTACGGCGCTCTGGCGAGAAAGTGAAAGACGTTAAATTTGGCATTTGAGATTTACCAGACGTGCTAGTTGACCTTACTTATATATGTCTGCGGTAAGGTACAGAATACACAGTACCAAGAGATGCTCTACCGCAGGAAGTGAGGGCTTCTGTTTTTTTTAATTCATTATCTGAAGACTGAATTCCAATGGTGTTCTTTTTTTCAGATCATAAGGTAATATCATGTACATCAAGCACTCTGTACTGCTTGGCGCCAATAATCAAAGTGTTGAATGAGTATTATGGTGTAGTTGAAGGTTTTATAACCAGTATTCATGCTATGACACCCTCGCTCAAGCCTTTGGACGGTCTCTGTTTGCGAGGAAAGGTAATAATAGTGACATAATAAAAAAATCTCTTAAAAAACCATTAGGTTCTTATAACTTATTTTTAAACAAGCTTGAGTCTATAAATGTTTATTTCAATTCACGTATTGTGATTATGATATGATATTCCCATTGGGGTCTTTGGGGGTTCTATTTATTAATGTAAAAGATTTCAAATTTTTTGCACCATGATTGAAGTTTCTTTACGTATTACGTAACAATCTGATAAATTAAATTTAATACTGAAGACATTTTTTTTTTTCCAGTAATAGGTGAATCACATAAAACTTCTACACCTTTCAATGATATTAATTTTGTTATATTGCCAGCATTGGAGAGATCACAGAAGTATCAATCAAAATATAATCCCGGCAACGACAGGTGCTTGCAAAGCCCTCGGCAAAATCTTACCTCAGGTCAAGGACAAAATGACTGGACTAGCTTTCAGAGTGCCCATAATAAACGTGTCCGTGCTAGACATCACTATTAAGTATGTCATTGTCTTCTCTATCATTATCAACTCTTAGCTTGTATATGTTCTAACGATAATGGATATAACCAAATAGTTTTGGGCCACTGTTGAAGCTTTTGTAGCCGTCATGTAATAACCGTAGGAGTCCGTTCAGTTTTCTCTAATTGGATTAGTGTTGATCTCCTAAATTCGATTTCAGACAATGCTATTCATTTTGCCTCCAGTTGCTCCTCTCCAATGGCTCCTTCATTGAGGATAAAGAATATAACATACACACCATTGATTTGCTGTGCGTGCATAGTAATTAATATTTTAGATAGCATGGTGTTGAGACGGGAAAGGTTCTCAAGTAGTAGTATATACTTGGGTGCATAAATATCGTTGAGTGGAACTTTTCTACTTATACAGTACATAAGACAGTCTGTGTTGTGTATTGATATCCATGATTAAGGCCGATTGACTTATTCAATCATGATTAAAAATACACTGCGTTCGTATTAGTATTTATTCAATGATTTCAGTTTTTTTATCTAAAAATTGACAATAAAATTAACATAATATATGGCAGGAATGTTAAAGAATTATTTTTAATGCCCAGGTTAAACACGAACACGTCTAAAGAAAACATTATTAAATCCGTAGAAAAAGCAAGCAGGAGAGAACTTAAAAATATTATAAGAATATCCAACGAAGATGCAGTATCTTCAGACTTCATTGGCGATAGTCACTCTTGTATTCTAGATGTCGAATCAAGTTTGCAACTTCGTCCAGATTTTTTTAAAATCATCTGTTGGTATGAAAACGAGTTCTCCTACGCATGTAGAGTGGTGGATGCAATTTTTTACTCCGAAATGCAATTCGCTCAATCGAATATACGTAATACAATGTGCGTTCATGCTAAATTGCCAAAACAAACAATGACACCTATACGAAATTCTAACAAAATGATAACCATAAAATGTAACTATGTTACTCCTCCACCTACAGATGAAATTTTCTATATCAATTCAAATGAAAGTATTAAAGCTAAGTCAGCTGCCAAGCCTCGAACCTTACTAGTTCGAAAACCATTGTCTTCAAAAAGCTCTTTGACTGCTACTACATTCTTAAATCGTGACACAAAAAAGAAAAATGAAATATTCAAAGTATGGAATGATGATTACGGTTCACCTAAAAATTCTATTCGGCAAAATAGGAGTTCATTCTTTCATAGTTGTATTACATTAGGTCCCAAACATCCTTTAGAACAAACTGACTGTATGAAAGTTCAAGAGCGTTTAGAGAGTGTTAAAAGAGAATTTTCGAAAATGCTGATTATAACTGAAGATTTACTTAAAAAATCTTACACTGGCAATAACAAATTACAGTGTGGGGGCAAAGAAATGAGAAAAGGTGACCTAAACGCTGAACTGAAGATAAAATCTTCACAGGAAGCGCACAAAATTAGCAAGAAGAATTACACAGATGCGGAATTAAGTTGTCCTATACTTAAAGATTGTGGGGATTTCAAAAAGAAGGACACAATTAACAATAAGAACAATGAAATTAAAGCCTGTGACCGTAATGGACCAAAAAATGTGACATGTTTTACAGAAGTTGATGACAATATTTATTTTTATGATCGAATTAAGAAAACGAATGCATTAGAAAAGACAACGTTAATTGAACCCCACGAAGAAAAATGTATTCTGAAGGAAAATTCAAGGATTTTGAAAAGTGACGATACTTTAAATATTGTACCAATACATACTCAGAGAACTGAACATATCAATGAAAATGAAAATCCTGTTACAAATAACAACGATATTAATCCGCAATTAGTGGTTAAAGCTATAAAATCTTTAACTTACGCGATTACCAATAAAATAGTTGAAAATGTTTTTAATGAGTTAAATGCACCAATTCCGTTAATATCTGAGAAAAGCTGTAAAGACGATAGACTTTATAATATTAGTTTTAAGCCCGGAAAAGATACATCCAGCACAAAAGATAAAATTGACACTCAGGAAGGTAAGCTGCCAATCAATAAAGAAAAGACGGAGCATTGCTATTTAAAAGACCTGACTAAGCATTTGCGAAACAGCACTCAGGATATGCGTATAATTGATGAAGAACTGAGAAAACGTAATATTATATTAATGAACTCTGGTTCAAATATAAACCTTTTAAATATTGGCAGCGAACCTACAGATTTAGATGCAGATTCTGATCGTATAAACTTAGATTTAAATAAAAAGATTTTAGCTGGATTGAGACTGGTCACCGAAAAAGGCATAGCAGACAGCGTATCGCCGTGTGGAAGCCCAGCGAATACTGTAACTACTATCAGTAACGGTGACAGAACTCGAGTCAAAGAAGATCTTTACGACAAACTGGACAGCGCTAGTACATCTGACTCTAACAACTCTTTCCAAATCAACGAAAGAAAATCTCAAGTTCTAAACATAACAGATTTAACAAACTCCTTAGAGGACCTGTCACGATTAGACAAGATTTGTAGGATAATAGAAATTTCTGATGAACTATCTGACCAATTATTTTCTAGTTTGGATAACACTGAAATCTCTTTAGAACAAGAAAAGAAATGGTCATTCAAGGATCTGTGCGAAAGATTAAAGTTAGATGAGTTTTGCAACAATGTGTTTGGTAAAACCAGTTTTTAGCGTGTTTTGCATTAAAACAAACTGAATTAAAAAATATTTTTTTTTATTACAGGCACTTTAATGGTATGTTATTTTTTTTATAGAACACAGAGTATTGCATCGATATATTAATTAATATTGTACACTTATTTATAGCAAGAGAATGATTTCAGGGACCCGTCAGCTATAAGCGAAATAACTGTTTTCACACTGTTTTATAGGAAAAACAATTATCTCAATTGAGATAAATCCTCTATTTTATATAAATCTAACCTAAAATTATTTTGTTCTTTTGCACTTCAAATAATGTGAGATTATCAAGACTCACAGTTTCTTACTGAGGCAGTTGGTTTAAGATTGATTTGTTTAACATATCTTTTTATGTATTTATTTATTTATTAACACTTAAAAAAATTATATATTACATAAAAGAATTAAAAAAATTTAGATCCTTGATTCAACAATCGACTCGTAGCGTAACAACCTACATAATTATATAAAATGTATGTAAGTGTAGTCCCTGATCATAGCTTAAATCTACTTTGTAAAAAAATGTTCAGGTACTTTTAAAAAAAAAAGACTGCCAATAAAATCTTAAACCATACAAAAGCGAGTTCTTTAAACAAAGTTATTCTTACCCGCTGTTATGATATACAGTAACGGAATTTTTCAATAGCTTCATATTGAGGTCTATAATTGTGCGTGGGAATAAGGCGTCGTTCATATCAACGAAGTCACCGATAACGACGTTGACGGGGGCGCGAACCCCGGCGGCAGAACTGCCAGGCAATGGCGGCCCCGGACTGAACTCTGATAGTTTCGGCAGCACTTCTTTTTGTACTGGTACCGCACACTTTTCCCGGAGACTGGATATCCATCTGAAAATATAACGACATAGTATTTTATTCTATACTTTAGCTGATTATGAAATATAATGTTAGGGTATAAAATAAAAAAGTTAAGTATCGGTACCTTATATCAAAAACTAAATTATTCAATGACAAATACCTACTACCATACTAATAAAAAAAAGATAAATAACGTACACTGTCACTACCATAACTAAGAAGTGTACCTAAGGGCTGTGGGAACCCGTCAAATGGTTTAAGCTGTAAAGCACACCGAAGAATTGAAAAAAAGAAAGGACACTAAATAAATGTTTTTTCTTTCTTTCTTTTTCTTTCAATTGACATACGTAAGCTCAGCAAAACCCTCCTCCAGCAATCGGTCAATCCTTCCTAATTAATATTAAAAACGGAATGTAAATGCGTTTGTTTGATATACATTTTCACGCTTCAACTATACTTAACCAACCGATCAACATGAAATTTTGCATAGGTACACATTGCCAACGATACAAAAAATGACATAGGGTGCCTACCTTCCATCCAGAAAAAAAAGCACCTATCAACTGTTCCCGAGGAACACCTCAATTGATTGATACCTACATTATGCGGGCAAGAGTTAGTAACTCTGTGCGGCTGTACCTGAGTACGATAAACGTAGCCGTGGGAGTAAGTACCGCTTGATGCACGAAGCCCGTGCTAGGATGTCTTCTCACATTCTCGAGGAAGTTGATGAGGCCGTTCACAGTTTCTTGCCGCGGCCAAGGCGAGGGTAACATCTGCGGTTGCCAGAACTCGCTTGTCGCGTATACGGATTCATTGCGGTATACAACTATAACCTGGAATGGATGAGTGCATTCATCAGTAAGTATTAGAAATTATGAAGACCATATTATTGAAAGAAACAAAACACGAAGGTTAAGTATACCTGTGTTTTTTCTGCAGTGATTCACAAAGCTTTTGTTAACTTCAAATAATTTTAATAATATATTCTCACTACGTCGGCAGTCGAAGCTATCGATGCTATATTCAACCTCTTGGAACACGGCCAAGGGGGCGATTCCAATTCTCCAATTTATTCTCTTTGTATTACAACTTACCTATTATTCGCACTTCTTTATGTCATAATAAAAACGTTAACATTTCTTTATATAAAAATATATTTACACTACATAAAAATTTTACTTATTAAAAGGGAAAATATAGCTATATATATATATATAGTTTCTATTATAAACTGAATTAGAGCCGCTGAGCGGTTAGGGCTTTCTTAAAAGTAGGTATGTTATAAAATAAACCATTAAATCAATCAAAAATAAAATAAAAAAAATAAGTTATCGACACAATCACGACAAAGAACCGTGAGTGTCCACTACATTTTCTTAAAGGTCACCTCATGGTAAGTGAATACCGCCGCCCATGGACACCTGCACAAGTGCGTTGTCGGCCTTTGAGATGGGAGTACGCCCTTTTTTTGAAGGTCCGGAAATACCGCAGGCGACAATTTGTATCAGATTGGTTGTGCGAAGCAAAAAATAATTAAAATTTAAGTATAAATTATTCGTGGGAGAGCCATGCTTCGGCTTGTACTGCTTTTTGCCGAGTGAGTGAGGTTACCGGACGCCCTAACCCTTCCCTGTCCCCTTTCCCCCTCTCCCTCCCTCACTCCCTATTCCCCTCTTCTCCCTTCCCTTACTCCCACCTTAAAGGCCGGCAACGCACTTGTGACTCTTGAGTTGCAGGTGCCCAATGGCGGCGGTAGTCATTTACCACCAGGTGACTCGTTTGCCCCCAATACCATAAAAAAAGTATTAAGAACTAAGAGTATCTTGAGTTTTATAATGTTACCGGTCACATTAATGGTCATCACACCAGTAGTGTCAATTACATAATATTTAAGTAAATAGACGACCATGCCTCCGTCACAGTTAAAATAAAGAGGCAACTAGTAAAGCGCAGACCTGCATTTTTAATCTATTGAGAGAATTGAGCGTGATTGCTTTGAGGTTGACTTGTCGTGGCACAAGTCTCGCACCGTAGAGATTCAATAAGTACCGCATCAGCATTTGGTGGTGTCGTGGAGTGAACCCGTAGAAATGCTGACAGTCTAAAATGACTACCTGAAAAAAAAGATGCCGTCGTATCACATATCATATAAAGTACCGCTGGTGTAGGTTTAGGTATTTGTAGTATCAGATATCACAACAAATTAAATAAAAGACACAACATCAAATGTTTTTACCAAATTATAATGTTTCCATTTTGAAAATAACCGTGTTAACAATTTACCTCGCCAGGATGTTTGTCAACAAACTCCTTAACTTGAGTAAGGGCTCCTGAGATTTCTTCTCCATATAAACCATGGGTGAAGTAAAAATTTTCTTCATTTGGCATAGTAGCCAGCCTCAGGTCAAGGTACCTGAAGATTAAATTTTTATTGTCATATCTCTGTGCAGTCTATTAGGCTTACAAAGCAAATATGCCGAAATTATGTACGAGTATACATAACCTATGTTTTAAGTACCTACTTGCATAGGAAAAGTAACAAATAATTAAGTCTGGTATTCGATTTTTCCAAAAATTTAAGGCGCAGCCATGTAAAAAGATAGATATTCGAATTAAGGGCAATACAGCTTATGGCTAATCAACCCAATGGAAGTTACCCAAGCTAGCTTAAGTATTATCTTCACTGCTTTAATAATAATAATAAGTTCAGACACATCATACGCGGCCTGGTCCCAGGCCTGGCCGCCTTACTGTATGTAGAACAGGGAAGCCAATGACTAAAGGAGGTATTGTTTTCCTCTCGACATTAAATTCCCCGGGTGTTTTTACAAACTGATGGATTTCGATTTCCCGTTTCAAAAGATTCTTGCGATTTCGGGAAACTGTGTGACTTAGCAAAACACCTATATGACAATCATACTAATATTATAAACGTGAAAGTTTGTGAGGATGTATAGATGTTTGCTACTCTTTCACGCAAAAACTACTGAAGCGATTACGATGAAACTTGGTATGTAGATAGCTGGAGACCTGGATTAACACAAAGGCTCAAAGGCTACTTTTTATCCCGATATTTTCACGGTACCGTGGCTTACGCGGGTGAAACCGCGAGGCGCAGCTAGTATATAATGAATGGTCGTAACCTCACCATAGCATAGATACTGCGGGCAATGTCCTATACACAAGATTGAGATAGGCATGTACCATAGAAATATAACGCCACAAAGTGTGTATAAAAGAATAAAAACATAGATAAGTACTGTTAAGTTTTTGTTACAAAGACAAATCTGTAAAGTGGTAGTCACAAATCATACAAGTAGGTATAGTTAATATCTATATTTTAAACATTTGTTGAAACTACTATTTAAACTCAGAAAATAATTTGTATACTGCTCAGGGGCCCTTCATTAAATGCTTACAACTTTCAAATTTGTTCTTGGTTATCTATTAATAAATTACTAATAAAAAAAATCATTACTTTCTTTAAACATTTAAAATATAGACTGTAAAATAAGTAATTTTAAGTGCTATCTAAGTGATACATGGGCTAATACACAAGCAATTCACGATAAAGTAGTGCAGATGTGCTAATGTTACTTCAAAGATACCTAATGCCAATGAGAAGTTGGTGCCAAGCATCACTGGTTTGCGTTATAGTCCATCGTAAGATCGTACCTCGAAATAATGGGTACAGTCGGTGGAGTATTGGTTCAGCATCCGGTGCTACTTTGCTAGACCGTGTTATGCCATATGTCATTGAGTCATGACTACCTGAAATTAGATTTATCAATGTTAAAAGTGTGTCACAAAACTCTTTGTTTAGTGCTAAAAGTTTTAGGTCAATGTTGTGTCAATATGCATAAGTTTTTGGGCATTTTTCTTTTTACTTCTTACATCATTGTGATTATTTATGTATATATTACACGACATTCCACCATGCTACTATGATTCCATTGGCCTATTTATTACAGATGGTAGTTCTGTTGACTGGCTAGCTTGACATGACATTTAAACCTATTCGCTATTCTACCGTCGACTTATATAGTGAATTGAATATACTCACGGTAAGGAAAATGTACTTATTAAATATAATCTTACGCAAACACTCTGAATTACAATATAAGCTGAATCCTTATAAAAGAAGAAAAGATAAAGTATGTGATGTGGAATTCTGTAGAATGGAATTATCGAAAAGGCACTATTATTATTTTGCTCCCGTATTATATAACAGGGTGAATAAATTACTGAATATATACCCTTGTGTATTAAAAGAATGTAAGAATAAAGTAACGCAGTGGTTACTTGGCCTAAATTATAACGACACAGAAAATTTTCTGACACGAACTCGATGACTAAATCGCTTAATCATAGTATATTGAATGGTGGTAATACATGCCCAAAGACACACGCACTCACGCACACATACATACACACACACAAAGACTGCACACACGAACACACACACACACAAACACCGCAAACACGCACACACGCTCACACGCCCACGCAAACACTCGTACGTCAACTGACCCGAACAATTCCATAATATTGTTAAAAACTCTTAATTTATTTTTATATTCAACTAGTAGCTACCTATGTTAAAAAAAAAAAAAAGAAAAAAACTTAATTTGTAAATGTAGAACTAAATACTGTTTGTCTTCCTGAGGTGGGCGTTAATGGCTGCAACACAGTTATATAACTATAGCAGCTATTATCAACCATATGTTTACTGTGCATTTATTAGTTTCAAATAAATTCAAATTCAAATTCAAATTCAAAGCTTTGTTATTATAGATTTTATTATATACATAGCTTAATCCATCTAACAACAAAGCTTGCTCAACCTTACAAGATGGCATGTAATATATTGATTGCTTTAATATAGCAAATTAGCTTGTATTATTTTAGTTGAGCAGTAGATGTAAACTGCGATGTATTAATAAGAATTTAAGCCAATCATTTTAATTTGGGCATTTCTAGTACTGTCACGTTTTTTTTATTTAATAATAAGAAAGGATCGCTAGTACTGGTTGGGGCTTGTAGGTTAGTCACTCTATTAGGCTTTCATGCCAGCAAGAAACATACACTTACATATTCATCTGTAATTACTGTTTTGTTCATAGCCAGCAGGAGATTTTCATCTGTTTCATAAAAGAGTTAATATTTATTCATGAACTGAAACAGCAGCAGCTTACTATACTATTCATTAGAATACTGATTCCTAAAGTTGGATTTACGGAAGAGCCACCAGAAAATGTGTTGAGAGCAACCATTACTTTACTCATTACTACAGTTAGCAAGAATTATATGGATCAACTATATATAGTTAATTAAGGATCATTTTAAGTGATTTTTTTACTTATTTTTTAATAAGAAATATATATTAAGAAAACACAAGTTTTTGACATTCTCTATAAGAACTAAACTATATAACATAAGGCCATAAGGAGTGTTTTTTCATGTTCTTGATGGTCCCTATTCACCTATCTTCATCGTCAGGATAATTTTTTTAAAACCTGGCAACATGGAAATTTGCATAGTAAATATAAAGTGGTATTAATATTTACATTGTAGCTGGCCCATATGTGCCGAAACATGGCTCTCCCACGATTAAGATTATATCTCTATATATACTATATAGAGAAAGCTTTTGTGTAATTTTAAATGTAAAAGTAGGCTATCATGAAGAGTTTCTAATTTAAACTTAGAGGCTGCCTGAGCTTACATTGTGACTGAATGCTTACCATCAGGCAGGGTGTATGCTTGTTTGTCACCTTAGTAGTATAAAAAGTGTGTCAACATTTTTCCTTACTTACTTTCTTTTCCTTTTTCCTTTACACTATGAATGGAAATAAAATAAGTACCTACATAATTAAGATCCAAATTTTTTTTTCCTTTTTATGAATGCTAGAAATATAGAGTGAGGTAAGTCCTCAACCGTAAGACGATATTAAACAAGAAAGGACATTGAGTCACTCTTTATGTAGTGAAGTATAAAAGTTTATACATATATGTAGGTACATACCTGGAATGGCAAGATAAATCAATGGCACTTCTTTTAGTTGCGGTGGTAAATCATTCATCCACGATTCTAAACTAAGATTCTTTGCAGATATGTCATCACTCATTATAAAAGCTAGAAAAACAATGCAGTTAGTGAAATTTTCCGGGATGACAATGTTAAATTGTATGTGAAGTACATGAATGGAGACAAAGGACTCCTGTCTACCTACCCCGAACAAGCAGTAGTGAATTGCATAGTGATGATTAGGTATTATAATAAATTATAATTATACCTACCTACAAAACACTAAGGTCCTGTTTCATTACAAGTTAATTAGGCATACTAGTTAAGTAGGATCTGTGAACCTACAATCGCAGCATTAAAATACACATTTTAGAGAGATTTTAAGTCAGAATTCAGTTTCACATCGCATTCAAATATACGATTTAATGTAGATCGTTTTAAAGACAAAAGCTAGAACTATATTCAACCATCCTTTCTAAATGGTTTTACTATTAAGTCAACCACAAGTCAACCAAATGTCATTTCTTACGTTTCGAATGTGCTCGCACTCGGATTCATGAAAAATGGAATTGATAATGGTACGTTTTGTTAGAGAATCTACTTCTAACAACACTAATCTACTTCTTATCTAAAATAATAATGAAAAGTGAAAACATACCCAAATCTGAAATAGAAGAGTCACGTCATTAAATACTATTATTCTATTTTGTAAATAGACTACACATACTGCAAAAACGAAGAAGTGTTATTCTTTTCTAATTTGTAATTCAATTTAATCAGTTCTACTGGGCTGGACGTAGGCATCTGCCAATATCCGCCATAGCACCCAGTTCTTCGTCTTCCGCTTCCAGTCTATACCATATACCTTCTCCAGGTCGTCATTCAACAATTTGTATTTGCCTGAGCATATTTTTGGCAACTGACTCCGATGTGGAAGTCGCTTTTCAGACCTTGATAAAGGGCCCCGGTTGGGTCCGAAATTAGTCGGAAATTCCCGAAATACACAAGTCAGTAAAACCGTTACTGTCATATGACTCGTGCTCTCTCTTGGACTCAGGACCTATTTAAAAATGTCGAGGCGAGTCTATCAAATTACGACTAGCAGGTTCGAGTTCTCTAAAACACTTTTAAAATGCGTCTGTGTTAGATGTTCGGTATGTTTAAAGTTCTCTTTAAGATGAATTTTCAACCGTGGTAGAGCCATGTTTCGGCACGTATGGGCCGGCTTGATCGGAGTTATACCACGGCCTCACAGAAAACCGGTAGTGAAGCAATGCTTGCATTATTTTTCGCCGCGTAAGTGAGGTTACCGGAGGCCATCTTCCCCTACTCCCACCTTAAAGGCCGGCAACGCACTTGTGACTCTAGAGTTGCAGGTGCCCATAGGCGGAGGTAGTCATTTACCATCAGGTGACACATCTGCTCATTTGCCCCCTATATCATAAAAAAAAAAAAACAAAAACGAAATAGATTTTGTACACCGTTGAGGAGTTCGATTGACTGGATGCCACATGCATCATCAAATCAACTACAGGTCTCAGTCATGATAGCAACAGTGTTGAGATTGCTGTAAACATTATATGTCTAAAATATTAATAGCTCAAATAAGCTGCCGAACTAAAACAAATTCATTTAGCAGGTAGGTACTTATTTACAAATTGAGGCATTAGAATAAAATAAATGGTTTTTAAGGTTCCCGTAAAACACCTAACAGCGACATAGGTCCTGGGGTCGTTATTTGGTGCACTTATGTTTTTTTTTTTACCGATTTTTTATTTAGGCATCTTATATCTATAGGTAGGTTACCTTATTTAAACGCGAACCACGTAAGAACCACGCGATGTTAACACCAAACTGGTTTTAAACATCTTTTATTTATTCTGTAACTAACTCGATCGATCAATACATTTAAAACTAAACGGTAATCAAAGAAGAAAAGATTTCGTAATCAATGTTTTTTTGTGTTACTAATAAGTATAATTTTAGAGCAAAATTATATACTAACACGAAATAATTAAATTGGTACATACCCAAAATACATAATGAACTCAAGCAAAACTTCATATTATTTGTATATCCGATACTATTATGGCACGATGACCGGCACCGCGAAAATCACCGGTAGGTAGGTATAACAACTTATTAAATCGACAAAAAACAACAGAACGTAATTAACAAAAAAACTGTTATGATTTTCAAACAAAGATTTGGCGCGTGTTTCGCTTTGGACATGTAGATGTAGACCAATCCGAGATTATACTAAACTCAACACAACATGCCATGCACTTCAATGAGAAATAAACACGTTAATAAATGCAAAAAGTAGGTAATATTGTAGTTGTTAGTAAGACCGGTGTCCAAATCGCTTTGTCTGCTCTCTTGTCTCGACGATGTCCACTGCTTCGGTTTGGTGAAAGGAGTGTCTAATTTTTTATCTTTGGTGCTCTAATTTAAGCATTAACCTTGATTTGGTGGGTTAACCATAGCTTGGTTTCTTAAGGGGAAACTGTACAACGATGCTTGTAAATAACGAAATGTACTTTTTCGAGATAACATTGTTTCCGTTGCTCACATTATGTCACTTAGGCCTCAACATATGCGTTGAGAGAACATTGTTCGTCGGAACTTGATTTATTCTTTTAAATGAGATCACATTCTGTTTAAGTTCTAGTTAAGTTTGTAACAGGATGTTAGTTTCTGTGGTTTTTAGTAGTGTAGAAATGATCTCGAATTGTCTATACTATACATATTGTGTACCTACAGCCTTTGAGTAAAATGTAAGCCTAATGTTTCAGTTGTCTAACTTAGTCAATGACATAACTAACATCATTATCATCATCTAACATCAGCAAGTGGTTCTCAGACTGGTATGTCAGTTATTTGGTTCCTTACAATTAACTTCTTTTGGAGAAGCACAATATTTCGCTAAAGTCATAATAGTTAATCGCCCGTCAAACAACCATCTAGATGCATCTAGATAAAAATGTGTGTATTCCAATCCAATGTTTTCTTCAAAAACAAAACAGTGCTATCCCTAAATCGTTCCGCTGTGTCTTTTTACGAGCTGTCGAGTCCTCCATTCTCGTTTTAGTCCTGAAGATCCATCCGAGATATCTCAACAACTCAAATCTCGCCACCGCTCCAATGTCCGTCGCAGTAGGGCTGATCAAAATCAGGGTCTCCATGATTGCGAGGCATCATCAGCGCGGAAATACATTAAATTAGTACTTGCAGTTTCGGCTAATTATTTCTGGTGACCAGTGGATTTGATGACTGATACGACTGAAAGAAGAGCTTGAGCGGAGGAGGAGGAGTAAACGGCCGTACGGCCCTAAAAGTTCCAGATTATAGGCACATCAGAGACGTCGTGCTATAGCGTCACAGTTATCGGATGAGTTGCTGTACCGTTAGTACAGCAACAGAGCTCGTCTCTAGAGCCGTAGAAGACTTTAAGCACTACTAGAAGGATTTATCATTTATCGTATGGTCAACGATGTACATCGTCGGGTAACAAATCCATTAGTCACCTTTTACTACGCCCACGGGTAATAATTGGGCTGGAGCTATTCCTTGCCGGATACCATTAGGAATAAATCACTCGGATTATTGTGAGTCATCTAGTGTTGATGATACTATACCTGTTATGTAACTGGTTACGAAGACTATGGGGGCCAGGAATTTAATAGTGTTAACGCAGTATAGAGATGGAAACGCTAGTAGCTGATGTGGCCTGCACAAGATAATGACAGTTATACTTCTGTCAAAGAAAACTGGTCGTAATAACTGGTTCTAGCTAAGTAGTAAGTGTATAATTATGTCGTAGGCGGATCGTTGTATTAGGCCGATCGCGATATGCCTGGGCACATCATGATTATTCTCAATACGCCGGAATATCTTGATTTGTTCAAAGCTTAACGTTTGACGATTTGGGCAAAACGATTCTGATTCTGTAGGATGACCAAAGTTATGTATCTTAATATTAAATACATTACCTAAATAAGATTCTGAAACTCGCCTTCCCCAGTTCCCCAGCTACTTGAGATGCATTTTTGGTGTTTGCCTGGGATTTACGTGTGCTAATGTTTCATTCTTTGTGCGGTTTCACTTCAAAATATTAGCAATAAAATTTTTCATTCCATATTATATCAAGTTAGTTAACTATGCTAATTCAATAAAACAATGTGGATCCTCGAAGCGATTTCGAAATGTGCCTAAAACGAGCACAACTTCCTCATTACGTCACTCAGATGACCTTAAAAACTTATTACTTAGGTAAATAGCTTCTTTGAAGTGATTGTCGGAAAATTATGTTAAATTGCAAGCATAATAACAGGAAAGTACCTACCTACGTTACTTGGTATGAAGTTTACGCTCCTACTATACTTAAGTAACTTAATCGAACGTTTAGATATTTCAGTAGTGTAGAAATCTTGGACCTAAATAAATTGACTTTAAGGGCATTCATGACAACAATTTTAAGGCACTCCAAAAACTTTTAAAGCCGTAAAGATTTTCTCACACTAACTAGCTATCAGCATTGCTGTATTACTATACAGCAGTGCTGACAGTTAAGGTATTTTAAATAATGAGAGAGAATATTCTAGTCTTTGCCTACTAAACATAATGTAGGTGTGTTTCGCCCTGAAAACTTGAACAAGCCGCAGGCTACATTTCCCCCGAATAATACATGACGGGATTCCAAGATGTTGATAAGCGGTACCCATCTTCTCGGTTGAAATTTTTACGTTTTTTTTATTTCAACGACTTCACGTGCTATTCTGGAGTAACAGTGACGATCGGCTGAAAGGACCTGTGGTTGATGTATTTCAATCTAGCGGTTTGGACCTAACTCCAGCAAATGCTTAATTTGGCGGTTTTTTACAACTGTAGTGTATGTAAGTTCCTTTATATTATTCGGTAAGTATACTCCTTTACAACGATGTCTCAACTGTCTTAAGTTATTGCCTATGTTGCGCTTTGAAATTGTTGTATGCACCTATGTATTTCTTGAGGTTTTATTACAATATAATTGTGGAAGCTAACCGGAACAGTACTTTTTATTTAACCGAGCCCCCATTGATATCCCAATTGTGATGTGTTCTTAGACCCATTCTGCTATCGTACGTTTGGTCTGTCCAATGTACGAACTATCTGTAGCAATCTACCTTGTACACACCTGGCGTCTGTATAGTACCAACATCCTTCGTGGTTCGGGGTTGAGTACTTCTTCAATACAGTTCCAATTTTGTCCGTCACCACAGATTACTAAGTAGTTACTACGTAACCATCACTCCTTTGACATAATTGGCAAGTACTCTGTCCACGTGTACTGGTTTCGGGTTCCTCTTTGGACGTTTTAAGCTGTCTCCGTTGTGTCTTATAGTAAGTACCTCCTGAACGTGAGCTCGCTCTTTAAGTGTTCGGGGAACTTGTTCGAACAATTCGTGGGCTCGGTTTGTTAACGAAGCCTGTGTACTACTGTAGTATTTATTTAGTATTTTTCGATTTAAAGATAAAAGTGACGATGAAGGTGTGTAAAGAAAAAACTATTTGTTGTCAAAGGTTTCTGGGACGCGCGAGAAAACAACTTGTAGTCTTCGATCATATACCAGACGCTTTCCATTCTTTCATTTCAAACTATTACAACATATATGCATATTTACAGGGACATTCATTGTATGGTCTGGTTTATTATTACGATGGCTTATTAGTTAATAACGTGCAATAACTGCATGCAGTTGCATGCACGTAAAATATGTAGTGTAGGCTGGTGCCACTATTTGACGTGATTTTGAAGGGAATGAGAATCTATGATACATTTGATCGAAACTTGTGGTACACCCTGGACAACGGATCTATCCATGCCTAAACTTGCTTGCTTAATAGTGTCGCTCATACTTTACTCAGCAGCAGAATGAATTGGTAATTGTAGGAAAGGTGAATGTAATGTGCAATGGTGAGTTAAGTATGTCACTTCACACTACACAACACAACATTAGCACAGATTACTGAATAGTTCTGGTATAGGTGGGTCTGGTGGGTACAGGTATAACAGAGGTATTCAGTAATTTCTGACTCTACATATAATAAATAATTTCGTTTGCTTATTTCAATAGACTAAAACATTATTAAAAAAAAATACAATAATTTAAGAAAAAAATATTAGAAATACTGTGTTCATTTCCATATCATTCCATATGTGCTTTGGTATGTAGGTAGGTAGGTAGGTATTTGGTAGGTAGGTACAGTTAATTTGTTTCTTTTCGTATAAAGGTTACGACCTGGAAACAGCAAACGCAAGGACGCTCCGATTGTTTACTGAATAGACTTTGTTTACAGTTGCATGCTACAGAAATACGATCAGTAACCGAAATGTAATTGATTATAATTATAAGCATCAGGTTTGCAATATCGTTATGTGCAGTGGCTGAGGAATAAATATGTAGGTACACAGTCTGGGCATAAATATCTACTGCTACAATTGATATAATTATGTACACCTTGACATTTTAGTAGCTTTCAAACGAAGCGAAGTAACTTATAATGATTAGTACTACTTACTACTACCAAAAAATAAAACTTAATTCGTTGTAATTGAAATTCGAATAAGATCGAAGATAATCGAAATTCAAACATTTTTTTGGAATTATGGGCTATTGATAGGTGTAGTGAAACGTAGAAGACGAAAATCGTAAATAAATATTTTTTAAGTGAAAACTTTTTTAGGCACGTTTGTGCACTTTTGCTATGGGGAAAAAGCACTGAACTCGTGACCATCACGCTATTAATACATATATAGATCCACTAGAGGATCCACTAATCTAAACATTGAGTTCTGTCAGCTCCTTATTAATTAATGTCACCAACCTGCTAATGTGACGTTTTAAGTTCGTCGTTTCGTTTAAGTTTTCACTTCTGTCGGCAGTCCCATGACTGCCTGTTTTTTTTTTTAAGTCACTTCACTCATTACCACCTTGGCACTGGACGGAATAGTGCCCGTACGTACATGGCACGGATACTTCGAAACTTACAGCGTAAGACTTAGTCTCCCTTGATAGACGATGGTGTCACACTCGAAGTTGTTCGTCACGTGAAGGACCCACTTTACTAATTTTACATACCAAAAATTTTATTATTTTCAAGGGCAGTCAAACGATATATTCCGACTTTTTTCTGACATGAACTTAACTAGTAGGTAGGCGCATGATATAGAATCACAGGGATCCTATGATTCCTATACCATTGCAGATGTTTGAAAACCAGCTACAAATTAAAAAAAATATATAAAACTCGGTAGATGTAAGTGCGCATACCTGTATTTATACAACTTGACTTTCGAGAAGCGGAGGGTAGGTACCTCGCTCTAATTTACTATTCGGCAAACACTAAACAAATATGCATCATCTGTCAATGTTAAAAATCGTTAAACCCAAATATAATAAGTACACAAAAACAAAAAGAAAACATCATTCGGAATCAGTAACTTTTATGAGGTAATAAATTAAAATTACGTATAGGTTACAGATATATTAAATGATTATGAAATCATTATCACTGGTTTACCTTTTGTTATTTGCAAACATTACATTTTACGGTCATTAACCTTGCGTACCAATGTTATTTTAGGTCAAATTCATCATACATCCAAGTTATTTCACTTATAGGTATTTGTATAAACTACCCGTCAAATAAAAGCTATAATTTGACGTGTCACTTCCGCTGAGTGTACACAATTTTTAAAATGTTTTTTCATTTTGTTATGATGCGAGTCATTCTGCTGAACCACAAGTACGTGCAAGTACTTACGTACTATTCGAGTTCAGAGATGATTGTGACAAAAATAGCCACATCCCTTTATTATACGGACTGTTGACGTTTGTTGACGTCACAGGCAATTTGTACAATATGGGGGGTAAAAATGAGGATACCATAATATAGCATTCACATGTTATTGTTCCCATCGTGATATTAGATAATGTACGCACGCCAACCGTAAAATCACAGCCACATGATTGCTGTTTTTGGAATTGTTTGTAAGTGGTTTTGCGGGTAAGGTAGCGTATATTTAAGTGGATATACCTAGTAATATCTAAGAAGATTCACTCAGATTTATTCTGTAATGGTGTAGAAAATTTTCTGAACATCCATGATCAACATTTTCGAAAACCTTGTACATTTCAAAGACCCCTAAACTGCAAAGATATATTTACATTTTATAAACAAACAAAAAGCATTGGTTATGGACTAACACAGAACCCAATTGCTTACTATAATTCACTGTTCTTATTCAAAAAATCTAAGTTATGTGAGGTGTAATATAACAATAATAATAACTTTACACATTTCACACGCGGCGGTCTGATCCAATACTAGGCATAGCCTGTGCTCTGGGGGTGACGGATGAGGCTATCCGTTACCCTGGCAGAAGCAGGCCTGAGACGGCGCCGGCGCGACGTGTTCCGAGCCCTCCGTACACCACGGTGTGGCCGCCTTTTCAAGAGGCGGCTAAGGTCTGCAGTGGTTCCTGGAGGCTTCCTTCTTAGGGTATCCCGGGTCCCTTGCAATAGACCTACTTGTGACGGAACACCGTGTGGTTTTAGTCGGTTCGATTCCGATATACCACTTCACCGTTAGCTCCGGTGAGGTGATGACCCGTGGGGGTTTCCACACAAAAAAAAAAAAAAGGCATAGCCTGTGCTATGGTAACCAGACTGCTGATAAACATACTTATATATTTTTAAATACATACATATTATAGATAAATTACACCCAGATACAGAACAAATAATTATGCTGCCCCACACAAAGAATTGTTCTTTGTGGGAACCGCACCCAGGGCCTCTGGCTCAGCATGAGGGCACACGAGGCACGTGCCCATGGGCTCCGACCTCAGGAGGGCCCCCACAGTATGACATAAAATCGCAAAAAGCAAGTACAGTTTCTGTGTTACATTCTACGCAATATTACATTCATTTCATATTTTTCAAGTAGTACGTAATTGAATTAAGAAGCTATTTCTTTCTGATGATATTATTTGATTTCCCTATTAAGGATTGTCGTAGATAGTGTTACGATAATACATCAAATATAGCTGGAAATCATTCTGTTGCTTCAGACTAAAATAAATATATAATTAATATTTTTTTCAGCAAATTCACCAAATTTAGTAGGTAAGTTTTCAGGCTCGTTCGTTCGAGTGCGTTTCAGAAGCAGCGGCATACTTTGGTCCATCTCGGGAATCGATTGTCCAAGATTTTGCCTTTCTGTACTACATCGATGTAAGCCATTTGGATTTCTTTGCTTTGAAACCTTGCTTCTCGCCAAAATTCATGATTTTAAGCCAATGGGAAGTACCTATCCTATAGGTTTTGATTTACTTACAAAATGTTAAAATATATGGCTTAAATGGCTATCTATTGATTGCTTTTAACTTAGATGCTTCATTTTGTACAGCTTCAAGGGACCGCAGACATAAATATGTTAATTTCAACTTTGCACCTACACGCGTTCCTGAGAAAAATGTCTTGACAGACAGACAGACAAACAGAAGGTTTTTGTCGTCGAAGAGCCATGCTTCGGCACATATGGGCCGGCTCAACCGGAGTGATACCACGGCCTCACAGAAAATCGGCAGTGAAGCAATGTTTGCATTGCCTTTCGCTGAGTGAGTGAGGTTACCGGAGGCCCTAACCCTCCCTCCCTCTCCCTCTCTTCCACCGTTCCCCTACTCCCACCTTAAAAGCCGGCAACGCACTTGTAACTCTTGAGTTACAGGTGCCATGAACGGCGGTAGTCATTTACCAGCAGGTCTGGCCCGTCTGCTCGTAGGGCTCCTTTTTTCCTTTTGAGGAACGGAACCCAAAAAATTTAAGACTATTCTTCCAACAGAGATATGGTGTGATCTTTTAGGGGCTATAAATAAACCAAACAAGAGTTTTCACAATTTAAAAGAATAAAAATGAAATACGAACGTCAATGTCACAGTAATGAAATGAAAAAGAAAGTGATGCTCTTAAAAAAAATCTTTGGAGATATAACTGCTTTAATAAGGTAGACCGACCGTTATCTCTTTATTAAAAAAAATTAGAAGTATTTTATTCTTGTTGAGATACTCAAAGAAATGTATGACAATTAGTGTTAAAATATACGTTTTTATCTATTTGATTAATATCCATTAACCATAGTTAATAAAATAATAACAAAAAAACTGTTTTTCTCGTCTCTAAATAAAAATAAGTGTTAAGTTTATGAGCAGAGTAACAGCTTGAAAGAACCCTTCTAACGTTCCATTGCTAAATCGACTAATCAAATAAGTAGGTACATATTGTTTTCATTGTGCGTTACCCCTTTTTTCAATAATGATAATGACAACTGTTCTGTGACAGCGCGTTACGAAATTTTCCATCACGGATATTTCAATAACACATCGTAGTTCTATGCTATTGAAACAAAAGATTGCCTTTATTATTACTAATTATATTATGATAATATGACATATATAATGTCATAGCTATATTTCATTAAAATAATCTTCTCCATGTTTTTAAATCCTGACTCGTGTACTATTTAAACATTAATTCGTACTTCATTCTTGGCATACTGAAGTTCTCAGTGAAATACCAGTTAACTATTGGTTCAATAAATATATGAGTTAGATAAACTTCCGTCACTGGGTTTCTGAATACGCAACGGACCATTCAATAACTTTACGAGTTTGCGACCGATAAGCAGTTGCAAAAGCTGCCACTAGATGGATCTGTTCAAGTTTGGAAGTTTAAAATGTATTTTATTACTTTATTAGGTCATAAATAATAGGTTTATTTACATTATAATTGTTTCTTAATAAAATGAGGTCAGCTAGCGCTGTTTCAATAATATATTATACTCATTCGTTAACAAAATTGTCTTCGTTTATTAGCGAACGTCAGTGATTGTAATTTTTGTCTACAAAAACGTCGACCCTTTTTTGTGGGTACCTATGTTCCTTGCTTTTTGTGGGTGGTTTTTTTTTGTCATCATTCATTTCATTTCATTGTCATCTGTTGTGGTCCTTGCTACTATTATATCCCTAGTTATGGAACCGATAAACGGCACAATTGATCAGTTAAGTTAAACTCAGTTTAAACGGAGTTTGTCTTTTGATGCGGTGTTCGGAAACGCACTTTTACAAGTTATCGGACCAACAGTGCTAACGAATAGATAAACTCTCGATAAAAGTACCTCAGAAACCAGACATTAATCGAACACTGATGAAGACATACGATCCGACCCGCCGATCACGCTGAGTACAAGCGATCAAATTCACAGATATGTATGCAGCAATTACCCTATGCATGCGTTCTTTATTATTACTATACATTCAAGATTAATAGTCCGGTCAAATTAGCCTGAAAATAGGGGTAGTTGCATAAATTCCCAAGAAGCTGAAAATTTACATGAATTTACATTATAATTCCCCATCGATCTTATGTGTGCAAAAATTTTATTCAAGGTCAAAGTTCGCAAAAATGGATTTTTTGCATTTTTTAGCCAAACGATAAGTTTTATCATAAAGTAGGTTAAGCAAAAACATATTGAGAGCGCCACGGATTGAGGTTTCTATTTGAGTAGGTAGTTATTTGTTATTTAATACTTTTGTGTAATATAATATGTAATACAAAAGTATTAAATTATAAGAGTATCTTTCTCTAGTCTACGCAACAGCCATTACTAGCAACCCGCCCTAGCTTCGCACGGGTAGCAGAGACATCTTCAACAATCATAATCATATTTCAACCAATTTACGCAAAATCTTAACAAATCACATACCTAAACCTTCCTCATAAATAGCTCTATATATTGATGAAAACCGCATGAAAATCTGTTGAGTAGTTTTTGAGTTTATCGTGAACAGATAGACAGACAAACGCAACGGTGTAAAATGTAGTGATGTAGTAATAGTGATGTATATGTCTACAGCATCAACATTTTATGTTACTATTAAAGGTTTAAGGATATTTTAATTTCCTATAAAAATTTAAGATATAAATTTCATAGGGGAAATAATTTTATTAATCATTATATAAAACTCAACATCCATAAATTTCATTATCAAGTGTGTGTTCCGATATGCCCTGCGAGCACTATAAGAACTGACGTCAATTTAGTATACTGCGAAGCCGTTCCTTTATAATTAGCTTTACTGGTTACTGTTTAATACGGAACACAGTCAAGTATACTGCCATCTATGTTTTTTGGCGCTGTTTTGACGTGAAAATAATTGTCATATAATTATAGGTACAAGTTATCTGTTCAACAAGAAAAACATTTGTTTGAATGTAGTTATATTTAAAAATTTTATATTCAAGTCAATTGTCAATTGACAATTACTCGCATAATAAAAGTAAATTTACTTTTTATTAAAAGAAAATATTGTTTTTTAAGTAACCGAATGCATAATAACTTAATAACCGAATTATTTAAATGGGGCTATGTACGGTAAGTGCTGAACATATTTAATTGTTTATAATCTAACTGGAAAAAAATTTGTTGTTGATCACATGATCAAAGCACCGAGAGCACCTTTCCTCGAAAACGATAGCGCTCACAGTACAAAAATGGCGACGATTTATGACGTCATATACTTCCCTAGGATACTGCGACAGTATTCTGTCAGTCCATAACGGAACGAAGTTATCTCCAGTAAGAGCACTGAACAGTGCTCGCAGTGTTTATCGGGACATACCCCAAATAAATAATTTATTTCATTATTTGTGTACTTTGTACAACCCTAGAGTGTCCGGCAGTTCGGCTACATGCACAGACGAAGGTCGCGCGGTGGGCAAGGCGTTCTCAACTTTCGAAAAGCGTAAATAAGATATATTTCTGGTCGCAGCTAACGCCAGGTATTATTATTTCAATTTAGTAGGCTATTATAACGTAGGTATTTTGAGTTTTACTATTATGTTATCTGTGCTTATACGCACGGATTATAAGCACATTCATGAATACCTAATTCTTTAATTTCAGAAAGGGAACTAGGTAATAACCTATTCAAATTTATGAATTTCACTAAATTGTAAACTGATTTTGTCAGAAGAGCTCTTCTAGAGAAATGCCAGAAAAGTACAGACTGCTTGCATGCCAAAGCACTCCCACCACTAAACGTCGCCTGCAGTCGCCGCGCGCCGCCGCCCGAATATACCCGAACAAGAATCGATGTCACACGAAGTCAGTTGTATTCCGGCTGACGACTCCATTCCATTATCGCGACTCGCGTCTCGCTTTCGCTACGCTACATCACAACGCTAGAATACATTCAAAGTTATCAAACAGTGCGGTTACACACACACTTTTATTGTGCTTCTTGAATTTCTTTAAGTAAGAAAACCTGAACGATAAGGAACCAATCGTTACAATGAGTAAATTAAGGTCTGGTGTGAAGTAGACAGCTACAAAAAAGCTAGTGAAATTTTATTTAATACACAGAACTTAAGATACGAAGCTGTCTAACAACTGTGCTACGTTTCCTGTGAGATGTTGGGGGAGAGTTTTGGTTAAAAAGTTGACGTATATACACGTTTATTGGGACTTATTGCGAATGTGTATTGAAACGTTCACCGCTATTCACGGGCGCACTGCTATGCGCCACGATTTGGTACATTTTATAAGACATACATCCTCTGACCACTACTGCGAAGGAAGACTTTAGTTTCTGATTCAGGTAAGAACAATTTAACTATTTAAGTTATACAAACGCGCCGAGTTTATTCTAGAACATATTAATGTGGTGAGTGTCGATTTAATTATCTAACGTAGGTATAGCGTTAACGAATTAAGTGCGTGCTATCGCTGCTACATAATCATAGCAAATGAAATAAAACCAATAAACCATTTTCAAAAAAAAAAAAATTGATTGCTAATAGCTGATCTTGTAACCTACAATCTACCTTCATAATTTAATAATAACAAATCTAGTAAGTAATAAATTCTTTTTAATACATACTGAAGAAGTGTTTTTTACTGTTAAACCATGAAGGATGATTAATCAAATACATAAATCATCAGCTGTGATATGATATAATTTATGAAAGGTACTGTAATTCGAGACATGCCTTTGTTTGTGTTACATTGCTTACCTATTAATATTCAAGTGGTCAACCTTGTTCACGCTCTGCTTCATCTCAATGCAAACCTACCTAGTATCAGAGAATATACAAATGCACTTACAAACTATACGTACCCATTATTTCATAAATACCTATATAATTGTATTACAAGTAAGGGCACAGTAAGTGTACACATTGTTACAGAATAAAAACAGATTTCGATAGCCTTTAGGAAATGTTATTTGAGTCTGGATATGAGATATCTACTCAAATTCGCAATAAACAAAATTAAACAAATAAATTAAATTCAAACTCCGTTTAAACGATTAAATATTAAACGAAACAAAAGCGATACGATAGTAAAACGAAGTGACCGACAACGTTCAGCATACATTAAAGCACCACTTCATTTAAAAAAATCTTCCAATAAAATATATAGACTGACGGCTCAAGTCTATAGGTTATTTTTATCATATTCTTATATAGTACCTGGATGACCGAGCTTAACTACGTTTTCTAAAAATGAAACTTAGCTAGATCGATTTATCGCCCCCGAGACCCCCTACATACTAAATTTCATGAAAATCGTTGGAGCCGTTTCCGATATTCAGATTATATATACATACATACAAGAATTACTCGTTTAAAGGAATTATATGTAGTATATTTTAATTGTAAACTTCCCTACCTATATGTATATTCATGAGGGAGGGGCTCGTGGCTTAGTGGTAACCGAGTAGGTTAGCACATTTCAAAGTTCAGTAATGCTAGCCAGGTCAGTCTAGGATGGGTGATCATTCTTAACACATTGAGACCCCTCCGTGCCTCGGAGAGCACGTTAAACCGTCGGTCCCAGGTGCCATACAAACATCTGTGGCATTCGTTACGGGTAGTTGGAGCCCTAAAAAAAAGTCCAACAACCTGGTTTAACTACAGAATTTCGATATAGTACTTGGGTTGTGGAGGCCTGATGGCAGTCGCTTCACGTAAAATAGTTCGGCCGTATCGTAGTTTGACTGAAAGCCGACCCCAACTTAGTTCTGAAAAGGCGCGGAAGATGATGAAGATGTATATTCATGAGGGTAGTCAAAAAACCGTCATGAAAAAAATACCTACCTATTTCGGACAGGTTACCTATCATCCAGCAGCACAGATAAGATAATAGTTACTGCCAGTAGGTGCACTCGACAACCCACCCTTGACACAAGGACTTAGCTGTGTTGGTGAGACGCCCAAAAATACTGGTTACATGAGACATAGGTATGTCACTAGTCGAAAACTGACTTGTGAGTCTTGTGACGTGCGTTGTTGTTAGTGAACTAAGTTACTAAACGGAATGGCGACCTCGAATATTCGTTTTTAAAACATATATTATTTATTATCTATGTCTGGCATCGGATATCTGCCGTATTAGAATAGACAGACAAAATATTAATAACAAGTTATCATTTATCGATAAATAGATAGTTTAACATGAAGTAGGTGCGTGCGGTCGCATAATTGTGTAATGGTTTTATAATAGTACCTGGATGGCCGAGCTTAGCTCGTTTTTTTTTACGTTTTCTTAAAATGAAACCTAGCTAGATCGATTTATCGCCCCCGAAACCGCCTGAATACTAAATTTCTAAGATTCAGATTATATATACAAGAATTGCTCGTTTAAAGGTATTAGATTTAGATGTATCCTGATATATGGTGATAATATTCGTATACCAAACCGTTGACAGACGTTTTAAATATTTAACCACGACTATTTCTTATCACTAGCTATCACACATCATCAAAAATTCAAGTCATTTATTTCATAAACAAAGGTACTTTGTGTTGAAACATACATAGGCATTAAAAATCATTCATTAATATTAATAAACATAAGCAATAATATACGTAGGTAATCGCATTTAAAGAAAATCATAAAATTTTGTAAGTACCGAAGTATGCTTTATACCATCATGCCCGAGAGATTTACCACAGAATAGTTTTACCAGATTTACTCGTAACAACTATACAGACTAAAAAATAACATAGCGTAGATAAATACACTCATTTCATTAATTTAATTGCCATAGACATAGATGAAATTATGAGGTATGGGCTATTATCTTCTCTATCATAAGAAAACGAATTTATTCATTTAGGTCACGACTAGTAATAAGTAATAATTTCATAATAAAACAATTTTATAACAATTTATTATACTTGATGACTGAAAACAAAAGGATGTAGTTTTTATTTTCTAGAAAAAGTGTTCTAAATACTAATATTATTAAGATATTGTATACTAACAAAATACGAGTGAAGAGCCTGAAATAAATTATTCATCATCCTCCGCGCCTTTTCCCAACTAATTTGGGGTCGGCTTTCAGTGTAACTATGATACGGCCGAACTTCGATATTTTACGTGAAGCGACTGACATCAGACGTCAACAACGCAAGTACTAGGCGATATCGAAGTTTGTCGGACTTTTTTAAGGCTCCAACAACCCGCAACGAATACCACAGATGTTCGTATGGCACCCGGGACCGACGACGACGGCTTAACGTGCTCTCCGAGGCACGGAGGGGTCTCAATGTGTTAAGAATGGTCATTCATCTTAGACTGACCTGGCTAGTATTACTTAACTTTGTAATGTGCCAGCCTACTCGGTTATGATGACTTAGCCACGAGCCCCTCTCCTGAAATATAATGATTATTATTATTATTATTATCATCTACGGATGTTTTAGAATACATATGTATACACACATACATACATTTTGCCAAATATAATTTAGACCCACTCACGTAAAGCCTGTTGCCGTGAACCGGGAACTTTAGCTCGAGAAGGTGAGGGTTATACCTGTAACTCGAACAGGGTCTTGCCGTGAACTCCGAGCCGTGTAACACAATAATAATTTGAATATAAAATATGAATATTGATAAGTAGCTACGTAACCTTATAAGGGGCCCTCCATAAATTACGTTACATGTTAAGGGAGGGTGGGGGGGAGATGGTCAACGATGTGTGACATTGAAATCTAAAGTATTAAACACAAAACACCTGTAAACGAAAGACTAGACAAGTTACTACACTTTCATAAAAAAAAAATATTGAGTTCTGGGTGTAAAATTGAAAAATATGTGACGTCACACCAATTCCACAAATGTGACAAGGACTTCCACAAATCATGAAATTCGTGTGATGTAGTTTATGGATGACCCCTGACGTTTTGGGTAATCCTGTATAGATTGTCAAATGTCTTTGAATAAATAAAATAGTCTCTATTCTCCTCCAGATACAACGACCAGATAAGATAAGACTATACAATAAAATATATTATACAGGGTGTATAATATAACAATGGATTGCTTACTTATATCACTAAAAGGGCATGGCTCTATTATGCAGTTACAAAAAAAATTTTGGGAAAGAAACTATCCGCTTACAAGTTATGAACGTTTGAATTGCCAGGTATTACCTGCGTTTCTCATAAAGGCGGGTGGAATGTGTAAAGTAAAGTTTTAATCGTACATATTTTTTATTTTCTGGGCAAATCGATTCCTGGGTTACCAAATAACAAGGAAATAAAATGAAGTTTAGATAATAAATATTTTATACTAGTAAATAAAAACTTTTTAGATGAAATAAACGTTTGCCGGCCATGCTTTGATAAATAGTACTACGACCGAAATACCAACAAATAAACGGGCGTTAAGTTGGCGTTTCGCATAAAATCCTGTGACTGACCCTTGTAATTCACTTGGAAAGCACTTCTTTCTGCAATTAACTGACTGTTATTGCTTTTATTATCATAGTTTTCGATTTCATAAGACGGCGCCATCTCTCTCACACGTAAACACAGAGCGCAAACAGCGCCACAAGCGGCAGCGTCACCAAACGGAACTAAATTACGATGCGTCCAGCCCACTAACTCTACAAGTATTGTATTTATGCTTTTATAATAGAGGTCAGTGGTCCAGCCTGATCTCGATGTGGCCAAGTTAGGAAAATCGACAAATTGGTGGCTCTCATCGTCTCGCGCCTATCTTTATATTGGGCACATCATGAAATAATCGGCCACATTACGTATTAGTTGTATAATATCGTGGTTTGCCCAGTTAGATCTCGATTGATCCACGACAAAATTTATAAAGTACTTATGTCCAACCCGTGGCAGTTTCCACACATAAAAAAGTGTTTGTGCATTACGATCATAGAGAATAAAACTATGGGTTTTATTTCTTTCTATCCGATAAGATGTTTGAGCGTCGCGAATACACAGAGGCGTTTGTTCATAATAAATTATATTAGTAGGGCTAGACAGTATCTAGACAACATTTAATCATAGACAATAAACGACTGTAACTTGAACTGATTAGATAGAGATGGAACTCATAGTTTTTATAGAATGAGTGACAAGAACTTGTCATTGAACAGTCTTGGCTTCAATTGTATTTAAAACGATAACGAATGGTAGCGGATATACATTTTTAGTTTTAAATACCCGTATTAAAATTGTAACACAAACAAACAAACATACCAGTTCACTTAATATGGTTTAGAAAATTGTGATTGATTGTAATAATAACAGGCGTCCATTACATGGTAGGTTTTTTTTCCACCAACGAACGTCCGTCAATCATGACTTTTGGTAATGATTAAAGAGAGACGCGAAACGATAAGCTTAGTCATGGACTGGACACTACTGGACAGTCATGGTATACTTGTAAACAATAGGGTTGTCACTAAATTGACACAAGCTAGGAAAACCAGTTATTATTAATTGTAGTGTTTGGTTATATTTATTCAGTAAAATAAAACTACAATGACTTTTCTAACGAGTTGTACTTCGACTGCTTTTTGTACAAGGTCTAGTAATTTAAGCTTGAGTTTTTTTTGTACATGATCAGTTGAACAAGTAACTGTTATTATCTTATCTGTGGTTGACCGATGATGGATACAATAGGTCTGTCTAGACTAACGGGTCAAACGATACAGTAACCTTTAATAGGTACTATCTACAATAAAATAATTAGAATTATTGCATTCTATTAATTTAATAGATTAATCCTATTCCTAAACTAATGTAAAACACTATTGCAAATTGTTTGATTCCCGGGTCGAGCAAATTATGTTTAAACCCCTGACGCAAAAAGGAGTGTTATAAGTTTAACGTGTGTATATATGTGTCTGTCTGTATCGTTGTAGCTTTTAAACGGATGGACCGCTTTGGATTTATTTCTTTTTTTCTTTGAAAGATGACTTGATTCTCGATCAAGTCACCTTTCAATAGGTGATAGGTTATTTTATAGGTGGCTTGTATATATGTTTATAATCTGCGGGCCTGTTGGTTTAGTGGTTAGTGACCCAGACTGATGAGCCAGAGGTCGTGGTTCGATTCCCATACAGGACAAATAATTGTGTAATAAACTCCCGCGTGTAATCAATATAATAGGTAAATTAACAAGTTTAATAAAATCTAAAGTTAGGATTTACAGGTAGACAATAGGTACAATGCAAGTGTACAATTTGTAGGAATGACGAATGATGAATGACATGATGACTACCATGTCTGTAGGTTTAGTACTGTACTCCTATGTTTGTGTGTGTGTGTGTGCGTGCGTGCGTGCGTGCGTGCGTGCGTTCGTGCGAGCGTGCGTGCGTGCGTGCGTGCGTGTGTTTGTGGTGTGAATGTTTTGTCATTTAATTAAGAGGATTTCAGTTTCATCGTAAGTCAATGTTAGTAATTAGTAGGAATTTCGTTAGTCTTTTTACAGGTATAGTAAGACAAACCGTAGATGGGTCAGCTTGCGTTAATTTGACAGTTCAAAGATGGACCAAGATAAATTGCAATTTTTTTAATATGTAGCAACCTTTAGTATAGCTCTGTGAGCTATCTCCAGGGGCATTAGGATAGTTTTTTCTGCACCTCCCCAGCAAGAGATACAGTAACTGATGATAGACAAACAAAGTGCGTAGTATACGTGTCAAATAATAAAATTATTAGCTATATATCGCGTGTAGTAGTACACATAGGTAGTAGTAGGCACACGATATACGATAACTAGTTATTAATATCGTTCACGCATAGGTAGTGAGGAGAGACAGAAAAGTTTTATCGATTCGGTGAGTTCGGTCTCACTATCACTACATACGTGTGATAAACAGAGATCATGGACATCTTGGTGGTCACGCGTCTCTGTGCCTTTAATCATTTAGTACATATAAATGATCTTCTTTATCATTCCTCCCCTGCACGGAATACATGCCACATAAACATGATTCGCAAAATGTTCATGTCTTGCGCTCGTTCAAAAACTCATTCTAAGATACTAACATAATTTTCCACGCTGCTATGTTTCAAACATGAAAAAGGGGGTCTTTTTTATGAGATAGGGGCAAAGGAGCAGACGGTACACCTGATGGTAAGTGACAACCGCCGCCCATGGGCACTTGCAACTCAAGAGTCATAAGTCCGTTGCCGGCACTGACCTCTATTATACAATTGTAAAATAGAGGTCAGTGGTTACCGGCCTTTAATTTTAATTATGGTATATTAATGTGCTCAAGAACTTTTACAAATCTTATACAGAATTTCAATTTCAAACTCTGGGTGGGGGCCTGCCGGGCAAATTCACTTAGGCTGGTTTGAGACTTCTTAATTTGTGTTGGAGTTACATCACACTTCGTTTCTAATATGTATGACTTTCATAATCAGCTATATCGTCATGCTAAGATTGCCTAACCGTAACCGTTGCCGGGAAGTACTATTTTAATGTAGCCACACACATATTGTTTAACAGTTATTCGAAATTATACTAATAAAAATCGCCATACTTATTGCAATTACGTAGTATCATTTATTATGTAATGTACCCCCTTTTTTTTTTTCGTGTGGAAACCACCATGGCTATCGGTAAAGTGGTATGTCGGAATCGAACCGTGTTCCGTCACAAGTCAGTCTATCGCAAGGGACTCGGGTATACCTACCCTAAGAAGAAAGTCCCCGAGAATGTAATGTACGCCTTACGTCAGTGGTGAACAAGGAAACTTCAACATTAGCATACTCATACATTATAGAACACCGTATATTATGCGAATTCAATAAACAAAAACAATGGTTTAACATAAAAAGGATAAAACGACGTTTTTCCGTGTGTAGTGGAGACACAACCGGCCAAAACCGCACTATATTACCGGTAGAGGCGGTATACACATAGCGTTGCAATAAATTACCAACCTTTGGCACGTTTTGCCACCAAATCTGACGACCCCGTTCTATGAGAGGGAGTGAGAAATCGAGAAGTGCGCGGAAGACACAAGCGCGCTACCCATTCAGTTAATCGACTGAGGGGCAGCTGCCACCAAATCCGAAGAGTCAGCGCTCCCGTCCATAGCCGAGCAGAGTCACAGTTCGGGCCGAACAGGTCTGTGACAGACCACAGGTCTAAAGGAATGACGTTGGAAAGATGTTAGGTTTGGACCACTACCCGCCTCTGCAGACAACATAGAAAAAGAACCAAAACCTAACTTTAGATGCAACCGCAGAAGAAGTACAAAATGCTAAAAAAAAAAGAGAAAATGCCTACGGAGGAGGCTTTTGCCAAGGCGAGTTTCAATAAAACACAAAGTTATGGTTCCAAGCCTTTTAGTGGATGTCTTTGAGAGAGAGTATGTTTAGTAATGTCTTATGGTAGATGAGAATAATTGTGTTAATAGAATTCGTGGCAACTTGTATTTACACGAGGTCACTCACTCCCTACTATGTATTGTCGCCTACATAACTTATGTGATAGTTGTGATACTGACCGCTTTGGCCCTAAGGTTCTGTTAACACATTCATTAGGAAGTGACAAGTATTTCACAAGTTATCGAGTCAGTAAAGTACTTGCTACATAATTATTAATTATGTACTACTTGGGGTCTGCTATACAGAATATGTAAATCTGTCTTCAAAGCAAAGCACGTTGCATGTTTTATTTCTTGTAGGTAGGTACTTATCTCTATCACTACATATTATAAAACAAAGTCCCCGTTTGTCTGTCTGTCTGTTCGCGATAAACCAGAAACTATTAAACGGATTTTCATGCGGTTTTCACTAATAGACTGATAGAAAGATAGATAGATAACACTTTATTTGTACACCAGTCTTACAGTGATTCATGAGGAAGGTTTAAGTGTATAATTTGTTAAGATTTTGTGTAAATTGATAGAAATAGTGCTGATAATTGTTGAAGATGTTTCTACTACCCGTGCGAAAGGGGCGGGTTGCTAGTTATAAAACAAAGTCCCCCGCTACGTCTGTCTGTCTGTTCGCGATAAACTGAAAAACTACTGAACGGATTTTCATGCGGTTTTCACTAATAGACAGAGTGATTCATGAGGAGGGTTTAGGTGTATAATTTGTTAAGATGTTGTGTTCATTGATAGAAATATGTTGATGACTGTTGATGTTTCTGCTATCCGTGCGAAGCCGGGGCGGGTGTATAGTATAAAACAAAGTCGCTTCCGCCGTTTGTAAGCTTAGATCATTTTAACTACGCAAAGGATTTTAATTCAGTTTACACCAATACATAGAGCGATTCAAGAAGAATGTTTATATGTATATTATTATTGTTTTTTGTTAATTTGTATAATCATATGACGATAATTGTTCATCACATTAGTATCTACATTACACCCGTGCGAAGCTGGGGCGGTTCGCTAGTAATATTATAAAGCTGAAGAGTTTATTCGGTTGAACGCACTAATCTCAGGAACTACTGGTACGAATTGAAAAATTATTTTAGTCTTGGATAGCGGGTAGGAGCGGAGCAGTGACCATAAACGCAGGTGAAACTGCGGGGACGGCTAGTTTTTTATAAAAAAATTATATTTTATAAAAAATTCACGCAGTTCGTGAAATGAATGAAATCAAGTGTCACAGAACTCGTGCTATGTGAAAAATTGTATAAGTGTATAAATAAGTTAATACAACACTGTAAAATACCTTGTTTGTCAACCGATCTTCTTTTTTACCCGACACGGCAAAGCCAAAAGGAAGGGTAATGATTAGGAGTTTATGTATAAATGTGTTTATTTACGTGTGTTCCACCGTAGCGCCTAAACTACTAAACTGATTTTGATGAATGAGGTATCGATAGATTCGTTATAATGGTCCGGGTTACATAGGCTATATAATTTCGGTAATATAGTCGGGTTAGAGTTTTTAAGCTTAATTCTTATTTTGATTCGTAGCTTTCCACAAGATTAAGTGTTATGTAATTGTAAAAAAAAAACGAAGTGAACGAACGAAACGAGTGTGAAACTTGTATGTACATAATTCTAAATGAAATTATTATAATTAAATTATTGGCTACTATGAGTATGAGACTAACTAAGTACCTACCCCTCGTGTAGAAACTTTTCGAAACGAATCATTTTATAG
This sequence comes from Callimorpha dominula, assembly GCA_949752705.1. Lineage (NCBI taxonomy): Eukaryota > Metazoa > Arthropoda > Insecta > Lepidoptera > Erebidae > Callimorpha > Callimorpha dominula. The sequence goes on from OX457007.1 coordinate 16,178,392, forward strand.
GTCTACATATAAGAACTGTGCCATACTGTATGTTATTCCTCATTGTTGTATATGTATGTATACTGTTGGCGTGTCTATAATAAATAAATAAATAAATCATTATTGCATTTTCATGTCCAAGTTGTTTTGTTTACTGAAACCTCGCTAATATATTTGCAATTTATTAGCTTAGAGCCGACTGATATTCAATACTCCGAAGTCTAGGCCGTGAGGGCCGCTAACAATCAAGCAATTCATAACAGTTGATCATATTTCTTCACATCGGCCTTGCAATTTGTAATTGCAGTTAATAAAATGTAGGTACATTTTAGTGCTTAAGTGTGGCTGTGACTAAATAGATGTTTCTTTCTTTCTCGGATACCTAATGTCGAAAACCCGTTCGTTGAGCTTGTAGTCAAAGAGTGCCTATATGTAGGTACCGTAAAAGAGAGTGTATTTCTATTGCCGTTATAACGAGAAAGGAAATAATTTTTTTCAGTGTTTTTGTTAAATCGTGTACGATGGTACTCAAGTTTCGCGGTTTTTTAAAAGATGTGTTTAAAACTTTCGAAGAGACAAATATTGATAAGCACGGGCACAGCTTGAACCCAAAACGCCAAAAAATGCCATAACTGTATACAAACAACGCATTTAAGAAAACGGATTTTAACAAATTAAGTTGCTAAGAAAATAATGTTTCGATTGTATTAACTTACATGACCTCAAATTAAATTCAATTAGAATATTTCATTGTGATTGAAAGATATGTAGAGGTACCCCTATTCCTACATATACATACGTTGTGGAGCATATCCGATTTTTTAAAATTTTAATTCAAATGTAAAAAATCTAAAATCTAGATCGACATGAACTTATTTACGTAATCATACAAAGTGTTTATGTAGCACTATCTTCGATCAAATACAGCGCTATAAATGTTTTACAGTTACATGTAGCTTTTTTTTTGTTTTATGGGATAGGGGGCAAACGAGCAGATGGGTGCAGACCTGATGGTGAGTGACTACCACCGCCCATGTGAACCTGCAACTCAAGAGTCACAAGTGCGTTGCCGGCCTCTAAGGTGGGAGTAAGGGAAGTGGGGGAAGAGGGAGAGTGCGGGGAGGGGGAGAGCCGGTCGAGCCGGCTCATATGTGCCGAAGCATGGGTCTCCCATATAAATAGTACAAAGCTTCTGTTATATTTAGTCTATAAATCAGTTTTAGTACAGATATGTGACCCTGACTTGCTGGACCTATTGCTTGCCCTCCCCAATCCATTCTTATAAACAATATCCCTTACCTCCTATTTCTATCTTTTTCTTTTAATAAACTTCCAATTTTCCCATTTTTTTTTATGGTATATGGGGCAAATGATCAGACGGGTCACCTGATGGTAAATGACTATCGCCGCCCATGGGCACCTGCAACTCAGGAGTCACAAGTGCTTTGCCGCTTTTTAAGGTGGGGGTAGGGGAAGAGGGGGGGAAGGGTTAGGGCCTCTGGTAACTTCGCTCACTCGGCGAAAAGCAATGCCGGTTTTCTGTGAGGCCGTGGTATCACACAGATGGATCCGGCCCATACGTGCCGTTACGCTCCCATCTTTAAGTCCCAATGTAAATATGGGTTTTTAATAAGCTCTGTCTTCGGGGAAGGCGTTATCGTGAGTGTAGGTATGTATGTAATAACTTAATTATTTACTATAAAGCCATTAATATATTATCATTATCTAATCAGGAAAAAAATACCATTATCATTATTCCTAAGCATAGTTATTTCTTATCCATACAAATATATAAAAGTGAAGTGTCTGTTTGTGATGTCATAATAACAGTTTTTTACTAAATGCATCTGAATGTTTACACGGTAAGTACTCATACCTAAAAATCTATTTTAATTTTTTTTGTCTGTCTGTGTCTCGGTCGGTCTGTCGATCTGTTTATTTCGGCTAATCTCCGGAATGGGTCCAACGATTTCCACGGGACTTCCACTGGCAGATACCTGGTGTTATAAGGAGTAACTAAGGCCTTTATTTTGAAGAAATAATTAGGGTTCCTCGCAAAAAATGTAAATGTGTTAGTACACTAAAACGAACGCGGGCGCCCTTTGTACACAAGTAACCCACGTACAAAAATGAGAGTAATTTCTAATACTTTAGCTTAAAATTAATACTAAACACTTCGTTATCTTGCCCACGTGCTAACTAGTACCATGTCAAATAGTGCTACTTAAAACTTGCATGTCTGAAGTCAGCCATAATAAATATGGTACTGGTATTCAGCCAAGTCAGATAATATTTTATTTACTTAGTAAACAAATCCCATTTAATGAAGGAATGCATCCCGGATACACAAACCTTAAACAACAGTAATTACAATTACATAAAAACATAGACTTATAATATTATAATGTATAGCATAAACCAAAAACTAAATTATGCGAAGTCAAAATTTAGTTCACACTCGCAGTTCCCGCGGGGCTTCGCTCGCGTGTACATATTTATATATTTTACGCGGAACCCTAATTATTTTTCCAAAATAAAAGTAGCCTAAGTTACTCCTCATAACACCAGCTATCTGCCTGTATGGTGTAAGTCCCGTGGAAATCGCTCCACCTGTTCCGGAGACTAGCCGGAACAAACAGACAGACAGACACAGAGGAAAATTTTAAAACTGATTTTTAGGGATAGGTACCGTGCAAATACCTAACTGTATGAGCACAGAATACATATAAGTATGAGTTTTGAAAAAACTATTATTTTGACATGTTAAACAGACACTTTCATTTTGTTTATTTGTATTGATAAATTAGCTAAGTACCTACAAATGAGTAATGAAAGGATCCAAAATAGATCATGATTAAAGAAAGTTATTGTTGAGGTTTATGCAGGCATAAAAACGTTTACGACGTGTAAACCTTTTCACAAAATTAAATGGAAAATAAGGTCGCAAAACAGATAAGTATGCAGTAGCAAGTCTAAGGACAAAATAGTTTGCATCAAGTCAGACTTATCACTTAGTAGGGATGGGGAATGATTATATGTATACCTAGCAAACTATTCATAGGTAACACAACGCGATGTGTTGGAGTTGACGCAGCTTACACAAATATGCCGTTACCTAAACATATTGAATTAGGTGCAATGATCAATGTGAAAAGGTGACCGGGAGACAAAAAGGAGACAGTCAGTGGACAGATCTCCGATATTTTTACTTACCTAAGCGGTAGGATGTTGCAGAGATATACATATTACTATTTGCTTAAATCCACTGTGACAAGGTGATCTTTTAAGAAAAGTCAAAATAACTCAATATTAATAATGATTTATCGACATTTTTGGATTCGGAAATAATAAACAAGTAAATAAATGTAGCCGGCTTCTCTTTTTATTTTTTTCCCTTTCAGTTCCACCTTAATTAACCAATAAAGAAGGCGGCCTGCAATTTGGACCCTGGATTATTGTCATGCGAGTTCTGGATTTGCGTTGGGGATTCTAATTGATATCCCAAGATCTATTTCTATATCTTCTATTAAGAAACTCACACTCTTATGACTTGTTTATTTATTTGTGGCCTTGACCGTGTGCGTTCGCGCAGCGGAATGTTGTTCAATTTAAAGATTTTAATTATGCAGATATTTAGTGTATGACGTCGTGTAATTGTTGAAGGATAAAAAAAAAACTGATTCCGCTGGGCGAACGTTGTCCTGGCGGAACTTTTTTTAATCCATGGACTTAGAAGAAAAAAAATGTATCCAAAAATTAGTGTGTATTTGTGTGTAATTGTTTATGTATGAATAAAATTAGTGCATGCATAAACTTCGGAGAAATTCAATTTTCCGCCACGCGAACGTTTGGCCATTAGCTAGTTTTCATATAAAGCGCTTATATAGAGAGCTGTAGATTTTTACATACGTTGTTTTAAATTTGTTTATATTTGTTTAAAAAACAGATTTAGAAAAAATCGTAGGGTTTAAAAGATAAAAATATAAAGGTAAAATACGCTTATTAGGTCTTAGTTCGTAATGTATGCACTTTGGGGTCTAGATTTTCACGCTTATACAAACTTTGTAAGGGTGTGCAACATCTTGCCAAGTATCAATGATGTTCCGTTGGTAATTAAAGAGCTATAGGACAATTTACTATGAATAGACCACTGTTTACAAAGCAGTCAAACATCACAACGTTCTAAAGGAATTGCGTAGTAAAATGTATTCCAATAATTAGTGTATTAATTCAACTACTCACATGCAAAATTTCATCTCATTAAATTCAGTAATTAAAGAGAAACAATTAAAATACTGACAAAGCATCGAAAACATACATAACCCGACCAAGTTCGGATGGCTACAAAACAGCGGCCGTGCCATATATCTAAGTACGTTCTTAACCTTCCAGTATAGTATTTATTAATTTGGTACAGATGCGTACACAAGCGTTAGGAAAAAATAAAACAATTGTATTTCGTTTTTTTCATTTATTTATTTATTCATTCATTCATTTGCGAATATGGGTATACATTTGCAGATCTTAAAAGCTAATACAATTTTCTGTACTTTTACCATATTCTACCATTAGGCATGCAAAGCGATAACAAAATAATTAATTAAGAAATTTATTAAACTTACATTAAAATTATCATATTATGTTAATTAAATAAACTATAATATTAATATAATGTCAAAAGTGTGAATATTTTAGGGAAAGAATAATTAGTATTCAGTCATTCAAAATATAAGTTATGTCGTATGATAATAAAACGTCAACAATAAAGTAATAATGTCCTAAAGAAACAACAATTCAGTGTGATACGAATTGTTGTTTCTTGAATGAAAAATATTTTTTTAATAATACCGCCACTATCTACGATAAAAATAAATCTTCAATTAACAAGTACTTCTCTAATTAAACATCCGTGTACAAAAATATTTTTAATTACATGTAATAATTATGTATTTATTATTTATTTCTCGCCACCTGTTACGTAGAAACCCAAAAATTGGCGAAATGTGGGTGTCACATAAATGTCACTCCTCTGCCTACCCCTTCTGGGACAACAGCCGTGAGCATATGAATGAATGAATGAAAATACAGAAACTAACCTCAAAATTTCTAACCCTCTTAGGGACTAGTCATGACAATCCCTGGGGCGCGCGCCCCAATAACGGCAGAACTTGGCATACAACTCATGTGCGCGGACAGGCGCGTGTATTTTGAGCGTATCGGGAGCGCAGCTGAGGCGCTTGTCATGACTAGTCTCTTGTTCATAAAAACTTAACGTTAACAAACGCTTGCTAAACATACTCTGTCATTGGTTAGAGACAGCAATAGACTTAAAATGCATACATACATAAGTCACTACCAGTACAACGGTAATATCATAGACTCTCAAGCGCCTACTTAAATAAAGTACCTACGTAAATAGTACTTACTGTCATAGTCAAATACATTTAAAAAAGCAGGTGTAGAAAAATAAATGACCTATAAATTATATCGAAACAACAATTGTGTTGTCACCTGTACCAATTCAATACCAGTATTATACTGTAAATTTTAGAATGTTACCTAAATATATTGCACGGCCGCTTTTTTGTAGCCATCCGAACTTGGTCGGGTTATTTAGGTTTTCGATTCTTTGTCAGTATTTTAATTGTTTCTCTTTAATTTCTGAATTTAATGAGATGAAATTTTGCATGTGAGTAATTGAATTAATTTACTTTTAGCGAATTTCTCCACAATGGCTGCATGCACAATTTTTTTTTTTACCATACATAATTACACGACGTCATACACTAAATATCTGCATAATTAAAATCTTTAAATTCAACAACATTCCGCTGCGCGAACGCACACGTCTTGACCTCATAATTACTAATTTGGCACTGCGTCTAAAACCTTTTGTTTTGTCATCGAAATCTTCGAACCCAATCTATTTTAAAGAATTAGATTTGGCAAGACCCGTTTAGGTACTGGCTTTATTAAAGTAAAAAGATTGTAAGATTTGATAATAATAATAATTTGACACATCTTACACACGGCTGTCTGATCCCAAACTAGGCAGAGCCTGTTTTATATATCCTACTAATATTATAAACGTGAAAGTTTGTGAGGATGTATGGATGTACGAGTATGGATGTTTCTTACTCTTACACAAAAGACTACTGAACCGATTGCGATAAAACTTGGTATGTAGATAGCTGAAGATCTGGATTAACACATAGGCTATTTATCCCGATATTCCCACGGCATCGGGACTTACGCGGGTGAAACCGCGGGGCGCTGCTAGTTATAGATAAATAACACCCAGACACATTTGTATTCATAGTGTGATTGTTTGATTTATTGCATGTTTAATCAGTTTGTGTATGTCGAGTTATCAGAGGATCTGTATTTTTTATTGATAAAATATTGATAAATGTTTAATTTATGTAATAATTAGGAAATTAACTCATACTTTTTCTATATGCTCAATATTTTATTACCGTTATGAAGTTAATGTAAAAATTAATATCAATTGCCTGTGAGATTAAAACATAATCGTGTTATATTATCTCAACAAGGAGTACCTATGAAATTATACTCGTAGGTCTAAAATCACTCTAATTATAAAAGAAATTATAATGTAGATGAAAAGTCTAGAGATCGGCTGGTGGTCCTAGTTTGACCACAATTCATAAATTTTTTAATGTTTTGTTTAATTGAATTGGCCTATTTGTATTTGTAGTATAAATCAAGCTCCGTAATCTTTACGTACCTATAAATTTACTATACATTATATGTATATACCTACTTACAAAATCTTGATTTTGTTTTTTTTTTGTTTCAGGTCGCTATTGATGGCGTTACTCAGTATACAGGGCAATTGGTATTTATATTTTTGGCTTATTTACTGCAAAATCTATTCAGCTATTGTGTGGTTGTTCGGCAATCACTGCCGCGGTTCTGATAAGGCACGCTCGGTGATAACCACTGGAGTTAGCGGACAGTTGCCTGGAGGCCTTCAAAGAGTGCGCACGCGTCGTCGCAAAGCCCAGCAAAACTATCGCGTTAAACATATCGTTGCTTTAGCAAGAAGACCGTCTCTAAGAAGAATCGTTATGGCACCAGGAGCTCATACTGCCCACGCTATGATGGAGGACAAAGAGAAAGCGCTTCACGGAGCTTTGGCAACCGGTATGTTCCTTGTTTAAATAATTTGAATACGTGTACAATGAAATTGTGACGTATAAAATTCTTTTGTTTTATAAGATCTTTTATGAAAGTATAAAATTCTTTCGAAATGAAAAGAGGTTGTTGGAGGCTTGTTTTTACATTCATAAAGTTATATCACGATTTGGTAGGTTTGATAACAGACATTGACACACCTCCAGTAAAAGTATTTTCAAGTTCTGCTAGTCATATACCTAGTGGCGTAACTATTGGTATAGTTACGCCACTAGCTATATGACTAGCAGAACTTGAAAATACTTTTCCGAGGCTCGTGGCTGATTTATCGGATGTGTGTAAGTTTGACTCGCACTTGGCCGTTATTTTTTATTACGGATGTTTTTAAATCTTGATAATTAATTTATATAACTCGTGTATTTTATTAGGTTCATTAAATTAGATAACTTATATTTATTAAATACAAAATTAATATATTTTAATAAATTTTTAAATTGGTGCCTACTGTGTTCAGGGCCTTCGGTGGTCGGGGGCCCCCTAGGGCCGCGGGCCTGTGGCATTTTGCCGTCTTTGCCACCCTATTGTTACGCCACTGCATATACCTATTCTTTTACTAATGTTTGTTATCAAATATTCGGTCACCGGTTTCTTTTTATTTTATTATAATATTCTATTTTCACCTGCACTTTTAGCTTACGCATTCACAGTAAGACAAATAAAGACGAATTAATTAATTCTGTTACTAGCTGTATAACAAGATATTCTATCCATTATTACATTTTCTGACAAAATAAAAAGTAATACTAATATGAAAATTTTTATCGATTTTTTTGTCAGGAATCCGCAGAAGAATTTATGTATTTGTAGATAAAGGCATGGTTTTTTTTTGTAAGAATAACACTACTTACTGAAGTAGTGTTATTCTTACAAAAAAACCATGCCTTTTAATTCCATATTTTTTTTTTAACAGTAATTTATAGCAAATATAGTCAAATTTGCAAAGTTTATGTGTTCATGTTGCATTTTATATTTATATTGTAAAGTTCATGTTGCATTTTATTTCTTCAGTTTTTTCGAAGTCCTTATAAATAACAAACGTAAATAAAATGAACAACAAAACAGTACAGTGAACATTCTCTATGGAATTGCTTCCTTATTGTTCAATCGTAGTCGTAGAGGTCAACATCGACTACAGAAAATAAAAAAAATGCGATATAAAAAAGAATAAAGTGTAGGTATCGTACAGATGATTACTCATTTATAGGAGGACGGTATAATGTTTTTAATTCGTTTTAAAAACTGCTAATGTAGGTAGTCTTCCGGCTTCATTAAAATGCAACTTGAAATTATTACATCAGCGGAATTTATTATGAAATTGAGGGGGCCGTGACTAGAGTTGCCAATCTTAGCGAATATTTATTCGGATTTAAAATAAAAACGTAGGACGTGGTTACAAAGCTGGGTGAAAAAATGGAAGCAAGATCACTCCTGTTTCTGTTGGAAGACTAACCATAATGTACAGGCTATTGCACAGACAATGTCATTACAGGAAGTCCTAACAAACAGCGTTTTAACTTATACATAAAGCCGGTTGTCTCGAACACCTGTGGCACTTGATTTGGTAAGCCACCGTCAACTATAGTCTGACAAGTAGTTTCACGATATTTGTAACAAATCTTTATTTCTTTAGGCGTTTATAAGGACATGCAAACAAATAGTCTATAATTCAAAATTACCCTACGCGATAAAAGATTTCTACGTCAGAACAAGTTAACCTATATATTTCCTTTAAAGGTTTGGCAGTACAAAATGAAACATCTTTTTTACTTAAACGACACAACAGACTTCGCAAGACAATTTACTACTTACTATGTTCAAGATCAATTACTAGCAGGCTGTCTTGGCAAATAACTAAGGTTTACCTTGTTAGTATTCTTTTAGCGACTTCATGGACAATTAGGCATACCGATACCAAATCGCAATGGCAGTGCGCCAGTAGGTACTGTTGAGTCAGCTCTGACAGCATTTTCTTGAAACTACTAATAAATACTACGAGTTATGTTCCATGGACAATGTGCATGATTGGAACTTAAGTGTAATGAATAATTGTGTTCAATATAGATAAACTGTCTGATACGGGATGCTAAACATGATCAATAAATGGTGTCCTTCTAATCATATTCATAATATCGATCGTGTCTAGTAGCTTGTGACTTTGTGACAGGCGAGTATGAATGCGTGAATCGATTAGCATGTTTTACGCAAATTCCTAATCCATAGATAGGTGAATGATTGCTATGAAGTCAGCTCATGTGGAAAAGGCTTTACTAAGGCTTACTTGCAGGTATAAATTTATATCATTTGAAATACGAAGTTAAGATCCTAAAGCATGTCTTAAATAAGATTAAAAAAAAACAACTGAAAAAGAATTGAGCTGGTTACATATTCTTATGACGTGCGTTAATGTAGCTTTTTTATGCTGACTTAGGTCTTACAAATATTTTATTAGAGGCGTATTAAACCCACGTTTCGCCAGCAATAGATATGTTTTAGTCCTATGCAACATAAGGCGAGCCTATAGAAATGTTTCCAGACACCGTGCTGTTACTGAGAATTTCGTTATTCAAAAGCCCAATAATAATTTGGACTACTCGGGACCCCTGTCTAGGATCTGACGATCACACGCAAAAAAAAAACGCCATTACGCCAATAGCATCAATAAGAAATTACTTTGGCTTTTTTATCGTAACTGCAACTGACATGCGGCGCCGGCGCACGCACCGCAAACTATAGTTAGGTAGTTTAAACTTAAAACTACTCTCTTACTATCAGGCTGAAAGTCAAGTAGCTACTAGCTACTACGATTTGTCTCGTCATTCTCTTCCGAGTATTTCTTACAGTAAAACAGAGTAGCTATAATTATTTAGCTGCTAGAGTTCAACCCAAAACGGTGTTACAGTTCTAGATAGGACTTCAACGATCACAATGAATCTAGGTTACCCTCCTTGGCGCTCCCACAAATAATGTTAACGAAACATTCTACTGACACACTTTATGAAAAATAGCACAACCTATTTCCACGTAAATATTGTGACGTTTTTGCAGAGAGTAAAAATAGAAGAAAATCTATACTTATAATTTCATAAAGCTGAAGAGTTTGTTTGTTTGGTTGAACGCGCTAATCTCAGGAACTACTGGTTCCAATTCTTTTAGTGTTAGATAGCCCGTTAATCGAGGAAGGCTCATTTATATCACGCTACGACCAATAGGAGCGGAGCATCAATGAAAAATGTTGCAAAAACGGTGAAAATATATCTCTGCCTCTCTCTCTTTCATAGATCCAGACGAAGTTGCGCAGGTCAGCTAGTGTTTCAATAAAAAAACGCGAAGTATTAATTAAATTCATTCGTCATTGACACATGTTTCCATGATTGCATACTTCTCACGAACATGTAACTAAAATACTGCTGTGTTTTCCCTTTCTTCTCTGTCTTAATCAAACCTAGCAACTAATTTATTGAAATATTCAGCCATCTCCGCCTAGCAGTACAATGCCTATCTTATCTTTTATTGCAATATGGAGCCATATCGTTTTATTAAAGTAACGTTAAGTATTTTTGGCACTGTATCGTTGTCTGTTGCGAAGAGCCAAGGCAGTGCCTCGTCTTAGTAACATTATCATATTAACATTACGTTCCATGTTTCTTCAGTTCAATTATTACTTGAAAGTAGCAAAATTAATTTTTGTTTACCTATAAATTTTCTTAATATTCAATAACTTTTTTTTTAAATCGCAAGACGTTCGCCTAATTGTTTCTGACTCGAAAGGCCTATGATAATATTTGAAATAGGAGTATTTAACTTAACAACAACCAATATAAACAAATTTGTTTCGCCATCGACCGAGTGACAACGTCACCTCATGGTATGGTAGCGGCTATAATCATTTAAAAACAATCGCGGCGATGTTTGACGTAAGAGCCACGCCTCCGCCCGCTACAGGAAATTTAAATACATACCTAATTACAATTACAACCAAATGAGACCAATCAAAATAATAAGTTTTAGGCATCGTTGGTTTTTTATTTAGATAAACAATTCAACAGTAATTTGATATGTTTTTTTTATCGGAATAAGTCTTTCGAATTCTGCACAAAAAAGAAAACATTTTCTTTTTTTAAATGCTTATAGAATTGTTCAGGGAAATTTTCTTTAGTTACCCGACCTCAATCTCCTCACATAAATTAAATGTATATATACATATTTTTAGGTATATATCGGCTTCCGATCAAAGCTATTTCGTATCATTACACTACCGATGTGCACCCACTACCACTATTTGATATTTGTAGTAGTCTGCTAGTTGTTCGCAGTACCTATCTGACTTGTTGTCGATCATCGTTTTTAATGTTCGCTTTCATAATGCAACTTATCGATGAAAGCAATTTGAATCAACATTTCATTATCTACGCTCTCCCGGTAACTTATCACTGGACATGATTGTTGCTATGCTAATTATCAAAAAATTGCTTAACAAAGACGCTAACCGTGATAAAATTGTTGTTAATATGCACATACGACATTTTAGTAACAGGACAAGGCACCGTAAGATTCCGTACGGCAGGCAAGGTCCGTTATGATTGGAATTTTGCAGCGATATAAACTATTACAAATGTGATTGAAGTTTTCATACGTTTTGACTATGTTCCGCTTAATTAAATTTTTACGGCTGTAAGTAAGCAATTCGATGTAGGCAAAAATCTTTTTAACAAAAAATTAAACCGACGAAAAGAACTAAAAAACGAAAAATAAATAAACCTTAAGTCTTAAGTATTGAGCTTATTTACATAAACTATCTAATTTTATATAAACTTATTTTGAGTCGGCGCCAAACAACAAACTGATTAATTATCAAAATTTTATTTGGCGCCTACTCAAAATAAGTTTTAATTATATTAGGTTTAATTTTTTGTTAAAAAGATTTTATTTTATGGTTTTTTTGGTGATGAAAAATGATGATGATTTCTAAACGCAATACCTGATAAAATAATGAAAAGTAAACAGAAACACCATTCGTTCCTACAATTTTCGAGGGTTTCTCTCAATTTTTTCAGGATCCCATCATCAGAACCTGACTTGCTTGACATGGGACCACCCTTGAGGTATACCCTGTCTAACAAAAAAAGAATAATCTAAATGGGTTCATAAATAACGGAGTGAGGGCTGAACAGACATAAAAAAAAAAAAAAAAAAAAATATTATACGGTCGAATTGAGAACCTCCTTTTTTTTTCGTCGGTTAAAAATTGAAATTGAATTAACAAAAAAAAAAAAAAATTGAATGCTGGTTACGCAAAATAATAGTTCTTATAAGACCTTCCTAGTTCTTGGTGACCTTTTAATAGGATTTCATAACATAGAATCGTTTATAATCTGATAAAAAGTCCTCATCTAGGTACAGCAAACATTTTCCTGACAAATCTCAGCTACTTGACGTCGGATAGAGTAAATAGCACTATATTGTTATTCGTTCTATTGACAAAGTCAAACAATGGTGTCGAGTCTATTGCACACTCACTAAACTAAAACCTGACTTATTTTCTTCATATGAAATGAACCTTGTCTTTTTCGCAACAAGGTATATTTGTTACTGGCATCTATTTCTTAGCGCCACTAAGTTTCATTAAAACCTGTCAACGTTACTCAACTTTATTTCCACGCAGCAGGGGACGCAGAGAGTCCCCATTTATTCAAATGCGGTATAATTGCCACGCAGCGGTAATCCCCAATTATTCAAATGCCGTATAAAAACATGTTCAAAACGAAAAAAAACTTAGATGGCGTTATTTTAATCGACACCTACGAAGACGCTTACTAAAAACACATCAAAAGAGAGAGCATTCAACGGATAGCGGCTCTCGCCACGTCGCCCGTATTAAAGTTTATTTAAGCGTGTCAGACTATAGTCGATAAATAAATTGTTATTTCGATAGCGACATAATATGTTACCTACTTGTTTAAAAAGTGATGTAACGGAATCGGCAACAATGAGCTGTATGTAAATAAATATCAATGTATGATGATGAAAATAATCAAAGCTGCAAAGCAATGTAAATGGGGCGGGGCTCGGGTAGTCACTATCGGCACGGTAATATATTACCGTGCTGTCGGACACTACTATCTGACAGGGTTGTCAGTAGGCTAATTAATTTTGTACGACCAAGTCTAAAAGAGCTATAAGATACCAGTGTTGGCAAGTCACTTTTGTTGAAGAATTGAGTACTAAAAAATGTAACGACCTGAACAAGTCTAAGATCTATTAAATAAATAAATATAGATGTCGAATATTGACACAGTCACTATATTGTTAGTTTACAAATTAAATAACAATTAGATTTCACAACTTTTGCGGTAGAAGAACTTGCAACTAGCTGCATTTTTTATATGTTATGTTTTTAATGGGATCTCATTTCTTTTTAAAAGTAGTTTTTAAAGGAAACATCACACATTAGTCAATGACACTGTACCTGCCTATATCCTCTATGTTAGGTAGTGTAAGTGACGAAAAATTTCATGAAGTGCAGAAATAACTTGTAATCTATAGAATTACAAAGATACTTATGCAGTTTGTAAATCTAGAAAGAGGGACTAATATTGCTGTATGTTTGATTTTTCTTGCTTTATACGCTAAACACTAGTTTTGTACAAAATGTTGTGTCTGCTAGAAGTACCGTAAGTACCGTAAGTAATATTGGATGATCGGTTAGTGAACGAATCAGTGGCAAAAAAGGAATTTTGAATTGCAATAGTTCTTAAACTACAGGTTCAAATTGAATGTAATTTGCCAATATACCTAGTTACATTATGCCCTCTTAGTCACTGAAAATTCAGGCTTTTGACCATAACAAAGTTACAGAGGGTCGAAAATGCCCTGAATGGGTTCGAGAAAAGGATGGTACGGCTGTGCCTTTGTGTTTACTCGACTTGGCAGATATACCTTATCTCCTTGATAGCTTACAGAACCTTTAGTATTGTGATATACGTAGTTATGTCTTAAAGCATAGGTATATTATTATCTATAAAAAATGTTTTAAATATACTGTGTCGAACTATACTATACAATCTGGCAGCCCTGAACTGCGCGATAAACTAAATCACTATGACGACAACAGCCAACGCCCACGATGATGTTTTATTAACTCATTAGTTTTTTGTCGAAATGTTGCAATACGTCTCTTGTTAGTAGCTAGCGCAGTTGTTGCTAACATACTCAAAGTTACACTACACCATAGTATTATGGTTTGATACAGACTCATTGATTGTTTTTTTAAATATAATATCATACATCATATTGACGGGTCCTATACTGGTATAATCAGCAAAATTGTTTTTAAGCATCAATAGTTGTAGCTTAACCTATATTTTACACGCTGTAAAATTTATTTAAAAATATCGATTAAAGAGTTTTAGAATCTTTAAATCGCTCACCTGTAAAATTACACGTCGATATCTACGTGACTATTAATCGCCTTTGAATTTTTTTTTGCATTTGATAACCTACTTCTTGAGAAATGTTTTAGACTATTAACATCAGTCTATGACACTTGGAGCAGCAGTAACTAAACTCGAGTGAAACTGGCTAGTTTAAAAAAGTAGAAGAAAAAAAGAAACATAAGCATAATTAGGTACCTATAATTACACATCTTACACACAAATTACAAATGCGAAAGTTTGGATGGATAGATGTTTGTTAGTCAATTAAGCCAAAATGGCTCAACAGATCTGGATGAAATTTGGCTCTGATATAGATTATAGTCTGAAATATCATATAGGCTACTTTTATCCTGAAAAAAATGTACGTTTCCCGTATGTTCCGGTTCTCATACTCATCAAAATTTCCACGCGAACGAAGTCGCGGGCAACAGCTAATTTTATATGCCAGAAGGCTGATAACGCAATGTTACATTGAATGGCATTGGTAATATTTTTGTTTGTGGAACTTAAAGGCCAGCGTTCTTGTTATTTAAAATGTTGGTCGGTCAACCAAATGAAACAGAATATTTTACTTTTGATCGTCCTTTGGCGACGGAACAGAATACATAATAGTACTCGTAGCCAAGGTGTGTACCGTTACTAAAATACATAATATGTACATATTACGTATTACGTGATGACCTAAGATGTTAGTTATTATGTCATTAGACTCATTAGTGATGACATCTTCGACTACAAGGACACCGAGTCTGTTAGACTAGGATCCTCCCTATTCTGGGCTACCCGTCATCTCTGATGTTCCGTGCATTTTAAACACCCATAAAATTAACAATATTTAATAGAAATAATAACTATGAGTTCATTATACAATATAATATTTCGAGAGAACTAATACGAAGGAAACAGTTGTTTTGAATGGATTAATGCCGCGTTCCTATAATGAAGATACGATTAGTTTAGTTTTGTATTCAAGGAAATTTTTACCGTCCGTAAGCAAAAGAAATCGTTTCTTGATTATAGGAACGCGGCATAAATAAACTGATGGATTAGTTACCATTTCCATTCTAATCTATGTATGTGTTCAAGAGGGCCTCGAGGGGTCAATACGAAGAAGACGCGTCATTGACCTCTAAGATTGTTGATATGAAAATAAATAGTATTTGAGAGATGCATGTGCTTGGTGCATGACGACATGCGTCATGCCTAACGTTATACGGTTTGTAAATAACATTAAAATAAGGTTTTATACATTTAAAAACCCTAGTAAATTTGCCGTTGAAAGAATGAATTTCAAAAAGAAAGGATTTAGTGCTACTTTTTCCTGTTAAAATTAACGAACGTATGTGCCTATTTTTATTAGTCCAGTGTACAGTGACCGTGACAGTCCAGACTACAAATTTCGAAATTTTATAATGTTTATGTAACCTAACTTATATGTATAATATTTTGATATGTATGTACATAAACAGTAGAGAAAATACGTGCGTCATTAAACCGTCAGAGAATTAAATGACTTATAAAATGTGCTCGTGCGTGTGTCTTCAAGTAACGCAAGACATTAGTATGGCTTTTGTAATACTCGTTTTGGGGCGACATTAATTTTGTGGATTGTCGGTTCTGCAGAATGCAGTCAAGTGATGTATTGTTTGGTTGTATGTTTTAAGAAACGTAATTAGTATTTAAATTAATTTTATTGACAAAAATTACAATAATCCTTTTAAAAAACAGGATACTTTCTTGTGCTTACGCTCGAATTCATTGATTACACTTAAACTTCTTAGACTTGTAATATTCGATGATATACCATACCATACAAAACCTGGTATTATCTGTCTAACTATCTGTGGAATTTGTCCCCTAAATACACATGCAACGCAACGTGATACGGCGTCTCGACTCGGAAAACTACGCCCTATAAACAGATTATCTTTGCCTGGACGCATAATGAGAAGAGTATTTATGTGGGTTAGATTAAAAAAAATAAAAATTACCTGTAGCTACATTTACATAAATAGGGTAGTTGCCGCACACTCCTCAGGAAATTAAGTGTTATGTAACACTTAGATTCGTAATTATTTTCAAATTTATTATTAATTTTTAATTGGAAAACTAGGTAACAATAAAAGAACCTAAATGTATGACGTCATAAACCAAGTTTCATACAAGTTTTCAACATATCGTTTCGACGTTGACTAAAGAGAAACTGAATTGACTTAACAGTCTACTACCGTATTATCTCATAGTTATAAGAGATACCTGTTTTGTAGCATTCGTTATTTTTTATTACATTTCCAGTTGGAAAGTGAGCATTTAGCTTATTTTAAAACAGATCGCTCCGTTTCTGGATCACGCTTCTAAAAATAAAACAGACATTTTGCTTTGGAGCAGTGGCACTGTTTAAACCTACACTATTACATACATGCATGACATACTAAAGTAAGAAAATCTCTTTTCATTTTTCGTTTATTTATTCGCTTTTGAAGTGAAAACATCATTTAATACTTTGACCTGCAATTTAAATATATTTAAAATGAAATACTGTTGCATATTTCAGAGCTATCGATTGCTGTGAAGAAAAATACCTTAATATTCATTAAATATTACAAAACAAATAAACAAAAATCAATTTTTTTTTTTTTGCCATACAAAACAAAGAGTAAATTTAATAATAATAATAATAATTTATTAATACATAATATTAGTGCAGTGCATACATACATATTATCACAACAATATATTACTTAGAAACTAATGCAGTCGGGCTCTGGCACCCGTAGTAAGATTTAACTTGTGTCACGGGTACCAGTTCCTCTCTCAGTGATGACTGATGACTCTCAATGATGATAAGACGTGTATGTACGTGTGCGCGTAAGTGTGTGTGTGTGTGTGTGTGTGTGTGCGTGTGCGTGTGAGTGTGTGGGTGTGAGTGTGTGGGTGTGAGTGTGTGTGGGTATGAGTGTGTGTGTGTATACTGTTTGCATGCATCTTTTCAGTATGGCTATTATAGCACACAACCGCAGTGTTATAAAACAGTGAGTCTGATCAATGCCTCTGTTTCATCGTAATCCTGTTCAAGTAGCCAGTTCACTACTTTGGTTTTACATTCTCTTTTAGTAAGGTGATGAATCTGGCAATGTTTGTTTAAGGTGTTATATAGATGACCTGCAATGACACGAAAGTGTCTCTTGGCGAGGGCACTTCTGAAAGTGACAGTATCACAGACTTTATAAGATCTTCGTGTGTGTTGGCTGTCTGGATCATATTGAAGAGTGTTGTGTTTACGGAGTATTGTTTGGAGCACATACATTTTACGAACTGTAAGAACCTTGCATTCAGAATATAACAGAGTGGTGGGATATCTAAAGGGTTTGCACATCATGACCTTCAAGACCGCTCTCTGGGCCCGTTCAAGCTGTAGTAAAATAGTCTTGGCAGCACCCCCCCAAACGGATATACAATAAGCTACGATGGACTGGCAGAGTGAGTAGTAAACCATTGTAAGAGTTTCCTGTGTTGCTGAGTGACGCAGTTTTTTAAAGAGACATATAAGCTTGCGGACACGGGAGGTCATCGTACTTATATGCACATGCCAGTTTAAATGATTGTCAATGAAAATTCCAAGGTATCTTATATTATCGGCTCTAGTGACGGTGGGACAGTTACAGGATAGATCCATGGTGGGTTGACAATCATGAGCTCTCAGCTTAAACACATCGGAATTAGGCAGGGTGCTGGAAGTTGGTGTAAAAGTGAGATACGTCGTTTTATTTAAGTTGAGAGTCAGAATATTATTCGAGAGCCAAGTCATCACTTTACCCAGAGCAGACTCAGCTGAAGAGAAAGTCTCAGGCCAGTTGGAACCGTGAATAAGAAGAGCTGTGTCATCTGCGTAGGTGTAGATGGAGCATTTTGGAATGGAAAGGTTACAGAGTGAATTAATATAGATTAAAAACAGTGTTGGACCAAGAATTGAGCCCTGGGGAACACCGTAACTAAGGGGAAGGTAGTTACTAATTGATGACCCTATCTTGACACACTGCATTCTGTTGTTAAGATAACTTTTAAAAATTTGTAAGGAATGTCCTCGAATGCCCAATTTCTCCATTTTATTAATAAGGTGGGGAATAGAGACAGTGTCAAAAGCCTTAGCGAGGTCAAGGAAAATACCTATACATTTTTGTTTATTATCCATCCTGTCAATGATATTGTCAACTAAAGATGCTACAGCGTCTTCTGTGGACATAGCATTTCTAAATCCGTACTGATTACTAGCCAAAATATTTTCCTTTGTTAAAAATTTCATCAATCTGATATTCAGTATTTTTTCCAAGACCTTAGATAGCGAAGACAGGACAGATATCGGTCTATAGTTATTGACACTGTCTCTCTCTCCTTTTTTGAAGATGGGGTGTACAATTGCCTTTTTAAATGCTGCTGGAAAGATACCGCTTTCAAGGGCAATATTGCAGATATGAGTTATAGGGGGGACTAAATAGTGGGAGCACACTTGAAGTAAATTAGGAGGAATGCCGTCCCAGCCCGCTGCTGAGTCCCTACGGAGACCATGAAAATGTTGACCAATGTTTGATACCAAGCGTGGTATCTTTGGACTGGGTGTGTGACACTAGTAGGAATATAAATAAAACCACTGTGCACTGTACTATGGGTTCGTAGGACTCCACGGTTTAATTGGTAGTCGCCTTGAACTAAACTCCAGTCTCGCTCCGTCATACAAAATGTTTGTAGGCCTTATCTACTAACACGTGTAACAGAACCATAGCGCGATCTAAGTTTTGTAACAGCTCCATCTAGAGAGCGAAAAAGTAACTAGTATTTTTAACTTGTGATGATTTAGATCGCACTATGTTGTTGTTGGTCTCGAACATACCGCCCACCAAGGACGCTACTGACGGAATGTCCTTCTTAAAATTGATCTGAACATTCAATTGTTGCCTTAAAAGCACTATACAAAAATATGTTGAACTGTATAAAAAACATTTTGACCTAAACTCTTAACAAATAAAACATAATATGTGTTGTAAACAACTACAATACAAACTTAACAACTAATAACTAATTGATACGATTATTTCAATCTAGCCACTTACTGCCCATTCCTATTTTAGACTTAGCACAGGTTGAAAATGTCCATCTCAGATGTGCCTCATTTGAACATGCAGTGATTCGGGATTCCCATAAACACAAAAACCGCACTCTTTGTTTATAATAAATGATTAAAATAATATTATCCTTCACACAATACGTCACAGTTGTCATAAATATCGTTATTAAATAACCTATGTGAAAACCCACAACACCATTGTATTTATAATAAACTTAAAATAAAACAATGCCCGTTATTGGAAAACTGAACAATGAATGACATCACACGTATAAATATGGCATACATGAGATTTTCCTATTGAACGATTAGATAAGACATTATGTTCTTTGTCATATAGAATTTCAGTTTATCATCCAATATAACTCCTTTTAAAACTGCTGCTGGTTTACAGAAGTTTTATAAGGATTCACATTAGATCAAGTGTCAAACTTAAATATGGATCCTAAAGAAATAAACAGTGTTGGATACCGTTCCGTAATTTATATAGGTACTTAGATGTTTTGTGTAAAACTTTCTTGCAGGCAATTTTTTGGAGTATATGTTAGCAAAGTCGCTTTCCAAGAATAGATATTATGACTTTATCTAACAAATCTATATAATGTTACTACAAAGTCAATGAGCGGCTTTAAATTTCAATGTCTTGGACTTTAAAGGTCACACAACAACAGGGATTAACCTAGGTATTATATCTAGAAAAGTATCACCTTTTATCGTCGAGTCGATCAAACAGGCTAAAAATTAAAAGAAACTGTCATTGCTTCCATGGCTGAAATTTTGCACCAATCGTGATTTTCTGGATTCCATTCGAGTGTTGTCAACATTTTTGTTGAGTATTTCTGTTTAAAAAAATTCAGCAACACGGAGGCGCTAGGATTATAGGCAGAATGTTTAAGTAACACAACTCAGCCGACCTCTTCGCGGATATACAGGCAAATTTCAGGAATAGGTTTAAGGTTAAACACCCTCGTTTAATGTGAGTATTAGTTGCTAAGTCTATATCTTCAGGTTCTTAAAGAATTAATCAATAGTTACAAAGAAGTTCTACCCTAGAATGCAAAACCAAAAGAACTCAAGTAGACGGTTATATATTTGATATGTAAATTGCGTTAATAACTTGTATCTGATTTTAGTAATTAACTTGTAAAACCAGAATGCATGCATGTTCCAAAGTGCATTAAGCTACAGACATCACTGAATTAATTATAAACATGTGTAAGTTAATTAAAGCGGAGACACAGCTGAGAAGGAACATGGTTACGTAGAGATAGTGTCTAAAGATCAAGTGCTTTGAAAACATCAATTAAAAAGAAGACGTTAGGTACGGATACGGAGACAAACAGTTTTTAGATGTTGACTTTAATTTAATAAGAAAGTTTATAAAGCTGCTTTAAACATATCTTTAGAAAATAAGAAAGTTAATAGAAGTGAGACACACCTCCGTCGGCGGTAATCTAATCATAGCCCTGCTACGCGTTGCCACATCGATCATTTCTTTCATGGAGCAAAGTAGCTTGTAGCTTAGGGTTGACAGAACGCGATATAAATAATTAAACTTCTATCTACCACACACACTTATGCACGAGACGAGTATACAATAACATAATCTAAGATTGCGTGTTACATTATTCTTTCTAAGACGACAAAAAACCAAGTGTAAATAATTGCCTTATTAAAATTTAATTCACGTTATAAACCAATAACTGGCAACCCTGTTCGGATACACGTGTTAGTTGAGAAAACGTACCTTTGCGGGCGTCGGCGTCGCTCGGCGGCTCGGTCTGCTCGGTGCATGAATTTGTGATAGCCGTCGTGGAATGAAAGTTGATCTATCTAATAATACCATATTTTATAACATAATACTTACGAAAGCTTAAATTATTAACTACAAACAATAACACAGAATCGCAAAGAATGTGTTTTAATTAACAAAAAAGTGGCATAACAGCATTTCAATTTGAGAATGATGTCATTGTTTGTGCAGGAACTGTACAAAAACAAGTTTCGAAGGTGTGTCATACGTTCGACGTTGCTATTGGTCCATTCCACTCGTATCAGCCATTTTAAATGCCACTTGTTCGAAGGTTCGAACCGATCACTTGTATTGACACGATGACTTTTTTACGACTGTGTATCGTAAGTAGCTGACACGAAAGACTTGGTCCTATTATTATTTCATTAAAAAAAAATTATTTCATTGAAAAAAAACTACGAGTTGTCCCAGATTTTCCCAATTTCTTTACGTAAAAACCTTATTTGGAGTATAAAACATACATTATAAAGAAAGAATAAGTCAAATCGGTCTAGCCAGTCTCAATTTTCTCTAGTGATACGCTTTAAGCAACCAATGGTTTTTCATTTTTGAAGTGAAAACTTCTTTAGACACATTCGGCACTTTTGGTATGGGGAAAAAGCACTTACTCGCGTGACCGTCACGATCGGTTGAAGTGAAAGCTTCTTTAGGCACGTTGGGCACTTTTGGTATGTGTGTATAGTTTTCACTTCTGACGTGCAGTCTTCTATCTATCTTTACTGATTATGTATTTTATCTTCTTATAAAGATTATTTACAATTCTACCGGGTTACGTTTTATAACTACTATAGCCTTGATCTATTATTTTTTTCAAATCTTATTAATTTGTGTCAACGTTCCATTAGAATGTGTTGTTTAAATATTTGTGAATACTAATTCATGATAACTCGACGCTATTATGCTATTTTCATTATTTAATATTATAACTCTATAAAATTATAGTGAAATTGTAAAAGATTAAGTGAATGTTGGAGTTAGTGAACGAATCAAACATAAAGTTTTGAGAATTTGAAACCATAATGTTGGTAACATTTTCTCTGTATTGAAACGCATCTAAAAAACCTTCGCATAATAATAATAAAAAATTGTGTTGGCCTGGTGGTCGTAATTAGACCATAATCATTATGGAAAAATTTAATGAAAATAATAAGAAATACATGCATTTGCATGTTTCTAATATTCTGTTCCGTTCTTTTATACATTTGTGCGTTGTACACCTGATAGCATGCACTTTTATGACATTAAAGCCTCGTCAAATAGAGAAAAAAACCGTTACTGAACTGTTTGGTCTTTACCTATTTATATTAAAAAAAAACTGTTGCCAGTGTATTTTTTTTATTAATATTACTTAAGCTCATCAATACCTACTAAAAAACATACGAGAAAATGGTTCTTAACTGCTTTGTTTTCGGCTAAAATATGTACAACAAATCGTCTGGTGGTTTTTCAATTTCGACCATAATTAATGAAGTTTTGAACAGTTTTGTTTTATTTTATTGACTTCATTTTTACATGCAATACCTTATATATGTATTGTATATGCATGTAAAAAATTTAGTTTTTGATTAAGAATGCTAGTAGTGAGTCACACATTACTAGTATTCTTGTTAACCTCTTAAGCTAAATGATTGTGTTAGGAGTATTTAGGAGTGGACTCACGTCGGTAGCTCTGGGTGTGGTTCGAACCCTTGATCGCTTAAAAGCAAGTCTGACGCCTTAGCAATTACGCTATCGCCGCTTTTTTATTGGGTAGAGCTCAAGAGTAAACAATGAGTAATCATTTGACCCGGACTCGACCACAGTTAAGGTTAATGATAATGATTGAGTTAATAAATGTTCCACGCGAATATACATATAAACGTTATTTATACACTCGAGAGCGAATGAATGCGGGTCACATAAAAATACGAATCCTTAGTGGAAGAATTTGTGTTTGATGTGCGGTTGAATGCTCCTTAAATAAAATAAATGAAATATATTTGTCACTTTACATAACGAAAAAAATTACCAATCTTATCATAAAACAAAAACACCATATTTTTCTACAACATTAAAATCTATATTCATCTTTATTTGCCAAGAACAAGTACTTTGTGCTGCCATTATTGCGGTAATGCGGTATAGCATGCTGGACACCAAGTTTCTTATACGATGTTGGGAAATTTTCTCCCATTTCTCTATGAACACAGGCATAAATTGCCGACGCCGAACAAAAACTCAAAAAGTCCTGGACACATGGGTAAAATCGAGATTATATCTCGGATACGTTAAAAAACTCCGATTCCATTTAAATTTTTAGCTTGTTAACGATTCATCTAACCATTATAATTGTCCCCTGGCACAGAGGTTTAACCCGGACAGTTTTTGAAAACCCCGTCCGGACGCTCCCCGGACGCCCTCTAAACTAGGACAAATCCGGGAAAACCTAGACGGATAACAGCCCCACACCCACGATAAATACTTCATATAATATGTAAAAGAAAAACAATATTTGATATCAGTGAAGTAACATCGTCAAGGAGGTCGTTTAAATAATGATTATTATTATATAAAGTATAGGTCACTACACAATTTGTGTTTTATTAAGTATGATGGTTATTTGGCGAATAACGATATCACTAAAGGTATCGTAGACTTCATCAATTTGACTTGGGGTTTGTTGTTTACTTATTGTAAACATTATTTTTTACATTATTTATTTTTTCTTTTCTATGATTGCCAAAGCTGAGGGTTTTAATGAATTTTAATGGTTCATAGCTTTTTCGTAGTTGATCATAGACACGTTTAACAGAATATGAGGATACAAAAATTCGAGTAGTCGTTGACATTTTTTTGATACGGACGCTGAGATAGAAATGTGTGATAACGATTATAGTTATTCTTCGAATGTGTTACTTATGCTAAAATTAAAGACTTACAATTTCACCAATATTTAAGCTCGTATAGCCTTGAAATTAAATTAAAGCCAAGGCGTAGCTATGAGGTGACCTCTATAGAGTGTATTGTTATTTGGGTTAAAATTTAAGGCACATAGCAGATCGCCTATTTAATAGATTAGCCGATTAAAGGCTACATACACCTGATCGTTCCTTACACCAATTTTTTCCTTTACAAACTAGGCAGAGCATGTACTATGGTAACCAGACTGCTGACAAACACACTTATAAATACATACATTTGTATGTATATGTCTATAATATATTCTATAATTACACCCAGACACAGAACAAAATGATCATGCTCATCACACAATTATTTGTCCGGGGTGGGAATTGAACTCACGATGTGGCTTAGCAGTCAGGGCCACTAACCACTAAACAAAAAGGACAATGTACTATACTCCGTTTTGTCACTAGAAATAGTAATCAAAACCACTCTGTCTAGTATGGTAAAGACAAGTAATATAATATTTTTTAATATACATCATATATATATAACATACGAAATACAAACAGTGATTTTTTCTGTCCTTTATTACAAATATTACAATCATCCCACTAATATTATAAATGTGAAAGTTTAGATGGATGGATGGATAGATGTTTGTTACTATTTCACGAAAAAATCATTGAACCGATTGCGATGAAACTTGGTATGTAGATAGCTGGAGACCTGGATTAACGCATAGGCTACTTTTTATCCTGATATTCCCATTGGATCGGGACTTACGCGGGTGAAAACCGCGAAGCGCTGCTAGTCTCCAATAAATCAACAAATCGTCAAACTGTTGTCAATGTACACATACATTGTATTCATAAAGAACTGATTTCTTTGTCCATAGTGCGATCCAGTCGCATCAGCCAATTCGCGCCTTTGCTGATCGCGCTGGTGGGTCTACCGGCACGTGGCAAGAGTCAACTAGCACATCGCCTCTCCAGGCATCTCAATTGGAATGGGGAAAGCACTAAAGGTAACTATCACCTAGTATAGTAATATGTTATCCGTGCTATCACACAATAACCGGATTATTGAAGCGATTAGCGTCAGTATATCGGCTAAAGCCTTACCGAATCTTTTACCCTGCGAGGTTTAATAGAATATATTAAAAAACTAACTTAGTTGCCCTAGTTCTATCAGAAGGTGTCAGGTAGTTCAGTAGGCAAGATAGCAATACAGCAAAAAACCTGTCACGGGTTCGAGTCCCGTTGCGTGAGTTGACACATTTTTGTTTTACAGTGTTGTTACCCTCTCTGTTTATTTATGAAATTTCAATATGTCTGTTTAATATATCGCACACCGAAATTTAAACAGGTATTAACTCAAAAAGACACTTTTTTCAGAAAAGGCGAAAATTTTATTACTGTTCTGTATAGATTTATGCTTTTTATATGCAGTTGGAAGAAAGATATTGTAGGATTTAGGAATCTTGTGTTTTAATTATGTTTTGGGGCTGAAAATTGGATTTCATACATTGTATACATATTTATTTTATTATTTTGAGTTGAGCCCATCGAGTAGTGTAGTGGTGATATTTTAAATCTGTTTCGGTCAGTAGTTATTAAGATAAGGAATTCGATGGTGTGCATAACTCAAAAAATTAAATTTTTAAGTTAGCTTTCTTTAGATCTAGGTGAGCGATATGTAAAATAATTGCAGTAATTCATATTAATAGTTATAGATATTAATAGATAGTGCATCACACTGCAAAGTCAGAGGTCGCAGTTTCGATTTGCACTCACTGCAATTATTTGTATTTAACAAAAGTCTATTTAAATTAGTCTATGTATACGTATGTATTTACAGAAGACAAATATCTAAGTATGTCCTGGAGCCCTGATAGTACAGGTAACTAAGGTTATACCATTAAATCCTGCATCTGGTTCCCACTGCAGTCAAATCTTTGACAGTCTGACATGTACATGTCCTACTAGTAATAAATTTTATATCACACAATTTTATCTACGAACTCACTATTAGTCAGCTTAATATGATTCTCAATTCGCATGATTAACAGAGTCCCTATCGAATCAGACGATTATTACATAGATTAGGCTATTTTCGATGTGTCATTAACATGTGACGAAAATTTTAGCTTTAAGTAAGTATTTTATTCATGACACAATCTTAAATAAATTCGTAAATTTGCTTCTCGCAAACAATGACATTCAAATATAATATAGATAGTATGTAAAACAGATAAGTAAAGAAATATATCCGGCTTCTTTTTTTTTAAACTGAGTACTCACTGTGGATATCTGTTACAAGAATTCTGTGACTAATCAAATGCTGTGTTGCCGACGACACAGTTCGTAGATCATTAGTTGTGAGATGGATGATGATCAGATGTATAGAGCCAATCTATACTTATTCTTTGAAATACACCTGTTCCGTAAACATGCATACAAATAACCAACCGAAAGAACCAATTTACATAGCCGTCTTTTACACCTAAATACAGAACGAGACCGGCTCTGCAGTGCAGTCTACCGAAGCACTACGTCTGTATTTAAAATATGCTTGTCCTCACGGATTGTCTCTAACTGACAACCCACAAGTTAAGCCTTTAGGTCTAGTAAAATGACTCAGATAAGTTTATTATATAGCACCAATAAATAATTTTGATTATTCATCTCCTAAACTTCCTGCGAAGGTAACGGCTACTAAGGGGGTAAACTTTTTTTGGATATTGTCTAAGAACTAGACATAATTAAATATAAAACATGTAAAGTAATAAACATATACACAAACATATTATTTATCTCTGGAGATTTATCAACTAGTTAGCATATGGTACAATCACGACGAAGCTATTACAAACCCTGACCCAGATATATGTTGTTGTTGCCTCATTCATCACACGACACCATTTTTAACTAAGAATATAACAGTTCTGATTAGATACCGAGTGTTTTTTATCTTGATAACTTTAACTTTTAAAGATAACATTTTATGTATTAATAAAATGTGGGTGTGTTTTATTTATTGTATGTACGAGTATGTAACTTTACAAAATATGATCACGTTCTGTAATATTGTTATATGGCG
Source organism: Callimorpha dominula (assembly GCA_949752705.1). NCBI lineage: Eukaryota > Metazoa > Arthropoda > Insecta > Lepidoptera > Erebidae > Callimorpha > Callimorpha dominula. Next base: position 16,205,942 of record OX457007.1, read on the forward strand.
TTGTTATCCAGAATGTATTGATAATTGAAAGTATGTAACATATTAAATTTTTATTGATAGACGCAAATAATTGACTGTTATAAAACAAAACACATTGAGTCGGAAGTAAATGAACAACAAGTCTGTAGAGTGTAGACAATGGGACTGGGACAATAAATGGTTGTAATGATGTGAAATATACTTGTAAAAATTATGCTTGTTCTGCTTGAAAAAAAGCATTTTAAGTCTGTGGAATACTTAATACACTGTTGTATGAAATTTTCTACACATTCGAAACGGTGCATCTTTTTTTCTAGAATGTTTTACAATATTTTTTTAACTAAGAAAGTTGTCACGCTAGTGATATATAACGTATCTACGCGTTACTGTTAATGCTTTAAAGAGTTCATCCTGACAGTCAACAAGATATTGATCCAGACATTGACGCATATCTAAACGAATTGCACAGCTGCCGCTGTCAAAACATCATGGAAATTTATTAACACTACACGAGTATGACGCCATCTTTCGAAATGGCTTTGTTCTCGTATAGATTTTTCCCTTAAGTATATTTTTTGTGCCGTGTTATAACTAACTGCCAATAAGGTTTTTTTGATGCACTCAGGTTTCTTATTGCATTATCTTACTTTTATACTATATAATACATACATTATCTTACTGCAAAAAGTTCAATACTGTCCAAATGTGTCTACCTCGTTGTTTTATGAAGTTTTACACATGTCGCAAACAAGTTGTAGTGACGTTAAAACATATTCCTTAGCCTGAAATATCCTTTTCCACTAATTATAGCACCTGATCAGTTCACTGTCTTGTAATAAAATTTACGGCTCTTGACATTTTGCCAGTACATTCACTCAGTGTAAAGTGAAGTGTTGGAAAACTGCATTCTCTTTGTCGTGTTCTCGAATTGTTTGAACTTTTTACTGATGAAATTTAGGTAGCTCAGTCTTCTGGGCAACAGCCAGTGCGAGTACAGGTATGCGACAATGACTTGCTCATTCAGTCATTCGTGTAAATCCTACTAATATTATAAACGTGAAAGTTTGTGAGGATGAATGGATGTATGTATGGATGTTTGTTACTCCTTCACGCCAAAACTACTAACCGATTGCGATAAAACTTGGTATGTAGATAGCTGGAGACCTGGATTAACATATAGGCTAATTTTTATCCCGATATTCTCGAGGGATCGGGACTTACGCGGGTGAAACCTTTCCTTCTATTAAATGTCCGGCTACCCTGATAGCTTGCCTCTTATGACGTGAGTAGGACCACATTATACTTGGCAAAATGTGGGTCTTTAATAAGGGGATATAGACGTAAGTATATGTATGTATATTTCTTTCCAGTTTTCGACTGCAGCGAGTATAGGCGTCGGCACATGGCGCTATATGGCAGTCACGACATTTTCCGCGCTGATAACGCGCAGGGTTCTGCGATCCGTCGGCAAAGTGCTCGTGAGGCCGTGCAAGATGCTGTACTCTGGTTAAAGGATGGGAATGGTGTGGCTGTAAGTATCTGTTAACTAACGATATGTATTGATCTTATAGCGTATATTGAATCTATATCAAATGATCATTTGATTAGATCAGTTCAAATTATGGTTTAATTACTAACTCGTAGTTTCAAAAAAGTTGTTAATATTTACTTTTACGTACTATAGTTGAGGTATTTTCATCATTAAATTAAAGGTGGACAATGGACATGGAGCGCAACCAATTCTAAAGATCAATGGTAATGCCTTTGAATATTCTCAAAATCTTGAAGTTTTGCGCTGAAATTTTTTGCGAACTTTTAATAAATCATTAACTGAATTTGCTCTTGCCCCTAAAACGAAGTTATCTGGGTGTTATTTTGTCACATTATGGATGAGAATGTTGATTTCTTATTTCATATTTTTGTTTGAATGCATATAGCGTTATCAGGTTCAGGTGTTATTTTAACTGTTTGGCAATCATTCTACATTGCCCTTCTTAACATGTGTATAAATGTGTGTAGGAATTGCCAATACTCTAATAAAATATTATCATATTAGTTCAGATTATCAGCTAGGTATGCAATGCGGAAACAAAAACATAATCCAATATACATGGTGGCACCCGGAAACTTATGTTTGAGATTTCAAGGACAAATATTTTTCACAGCTAAGCAGTTCAGATAGAACCGATCGTAATAAATCTTGGCAAGTGGCTTTGGGATCTTGTGAACGTCATGATGTACTTTTTTATATGAGTATCACAGACAAATAAATAAAAACAATAAAGTGATTGACTTGTATTGGATATTTTTGTAGTCGTAAGTCAATCTCCTCATGCCACCTAGTAGGTATCTTTTCGTAATTGTTATAAACTTTAATCCCTATAGTTAGTTCCCATAGAGAAACGTATAACGTAGTCAATATTTGTTTTTACGTGATATTCAAATCTTCCTAAATACTACGTAAAGCTTCGTCGCAGAATGTCCCCTTCGGAAAATATCCCCTAGTCGCAAAATGTCCCTATCTCAAAATTACCCCTAGTCGCTAAATGTCTGTTGAAGTGTCTGTTTGTAATGTCGAAATAATAGTTTTTTAAGCATAGGTATCGTGCAGATAACTGTATAAGCTTAAAAAAAATATTATGTAAAAATATAATGTCCCATGGGAAAGTACACGATTTGTAATTCTAATAATTCAAGGAAAAATCCGTTCAGTAGGATAGGCCGCAGTATTTAAATCTGAACAATATTTTATATTTATATATACCTATTTATAAAAGTAATGAACTATTGATAAGATAAATTGTGAACCACACCGCATGATGAAACATTTTGACTGTTTTAATAATATTCACAAAATCTTCCACTAAATCGTAGAACAATATCGTTTTTGTACATTAATGGCGGTGTTTATATCTCATTCTAATGTTTAGATTTAGAGACATGTAGAAGGTAATAAAAACTGCCTTGATCTGAAGTTACACAATTAACCATTAACTAATCGTTATCCCCAATGTGAAATCCCGATTTAATTACTAATATTCCAATTAATTTTTGATATTAGTAGAATTTCAACAAGACTTTTGACCTTAAATAGGATTTCTAGTAAACATGTGTGTGTATGTAGTGACCATGTTGCAATATAACACGTAATTATCTTTCCAGATTTTTGATGGCACTAACATTACGAGGGAGCAGCGTCGCGATTTAAAAGAGTACTGCATCTCCGACATGGGATTCAGGATCCTGTTTATCGAATGCGTCTGTGAAGACCAAGAGTTACTCGAGAGGAACATAATTGAGATCCTCCATTACTCAGCAGATTACAAGTCTATGAGTGAGGAGGAGGCCGTCGATGACTTGAGGAAAAAGTTGGAACATTACATGAGGCAATACGAACCGATTGATGAGAACCTAGAAACTATTAGTTTTGTTCGTGTTGAGAATTTTGGAGATACAGTTACAGCGCACAGGGTAGCTGGACAAAAAGAGTCTGGTATTCTTGGATACTTGTCAGGGATGAGAGCTCTACCACAAACGTTATATTTCACTAGGGTAAGTAATTTAAATAATTTTTTTTTATCAAGTAATACCGAATATAATTCATTTCACATATTTCTTGCAGTTAAGTTACATAAAAATAAAGCAGATTATGTATCTTATCTATTTATTCTCTATAAATTACTGATGTATCACTAGGTATATAGCAACTATGGCAATTCTACATTATTATTTCTTGAAATAAACATGTTTTGCTAGAGATTCTATGATTATAGTTGTTGTTTACAGGCTTGTCGTAATCAATCATTACAAACATGTTTGCAAGTTTAGTATGAATTGCAATATTTATAAATAGATCAGCCGGGTTCGGTTACATAAACACACATGAGAGCTTTTATTTCATGAACATTGCCCTTATTGTAAGAACTTAAAAAACTTGTTGCAAATTTCCAAATTTATATAATAAGAAAATTTCTTCGACGTGATCGAATTATTTTTATCACTACATACATTTATTTCTTATAGGCAGGTATACATTAAATAACAATTAGCGTGTTTAAAAACCTAAGTTCTTATCTTAAGAATAGATTAAGACGGTAGTGCACGCGGTGGGGTACAAACTGGACCTCTTACAAGTCCGACGGCTTAGACTTCGCCACGGCCGCTTTTTCTTTTACCCTATACAAATTCTCTTTAATATTATTTAGATATATACCAAACTTCTGCACTCCAAGTTCTATGTTTATCCTCACTCAATCATAAGTCAAGCTATTTATTCTAATTTAATGCGACGAAGCTCTTATCGGTGCCAAAAGCATTAGTCGCAATTATATCGTGTTTTAAGAAACTAGCCGTAAATTAATTTTCCAGATGTTATCAGCATGAAATATTTTAAACTTAAGAATTTGTACGTGTAAAGATAAAAAAATGCGCTTTATAATTTCAGTAAATGTACGAAGATTTACGCACTTAAAATGCTCCAGTGAATTATACCTACTCGTATTGATATCTGAGATTATAAAATAAGAAATATGAGATTGAATAAATACTTACTATTCACTCGTAAATTAGTTTTATAGACTAAGTTGCATTGCAATGTCAAAATCATCATTACATCAATTCTATTCCCTTGCAATTAAAAATCATTTTCATTCTTCTAGATTAAACTTTTTTTTTAATTTCCAGCACGGCGAAAGCGAGTACAACGTGCTCGGTCGGATCGGAGGCGACGCTTCCCTATCCCCCCGGGGAGAGCTGTATGCGCAGGCGTTGGCCAACTACATCAACGCTCTTGGCTGCCGTGACCATGTGACTGTGTGGACTTCGGAGCGACGACGCACCAAGCAAACAGCCGTTGATATTAGAGCACCGAAGAGAGTAGTCAGGGCGCTCAATGAATTGGATGCTGTAAGTGGCTTTTAACAGATCCTTATTTTACTTTAAGATCATGTTAGATCGATAAATAGTTATGCAATAAAAACATCCTAAGTATCATGTTGATAGATGTTACATCGAAATGGAAGTTATTCATAAAAGGGTAAAAATAAATAAGTTGCGTGGTAATACCTATATGTGATGTGCATCTATATTTAGATGTTGTTTTCGGAGGTTTTAAGCTATCGGCAATCGGAGATATGAAAATGATCAAATTAATATTGATAATAATGTAATTAATAACTAGTAAGTATTATATTTTTATCACTATTATACGTATTTCTATCGCAATAATAGTCGCGATGCAGATAAGAAGTAAAACAACAAGTTTATAATAATATTAATTTCTAGATTTTTATCGAAAACTTGAAACATTACAACTTCTTGCGTAACATTTTGTTGTTATTAGTGATGCAAGCAGTTTTATGAAAAGTAGAAACTATATTTTATTGTCATCTCTTTCGTTCGTGTTCCAAATTTAATGAGCAGCATACTGTTTTCAAGCTGAAGTTTTTAAAGTAATTAGGGAAAAGAAAATAAGTAACAGTTGTAACTTATATGAGGAAAAGTCTATCTTTGGCTAGAAGCCAAGACTTTTATTTACCGTTCTAACATAAACTTTGCTAGTTACTAAAGGTCGATATTTTTATGCTTATATGCCGATAATTGCTGTCTGCTAGAATTAGAAATTGACATTATTCGTTACAAAAAACATTAAACTCCTTTAAAAATCAACCACAATGCATTTCTGGACTCCATCCTGCACTTTTAAAGCTTTTGTTTACATAATATATCGCCTTGACATTATCAATGTAATAAATATGGCTGACATATATATAAGTACTATTCACATATAATTTAACAGTTTTTATCACTGTATTGGTTTCAAAGTAAAATGATATCGCGGTTTCCTTGCGACTTTAAAGATCGCAGTAGCATTTCTACAGACGATCAATTTTTGATTACCAAACACACAAAGGCCACGGCCAGAAATCTAAATTGCGCGTTTCCAACCTACAATTGTACAAATTTACAACAATTTTCAATCTTTGTGTCTTCTCTACATACCCAAGAGTTTTAGTAACTATGACGTGTCAGGCTCAAGCAGGCTTACTACTTATCTTTCTTTATAACTCACGAAATCGTTTTAATCCGGAAGGCTTCGCAGGATATTGGTTTCTGTTGTTTTGTTTGCTTTCATTCTTATCACTAAGCCTTAGTCTCTTTCGAAGTAAATTTGTACCACATTATAAAGCTAGAGACAGCTAGGGGGTAAAGGGATTTTTATTTGATGATTCTTATAACTTTAAAGAGGTACTTCGTGTCTGATATCTGTGCGTCGTTTTGAAATTTTTACACAACGTTGTATTCACATACGCGCATGGTTTGAAATATGTACGTAATAAGTATATATTTTTAAATATAAATATCAATTTTTGTTTCTTCGTATGTTCATCCGATCGTCATGACATTTTGCAATACACGTTGCTACCTTTCATCAAAGAAAAATACTGTTCCCAAGGGATGGAAAAATTACTTTTACGCTAGCGAAGTCGCCGGCAAAAGCTAGTATAATAACATAATGGCAAGTTTCGATCATTTGATCGAAGATGGCAAGTCAAATTTCAGTGATAATCGGATTAGGCATTTCTTTAAGTTGAGTCACACAATGTTTAGGGAGTTGCTAACGTAAACAAGTTTACGTTAGCAATTCACCTCTATTATGATTTCAACAGCTGGCAACACGTGTTTAGCACTTCGTAGTACTGTAACCATGAAATGAATGGCTCGCGCATAAACTTGGCTTCAACTGTTTCGTTTGATTTACAACTATTTGTGTCCATTCGACCTACATCACTACGTCGATCGGAAAAGTACCCTGCATTAGGGTTGGCACGCTTAAACTATAGTTACCGTAAGCAAGTGCAAATAAAATAAAAACAACTCGCTAAAACATCGTGCTCAATACAAGTTGAATGAACTATTTGAACTTTTCAAAATTCGCAACACTTTATAACTCGAAAAATCTATTAGAAATAATTCCTGGAATAAGGTCTGCTCTCAGAATCAATAGAAATTAAAACTAATGTACTTAGTGTATTGTAAGACACTACTGGGTAATTTTTGATTATTGTTTTTACTCAGGTTTTTGTGTGTTTTGTAAGTGAGTACATATTCATTCATTGTGTAGTCCTGAAAATTAAGCTGTAGCACCCCTACTGTCTATTGATAATATTAAAGATAACCAATTTTATTTGATCGCAGTCTGACTCAGTCTTTTACATTTACCATTGATATTAAACTACTTATTTATAAATAGATGAAGTGACATTCTATTTGAGCGTAAGTAAAACTGATTAATCGTGAACAGACAGTTGGACGTACCTATGTATATAGGTAGGTACCTAAACCAATATTTAGATCTTTTGATTCTATGAAAACTCTACACTAAAGACTTCATGGCAAATTGTTTTTAACCGACTTTAACAACGGAGGAGGTTCTTAATTCGACTGTTTTTTGCATGTAATGTATTTTAAGAACTATTTTTATTATATTTTACTACAATGTATCTAATAAATAAAAATTATTAAAAATACGGGCTGTTTACATGCATGCATGCGTCATATAATTCCTCAGCATCGTCGCCTACTTGTAGGATTCCCAGAAAGCTGGCAATATTGCCACGTTAATGGCAATGTTAATTCTCTGTGCAAGAAAAAGGCCCGCCTTTTGGTCAGGAGAACTGTCGATCAGTCGGTAGGATAGTTCCTTATAAATGGAACGAGCACTGTTTACGGACCCCATGACGCTCGACGTCAGCGTCTCGACCCCAAAAAGCATTTTTGGTATAGATTATTGTATATTGTAAAAAGTGGCAAAGTAGTTAATGAAAGTATCAAAGGACATAAACTAGCGGTGTAATATTATTAAAAGTTTTTTTCGATTATATTGGCCTACATGGAGGCGGTTTCCGCTTGGTCGGTGAAGGTGTGGTGTTGCCAGTGAGCAGAAATTATATACTACTCCCAATTTTTTTTTTGTTTTGTTTTTTAGTCTACAATATTCAATTCTTGTTTTTATTTCTTTGTTTATTATTTAATTTATTTAAAATATATTGTAAAAATGAACAGACACAGACACTCTGTGTGCCAAAATAAATCTTTTCTTTCTTTCTATACTCTAAACAACAAACACGTTATGTTTATCCAAACAGATTTTAACCAGCTTTTTCCTATCTTGTTCAGGGTATCTGCGAAGGTCTAACCTACGAGGAGATGCAGGAACGCTTCCCACAAGAGTTCGCCTGGCGCGACCAAGACAAACTTCGCTACCGATATCCTTGGGGCGAGTCATACATCGACATCATGACAAGGCTGAGGCCCGCGTTGTCAGCCCTCGAAGACGAGCACAATGTTGTCGTGGTCGGCCACCAGGCTGTACTCAGATGTATGCTTGGATACTTCTTGGACTCTAAGCTTGGTGAGATTGCTTTATTACAATTCTTTTCTTTTTCTCTTTCCAGATCTGTTATTTTAGTAAGATTATTTTTTACTTTGTATGTTAAACTGGGTGCGATTTGAACCAGTTACCGTTATTTTATCGGTCTAGTAGTTAGTAATCTTGACTGCTAAGCTACAGGTTATGGGTTCGATTCCCACCTAGGACAAATTTTGTTCTGTGTCTGGGTGCAATTTATCTATAATATGTATGTATTTAGAAATATATTAGTATGTTTATCAGCAGCCTGGTTACCATATTACAGGCTCTGCCTAATTTGGGATCAGGTGGCCGTGTGTGATGTTTTTTTTTTAGGTTTAGGGGGCAAACGAGCAGACGGGTCACCTGATAGTAAATGACTATCAAGTTATTATTAGCCACCGGCTAATTTATTACATATTAGCAAACCTCCCCGGCTTCGCACGGGTACAAATTATACACCTAAACCTTCCTCATGAATCACTCTGTCTATTAGTCAAAACCGCATGAAAATCCGTTCAGTAGTTTTTCAGATTATCGTGAACGGCGGGGGACTTTGTTTTATAATATGTAGTGATTTTACTAAAGAATGTTGGCACAAACTTAAAATTACACATTACTTGAAAATGTAAATAACGGTAGAAACGATCCGAAAGTATGATTGAATCAAACATAACAAACAAAACTCAATAAATATTACTGATATTTTATGAATTCAGTGTTAGTCACGACTACTTTCAAAGTAGTAAACAATTCATTTGAACCAAATGAAATGACGCAAAGTACGTAAAAATACTCTATAAAGTTTTGACAAAATTAAGAAAAGTAAGACCGCTATGATCTATAGTAATAACTGTTCTACATTTTTTAATAAGTTAAAGTTGTTACTGTTTTTAATTTCTCAGAATGAGCAGCCAAAATTTAATGTTTAATAAATCACGGTTGAAATGTAAAATTGTTCTAAGTGTTCTAATTGAAAATATAAATATTTTATTACATTCAAACCTACTAATAAGGTATTTTTATGATAGATAAGAACAGTCACGTTTACCTACTAGATATTTTTTTAATGGATATTAAAATATGTCTCTAAATCATTAACATTTCAGAGAAAATAAATTTTAACTAGTCCATTTCCATCTACATTGGAATACACAAATCACATTTGAATTGCAAAACTATACTAAATATTATTTTAACCCTTAACAGGGCTAACGGTGGAGTGATATGTCGAAATTGAACCACCGACTAAAATCACATGGTGTTACGTTACTGATGGGGGGTAGGGTTGCGACGGTCTTGGATTTCCTTTATTAATTAGATTTAACAGACTATGTAGTTAAAATTTGGTAACTTTTTTTTATTCTGGAATGGCACAGGCGTTTCTAATTAATGCCTCTGAAATTTTCAACAAGTAGCAGCTATAAACAAATTTTCTCTTTACAGATGAACTGCCGTACATGACCGTTCCATTACACACCATTGTGAAGTTGACATCATACGGCTACAAGTATACTGTGGAGATGATCAAGCTGCCAGTGGATTGTGTCGACACCCATCGCGTACAGCCCAAGGTAAGCTAATCTCTCTCTAACTCTTCTGTACAAAATAATATGTAGTACGTGTAGGCCGGGGCCCATAGACGACATATAAAACTCTTATATAAAACTAAGTGATCAAATAACCACACAGCCCGTCTGATGGTAGGCGATGCCCCATGTCTACATACATACATACACTCACCCTCAGAGGCAAAGCCCCCTCCTAGGTATTAAGTTTATTAAAGTAAAAAAAAATGTACCTTTATGATTGCCCCCTTCCTCCCTGGGCCTACTGGGCTCTCTAATATATGATCTTTGACCCCCTCTGCCGAAGAAGGTCAAATCAACTGTCTCGTTGGATCCGTTATATTTATAATGTTTGGCCAAATAGGTTTTCCTGGCATAAGATTTTTGGGATTACTAATCTATGTATTGTTATAGACGGAAATTGAAGACGTTGGCATGTCTTTGTGAGCACGTTCTCAAAGAAATCTAAAACGTGTGACGTAAAATTTAGACAATTGTTTAAAGAAACATGAATGGCAGATTGACAGATATCTTTAATGTAAGGATATTGAACTTTAGCCATTGACTTGTGGCCTGTTTGTTTAGTCGTTATGTGTGCAAAATACCGAATGTCTTCTTTGTTCCCGAGCAAATTAGAAATAAACGTTTTATTTATACAATATATTTATTGTACTTACGATCCATTCTCACTATTACCGCTCCAGAATTGTACAGGAGCTGTAGGTACCCCAGAATTTGAAGAGCGCTCTCTCTTTCTAGTGATTTTTTGAGCACGGAAATTAGTGGGTACCTACCAATATGTTCACACAATGTTTTTACGTACCTAAACATCTTTAAATTTAACATCGAAACCATTCATCTACGTATCCCGTCGCGCTTCTTATACAAATAGCAATAAACGAGTTCTTATATGTTGTTTATATAAACTTATCAAAAACCTATCGAATAATTGAACAAACAAATAGATGCTATTCTCTTATAGTTTTTAATATTGAACTGTATATATTATATAGGTACAAAATAGAAATACATTTAAGTAATGTGTTTTGAAACGCAGTTGTTCCTCTTGAGTTGCAGGTGTCCATGGGCGATGGTAGTCACTTACCATCAGGTGGCCCGTCAGCTCGTTTGCCCATTATTCATAATAAACATTGCAGAGAGCATAGTTAACCCAATTTGCATCCTATTTAAACGGTCGTTAGCAGAGGGTATAGTCCCTAAAATATGGAAGAGCGCGTTGGTTTCACCAATTTTTAAAAAGGGAGATAAAACAAATATCGAGAACTATCGTCCAATATCTAAAATATGCTTATTCTCTAAAGTATTTGAACGATTAGTATACAATAAAGTTTATTCTGCACTTCAAAGTAGCATTGGTAACGAACAACATGGTTTTTTACGCAACCGCTCAACTACTACCAACTTAATTTTATCACATGACTTCATATCAGAGGCTATCGAACAGCATGCACAGGTGGACGTGGTTTTCACTGATTACAGCAAATGCTTCGATCGCATTGACCATCAGGTGCTTTTGATGAAATTGCAATCAGTTGGTATTCATGGCGACTTATATCGGTGGTTCAGTTCATATATAGCAAATCGTACACAAGCTGTGGTCCTTAAGGGGTACTCTTCACATTGGTATAATGCCCCTTCTGGCATTCCTCAGGGATCTATTTTGGGTCCTCTGCTGTTCACTCTATTTATCGCTGATATTAAATCTTGTTTCCATTACTCATATATTCTACTTTATGCTGATGATATGAAAATTCATAAAATAGGTCGCAGTATCTTTGATACCCAAGAGTTGCATCTCAATAGATTTGAGGCATACTGTAAACGCAACAGACTTCAACTAAATGTCTCGAAGTGTTTTCATATTACTTTCAGTCTTCAAAAATCATTGGTAAACTCGGTTTATACTTTGGAACATCAAACTATCACAAAGGTGAACAGTATAAGAGACTTAGGTGTCATCCAAGATAGTAAACTTCTGTACGATGAACATATCGAAGACATTGTTAAGAAAGCTTTAAAAGCTTTAGGCTTTATAATTAGAACATCTGTTGATTTTCGTTCTTTAAAACCCATCAAAATTCTGTATTGTTCATATGTTAGAAATTACTTAGAATATGCGTCCCAAGTATGGAACCCTCAATATAAAGTCCATAATTCTCGTATTGAAAACATACAAAAAAAGTTCTTGAGATACCTAGACTACAGAGCGCAGCAATGGTCATTAGACTATGATGACCGCTGCAAAAGATATCACTTTATGTCTCTTCAATATAGGCGAGAAGTTAATGATATATGTTACTTAATGAGTATTGCAAATGGATCAGTCGATAGTTCCGAGCTCCTTTCTAAAATTTCCCTGCGTACCAATCGAACCAGCTTACGTCAGCGACCGTTGTTACAAGAACCTTTTGCGTCCGTCAACTATCGACGAAATACTTTTATGTTGAGAAGCGCAAGAAGCTTTAATAATGTCTCGCGTAAAGTTGATGTTGACCTTTTTTGCACTAGCACAACCACCTTACTCAGAATATTAACTTCCTTATTTTTTGGAAATAATTACGTTGAGCGGCATCCAAGCTTATAATTGTTTTGCGGTATTTATCTGTTTGTTTGCTTGATCTGTATGTTCAACTTTTTTTTTCTTTTATTTCAAAGTCTAACAGTTCTGTAATTTTGTTTTTGTTTTTCTTCTTTTTGTTAACCATTAATTAATTATGTCTTCCAAGCGGATATTTTAACTGTGGGGGCTTGTTATTAGCAATTAAGTTACCTATTTATGTTCATGCAGTATTTTGGTATTAGTCTGTAAGCCTTCCTCAAAACAAAATAAATAAACTATAATAATAAAAAACAGAAACATAAGCTACCCTTATATTAAATTATAGGTAGGCATATTGTAACAAATGTACCTACGTAACTTACTAACTACTAAGTAGGTGTCAGAAGCCGATACGACACTTACGTCATTGCCCTCCAAAATGATTTGAAGTAACTTGAACGTCTAAAGAAGTTATGCTTTTCAAAAAGATAGAAATATGTGCAAAGTTTTCTATATATTATTTTTCTATTTGTTACAGAACTGCTCAATAAGCAGGACCACGGCGGACGCGCTAGTTACAGTACCATCTCATTACGACACGCTTCCGTCGAACTTGTGGCAGAACCCTACAGAAGCGCAGCATGCTTAGACACCATGCTTGGGCTCGCGAATGTCGCGCCCGACATACCATAGCAGCATTACACGGGCTAAAGCCCTAGGACTTCAAGGTCAATGTCCAAGGACGTGAAAAACCATGGACACAGAATACGCCACGCCACGATACTTCGGGAGACATTTTAGCGATCTCTGTGACGAAAGACTGGTGTGTGTGCGCATTATAAATTGATTTTAAGCATTAAATAGGTATCTAGCTAAGTAAAAATATATTTATATAAGAATAGTTTAATTTACTTTTTTTATTTTTAAACAGTGTCACTGACACCGATTGATCTGCAGAGCTCAATTAAATTCGTACAAAATAAATTTAAAAAAAGCTGATGAAACACACTGTGTGAATCTTCCAACATTTTACTAATAAGACTGAACGTGTGGAATTATTCGAAAACCAAATTTATCTTTTATGGCTCTTAATTTTGTGTTCTTATTTTAAATGCAGATATAGAGAAGTTTTAGGAAACTTTAGAGTAACTTCCTAATAGTTTTCAAAAATATAGATTTATGTAAACCAAAAGTATGATCATGTTAATTTTAAGGTATCATTTATTCGAATATACCTGTAATATACATGAATCGGTTCATTTAATTCCTTAATTATTTCTTTATTAGGTTTAACGTTATTGTATGGCAAATTTTGTGTTACGTTTAACTCACTTTAATACGAAATACTGTTAAGAACCTACATATATGATCGTGTACTATCTTTACTCTACTTGTAAGCCGGGATCTGTTTCGCAATCTTACATTTTATCAAGATAAGGCCCTTTAGGATATGCTGTTATTAAATTTTCCTGTAAATTGTGCCGGGTGAGTCTAACATTAGATTTAATCGTTTAGCAGATTTTTTTGAAAAACAATTGCTCAGTATGTAATAGTAAAATAATGCTTTCAACCAGTGGCGTAGCTAGGTAACCAAAGACCCTGGGGCAAAAAATAAACTAGGGCCCCAACTAAACTATTTAAAATCGTTTGTTCCGTATTCGTCGTGTTCCGAATTCGACGTACTCCAGATTGGTCGTAATCCAGATTCGTCGTACTCCATATTGAAGTCAAACACGTAATTTAATATAAATGGGGGTTTAGTCACAACTCTAGGTAACAAACCTGATAACTTCTGTTTCTAAAAAAACTGGTTTATTTATATTCCGAATGTGGGAGAAATTATCACTAGTTCAAATAATTGTTTGTAAGTCAGAGTTCGAGGGGCCCCCTGAGCTTGGGGGCCCCGGGGCACTGCCCCGTCTAGCCCTCCGGTAGCTACGCCACTGCTTTCAACACTTCTGTCTATGTATGATCGCGTAACTGAAGCATTGCCGGAATCTTGTCTGAAGAAATAAACAGTACAGTGTACAGTATAATTTGATTTGAACGGGCTTCTCTTTGTTTATTCTGTACGTTCACATCGCGCATTAAACAAGTGTCAATAATAGGGCAGTAAGTAAATACCTACCTAATACATAATTATAACGTTATTTGGAACAGACAAGTACTTAGAGGAAAAGATTATATTGTATTGTTACATAGGTCCTAATACGGGACATAATGTTAGTGTTACGTTTATTTAAGTCAATTAGATTAGACTGACACAAAAGGATTGAAATTGTATTAGTTAAAAACGAACGAATTAAAATTTTCTTTGCATGTAATTTTATAATAAATAGCATAATTAATTGATTATAAGTGTTTTATTTTACATCGTTTTCCCCAAAAGTTATTTATAACCGTATACTTGAAGGGTCGTATGGACCTTACTTAATTATCTTTAAATAATGTGTATATGCAATTATATATAGGTACATTGAATTTATTTTGCATTTTATTTAGTTTATTTGAAGTGAAAACTTCTTTAGGCACGTTTGTGCACTTTTGCTATGGGAAAAAGCACTGAACTCGTGATCGTCACCCTAATAATACATATATAGATCCACTAGAGGGCGCTAATATAAACATTGAGTTCTGTCAGCTCCTTATTTATTAATGTCACCGACCTGCTAATGTGTAAAACCGTTTTAGGTTCGTCGTTTCGTTTAAGTTTTCACTTCTGTCGTAGTCCAATGACTGCCTATTTTTTTTAATGTTGGTTTTAGCAGATTTTTGTTTGAAGGTGGGTTGTAAAAGAAGCCTTAAGGTTACAATCAACATTCTGATACAATGTACTCTAAGTAAAGAGGTATACATAGGTATCATAATCGGATCGTATATCAAAATACAATTGAATAGTTCTATTATTTCTACACGGCTCCATTCTAAGATCTCAAGTAATTTATCCCATTAAATTTCTAATTCCAATCAGCATAAAAAGATCAAGAATAAAAAGATCCTTCCAAGAAAATCTAGACAAGCTATTTTCTCTGACTTTCTCCATTATTAATTACTTGAACGCCTCGGAATAAATAGACTTTTAAATCTGTTCCAATTCGATTTCTGACCGTGTGCGTTCGCGCAGCGGAATGTTGTTGAATTTAAAGATTTTAATTATGCAGATATTTAGTGTATGACGTCGTGTAATTGTGTATGGTAAAAAAAAATTGTGCATGCAGCCATTGTGGAGAAATTCGCTAAAAACTGATTCCGCTGGGCAAACGTTGTCCTTGCGGAACTTTTTTTAATCCATGGACTTAGAAGAAAAAAAATTGTGTCCAAAAATTAGTGTGTATTTGTGTGTAATTGTATATGTATGAATAAAATTAGTGCATGCATAAACTTCGGAGAAATTCAAGTTTCCGCTACGCGAACGTTTGGCCATTAGCTAGTTTTCATATAAAGCGCTTATATAGAGAGCTGTAGATTTTTACATACGTTGTTTTGAATTTGTTTATATTTGTTTAAACAACAGATTTAGAAAAAATCGTAGGGTTTAAAAGATAAAAATATAAACGTAAAATACGCTTATTAGGTCTTAATTCGTAAAGTATGCACTTTGGGGTCTAGATTTTCACGTTTATACAAACCTTGTAAGAGTGTGCAACATGTTACCAAGTATCAATGATGTTCCGTTAGTAATTAAAGAGTTATAGGACAATTTACCATGAATAGACCACTGTTTACAAAGCAGTCAAATATCACGACGTTCTAAAGGAATTGCGTAGTAAAATGTATTCCAATAATTAGTGTATTAATTCAACTACTCACATGCAAAATTTCGTTTCATTAAATTCAGTAATTAAAGAGAAACAATTAAAATACTGACAAAGCATCGAAAACCTACATAACTTTATTTTTCTACACCTGCTTTTTTAAATGTATTTGACTATGACAGTAAGTACTATTTACGTAGGTACTTTATTTAAGCATGCGCTTGAGACTTACGTCAGTATATGATATTACCGTTGTACTGGTAGTGACTTATGTATGTATGCATTTTAAGTCTATTGCTGTCTCTAACCAATGACAGAGTATATTTAGCAAGGGTTTTGTTAACGTTAAGTTTTTATGAACAAGAGACTAGTCATGACAAGCGCCTCAGCTGCGCTCCCGATACGCTCAAAATACACGCGCCTGTGCGCGCACATGAGTTGTATGCCAAGTTCTGCCGTTACTGGGGCGCGCGCCCCAGGATTGTCATGACTAGTCCCTAAGAGGGTTAGAAATTTTCAGGTTAGTTTCTGTATTTTCATTCATTCATTCATATGCTCACGGCTGTGGTCCCAGAAGGGGTAGGCAGAGGTGTGACACCCACATTTCGCCAATTTTTGGGTTTCCGCGCTACAGGTGGCGAGAAATCTAAGCTAAGAAACTACGCTCACTGCTACTATTTCGTTTCTACAAGAAACGTATGATACACCTCGTAGTATTTACATTCTTACATGAATAGTAACCTAAATACCTTAAGAGAATTGGACAACTTTGAAACAGCAAACTCGGCTATTATCAACATTGAACAGTTACCTAACTACATACGGCTAGCAGACAGCTTTACAGTGCTAACTCAAAATATTAGAAGTATTTATAGTAATTTCGATGACTTTCATCTAAACTTGTGTCAACTGAAACATGATCCAGATATCTTGATACCAACAGAATGTAGACTTAATTATAAGAGACAACTACCTTTGCTTAATAATTACACTTCTTTTTATACGACCAATTAGTTAAATCAAAATGATAGGGTGGTTATGTACGTCAAAAATAACCACTCTGCCTACGTAAAAGAAATTGAAATCATGCACGCCTCAGCCCTTCAATTATCTGTCTCCGACTATACCATTATAGGCATATACCGTTCCCCATCTAATGCCTGTGGTGACAACTTTATAAACTCCTTAAACCTGCACCTAGAGACAATTACAACACTTAAAAATATTTTAATACTAGGTGATATAAACATTAATTTAATACAAAAAGAATCTGAAACAACACAGCAGCGCAGTAATAGGTTAAATTATTTAAACATGCTGGCGGGCCATGGCCTTTTACCGGGACACTGTCTGCCCACTAGAGATCAAAACTGCCTCGACCATGCAATGCTGAAGATTAATACGAGTATCAAAGTTGCATTTGTGGCACGATTAGTAAATATAACTCAATTATTGACTTCGACAACGCCTATAAACATCTCATAAATACGGACCTATCGTTCTTTATTAGTACCTGTAACAACCCTGAAAGTCTAGCTCAAAAGTTGATAGATGTAATTAAGACATCATTACTTTCCAACAGTAGGATTAAGTTAGTTTCTGGAAGTAAGAAAACTCTGAAGCCATGGATTTCTACAGGAGCTCTGCGTTGTATTAAACTTCGAAATAGAATGCAATACCAATTAAAACAAGACCCTTACAACGTGATACTTAGAATCACCTTTAGACGATACCGTAATTTTTGCTCCAATTTATTGAAAAAGTTAAAAACACAATACCATAAAATCCAAATAGCTGACTCTATAAAAGATTCAAAACAACTATGGTTAAAAATAAATGAAATCATCCAATTTAAAAAGCCTAAATCCTTAAACACTAGTCTCCTGCACATCACACCTAATCCGCTGGACTCAGTAAATCGTGTGAATCAGTTTTTTGTTAGCATCGGTAAAACCTTGGCTGAAGATATTACTGGTGTTTCTGATTTATCCACTAATAATGTAGTTATGCAAACTCAGGTCTCTTCATTTGTGTTACTTGATACCGACCCTCATGAGGTTGATCGCATACTCATGAGTCTCGACTCCGGAAGCTCGCCCGGTTGGGATGGTATACCCATAAAGTTTCTGAAAAAGGCTAGGGACTTTGTGGTTCCATTAATAAGCCGGCTAGATACCCTATGTTTCGAAACAGGAAACTTTCCTGCTGTTTCCTTGTTCATAAGAGTGGGGATGTGGGCGTCGTATATCGTATAGACCAATTTCCGGCTTACCTTGTATCTCCAAAATTTAAGGAAAATTAATCAATAATAGGCTGATTGGATATTTAAATAAATACAATATAATATCAAACTCTCAATACGGATTCAGGAGGGGTCTTTCTACACAGGACGCTATTATAGCGCTAACTAACGAGATAACAACTATGGTAGATAGGGGAGATAAATGTCTAGCTGTGTTCCTAGACCTCAAAAAAGCGTTTGACACTGTTTCGGTCCACATCCTTCTGAACCGACTCGAAAAAATTGGCATTAGGGGTACCATTCTTTCTCTTTTTAAAAGTTACCTACAAAACCGACAACAGCAAGTTAAAGTAAATGGCACTACTAGTCAGGAGGAAAACGTAGTCTACGGAGTTCCACAAGGAAGTGTACTTGGCCCGACACTGTTCCTGATATATATAAATGGCCTCTGTAATATTGGGGACAGTGGCGGGCGGATCTTCTCCTATGCGGATGATACTGCAATCGTCTTTTCAGGAAAGTCATGGCCTGCAGTGCAGGTTACCGCGGAACAGGGTCTGGCTAGAGTGGCTGGCTGGCTTAATGCGAATCTACTAACCCTAAACGTTGCTAAAACAAATTTCATTTGTTTTACTCCGACTCAGAGGTCACAGCCGGGTAATGATTTTGGAGTTGTTATTCATGAGTGTGGTGGTTCACTTGGTCCTAACTGTGGATGTCGGAGTATTGAACAAGTTAACTCTACGAAATATTTGGGGGTAACAGTAGACCGGAGATTATCATTGCACACCCATATCGAAGTTCTTATGGCAAGAGTCAGAAAACTAATATGGATATTCAAAAGCCTACGTCAAATTGCTTCGACTCAGCTACTGAATAAAATTTATATTACCCTGGCACAGTCGGTCATTACATATTGTATACCAGTATGGGGTGGTGACACAAAAACAAAATTTATAGAACTTGAAAGAGCCCAAAGACTAATAATAAAGGTGATGTATTTTAGGCCATCTAGATACTCTACAGACAACCTGTATAAAGTCAGCAATCTACTGTCTGTAAGAAAATTATATCTCCTAAATATTACACTGTGTATGCTTAAAACAATACCCTACAACCCAGATTACCGGGATAAACGACGTAAATATAATGTAGTTCATTCCCCAAAAGTTAATACCGTTTTTGCCAGGCGTAAATTTAAAACTCAATCGACATATATTTATAATAAAATAAACTCCAAATTAAATATTTATCATGTGCAACTCCATAACTGCAAAACAGTTGTAACGGAATGGTTAAAATCACTTACATATTAAGAAACAGAAATTATGCTGGTTAGAATTGGTTAAATATGAGGAAATGTATTGTGACCACACCCACACACCCACACACACACGCACCCACACACACACACACACACACACACGCACCCACACACACACACACACACACACACACACACACACACACACACAAACACAAACACACACACGCACACACACACGCCTACACATAAAATGCTAAGAGCTGTCAATTATATTAGTACTTGTTTTCTTTTGTTAACATTTTATTTTATTTTTATATTATTACTACTATTATATATTTGTTTTTTGTAGTTTTTATTTCTAATTTTCTGTCGTTATAAATAATGTCAACGTTGGTACCTTAAAAAGTAGCGAGGTAGCCCCAACACAAGTATTTTTATAACTTACCGGGGCTTCCTCATAATATTGTAAACCGAAACTACGAGACTAAATAAAACATTTATTTATTATTTATTTATTATTATTAAATAAATAATAAATACATAATTATTACATGTTATTAAAAATATTTTTGTACACGGATGTTTAATTAGAGAAGTACTTGTTAATTGAAGAATTATTTTTATCGTAGATAGTGGCGTTATTATTAAAAAAATATTTTTCATTCAAGAAACAACAATTCGTATCACACTGAATTGTTGTTTCTTTAGGACATTGTTATTTTATTGTTACCGTTTTATTATCATACGACAGAACTTATATTTTGAATGACTGAATACTAATTATTGTTTCCCTAAAATATTCACACTTTTGACATTATATTAATATTATAGTTTATTTAATTAACATAATATGATAATTTTAATGTAAGTTTAATAAATTTCTTAATTAATTATTTTGTTATCGCTTTGCATGCCTAATGGTAGAATATGGTAAAAGTACAGAAAATTGTATTAGCTTTTAAGATCTGCAAATGTATACCCATATTCGCAAATGAATGAATGAATAAATAAATAAATGAAAAAAACGAAATACAATTGTTTTATTTTTTCCTAACGCTTGTGTACGCAACTGTACCAAATTAATAAATACTATACTGGAAGGTTAAGAACGTTACTTAGATATATGGCACGGCCGCTGTTTTGTAGCCATCCGAACTTGGTCGGGTTATGTAGGTTTTCGATGCTTTGTCAGTATTTTAATTGTTTCTCTTTAATTACTGAATTGAATGAGATGAAATTTTGCATGTGAGTAGTTGAATTAATACACTAATTATTGGAATACATTTTACTACGCAATTCCTTTAGAACGTTGTGATGTTTGACTGCTTTGTAAACAGTGGTCTATTCATAGTAAATTGTCCTATAGCTCTTTAATTACCAACGGAACATCATTGATACTTGGCAAGATGTTGCACACTCTTACAAGGTTTGTATAAACGTGAAAATCTAGACCCCAAAGTGCATACATTACGAACTAAGACCTAATAAGCATATTTTACGTTTACATTTTTATCTTTTAAACCCTACGATTTTTTCTAAATCTGTTTTTTAAACAAATATAAACATATTAAAAAAAAAACATACATACACAATTATACACACTAACTTTTGGACACATTTTTTTTCTTCTAAGTCCATAGATTAAAAAAAGTTCCGCCAGGACAACGTTCGCAAAGCGGAATCAGTTTTTAGCGAATTTCTCCACAATGGCTGCATGCACAAATTCTTTTTTTACCATACACAATTACACGACGTCATACACTAAATATCTGCATAATTAAAATCTTTAAATTCAACAACATTCCGCTGCGCGAACGCACACCTTCTGACCTATCCACAATACCCACACAAAGAGTACCTATCAGTATTATTATGATTTTGATATTTATAAATCATGTCTACCAGCGAAAAGTTACTCTTTTTACGTATTAGTTAAATGTAAAATATAACTTAAAACGGGCACTTTATTACCTGTTTGCACACATACTTATTTAATTATTATTATTAATATAATATATATATCCAATCATAAACAAATAATAAAACTCAGTTCTTTAAACACACTTTTCACAGTAATAATAAATTAAAACGAAAATGGCATACGTGACTGGAATTTTAATTAGGTTTTGAGTCATTTTTATTAAAATTATTGTATTACTACACAGCAATACTGCATTTAGTGTAATACTACATTTCGAATTTTATTACAATTCGATATTATATTTATTGTTCCCAATATTATAAATATTTAACTATAAATTGAACTCATTAAGCGTTATTTCATAGTTTTATATATTCTTTACTAGCAACCCGCCCCGGCTTCGCACGGATAGCAGAGACATCTTCAACAATCTTCAACATATTTTAATCAATTTACACAAAATCTTAACAAATTATACACCTAAACCTTCCTCATGAATCACTCTGTCTATTAGTGAAAACCGCATGAAAATCCGTTCAGTAGTTTTTCGGTTTATCGGGAACAGACAGACGCAGCGAGGAACTTTGTTTTATAATATTGATGTAGTGATGTCTGCCGTGCAATGTGCACGAAATGAAATATTCACCTACCTTTTTTTATGAAAGTTCTTATTTTTTTCTACTGGAGACCTGAAATTAGGCAGCTAGATAGTTTAAAGGTAAGAGACTTCAGCTTAGAACAATTTTACGATAGGGCCGGATTAAGGTGGTATAAAGGCTCTCGCGACATTAAATGAATGGCCTTGGTTTTTGTACTAGAGACCTGAAATTTGGCAGGCAGGTAGCTTATGAGTAGCAGACGTTAGTTAAGTACGGATTTTGCAATTGGACCGGATGAAAGTGTTCTAAGGGCAAGTTCATTTGAAAGTACTTACAGAGACCTGAAATTTGACACGTCAGTTAAGAACGTTCTAAGGGCTCTCGCAAGGTTACATGAAAGTCCTGAGGTTTTTGGACCAGAAACCTGAAACTTGGCAGGGAGGTACTTTACAGGTAGGACACGTTAGCCAAGAACGGGTCGTGCAACAGGGCAGGATTAAAGAGTTCTAACAGCTCTTGCAAGTTCACATAAAAGACAAGTTTTTGTATTAGAAACCTGAAATTTGGGAAGAAGGTACTATATAGGTAAGTCACGTAAGCTAAGATTGAATTTTACGACAGGGCCGGATAAGGAGGTTTAAGGATGATTTTATGAAAGTCCTTTTTTTTTAACTAGAGACCTGAAATTTGGCTGAAAGGTAGTTTATAGGTAGGACACGTAACACACAAGTCAGTTTTTGTCTCAAGATGACATCAACGCGTGAACAGAATCCATGTGTTTTCCAAACTACAATAGAGTTGATTTATTTCTATATTTACTTCCTTATAGGTTCATTAACTAATTCTTAATAGTGTCAATGTCGGTCAGGTTACCGTTTAAAAAATAAAGGTTCCCTAAATGTATTAAATAATACCATTTAACTTAAGACTAGATAGCGCTGTGTTATATGTTCAAGAATTTTATTTTTATTTATTTATTTATATAAACTTCCTCCAAATACATATGCATAAGGCGGACTTAATGCCGTAGGCATTTTCTACCAGTCAACCTTTGGGTGATGCAGAAATGTGTGGGGCAGGTGTGTATTTACATAACTTTTACATTATTATTATTATTTAAGGCATATTTTTTTCTTCATAAAACGCTAATCCCTTAAATTCCTTTTACAGGTCTCGCTTCGCGGAGTTGTCTAGTTTACCTATTTCGCTGACGTTTGTGTCAACTACTGCACTCCTGTAAGTTTTACATTGCGTACAATTTTCCTCAAGAAGCTTTCTGTAAATGATAATGATCTTTTAAAAAAAAGTATCACCAACTTTAATGTGCTTTTTAGTGGAAAGTAGATGTAGTTATTTTGTTTAAATATAATATGATTTCGATAAAATTTTAATGGCACCACCTGGGAAGTATACCCTTTGAAACAAAAAAGAATTTTCCGAATTGGTTCAGGCGTCTTCGAGTAATCGGTGAACATACATAAAAAAAAAGATTCCGACGAATTGAGAATCTTCTCCTTTTTTGAAGTCGGTTAATAAAAGTATATTTCAAATAGGAGTAGTAAATTCTGATAATAATATCTTCAAACAATTTTTTCTTCAAATTTAGCTTTATAACTACTATCTTTTCTATGATATATAGATGGGTAGTTACAATAATTAGATCGAACCCTCGGTAACCTCAACTGATCAGAGTTATGTGCTGGCCAGAATTGAATTAAGTATCAATGTTCTGTTTTCTATACATATACAGCATACCTTAATACTAAAATGATTAATATAAAGTGATAAATAATATTCATGAACCATTTTCTTAAAAATGGTTACCTATTGATACGTTACACCTTTCAGGGTATCAGCTGACAATCTTTCCACCGGCTGACAGCTGACATTTTTATTTATTTCCAATAGCATATAAACTGTCATCTTATAAATGTTCAATTGATAATAAATCACGAACGTATAAGTACATATTTCTTTCACATTCATGTGACCAGCTGACGTATAATCCTCCACTCTATAGTCAGCTGACTTTTCTTTTCCTTCAAGATATTGGGTTACTATAATTTGATACAATTTTCAATCAGGAGGAAATGACTAAAATATTTTTTTTTCTACGTGCGTTGGAGGCTGCTGCTCCTTAACCCCCCGACGGGACCGCAGCTGACGTTCACGAGGCTTCACGATACAACTCTTTGAAGCATTTTACGAGTTTTCATCCGAGAGGGAATTGGTCATGCAAATCTGTTGCTGGCTCGCAGGCCATGTGTGAGTACCTCCGGTTATTACTCCCTTCATTCAAACTTACAAATATTACATTAGTAGTATAGTAGTAAAGAGTTACTTTAGATACTTTAGAGGTACTTTAGATTTTCACTAGGGGTTATATTATAGAAAGGTAAGGGAAATAAGTAGAATATTGCTGTTTATTATAATAACTGTACCAATCTATTAGTTCTGACTTAGAAGATAGAATAATCCTATACTTTGTCGATACAATACATCACCAATACGTCGACCTAATTTTCTACTGCTCTATTTAACAAAAACAATATGCAAAGACTATTAGAAAGTAACATAAACTAGTTCGGCTGGTCTGGTCATTACTTCGAACCTCAAGGTTAAATCGTGTATGCAGATTAGTATCTATTGAGCAACTTAACACAATTACTGCTTAGCACGCCAATTTATCTAGCCATCCAGGTGTCACATTATATCTTAGAGCGTTAAAAACCTATTATTAGAAGATATAAAACGTGTTACATAGTTACAGGCTATTACAGTAATTATTTCTATCTCTTTATATTGTGTAGGGACTTGCTCGAATTGTAAATATCATCTTGAAATATTACGATATTTTTGATTCGTTTTAAGTTACGCGAACTCAAAACAATAATGGTTAATTGGCTGAAATAAAAAGATAATTGAAACGCGACGCGAGTTCGGGTGGCATCGTGGTTCAATAGTATACTTTCGCCTTACTTTTTACTTCACTAGCTCATTTTCATCCATGTCTGTCTTAATTCAAGCCAGCAAATCCACTTATGCCCTGTTTTCTAAGCATGTAATGTAAGTTGTTTATTTCTCTTGAAAAAATTGGTGTGCTCTTTAAAGTTTGTACTCTCACCTAATATAAAATTGATATTAGATAAAATAAAAATGTTTAAAATATTGATTTATCACCATCAATATTATGTGACTGGCACGGAGAAGATAATATGTATGATGTAACATACTTATACACAAAAAATAGCTTAAATAAACATGCCGAATGGTGAAGGACGACATTCAGTATTAGCACCATTGATATATGGATGTAGTTAAGCAGAAAGGACTCAATCCACAATTAGCCAAAATTGAGTTAAGTGTACCACCATACTCCTAAAGGTCGACTCTATCATGTAGTGAAAACCCAATTTTGAATACGTACACGGAAACCAGTTTTGTCACTATCCCAACTCAACCGTATGAAGAACACACAAAAAGTATTTGCAGAATGAACCTAGTCCGCTTGAATTGTTTCTCAGTAATTTAATGTCTATGAGTATGTTTATAAGTTTGATAAACCAGAATAAACTCAAACAGTTTGGATCCTTTCTAAGAATTTAGTTTAAATTGCAAATATCATTTTATCTCTCACATGTCAACTCTTTTAGAAGATATTTGAAAATTATTTAAAAACATACATACACAGAGGTGTCCAAGAAGTTGGCTCGTGCCTTATTAATTTTATAAAATACAATCTGAGGGATGGCGTAGAATTTGGTTCTTTGGAGCGACTGCTGCGAAGGCCAAAATAGGATTATTAAAATAATCCTTATGTTAATAACTATACTTAATAGCCACTCAAATCTTAAGACGATAACATTTAAATATTTAGAGTCCGGACATTCTTTTTTGCCTAATGATACTGATTTCAGTAAGATTGAATGTGAGCTTAAGCATCACGAGCGAATTTTCACCGTAGAAGAATACATGAACATCATGAAAACCTCTAAAAAGAAAAACCCCCTTCAAGTTACAAGAATGAAAACGCAAGATTTTTTAAGTACAAAAAAAAAAAAATAGTTAACCGCAAAATTTGTATAAACAAAAATAAAATAAACTGGCTGAAAACTAAACAGATTTTATTGAATAAAGAAGATGAATACTTAATTACTATGATATCAGAGAGTGGAGACATTCAGAAACTGGATTTGTCATAAAGAAACAGAGGTGTTCTAATTAAATTTTCAGAAGAAGATTTTGAAGTTCTCTGGCCCCAGGGAAAACCCATCCCTCAAGCAAAGCTCGATGATCTCAGATCTATGTTTAATTTAATACCTGAAGACTGTCACGCATTTTACAATAACCTTAAGGGAAACAGCAATTTTACGAGTAGAGAGGATGTCGATGAATACGGGCGAACTCTTGATTTTGACTTGGGCGATGAGACGTATTAATATGCGTGCTCATTTTTGTTGTTTTTCTATTTTTTTTTATTTTTATACTGATGATTTTATGATATTTTGATAGATTTGTGTTTAAGGTTAATAAATGTATAACTTTTCAATGACATTACTTGTTTTTTTTTTTTTTAATAAATCGTTTTCTAGTCGAAGGATAGTTATGAGTCCGTTCTGAGAAATAAAAAAAAGGTATCTGCCTTTATAAAATTAAGTTAAATGGTAAGGACTCAACCCACATTTAACTTAATATCTCGAAATCTATTGCAAAATATATCACTAATTTGATGGACAGATACAATATAAACTATTATTTTACAAAAAAGAGACAATTAAAAAATAAAAAAAAACTTTGCTTTAGAGAAATGACAGCTCAAACTTCAAACGTCCATAACTCAAAAGTGACTTTGTGTGGATTGAGTCCTTTCTGCTTAACAACGTCCATATGAAGACTATATCAGTGATTAACACTGTACATTTTGTTTATATCAAATCTTACCAAAATTCCTTCATAGCTATAGCACTATAGGTACAAAAGATACCAATGATATCTCTTCTTTATATTTGTATGGATATCATTGTACCACACAGATAGAACGTTTCGAATATCTATAGTATAGTCACTAGAATATACTATAGTAGGTACCTACTAGTATTTCCGATCTTTAAAAACCACTTTAAAATAATATGTACCTTTTTATTTCACTTCTAAGTATTCTATTTCCTAATGTATTTATAAACAATAGAACAAAATTTCAAATTAATAAAATTGCGGACGCCATTATTAGAGATGTTGCCAGGGACGTGAATTTCATTTACCCATAACGCATTCTAGCAGTATGTATAATTTTCTTTGCCAAACTTGTTATTTATAGAAAGACGAGAAATATGCGTACTGTTCATATTCGCGAAATTGGAATCCTTCAAATATTCTTAATTTCTAAGCTCTCGTGCCCGGAGTTCAATGTGTCCGTCAGACGATACTTTGGCTATAGGATTGTACTCGTATTATTACTACTCCTAACGAACAAAGCTATAGAGCACTTAGGACTTGTAAAATTTTGCTAGTTTCTTGATAGTTCATATATGTATATTAGGGTGGGCCAAGAAAAGCTTTTGATTTTTTTTCATTAGTTACCATGAAAGTATTGTTCAAGATGACGTAAAAATAAGCCTGTAAAAACAGCAGCTCTTAATATTACTATTAAGAGGTGCCGCTTCGTGATTTTTGATTTCCCATTTAAATAACGTGATATTTTTTTATTTTTTTTTAATTTTATCGCGTTCCAACGAATTGACAAGTTGTAAAAATCAATACATATTCTTGTAGGAAATTAAACGATCTACAAAAAAAGTCGGATATGATTTTTCGCTAAGTTAGCTCATTTAACATTTTGCAATTACGTACTTGGAAGTATGATAAAAACTATAAATTCTACTATGTTGAACCTAGTTGTTAATTTTTATTTTAATCACTGTAGTTATCGATCTGAGCGCCACCTTTATGGCATTATTTAGATGTAAATAATACTTAATAAATTTAACCTTGAATAACTTTCAAACGAGCTAACTTAGCGAAAAATCATATCCGACCTTTTTCGTAGATCGTTTAATTTTCTAAAAGAATATGTATTGATTTTTACAACTTGTAAATTCGTTGGAACGTGATAAAATTAAAAAAAAAATTATATATATATGTATATATGCAAGTATTGTTGTAAATATGTCTTTAAATTTACATGGTTTGAGTGGCTGAATTAAAATGCAATAATATTGGAATACAATGCTCCGGTTTCCTGATACATTGAGTTTATAAATAGTTCCTACTATGTAGCTTTATTTTAATTTTACATTTGTCTTTTTAACTAAGCGATTAAAAGAAAATGAAATAAACTAATACTTGTAACACATTTAAATACATTTAAAATGTCTTTATTTAATATTACTTACATCAAAAAAAAATTATTATGTTTCATAAAAATGTCCCTACATTTTGGGGTAACCTCTATGCACTGGTAGTAAAACCGTCACGCACACAAGCGCAGATATTGCACGTTGACACTCGCGTTGGGCGGCATTCACTCACACAGCTCCAAAAAGTGGCTTCAAAGTAAACGGTGACTTTTGTACTGGACACGGTATCTGGACCTATATATAATCTAAGTACCTACCTATACTTTTTGTACCTATTTCATTATAATATTTTAACGAAAACTAAAAACTAATTTAATTCATGTCGTGAACTCGTGATATGTTTGGCACATGATTACACTGTGCCATAATCATAATAAATCACAACCGAACCGCGCAATATGACAATAGATTGTAACGATTGATAATTTTTCATAGTCCATTCATAATTCGGTAATGCGTAATCCGCTCCCATTGATCATTGCGTTCGGAAATAAGTGAGAGGTTCTACACTAACGACCGTGGCTTATTTCGTTGACAGATGGTGTTCTCGGCTCCTCAGACTGCGACACGGCGACCCCCGAGCGAAAAATATACCAGCCGCATTGTCATACTAATAGCATAGAGGCACACACGCATTGAGTGAACCTCTGCACTCTGTGTTTCTATTTTTAAACTTTAATTTTATAGTTCGAAATTCAAATAAAGTGAGTACCTATTATGTGCAGGTCTGTGATTTAAAACGTAGTGCCCAAAATAGTGTTTTAGTTGTTATTTATGATTGATGGTTGTATTTATCACTGAAGGTAGGTAAAACGAGATTAATCATAGTTTACAATCTGTATAAATGTTAACAAGAGATTTAAAAGTGATGTTTTGATTTTTGTGGTGACAACAATAATTTTAAGTTAATTTATTAGGTACCTATACTTACCTATTAACTAAAGAATTGTTTGTTTCTAGCATTTTTTTCAAATTCAAAATATGGCTTCATTACTATGTTGTGTTTATGTTCATTTTTAGTCCATTTTTACATAAACAACTAAAGCACGGTGACAGCATTGCTACCGATTGTAACCATAGATTTAAATTTTGGTTTTATTTCAACTTGAAAATAAAAACAGCTTACAGGAAAATCTTCAAAACACCTCGGAATTACCAAGACTTAAACTTACACTTACACTGTCAGTAAATACCAGTAATTTAAGTTTATTATAGTTGGAAAATCCCACGACTTGTGGACGAGACTTCTGGTTTTTTTTTTATTGTTAATTATTTACAAATCGGTGCAACTTATGAAAGAAGTCATTTAATTTATGTATACTCAGTACTCAGATAGATAATAATAACAATTCGAGACAACGACGTCTGATCTTAAACTAGCCAGAGCCTGTACTATGGTAACCAGACTGCTGATATACATAAATACTCAGACACAGAACAAATGATCATGCTCATTACAAAATTATTTGTCATGGGTGGGAATCAAACCCACGACCTGTGGCTCAGCAGTCAGGATCACTAACCACTAGATTAATTGTTTGAGTCTCCGATCGGGAGATACTAAAACAATATTTAGGTAGTGTAGATTTATCCTGTACCGTGCAATCGGTGCAGTAAAACCGCTTGGGATAGGAAGAATTTATACAACTACGAAACGTCGACCCCTAGGTATGATAGTCGGATAATCCTCCCTTTGCAACGTGGGATATACCTATGCATCATCCGAGTTTCTCCATAAACGTTCAAAAACTCCTAAACCTCTTATTTATTAATTCGTAGTTTCACCAGCGTTTATGTTACATAGTCTAGAAACTTCCTCCTCTATCCAATACAAAAAGAGTTTTTTTTTAAATCCAACAGTTAATTCCAGAGATTAGCGCGTTTAAACAAACGAACAAAAAACAAAATACCACTTTAGGTTTATTATATTATTACTAGCACGGGAATCGACTTTCTGCGCAATTTTCTTAATTTTTCGTTCCGTAAGAACCTTCTACCAAGTATTGGCAAACGTTTAAAAAAAAAGATGAATGAAATCAGTAAAGTCGTTCTCAAGTTATGGCGTGACCAAGCAAGGGAAAGAGGGATTCATTTTTATATGTACTAGCAACCCGCCGCGGCTTCGCACGGGTAGCAGAGACATCTTCAACATTCATCATCATCTTTCAATCAATTTACACAAAATTTTAACAAATTATACACCTAAACCTTCCTCATGAATCACTTTGTTTAGTAGTAAAAACCGCATGAAAACCCGTTCAGAATTTTTTTCAGTTTATCGCGAACATGTTGATGATTGGTGAAAAAGTCTCTGCTACCCGTGGGAAGCCGGGGCGGGTTGCTAGTTAATTATAAAAGAAAGTAAGTCGAGCATTTTAACATCGACTGCTTGTAAGCGAGAATAGTAAATTCTGCAGTTGTGGTCACTATGAGTGTAGATGGGACAATTTTTGTACTGCACTTGTTGAACGTTCTGAGCAAGAGTTACGCTCATATGTATGTCAGTAAGAGAAAGTACGGGCTCTTCATCTCAAGTCTTGGGACTTGAGAGCAAGAGTTAAGATTTCGTACGTTGAAATCGTACCGACTAGCGGCATACTACTTCGCCTAAACTTCAAATGACCTACATTTCGTATCAGGAAACTTGTGATGTTTGCCAACTCCCACTAAGCTACCGTCTTAGTAACCTAACTCCTTTGAAAACAAAGAAAGCACACGGCCAGAAGTGGGACAGTTTATCACTACATATTATAAAACCAAGTATCCCGCCGGATTAAAGTGGACATAAAAGTGTAAAAAGATCCATCAATGGATTTTTGTAATGGATCTTAGTGGACGGAGGGCGCGTCTGTCTGTCTGTTCGCGATAAACTAAAAATGTACTGAACGGATTTTCATGCGGTTTTCACTAATAGACGACTGATTCATGAGGAAGGTTTAGGTGTATAATTTGTACCCGTGCAAAGCCGGGGCGGGTTGCTAGTAAACACTATATCGATAGATAGATTACACAGAATTGAGAATAGATATTCTGGTTTATGTGGTAGATTACGTGTCGGGTACGGTAATCTTTATAATGTGTTTATACTAGCAACCCGCCCCGGCTTCGCACGGGTAGTAGAGATATCTTCAGCAATCGTCATCATATTTCAACATATTTACACAAAACGTTAACAAATTATACACCTAAACCTTCCTCATGAATCACTCTGTTTAGTAGTGAAAACCGCATGAAACCGTTGAGATTTTTGTCGGTTTATCGCGAACAGACAGACTTAAGATTTTCTGTAAATTGATTTAAATATGTTGATGATTGTTGAAAATGTCTCTGATACCCGTGGGAAGCCGGGGCTGGTTGCTAGTTAAATATAAAAGAAAGTAAGTCGAGCACTTTAACATCGACTGCTTGTAATCCGTTCAGTGGTTTTTCAGTTTATCGCGAACAGACAGACAGACAGACAGACGCGTTGGGGGACTTTGATGATGTAGTAACTAGAACAGTACCCACCAGTACAGAAAAAGACACAGTTAAAATTAAAATATCGGTAGCGTAGTATCTATGTCTAGTTATACATATAGCTAGTAATTAAAGTCCTCACTAATACTATGAATGGCCTGTTGTTCTAGTGGTTAGTGATCATGACTGCTAAGCCAGAGGTCGTGGGTTCGATTCCCACTCAGGACAAATAATTGTGTGATGAGCACGATCGATTATTCTGTGTCTGGGTGTAATTTATCTATAAGATATTATGTATGTGTTTAGAAATATATAAATATGTTTATTAGCAGTCTGGTTACCATAGTACAGGCACAGATAAGATAATAGTTTTACGAAGTCGTAACAGATACATCACTCCCATACAAAAGTCAAAATACCTACGTTATAATAGCCTACAAAATTTAAATAATAATACTTGGCGTTAGCTGCGACCAGAAATATATCTTATTTACGCTTCTCGAAAGTTGAGAACGCCTTGCCCACCGCGCGACCTTCGTCTGTGCGTGTAGCCGAACTGCCGGACACTCTAGGGTTGTACAAAGTATACAATGAAATAAATTATTTATTTGGGGTATGTCCCGATATACACTGCGAGCACTGTTCAGTGCTCTTACTGGGGACTGACAGTATACTGCCACAGTATCCTAGGGAAGTATATGACGTCATAAATCGTCGCCATTTTTGTACTGTAAGCACTGGCGTTTTCGAGGAAAGGTGCTCGCAGTGCTTTAATCATGTGATCAACTACAATTTTTTTCTAGTTAAGTAATAAACAATTATTTGTCGAAATATGTTCATCACTTTTACCGTACATAGAGCCCGGTTTAAATAATTCGGTTATAAAGTTAATATGCATTCGGTTACTTAAAAAACAATATTTTCTTTTAATAAAAAGTAAACTTACTTTTATTATGCGAGTAATTGTCAATTGACAATTGACTTGAATATTAAATTTTTAAATATAACTTCATTCAAACAATTTTTTTTCTTGTTGAACAGGTAACTTGTTCATATTATATATGATAATTATTTTCACGTCAAAACAGAGATGGCAGTATACTGGACTGTGTTCCGTATTAAACAGTAACCAGTAAAGCTAAATATAAAGGAACGACTTCGCAGTATACTAAATTGACGTCAGTTCTTATAGTGCTCGCAGTGCATATCGGAACACACACTTGATAATAAAATTTATGGGTGTTGAGTTTTATATAATGATAAATAAAATTATTTCCCCTATGAAATTTATATCTTGAATTTTTATAGGTAATTAAAATATCCTTAAACCTTCGATAGTAACATAAAATGTTGATGCTGTAGAAATATACATCACTATCAATACATCACTACATTTTACACCGTTGCGTTTGTCTGTCTATCTGTTCACGATAAACTCAATAACTTCTCAATGGATTTTCATGCGGTTTTCATCAACAGATAGAGCTATTTATGAGGAAGGTTTAGGTATGTAATTTGTTAAGGTTTTGTGTAAATTGGTTAAAATATGATTATGATTGTTGAAGATGTCTCTGCTACCCGTGCTGGGGTGGGTTGCTAGTAATGGCTGTTGCGTAGAGAAAGATACTCTTATAATTTAATACTTTTGTATTACATATTATGTTACACAAAAGTATTTAATAGCAAATAACTACCTACTCAAATAAAAACCTCAATCCGTGGCACTTTCAATATGTTTTACATTTCAGTAACTCTTATTATTGTTTTCACTATATTTCTAACTATATTACATATTGTGTGAGAGAAGCAGCCGTCAGTTCGCCTTGCCTACAAGTTACAACAAATGGATACGCTGGCAGTCCACACCTACTATGTTTGTCACCTTTCGTAGAAATTATGGGTTTATTATTGACGGTTTAATAGACTACATTTATTACAACATCAATCTGGCCAATCACTTAAAACCTGATTTAGCACAACATTGTATATTATATATAAGTAACATTTATTTTTTTGTTAAGAAGATAATTATTATTTATTATTAGTACTGCCACGCGGCAACGGCGAGTTAAGAATAAACACCTAAAGTATTTTTATAAAGGGTCTTTCAACAAGGACGGGTCGATGTTAAAATTGATGAATTGATTTTTCGTTCAAATGTCCGCCGCGGCTTCGTATGGTGGCACGAATCCGAGAGGTCCAATTTTTAATTACTCTGCTGCATAGATCCGGCTGAATCTGAGTGATGGTAACTTTTTGTGGATGCATTGTCACCTGGTGAACCTCATGTGGGTTGTGGTCATCCCATATACGGCAATTTTGCTTATTAACAAAACCATTCATCCAAAAATGTGCCTCGTCGCTAAAGATTATTTTTCGGCCAAAATCGGGGTCCTCTTCCAAGCGTTCCGAGGCCCATTTAGCGAACACACGGCGTTGTCTATGGTCATTAACTTTGAGCTCTCAGGTCAGTTGGATCTTGTACGGATGCAGGCACAAGTCCCGAAAATTCTCTAAGTTGAAGACTGCGAAAAGCCGAGTTCTTGTGCGCGGCGAGAAATCAACTGCCTCGAATCTCCTGAACACTGTCACGTACAGCGGCGATGTTCTCGGCCGATCTGGCGTTCCTTTGACGTTATGGTGTTGGTTGGTTGTTTACCGAACCGGTCGTCTCAAATTTGGTCACCACCGCGTCTGCCGTAAAATGGGCGCAATGCGCGCAACGTTTGCACTAACGAACACTCATTTTGATAATAAAGTTTTATCATTTGCACATACTGCTCAACCGTGTAACTTGCCATGGTGATTTGGCATCAGTGACTGAATAAGAAAAAACAGATTTGACAGATGCCGCAAAAACAAAATGGCCGCCACAGATTATTAACATCGACCCGCTCTATTTGAAAGACCCTTTATTATATTGACAAAAAGTAAATGCTAAAATCATTTTTGCAACTTATTTTTAAAGGATTTTACAGATCACTAACATCTAGCAATAACGCAATTTAACATAATAAATACATTTAGCAATAACAAAACATCTCCACTTCATAATAAGTTCGATTTGACATTTTGTTTTTATTTACGGAGAATACCTTTCTACCGTGCGTGCGTGCTCTCAGTTACGCGTTGTCGCCCCCCTACTGACAGTTTTACCGTGGACGGTAAGCTAAATTGGTAGGTATATAAAACGCGACCTCGAGCGAGTGATGTAGCCCTGGTACAGGCTCTGTCTAGCTTGAGATCAGACGGCCGTGTGTGAGATGTTTGGAGTTATTATTATCATTATTATAAATGCGAATGTGAGTTTGTTTGTTACACTTTCACGCCTTAACTACTGAACCGATTATCATGAAATTTTACATACACGTCGTCAGGGGTGCAGAAAAATATAAAATACCCCCGACTCGAAAATCCCTTCAACGATTACAAAAGAGCTGATGATCTTCGAACGGCTGAATAGATTTTCTTGAATAGTATCTAAGAACACTCTCGATCAAGTCACCTATCCAACAAAAAACCGGGTACTTAAACCCGATCATCCGTTTGGGAGCTATGATGCCACAGGCAGACACACAGATACGTCAAACATATAACACCCCTTTTTTGCGGGGATTAAAAAAAGAGGGCTGTTTCCGAGGGATATTTTTAAAATCTACATTAACGCGAACGAAGCCACTGGCAAAAGATAGTAAAAAGGAATAAATAAAAATAAAAAATAAAAGGAACACGACATCTAAACTTTCCGTAATATTAACAAAAAGTTGGTCATATTTTTCTTAAACATTCTAAACCAATAAAAACGATTTTGTAAAATAATTTATGACTTGCTCACTAATTATGTCCATATAGAGTATAATGACTAGTTTTGCAAGTTTATTAAACTCTGAGTGCCTGCACAGTGCATTCATAAAATGATGTATTCAGTACTGTCCCTGATTATAGACCAAATAAATAATTGAATTCTATTACGATTTTGTACTTTGTTAAAAAACGTAGAATTAATTTTAAAAGTAATTGTTTCTGTTGGTGCGCGCGGTCATTGTTCATGCACACATGCGCAAATAAATCTCTGGTGTCGGTAGCGTTTATTTTAATATAAACAGGTCAGGATTCAAGTAACTAAATAAAAAAA
Source organism: Callimorpha dominula (assembly GCA_949752705.1). Classification (NCBI taxonomy): domain Eukaryota; kingdom Metazoa; phylum Arthropoda; class Insecta; order Lepidoptera; family Erebidae; genus Callimorpha; species Callimorpha dominula. The sequence goes on from OX457007.1 coordinate 16,242,190, forward strand.
AAACAATTATATTGTCGTAATAAGTGTTTGTTCATTGTTTCTACTTCAACAAGTGACTTGTTCTTAAGGTTTTTATTTTGTTTTTCTTTAATTTAACTTGTATTTATTTTAACCTAGCTGCTAGCTGTTATTTCTGTAATTATATCCTCTTGTCTCACAAATCCTCAAAGTTTGACACAATATTATGTATAATTTTAGTGCCTATTTATAATTTAGTAGGTAAAAACAAAAGCTTAACTTTAAACGACCAATTCTTGCATACATTATATATAAATATATATTTCGTGTATCCCTGAAAGAGCTCTAACGATTTTGATCAAACTTTGTACTCAGATAAGGTTTTGCTTTTAAAGTTTATTTATGCGTATAGGAGTGTCTTTCACGGTTACAAAAAAAATCTCAGTGGTCCAAGTACTATTTCATAATGACAAAATTGTATAGCTATATAATATAATTTTAAAATCATATCATATAATGAAAACAGGGATTAGATAATTATGGGTATTATTGTATAATCGCATAATCGCAATCATAATTATGTAATGGTCGCTGTTTTTTTATATTGCTGTATGTATATTAATTGTAGAAAATGTACAATTTTATTTTATGTAAGCAATTTTAGTCTTCATCCTAAAAGATGACAAAAAATATCCTTCAATTTCTATCCACCTTGTTAGACGGATGCCTTAGCACAGATAAGATAATAGTTACTTCGTAAGTAAGGCCAGCCGGTACCGAAGTAACTCAATTAGTTAATTCGGTACCGGCCACGTCCTTTTACCGTCCACGTCCTTTTACCGTCCGGTACCTTTGGTCGTCGCAGTTTTTTTCATTCTTTTTTTTTATAACTATGTATAAGAACTTCACGGACACTAATTGAGCAAATAAACTGAATGTTTTTTTTCATGTTGGTGATATCATCATTTCATAAACACATCAAGTTAAAAGTCAACATAAAAATGTTATGTCGTTAAGTGTGATGACAATATTTAATGTTTATTAACTACAATAGTATTTACATACAAATCGACGCACGTAGAACACGTAAGTGTTTCAGTCAGTGTAACTCAATGTTGTATGAGAAAGTTCTTATTTGTAACATAACCTTTTTTTAGTGTGGTAACCCCTCACGGTTATCACGAACGAGCAGGTCAGAAATACCCGAAAGCGGCGGGTTATTATAAAAGGTTTGATGGCAATAGAGTTGAATAAAGGAAGATCGTCAGGTATGTTAGGATAGAATCAAGTGGCAGGCTCTTGTCTCTGCCTAACCTCAATGAATAAAGATATGAGTTTCTATATGTACCCATCTCATCATACTCATCATCATGTGTAAGAATCACACACTATGACAGAAAGTGTATAGAACCGAAATACGTATGGAATTGGCGTTAGTACTTGTTAAGGTTAAACTTTGTATTGTTAAACCATTGTATCCACCCACGTGATATCTGGCTAAATTACCATCTTCTTTTCACATCTAATGATAGTTAAACCGGAGATAAGTATTTTTATTGAACTGAAAACTTCTTTAGGCACGTTGGGCACTTTTGGTATCGGGAAAAAGCACTGAACTTGCTTGACCGTCACGATGACATATACATAGTATACATATACAGGTGTGTGTTTATATGTATATTGCAGACTAACACCCTGTATATGTGTATGTGTTTTCAATTTTGACATACAGTCCTACGACTGACAGTTTTTATTTTAATATGTATTCTATTTTAGACCTTCAGCTGCTGATATTCAAAGAAGTAAATAATAATATTACTATTTACATACTCCTATAAATAATGTCCCTACTCGGTCGGTTGTTAGGTGTTGATTGTCCTACATTACAGCACATTATTCTATAGTAGCGCGATATGCGGTCTATACCGATAAAGTATAAAGTTTCGTATTAGGTAAATGAGAAACATGGTCGTGTAAAAAATCTAGAGGCACATAAAAGCAAAATATACATAATCTTCTTAATCAAAACTTTCGAAACCGTTGTGGAAATAGCTTCCAATTTTTTTTGTCTATGTATATGCTCGTGTCGCGAAGGACTAACTAAATCTACAACTATGAATGTAATTTAGAAAATTGTTGAAGATGAGATTAATGAAAAATTAAATGAAAAAAAAAACACGTAAATTTATTCTAAGACAACGAAGGTCCGATTGTTTAAGATTGGAACCTGTATGAATATCCATGTGGTTGGTATACTCTTTGTTATGGACTTTAAAATCCTCAGTTTTCATTATTAGGGGTTCTTTACTTCTGGAATGTATAAGAAAGCTAAACCACAGTCGTGGTCGTCGGCAGATTTCATGACAAAAGCATAAAAGTTTCGCAATAATATTAATAATAATCGATTGAACCATCAAAATTGATTACTCAATTGTAAATTTATACACAGACTTTCTTGTATTGCAGCTGCTATTATGAAGTACCTACCTCCAAAGTACAGATGACCGCGAACCAGCACTAGTGCCATACAGCTGTTATTCTAGTCGTGTCACCAGAAATCCATCGATCCAATCCATCCACAGTGCAAGTAGACAAAAAAGAACATAAACCTAGCCAAGTGGGACGTACCTAGACGGTCAAGGTCTAGTCGATTAAGATCTATAACCAAGCCCTGCTTACACATATGGACGTGGGCGTTGATAGTGCAATAATTCATTACCTAGAGAATATTTCTAACGCCTGGTTGCTTATTGACCGTTAACTTGTAGTACCTACACAAACTTTGTACAAGCGATAGATGTGTTTCAGAAACAGGATCTTATCGCTCTCTCTCTCTCTCTATCAAAGATTCCTTAACTTAAAAAAGACTGGTAGAATTTTTTAGAACTATTATTGTCGTCAATGTAACAATTTATTATCTTTCGCCGAGTGTTGCTATCCCGTTAACAGCGCATTACACAACGCTACACAATGTTGTCAAATTTTTTAAATTTGTTTTTCCTGTTTTAAGTTTGAATGATTGAACAATAAACGTTGTTATACACTTCCTACATTTAAAATTGGATAAACCTATAAAAGAAAGAAAAAACCTGAAGTTGAAATTGCTTAATCTCCACATAAACGTTTGATTATGGTAATTCAACTAGACAAAATGCCGTAAAATCCAAAACTGGACGTAGCTTTATTAACGATTCTACTATTTTTTTATAGAAGCCATTGGCCAAGAAAATAAGAGTTCTTCATGCTCCGACAATAATTATTATTCTTATATCTACTTATATAAAAGTTGTAGAAAAATATTTCACAAATAACAGATAGAGAATAAATAAATAAAAACCTAACCGTTTTAATAAAAACCTAACCATTTTAATTTCTAAGGAAGGATTACTGAAGATTATTTTTAACGTACTGTGCAATGCGGAACCACTGATTCTCGAAAAACAGGAAATCCTAGTTTGAGGATCAGGGGACTCATATAATTGACTTCCATACTACCTAATACTATTGTTAAATGAAGTAACTATGTGTTTTTCTACCTACTGTATGGTTAACTTTATGCAATAAATTATTATTATTATTATTATTAAATCAATTACTTAAATCGAATATTAAAAAGCAAAAACAAACGACCTCTGTTGTCTTGTATCCTAGAACTTACTTGAACACATTAAGGATTCAGAAGCAATTAGGTTAGGTTAATTTTATCTATCTAATTTTATCCAATACTTTTAAACTGTATTAGTTTCAGAACTGCGTTAGTCCGATAAAATAGTTGACTAAGAAAATTATGTTGCATCGACAACGAATCTGTTTTTAATCCCCTGAAGATATCTAAGGGTATAATTCACCCCATTGAGGGAGGACCCAGCAATAATACCTATCGCTGTTGAACCAACTGAAACAACACACTGTTTCAAATATCAGCTTTATTGATAGAAAATGTGGTTTATTCTCGATACAGCAACTGTAACACAAAGCCAAATATGCAGTCTTAAAAATCCATGGTGCTGCAGATTGCAGTGCTCTTGTACGAGCACGCAGCACGCTGCCTCCTCTGATCCAGTGATTGGATGACGAACTGCTTATGCCAGCAATACCAGGCCAACTTCGTAATTTTTACAAAAGTTTTTTTCTGCGCAATGCGTATAAGCATCTGATTTCGCTGAATTTTTAAACCCCTGACTCTAGTAAACTCAATGTGTGCTCTCCGTCTCTAAGACTGTAACTGCCTCCTCGCCATAGAAAAAACTCTATAGAGCGTCAACATTTGGTACGCTTCTTACCGGCGTTACGGATAACGGTAAGAAGCATACCAAATCTTATATGGACGGCTTGCAATAAGATTACTGCAAATTTTCTTAGTCATGGTGGCACTACAGACGTAAGACGTAGCTAATTATTCCGAACACAAATATAATTAGTTGCAAGCGCATACTTATTGAACTTACACAAAACCCGTAACTCGTAATAATTATAACATCATGATCTGTACTGCACAAGCTCGCCTTGGCCTCACAACAGGATCCCAATGTATTCGCTAACTCGTTTTTGGCTGCGACATCAGTACAGTTTTGCAGTTGGTAACTTAATTAAAAATCTTAGTTTAAGTTCCCTGATTTGTTTACTTCTTTCGAAGGAAACTGAAAACTTTTTAAATATTAGGTTAAGCAGATATTTTGTAGATTTTTTGACAATAATCGGCACACATGACTAGAGGCATGATGTCAAATGTTATTATTTTTTTTTTATATATGGACTCTATCTTCTTATCTTATATAAGGGCTCGTGGCTAAGTGGTAACCGAGTAGGTTAACACATTACAAAGTTAAGTAATGCTAGCCAGGTCAGTCTAGGATGGGTGACCATTCTTAACACATTGAGACCCCTCCGTGCCTCGGAGAGCACGTTAAACCGTCGGTCCCGGGTGCCATGCAAACATCTATGGCATTCGTTACGGGTAGTTGGAGCCCTAAAAAGTCCGACAACCTGGTCTAACTACAGAACTTCTATATCGCTCAGTACTTGGGTTGTGGAGGTCTGATGGCAGTCGCTTCACGTAAAATATCAAAGTTCGGCCGTATCGTAGTTAGATTGAAAGCCGACCCCAACTTAGTAGGGAAAAAGCGCGGAGAATGAGAATGATATATGGACTCTATCTCGCGTGTAGAGTCAATGCAGAGATGTCAAATGTTATCAGTATAACTCCTCTGCTAGTCTGACAGTCTGACTTGATGACAGATTGTCTTTATTATAGGTTTTATTGTACGTTCAGTAGAAACTTGTATGAAATAACAACTGATGTCATACTTCGGTTAAACAATAAAAAAGAAAATATAATAAGTTAAATTTTTTAAAGCCTTACATAGAGCAAATAAAGCCTATATGCTTAAACTTAGTATCATGACTATTATAACTTATTTTAACTACCAACTATACCCATGAAAATCAACAACAAAAATGTTTTCTTAAAATTTTTTTACTAAACAGAGCCTCTTAAATAATAATAACTACCAACCCGCCCCGGCTTCTCACGGGTGTTAGAGACATCTTCAACAATCATCAACATATATATGTCAACCAATTTTCACAAAACTTTAACAAATTATACACCTAAACCTTCCTCATGAATCACTCTGTCTATTGGTGAAAACCGCATGGAAATAGTTTTTCAATTTATCGCGAACAGACAGACAGACATACAGACAGACGCCGCGGGGGACTGTTTTATAATATGTAATGACAAGAGAGAACAACTTTACACATCTCATACATCTCTAAATGTGGCCATAGTTTCCACAACACAGTGTTGTATATCATGTGTCTGATCTAACTATATCGTCATTTGACCACATCAATGTCCTAATATACAATTTAAACAAACCGCAACCAAACCACGCTAAACTCGTAAAAATAAGTTCCGCAATTGAGATTACAACAGCACGCGGTGCGTATTTGTTCAAATCCTAATACCTGTGCCTGTGTTTAGAGCTATTAGAAGCTATTCATTAAATACGTAAGGGTTCTAAGGGGGTTTAAAACGGGGGAGGGTGAGCCCGAGAAATCTTATGTGTTCGTACATGCGAGTTGAGAGGGGGGAGGGGTAAAAAATGGCTAAATCGTCCTTACGTAATTAACGAATGGTCGTCAGCCTTTTAGATTAAATAAATAAATAATTTTATTTGGATTTCACTATCTGAAACAGGTACCTACTTTGTAAGTGTTAGCAATCATGCGGTTAACACATTGCTTTTATGTTATGTACTAATCATATTTTTATTTAAAAGTATATTACGGTAACGTATACTGTTACTGGCTCAGATATTTCTGATCGTTTTTATTACCTATAACAAGATAATTTAAACTGTGGAAAACACGTAGGTAGGAGAATTGGCACCCGCTACGTACGGGGTGTACACTAACCTTTATAAAAACTATTGAGTAGTGTATGATGATGTTTTATTGTCGGTGGAAAACCTTAAATCAGCCCACGGTTCCTAAATTTAGGAACCGTGAAGTCAGCCAAGTTTGTTGAGCGATCTGCCATGGCAGTTAAAACATCCGCTATCAAGCAGTTGATCCATTTTTGTTTTAGAGTAAACCTGAATGTTTTTTATGATCCTTTTAAGTCTTTTGTTTGATTGATTTTCAATAATAGATTTACATGATTTGATAGATAAAAAAATGATAATATATGTTTGGATGGAAAATAATGTAGTAACTATTCACTTTTTAATCAGGTGACTATTTTTTGGTTCTGAAGCACCCAGGGATAGGTACATTCGTACAGTCATAATAGGGAAGCATTCGTACGCATACACGTATATTTTAAAGATACCTACCTAAGTAGGTATTAATCACAAATAAGAAAGAAAATACTTAATTATTTTTAATTAACGTTTAACTTTATTATTTTTATTCAATCTTCAAACTTTAAAGAAAATTTTCGTTTACGTTTGTTTATTCGTCGTTTAGTAGTCAGTAGGTCATACCCATTTGATGTTTTGTTGATGATAATATCTAATCTACCCTAGATTAGTACAAGTCCCATATTTTTAAAATGGTTAATACATTGAAGTGGTCAATCATATCTTTAAAATATATATTATAATGTACCAAGCATATCGCACTGTCATACATTAGTTTCAGTTTCGTCCTATAGTCCGGTCAAGATAGTTCGAAAAATAGGGGTACGTTGTTAGGCACGTTGCTTACCCGCGCGTATTGTATAGCGTCTGCTATTGATTTGATAAAAAAAATTATGCATGTCATTCAACGCTTAATTTACTGAGAGTTAGAACAATTATTTGGTTACTCCAGAAGTAACAGCATTTGTAAATAAAGTAGGAAGCTTTATTAAGTCTTTGATGCTAATTGTTTTGAAGCAATCAGATTATGTGCGTTACCTACCTATCCTATATACCTACATAACTTTCTTTTGTACATATTATATAGTATGATTACAGATCTCTTAAAAATACTTGAGATGAAATCTAATGTTAGAAGTACATAACCTAACATTGAACTCCTGCGAGATTATTTATGATTTTCGTTGCTGTTTTTTTAGAATGAACGAGCAGGATTTAGCGGTTGCGCGAGCGTTAGCAGCCGAGTCCAAGGAAAGTTCGCCAGGGGGCTCACCTGGACCACTTCGGAAAACTGTTCTAACGAACCTTGCTGATAAACTAAATACTTTTAGGTATGTTTCTATATATTTCCACGTTTGATGACTGTGTTTTATAGTGAGAATTGAAACAGAATAGTACAGGGTATTAGCGCTGGATGGCGTTGCTCATCATGCTTTCTAAATAAAATTTGTTTTATGTGTTCTACTCAATATCTAAGTATAATAATTATTGCTTTTCAATTTATATCAAGCAAATTTATATAAATAAAGACTTGTTGTGTACTCAGATTTAATTTTGCGTATTTGGGCGTAAGTAGGTGTGATGACGTTCCTTGACACTTCAGAACTGTCATTCTGACAATTTACCGTCAAAATAAAGTCATCACACAGTTTCTCGGGCAGATAATTTAACCTGCAATAGAAATACATAGTTTCAAATAATATTACGTGCTATAATTGTTAGTATTTTGTTTCATAGTGATTGACAATGAACGTAGAATTTAATCGAACTTTCGAATGTAGGTATATAAAATGAATATTAATCACAATATTCTCTGATAAAACTGTTATGAAGATGGATGTGAAACACTCTCTTTCCAAATTCAAAGCGCGTCCTACTAGCAGCTTGAAAGCAGAAGCTGAAGCTGCTGAAGAAGAGGAAAGGTATGTAGAAAGCAACTGCATTACCCGTGTAAACTATACCGCCCAAAATTTACACGTGAAAGTAGAAGTTCTATAGCACCGATTCAAATTAAGAAAGGCTAATTCAAATTTTAAATAGGGCACGTAACTCTCTCCCTTCTAATTTGAGTTGATTTTCTTTTTTAATTAATTTAAGTTAACCTTTATCTGCTGTTTATTTCTGAGTATATGATGAGTAGGTATATGGGTTCTGTATAACAGTAATATCCAAGTGGAGTCCGTTTTATAATTTCAAATGATAGTGTTAGACCATATACCTAGCTTAGTATTTCTTGCACAGTCCAAGAACTTTTGTATTTTAAAAGTAATATTTGTGTAGGCCTGCCATCACTTAAATTGCCTACGCCAGACAATCTCTTCAAAAGTCCTGGACTGAAGTGTGAAATCGATATTATCTCCTTGAAAAAAAACGCCGATTCCATTTTTTTATGAAATTAAACAGCTTGTTCATCTAATAATTATAAGTTGCCCCTGGCACAGAGTTTCCGTGTTTCACCCGGACGCTTTTTTAAAACCCAGCCCGGACGCCGTCTAAACTAGGACAAATCCGGGAAACCCGGACAGATGGCAGCCGTTGTAACATGCTGGCTGACAGTTATTATTATATACTTGTTTGGATATTTCAGCTGTATTGTTAATAGACACAATCCTGTAGTATCTTCTCACACTTAATAAACTTCCATGTAATTGCATTGCTTTATTGTATTTCAAATAACCTAGTTTTCTACGGTCCTCATGGAATTAAGTATGACATAAGACTGTCAACAACTATATTTGTTACTGTTTTCAACAATCCTATTATTTTTTGATTTTTAACTAAATATTAAAAGTAAATGATTTGGCAATAGCTAGGTATAACGTCATATTTCATTACTTGGTACAAATGTCTACAGAACATACTGTTTTGATGTTTAATAAAGAGGATCTGACTTGTCAGTCACTGAATCATATTGTTTACATCTATGTTAAATATATATATTTTTGGGCGAAATCCTAATTTTTTTTGAAAAATAAAATAAGCCCATGTTACTCCTTATGCCACTAGCTACCTGTCAGTGAAAGTCCTGTTGAAATTGATTCACCCATTGTGGAGATTAGTCAGAACAAACAGACAAAAATTTTGAAGTGTTTTTTTTTTTGTGTAAGTACCATGTAAACATTCAGATGCATTTATTAAGAAGCTGTTATTATAACATTACAAACAGACACTTAAATTTTATTTATTTGTTATATTGTTTCAATTTTGGACCTCAATAGGCACAGCATAGTCATAAAGTAATATGTACATTTATTGTATTTTATATTATATTTATTATAGTATAAAATAATACTCAATATAAAATTATTCACAAGTTAAGCGCGAATAGATAGAATTGTGTATTTTACTAAAGTCAGATGTTAGTCATACACTATACCTCAGCTTAGTTTACGTCATGATAGCTTGTATATTTAAATTAATATCTTGAAAATTATGAGTCATAAATTAATAAATTGGATGTCTATACCATTTTTCATTAATATAGTCTTAAATCGATTACAAATAAATACTTCAATCAATCAGCCTATCGTAGTTCACTGCTGGACATAGGCCTCTCCCGATGCGTGCTTCTAATACTTAGATTAAAAAGAATCCCACTAACATTTTTTGTACAGCTTCCTTGTTTCTCATCGCCACTGCTATTTTGTTAAGTACCTATATATTTTGTTCATAATGATGATGATATATTGTATTTACTGATCATCAATGAACAGAGTAAGCTGATCTGAGGGTAATAAATCTAAGATTCAGCCACAATTTTTATGATAAAGAGTTTTTTGTAAATTGATAACACACAGGTCAAGCCTTATAGTGATTTTATTTTATGACTAAGGTGTTTCTGATACAATGTCTGAATCGTAGATTTATAAATCTTTTTCAAAATCGTGTTTAAAAATACAATATTTATTTTATTTTCAATAAAATGTGCACATTTTGCGTTGTGCTCATTTTGCATTCTGCTCATTTTGAGACGTGCCCGTTAGGAAATATTAATTATTTATGAGAATGGCACCAGTTGCAAAGTGTGTGTTTTTGCTACACGCTATAGAAAGTATTGGTATCATCTCAAACAATTCCTTTAGAACACAATCAAAAATCATTACACATGCTGTTGACAACATATAAAAATAGCAAAATGACTCCTAAGGCTTTTAATATTGCTTTATAAAGCTTCTAATAGACTAGCTAAACTTAATGCATATGTTTTAGTATTAAGTTAATAGGCAAAGACAGTCCTTTTACTTCTCATGTTGAGATAAAATCAACAGAAACACCCAAACTGAAGTAATTTTTTAAATGTGAGAGAAACTCTCTCACATTTATACCTTTTTTCTTGTCTTTTACCGTTTCTAGCAGTAGCCTTTGAGCAAATAAGAAGTTCTGAAGAAGAATCTCATTTTTACATGATTATTTCAAAGAAATTAAATTCTATTCCTTAAGTGATAAAGGTTGCAATTGTCGCGATAACCGAAATCCACGCGGGGTTGACCAGGAAACAAAAATTTTTGGTTAGTTAGATTGGAATTAAAGAAACATAATACCAACGATAACTCCTAAGAAAGACTTCATCCATAAATGACGAAAACTATTGTTATTGCTATCTTTTTTTAGCAGGCGTTACAATAGTCTAGTTTGATTCACTTATATGCCGCGTTCCAATAAACAAGAAACGATTCGTTTTGCTTACGGACGGTAACATTTCGAATTTTCAACGAAAATTTTACCGTCCGTAAGCAAAACGAATCGTTTAAACGCTTCCCGTCCCGCAATGACCCACCCAAGCGTATCTATCTTTTATGGATGGCTACGAGGAGTATTCTGATATGCTTTAGCCCATATCGAGATATTGAAAGATAAAACTCAGTTGGAACTATTGCCGGAAAATTCAGAAATATTAGTTCTCTGCAGCACAATCTTTCCTAAATTTTTATTACCATTCAAATGCATGGACATGTGATGTTTTTCCACATTATGGACGTTAATTATGTGTAAGTATTTTATTGAGAGAAAAAATAAAAAAACCTAATCCTTTTCTTTTACCAATTACCAGACTACAACAAATAAAAGTATATATTATACATACTCTCACGCCTTATTGCTGTCATCAAAACTTTCTTAGCCATTCTTTAGTATAGTGCCGATCTGGACAGTATACCTCATTCGAGGCCTACTCGCACCGACTCACCCACTCACAGGAGCCACTAACAAAAAAACCGTAGTTTTCGGTATTCGGCCGAATAGTACCTAGATATTCGGTATTTTGCCGAATAGTATGAAAGTAGCCGAATCGGCCGAATACCGATTATTTGTTGCAAGCCTAGTAATAATATTAAATTAGCAAAAGTAATAGCATAGTCGTACGATGATACCAACGACCAAAAAATCGGTGTTAAAAAAAAATATTGACTACAAAGGAAGTGTATAATAGTATCTTCGTAGCATGCATTTTGTTATATTTATTATCCCGAATGGCTGCAATTTAAAGTTAACCTTTATGTATATTTGATTGCAAAACTGTTCGCCTATTAGTACTAAATTATATATATATACTAGCTGACCCGGCGAACTTCGTACCGCCATATTTTATTTCTCTAATCGCAACTAAGGAAATAAAACCCTTCCGGTATAATCTAATTAGCTAAATTGAAAATAAAACTAAAGTACTCAATTGAAAAATTCATATTGTTGTACAAAATGACTCGTCCATCAGATAGCTGACCCGGCGAACTTCGTACCGCCAAATTTTATTTCTCTAATCGCAACTAAGGAAATAAAACCCTTCCGGTAAAATCTAATTAGCTAAATTGAAAAAAAAACTAAAGTACTCAATTGAAAAATTCATATTGTTGTACAAAATGACCATAGCAGCGCCATCTATTGATTACTTACTCAACCCAGTCGAAAGGTATCGACATCTGTTAGAATCATTTGGAGTTAACAGATAATTGTGACTGCCAAATAATAACAGACAAATAATTAGCAATAAATTAAAATTGCGACTATAATTTGAGATTTAAACTATCCTATCTCTCAAGTTGGATCGAACTGCACATGGTGTGCGAATTTTATTATAATCGGTTAAGTGGTTTAGGAGTCCATTGAGGACAAACATTGTGACACGAGATTTATATATATTAAGATAAGAAAGATATATAATTTAGTACTAATAGGCGAACATATATATTTATATATATATAAATATATATATATATACAGGCTTTATTTCCGTTTAAATGTGCAATTTACTTGATGTAGATAAATTAAGGAATTTATATTATTAATAATAATTGTTTATTTCAGACTGAGTCCATAAAATTTGTTAGTAACAATATTCTTAGCCTAGGATTTGTAACATAAGTCAGGCGCTTGGTCTCACGTGTAGGCCTATCCAGTGCGCCATCAGTACCGAGTCCATTCGACCGGCGCAAGCCGCCAGGATGGCGTTGGGGCTGCCGCGCACCCGCGCCATCATTGATGCACAGCGCTTACGCATGATTGCGTGGAAGCCTTTTGTATTATTATTACCTATGTACTTAACAGCAATCGCCACTAATGAGCGCCCCGAACGATTTGTGAAATTGCGAATTGTGTAGTTACAGGTAGACCTTTAAATTATTTTATACCCGACGTTGCCTTCAACCAAAGTACATTTTTAAAAGACAACATTGCTTCAATTCTAACATGAAATCTCAGGGTATCTGTGACACCAACTGTGACCGATAATACGATCCCTACTCATGTAATACGATCCCTAAAAAAGAGACACATCGACTATAGATAAGCCAGTAAAGAAAATATTTTTTTATATATTCGTACAATTAAGAAAGAAATTATTATTTTATCTGGCTTACAATTCCAACAGCATAGAGATTGGAACACTGCTCCACAATAAACACCCACGCGTTTGTTCTGACACGGTTTTGGAAACGAGCCGTCTAGTGTTTCAACTTTTCAAATCTGAGTCACGATCCGCCAGGAATGTCCGTCCGGGTTTTAGGACAATGACTTCTGGCCTACTAGCGAATTTGATTCATAGTTTCCGTACGACATAGACGGGATTTATTGTGTTATTGTTATTTTTATACTACATGAGATGTGCCGTTTGTGAGATGTGTCAATTTATAATTATTATTATTAATGACATGTCCCACCTGACGATAAACAGATACCCTCACCTATGATCCCCCGTAAGGGAAGCGGCGTCACTTGCTCGATTCCATATCTATTCCATCTTCGTGGTAACTGGCGTACCTGCTCACCAGCAAAATCACAAAACTATGTTAAAGTTTAATGGTTTTCAAAATCTTAATCAATCAGTATCTTCGACTATTACTAGATTTTTCATGAATTTAGATAGTCATAATTTATTGGAACTTGTGTCAAAATTCATCAAAATCAAAATTATTATAACACAGCACAAGCTTGCGCGTGTGTTTGTGTAATCGTGAAGTACAGCGTTCGCTTTTCCGGTTGGGGGGCCATTGTTATTATGACTAATGACACAGTCTAATGACTTCAATAGAATGCCTACAAATAATAACTCTTAAACAAAAAGTTGAGCATTGAAGTGTTACGAAAACATTAAAATCAAATATGTTTTCTAGACATCCTTTTTTTAGATTTTGTTATGGGATATTTGTAAGCCTAAAGAGAGTATGTATTTTTAAACTTCTGCATACTTTACACCATATTTTTATGATTAATTATGTCGATCTGCGTTTAATTAGGGATGTGCTAGTGCATGAGATCGCTCCTAGAAGCCTATGAACGCCCCAGGAAGCTTCTGTGCTTCTGGAAGGAGTAGCCAGCCTTTTCTAAACGCATAATGAACCGTCTGTGAGTCTAAATGCGGCAACAGAGCAGAAATAGGAATGTGCATTTTTTTTTATATTGCGTGAAAGTGCAATGACGGTCATGATGAGTAACGATATTGATTGTTAGGCGTCCATTAGACGCTCATGCAAACGTCAATCATTACCAACATTCATGATTGACGGATGTTCGTTGGTAACTGACATCAAAATTTCATCATTCAATTGTCAATCACTGCATTGGATGATAGGTTATTCGCCAATCACCGTTTTGATTGTAGCAAAACTGAAAGCAAAACATACCGTGTAATGGGCGCCTTAAACTTGTGCGCATATTAATTGTGCATTTCCGGTGGTATATTTGATTTGATTATATATATCGTGTAGTTCTATTTTATCTTTTTCTAGATTATTTAGGGGTAAAGAACATACATCAAATGTAATCATAACTAACCAACCGCGTCAAATAGGTATGCATAAATATCTCCATTTACATTTACATATATGTATAGTTAGTAAAAAATTATAACTCAGCATTGTTTGTGACAATGATTGATTCGGTTATCGGATAGTCCTGCTAGCATCATTGACCTATTACGAGCCTCGTTTATGAAATAGGTTTTTTTTTTCCACCCAACCTCAAAATATTTTTTTTATCGAAATCGAAATATATATAATATTTCTATAATGCGGAAACAATCTTGGAAACCGAGGTGACACATACGAAATGCAATCATTATACCTCCGTATTGTAGAATAGATTACAGCCAATTTGAAGCTGACCCAACAATTTTAAACCCTTTAACATTTTTGGGTTTCATACACATTTCTTCATTTCGGCATTCTTCTTTTCAAAGGTTCGCCATTATTAGAAAAAATTAAATTTCAAGCCCCAGCTAGATATCCTCGAGCCCCTGCATCCTCCTCTTCGTAGGACAGCCCTCGGAGCCAATTCCACAATTCCACGGCTGTGTAAACTGCTTAACATCTACACTGCTACATCGATCTGGTCGATATTCATGCTGACTCGCTTAACAAGTTCCGCAAAATCACACTTAGTCTTGTTTGTGATTAATTTTAGATTTAATTTGATTTGATTCTGTTTTATGTTTTTTAAAATAATTTAATTTTATATGGTTCAATTTGATAGAATTCCAATTGAATCGATCCCATTTGATTTGATTTTATTTAAATTGATTTAGTTTAAATGATTTTATTTGAATTGCTTCATTTAGTTTATTTTATTTTGCTTCATTTTATTTGATATAATTATTATTTTCACTATTGTTTTAAAACTACATAACAAAAGGTAATAATAGTGCATGTGGTGCTTACCTGTTAGTGATTGTTACACTAGGCTAGCATAAATATGTCACTGTAGTCTTCTATGTATTTGCAGTGCTTGAGTGTAAACAATTGTTGGTGAGCTAATAAAAAAAAAGGTTATTTTTGTAAATCATTGACCTCTAAAATACTGCTTAATTTTTTTTGTCATTGACGCCATTATGTACACTATGTTTATCTTTGTTTCTTGTATTTACATTACGTTTATCATTTTCTCGTGAACTTCTTAGTATATTTATTAATATAAATCGTATTTTGAAAATGTTTTATCAAGGTATTGTTATAATTTTTTTTTACTTTTTCTTAATAAATAATAATAAAAACTTTACACATCTCACACACGGTCGTCTGATCCTAAACAAGACAGAGCCTGTACTATGGTGCTGATAAACATATTTATATATTTCTAAATACATATGTACAAATTAAAGATAAATTACACCCAGACACAGAACAAATGATCATGCTCAGCACTCCATTTTTTGTCCTGGGTTCGAATGGAACCCACGACCTCTGCCTCAGCAGTCAGGGTCACTAACCACTAGACCAACAGGCCAGTCAACGACAATATACAAATTCAATAGTAGAAAGTAAATGTCTATTATTGAATTTGTAAATTGATAATTCCTCTTTTCTGTAGCACATACTGCACATAGATAGTTTGAATGTCAGCCGCATTCCCATGACATTACACAGTGAAAATAGCTGTGGCATACTGGTCTGGCTGTAACTGTGTCAGACGATTGGTGAAGTCCATTTGTATCGATTGTAAGTAGTTATGGTTTTAATAGTGGTTGTTGTTAGCTGTTAGTGGTTATTAGGTTGATTAATAAAAATACTAGCAATATAAAAAATCTGGATAAGTGCGAGTTTGACTCGCACACCGAGGGTTCCGTAAGCTAATAAACTTGTAGGTAGATAGTACGTCCATCTCGGGAATCAATCCTGGAAGTTTTTACCCGTCTTTTGCAAAAGATAAACTTAACTTTGCGGTCCTAAAAATACTCTGTCATACATCGATGTACGGCAAAGTCAACTTTCCAACCGCAAAATATAAGTTCGTAACCATAAAAACTATTTTTAGGGTTCCGTACCTCGAAAGGAAATAACGGAACCCTTATAGGATCACTTTGTTTTCCGTCCGTCCGTCTGTCTGTCTGTCTGTCAAGACTCTTTTTCTGGAATTTATATCAAATACTCAGGTTTACTGTCCTACCTACTGAAGTTTGATAGCCAACGCAATCAAAAGATACAGCCGTTTATAACGCAAATTTCCGCAAATTTTCGACACTCGCAAGGAATTCAAAACCTAAACTTCCCGTGAACTCAGAATCTTGAAATTTGGTACGAAGCAACGTCTTACAGCACAGATAAGGGAATAATTGCGAATTTTTATTATATGATGTAACTTTTTAGTTACATCATATAATAAAAATATTTTACGGAACCCTCGGTGCGCGAGTGCGACTCGCACTTGGCCGGTTTTTTTTTATGTGATATAACAAAAAATTAACACTTTCCTTTACTTGTGTTACCAGATCTTGCTTTTTACCAAATTTCATGATTCTAGGTCAATGGGAAGTACCCTATAGGTTTTGATTTACCTGCGATATCGTCAAATATGTTAAAATGTAAGGTTTAATGGCCGTATCTTTGATTGCGTTGACTTAGAAGCTTGATTTTTTACAGATTCAAAGGACCGTAGACAAGTATTTGGTATTAATTTCATCTTGATGCGTCAACGGGTTCCTGAGAAAAAGGGTCTTTACAGACAGACGGAGAACAAAGTGATCTTCTTAGGGTTCCTTTTTTTTTTTTTGAGGTACGGAACTCAAAAAACATCCACGTATTCAAATGCAAAAATTTTACATCGATCTATATCCGAGATCACGATTTAGGTGTGTAGTGTGAAGATGTGTACAGACCTTTAAACTGCTTTTATTACTTCCTGCAAACGTAAAATATAATGTCACGAAACGCGACCGCTTATCACATATTGCTCTCTTTTTCTATTGAAATGCATTGCCACTGAGTTCTTAACTGCCAGCAATAGCAACATTGCTCATTATATAAAACCAGATCGTTAATAAAACACAAACTGCTTCTGCTACACCTATATATCAATTATGATATACGTCCCATTAATCGTGTTTTTGATGAAATTCGTCCTCAATTACAAAATTCTATTCTTGTGTCGTCATTCATCATTGGTAAATTTGATTGGTCATAATTACTGTACAAGCTATAGGTCACTTCTTTAATATTGGTTCGTCCTCTTCTTTAACTCCAAGCTTTTTTTTTTATGGTATAGGGGGCAAACGAGCAGACGGGTCACCTGATGGTTAATGACTACCGCCGCCCATGGGCACCTGTAACTCAAGAGTCACGAGTGCGTTGCCGCCTTTAAAAGTGAGAATAGGGGAAGAGGGGGGAAGAGCGGGAAGACGGGAGAGGGGATTAGAGAGGGAGAGGGGAAGGACGGGAATAGGGGCGAGGGAAGGGTTAGGGCCTCCGGTAACCTCACTCACGCGGCGAAAAGCAATGAAAGCATTGTTTCACTGCCGGTTTTCTGTGAGGCCGTGGTATCGAGCGGAGTCGAGCCGGCCCATACGTGCCTAAGCATGGCTCTCCCACGTAAACGCTTCTAATAATAGTCAGAATACAAATATTTTTCAGAATAGGTTAGTCAGTTTTGCTCTCTTAAATGTCAAACCATATTCTCTTTGTCTTACCCGACATTGCACATTACTATATTATTATTGTGGTTATAGTTTGGAAGTATATAAACTTGTGGTCTCGATCTATAGAATACGACGACTTCAAAATCGCTTTCTCACACTGAACTGAACTTACAAATCAGTTTTGATGCCTCGCCTCGGAGGAAGCAACCCAAGCGCATGGACTGTAAGACAACTTACTGAAGCTAATTTGAAACCATTTAGACCTGCACACGGTCCTAGACTGGATCGTCACATTATTATATGTCCGGAACCACTTTAAATGGAGTGTTGAAGATTTGTCAATAGTTATGTTCCTAGACGAATCTAAATGTATTCTTTATAAGCAGAGTAATTAATTTGCCATTAAACAATTTATTTCACTAAGCTAGCATTCTTTGTTTACGAGATTTTCAGATATCTTTATGTGACCCGGATTCGTATCTTTATGTGACACGGATTTGGATGCAGTTCATTCACGGCTCTGTTTCGTGATGCAGTCTTATCAAAATACATTTTGATAAACCACAATTACGGTACATGCCTATAGCTATATAATACACATCACTAACCGGCAAAGTTGCAAAAAAAAGTTGACGGCAATAGGGCAGATGACTGTCAAGTCAAACTAGTATATTTTTAATAAACGTCATACGGAAGGTTTGGTACATATTTGTATGAAATACTAAGGCATGACATCACACTTTGGTGTTGTCATATCATGCACTTTTAATGTTGACTTCATAATTATAAAATAAATTAAAAACTTTAAATAAAAATGGAGGACAATTTTTCCAGTATTTTAAAATATTGCACTGCTTGACTTGGATGAAATAATTTATTTTAACCATAGGACCCAATTAGGCTTATCCCTATTACCTGAATGGGACCAATATTTACAGTTAGCAAAATGTGGTTGTTTAAGACCTAGACGGTCAAAGTGAATTTAATTATTTATAAACTGACCACCAAGGCGTGACCTCTACTGCAGTATTATTCCTTAATAGAAACCCCACTTTCCTTTACTCCCACCCTCCCTGCTGTCGAATGTGGTCTTACTGTGCACAGGTCATCATTCTCCTTGCCTTTTCCCAACTAAGTTGGGGTCGGCTTTCAATCTAACTACGACACGACCGAACTTTGATATTTTACGTGAAACGACTGCCATCAGACCTCCACAACCCAAGTACTAGGCTATATCGGAGTTCTGTAGTTAGACCAGGTTGTCGGACTTTTTAGGGTTCCAACTACCCGCAACGAATGCCACAGATGTTTGTATGGCACCCGGGACCGACGGTTTAACGTGCTCTCCGAGGCACGGAGGGGTCTCAATGTGTTAAGAATTGTCACTCATCCTAGACTGACCTGGCTAGTATTACTTAACTTTGTAATGTGTTAACATACTCGGTTACCACTTAGCCACGAGCTCCTCTTACTGTGCACAGGTAAACGTACCCTAATGTCCCTGAGCAAAGGCATAATTTACTTATCGGTAAATCAGACATCGTTAACAACACGGTACTAAAGTTCATAATTATTTGACTTTGACAAGTTCAAATACCCCGCCGGAATACAAATAACTTTACATTAACCGAGAAACATTGTATGTTCTGTGGTGAGGTTCTTAAGTAAGTCATAAAGATAATTAACGTATTTTGTATCAATTACAGCATGTAATTATATTATAGGCTATTCTTTTGTTTATTATTCTCCGTATTCTATAATCATGCTGGACAATGTTGCCTATAAACATTCGAAAGGCCAGCGATGTCATTTGGCGTTGCTTACTGACTTACTTGACTGGCCTGTTGGTCTAGTGGTTAGTGACCCTGACTGCTAAGCCAGAGCTCGTGGGTTCTATTCCCACCCTGGACAAATAATTGTGTGATGAGCATGATAATTTGTTCTGTGTCTGGGTGTAATATATCTATAATATGTATGTATTTAGAAATATATAAGTATGTTTATTAGCAGTCTGGTTACCATAGTACAGGCTCTGTCTAGTTTGGGACCAGACGGCCGTGTGTGAGATGTGTGGAGATATTATTATTATTATTACTTGTTACCTGTTAAAGTTTCATATCGATACGACAATTAGAAGGAGGTTAAAATTTACTTCCAAGATTTGTTTACATTGTAACAAGTGAAGCTAAATAAGAGTGTTAAGCGGTCCCTAGACGATCATGCGGCATGACATGCTTTACGTGCTATCACGCATGCATGACCGTTTAATTGTATTGATTGATGACTATTGATGCGAATGATAATTATGTAAACTACGTACTTGCAGTTGATTGACAATTCCTTTTATTTTCATATTTATAAATTTATTTATAAATCTGCCATTGACAATACATTTCCATACCAGCGCAGAAGACCTCTTCACTGTACTATCTATATCGACTGAATATAATGATTATACCAAGCAGCGTGATAGACTCGCAATAGGTCCTTCATGCAGCATGGTGATTTAGCATGTCATGCCGCATGATCGTCTAGGGTCCGCTTTAAAAATAAATTTTCGCTGCACCACAGATTACTAAGTAGTTACTACGTAACATATAAATCACTCCCTACAAAAACGTCCATACCTACCGTTTTAATTACCTACTCTTTCCGAGCGCCGACCCGTGCATGCGAAAATGATCTTTAATGTTCTTAAAACACGATTATTATTGCCTCGTAATAACGCATGGTTGCGTTGCCGTAAATGAGTTTAGGGTTACCTCTTTTTATGTAATAATAAATATCTATATTTTTATAAAAAAAGCTATGTTAATTAAGTAAAGGTTTATTACACAAAAAATCGGGTGTGTTACCTAACTTAGAAAAGTGTAACACTTAATTAAATTTAAAGAATCTCAAAATTTTAAGAATTTTTCAATTCGAACCAGCAGGTCCTGAGATTAGCGCTTCAACCAAACAAACGAACTCTTCAGCTTTATAATATTAGTACCTATAGATGTGATGTAGTGATAAATCTAAAGAACAATGTTGCATATGTATATTGTTGATGCTCCTTAATTAAAGTTGAGTACCTACATCCAAATCTTTTCCCAATTAAACGCGTGGAATTCACTACACGAGTAGATGTGTCGTTGTCCTTGACGACAATAGTGCCGACAAAATCTAAAAACTAAAAGTTTTGGTCGGCTGGACGCACCGCTAGCGCGGTGGCGTTGTGCTTTTGGATAAAAAAAATAAGGTACCTAGGTACTAAAGATTTTATTTCTTGTAGTTATGGAATTCTTATAAATATAAACTAATCAAGTATCATTTACTTAAAAATTATAATGATAAGGTATTTAGTACTTATCTAAGTATATATTTTTTCAGTAAATGGAATCTTAAAACCATTACAAAATTACGTATTTTCTTTACTATTATAAATACTTAATAAGAATGGTAAACCATTAACTATTTGTATTCGTAACAAACACTTGATTAATTAAATAAATTGTATAATTCGAATGGTTCCACCATTCTCATTAAGTAGGTATTTGTATATCAAAGAAATTGCATGAAAATCCTTATTTAAGAAACAACTCTATGTGACAGTGAAAACCGTACAGAAACCAAAACATCAAAATAGAACAAAATATATTTGAAAACAAAAACAATTACAAATTTTGTTATTTTTTTTTCTCTTACTGGATCTACGTTCATGTACAGCACATAAACTACCAGAAACCATGTCAATTTGTCTGTATTTAAAGTATATAAAGGTATAAAAATACGATTTCGAATTACGTAAAAATTCAAAATTAAAAGCGTGAGCGCGCGGTACCACTGTCGGCAACCCACTGCGCGAGACTGCGTATTAGACATGTGTAGTTCCGGAGCGTAAAAGTTCCTGGAACTATGTCCGCAGTCGGAACTATGTCAGTTCTTTCCGACTCGCTCAACCTAATAGTTCCAGTTCCACAGTTCTCCGGAACGATCACGCGGATTGAAGGAGCGACCGGAGCGGTATTGAATGGTGGAACGAATAACGAACTGTCCGTGTGACGTATGCCGCGAGCGTTGCGTTCCGGGCCGTCATCCCCTACTTCTGTTCCGTGCAAGGGTGTATTTTGAAAAGCAGGACTTACTTTTATGGACAGAAGGCAACGATTGAAGGCATCAAAGATGCCTGAGCTACTTTTTATGTTAGCGATTATAAATAAAATACCTATATATAATATATTATGTATTATGATGTACAAATTTAAATATTATTTAATTATGTATATATACTATCAATTGATTTTAAAGACCCAGCCAATACATTATCAATATCATTGTTTACAACCATGTATGTCCGAGGAACTGTCTGAACCGAAATAAAACTGTTAACTACAATGTCCGGATAAAATTAAGGAATTAGATAGTTCCTCGGACATGTGTCCTGGAACTAGTTCCGACATGGAAAGGAAACGTTCCATGTTCAATCCCATGTCGGACATGCGTCTACTGCGTATAAGGGCCGACAGCGGCCATGCGGCCGGTAGTTGATTAGCGCACGTAAGTACATCGAGTGGCTTAGGCCTGGCTGCACTAACGGCGTCAGTGAAGTTTTGGTGACAAGTGACAATACTCACCATCGCACTTGCTACTTGCGCTTCGCCATTATTACTTTTACAGCCTCATTTAGGTTAAGATGCTTATCCGATGCTCGCTTCGAGCAGAAAATTCTTATGGCCTACCTCCTGCTAATATTCAAAAATATATTTCTGCGTCTTTAAATTTTAAACTGATTTTTAGTCACTGCATTTCACTGAAACCCTTTGTGTTCTGGTCTAGAACGAACGAGTATACTAACGACGAACGAAGATAGCTTTTAAGTTGTTCCTAAATATTTCAAACCAATAAAAAAGTTATTTTTTTTTTGTTTGAGCTAAATATACAAATATTCTTTCACCAACTAGTTTCAGCTTTACAAAAGCAGCTAGCAGCTTCTCAGATTTGCTTTATTATTATTTGTTATCTGCACATTTTTAGTCACTACATATTATAAAACAAAATCCCCCACCCGCGTCTGTCTATCTGTTCGCGATAAACTTAAAAACTACTGAACGGATTTTCATCCGGTTTTTACTAATAGACAGAGTGATTCATGAGGAAGGTTTAGGTGTATAATTTGTTAAGATTTTGTGTAAATTGATTGAAATATGTATGTTGACGATTGTTGAAAATTTCTCTGCTACCCGTGCGAAGCCTTGGTTCTAGTTTGCTAGTAGTTTATAAAAGCGGCCTTAGGAAACGCTTATATTTTTATTTTACCAAGTGGCTTTCAATTTATTTTTCACTCATATATTTACTCATCTTCAATTCGTGTTTTCCTGGTTTTCTTCGTTTTTGTATACACATACAGCTCCTATTTATATGCGTAATACTCGTAAACGGACGCTATCTGTGAGGACTAGTTCGTCTTAACCTCATAATCTTTAAAGCTCCTCCAACGTCTGACTCCTACTAGCAGCTGCAAAATCATCAAAAAATTTCGATTATGTGACCAAAAGTTTTGATTTCGCGATTCTTTGCAGAGAGACGGTCATTTAGTCCTTGAATTTGCATTGCAAAACATCTTATTTTGAATGTGTAAGAAGTACAAGAAAACTGGATATACGCTTGACTAGGTATGTTTACGGGTGTCAATGAAAGAAATTGTTTACTGCTAAGAAACGATGCACACAATTCACTTAAGACGAGGTTACAATAACGCTATCACGAGACAAGTGAGCGTCGGTTACGCTTCCATTCAGCAGTTATACGAGAATCTAATAATGTACAACACATTATTTAATTCAGATACTCAGTAGGTCAGCAAAGATACAAACCAAAAAGAAGCAGTTTAGGGAAAACGCATTCGACGTGCCTCTGTCCTCGTGCTATCTCATCTTTTTTTCCATTTTCTCCCTTAATAGTAATTGAAGGAAATATATCTCGAGTTTGCCTTATTTATCATTTATTATACACATTGTTTATACGTTGTCCGTAAAGCTCAACGTCCCGTTGTCAGCACGTTGAAATCATATAAACATACATATGTTTACTTGAAGTAGGGTATTCGAACACTAGTTATTTTGTCATTTAAATGACATCAGTATATCCTTTGATACTTACGTACCAAACTTAAATAAATAGGGATGTCTCAAAAGCTTACGGTAGATTGTTCTTTGTTTTAACTTTAATTTTTCTGCCCTATTAAATTCTCTAAAAAATATAATGTTGACACTTTAATATTATATTAGTTTTGTATAGAACATATATTTTCAGTGATTTTATGGGATTTATAGCTTTTTTGTTTTAAAAATGTGTTCTTATGTGTATCCAGAAGGTAACCAAACCAAAACAAATAAAGTTGCTTAAAGTTTTGTTGACAAATAAATAACTATATTTTGCAGTTTTTGTCTAATTAGTAGGTATAATAAACTCTTTTAATATGCATTACTACATCTATGATAAGTGTGACAAAAACATCTTGTTATTATGCGCTGCTCTTTAGAGGCATCAGTGTCAACCATACAATGATAACCGCGACCAGACACCTTTGTTTGCAATTTTGAACATTCCGTGTGGTCGTGATTGCTCGCGGGAGCGTTTGCCGGCCCAACTGTTCGTCAGTCGGTCGCTCCACGTCGTATCGCCGCCACGCGCCTTTTCGAATATACCAGTTATTCGGCTACACCATTCGGACGTGCGTACAGCGCCGTATATTTTAATATTTCATTATCTACAATTCCGGTAATCTTGCAATATTCAATCATCCAGTTCGGAGGGCTTTAGCTGAGCGAAATTTTGCAATTTCGATCACTTATTCACTGCAGAAGAAGGTTACCGCACCAAAACATTGTTGATTGCAACATTATACTTTTGGTTATAAACTTTAGAATTGCAACTTATTTAAAGACGCATTCCGCAGATAATTTGCGTACATTGTGTAGTTTTTGTCAGAGACTACGGTCGCAAAAGTGTACCTTAAAAACTCTATAAAAAGATTTTTGAACAATTTTATCTATTAAGTGTGTGTTAAATGTGTTAAAATTAACGTTTAACAATGCTGTCGATGGAATCGTTGTGGTCTGGCTCGGAAGGTGAGCTGACGACGCTAAAATTGTACAAAAGTGCAGTGGAGAGACCGGAGTACCGGCTGACGAGACGGAAGCCATCAAAGAGTCTGATACCACATGCACTTCTGCATGCTCCTGAGGCGCAACCCAGGTCACATAGACGACGAAGGTCTGGTACTTGGCCGTAAGTGTATGCCTAAGAGACACCGCCAATTTATTTTCTGTTTTGCACTTTTCATATTCTTGTATTAGTCGTTTGGGCAATCTAGGGTTCAGACATGAGATAGATTAAAAAAACCGGATTGAACAAGATTCAATGCATTTTAGAATTAATGTCATAATTATATTTAATAGCTTTCATAATTTGTAAGAACTTGAATCATCCAAGTCGCGTACTTAAATTAACAATGTTATGGCGATATCCTTACAATTGAATACTTAATTATATAATATTAATACCGTACTCACATGTTGTGACAATAACGAGTCATCGATAAAGAGCAATAAATACCTAACGAATTAATTACTCTCGGTTTTATATGTTTTATTATCGTATTTAGTTGCCCAATCCACTATAATGTAAATATGAAACAATTATTTTTAAGATAGATTAAGTTAGTATTATTTATCGTTTATATTTATTGCTAGTGTTGTTGATATTTCCTTGTAGTTTGACAGAAGACACACATTCGTCTTAAATTATCACGTTAAAAACTTTTATTTTGCACTTGTTTATAATTTCAAAATAATAAGTCATATAATTAGTACTAAATTATGCTGTTTAGCATTTCAAGCTCAGTCCTAGACACAGAGCCATGATTAGAAGGCAGATATACCAGTTTAATATGTCTATGATATCCTCTAACTTGAATGTCACATGAACTAATAATATAGTTACAAGAATATTGACCAATACATGATTTTAACCTTTCTCTTTTATATGAGTTTTATATCAAGTTTCCATATATCAACAACTTGCTAGTTCTATGGCTTCACACTGCTCGGTACTAAGGTACTCCTTATGCCTCTATATCCGTGCCGACCCAGATGTCCGCTGATGCGTCGCTGCTCCAACCTTCGGTAGCTTGGTCAACATTAAATCGTAGTACTGTTTTAGAACTATGATCTACGTATAAAAATTTTAGTGCAATGTTGTTTATTTTTACGTAAATTTTAAAATACAACGATGCTTACTTAAATGGTTACAACGTCACTAGGACGTAGCTCTACTAAATAGTTCGAGTATTTAGTTCATTTCAAAATTTTCTGCTAGTTTCCGTTTTCATAAACCGGTAAATCTGAGTAGGGATACCGATACATTGGTTATGTAGATCCTTCGCTACTGGCATAGAGTGCGTTATACTTTTTAGTGGAGATGCTCTTACTGATTACAAGCGAACTACCTTTTTTCTTGAGAAGCCAGGGTAGCAAATCCTATACAATTTCAAAAAAGGATCATCATCCACGCTATTACACCTGCCGACTTCACTTGCAAAGCCTGGCTGGCGTTACTCAGGTTAGTCGTAAAAGTATCAAATGTTTATGAAACGTAGTCATGGTAACGTACCTTGACCACACTGATCAACACTCCGCCACTGCGTCACTACTGTCCTTCAGTGTAAATGGTAGATGTAGCATTAAAATTGCTGTTAGTATTGCAATATTGTACAGCTCTCGTCAGCTGTCTAATTATAATGTTTATCGCTAATGGCAATTTTTTTTGGAACAGCTTCAAATAAAAATTCGTTGTTCGTAAAAGTACAACCAGTCCCTTTTAAGTTAAAGTCACTGTCACGTTGTCCAAGTGACTTCAATCGATACTTAAATATGCTATAAAAAAGGATTCAGGACAATAGCCGTGCGTAATTGCATAGCCAAAGAAAGACCGAGCATTGCTGTTCCAAATGTAAATGCGCATTTTTAAATGATGATCCTGCATTCATACATTCTGACGTTCATTGTGCACCAAGAAGGACCGCCACAGGTAAATAGGTGCTAATTGGAGCTGATAGTATTCAAACACTAGTCGAGATTATAGTTCGTAGAAAGTCGATCCTGTTACAAACAGGCTTTGCCTCTTAAGTTTTGCAAATGGAAACAAGACATCATTAACAAGCAGGTAAAACTACTAACTTACTTTATTCAATTCTATGTACGAAAATCATTATTTTTATTTGTTATTAGTAATGTTGCATAACCACAACTATTCGAAGCGTTTTAATGGTGTCGCAAATTAATTTGACAGTCCGATTAATTATGTCATTTACATAGTTAAGATAGTCGTTACTCGTGTCGCCCGATCGTCCATTCCTCTTTGTTTTTTTCTACTCGCCAAAGATTTTAAGATTTAGTGTTGTGCAAATCTTGCCAAAACTAGATCGTCCCATTTTGTCATTGGAGGTCTCCATTGACTTTACGTGAATGCAATGAATGTGACTATTGCATTAAGAATTCCGTTGAGTCCGAAACTGAATATATAGTTGCATTTTGTTTATAAAGACACGTATGCTATTCGAGCGATATTCTATAGAAATATTAGCTGTGTAGATAGACGAGACCAGGACATTCCCTGTTTTCCGAGGCATAGTGTTTATAATCCTACAAGAGTCAGAGCCATATTGCGATGTTTTATAATCCAACCACCTCCATATGTATTATGTAGGGTACACTACTGGGTTCTCGTTTGAACTAAGTTTTGTTTACTGCATCAATTAACTTCAGCAGAGTCTCTCAAGTAATTATTGTGCACTAGATGACCCGACAGACGTTGTACTGTCAAAAAATCGCTCGGCTTTCCCAAAATTTCCCTTTTTTTCATATCAACTTTTCAAAATTTTTTTTTCCACAATTCTTATTCAAAATATTACTAACACTTAAAAAAAAGTCATTGGTCCAGCCATTTCCAAATGATGCACTCACCAACGAACATCATTAATTCATCTTTATTTATATAGATAATGCTGGTGGTCTACGAGTTTTAAGTTCTTGTCAAGCACACACTAAACTAGATCCTATTGCGTAGTATCGCAAAGTAAAGAAACTCACTGGCTATAAGTGTTTCATGTTTTTATTTAAGTCTCTGTAGATACATTGTTTGTTGTTCTTAAACCTACTTGTATTTCTCTAAAAAAATCTTCTCTTTTTTGTAGCTGCATTTGGTTAAATTTCACGACCAGGTGTGTGAATGGTTTTTCTGCCTACTACTATATTAAAAGTAAGAAAATCTTATCCATGAACTACACAGAGCGCAGTGTGGCACTGCAATGTTTGTTTTTTAGTGCTAACGTAAGCAAAGTTTGATATGCGTGAAGCCTACTGTGCAAGGAGGTCCTTTCATAACATCTTGCCTTTTTTTTTAACAAATTTATTTCACATCACACAGGTTTTAACTTAGGAACGAAATGAAATACGGTTGAAATTATATCAAAAGTTCTATGGCTCATTTTGACTACCTTTTAATAGTAATTAGTTTAGCAATTAACGTTTTCTAAGCAGACATACATATTATTCTTCTTGCCAATATAATAATATATAATGACAAAATGTTTATTTGCCGCGTCGTGTTTTTAATCTCGACCAAGGTTTTTGACGTAAACACTCAAATTTTCCACACGTTTTTATATCAAAAGTACTTAAACATGTAACATTTGTCAAGGTTCTTCTCTCACACCTATACCTCGTGCAGTTGCATAATGGCTTATCAATGCTATAGAGACCTAATGCACGTGTTAAATTATAGTCTCCCGTCTTTTTAAAGAGGGTGAGGTCTCCTCTACATTTGATAAACGCAGATTGATAGATTTTACTAACGCCCAAGAAAGTTTTAAAATAAATTTAGGCAAATAAATTAATTTATCATGTATCATCAATTAATTCATCATCTTCATTAATTTGTCAATAAAAGCGGTGTAAAAACGAGTAGTATTGATTTTTTAATTTTTAGAGTTCACCATAACATTTTCAGAAAAATCTAATATCACACATTCCACACCCTAGATGCTAGTCGTAGTCTACGTCCTGACCCCTCACAATATGAGGCCAGCGAGCCAGATAAGAAATTACTAAATAGAACTGTATTTTGATAACTGTTGCTGTTGCTGCTGAAGGAAGATTTTAATAACTTTTCCAAATAATTGTAGCAGTTGTTATATAGATATCACCCGTTAAAATACATTGAAGGGTACTTATACATATACTTATTGCCATCATATACTTGTACATATATTTACAACGTGACCGCGTTCATTTTGTTCATTTCTGCACAACATTTTAACATTTCTGGTTTCAATTATATTTGTAATATTTAGGAGGTAACCTATACCTATTTACTTTATCACATTGTAAAATCGACAAACCAATTTTGCACACATGAAGCCTATAAAATATAAGTAACACGTATGTACATCAACTTACAAACGTAATTTGTAGTTGTAATATGGACCCAATCGATTTAATACATGTATACAATCATAGTACTTTGTGGTACAATTTACTGAATTTAGACACGCAGTGTTTATTTGAAATATTGGACAGCTTGAAGCTGGCCACATTTCGTAATAATTTATGTAAAAAATAAAATAAAAAAAAAGCTTTTACGTGAATTGTCATGAGAACCAAACGTGTGATCCAAATTTCAGCACGATAGCTTCAGTGGAAGTGGGTGAAATATTGATTGCGAAATTCCTGGGCATACATACACGTAAAGATAAATAAAAGCTTTTTAAAACTAGCGGACCCCTGTGGTTTTATATACTTACTACCTACCTACACATATTTTACAGGTCGAAGTGTGCAGTTAAAAAAAATTACTAACAGAGCTACGTACTTTCTAACATACAAACTATATTGCTATTACCACTACTAATAGGTATTACACCAATATAGTTAATATTGGTGAAATATATGGTAATATTGGTTTTCAAAGTTATGGAACCAGAATTTATCATCCTAATAGTATAAATGCCAATTATTTTTTTTTGTTCGGTTTCATGCCTTTCATTTCCTTGCATTTCCACCGATCATCATAAAATTTTGCACATATGTCAGGGGTACAGAAAAAAAAAATAAGAAGTCGCGGGCAAAAGCTAGTGTAGGTAATAATAATTTTTTTTTATGTCTGTTCAGCCCTCACTCCGTTATTTATGAACCGATTTAGATTTTTATTTTTTGTTAGATAGGGTATACCTCAAGGGTGGTCCCATGTCAAGGAAGTCAGGATCTGATGATGGGATCTTGATAAAATTGAGAGGAACCCTCGAAAATTATAGAAACGAATAGTGTTTCAGTTTACTTTTCATTATTTTATCAGGTATTTGCGTTTAAAAATCATCATCATGTAGCTGAGCTGATGATGAAAAAAAATCATAAAATAAAAATCATTTTAACAAAAAATTAAACCGACGAAAAGAACTAAAAAGCAAAAAAATAAGTAAACCTTAAGTCTTAAGTATTGAGCTTATTTACATAAACTATCAAATTTTATATAAACTTATTTTGAGTCTTAAGACTTAAGGTTTATTTATTTTTTGCTTTTTAGTTCTTTTCGTCGGTTTAATTTTTTGTTAAAAAAAAATTAATGTTAAAAGAAAAATATACATATACACACGTAATCGCCTACTAATGGTCGTCTTTTGAATTTTGCTATGGATCGTCTCATCTTATGTAATCTTAATCTAAATAATGAAAGTACTTTTATTGACCGTGTTATAACTATGGAGTAAAAATAAATTATTTTACTGCATTTAAAATAGTGGAATAATACATTCTTGATGGAAGAAAGTTTATGTGTGCATCTATTCAAAGAGAGATTGATATTTCATTTTCAGTAAACATAAGTGAAAGATTTTTGTTATCAACACTACACTAAAGAACTTATCAAATCCTGAAAAATAACTTATCATTCTGACTGTGCAGTACGATGATATATTATCGCCTATCACCTTAATCCACAGTAATTATGATTATTATTAGTCTGTCAGTATCAAGGAACGTTTATTGGTCGTCGGTAAGTGATATGCAATTACAAATAAAGTAGCCTCAGCTTTGTCAATAAAATGATTGTGTATAGCAGATTGTATTCTTTTTGTTAATACTTCTTATATTCTTAATAAGAAGACCTTAGTTATTTGCAAGTAAGCAATTACTAATGCCGGGTTCCTATAATCAAGAAACGATTCGTTTTGCTTACGGACGGTAAAATCTCGTTGAATTTTCAAGGAAAATTTACCGTCCGCAAACAAAACGAACTGTTTCTTGATTATAGGGGTTTCCTGTGTCGTTAAACTTTACAAACGAACTATTAATGGAATTAATATGGAAAACGAACAATCCTGTGAGGTTCGAACACTCGACACTGCGTCAATTATTCTGGCGACGTGAAAACTTAAATGCCATCCGTGCGGCGAGCACTCCATGCAATGACTTACAAGGAAGAGGTGTGACTGCTAATAGTACGTCTAGACCTGGCTAGGGAAAGTTTTCTTCATACCACTGTCATCACGTGTCTCCTAAAATGGTAAACGAAAAAGAAATTCGTAGGACTTCTTAATTAACTACAGCTAATAATGTAGTCCATATTCGTCAGACCATGACAATCTGAATGTCTATTTGTGTGGTAGTAAACTCTTTGTTTCAGTCAACGAGTTTTACTTTCACAAATAATACAATTAACTTCTGTATTTTTTTATAGTTGTTTACCGAGTCTCACCCATTCACTTGCATTGTGACTTTTAAATATCCTGTTTTCATAGTAATATGGCTATTTTCGGTGTATTTAATTGTCCTGAATTCTTTCATCTTACTTACAAACCATGGTTGTGAGGTTATTTTGAAGCTACCCAACTGAGGAAGTAAGTAGGTACCTTTAGCGAAAACCAATGCCAACCATTACTTCCCGCTTTATAACAACACTTCATCATCTTAATCATGGGACGTCCAGTGCTAAATAGGTCTCTCGCTTCCTCCTAGACTGCTGTAGCGCCGCCAATTAAAAAGCCAAGTCGTCTATGAATGGTATTCTAAATCTATCCTACTTCCTACTAATATTATAAACGTGAAAGTTTGTGAGAATGGATGTATGGATGTTTTTTTCATGCCAAAACTACTGAACCGATTGCGATGAAACTTGGTATGTAGATAGCTGGAGACCTAGATTAACATATGGCAGGCTACTTTTTATCCCGATGTTTCCACGGGATCGGGACTTACGCGGGTAAAACCGCGGGGCGCTGCTAGTAACATATAAAAACCATTTTTGTCACGTTTGTCCTCTATGCGTTCCGAAACCACTGATCAGATTATGATGAAACTTCGGTAGGTTCTTGTCTTGGCCCATAAAACCTCTATATAAAAAAAAAGGCAGCTAATAATTATTTAAATGTAAGGAATATAAAATACCTAACTAGTACTTAATAAACAAAATCGTATCTTACTTTTAGAAAAGAATTCCTCTTTCTTGTAAAATGGATTTCTTAATTTCGCAGAATCCCAGTTAAAGCCTTGCAAAATACATCTTTTAGATTGTTACTACGAAGATCTGAATAATATGATGTAACATACGTCAAACGGTTTTTTTGTTGTTTACATAAACCAAGTAACTACGTTACGGTATTTACTTTAATTATCGAAATTCATGACCTGTGACGATTTGGAATTTCGAAGAATTCATGAACTTCAACGTAGACTTTTCCTCCACTTGAATTCAAAAACGATTATTTACATTACAAGGTTATATGATTTCGTACTACTAAGTATATAACTATCAAGTATATTATGACCGTTTAAAGATCAAGGAAGTAATATTTTTGAGCTCAACAATGAATCTAATAGTCCAATCTCGCTCTAGTTATAGCTTGTACACTATTGTACTCTAGTTATAGATGTTCATTCTATTTACGTCGTCAATTTACTGTCAACCTACCTACACTGTGTAAGTACTACAATAATTGTCCACCTGTCTACTTTAATGAGTATGCTGTAAATAGCCTCTGTAACACGCGCGAGGTTTTTCCGCTGCATCCTCTCTATTGTGTGGATACGATTTAATCGTTGTGGCTTTTTAATTACGTCATCCCTGGTTTTTATGCATTGATTTCTGTAGAATATTATCAGAAATACCTATTTAAAATGAGCAGGTTTTATTCCAAGTAATTTTTTTATTTAGATTTTAATCTAATATCTTGTGCAGCCTCTCTAGAGGAGCCGCGGATGCCAGTTAGTTGGATAACTTATGTTAATTATTAATATACATTAATAATTATCTATTTTGCAGATATCAAACTTTGAAACTACATAATTTATGTAGCTTCAATCTTTAATATGCAAAATGCTTGAAAAGTATGTCATCGAATCAGTCATCAACGCCAAAGTCAACTGTAATTTTTGATTTAAGCCGTTGCTTGTGATAATGTAAGTCCGGTCCGGGAAACGACTACGATGAGTCGTTTTACATTCGGTATTCTACCCATCCTGGTTCTGGCAATTGACCATGTGGTTTTCGTTCGCATATTTATGCTCGTCAAATTAAGACAGAAGTCTCTCAGCATCTGCATAGTAAACTTAACCCTTGAAAGCACCCTACGTTTTTTTACAATCGAAAATCAAATTTTTAGTTTTTACCATTTTGCAATTTAAGCATGTTTTTAGTTTTTTTTAACTATAATTTATTTTCTTACACTTATAAATGAAGTAGCCACATAATATACATTATAATTATACCTATGTACATATGATAATAAACTATTCTCTCACAGATATAATTATATGTATTGGGTATTACAGGAATTGGGTTAAGGACGTGATTAAAGTTACGATAATATTATTATATCACTAGCGGTTCGCTTAAGTTCGCTTCGCCACTAAGTATTGTAGCATAATGATACATAACCTATATATAACCTTCCTCAATAAGTACTCTATCTAATACAAAAACTAATTAGTCAAATCTGACTGACAGTTCTCGAGATTAGCGCGTTCAAACCAACCAAAAATTAAACTCTTCAGCTTTATTTTGTTATGATATCGATTAATAAAAATAACACAATAAAAAATGTACTTAAATCCAACCTACGGCTTTGTGGGAGTATGTTTTATTTACTATAGAAAACTCACGTGGCATCCAAAGGTTAGCGGAAAAATATACTAATTACTTATATACTTATACTTTTTACTGAGTGCTTAATACAATATGATCACGTTTTCTTTTAATGGCAATGCCGTCCGATGTTTGTTACCACAAAGTTATGTTTTATTTTATATATTAGGATTGCAAAAGAAATAAAAGTACAAATACATGCCTTGTGCTCACTCAACTATAGGCAACCACAACTAACACAAACAGAACTTGTACCGTTAAATCAGCGTTGCCAGACGTCCCGATTTTTAAATCAAAATTTAATGTCCCGCGCGGGACAGTTAATTTTCCGGGAACCGCTTTTCGGGGATAACACGACCGTGCGTGCAGCGTGCGTGATTTTGACTTCCCTTTTTATTTTTTATTCGGTGACGAATAAGACTCAACTACCTATTTAACGATAGGGTAAATATGATTTAAAATATTATATTTTTATTAAATTACATTTTCTATGGCTATCTTTGCTATCTATTGTCACGTAAACGTAATTTGAGTTCAAATAAAATGATAACTATTTAAAAACTTCTGATTGATTGTTTACGTTTTTTTACTATGTCCCGCTTTCGATGAAGGAATCCCGCTTTTTTCACTCAAAAAGTTCCAAAATCCCGACTTGGCAAAAAAAAAAAACTGGCAACGATGCGATAAATTAAATTTCGGTAAAATTACAACATATATTATATTAAAAAATAAAAATATTTCAAAAAAATGTTTATCCTAAATTAGGTTAAGCTGTCCGAGCCAGGAGGATAACCGCAGTCGCGTATGGCCTGCTCTAATTCTACCACAAATTTGTACCCTATGTCTTGTAGAAATGAAATTCCGATTATTTATTTTATTACTGCTTTTATTAGCTTTACTAAACTTGTAACTATCTAAACAAATCTTGGATGATAATTTTAACATCACAACAACATTATCTTGTAATTTAAAACCGCGTAATGTTAGTTAATGGAATGACTTTTTGTATTCAACAATTCAAGTAGCGGGTGCACTGCGTCTAATGACTTGCCTAAAATAATATCTTGATGATGATTGACTGAACAGTCACATGTACTTTTTATTACAGTTTATATTATATAGATTATCTTTGTGTATAAATTGCACTGACTTGTAAGCAGATAACAATATCACTTATCAACTGAGCTGTTTAAGAGAAGTTGTCTAGATGTTAGCCTTTATAATAATAGAAAAAGTTCTTTCGGTGATAACACCTCTTCATTAATCAATCAATAAGGTGCAATATTTCTTTTTAAATCTTAAAACCCTCCTTATTAGAAGACAAAGATATAGTGCCATATAAATAATATGAAAAACTAGCAACCCGCCCCGGCTTCGCATGGGTATAAATAAAACACCTAAACTTAAAAAAAAACTACTAAATGGATTTTCATGCGGTTTTCCCTTATAGACAGAGTGATTCATGAGGAATGAATCACTCTGTCTATAAGTGAAAGTCGCATGAAAATCCATTTAGTCGTTTTTCAGTTTATCGCGAACGAACAGACAGACAGACGCGGCAGGGGGGACTTTGTTTTATAATATGTAGTGATAATCACCAAAACTACACCTTGTCATTAAATTTTGAACAATATTTTACAACATTATTGACTTCTGACAACGTCTAGTCTCTTACCTAGACTTATGGGAATAATTTTGTCCTCTAGTAAGGAGTGTTTTTAGACAGAAACGTTCACTGCACCTAATCATTTCTGATTTTGGTAGCCAGCTCTCCGTCTATACTGTCTTCTTTCGGTCGGCACCATAAAGTCGATGCAGATCCAAACTAATGTAGATGCAAAAGATAACACAGACCCGATTAATGCAGTATCTTATTTGTAATTTTTTCGAGTTCTAGTAGATGGTAAAATAGAACAGGTCCCACAGAGACCAGTTTGCAAAGAATCTCAACGGTATTGTAAACTAATGTTCGAGTTTAAAATTGACAAAAACAATGCTTAAAAATGTAGTTTAAACTTGGCATTCGTTTACAAATGCATTTTGCTTGCTGTCCACTTTAATGCCTTACAACGTTTTATTTGCACGACACCATACCGATCCGATGACGTATGTAGCCATTGGTTAAAAGTGAAAGTCCTTGTACTGTGCCCAACGTAAACTGATCTACCAATGTTTTTACTGTTTGGTGGTGCTGTGGTTAAGCCATCATTTTGTGATTAGTGTTGATTTCCTGTTTTTACAAGTTAATTTGATTGTTTTGACTCACCTAATTGCAATTTCCGGTTCAAATGCAAACCCAATAAATAAGCTTCTTCTGACACCCTGTTGCGACCTACCAAAAATTTGAATATTAGGAAGTCAGTTGCAAGACTAGGAGAATGATCTAGAAATATCGTCTCCTAATAATCATTATTATTTTAATGTCAAGTTCTACAACTTTGTTTTTTATTTCTTATCATTGAAGTATAAAACGATCGCCTGATTGGGGTTATAGTTCGGGCACACTGACTGATATAGCAGACCTCCCTCCAGAGATAAGTATGTCCCCACGGTTGATCGATTTCAAATCAGTTTGTTACTAGTACAAAAAAAAATAGTTCAAATGTTGCTTGTAAAGAACTAAGTTTTAAATTATTGAAAACGCTCCCATACAATGTATGTAACATTGCATGCAAGAAAAATATGTCCAAAGCTCGCAAGGTTAACCTCATATCGGATCTAAGTAGGCCCTAGGAAACAATATTAGACTATACTAACTTTAAACCTTTCGCGTTCTATGATATAATTATGTATTTACACGGGAATTGACGCGATCACGAAAAGGTATTACATACCTCTGAATTGCCTGACGTTTCGACCAGGTTGCACTGACCATGGTCGCCCGAGATCAACCTGGTCGAAACGTCGAAACGAAACCCCTATAACATATAAAATATTTTCTTTTTGGTGTCATAAGTGATTTTGACAATTAATATTTGGTTTTATACATATTCAACATAAATAAATGTAATTTGTTCAATTCTAAAATAAGCAATAAGTTGTAAAATAATAAGTAGGTAAGGTAAGGCCTAATAGAACTGTATTTTTGCATGCCGATTGTATCAAATTAACTATTTCTTCTCTTTATATACTTAGAATACTAATTATTGTAATAGATTTAAGATTTAGAATATTTGCATGCCGATTTAGTAGTACCTACTTAATTCTCTATGTATGACAACACTGTATTGTAACCATGCTTCTAGCAAATAACAAATATTAAATGATTATAGTACCTAATCCAAGATACTTTTTAGCTTTATGAAATACTAGCAAACCCGTCCCGGCTTCGCAGGGTAGCAGAAACATCTTCAGCAGTCATAATCCTATTTCATCCAATTTACACAAAACCTTAACAAATTATACACCTAGACCTTCCTCATGAATTATCTCTCTATTTGTTAAAACCGCATGAAAATCCGATCAGTAGTTTTTCAGTATATCGCGAACAGACAGACAGATGCGGCGGGGGGGGGACTTTGTTTTATAATATGTAGTGATTTTGCCCAGCTAGGTATCATCCTATTTCGATTCTTCATAATTAGCCCAGTGCAATAAGGTTTATACCTCGGAACCCAGCTTTAGTGAATGGATTTTAATGTTTTTTTTTGTTGAATTGCTAATACCATATACAAAAAGTTTACCCGTTGAAATTTTCCGCTAATGACTTTTTTACCATGTATTGCCAATTATGTCCATTATCAATCTTGAGAATCATTTTACATTTTATACAAAATAGAACAACCTTAAAAAGCAGGGAGAGGTAAAAGGAAGTGTTGAGAGGAGACAGGTATAGCTAAAATCACGAGTGGCAGGTGGTTAACCACTTAATTAAAAACAGTTTAATATCGTTAATGTGGACAACGTTGAAGGTCATTTATATATTTTCTCCGCCGAAATATATTTAAGCATAAATTAAAAACAAAATATTAACGCCGTATTCACAAAGCGGAAAGTAACAAAAAACTGATTAAGGCACGGTTTTTCATTGTGTTAGGAATGTTTTGTTAAGTCCACGTTATTGTAATGAGACGATCAGGGTGTTAACAATGTTTTGCATATTAAATGCGTACATCGGGGTTTAATCACGGTAGCATTTTTATAAGATGTGACATCTACTCGTATTTGATTATGTTTACGACATTTCGATCGAATCACACCGACCGAGGTTATGGGTGGACGCGAAAGTCGATCTGTACTTTATAAAAGTGTCAACCGACTGCAGTCTGCTGGTTTACACTCATAATAGATGATAGAGAACCTTTTAGATAGGAGAACCCTGTTTCCTGTTTGTAAAGACCTAGGGGCAACGTTTTCTAATCGTGGGCAGCGATGTTGGGGGTCAAGGTTTCCTAATGTAGTAATGGTTGTTCATGCTTATCAGCAAATTATTTTCCTTTCGACATGCGTGTACATTCCTGTGTTTCGATTTGACGGTTTTCCTCAACAGATTTAATAATTCTTTACAAATAGATTTTCCGATTATTATCGATTATATTATATATTTTTTTTTATGTTATAGGGGGCAAACGAGCAGACGGGTCACCTGATGGTAAATGACTACCGCCGCCCATGAGCACCTGTAACTCAAGAGTCACAAGTGCGTTGCCGCCCTTTAAGGTGGGAGTAGAGGAAAAGGGGAAGAACGGAAAGACGGTAGAGGGGGATCAGAGGGGAGGAGACGGAAGGGTTAGGGCCTCCGGTAACCTCACTCACGCGGCGAAAAGCAATGAAATCATTGTTTCACTGCCGGTTTTCTGTGAGGCCGTGGTATCTAGCGGAGTCGAGCTGGCCCATACGTGCCGAAGCATGGCTCTCCCGCGTAAAGATATATTTATATATATATATATGCGCTCGTAAATCAAAGTAAAAGGGTAATTTTAATACACTACCTGTACATGTTCCTTGAGCAATAATATTACATTTTACTAACATTATAAACGTGAAAGTTTGTGAGGATGTATGGATGTGTGGATGTTTGTTACTCTTTAACGCAAAAAGTACTGAATGGATTTTAATGAAACTTTACAATAATATAGCTTATATATCAGAATAACACACAGGCTATAATTTATGAAGATATTGTGTATATTGGCCAATATATAACGATAAGTGTTAAGTAAGTCGGAAAAAAATCTGTCATCTGCGAGCTATTCTGGCGT
The DNA here is from genome assembly GCA_949752705.1 of Callimorpha dominula. Taxonomy (NCBI): domain Eukaryota; kingdom Metazoa; phylum Arthropoda; class Insecta; order Lepidoptera; family Erebidae; genus Callimorpha; species Callimorpha dominula. The sequence goes on from OX457007.1 coordinate 16,281,729, forward strand.
GCGGTGCGAAAACTGTAAGAGTTACACGAATATAATGTACGGTGGGATTGTTTCTCCTAAATAGTTCTACAAAAAAGTCCGCGACAGTATATATCTATCTTTTATGTGTAAGCCATTATTACCAAAATAGTGAACCATAAATACAATAAAATTAGATTTTTTATTTCCAATTCACATTAACAGTAACAAATTGATTTTTATCAAAATAAATACTTTCATCGCTTCTGATATTCAAAGTAGATAAACTTTGCCTTTTAAAGTACGTAATTTGGTCAAATATTTTAAAAGTTACGACGATATAAAATTAATATAAAATTGTGCGGTGCGGTGGAGGGGGGGACATCGCTCATCGCCGCGTGACGTGAGCCACCCGAGTCCCGAACGCGGGCAGGCAGACGCGTGAGGGCAGACGTTGTTGACGGTTGTGTTCGTAATGGGAATTTTCAAGACACTAACGATTTGTTTAAAGGCTCTGTATACATACATTTATATAACACTAGCAACCCGCCAGGGCTTCGCACGGGTACAAATTATACACCTAAACCTTCCTCATGAATAGTATTTTTTTAGTTTATCGCAAACAGACAGACAAACGCAGCGGGGGACTTTGTTTTATATTTTATAATATGTAGTGAAGATATTGAATGTGAAAAAAAATTTAAAGTTTGTGAGGAGGTTTGGATGTTTGTTACTCTTTCACGCAAAAACTACTGAACCGATTGCGATGATACTTCGTATGTAGATAGCTGGAGACCTGGATTAACACATAGGCTACTTTTATCCCGATATTCCCATGGCATCTGAGTTACGCGGGTGAAACCGCGGCGCACAGCTAGTTAAAATTTATAAATTTCAAAAGTCCTTTGTTATTCACCCGAATATCTTTATCTGCAAGCTAAATGTGTTTGTTTATAAAAAATTCTTACCATATCATTCAGTCTCATCACTTTTAGACACAGAAAAATCAATTTGCTTTATCACGCTTTATATAATCACGTTGCTTTCTTCGTTATCAATGTTCGGACATTAATTGCGATTTACACTGGATTTCAACGCGTCATTTGTCTTGTTATATCCAAATCGAATTTATTTTAAAATTGAAGCTAAACAATATGTATTGGGCTTATTTGGCGAAACACAGCTATGCGTTTGAATGAGGCATTGGGATTCTAAATACTATAATATTTGACTAAACAGAAGTCAATCAAGGATCTGTGACAGTCAGACATCAACCCTACGTTGTCTTGACCGCACACAACGGTTGACCGATGATGAAACCGGCGCGTAACGAGCGATGTGCCTATGTCGGTCAATGTTGCCGTGTTGACATCTAACTCAGCTCATAACCCGCACTTAAACAGCCTTGCTGTTATTGCTTAGGGAAATTATTCCTATAGCCCACATAACACCGGTTAGCCGGTAAAACGGTAATCTACTAACCCCTAACAATGTATTTAGATAGGTGCGGCCGTTTCTGACCTCATTTTAACTTATATAAAACAACTAAGGGCTTTTAGTAGATCCTAACTCGAAACTTTTAAAGTTCAAAGAGGTGGTTTTATGTCACATCACGACTAACTCTAGTGGTACCTATGCTGGCAACCCGGTCGATTTAAGTAAGCACAAAACAAAACCACTTCGTGTCTATGGTTTGATTTGGGCTGAATTTAATTTGGTTTCAGACCATGCCCTCAGCTGCGAAAAAATCTGTAGATTCTCCAGGGCTGAATTTTTACGGAGTATATCAATTACCTATTGAAAGAATTAGATATGACCTCTGGTTAATAATTTTTACTTTAAGTAGCCATTGCCATTTAATAAACAGGTATATTATATATAAGCGTCTATTTTTTTTTATGATGGCTCACGATTCGTATCACCACAAAACTAAAACAAAAAAAAAACTAAAACAAAATTAAAACATCATCGATGTATAAAGATATTTGTTGATTTTTAAGAAACCGCTCGACTGATTTCGATAAAATTTAAATGGGACCACCTGGGAAGTATACCCTTTGAAACAAAAAAAGAATTTTTAACATTGGTTCTGGGCTCTTCGAGTAATCGGTGAACATACATAAAAAAAAAAAAAGATTCCGTCGAATTGAGAACCTCCTCCTTTTTGGAAGTCGGTTAAAAATCATATAAAACGAAACATAACACTCAAATTGGAATACTTAAACGGTCTTGCCAGTTAAAGATGTCAATAGGATTATTTTTTTGGATTTCCCATACCATCTCAATGTCGGTACACTGCAGTCAGCAACGAAACTCATTTGACATATATTGTATTTTACAGTCCACTGCAAAAATGAAACCTTGTATTAAATAGTAATCAGAGTATGAAATTAACTAATTTAATTATCTTCGGATAGGTTAAGGCTTTTAACGTGGTGGTAAAAAAAATAACATTAACCGCCTTATTACAAAAAGTAAACAAAGGAGTATACTAGTTTTAAGCCATCAGAAATAATGAAAAATGATTTTTTATTTTTTTTATTGTTATTGTTTAAAGTTTTGTAAAAAAAATTGCTGAATCTGTATATTGTCCAGTGGCTTTGTTGCTGACTTTACCAATGGTATGTTGGTCAATGTCGAACGTCTCGACACAGATTAAAATCGCTGATTCATGCTGATTGACCACAAACAGTATGCTAAACACACAAATTTATATAAAGCGTAAATAATTCGTTGATAAAGAAGTCTTGCAGAATATAAATTTTGTAATTTGTAGGATGTTGATGATCTTCGATATTACTATATATTTTATGTATCTTTATCAAAAACATTAACACTAACACATTAACAAGGCTTAGTTGGAAGGGTTAACAGAATCTGGCAAAGAAGCTATTTATTTAAAGTATTTCATGAATGAGCTAGGTGTGATAAAAGTGTATATGTTTGTATGTATAGTAACAGCCAAAGCTCTATCAAGTTGGCTGCTAACCCCCTGTTTCATAAACATACAAAACAATTATAGAGGCACGGCATCACTTTGTTAGGGAATGTGTGCTAATAAAATTAAAGTTGAATAATGTATCAACATCAGCAATGCCCGTAGATGCTCTCACTAAAAGCCTTGTTCAAAGAGACATTGAGTTTATTAAATCAGTGGGTATAGCAGAAATATAATTGGTTTTTTGGTTGTTTCACGTTATTTTGTTATGGGAAGGTAAAATTAACAAAATGTGTAAATTTAATTATACTAGCTCCATCTAGTTGATTGCAGGTCAAACTTTGTAGATACTCTATTGTCGGTTCATAATAAAAGTAAAATTAGTCTGTTAATAGTTATTACTGTGCGTTTTATTAAATGACAATACTAATCATGTATTACCCTTTTTATTTTATACGCGTAACGCAAATAGGTAGGTTACTTACGAAGAAATGTCAGTAATACAATCTTACTTATGTTATATACTCTAAAATTTGTAAGGATGGATGGATGTTTGTTTGTTACTTTTTCGAGCATAAACTAGTAAACGGATTTGGATGAAATTTGGCACACAGACTATTTATGACCTGGATTCACACATATTATATTTTTTTACTCGACTGCGCCAGAACGGTCCCGACTGCAAATTTTTTTCTTGTTTTTATAAATATTATTAAAAATACAATGCGCTCCTGTTCTATATAATTTACCTACCCCTATTAGTCGAGTGCCCGTTTGCACTAAACTTTTTAAAGCGCCTAAAGACTATTATGTAAGGTCTAAATTGACATTTTTTGTATGGATTTGACGCTTATAAGCATCGCCTTAGCGACTTTGGCGATTCTTCAATTGGGTATGACGACTTTCTTGTTTTAGGGTTTTTTCATTTCCAAATTACACAGAAACGCAGACGGGTTTTTTTAGTTTTTTAAATTACCATTTTTTATTTACCGTAGGTAGTAAACGAGGGTATGGTATACTGTCGAAGCCGCGGGCAAAAGAGAGTACTTATAGCTTAATATTTAGATATACAACTACACGCAAATTGCCTAATTCAAAAGAAGAAAAAAATCTTTAAAACAGTTACCAAACCCAAACCAAATTAGTAACATATTCGTTCATCAAATTTCGCATAATCACTTAAAATTTACTTAAGAATACGAAACTCGTCTCTTAAAGGAATTCGCAGCAGGAGGTCATCAACGGTTCCACGAATAAAACTAATGGACAGTTAATCTTCGAATACGTAACTCTCCCCTTTTACTTCGAGCACGTCCAGGGTCGATTATGGTAAAAATGTATTAACAATAAACAGGCGCTTCGTAATGATATGATCAAATTCAGAATGGCTAGTGAAGCCACTCACGATAATCATGCGAGTACGCCAAGGTCAGAACTGTCACTTGGGTCGACGAAGACTTGCGCGTGGACTCCTACTAACGTTAGCGACCAGTCACCGCGCGCACGCGCACCTCTCGCGCTCGCGTGTCCCCTTCACGCGCTAACATAAACACGACTTAACACAATGTACTGTACTTTTTTCCTACTACCGTATACACATAATACATCAATATTTACTGTGATAAATATGCGATAAAATCAGTTTAATTTGTGAAGTTAATTCCCTGAAAATGTTACGGCGGCAGTTCTCTCACGAATCCGGTAAAGCCGAGCTCTTCAAAGCAAAGGAGGCATATTTTGACCGAAGGTAGGTTTATGCTATTCACCTAACTCTTAGTTGTATGTTTGTTGTTTACGTTCCCTATAATTACAGCATTACTTGCAAAATCTATATGTAAATTGTTGGTAATTATATACGAATACTATTAAAAATGACGTCTATGTATATATTATAAAAAATCTAAAACTATAAATTAAATATTGTATATGAAGCCTCGATTTTTCGGTACATAGTGTCCAAATTAGGATTTGGTAGATTTTTTGACTCTTGATCTCTCTTGATCTACTTTAAGACGCATTTTTTCTCTCTCTTTCAAACGAGTTATTTGGTAATTCTTCCAAATTGCTGCTTAAAGAAGTTAAAATGAATACGTACCGTTTTGTGTCCATTTCTTTGTCTCCACTTGTTAGTGGCATTTTACTTATTATAGAAATCACAATACATATGTTATTGTATATCTCGTACTAAGATTAAAAGCCTATAAAGTAACAAACAACGGTATTTACAAATGTAAATATCATCTGATACAGCTCATTATCATTCGAAATTTGTGTCTTGGCAAGATTCAACAAAGTCCCCTAGGGGATCAAACAAGGTACTTACCTACTAGTATTTGTAGAATCAATTAATATAAGCGATTGCTAGGTAGATCTGAGTAGGTCAAAATTCTCCTTACACCTAATTATCACTTGAGGTTAATGTTAAGGTTTAAACCCAAGGGTACAATCTCTCCTAATAATAAAATACGCTTGTGAAATAAAAACAATTAACATTTGTCTCAACACCATAATAATATGATTACATACAGAATTGTATGTACTTACATTTTTTTGGAAACGTTATTTATGCTAAATGTTTTAAAAAACATATCCTCCAAATGAACATAATGTACACATTTATAAAAACAATAAACATTTTCTATGCATTCGTTATCTAACACTTCTGTTGCTATTTTGATTGTAACCTGTTATCATTTTGATATGATTGCCGAGTATATTGTCAGTTCCTATCATTCACTATAGCTGTGTGTAACCCAAATTATGATCACAAAAGCTAAAAAAATAACTAAATTGGTTTTATAAAATATAATATCTTTGGGTATTTGTTCGTTTACGCGCAAACAATAAAATAATTTCTCCTCTTTTTTAGACGTTTTCTCAAGCTAAGTTTTAAGCTAATCGCAGTTATTAGTACTAGATAAGAAGGTAAAATCACACAATTTTATATTTCCTTGTTTCTATCTGATAAATTGATGACAACTAGAGTACAGGATATGCAGAAAACTACAAATGGTATTTTAATTCCACTAAGGTTTCAAATAAGCATACCATCTACCTGATGGTGAGCAGCTATCTTTGCCTTTGAAGAGACACTCAACAAGAGATAACTACATAAATGATAAAACCATCATGATGATATCAAACGGTATGCATATGAACATATTACAGTAGGGAAGGATGAAAAATTGTCAAAATCATCACAACAAAGACTACAATAAGGTAGGTACTGTTTTCAAGTACCTACCTATATGTAAATTTATTATATACATAAAGTCTATTTATAGTGTAGTCATACCTTGTCAAAGTGTTAACAAAATCACAAAAAATTCTTAAAAATTATGTCTACAAAGTCTGAGTAACTTAATAACGTTACAAAACAAAAATTCGTCTATTAATTTGTAATAATGTATATGTAGTAAGATTTTATATTTATTTTTAGGGTTCCGTACCTCAAAAGGAAAAAATAACCTTTATATGATCACTTCGTTGGCCGTCTGTCAGTCTGTTTTTTTACGTTAACATTAAATTCTTAGTCAGCGGTCCCTTGAAGCTGTAAAACAATCAAGCTTCTAAGTCAACTCAATCAAAAGATACGGTCATTTTAGCCTTATATTTTAACCAATTTTAACATTTCGCAGGCAATAAAAAAAAAACTGAAAACCGTTAATTTATAGTTATCGATTCCCGAGATGGACGAACTTTCTACAAACAAGTTTGTACGGAACCCTCAGTGCGCAAGTCAGAATCGCATTTGTTCGGATTTTTAATAGTAAGTGTATACAATACTATACTCTAATGGGCTCAATGTAAATATCATAAACATCTTTAGTTCTTACAAGTCTCAACATTTTGTTTTTATATTAAAGTCCACGAACAAACACTATTGTTCTGTTCATCAATTATTGGCATTTTACGATGTACCACTTTTTTATGGTTGCATAATTTTTTAGAGCAATTTAAAAAATCATAGAATGGTCCAACTAGACTCCAGCGCCTTCGTCGCCTCTGACTATTTGATGTTCATGCTGGTGTCAGAAACTAAATTATTACGATCTTAGTTCTTGATCTTATTAATGAAATCTGTATGACCTAAGAGTTCTTCATTTAGTTATTCTCGAAGATTGTGAAGTCAATTCGCACTAGCCCAACTTGTGGACTACAGCCTAATCCTTCTCACTCATACTGAGATTACATAAATGGCCAGCAATGGGGCAGCTTTAAAAAAGTGGCTGGACATAAAATCTTTGGACTTTTCGCCAAAGTTTAAGAACCAAAGGCGACTAAAATCTTGACAAGTGATATGAAGTAAAATTTTAATCCTAATATGCCAAAGTCTTTCATTTTATTCTATTTAAAAGGACGTTCCACTTCGGCAGATTTTTAATTATTGTATTAGTGGTCGCCCAGAAGTCGTCGTCAGAACGTAATTCAGTTATTTCAATTAATAACCCTAAAGCTATAACGTAGTGTTTGTATAGTTTGTGCCTAAAGCTCGGCAATAGCTACTATAAAAAGAAAATCATTTTACAAACAGAAGAAAAAGATATTGAACTATTTTGTCTTACTACGAGTATTTACCCCTATTTATCCCCTACCTATTTAGATTAGCAAATCCGCCATCCTTTATGTAACTCATTGTTTTTGTGTAATGATATGTATTGTATTTGTAGTTTAACTTGCAAATTATATTCTTTTTCTTTGTATTGTTTAAACCTGAAGCGAAAGACGTAAATTTAAATCATTATACTTCTATTTTTGTTTTTTTCGTAATCATCCCGGAGATAACACAAAAGACACGAAACACAAATTATATACGTTTATCACTTTTGTAAATTTTTGTACGTATTCCTCAACATTCGTGCTGACAGTCAGGTTTTGCTCATTAACAATGTCAATAAGGTTAAAACTGAACTACTTGCGCATAATGTATGTTCATTTAAAATTCATACAGCGTGTTGTTTTGTTTCAGTACCTACACACAGGTTAAAACTGGAACTAGCAACCCTGACAATAAGTTACAGCTTTACACAAACGTTGTTGCTTTTACAATAAAAGATAGTGGATGTGTTCTCGGTTTTATCAGGCCCGTTAATCTGTAACTCGAATTATGAATAAATTATTACTGTCGCTCTCAGAAATGTTTAATCGTTACTTGAGGTATCCGCTACCATTTCATAGACATTTAAAAGAAAATGGTCAAATGAAACAAAATTACCTATGATCCTTTAATAAAAGATTAGCAAACCTGTATAGATTAAAAAACAGTTTAAAGATCCTTGTCTTCTTTAGTAAAATCAATCTTTATCCGGTTTCTGGATTCATTTCAGGTCAAGATTGTTTTAATGGTTGGCTGAAATAATGCAAGTATTACCTTAAACAAGTAAACACAATTTTCGAAAGAAAAACTTAAGTGATATCTCGGTAATGACCTGAGATATTCAGGATACAGGCAAGCCTGCGTTTGGAAGAAAAAAAACATTGATTTATTTCGATAGATATAATACTTCGTTATCTAGCTTTGAATATATTGTGTAAATCATCGATATATTTATTCTAATTAAAAACAAAAAACAAACCTAAAAACATAGAATACTTAAATATTATTAGGTAGATTGATGATCTTCATATTACTTTTATTTAAACGTTATTATCACCACCGTTCTGAGTCTGCATATTTTATTGAAGTTAGTAATTTCATTACCGATGCATCGAATAAAAATCATAATGATGATGAAATGATATATATGTTTGCATATTGCACACCGTTCGCTGTCTCTAAAAACATCCATCTTCAAAAAATATCAATCGACAATAATCTGTATCGATAACATACGTGTAGGAAACCTGTTAAGTAATAAACAGGTCCGTTACACAGAGTTTGTACATATTCGTATATTTTCGGCGTGTTTTGGTACGTTCTTTTTTTGACATACTTTTTGAGCGACGAGTTGAGACAACGAGAAATCAAAGTTCATTTGCATGGGTAGGTACGTCATTTTAATTATTATCTTGTGTTCTCTTTTTTCATTTGCAATAATCTTCCTTATTGCGCAGTTGGATTAAAAGTCTGATAGAGGGCTATGACTGACCTTAAAATATTACATATGTATATATTTAAATACAAATTTATCTTTTCAATATATCAGTAATATGTATAATAAATAATAATAATACATCTTTATTCATTAAAAAGTGCATTACAAAAAACCACATATTATTACTTAATACCATACAATTTTATGTCCACCCGCAGTCAACGGCACGACAGACCCTCACTTTCAAACTAGGAATGAACCTGTATTATGGGTAGTCAGAGCCGTTGCGCCGATGCGATGTCCGCACAGTATATCACAAAATTTTTTTTACTTAAATTATAATAGTGGCAATTGAAATCTGGTTCCTAAACTAGGTATTACTGTTTATTAGGAACCAGTAGTAAACTAAGGTAAGAGTAATAAGAAACAAAAATAGTTTATGTAAAATGTGACCTGCCTGTATGTGAATATTTTATGTCATTGTAGTATATGGATACATGTTATGTATTTACTGTCTGTACGAGTATCTGTATTTGTGGGAATAGGTAGGGGTTATATTTAGTATGATATTTTTACTCACTCGTGACAAACGTTCAAATACTCAATGGAAGCTTTGTAAAATATACGTTCAGGTATTTGAAATTTATATTTATTTATCAACACTAGTGACAATGATATATTTATTAGTTTATTGTTCTATTTACATTTGACAATTAATGGGCGATAAATATGTGTAGCTCTGCCGCCAAAACTTTTATCGTAAATTAATTAGAAAGTTTGAAACTTCCTTTGTCAAATTATGTAAATATTCTCATTATTTAGAAAATAATGTATATAATATAAAAATGAATTCCTATTTGCCTTGGTCCCGGCATCACGCGTGAACGGCTGGACCGATTTCGCTAATTCTTTTTTTACGTTTTTATTGTCAGGAGAAGGTTCTTATGAAAGAAAAAATTAAGAAAGTTGCGCGAAAAATTAGAATATTTAAGAACACCTAACGAGGGATTTACGCGGGTGAAACCGCGAGGTGCAGCTAGTGTAATATTGAAGATGGATGTTTTTAGAGACAGCGAACGGTGTGCAATATGCACATATATATCATTTCATCATCATTATGATTTTTATTATATGCAGACTCAGAACGGTGGTGATAATAACGTTTTTACAGTGCTCGGCGAGGTGGTACCCGAGGGGGTTTCCACACGTAAAAAAAAAAAAAAAAAAAAAAAAAAAAAAAAAAAAAAAAAGCTAGTGTAATATAAAATAACGAGGCGGTCTTTCATAGACTGTTGATGGTTCTCATTTAGCACTGTGTTTAAAACTGCCATCTTACACGTAAAAGTGTCTGCATTTTTAGCATCCAAAAGGCACAACTCTCATAAGAGTGGTTTAAATACCTCCTACCGGTAAAATAAAATTCAGTCCTGGGCAGTAATTCTGTTCCTGGATCTTGATATCTTAATCTTGGTATTTAATACTAACGTTAGTAGTCGCGAAAAAGTTATTTTTTCTATCCCTCCATATGTCCTGTACTCCTGGCAATGTGTCAAACAGAAATCTAGTCTACTTTGTGCCCTGCGATAAGCCCACTATCCTTGCTCAGGCTGTTAGTTCAGTCTCCCGTTGCAGTAGCAGGACTAGCAGGCGAGCAGGGGCTAGCGGTTTCACGGTTTTTTTTTTAAATCCAGAAATACACCGAACACCGCAATGCTATCAGCTGTGGATAAAAACACATCCTTTTAAGGCGCTCTGTATGTATCTTGTATGTATGTCTCTGTTTGTATGTACTCACAATTCTTAAACGCCTACGTGACCCCTTATAAGGTACCGCGACGCTAAGCTATTATATAAATGAGCCCTAAGGTGTTCATTATTGTCCACAACATGTGGTATCCAAATATACATAAATTAAAGACCGCTCATGTTATTCATTATAGAAGCTTCTTTCTGGCTGAGAATTCACCCAATTCTCAGCCAACTTCGCCTAGGTCTTTAGGATACATCGAAACGTTAAGTAAATCAAAATAAAATGTATGATTGCATACATGACCTAATACATTATATGTACGTACAAACATGCAATGCGGAAACCGACAATTTAAGATTAAAGTTAAATGATTGAAGTGTTTTCCCCAACAAGATGGGCCATAAGCTTTTATTGCCTAATTCTTTTGTGAATGACTGCACCTTTTGTATTCCGATGCTGGGCATGCATTCATAAGTGTTACAAACACAAAAAGAAGAGTTGTAAGCAACTGGATGGCCTAAACTTGTTTCGATTAAACAATAATTTCGTTGATTTAAAGGACTTTATCAATTGGTTTAGAGATTTCTAAGGATATGATACCGTGCCTGACACCGATGCAACAGATTGCTTTACGAAAGATCCCCTGTTGGTCTAAAACTAATGAGGCTGGCTGTCTGACGAATACTGGAATGCAATCGTTATCATGACAATAGTGTTATAAGTAAAAGTAGTAAGTTAAGTTATATGTATGACATTCAGTGATACCGAATGGCCCAAAAAGTCCTTTTATTGAAGCTTCACAATATCATAGATTAAACTAGTGCAATTGGCGCAGTAATTGCGTAATTTTTAGAGCCTGATTTTTTTTTTTCTTCTAACATAACTTACTATTGTAGGTATTAACGAATGGAACGGTTTATCCGCCTAGTAGATGGACCGATGACCTAGTCAAATTTACAGAGAGTTTCATTAAGGCGACGCAAAACCTTCTTTGTGGAAGCCTCTAGAAGATGTTTAGGTGCAGCAGGTGACGAAGTGAAAACCTTTGGACGATCATTATGATGATGATGTTTGTATATGTGGAGTTATTATTATTATTCTCTATATTCATCATAAAACTTATCAATTAAATACGTACAAAACAAAATATAATATATTTAAAAATATGAAAATAGTATACCACCGACATTGGGTACAGGGACACCAGTGGTTAGGGCTGCAAAGGCAAGGACCTCCTCACTATACGGGCCGTGTAGTGGAGTACTGCCTTCTGCATCAGTCCCTTGATCCAGCCTCTTAAGGTGTTGATAGAGGCTTGTGGCTATCATTCCGTGAGCAGATGTGATATTATTATTATTCTCTTCATTTATTTAATATACATATAACTTACATTTTTAAATACATTCACATTTAAAAAAAAAAATATTATTATCATAATGATCATTGTGTTTGGTTTTTCATCATACTATATTTTCTTTGTGAAGTGAAATCTAAAAGTATCATGTGAACTGTGTGTGTTATAATAAATTTACATTATAATTTTAAACGAAATACGAAACAAGGGTCAAGTAATCAATATTATGTTACTGTAACACAGACAACTGGGTATTTTGAAGATATTTCCAGCTACGAAATAATATAGTTGTTATATTTTTAAAATAAGAAAATACACAATACATACATTTTATTATACTGTAAATCCTCCAAAAAAATATATTATTATGTCAGTTGCCGCAAATAACTTTTCAGAAATGAATAATTAAGTCATACGATTCTTTTACGCCTAAAATCATAATACGTAGGTACCGCGACTTACCCCATAAAAAAATAAAAACTAGTATATTATGTTTAAAAATAAAACGTGTTTTCGATACCCTGAGCGAGTTTAAATTTTACAAGTTAAAAAAAACAATTAAGGCTTGAAAAGTATAATAATTTCGTTTTCAGCACCTGACGTTGTCAAACAAAACATTTATAACATCAGCTTATAATATATGCAAAATATACCATTAAATAAACTTCCATTTTACTAATACGACAATAACCTGTTTTAATGACGTAGCCAATCCAAAACAGAATTTTAACAACATACGTAGGTACCTACTACCTACCCGTAATACATAATAATGTGTGTGTAATACGTAGGTTTATGATAATTATATACGTTTTGAATAAAAAGTGCAGGTGACGCCTTGCTTTGCCTTTAATTTATGTGTAGTCATTACTCGATGCTTCGACACTTCACACATCGCTCACCAGAGAAGTTAGTCTTCCCAACTGATCGATACAACTTCTATGATTTTATACCATCAAGACACAAGTAGGGATGTGCTTTTAGCGCTAACGGGCAACGCTTTACCACATTAAATTTCAATCTTTATTGCAGTCTATAATGTTATAAAAGGTCTTAAAAACTAGGTATGGTGATAATTATGGACCCTGCCTGGCACGGAAAAAGTAGGAGACAGGGAATAGCGGCTATTCTTATAAAACTTCGTATTTACGGGAATTAACGCGATCACGGAAAGGTATTACATACCTCTGAATTACCTGACGTTTCGACCAGGTTGCACTGGCCGTGGTCACATACTGACCGTCAGCCACTTGCCATTGCATTGCACTTGCCATGCCCGAGGCTCGAGGGGGCCCCGCCACGGGCCTCAGATGATATAGTTACGCCACTGATCGAATCAATTTAATAATGTCAACTGTTATTTATACAACTGAATTAGTCAGACAAGTGCAAGATCAGCCTTGTGGTAGGTTAGCGGTGTATCATACTTAATTTTCATAATTAAAACAGTGGTCGTAATTATTAATAAAATTATTAAATAATTAATGTAATATTTATAAGTAGTTGTTAAAAGTTGATGCATTGCCAAAAATAAAAGACGTTTTAAAAAAAAAATAAGATAACACCGAGCGTAGGTACTGTATCTAGCCTACCGATCGAGTTTTGCAATAATTTAACGGATTGTTGGTATTAATTAGCCGCTACAAATCGGTCTATCCGTTTGAAAGTTATACAGTATTTACATAAGAACTTACCTACGTATGTGTATAAATTATATATTTTAGGCCATTAAAGCGTCAGGATCAATTGAAAATAGATTTTTGAAGTTTGGACCGAAACCAATAACTTCCTTAATTTTTATTCTTTGTTCTTTGATATTCTTAACAGAAATTTTTAAAAACCAAAGATTCACAATTAAATGTTTCCGTGCTCTAATCGACTTGGAAAAGTTTGAAGACCGCTAATTATTTAATTTAATTGACAGAAAATTCGCTAAGTCTATGGATATAAATGAATGGCCTTCTCTCACAACACAGAGCATTTCTAAAATTTTATAAATAATTTTCGAAAAGATTTTAAATATGAATAAAAATTTGTAAAACATGTATTTTTTTTATATATTTCCAGAATATTCAGACATTGTGTGTGCTGATAGACTGTTATCATTTAGATTTCATTAATTAATAGTTTAATATGTAGAGGCCGACGCACATCCCTGAAAATATTACTGATGGCGCGCCCGTGTCGACATGAAGCTGAAACATGCTTTATGTTAAGAATAACAGTTTTTATTTTTCGGTATAATTATAACCCGCGACACGTTTCTAGACACGCGATTATTACATAATCTCTGTAAATCATTACAATAATTTCGCAGCACCAAATACGCCTCAATACTATTTAGGCGTATTTGTCTTTTTTACATTTACATCTCATTACGTAAATTTCACGTGTTTTTGTTATTCAGGTTTCTTTTAATAAAGCCAGTATAGATTTAGTAGTCACAGAGAACGGAACGTCCAGCTATTTTAAATATTATTGTACTCACATCTTTTCTTTTACAGTTAAGTATTGAATGTCTTAATATTATTTAAAAAATATATTGGTATAACTTGATAACTACGTACATACTTATCCGAGTATGATGGTGTCATTGTTCGTAGTTGTAAATATGCGCAGGCCCTTTGTAGGTAAGTTTTAAATACATAATACTTAAATATGTACAGCAATACCATTTAACATACATTCGTTTTAAAAATATCTAAATATAGTATTTCGCTATATGATTTTGTATGTATGTATCACAACATTTTATAAAACAAAGTCCCCCGCCGCGTCTGTATTGTCTGTCTGACTATACTTCCACTACTGTAACTTGTAAAGCAAAAAGAATATCCGCCAAAACACTTAGCACAAATAATTCGCAAGAGAAAAAAAGTTTCAAAAGATGCTAAACTTTCTCATACCTGAATGAATTCAATGCGATATAAATTATTTAATTCCAGGAGTTAACCAAAATAAATGTAAGGCACTGGAATCAACAATCGTTTAAAATTTAATTCATGACGTACCTATTTGACTTTGGAATATATCTAGAGTCTTCGAGTTAACATCATACGGCAGCAAATTATGTAAAATGTATTCAAATGTGTGCGTAACGGTCATACATTGTGTGTTAATAGTAGTTGTTTGTGTTGTTTCAGACGGACAAGGTCCCTGAATGCACCCTCGCCTATACAGCAGTTTGGACCATGTGGCAGGATAATGAAAAACTCAGCAATGGTTATGTGAGTATTATATATATAAGGATATTTTTATAGTGATTTATACGACAGTAAATAAAAACAGAATTGAGTTTCTCTGCTATTAAAAAACGACATTTAATTTTAATGTTTTTAATCTCAATGTTAAATTCTAATTCACAATTAGTTTTATACTCGTTGTAGCGGAATTATTTCTGATCATAAATTTTTACACATTGACATATAGTTGCCTCACAGATTAAATACGACCACAGATTACAAAGTAGTACTCGACTTAAGTCATCAATGTCATCAAATATGTATAAGTACAACAAAATATATTGAAAATTCAATTCTAAACAAACATCGAATAGTGTAATAAATTTTAGTATATCGGATATGCATATCATAATATCGATGGCAGAAAACGTAATTGCCGTAAGTAGCTAAAATGGCGTAAGTAGGTTGAAAACACCATTCGATTCAAAGAAAAATTCTACATCGAATGGTCTGCGTCTCATATCGCTACGATAAGAAAAAAATTACTTACGTCGTTACAATTTTGAAAAAAACCTATGTCCATTTTGATGTAAGTACGCAAAAATCTTGTCTTTTTTATCTTTTTACAATTACAGCAATTAAAATTTGCTTTTTTTTATTTACTTTTACTTACGCCATTCTTTTAAGCCTTTTTACTCTTTCTTCCTTTTTAATATATTCATAAAACAATTTATCAGTACAAATTAGCATCTCAAACAAGCATAAGTAATTTTAATGAGCTTTGAATGTAACCAAAATCTAACTTACAGCGAGTTGAATACCATAAAACCAGTTATGTATGGTTTCGCCGTACAAATCTAGTCACTACTTACGACAATCTTGCATTCCGAATATAAAAAATGAATTGCTGTAAGTATCAAAGAACCAGTTTATAATAACTAGACATTATTTGATACCTAAACTTTAAGGCTAATATCAGTATAGCTATGTACAAAAAATCAAATTCCTATTTATAGTTCAAAAGTTATGATTTTTGTTTCAATTTTTAAAAAGTTTTTCGGCTCTGTTGAAAAGTTTGACTTTTGCTACTTACAGCAAATACGTTTTCTGCCATCGATATGCAAATCCGTTCCTATAGAACTTGAATGGCAGAGGTCAGTAATTTGCTCAAATGACGATGCAGTCCAACATTTTCAAAATTGTAATATAGGACATCCTTTAAAAATGTATATATTCCAGATCATTTAAAAAACACCAAAATGATTAAAAATGTATATATTCCAGATCATTTAAAAAAACACCAAAATTATTACTATAACAGGTACGTGATTACGATTCTTCAAGTGGATAGGTTTGCCAGAAATGTTGACCTAGACTTGCCACAGGTTTGTACTTAAGCTTCCTCATTTATTACATGTGAACCACATCTCTTGGCAATAGCATCTGATTAAAGTTGGTTTGACTTAGACCTATTCGCCTCGACGGCAGGGCACGCGCGTAGTTTCACCGGAAAGGACACAGATGTACCTAATAGGAATATTTTTTCATATTCTGAATTTATATTATAATTAATATCAAAAAGTACTTTACTGCAAATTGTTAGAGGCAATGTTTTCCTTTTGCACTTATTATTGGCTTTTATTTTTTGATGTCACAGACTTCGGCGGTTCATCTTCAAACACCCGCACTTATAACTCTGGGATTTAGAATGAACGTCGAAATATACAGTCAGGTTCATCACAATAACGTAACTTAACAATCGAGTTCACGTAGTTAGGTCGGCCCTATTCTTTTTTTTTTAAATATCACGAGATCAAGTCGCACGCTGCTCTTTCAAGGCATCAGTCATCAAGTGCGGTAAATAGAGTGAACAAAGTTTCCTTACTTTCAAATAGTCGTGAAGCATCCGATGAACAGTTGGTGGACTTAACTTGAGGGTTTCTTCGATCTGTCGATACGTCACATGTCGGTCTTCCTCCAATAGTTTTCGTACAGTCTCAATGGTCTTATTAGTAGTGCCTTCTATAGGCCTGCCGGACGTTGTATCATCCTCCAAGTTAAAATTGCCGCGATAGAATTGAATATACCACCGTTCTATGGTTCTTAAAGATAGACAAGATTCCCTCAGTGCACTACTAATTTCCTTAAAAGATGTTTGTTAATCGATCAGATCAGTAGAAGTTGCTCACGTCTCTTAAACAATTAGAAAAGAGCTGACGAGCTACAAGTAGATGAAAAGATTCTTGAATTAGTCGCCAGTCTCTTCACTTTCATCTTCGCTATGTTTTTTCCCAGGCAGTTACCTAAATGTTGTCTTGATTACAATTTATCCATGTTTTCTTTGAACTTTCTTCAATCTTTATTCCCTTTCACGACCAAACTTTTCCATCTCTTCATAATCGAATGAGAATGACACTTCCACACTCTTCGTTTTACGCATTCTGGTCGCATTGTTTTACGCATCATTCATCTGAAAATAAAAAAATTGAGCCCTTATTAACATAATTCTCCTATAACTTATGAGGCTATTGGTCGTTCTGATCGGTTCCCGCCAGCTTTTTACAATGTAACATTTTCATTCTTTATTTGTGTATTTTTTTTATCTATTTGTTACTGTTATTGTTTTATTTATATATTTATTAAGTCTTCTTTCTTCTTGTATTATCTAATTTATACCTCAACAGTTTGCTGAACTCATAAAAAAACGTTTTATTTGGGTGAAGGTATTAGTATCAACACTTTGAAATATATAAATTGATCCGTTGTAGGATAAAATTAAAAGAAAATTATTTACTTTGATCTGTAATTGACTGATCTATTACGATCTACATTGTATCATATTCCGTACAAGTACACAAACATTGTATCATTCTTCCACAACTAGTAAAACTAGTATTTCTTTCACACCGGAACTACTAAAAAAAGTTGTTGAACATTTTCTCATGTTTCTCACATTTTTTTTATGATGTAATTTGCCTGTTAATGGAGGCATTGATGTAGTTTAAAATACTGCAATGTTACAACAGATCAGCGTATCACTGGTAACTGGCGCTTGATTGGTCGCGCACTCTTTACTAGCGTCTCAGTATATTATGACTGCATGCTTTGATAATTTTCCTGAATTTACTGGTATTCTTGTGATAGACAGACAGAGTTGATATACCTACCACATATACCTTCACAAGATTAAAAAAAAGAAAAGATTTGTTCGTAGGAAATATGATTACAAATATATTACGTTAATCATTTCTCAGTCCTGGCAGAGTGATGACTTTAGTCGACTCCTGGCTACTCATTTTAGGTTCAAAACACACGGATTTTTTGTGTGGTAGTAGCTGTAACCGCATTGCGACCCTGATCGTATTCAGTCGCATGATATGTTGTTAAGGTACATATTTTGAATAGAGTCTCTAATAGCATTGTCCCCAGTCAATGCTAACAAGTTCGGATCTATACCATAGTGACAATTCTCTTAAACGTTCAAGAGGCTACATGCTGCAGCAGGTGGAGAAAACTTGAAAATAAGGATAGTTGAAATATCGAACCTCGTCTTTAGTGTTGTAAAATTAAAAGTTTTTGACAATAGCTCAAGTTTTGCGGAATAATTTTTTAACTTCGTTATAATCTAGAGATAATTATAGTACAAATTATTTAAGCCGTGCTAAATTGCTTTATTCGTTCAGTACACCGTTATCCAACAGACCCTACAACCGGCCACCTAAAATTTATTTTTTATCTATCTGAAAATTGTAGGCAAATCCAAGATCCCGCGTCGCAGCGGCTGACGTGGTACAAACCCCCGCTCACCGTGCTAGTCATCAAGAAGGTGCACGATGCCAACATCCTGGTACCATTCGTACAACTCGTCCATTGGCTAGTTCACGTAAGTAAAGCTTCATTACTTAAATCTTGATTTATTTTATTGTAAAAAGACAACTCCCGCATTAGGAATTCCTGTGTCGCATTCGTGTGTCCTGTGTGTAAGTAGGTAGTTGTGTTATAAAATGATCATATAACTCACTTAACCCTTCCATCCACTTCATGATATACCTTATCTTCCCCTGGCGTTGTTAGGTTAGAATTCGTTTAAGATAACACAAAGCTATTGTACTCTCAATTCCCCCTTGGGATTACTGGTAAGCTGTTAAATTTGTCATAGGAAGAGGCTGCTGGCTGCTGATTAAGTAACTCTGCAAATCAGATTAAGAAACGGCAGAGTGTGTAATTTAGAAATACTGTAGACGGTGCTAGAGAAATTGCAATGTTTATTTTTTAACAACGGCATTGGTATTCGCGGCTTTCTTTTTTTTTTAATTAGCATATACCCCGCCTGATGATAACCGGTTGCATATAACACTTGCAATACAAATGGTGTCACTTGTACGTTGTCAACCCAAAATGCACGCATCTTACGGAGCTTGGGTGAAAAGCTGCATCAAAGTCCATTCACCCCTTCGGATGTTTCGAGGGTATAAAAATACCAAAAGCACACTGAGACACTCGTGCAAATCTTAACTTATTTTGCAGTCAAATTAGTTCCAAATTATTTTAACGTACTCGCAACTAGATAAGAACCTACACCAAAAGCGATTCAAGTTTATATGAATAAAACATTCACCTCTTTTCAGACACTTCGATTCGTCTCGTGTTCTTCTATGTACTGGGGGCAGAAATATTTCCATCTAGACATCTACATCGTTCAGAAACAGATATGTCAGAAACAGATGCGTTCAAAAACAAACGTAAAATACGTCTGCCGTTATCTTTAAAGGATACATGTAGTGTGTACAGCGAAATAACGTAAAATGAAAGGTGATTCAACTCCGCCCTAATTATAGCGTCCGCAAAAGCTGTTCAACCTCAACTGTTTGTTAAAATGCGCAATCGATCATGTGCAGTTTATTTGGTTAATTACACCCGTAGTAATATCGGATTCCGAAGCGAAAGTTGGTCTTGAATACTTGGGTACCGGAAGATAAACTCCTCAGTGCAGGCACCTTATAAAGATTTCTTGTTTTTAGTTTCACCTTGTTTTAGTTTTACTTCACACCTTTATTCAGAAACATTTCTTTACTTGACCAATTAAATTAGGGAATACATTTTCGACGAGAACTTGGGATGGTACAATAGTCGCGTAGATGATTAAATAATGAATTCACTGGCCCTACGTATAATACACTGGTGTTAAAACAGTGCCGTCACAACTGGACCTTTTTTTTTTTTATTGAACGTGTGGAAACCCCCACGGGTCGTCACCCCACCTGGGCTAAGTGGTATGTCGGACTCGAACCGACTAAAACCACATGGTGTTCCGTCACAGTCCATATTACCAGGGCCCCTTACAAGAAAATCCCTGTGAACCCTGGCAGACTTGGCCGCCTGTTAAGCAACAGGCGATCCCACTGTGTTGTGGGGGATTTTATCCCCTATCAGTGAGAGAGGCACGCGCGGAACACGGCGGTCTCGGGATCACAACTGGACCTAGAATAAAAATATGTCGTACATAACAAAGTAGTTACGATGCCCTTGGCTCATCGATCGAATTCATACAAAATTAATGAGTTCGCCCTCGTTATAGAGGCATGTCCTACAATTAATGGTCTAAAGCTGTTTTTCCACCAGACCTAAGTGGCGCGTATTTCTTTAATAAAACAGAGCCTTAAGTATAGTCCTTGCAGTACACCTCCCACGTTATGACGTCGGCTAGTCGGTTAATATTTAATACTGGACAGTAATTGCCAACCGTTTGAACTGACATCACTATATTCAAGCAACATAATATGTCATAGCTGTAGTAAAATAGTATTTTACTAAAAGCATCTGAATGTTTACACGGTACTATAACCAAAAAATATTTTTTTTGAATTTTTCGTCTGTCCTTCGTTCCGACTAATCTCTGTAACGGGTGGACGGATTTCCACGGGACTTGCAGATAGCTGGTGTTATAAGAACTTATTTAGGCTAGTACTTTTATTTTTAAAAAATATTAATGTGTACACGCGAGCGAAGCTAGTATGTAACATACAAAAACTGTATATTTATTAATGATTCCAGGACAAGAGTATGGTGGTATTCGTCGAAGCTGCGGTGCTAGATGATACGTTGCTCGCCGAGTATGGCGATTTCACGTCAGTCAAAGACCGCCTGATGACGTTCAGAGCGGGTCAGGATGATCTGACGGACAAGATCGATTTCATAATATGCCTAGGAGGAGATGGAACATTGTTACATGCTAGCTCGTTGTTCCAGGTGAGAGAATTGAAATTTAAATTAAATTAAAACCCTCGGCCTAAAGCTTAACATGTTATAAGTATGACACGCATGTTTGTCGGTGCCTTCATAGCTCAAGAGCTATGAAGCATGCAAGGTATAGATGTATCGATTTTTATTTAAAAAAAATCCAATCTTCTCTAATATTGTTAGTACCTAACTGTACCTACTTTATAAAATCATCATAATCGGCAGTCTGACTTTACCGCCTGTTGAGTATGGGTATATATCTCTTTTCCTGCCATTTTCTGCAGTCTTGTGCTAGATTCATCCTAAGGCGTTGACCCATCGCGCTTCTGTATATTTTTTTATTGTTATTATATTTTGCTGCTAGTAAATATTCTTACATTATATTAAACATATTATTTTATGCATAAAGCTCAAATATTATTCATTTAAAAAATTATTTACAGCAATCGGTACCTCCGGTAATGGCATTCCACTTGGGTTCGTTGGGATTTCTCACGCCGTTCGAGTTTAACAATTTCCAGGACCAGGTTATGAATGTTTTAGAAGGTAAGCTATCTGAATGTAGTTGAGCTTAAAATCATTAATTTATATAATTAGAAGTCGTGTAATAATTTGTTTATTGTTTGTTAAAAACAAACAATAAACAATTGTTTCAAATTTTGTGTATATTTGTTTTTAAATGCTACTAGACTCCTATGTTTAGACACATAGTTATTCTAAAGGCAAATTCAAATATCTTTACTTTTTTAAAAAATTTCTTAAATTGTTTTTGAAAACGTCTTTTTAGGGTTCCAATCATCAAAAGAAAAAAAGGAACCCTTTTAGGATCACTTTGTTGTCCGTCCGTCTGTCTGTCTGTCTATTTTAACTAAAAATTAAAAACTAGATCAACACAATGTCAAGCTATCAATAGGTTGCGTTGTGGAAAGTGACACAAATTATTATATAAAAATAAATAATACTGTATTGCAAATAGTTAAGATCACTAACTTCCAATTCCACTAAATTCCAATGTTGATCTATAACCGCCCGTCTTCAAGTAGTTGAACCATCTCGTGAGCATTCTCGTGATCCCTAATTATGCCTAGCGATTAACAATAATAGAAGTGTCTTAACGTATTCCGACAATGTCACAACAACAATTATTCGGCTTAATCTAACACTTACATAAAAGTATTCAAAGCTATAAGACATCATAAAGGCGAATAAGGAAGGAAATAAATTATAAGACATTTTGGCGAATTTTACTATACATTTTCAACGACATTTGATCTAATTCCAAAATAATACACAAGCGGCACAATAAGATGTTTGTTTGGTAACCGAAGGCTGTAGCTAGCTAAAAATTCTTCATGATGACTCAGACCAAAAATGGCTTTGATTATTTTAAGGCCAATAAGTAAAAGTAGAAATACGAACAGTTAAGAAATTATTGACAAATACCGCGTTCCTATAATCAAGAAACTACTCGTTTTGCTTACGGACGGTAAAATTTCGTTGAAGTTACAATGAAAATTTTACCGTCTGTAAGCAAAACGAATCGTTTCTTGATTATAGAAACGCTGCAAAAATCAATCATTTCTAAGCTGTTCGTATTTCTTTACTGTGCAATATTCGATTTCGTTTGAAATTTGAAACAGAAAATTAAATTCGAAAACACACGGCAAATAGACGCATCGCTGCTGCCATCATTCTACGTAATAATTAATTTGCTTCTTTGTGTATTTGGCGCCGACTACAAATTATTTAGGTATTTACATTAGTGTAGGAGGTTAGCTAGGCTAACAAGTTTATTTTACACTTTTCAGTTCCTTTCTTTTTTGGTTGGTTTAATTTTTTGTAAAAAAAAATTATATCCTTTTCCAGGTCACGCAGCCTTGACGTTACGATCTCGTCTCCAGTGCGTAGTATTACGAAAGAGTCGCGACGACAAAGACGGCAAAGACAAAAAGAAACCCACTACTATTTTGGTGCTAAACGAGGTGGTGGTAGATCGAGGGCCATCGCCTTACCTATCTAACATCGATCTGTTCCTTGATGGGAAGCATATTACTTCGGTGCAGGGAGACGGTAAGAGAGTAAAGTTTAAATAAACAGCAAATTTCTAGTAGAATTTTTCTGAAGAAGTACCTCCACCATACAGTTTTAACAGCACTAGCCACTAAGCCTGGTTTACTTACTCGTGTTGCATAAAAAATGTTTACTAGTTAGTAGGAAAGAAGAGCGCGTCCGGTGTAATGTTGCACTTCTCGTACACTGTAACGTTGCACTTCTCTTACGCTGTAACGTTGCACTTTTAGTACGCTGTAACGTTGCGCTTCTCGCACGCTGTAACGTTGCGTTTCCCGTAAGCTGTAACGTGTAATTTTTCGTAAGCTGTAACGTTGCATTTTTCGTACGCTGTAAGCAGATTAATAATACGGCCGTGTGTGAGATGTGTTAAGTTATTATTATTATCCATCGTTATTGTAAATATATTTCTTGCAAGAGTAGCAATTTGTTTATATAGCTAAAGTATTAAAATGATTAGAGTAGTCAGGGGTCTAGGGGCGGGATAAATTGGCAAATTGCAAGTGACGCCACTAGGCCTATAATTATTTATTTAAAGGCACTGTAACTGTTCATACTTAGTAACAAAAAGACATACGTAACTGTGTTGGTATAATGTTTTAACCAGGAAAAGAACTTAAAAACAAATCATTTAGGTGTGCATTATAGATATGAGAGACACTTCTAATCTAAACACACTGCAATTACTGACACAAAAAAACAATTTGGTCTATCAAAATGTTTGAATTATTTCTTTACTTATATTCGTTATACTTGCGATCTTTAATAAAAACCATTATCTCTCTCAATCTCCAGGTTTAATAGTATCAACGCCGACCGGTAGCACAGCCTACGCCGTAGCAGCCGGTGCGAGTATGATCCATCCGTCGGTACCAGCCATTATGGTCACACCCATATGTCCCCATTCTCTGTCCTTCAGGCCCATTGTGGTCCCAGCTGGAGTGGAACTGAAGGTGATTATATTTCAATTTAAAACATAATAGTTTAGTAACCAATGATAAAAATAACTTCAGAATTAGTGAATTGCACACATTTTTTATTTTTAGTATGTTTTTATTCTACGGTATACACAGGGTCTTTCAAAGTGAGGATGTGTACTGGTTATTATACAACAAGGCAACAAAGAAAATAGATCATGCTGTATGTTACAGTACTTGTTTGAACTTCAAGGCATGTGGTATTGATTTATAAAAAGGCACTTTCAAGGAAGTATGATTGAATTTACATAATTGCGTAGTTGCCTATGTTAAAAATAAGTTATTTCATTGTCTTCGTGAAATTAAGTCTTAAATGAGACAAAAATTTATTCGTTACTATTTTCACGTGTATTTTTAAATGTAAATTCGAACATTAAAAGAAAATGATTTGACGATAGCTAAGTATGACGTCGATATAGTTATTCATACAGATTTCTATAAAATGTTCCTTTTTGACGTTAAATACAGAGTACTTAACTTTTTTTTTATTTTTGACTGGCCTGTTGCGCTAGTGGTTAGTGACCCTGACTGCTAAGCCGGAGGTCGTGGGTTCAATTCCCACCCAGGAGGACTATATATATATACTATAAATATATAAGTATGTTTATCAGCAGTCTGGTTACCATAGTACAGGCTCTGCCTAGTTTGGGATCAGACGGCCGTGTGTGAGATGTGTGAAGTTATTATTATTAATTTGACTTGACAGTCAACTACGGTATTCTGTAATAATCTCAAGCGTTTCAAGTCTACCAATCTGTATTTGGTGTTAATGGTGGATTTAAGTTTTAAATAGAGTGCAGTCATCGGTTTATTATTTAAATTTATATAAACCTCATCAATTAGTTACGTTTAATAATTTCTGTGTTATGGTGTTTTAAATTGAAATTTCGAAACGCCCATTTTCAAATAAGTACTATTTGAAACGCTTTGAAGAGTTTTCAAAATGTCGAAAATGTATTTATGGTGTTTCAAACAATGGAAGATATTTCGAAACGTTTATTTTTTAAGCGTTATAAAAATGTCGAAATGTATTTTGAAATTTAAGAGAATACGTAGTTAAATTTAGGCCTATAGAGGACGGCAAGACCTCTTTTATGCGCCTAGAACTGCTGAAACATTATAACAAATGATTAATTTGCTAACGAAACTAAAAGAATCTTATAGTCGTTAATAGTTCACACCTCACACTTTGTTAGACACTGGGTTTTTACCATACAGTTTATCCGTAAGAAAACCAAGCCTTTCTAGAAGATGTATTGACCGCAAGCATTCGAGATCAAAAGAAAAAAGATATATATATAAACGCCGAATTGAGAACCTCCTTTTTTTTCGTCGGTTAAAAAGAAAAAAATGTGACTTGAGCTGATTTAGGAATGTTTTCGGTCATACTTTTTTTATAAATTTTCTATAGTGTTATTCCCTCACCGCAGTACGTTGTGTAATTCGTCACGCAGAGTTTAACATGAAGATCGCTATTTCTAGATCGCACTGTCACCGGACGCGCGTAACGCCATGTGGGTATCGTTCGACGGACGGAACCGACAAGCGTTGCACCACGGAGATAGGTACATTAAACCCCCACCCCGGCTCTGAGTGGGGGTCATTTGTACCCCCACCCTTCTACCAGTGGGGGTCACTTGTACCCCTTAAAGCATCCGCTGTGCACGCTCGCTCTAATAAGCTTTGTAAATCGCATGTATTGTTCAATAGTATTTAGTTTATGTCTTTAACATTTCTCGTCTGTATTTATTTTACAGTAGATTTTAGTACCTACCTGATATTTTTTATTTTATTTAGATAATTATACCATTACAGATTTCTTTAAATTTGTGTTAAAAAAGCAAAAACAAAGAACAGTTAACTCTTTCGTTTAGGATAGCAAAAAGGCAAGTTATAAATATAAGAAGTGCTTAATAAATGACACCTTACTTGTTTTACCTACCACATATTAAATTCCTAGACAATTTCTTCTTCGGAAAATAGTCTCACTCACATCACTTAACAAGCGTATTATAGTTACCATGATTCCTGTCCCACCCATGAACACAAATAAATAAGTGTCTGTTTTAATGTCAAAATCATACAGTTATTTGCACGATACCTGTGCCTAAAAATCAGTTTTAAATTATTTTTTTTCTCTCTGTCTGTTTGATCTGTTGTTTGACTTTCACTGGCAGATATCTGGTGTTATAAGGAGTAACTTAGGCTACTTTTATTTTGGGAAAAGAATTAGGGTCCGTCGCAATATACTGTCGCGCGGGAACTGCTAGTTTGTCATAATGTCATATTGTCTCGATTAATTTCCTATTTACAATTTTTATTCGATAGGCATTTTTTTTTAATTTTTTTAAATGTAGGATGTCAATAGATTTATGTGGTCAGGTGTTTATGTTAACCTTGACAGCTAAACGTGGGCACGCGCACCATGTAAATCTTTATCGCAAGCGCTTAATATAATCACTAGTATATAATGAATCAGTTATGTCACAAACAGATAAAACATAGCATTGAGAGCATTTAATACAGTTTTTAACCCTTAAAAAAACCGGCCAAGTGCGAGTTGAACTCGCGCATGAAGGGTGCCGCACCATCGTACAAGATTTAATACTATAAGCCAAAAAAATACGTTTCTAGTTCGGGAGCCCTCTTTAATTTATCATTTATTTTCAACCTTTGTTGTTACAGCTGCAACAGAAATACAAATTCTGTGAAAATTTCAACTGTCCACCTATTAATGATCATGTTACAACCCGCTGACAACAGACAGACGGAAAACGGAGGCTTAGCAATAGGTTCCCGTTTGTTACCCTTCGGTTACGGAACTCTAAAAAATCAAATGACTGTGCCAATTTTTTCATTCAGGATTTTCGTTCTATTTTTTATTTATTTCTGCTATATTTAATAACCTGTAACACACTTTTTTTCGTTTACTCAAGGGGTAGATACGTTGATCTTGTATTCTTATATGCATATTCAAGTAATAGATGTTTTTATTAGGCGACTACTCCCTTCTAAATGGATCAATCTTCAAATCTCACCTCACTATATAATGGTAATTAGTTACAATGCATTGAGCTTTGAGGGCTTGTTTCAGATAATGCCCACACTAGAAGCGCGTTGCGCAGCCAGCGTTTCTTTCGACGGACGCTCGCAGTTGACTCTCAGGCCTGGCGATAGGTAACAGGATGTGCTGTCATTTTGAATTACTTAGAACGCAGTGTGACGTCACCTTATTAAGGGAGCATCCATTAATTAAATTAAGTGAGATGTACGTGAACCGTTTCCTTGTTAATTTTGACCCATCCTCCCCTCGTGAGATTTATTGAGATTTTGTGCGAACCTCCTTCCCTGAGAAGAGATTTCCCCTTAAGTTGATAAAGTATTAAAGTTAATTTCATGAATAGTATTACAACGTTAATATATACTAATATTGTTCAAAGTTGTCGTGAGGTTTTCAATTGTGCCCCCTTCTATCCCCTCCCTCCTCCTCACATTTTGAGCTCACGGAATTAATGGATGCCCGTTCACGTATTTTGATCATACATAATTATGTATATTACAATCTGTGTAGGTACCTATAGATCTAAAAGTCCTATTATATTGTATCTACATACGCTTTTAATTCTAAACAAAAGTGATGTCAAACTGTGTCTTTTGTAATTCAAAATAAATAGTACAAATATATACAAAACATCACGAGTACAATATGGCGACGCCCGCTATCATTGAATACTTCATAATAAAGTCGAATTTGAGAGAAGATTAAAAGAGCACTTGTTTATTTTGGTTTTGGATTCCATATACACATAATTATAAAAGTAACGTAGGTTGTTATGTCTTGTTCATTACATATTTGTGTGTGGTTTAGTAGTACGTAATGGTGAATATAATGTATAATTGGTTTGCGCTTCTGCTTCGCATGTTTAGTAGTTTATTGAACAGTAGTATTACTGTGCGTAATACACATAACATAATATGCATGAGGTGAGGACTGACACACTTGAAACTATGAAATATGTTCCTACATGTCTCATCTCTTCTTGAAATCATCCAACATAACCTTTTTACATTTTTGGCCATAACCTATTACTATTAACTCGATCTCCATTTCTGTTCTTTTTTTTAAACCTTGCTTAATCATCCCCATCACATTTCATACATAATCAATCATCATTATTATTATTACAAATCAATAAAGATTATTAAAGTTATATTTTAATCCTACTAATATTATAAAAAAAGAAAAGACCTGAATGTTTGTGACGATTGTTTGACTGCACGGATGGCGCAATGGTTTAAGTGGTCACCCAAATTGGTGGGGTTCAAACCCCACACGGGACAAAAATTTGTGTGATCCACAAATATTTGTTTCGAGTGTGGGTGTTCTTTGTGTCCGTTGTTTGAATGTTTGTGAAGCCCCCCGCGATACAGGAATATTCCTAATGCGGGAGTTGTCTTTTTCAAAAGAAAAAAGAAAAAGTAAAGATGTATGGATGTTTGCTACTCTTTCACGTAAAAACTACTGAACCGATTGCGATTGGACTTAAAATTAAATTAGCCATTATCTTTTTACTTGTTATTAAACCTAATACGACATACGTGTCCTCCATATCAAGATATAAAAATAATTTCACATCCTTATCATTATCACCATTATATCATCATCACTATACTCACTATATGATGTATATGAATACTATTATGACCCTCGACTTCATTGATGACCATTAGACTTATATTCAAATCATATTCAATGATGATGTTATTTGAACACGTAATAATGATTTTTGACAATCATCCTTGTTATGACACTCCGAATATTAGGTTTTTGAAAGTCTGAACGTGACTGTGTAGTGGAACTGAAACCCCGAACTTACAAATAAAAACAAAAAAAATATCTTCCTTTTGTTTGTCAATTTCAGCCTATATGTCACAACGTCCGTGTACCCAGTACCGTCCATATGTGCACAGGATCAGATCTCAGACTGGTTCGATTCCCTCGCAGAATGCCTGCACTGGAACGTTCGTAAGAAGCAAAAGCAAATTGACGAACTAAGCGACCTCACTCACTCCTCGAGCGACACTCTAGAAGAGCTTGACCAAAACCACCACGATGAGAGACCAGTGGACACATGACCACGACCACAGATAAAATGAGTTGTTCACTCAGTTTGAGGTATAGACTATTTTGTAAATGGGTTTCAAGAAATATTTCAAGTGTTAAAATAGGTTAAGTGAAGTGAAGGCCTACGTCCGCATACCCTTATGATAAAATGAATTAAGTTTTACATGGCAAATAATAAATTGTGAAGCAATGATGAGAAAGGTAATTCACCCTCGCTCGTTTTTTATTCTTGGTAAGGGCTCTGCTAGCAATAAAATCTTAGGAGGTTTCATTGAGGGTGCATGGTGGGTTTCAGACCTCAAATAAATAAAATACTTTTAAAGGTAGAGGTTGATGTAATGTTAGTTATAGACCTTGTATCTCAGTGGTTCTTTTTTACCCAAGACGCATTTAAAACCACATTGGCCTGAATACATGAAGTTTGTGTTATAATTGTATGAAATTATGATAAAATAACAAATCGCTACATGTGTTCTTATACTTATGAAGACATGCGTTGTCAAGTAGGAATGGAAATGTAGATTAATGAATTTTTTTTTTGTAAGGTTAATACAGGCTGTATTTGAAAAAGGACCACTTACTTAAATGACTGCAAGGGCATGACTAGCATGCAGGTACAATATTTTTTTTTCAAAATTTCACATTCCACCTACTGTTATGAAAAACGGAATAACTTGTAAACGGATAGTTTTACCAAAAATTCTTATTGTAACTGCATGCTAGAGTCATGTCCTTTCAATGAGTTAAGTAAGTGTTCCTTTTTCAAATACATCCTGTATATATGTGTGATGTATAATTGATGATGATTCTTATGACACTGATGCGGGTTCAATCCCAGATTCATGGTGTTTAGTGCCAGTGCTCTGCTTCCCAATTCGCTTCACAAACTTCACTTTTATAATACACTAGCGGACCGTACCATAGACGTTATCCTGCCGAAACGTAAAAAAATATTCCTGGAACCCTATTGCAGTGCCACCTATCGGGTCCAATTGTGCACCTAAACCATTCAAGAACCCACTCAAACACGTTCATTAAGATTCATTAAAATCAGTCTAGCGGTTTAAGAGAATTAAAATATTGAAATACAAACAAAATTAAAATCTTTTCTTTATGGAAATGACATAAAATACAATTGAAACCTATCTATTCATGTTTAATTGTTGCGAGACGATAAAACAATGAAGCCCGTCTTTGCACGTACTGGCCTGTACTTGTGGTACTTAACTTGTATATCTGTTGGACCAGTATTATAGTAACAACAGGAGTCGGAATACAACCGGGTGTTATGGTTTGAAAGGGTTCTATGTCGAGCACTGGACTAGGAGTCTG
Organism: Callimorpha dominula; assembly: GCA_949752705.1. Taxonomy (NCBI): domain Eukaryota; kingdom Metazoa; phylum Arthropoda; class Insecta; order Lepidoptera; family Erebidae; genus Callimorpha; species Callimorpha dominula. Next base: position 16,312,690 of record OX457007.1, read on the forward strand.
GCTGTAATTGATTAATATTGATTCGAGTCGAGAGTACAATCTTCAGAAAAGGGCCCACCTCGGTGTAAGAATCATTTCGTTTTGTGGTTAAGACGTTTTGTTGTCTGCAAATATTGTGATACTGATTTTATCGATGTTGTTTTTAACATTCCCTTGGACAATAAAAATGTATTGTTGTTATGTCTTTCTCGGGTATGTTTGGTATATGTTTTGTTAAGTGATCAGCTAATTAACCTTGACTTTCTATTTACCTTCAAAGTATTGTATTGCAATCATAAATACAAAAATATGTGACAATTTAAAAATGATGTGTTTTGTTTGTGATGAACAATCTTTGTAGCATACATTACTGTACTAAAAATATGCATTTTATTGCGAAGGTGCTAACTGAAATAAATAGTGCCAATGTTAAAAACGATTATTTTTAATTGTACTTTAGCATGAAGTAGCAGCAATTAGTGGTTATGGTGAAAAATAAAAGTTTAGCTATGGTAACTCACAGTGTGTAAAGAAGAGCACAAAATGTAGATAGTTATAGATTTTTTACAATGAATTGTTAGAAGTTACTAAATGTATAGTTTTAGCAAATATGCGTCAAAATAAATGACTATATTAACGGTGTAATAAAATTCTAAATCCTTTTTCATTGTTTATAATCATAATACTAGCAAAAAAAATAATAACAATCATTTTTTTTTTCGATATATTTATTTATAGGTAATAATTTTATAGCATCAAACATTTGTAATATGACAATTTCAATATTAATCAAACCCACTTCATTTAAAATATGATTACTTCTCAAGTCTTTGAGGTCGTGTGAATAAAGCATAAAGATAATTATGCATATATATATATAGATTTCCTATAAATTATATGAATGCGAATTTTATTTTTTGTTTTGTTTCAATTATAGCATAAAATCTTAGATCAAATATACCTACCCTAGAAACACATTCTCCTACAAAAATCGCGTCAAATAGTGGCACTCAAAATTACACATTACGCGCATGCATTTAATATGCCATCGTTATAATAAACCAGACCATAAAATGAATGTTACTGGGAATATATCTTGTAATAGTTTCATTCGAAAACTGCAATGTATAGTATCTTTAGTGTGTTTATTTACTACAATGGAGCATATTAGACTCGTGGTACGTGTTTCACACACGATCGCGAAAGTGAAAAGGAAAATAATAACCTACTTTTTAAATTATTATCGATTGTTACACTGACATTGCAACCCGTTCTTTTTTTTTGTCTAGAAGTAAAAGTTACACCATACTTTGCCTTTACAGCATATCTTCACGCTGACACGGTAAACTTTTTTCAACATTTTTTTCATTCGCGCGTTGTTAAGTTCCTACGGGTCGAGTTTGATCGGGATAGGGTTATCCCAATCAAACTCGACCACTAGGATCTTACACTACTATGTAGTAGCAGAATTAAAAAATTATGCTACTGGTGCCGCCTAACCGCTATCTATAGTCGTGGCAAATGTTTCACTAGTCATACAGGACAGTTTTAATACAAGCAGAAATCTGCCAACTAAACCCTGATTCTAAATATTTTCTTTACTGTCACTATGTCGCCAAAGCTTCATGTGTTCGAGTTGAATTATCAGTGGTAGAGATCAGAGGTGTATATTATTGCCATTAGCTTACCCATGCAAGGGAGTTGCATGTTAGCACGAATCAGTAAGATCCGGAGAATAAATCCCATGATTTGGAAACCATTTAAGCCAAGCGGGATTTCATTGATACAAATTAAATGTTGTCTTGAAACCCAGTAGAAGGGTAATTTCCCATTGCAGTGGTAAAATTGGCAAACATCTTCCAAAGAAATACTTTAGTGCCTATAGGATATATTACTTCCACAATAACACGGCCTCACAGAAAACCGGCAATGAAGCAATGTTGAATTGCTTTTCGCCGCGTGAGTGAATAACCCTTCTCTCTCCCCTCTAATCCCTCTCTTCCCACTCTTCCCCCTTTCCCACTCCTCCCCGCTTTCCCCCTCTTCCCCTACCTCCTTAAAGGGCGGCAACGCACTTGTGACTCTTGAGTTACAGGTTCCCATGGGCGGCGGTAGTCATTTACCATCAGGTGACCCGTCTGCTCGTTTGCCCCCTATACCATAAAAAAAAAAATAATAATGAACAGTGCGCACACATGGTGCGCTCAGTGCTTAAAAGAGCAAAACCCACGCTTACGCCTAAACCTATGCTAAAGACCGCTTTTAGCGCATTTTCTTAATTACCCGTGTCAGAAACGTCTGACAAACAAGGTATAAGGTACATAAACACGCAAGCATACGAACAAGCGCATGTGACTGCGTTAAATTCATAGAGCTGCATCATGTATAAGACGCCCAATACCTACTTAGAACCTATTAAAACCATTCGGCGTGAATGCCAGGAAATACTTTTGAAAATATTTCCTTCTATTTTTTTAAATACTCCATTGTAATTAACTTTGTTTTCTTTGAACATCCTGCTAAAAAAATCGAAGATTTTCAAAGTAGTTAGCTGTCTGTTTCGGTCCAATTTTCAAAAACCGAGTTTCGAGTTTTCATCGTGTTATGTGTGCGTATATTTGTTTGGGAAATTATTTGTTCCTATTCTAACTTCCTAAAAGAATCTTAAAATTGTACGGTACAATTTATTAATATGTCAGTCTACATAATTGTTTTTATCTGATAGTAATCTTGCTGGTCACGATAGGTAGCAATTTTAAGAATTTTAACCAGACAACATGATCTGATTTAAAAATTAAGGGCTTTACACCGGAGACGATTTTAATGTTGATGAGATTTTTTTTCCGGATTCCATAAATATCCGGAGATTCTCCGGAGAATCTCCCCACTTTTAGTATGTAGACTTTTCTTGCTCGGTCACTGAAAAGAGCGCTCCAATCTAGTGCAGTCACATGTACTAGTTCGGACTTCTAGTTCTATTACTTCAGTAGTACATTGTAACTGCATTGAATAAATGAATAAATATTTGGCTCTTCTTCATACTTGCATGCTTAAGACTGTCATTCTTATACTCGTAAAATCAGCATACTAATTTATTTACATATATAATAACAAAAAATATATTATATAATTAGTAAGTAAGTCAATGCATAAACAAACAAACACCAAACAAAAATAACACGCAAAATGGTGTTGTTGTTTTGGTTTCGGTGTTTGTTTGCTAATCTAACAATGTACTATATATATATATATATATATATATATATATATATATATATATGGAAACTTACGAGTACGAATTATCTAAAATTTAATGTAGACTGCATGCATCTCAGTCTTATTCGTTCGTTCACCGCCGTGTCGCGCGGGGACGGAACGTACGACTTTTTAGCCGACGATTCAGACGTTCCATGTTTCTTGACAGTATTATTGTACTAAATGAACGAAGTCCTATAAGCTTACAGAATAGTTCGTTCTAGTTCCATGTCAGGAATGAATTCCTAATAGTACAGTACTTAGTTCGTCAACTACACAAGCCTAGTTATCTGGCTTAAAATAAAATAAAGCTTCTGATTGTATATTATTCTAATTTAACAAAAAGTACAATAGCGTAATTTGACTTTAATATAAACATATGTACATAAAAATGAGGCAAACCCCTTAAAATATGACTTTGTGTGCTTCAACTGAACTATTTACATAATTTTTATCAAAAATAACATCAATAGAAAAGAAAACTCAAATAAAAATTAATCAAATAAACATATATATATTTAATAATTAAATAACCGAATATTCAAATAAATAACCGGTTTTTCATAAACTTGATAATTACCGGAGATTCTCCGGTTTTCTTGGCTGCGGAGCAAGAGCAAAGCCCTGTTTAGAATTTTAGATACTGACACTGACAGTAATGTAACCTATCAAAATATAAATTACTATAAATAACAATTTGGAAAATAAAGTATAATATCTAAAAAGATGTCTAAAACTACTTCTCTAATTAACCATATTACTAAAAGAAGCATTTCTATAACATCACCGAGAGAAGGAAAACGAAATTTTAGGAAGTTTGTGATTGCGAATAAGAGAGGTACAAGAATTCACAAGCAACAGCAGATGACCGAAAATCGGCAGTTACCGATTGATAACCTGGGAGTTCGTGATACAGGATATTACATGAACGGGCGTTTTGTCACTGTACCTGAGATGATACCAGAGATAATAGTCCCAGACCTTAAAGATTTTGAACTGAAACCGTATGTTTCATACAAAACTGAAGATATTAGGCAAAGCGAATTCACGCCTCAACAGCTATTTGATGCTGTTTACAGCAAGAAAATTGTTATGGACTTCAAGCAAGGAAAGCTTGACCCTGATGGTAACCCATTGGAACCCTCTGAGGAAGAGAAATTACAACCTGAAGAAGCAGTAAACCGTGCAAAGAGAACTGGATCGGATATATTTTAGTATTCCTTAGAATTTGTGTAGTTTAGTATTAGATAATTATGCTATAATAAATGTTATAGGTAATATTAATATGTATTTATTTGTTTATAACTTTCTAAACTCTTTGTGTACCTCTGTATGTTTGCCATAAGTTTTATCAATCAAGTCTAGTACTGCCTGAGCTATTAAATATGATGATCAGATGGACTTACAGAGCCAGTTTTGTAAAATGGAATTGACCACCTGCACTGTTTTATGCTGCTCTTGGCTATTATCCCCACTTATAGCCTATACGTACTTGCAAATCCCTCTGGAATTATAATATTTAAACTTCTTCCTTACATTACAAACATCTCATTTCTCTCCCTGTATCACATTAAGTCAACCCCTGTTAGTATAAATGTAGGAAGTACTGAATAAATTCCAATATACTTAGTAATATTCTGGAACATAGATAATTTCACATATTAAACAAAGAAGCATCCTGACAAGTAAGTTATGTTAATGCATACGCTGATCAGGAATTGAACCTTTTAATCCCCGAGGTTTATGTTCAAAGCTTAACAGCTATGCCTAAGATATACATATGGTGTAGTAAAAAAATGAACTAGATCTCTAGCTAATATGGTTTCACCCTAAGAGTAACTGGAGTTTCTATTACTGATGGGACACAAGATGCTTTAAAAAAGTTTTTTCAGGATAGGCTACACGCTACTGACATTCTTTTAACCACCTGCATCTTGGTTTTGATCTAGGTTAGATAAGCAATATGTATGGCAAATGTGATTAATATACCATCATTAGTTTCAGGTTTAAGCAAGAAAATATTTCCCTTACAATGTTCCTTGTCTTTTACAGATATTTAGGGACTTTTTAACAAGTTGAATATAGAAACAAAACATTGTGCGACATTAGCGGATATCGGCTGCTATCTTTTGTAGAGTAACACTATTTAAATTGTGTTGTGGGTAGTTATTAGTCAATGTATACAGAAGTTTACTCATGTCTCCACATGTGCACCAATATTTTAGAGTCTCTATTTCAAATTTATCAGCGTTAGAGCATCCGAATTCTGATACTATCAGCCTAGAATCTCCTGTATAGCACCTTGAATTTCAAACATGGTTACCAACTTAATTCAGTCAATAGAAAAATCTAAAATGATAATAGGACAAACAGTAAAAATAATAACACTACTTCCATTTTCAATATTAGGATACCATAATATCATACATATTGGTACTAACTTACATCTGGTAGGTGAAAAGTTCATAATTAAATAACTATTCTATTAATACAACACAGATAAGATGGAAGCAAACTGGTTTATCTAGTTCACATATGTGTGTAAATACTTGTGTTATTTAAAAATATACATGCATATATTATAATCGATGAGAATATCGGTATTATATTATAAGTTTCATAACAATTTTCAATGTTACTTATAGTCTTTGATTATATATATGTCAAATAATATAATATACATATATATATCACTACATATTATAAAACAAAGTCCCCCGCCGCGTCTGTGTGTCTGTTCGCGATAAACTGAAAGACGACTGAACGGATTTTCATGCGGTTTTCACTAATAGACAGAGTGATTCATGAGGAAGGTTTAAGTGTATAATTTGTACCCGTACGAAGCCAGGGCGGGTTGCTAGTAAACATATATAATCAAAGCTTATACCTAATATCATTGACAATATTAGTATACTGCATAGAGATAGGATCACACATAAGTAGTTTATCTATTCTGTGCTAGAAAATGCATCCATATAAATTTCGTTTTGCTAGGTATTTTTATATGTTCAAACCTGTGCAACACAAAGGAGGTGGCAGAGATTCATTTAAACCGCCACTTCCGACAACTATAATTTATACCTACCCCTAACGGATGAAGATTGGAGACCCCGTGCTAGCATAGATAATTTCCTAACACATACAAACATCCTACATCAGACCTAGCCTTGAGAGGTTCTGGCTACGCCTTCCATTTTCAAGAGAGTGAACCCCTCATTAATCGCACCTCACGCGAACCTATCGCGTGAGATGCCTGGACCTGGTCCTAGAGAGCAAAGCGGCCTAAAATGTGGTTTGCTCCCGTCTCTAAAGAACTTTACCCGTAATTAGCAACGCTTCTTAGAGAACGGAGGGGTTTGCCGTGCGTAATGTTTAGCCTGGCCTAAGAATACGCTGTCTACATATAAATATTACGTAAACTCGGCTCAAGTACAGTTATGTATGACTGGAAGTTATAAATTTCATCCATTATCTTTACAATAAGTATTTCATAAACAAAAATTACCTAGTTATCGATATCTATTAACACGGTAACACCGAATGTTGGCTCAGTGCTTTGCACAAGAACTTATTTTGTTTAATACAAAAAATAAAATAGGTACGGGCTGGTAGAGACCCCTTTGACCCGCTTACTCCCATTTTATCTAAGCAGTACCGTGTTTTTCATATAATTAAGTGCCGTTTACCATTTGAACTAGTGATATCAATCCGCGCGCTTGTGACTATTGTGAGACGCATGCGCACTTCGTACCGGTTCGTCAAATCAGCGGCCGTAAAAATATAAATATAATGGGAGGCAACTATTCCGCTATGGATCCGATGGAAGTGCCTGTGCCTGACATAGAGGTTTTATTCGAAAGAGATGGTTATTTGAAACCATATGAACGAGAAATTCGTCGCAGGTGAGTCTTGGAAAGTTCTAAAATAGTATACATAAACGTTTCAGTGATATTTTTAACGGAAACGATGCTGTTTGATAATATTTTGATCCAATTTAAGGTTAAGTTAGATGTGTTTACGTACTGTTGTCAAAGTAGTGATGCAGCGCTTTAGAGAAGCGCTTTTAACTATATTAACAGATTTATAGGCTTTGTACATCAATAGATAGTTTTTTTTTTTAAATAGTAGTAAACTTTGCCTATTAACATTAAATTCAAATAAATATGGGTATATTAAAATATTACTGACTGTGTTTGTTCTAACAAAATACACAGAGCGCTGCACGTGGCTTGATTTAGACTGTGACATTCTCAATGTCAAACTTAAGGTCAATTAAATTGATATCGGAGAGTTTAAATACAAACTTACAACTACCTAAGTACATACTTACTGAAAGTTTTAATTTGTAGGTAAATGGTAGTGATAAACAATTTTATATGATTAAAAGTACCTATCTAAAGAAAGATATATCCAGGTTTTTATTGAGAAACTGTCGTTATACATTCATTTAATAAAATTTTATCGTTTAGGTAATTGCAAGATATCACCAAACAATTTTTGTGTGAATTACACATCACACTGCTTCTAAATTAACTGTGGTAGGTAGGTATAAGTGCCTTCGTCAATCACTCATTTGCACTGCTAATTTCGCATACGTCGCCGTCGCTACTCTGTTAGCGTTACTCTGTCATCTAAACTAATATTATAAAGAGGAAACATTTGTGTGTATGTTTGCAATGTTTTCACCCAAAAACTACTAGTCCGATTGCGATGAAACTTGGAATGTAGATAGCTGGAGACCTGGATTAACCCATAGGCTACTTTTCTTTTTATCCCGACGTTCCCACGGGATCGGGACTTACGCGGGTGAAACCTCGAGGCGCTGCTAGTATTAAATAAAAAGAATACTTCACTAGCGAGATGGTGATCTCTTACTATTAGGCAGCCCGTGCGTTTGTTTATGTCCTTAAACACTCGAAATACCAGACGTGTTATCCCTCACCTCTTAACCACCCCCAAAAAAAAATACTAGGACTACCTACAAACAAGAATACAGAATGCTGTGCAGCAGTGTCCACCGCTTACGTGCGATTTCCTGCAAAGGTGATGTGGCAAACCCTTAAAGCCTGCGATCGCCAGGCGCCTTAGTACACGCTAATGATTTGAATACGAAAATAAAGTTGTAATGACTCATATAGGTACTTGGTACGTACGTCTGCAAAAAATGTAGAAATGGTGTCTCAAAAAAGATTAAGAAATTGTAAATAATGCAATAGAAGTAATCAATCATTCATATATATTCGTAAAAATGAACTTTTTAACATGTTGTTTGCATCTGTAGTTTGCGTGATGAATGTGATATAGATAAATAAGTGATAATTTTTCTATCTAGCACTTGCTTACGGCGCGGCAATATCAAAAACTTTGAACATTGCTAACGTTATCATTATTTATTTAGCGAAGATAGTCCAAAATATATGATGATCCTAAGTCGAACACAGGATAAGTACCTATTCTTTTTCAAGATATAAATAGCTGTTACCTATCGGTAGGTATGCCGAAATATTCTGTGAATAACTTAATAGAAGGTTTAACGACCTGAGTTTCTTGAGTTTTTTCATGAGAGGAGTCTTCACCTGCAGAAGTTGTTCTCAGTGCAAATACTTTTATGTGCACTGACTAATTGCTTTTAGGCGATACAAAAAAACATTTTGTATCGTTCGAGAGCCATGCTTCGGTACGTATGGGCCGGCTCGACCGGAGTGATACCACGGCCTCACAGGAAACCGGCAGTGAAGCAATGCTTGCATAGCTTTTCGCCGAATGAGTGAGGTTACCGGAGGCCCTAACTCTGCCCCCCCCCCTTTTCCACCTCTTCCACCTCTTCCACCCTTCCCCTACTCCCACCTTAAAGGCCGGCAACGCACTTGTGAAGTTGTGACTCTTGAGTTGCAGGTACCCATGGGCGGCGGTATGTATTTACCATCAGGTGACCCGTCTGCTAAATAAACAGCGAACCCGAACTAAAAAGCGAAAAATAAATAAACCTTTTAAGTGTTGAGTATTGAGCTTATGTACATAAACTATCAAATTTTTAATAAACTAATTTTGAGTTGGCACCAAATAAATTAATTACTTATGTAGACGTAATTTTTTTTGTTAAAAGATTCTTATATTATTTATAAAACTGTTTAAGGTAAATATTAATATTTTTTTATAAAAAAGTGTTATTATATTCTTCTTCAAGCAACAATCACTGTCGGAGAGAGACATACATGTTTTAAAACATTTTTTTAACTGTAATTGACGGTGAACTATTGCTTTTAAAAAAACCCACAAACCAGTGGGACATAAGTTTAACATAAGTTTATTAAATCTAATAAACTACACGCGTTAGAAAATAACGGTCAAGTGCGAGTCAGATTCACACACATCCGATTAATTAGCCACGGGCTTTAGATGGAATAGTTACGCAATTGCCACAAACTAACTCAATTAAAACAATTCTGTTTCAGATATGGCTGCTTTAGAGACCTGTGGGATAATATCGAGTCTTGGGAAGGAGGGTTGGATGGATTTACAAAGGGGTACAAGTACTTTGGACCACAATACAACTCCGATGGGTCGGTGACGTGGAGAGAATGGGCGCCTGGAGCTCACTCTTTGCACTTACAGGGAGAATTTAGTAGGTTTTTTTTAAATTATATATTTTTTTCTATATATTATTGCAGTTTCGTGTTCCAGGGAAGTGTCGAAGAAACGTTTTTTTTACTTTTTTGAGGACCTTAACTCCAAATGATTTGCCAAAGAGATTCGCCTTTGGTATATCAAGAAGATTTCAAAGAATGCTCTCTCCAACATATCAATCGGGTAATTTAAAGTGACCTTTTTGATATAGGTAAGTGCTGTGTAAATCTTTACACAAATAGATAAAAAAGACGATCTACTACGTTGAAGTCTTAAGACTCAAACCGAGTCAAGCATAGTCATTATTTTTAGACCTAGCTGCGTTTGCCATCATTATGGCTAGCCAATAAATAACTTAGTAATGATTATAATTTATGGCAAATTAATTATCATGAGTTTGTGGCCTAAAAAATTATAAGATTTTATTTCAGTTTTGGGATTGAGCCAGCAAGTTCTGATAAAAGTTTACATAGTGACATAAATAAACGCTCTGTATGTTCTTTAGTCCAGTTTAGAAAAATAAATGGGTAATGTTTCCCTCAAGCACTGGGAATCAGGCCTAATCAATATTATTTTAAACAACTAATGAAACTAGAGATAGCCTGGTGGTTAAAAATCGACCATAGTTTATCAAATTCTGAATGTTTGTATAATAAGCTGAGCTGTCGTTGTATAAACCTTCCGTACCATGACAGGTCAACACTGGATGTTATATATTACTAGCAACCTGCCCCTGCTCCGCACAGGTAGAAGAGACATCTTCAACAATCGTCATCATATTTCAACCAATTTACACAAAACGTTAATAAATTCTATACCTAAACCTTCCTCATTAATCGCTCTATCTATTGGTGAAAACTGCATGAAAATCCGTTCAGTAGTTTTTGAGTTTATCGCGAACAGACAAACAGACAGACGCGGCGGGGGACTTTGTTTTATAATAATTATGTAGTGATTAGCTTCAAGTGGCAGTTTTCACATGAATTTGAAATTTATAACAGTTTTTTTTTTTTAAAGCCTACACTTCTACTTACTCTATATAAACTTTAACCTTGTACCTATTCCAAATTTGACATTCATTGCGCGAAATTTGCTTTAAAAGGGGTACCTACAAATTAATTATTTCACATACTAATGTAAAGATAGTCATTATTTTATTACTTAAATTGCCGTTAGTGTTCTGTTAGTTACCAATAACATTCTATTCTTCTTTCAGATGGTTGGAACTCAAAGAGTCATCCTTTCAAGAAACTGGAGTACGGCAAATGGGAGCTCCACATACCGGCTAACAGCGATGGCTCTTGTCCCCTGAAGCACGACAGTCGAGTACAAATCATAGTCAACGAAAATCTCTACAGGATATCACCGTGGGCCAGCTATGTCAAGCCATTCGAGGGGTTCACTTACCAACACTTTATATACAAACCTGATCACGTAAGTAATTCCAAAGAGTCCTTTAGCTTTTGTAAGGACTGATCGTGATGCAGTAGCCAAGAATTCAGAGATGTTGGTATGGATGACTTAATGGAAGTTTGGGGGTGTTAGCATGGTTTACTATTGTTGTTGGGTTAATGTGTTCAATAATATGCTGATTAGTTGATATTTCACAAACATTCAAATTGATACCACTTATAAATATACATTCACGACCTGATTCATTACTTGGGACCTGGGGCGCAACAACGGGGGGTGTCCAGGGTGTCCGGGCACCCCCTAATAAGGGGGTGTCCAAATATCCCCACATAACCCAAAAGACGATGCGATAAAAATGTGAACCAAAATAAATTGTAATTAAATTGTTCGCCCTAAAAATAATGTTTATCTCGTAATACCAAATTACGTAACTAAGTACGTACGTACGTAATTAAGTAAGCCTTACAAAAATTTGAAATACGTCAATAAAGTATTTTGATGATCTTTTTTTTTAGTCCGTATAAAAAATATTTTGGACACCCCCTACTTTCTGAGGGCTGTTGCGACGACTGTATACAAGTTACTGCGTCAGCGTTATGTCCCCAAAATGGGAATCTATAAGATAATTGACACTTTCTCTTCTTATTTCTAGTAAATCTCTTCACTGTGAGTCCTCAAAAATGGCACCATACTCTAGAAGTTGAAGTCAATTTAACAGGTGCTCAGTGATTTTTTGTTTTATTTTCAGCCTTACCAATTCAAGCAGAGTAAAGTAGATAGGCCGAAGTCCCTTCGCATATACGAGTGTCACGTTGGCATAGCCACACCAGAAGGCAAAGTCGGAACTTACAACGAATTTAGGGAAAATGTCCTGCCTAGGATTAAGAATCAAGGTACGTACATGCATCCTAATCAATATCATAAATGCCGATGTGAGTTTGTTTGCTATCATACAATTAGGTTGTTGTCAAATATAATTTTTTGATGTATCTTAAAACTTTATCACAAATTATATTAATAATCGATGCAAAAAACATAATTATTATTTTCTGAAATTAATTACAAACAATTAAAATTAAAAAAAAACACGACACTACGAACGATCCGATTAGTCGTCACTCGTGAATGTCTAGATCATAAACTTAGTGTCTAGATAGTACAGTGTCAACTTCTTCTACACTATCAGCAAGCTGTAAGCTGTGTGCTACGATGAGTAGAAATTAACATTATGACGACACGGATCGGGTTTTCGGTACTGGGTTCAAACATTTAATAATAATAATAAATACTCTTTATTGTACACCAAAAAAAGGAAACAATACATGAACAAATTATACACAATATGCACAATGGGCGGCCTTATCGCTAGAAGCAATATCTTCCAGGCAACCTTAGGATGGACAGGAGTGTTATGATATACGTGGGTGGTTTTGGTGTCACAATGCCAAGGAAGAGCTTGTAGTGATTTATGCAATCAGTGAATGGATTACATATATTTATATTTATTTATAACTTGGTATAACTTTTTAACTATAGCGAAGAAAAATTTCTAAAAATAGTTTTTAAATAACATAGACTACCTTTCATAGAGAAAGGAATTGTGTAATCGTTCGTCCAGTAAAAACTCAGCCTATAATGCTTCCTGCTTCGATCGACAAACTGAATTGATTAACGAAATTGTTTAACGAGGGAAAAGCCTGTGTTAAATGCCTTAACAAAAATTGCTAACGAACTGAGCTTTGCTCCTGCATAAGTCCGGTGTACTCCACTTAGTAATTATGCATTTATACAGGAGGCTACAGTTCTGTCTTCTTCAAAAAGAGTTTAAGAATATTCTGGATCTTAACAAGCGGGTGACCGCCATAGTGTTGCAAGCGTAGTATGAATTTTTACAATATGTTCGGCCTCGATCGAGTTAGGTCGTCGACTCTCAGACATTCATTTTAATATGGCACGGCTTTCGCCAGCAATTTCATTGTCAACAAATTTATGGAGCCAGAAAAAGCGCACTTTGACTTCGTTTGTAAATGTTTTTGCTACATTTTCATTGACGCTCCGCTCCGCTTAGAATAGATTCGAACGCCTGTTGTTTGTGGGAATCCTTGTTCCTTTTACTGGTAGTGGTCCCTTTCTACAATTTTGAAGAACCAACAACGTTTATGAATAGCAATCTACTGATTGTGTAAAATATTTCAGGTTACAATGCAATACAGGTCATGGCTATAATGGAACATGCATACTACGCGTCATTCGGGTACCAGGTCACAAGTTACTTCGCGGCTAGCAGGTGAGTCACATTGCGATGAAATGCTCGATAAAATAAATTGTGGTAAAATATCATTTAAGTAAAACCACAGATATAAAAAATTCACAAGTAAATCTTTTTGTTTGGTGATATTAAAAAAATTCTGAATATTTTAATTTAATATAATAATATAATAACTCCACACATCTTACACACGGCCGTCTGATCCCAAACTAGGCAAAGCCTGTACTATGCTGACCAGACTGCTGATAAACATACTTATATATTTCTAAATACACACATACTATAGATAAATTACACACAGACACAGAACAAATTATCATGCTCATCACACAATTATTTGTCCTGCGTGGGTATCGAACCCACGACCTCTGGCTTAGTAGTCAGGGTCACTAACCACTAGACCAACAGGCCAGTCATAAATTTAAACTGTTGAATTATCATGATCACATTGATTTTATTACTGTAACTACCGATGTTGCATTAAATTATTATTACCTATTGACAGCAGTATAAATACTAATTTAACGCAATGTCGTGGACGTCCGATGAGCTCGGGGCCTGTTGGTCTAGTGGTTAGTGATCCCGACTCCTGACCCAGAGGCCGTGGATTCGATTCCCACCCAGGACAAATAACTGTGTGATGAACACAATCCCGCACCGCACCGCCATGCGTTGCAATGCCATTTTTTTTCATAAAGAAATTTTGGGCTAGGCACCCTCGTGGTCATCCCCAGAACAGCCTACCAAAGTTTCATCACAATCTGATCAATGGTTTCGTAACGCATATAGGGCAAACATACAAACATTGATTTTTATTTATGTAGATATGTATGTATTTAGTAATATATAAGAATGTTTATCAGCAGTCCATTAAACTTATAAAATAATATATAACAACAGTCGTTACGGAACGCCTTGCGAGCTGAAGCAGCTGGTGGATCGAGCACACGAGCTCGGCCTGTACGTGCTCCTCGACGTGGTGCACTCACACGCCTCCAAGAACACCCTGGACGGACTCAACGAGTTCGACGGCACCAACTCCTGCTACTTCCACGATGGAGCCAGGGGTACACACTCATTGTGGGACAGCAGACTGTTTAATTATTCTGAGTAAGTTGTACACTTTTCTTTATAGTAAGTCGTGAAGGTTAATCCTTGATATATAATTATATATTTGGAATTAGCTCGATCAGGTAATATCTCTGAATTGCCTGACGTTTCGACCAGGTCGCACTGGAAGCTACATTATATTCTTATACTACTCCATGCTGGAAGCCCAAGGACAAGGAATAAATAATTTTGAATTAAAAATTTAAATATTGAATTAAAAATGTCACACATTTATGCTTTTACAGAACAGAAGTTTTAAGGTTCCTGTTATCAAACCTTAGGTGGTATCAAGAAGAGTATCAGTTTGATGGATTCAGGTAAGACAATCAATTAATAAATTAAGTTCGTTACTGTGATTCCTGCTAGTTTGCTATTAATAACCTGTAAAGTAATTTTACCGCTGCATTTTTTGAGGATATCACATCTATTTAAAACACTTAATTAATAATTTTAATGGTCTATGTTTACGAGAGATAGTACTAACCCTGGTTGCACCCGCATAAAAAATGGCAACAATGCGCTCACAATATCAAATGCTAGTCCTATAACATGACATCCTATGATTTAACTTTTAAATAATTTTTATTAAGAAAACAAAGACTCATCATTTCTCAAATTTGTACTGCGTTACTTTGAGTAATACTTCCACCCCGTTAAAGGAATCGAATTACATTTATATACTACTAATTATAACGTGCGATTAAAAAAAATACGCTGTTTTCAGGTTGTTATAAAAACACGGAAAATATCTACTTACCGATCACCAACTAAAATAAAAATATGGATAATGTCATCAATAGTTTATCATAATTAACTTCTTGGTTCAGGTTCGACGGCGTAACCTCAATGCTGTACCACAGTCGTGGTATAGGGCAGGGCTTCTCTGGACATTACGATGAGTACTTCGGCTTGAATGTTGACACTGAGGCGCTAGTTTACCTCATGCTTGCCAATGAAATAATACACAAGATTGATAACAGGGCCATTACTATTGCTGAGGTAAGGATACATGATTTATTTTTATTTATTTAAAACGAGCTAGACAGTCTATAAGACGATTTCTTTTAAGTCACAATTCAAGACCTTTCCTGCTAATTAAATGTCCATAAGTCGAAGGAGCTTTTACAAAGTACACCTAGATTTATAGAACCCATAATTGTTTTTTTTTAATAGTTTCACTGTATAAACACCATTCCACTGTCTATTCTTAATAGGTATATGTGTTTGCAACCTCAATAGCATAAGTAATATAATTTGACTGCACGGATGGCGCAATGGTTTAAGTCGTCGCCTCTCCTCTACGCGGCACCCAGCGTTGTGGGTTCAAATCCCACATCGGATAAAAATTTGTGTGATCAGTTGTCCCGAGTCTTGGTGTTCTTTGTGTCCGTTGTTTAATATTACTAACGCGGGAGTTTCCTTTTAATAATAAAAAAAAAAACATAGGCAGTCATGGGACTGCCGACAGAAGTGAAACCTTAAACGAAACGACTTAAAACGTCACAGGAACTGACAGAACTCAATGTTTAGATTAGCGCCCTCTAGTGAATCTATATATGTATTATTAGCGTGATTTTCACAAGTTCAGTGATTTTTCCCCATATGGCCATAGCAAAAGTGCACAAACGTGCCTAAAAAAGTTTTCACTTCAAAAAATAAAGAGAAAATTTAAGTACTATTTCTAACAGACCCTAGTTTCACATCGCAATGGGCTCTATCAGGAAAGAATCAAGTTGCCTTAATATATTTTCAAATAGGATGTATCTGGAATGCCCGCATCTTGCCGTCCGGTGAATGAAGGTGGCACCGGGTTCGATTACCGACTCGGTATGGCGATCCCTGACATGTGGATCAAGCTGCTGAAAGAGGAGCGCGACGAGGACTGGAAGATAGGGCACATTGTTCACACCCTCACCAACAGGAGGTGGATGGAAGGCACTGTGGCGTATGCTGAGAGTCACGACCAGGTACATAATATAATTATACCTTTCTTGATGATTTCATCTCAAGTTATATTATTAATGCAATGTAAGTTAGTTTGTTAGGATTTCACAACTTAACTACTCAACCGATCGTCGTTAAATTTTGCATACACGTTGTGAGACGCATAGATATTGTTACCTTTCATTCAGGAAAGGACAATTCCCTATGGAATACGTGAATTGATTGAAAAAATCTTTACTAACGTGAGCTTAGTCGCGGTCAAAAAACTAATGATCTACATAATAGGCAAAGTGCAAGTCTGATGTTTTATAAGCAGTCCGACCATATACTCAACTCAACAATCAACATCTCATACACAAAACTTATTCGGATCTTAAATACCCGCTTCTGTGTTCATTATAATCGATTACACTACACACACATACGGGGGTATACCCACCACTCATACATTACTCATGGACCATATTATATACTTACACCGTGATTGTGAACCGGTTTCGGAAAAGAAAATTTTATACTCTAGCAATAACATGTATACATCACACTTACAACACATAACTCCACTGAAAGTAAACCTTTTTCTACACTAAAATATACTTTTTTTTCGTTTTGTTTAATATTATTAAATTCAATTCAATTCAAAATTCAAATTCAAATTCAAATTCAAAATCATTTATTCAATTAAGACACTAAGTGACATTTATGAACGTTAAATTGAAGCTAGAGTTAAAATCATAGATCGGCACAAACAGACGCCACAGCATATACTGGATTGTCAAGGTAAATTAGGTGAAAAACACCAAAATCTACTGCCCGTTTGTGTCGATCTATAACTTCCAGTTTCCAAAATGCGTAGGGCCTTATGAGAAGAATACTGGCAAAGAAACTCATGGCCACTCTTTTTAAAAGTCAGATCTTCAGGTACAATAGTGTTAGTGTTACACGAGAGGTAAACAGGATGCAAGCTGATGCCACCTGAATTTCATTTTATTGAAATGCTCCAAAAGCTAACGTACTAAAAAATAAAAATCACTCACTCGTGATACCGTTGAAGGTTTGAACCTATTAAACATAGAAATCATTCAAGGTGCACATCTACCTTCATTCAGTTGCAAAATCTACTGTTAAAAATAATTCGTGACTGGATTAAGAGGCTAGAGTTGCAGTTGATCGAACCAAAATAATAGTATAGGCTAAAGCATCGCTGACTAGGCCGACCAGTCACCCCAAGCAGCACCCGTTCACGAGTATGACGCATGGACCAGCCATCATCTCCTTCGCCATATCAGAGGGAAAGAAATGACCCGCCCCATGACGACGCCGCAAGCAATGACATTTTAGTGAGCATGACGAACCATAGTCGAGATACTGATAAAAATCACTAATAGTCAAATTACCATAATAATCGTCACGCATTACTTTCAACTGACAATGGTTTGTTAATAATTCAGCTTAATTATAAGACAAAGAAGTTTGTGTGTATATACCTAATGACACCTTAAGCCCTCGACTGTTTGTCGTTTAGATAATCGTTGATCGTATAGTAGGATTTCCTAATAAGGTGATTTTTTACCGTTCGCTTGAATTTATCTACAGGAAGGTCGATTACATGTATAGGAATTTTATTATAAAAACGTATACCAAGACCTTCGAACGAGTTGTGTACTTTATGTAAGCGATGATAGGTCCCAACGAGTGTAGACTTGTTTCTTGTATTAATATTGTGTATATCACTGTTTTTCTTATAATTATTAATGTTGTGCCTAACAAACATAATATTTGCAAATATATACTGTGATGCAACAGTTAAAATACCTATATCCTTAAACAACTCTCGAAGAGAGACTCTAGCACCTAAGTTGTATATGGAGCGGATGGCTCGTTTTTGGAGAATAAAAATCGTTTCAACATCAGCCGCCTTGCCCCAAAGTAGTATACCATAGGACATAACGCTGTGAAAGTAACTAAAATAAACTAGCCTAGCTTTGTCCGTATCAGTGAGCTGACGTACCTTCCAAACTGCATAAGCTGCCGAACTAAGCCTACCTGCAAGGCTGTCTATCTGGGCTCCCCATTGTAGTTTACTGTCTAATGTAATTCCTAAGAATACTGTTGAGTCTACAATACTTAACATTTCATTATTTAGAGTTAAATTAGTACCTGGCTGTTTTACATTTGGCATAGTAAATCTCACACACTTTGTTTTATTTGCATTTAGTAAGAGATTGTTAGTTGAAAACCAATATAATACATCATTTAGTGCCCTATTCACATCGTCAAAAATTGTTTTCTTACGATCGACTTTAAAAATAAGTGACGTATCATCAGCAAATAGAACTATATCACAGAGATCTTTTAAATAATAAGGTAAATCGTTTATATATATGCGAAAAAGTAGAGGACCTAATATAGAGCCCTGAGGAACGCCCATAGTAACCGGTAATCCAGAAGACCTCGCACCATTGACATCTACATGTTGAATTCTATCCTTCAAGTAGGAAACAATTAGTTCCAAAGCAATACCGTTAACACCATAATGTTTAAGTTTAAGAAAAAGCGTGTTATGTTCTACACAGTCAAAAGCTTTTGAGAGATCGCAAAATACACCTATCGCATCTTGCGAATTCTCCCATGCATTAAATATATGTCTCACAAGAGTTGCACCAGCATCAATTGTTGAACGACCCTTTGTAAAGCCAAATTGTTCTTTGTGAAATAGATTATTTAGATTAAAATGGCTTTCTAGTTGTTGCAAAATAACTTTTTCAAAAATTTTACTAATAGCCGGCAACATTGAGATTGGCCTAAAGTTACTTCGACTTCTATTCGATTTCTATCATATTGAATAAGTAGCCGTAAAGCTTATCCGGATCTCTTTGAGTCCAATCTAAATTGGAAACCTTATCACTAATGTTATTACTAAAATTCGATAATCGGTTACTAGTCATGGGCCTGCATATAGTTTTGTTTATTCTATTTTCTTTCATACAAGGAAATGTAACAAATTGCCCACAGTGATCAGATGTTAAATCACTTAAAATTTACCTATTTAAATATTCACCATTGCTAAAGATGTTATCTAAGCAAGTTGCCGAGTGAGAAGTAATTCTTGTTGGCTCAGAAAATTAATAATTCAAGTCAAATGATTCAAATAGGCTCACTAATCTTATACAGATAGGACACTTTTCTAATATATTGATATTGAAATCTCCGCAAACTACCAAAACCTTACTACTGACACATAAACGCTTCAAAACTTCTTCCATAACTATCTCAAATATGCTAAAGTCACTCTGTGGTGGCCTATACACACTAACTATAATATGGTGTTCCAGTTCTACACAAGAAAGTTCTACAGTGCGCTCAGCAGACAAATTTACAACATCTTTCCGGTTTTTGCACTTAATACTATTACGAACAAAAATTAACGACCCTCCATGAATCGACTTCCTTCTTACATACACACTTCTAGCAGAATAAAGTTCATTATCAAGTATTAACTGGTGTGCCTGTAGCCAATGCTCTGTGATACAGAGCACATCAACATTATATTTATCAAAAAATAATTCTACTTCTAAGTCTTTCCTAGATAATCCTTGAATATTTTGATGAACTATGTTTATGGTCATTGACTTTTTTACTTTATTGCTACAATTTTTATTTATTTTTGTATTTCTACTAACAATACCATTATTGTGTAAATGCTCTATTGTCTTAGCAATTAATTTAAAGAATTTATGTCACAATGTGCGGCCAAGCTATTGCCTGAATTAATATTAATAACGTCATTGTTAATTAGCTCAGAAGGAGCACTATATGAAGCCAAATGTTTGGCTACAGTGTTCTTACATTCTAAGGGGTGCTCTATAGGAGCTGTCAAGTTAGCCAAGTTCTTGGCTGTTATTCTAAAATAATATGATAGCGAAACAGCTATTTGTCTTTTAAAATAATACGGCATATAATAACTTATCTGTGGTTGAAAAAATATTATCATATACAATCCTATTGGTGTCAATTAAATGAAATTTATTATAAAATCTACCATTAATCTGGCTTGTTAAATTAAACATAGTCATATTTAAATTAATCCTAATATTTTTTTCATGTTGAGACAACCCTTTGCTAATTGGCAGTGTAAATAATACTATTTTATTTGCATTGAGTTCCGATAATTGTTCAAAGTATTTTATGAATGTTTTTTTATTTACAGTACCCCTGTTGCCACTGAAAATTATGAGACTGGTATTTGTATCAAAATTTGCACTAATAGCCTTTTCTAGAATCATATTATATGTTAGGTTTGGCATACAAAAGTTGCTAAATGAATATTCCTTATTTGAGTTTGTCATTAACATACCTAAACCTTTACCAATTTCATCGCTAAACATTAATATATTATTATTGGTACTGTACAATTGATTTTGACTAGTTGTTTTGCCATTCTGGAAGTTAACTACATTATTGTTATTTAATGTCAATATCCTAGGGGCACATGTTACAGGCAAACTGTCTAAAGAACTAGTGGTTTCATTGTGGTTACCAGAAAACAACAATGAATCATTCCTACAATTGCATGAATTAACTAATTTACCTATTGCCAAAACTTGTTCCCTACTTTGTTTTTGTGAAATCTCATATTTACTACTAATAGTTCTCAGTTGCTCCTCAAGTTTCTTAATTTCTGTTTGAAGAGCTCCTGTGTCATCAAAATATTGTGAAGACATGTTATCTACCTCTATGGAGTACATATTAACCTGATCAATTAATTGCATTAGATAAACCTCACACAAGAAGACCCAGCATTTATATTGCGCCAAATTTGTACATATTAGTTTCCACTAAGTCCGGATGTAGAGAGACTGCTAATCTGTGGAGGCACAGGTCTCCTAGTACAGCAACCAGTCTCTTACATAGAATTATAATAATATATTGTACAACCTACCAAGAAATAATTTTTTTTAAATATGTATTATCATTATTATAGCCATATCGTCCGCTAGATGGCGTGTTATCTGTTATCAAGACTGGTTTATTAACGAATTGTTGAATGTTATGAATGTGCAGGCGCTGGTGGGCGACAAGACGCTAGCGTTCTGGCTGATGGACGCGGCGATGTACACGCACATGTCGACGCTGAGCGCGCCCAGCGCCGTGGTGGAGCGCGGCATGGCGCTGCACTGCATGATCCGTCTGCTCACGCACGCGCTGGGCGGGGAGGCCTACCTCAACTTCATAGGTCTGCACACATTGTGGCTTACCGCTAAATTATGACATTCGTATTAAACAGGATGTATCTGACAATGGAACACTAACTGACATGCATAATTTTTGAACGTAATATTTATGAATTTTCTCGACAACAGATTGAATAATTTCAAAATAAAAACCAGTTCGATTTAAATTTGTAACTTTATACACCACTGTATTTTCCACCTTTTTTTCGTGTGGAAACCCCCACGGGTAATCACCTCACCGGAGCTAAACAGTGAAATGGTATGTCGGAACCGAACCGAAAACCACACGGTGTTCCGTCACAATTGGGTCTATTGCAAGGGACTCGGAATACCCTGAGAAGGAAGCCTCCGGGAACTCCTGCAGACCTTGGCCGCCTCTTGATCAACAGGCGGCCCAACCGTGATGTTATACATTCCACCTGCTGTTATGAGAAACGGAGGTGATAATACCTGGAAATTCAAGCAGTCATAATTTTTAAATGGACAGTTTTTTCAAAAAAAAATTTTGTAACTGCGTCATGTCCTTTCAGTAATTTAAGTAAGTGTTCCATTGTCAGATACAGTGACGTAACTTTACCATCTGAGGCCCGTGGCTAATTCATTTTGTAATTAGTGCCTCCTGTGTTCAGGACCTTTTGGTGCCCGGGAACCCCTCGAACTAGGGATTCGTGGCATTTTGCCCGCTCTGCCCCCGGTCATGTTATGTTTGTACATGGCATGACTTAAACTTTTAACACCAGGCCAGTTTAGGGTAGAACAGGGCGACACGTACATGTTGTGCCTCTTTGACCAATAGGGAAGGGAATACCCAATATTCGCATGAATCTTCATTACAGAGATGAAATCATGATTATTAATATATCGAGAATATTTCCAGGGAATCGCTTCGGCATTTCTACAGTAATAACTTAAACCTTAAAATGACACGGTATTCCTTTTTGAATCTTTGGATTGAAACCTGATTTTTGTTCTTAGTTCCTAATATAATTTTTGCGCAGGTAACGAATTCGGTCACCCAGAATGGTTGGACTTCCCACGCGCCGGCAACAACTCGTCATATCACTACGCACGTCGCCAATTCAACCTCGTCGACGATGAACTGCTCAAATACAAATTCTTGAACTTATTCGACAAAGACATGAACGATTTAGAAATTAAATATGGATGGTTGAGTTCTAGTCCGGTTAGTCTTTATTGGTATTTTTATATAATGAAAACTTTAGAAACAAACATTATAGTTACTGACTACACTCAATGTTTTCGACGAACACTTTTACCCAGGATAAATTGTCCAGGAATAGATAAACTCAATGAACGTCCCCTGGCTGTAATAATTAATGATGATGATACTCAATATGATATCTTCGCAATATGAAAAATGATAAGTAATTTTGAATCCACGGGCACTTTTGTCACGAAGTTATACGACATACGGTGGACAGCGGATGAAAGCATGCGGAGGGATGAGCAAAATGTGGTGAAGAGGGTTTTATGTATGGAAGTTGACAGGTCAATATATAGAGTAGAGGATGACCAAAGAGGAGTAACATGGCCTGTGTGAAAGAAGATATGGCTAGAAAGAGAGTAAGCAGTGAAATGACGAATAATAGAGGAGAATGGAAAAATAAAACATATTTCGTCATCCCCAAATAAAATTGGGGCAAGGGTAGGCAGAAGTTTAAGATCATATGACTTCAATGACAAATACCTATACAGTAATAATAAAACCGGAAATAACATGGGTATATTTGTGCCGGTAGTCGTGCATTCTACAGGTACAACTCGGATACACCGTAGTAAATAAACATTCAAATATAAATTGTGGAATGCAGTGATATTATATGACATTTTAAACACGAATTAGCAGGGACATATTTTCTAGAATTGTCATGTAAAAATCTAATTAAAAATAGACTTTGCGCAAACTTTTTGAATGTGATTCTTATATTAAAATCTATATTCTTTAAATCGTGATATGCTGCGGTTAAAGACCAGGAGCAAGAGACGGTATATAGAAGAAGTCATATCAGCTCCTTTTTTTTTATCTCCGTCCCCTGAAGCTAAGCCTGACCGCTCTACTGCCGCAGACAAGCAACAATATGAATAACTTCCCTTTCATATCATCTGTCTAGTTAAACTCTTTTCTTTAAAGGCATATGTATCATGTAAACACGACGGTGACAAAGTGATCGCATTTGAGCGCGCTGGTCTGTTGTTCGTATTCAATTTCCACCCGTACCAGAGCTTCACTGAGTACAGGATCGGTGTGGATGTGGCTGGGAGCTATAAGGTATGTTAATCTGCTTACAAATCATCCCATTTAGATGTATTTCCTTCTAATACCATTATAATTTTGTAGTAAGTAAGTAACTTAAAAATGACAAACCTAAAATGCATTAAAAAAAAACCCTGAGTTACAGTTCCATATAAAGGTATGCATTGAAACGCGCCGATTCCCGCGCGACTTCGTGACCCAGGCCTGAGGATAATATAATTGTTGTTAGGTCCAAATTTCTTAAAAAAGGATAATAAAATGCTTTTAGGTCTTGTATAGAATCTTGAAAGCAGTTAATTACTTATAGCGCTAATCAAGCAGACATATACATAGTTTGTTATTGAAATATATTTGTTTACAGGCAATAATGTGTTCAGATAGCAAGAGGTATAATGGACACAGTCGAGTAGAGCCAGATCGAGATGTTCATCCCACACAAGGTGTTCCCTGGGGTAACAGGAATGATTCTGTGCAGGTACTATGCTCAATTTCTCAATCATTTCACGCACACGGACTTAGCAAACCAGTTCGTAACGTAATCAACGGAAGGGAATGAGGACATTACAGTTGCGCTAAAGAAAGCTTCTATAAGATTGACATTGACCAGCTACCTCCAAATAGTCATGCACCTGCTCACCAGTATCGAGGAATGTTTATTATTTCTCAAATGAATGTGGTCATCAGGACCTGCTGGAGGTTATGTCATGTCTGAGACTCAGTACAAGTGTGGTTCCAGTTCTTCAAGCTCTTGAGTTTTAAACATGGAAAGGCTGTCCAAGCCCAGGGCTGTCACTATTTATTACATATGTATAGTGTAACATATATTATAATAATACAGTAATAAGTCAAAATCTTTAATTCATATATCTTCTTTCCCATAGTGCTAGTAACTAATTAAAATTAAATACTATTTTTTTATCAGGTTTACATCCCCTGCCGTACTGCAATAGTCTACACGCGAGTGCATTAGAACAGAAAAAACAATCAAACTTTAATACTTGGTTAAAAATGTCATCCAATGACGTCAATAAAAATGCTTATAAATTTGTTGAATGTTGTTCAAGAATAGTCTACGTCAATTTTAGAAGGAAATAATTCTGGGATGGAGAAATAATAGCTGGTTATGGTTTTGGTAAAATCATATATTTTTTTAATTTGTTAAATTAATAAATTATCTGTTACAAATTGTTGTCTTATTCATGATGGTACTCCTATAAGTAAATTATTCTTAGGTGTACAAGTAAGAGGTTTTAGCCTAGATAAGGTCACTTTGTAGCCAAATTCTTCAGCCAATCGGGCTCTATCTGAATCTATGATGCCCATACACCTTGCACCTCTAACAGCCAAAGGATGCTCTTCATGAGTTTGATCAGCTGCATGTCCAATACACAAATATTGGTCTACTGGCAAACTACTAAATCGGTTACTTCTAGGGTATACCAATCTGTCAGTAGCGTGCAAAGATCCATAACAACATGGACAGAGGACAAACTTAGCATTGGCCTTCAAACATTTATCCAAAACCAGATCACTGGCTATCCCACAAGCGTGTAAGCCTATACCTATATCAAATTTTCCAATGAAGAAATCCAGGTTGCATTGAAAGAAGTATGCATTTTTTAAGCCCATTTCATGTACTCTCAACCTAGCTCTTAATAAGGACTGTTCTTTATTCTCTAGTAATATAACAGTGCATTTAGGCAACATATGAGCTAGTAAAATGCCTAAATGACCACTTCCACAGCAAAAATCAACAATCAAGTCGCCCTCTTTAGCTAAGCATAAGACAGCTAGAGCTAAATTTTCCAACTGCTGAGACTTTCGAATCACTCTCTCCTCTGGCAAATGACCTGCAGTAGGGTTAGCACCATCAGGAATATCACTCCAGTTAAAGGCAGGATCATTATCATTACTACAGACCATAAGCTCCATGTCTGTTTTAATAGAGCTTAAAGCATTTTCAATATCAACCTCTTTTGTAAACAATCTCTTTTTAGGGTTATGTCTTTTTGGGTCACACTTGTATAGGCTTACATCTGCAGTGGCAGGGATATTTACATTATTCAAAGATAATGATTTGAAAGTAAGTTTAGATACAAAAGATACCAATATTTCTATTTCAGATATTGCCATGATATTTTTATACCATTTATAAGTAAAAGGCAATAACAATTCACATTCAGATTCACCAAATGATTGAATAATTATGTAAAATGAAGGTAACAGCACTATATCTGCCAGAGTTAAAAAGGGACCTTCTGCAAACTGATGACTTATATCAAGATCTTCAATTTTAATTGAACAATCTATTTCAACTTCTTTATTTTTGTTTGATTTCCACTTCCGTGTCTTAGGAACTCTCAACTTGCCAAAAACTAGTGTTGATGTTGAATTATTTTTAGGATCCTCACTTTTAACAGTACTGTTAGTGTTCATATCCTTTTTCAGTTCTCTTGCCACTTTATAAACATTATGAACTCTGACTGGCTTTTTCAAGTGATTTTCAAACCGCACTAAATTTTCAGGTACTTCT
Source organism: Callimorpha dominula (assembly GCA_949752705.1). NCBI lineage: Eukaryota > Metazoa > Arthropoda > Insecta > Lepidoptera > Erebidae > Callimorpha > Callimorpha dominula. The sequence continues at coordinate 16,339,329 of OX457007.1, forward strand.
TTCAAACTAGTGATATGGACAATTGCTTTTACAGTTTTTATAATATCTACTTCACAAAATTTCGTCCATATAGACACTTCATTTGGTGCTTGGAGACAGCTTTTACGAAAGCCAAGCAATCCCTCTTCATGTTCGTGTAAATTAGGCGCCGAAACCATAAATTTTGCAATATGTCTAGCAACAGCACAAAGCCCTGTTATAATCATGTCATCGTACATGACCACTGGATAAACACATGAAGCCACCTGCCACGGGACATCTTCAACATTTAGAAACTCTAGGTTTTCATGCCCTATATACACGATTGGTGATTCTTGGTCAACATTATTTGACGAAACTAATTTCAAACTCACAAATTCTGGTGAGCAATATTTGTATACACAATATGTTATTAGAGATTCCAAAGGTATTCTTATTTCCTTAACATTTTGATTTTCTTCCTTGTCCGGATAAGCTTCTAAATACACAATGTTAACCATTTTTAATTAATTAAGAGTGGTCGAATTAAGTAATCTTGATCAACATTCCGTTGATTTAACTCAATCTGTCAACGTGACGTGACGTGCTTCTATTTTCAAGCACGTCAGTTCGTCCTTGACGCAAGACTGCAATGTTGCCATAAATTGATATTTATCTGTCTAGAGGGTAACTATTATCTTATCTGTGCTAGAGGTAAGACCCGTAATGGGACACAAGAATCAGTAATATTATGTATGTTTTATTATCAATCATGGTCATGGACATCACAGATAAAATAACGAAATAAATTATCGACGAGGCAACAGCTGTCTTAAGGTTTTTTTAAAAATTGAATTAGCAAAAAAAATATATATAAAGAAACGAATTCTCACCGCCAACTTGAGGGTAATTTTTTAATTTGTTTAAAAAACAAAAGTAAGAATAAACAAAAAAAAAATTGATAGAACAATGAAGAACAATAAGCGAACAACTGAAATAGCAAAAAAATTAAACCGGCAAGAGCGAGTCGGACTCGCGCACCGAGGGTTCCGTAAAATATTTTTATTATATGATATAACTAAAAATTTACGGTTTTCGCAATTTTTCCTTTATCTGTGCTATAAGACGTTGCTTCGTACCAAATTTCAAGATTCTGAGTTCACGGGAAGTACCCTGTAGGTTTTGATTCCCTTGCGAGTGTCGAAAATTTGCGGCATAAACAGCTGTACCTTTTGATTGCGTTGGCTTAGAAGTTTGATTTTTTCACAGCTCTATGAGACAGTAGACTTGAGTATTTGATATAAATTTCAGCTTGATACCTGCCGCGTTCCTGAGAAAAAGGGTCTTGACAGACAGACAGACCTTCGGACGGACGGACAACAAACTGATCCTATAAGGGTTCCGTTTTTTCCTTTTTAGGTACGGAATCCTAAAAGTGTAAAAAAACGACATCTCTCCGCCAACTTGAGAGTAATTTTTTATTTTATTTAAAAAATAACTAAGATCAAACAAAAAAAAAATTTGATCGAACAATGAAGAACAGTTAACGAATAGTTGACACAGCAAAAAAAAGTCTTCTCCCCGACAACTTGACGGTAATTTTTTATTTTATTTGAAAAAAAAAACTAAGATCGAACAATGACGAACAGTTGAAATAGCAAAAAAAAAAGAAACAAACGACTTCTCCCCGTCAACTTAGACAGCCATGAAACATAATATATTATCTATGGTTGAAACTTTGTTATGGTCTTCTGAGAAAACCCGCGAGGGGTAATGGCCCAAAAAATCTATATATATCAATAACGTCATAATTTGAAGTAATTTTATATTAAAACTAGTAAATGCCTCGTTTTTTATAAATAAATACTAGCAGTTCTCGAGCGGTTTCACCCGCTTGTTCATATTTATATATTTTGCGCGGAACCCTAATTCCTTTTCTAAAATAAAGGTAGCCTAAGTTACTCCTTGTTACATCAGCTGTCTGACAGTGAAAGACCCGTCACAATCGGTCCAGCCAGAGATTAGCCGAAACCAGCCAGACACAAAAATTGTAAAAAATGTTTTTTTGGTATATGTACCGTGTACACATCCACTTAGTAAAAAGCGGTTATAATTTTTTTAATATTACAAACAGACACTCACTAGTTACATTTACACACTAGTTTATTTATTTGTGTAGATGTATATATACATATATATGATGTACAGATAAATAACAATAATATGTAATAAGCTCTTACTACTCTTAGTAGTCTGTGGTCTTTAATGTTTTCGAACTAGAATATAATGAAGTTATCTGTGCTCCCTAATTTACGAAGTCATTTTTGTTTGTATTGACATTTTGACAATTTATTAAAATTATTTCAATACTTATTTATAAATTATCTTACACACGTCATAATTGGCTATCACTTGGCTTTGAAAGCACGGAACAATTTTGTAATTGAACTATGTTGGAGGTTATAAATGGATTTCTTCTGATATACTTCGTTATTTTGTGTTCCCTCAATGATTTAGTGCCACACTTGGTAAAGCCAGTAAGTAAACTCATAACGCGATTTTAAGTAAACCAAATATTTATTTAGATAGTATATGTGATAAGTTTTAATATTTGTGTTGTAGTTAGCGGCATGTTTCGTTCGACCATCCAACGAAGAACGCTCAGTATTGGCTGAAGTAATAAAATTGAAGGCAGAACAAAAAAGAATATCTATGAAGGATGAGTTTGCTGCTTATTCAAAACTGCAACGTAAAATTAACAAACTAGAAAGTCAACTGAAAGATGGCTCACAGACCCGCATCAATAAGAGTTTAGCTGTTAAAAGTGCCATCCAAATAGCTCTTCAAGCAATTCTAGCATTTACGACTGTTATCTCTGTTATTTGGTTCAGAAGAGAACCAATTGTAGCTTTAAAAGGTAATCTTTTTCCATTGACAAACATACTGAGCTACCCAAGTGATATACCCAATGCTATATCCACTCATGTGTGGGTTGTAATATCTAATATTTCAATCAGAACTCTTTTAAAACCCATTATTTAGTACTAATAAAATTATAGACTACTAAATAGAGGATATAGATCCATGATAGTTGGTGATATGATTCATTAATTTATTTTTAATGTATTTGAATTATTTTGTAATGATGTTGAAATAAATGTTGTTCATTTTTGTTGAATTTTATTTATTTAGTATCTTATTGTATTAAACTTAACCCTACCGATTAGTCTCTTCTAATCGGAGGTCATTATAAAATCCGATATAATGAACTCGGGCTACAGTTATTTGCACGATACTATGCCTAAAAATCAGTTTTTAAAAATTTTGTCCGTCTGTTTGTTCGGGCTAATCTCAAGAACGGGCCGCGCAAACAATATATAAATATGTACACGCGAGCTAAGCCGCGCGGGTACTGCTAATCTCAAATAAGTACGGACACGCGATTTTCTCTTCTATTTGATATGCAAGACATTTTAATATTAGTAAGCCCACAAAACACCAACACAGTCACTTCAATCACAACCATCTTTCAGTAAAAAAATTGAGTGTGGATGGCTAGCACTCTTGCTCTCCCTTCCACTACTCGCTACAAGTCGTGCAAGCACTCGCCAGAGACCTACTATGAACTACTTCAAATCTGTTTAGTAGCATATTATTCATAATATATATTATTATGTAGCTGCACTTTCCAACAACTTATGCTGAGTGGACCGCTCTGACATACGTACTAGAAAATTTGGTTGGAACAACCGATCCATGTTACTCCGATCATTAGATGTAGAAGTACATGCACTTCATTCATTTTTACAATACTCTAAACTTGTAGAGAATGCCTTTTAGGGACCTAGTCTTTTAGGTAGATTTTTCGAAGAAAAGTCTAGATCTACAGAAACGGCGGGGACATATAAATCAGGGAGGGATAAATAAATCAGTACCTATCTGATAAAGTCATTCTATGCAGTTTGGCAAAGGGCCGTATTTTGAATACGCAGAACCTACTCTTAAATTAATTGCTTATCCACTGGCAACTAGATTAATGCATTTTGCTTTTAAGTATCAAGCAGTCCTAGCCGATAACTATTTTGCTATCTAACCTTGAATCTTCATTTCACTCCAAAACATTGCAATCTGTAGCAGCAGTAATCTTGATGGATGATTTTAAGTCTGGGTACTATGTTTATTCAATTGATTAGGAAAACTTTGTTGTAAAAGATTAGATTATGCGAAGGAGTGGGGGTCTCCTATCTAGGTCACCTATCACTATTGAAATCTGCTTGCAGGACGAGTTATCTATATCTCTCAACGTTTTCCTTTTAAAAACAAATTTAAAAGCAAACTAGTATACGGGTTGGAGCAAATGGTTACCGAACTTTGCTGGTGTCCCAGCAATTCAAGGCGCATTACTCTCTTCCTTCCAACCCTCTACAATTATTTATGGGTGTAGAATTAGATGCACTGACCTGAGGTCAGTGGTTAGATGGAATTTGGATGATCTGACAGCGGGATCACAAAGCAGGCTTGTTTTGATTGCGTAATGTCAGACGTGCGTTACAATTTGTCATAGTTTAATTTTTAACCTACTTCAAGAACACTGGGTCTAAATTCAGTAATTTACCAATTTTAATCGATATTTTTTGATTGAATATGACAATGGTTGTACATATTAATATTATAATAAGGACATATTTGTTTGTTTATTGTTGACTAGCTCTGGCCCAGCTTCGCTCGCGTTAAAGGTTTGTCACCAGGTACAGGTAGGTAGGAGAAAAGGCATTGACATACAACGGCCCTTTAAAAAACAATCTAAGTTTGTCAAACGATAACTCATCGGATTAAATGGCGAAAATTGTCACACTTGGCAACACAAGGTCAAGACATGGACTAGCTGGCCATGTCTTGACCTTTTCAGAAACTTATAAAAAATCAGTATCTTCAGCAATCCATTCATATTATTCTTTTACCATTAGAAAAGCTATACGAATAAAAGTTGGTACCTAACATCTAAGGCTGTACAAGTAGGTAAAAGAAGCCGACGAACACGACGGTACAAGTAGTTGAACCGTACCTATCGTGTGCCATTATTGTTCAGATTATTATAGTGGTCCAAAAGATACCTACCTATATTTAAGAGTTTTAGTTAGTAATGGCGAACTGAATTAAAAACTAAGCAAGATTACCACTATCCACCTTCATCATCAGACTATTGTTACCAAACCTAATCTGTTGATCTCGTCAAAACGAATCATATGAGACTATTAAAGAATTCCACTATTACCTCCTGGCCCCATCAACAGATCAGCTCCAACATGCCAAATTATAGTGGGTATTGTCATTCAAACTACATATACGAGTACATACAGTTTCATTAAAATATTAGAAGTAGGTAAGTACATAGTTACAAGTAAAGCTAGAAAAATAAAGAGTGTTTCCATTTCAATTCACTTCCAATTTTTCTGTATGGTTTCACGCGCGTAAGTCCCGATCCCGTGGGAATATCGGGATAAAAAGCCTATGTGTTAATCCAGGTCTCCAGCTATCTACATACCAAGTTTCATCGCAATCGGTTCAGTAGCTTTTGCGTGAAAGAGTAACAAACAATCACATGTAAGGATGTTTGTTACTCTGAGGATGCCCTCACAAACTTTCACGTTTATAATATTAGTAGGATTGGTTTGTGAGTGGTATGTAAGCAAGTGTCCATAACTATATTTGAATTTGTATCGTTATCAAAGTATCCGGTTAGGCGATGATAATATTGTTATTAGAAATATTGTTGACAGCAAGCTCTAGTAGTGTGTTTACATTACCCAACGTTACCATGCTGTCACCGTCCACTGTTCATTCATGATATTTCTGTTAATCTGTTGCTTCGAGTTATAATAACATCAGGGAACAGGGGAGACATGAACTTTGGTCTTTCGCTAAAATTAATCCAAGAAAGGAAGGAACACGAACATCTCTCTATTTTAATCAACGCAGCCTGAACTGAACCCAACTTATGGCACGAAATACCCTAGAATGTATGTTGACCATTGACATGACTTTACCTGGTTCCATTTGAGTCAGTTCTGAATTATTTTAACGTAAAAGATAACGGGTTCCCGCAATTTTAATCGAATATAACCAACCTTAGTTAGATAGGAGTAGACGTTAATCAATATTTACTATTAAAAAAAACAGTTATTTTTTTGTAGTTTTCACTTTTTTAATATTAAGGATTTCAATCTGATGATCACATTACATTCGACGTTCGATATTTAAAAATAAGAAGCTACAATTAATATTTGTGTTAACCATCCAACTATCATTTACTTATTAGTACGATGCCCTTGTCGATGTATTATATAGGTATTAAATTGAATTCTATTCAAGATACCAAGGACCAGTTTAGATATTAAACATTATAATTAAGTATGATTGAACACTAATACCAACTAGAACCAGTTTGCTTGATAAGTAAAATTAATTAAATGTGTGTGGGTGTGTACATATAAATATTGTGACGTTTAAATAAAACGAATTATTATTTAAATATTTTATTTATTAAACAAATAATAGTACTTTATACTCAGTCCGACAAAAGTCCAAAATGTGTCCTCTAAATTAACATAACCATCAAAGATCCAGTTCTTGTCTGGAAATCTTATTATGCTTAATTTATAAATCACTTTTTCCTAACTTCAATATAATTAACATATTAACAATTATAAAAATATGATTGATCCTAAAAATGTTTCCAGACTGAATAAAACTCTTTATAAAAATGAACTCAATTTTGCACGAGTGATCCATTCACAACAGTAGACGGCACCTTACCTGCACAAATGTAATTTTAAATAAACACCATTTTTATTTTTTACTAAACTAGTACGATACCTTTGTAAATGTAAACAAAATGACAGTATAGTGGTTACCCAGTATTATGTCCTGGTCCACTCATACCTACCCCATATTTTCTAGGGTCTTCCTTTACTCTTAAAGCCTTTCATACCTAGCACTTACCTTCTTTCGACTGTTCCTTTTATTTCATGACTAACGTTAAATTTTTGCAATTCTCAACTTTGCAATTTTTGAGACAAATTTTAAACTAACTCGAACATACCTATTTCTTAAATTAACCGCGGTCAAAGACCAATGGACACATACAAATATTAGGTAGTCATTACCAATCTTGAGACAAAAAATTGTTTTATTTGATTAATATCTGTCAATAGTAGCTTGTGGTCAGTTATCACTATTCAACTCATTGAAGATGAGTTTGTTTCCATAACTGAATTGACTAACATAATAATTATGTTAAATATAAATAAATATTATTTAACTAAATTACACTTGTGCTGAAGGACGGTGACAGCTAATATAATTAAATTAGGTAATTAACTAATAGTTTTTTCGATACCAGAAACTGGTTTAATACAGTTACAAAGGATACCAATTCTGTCATATCAGAAATATGATAAACGTAATGATGGATTTGACTTGACAAAATTTATATATAAATATTGCCATTGAATTTAATCTATGGTGAGAATGCACAAATGCATCAATTCTAGTGACGTATTTTAGTATAAACAGTTAACAATTAAACATTTGTGCAATATTAAAACCAATCTGAAATAACAACAATAGTTTAAATTTAATAAAATTGATTATAAACAAGATTGTAAGAGAAAAGACGGCAAAGAAAGCGTTACATGAACAAACAAGAAAAACCTGAAATAAACTTAGCAAACAGTCAGTCACCCCGAGATTAATTACTACAGCATTCCTCGAGGCTATGGCCTTGTACACGGGATTACAACTATAAATGGACCACTGTATACATTTTAATAATTTGTAAGTCGGATATTATTTGCGCGACTGCATAAATTTAATTTCCGTAACTAATATTTACAAGCTCTATATCACAGCTTACGTTTTAATATATTGTGTGCTGAGACTAAAGAATATCATTAAGGAATAAAAATAAACTCTAGTGCATACAACTTTGCGGTAGCAATTGACTTATGATACAATATGAAGGACGTAATATTCAGGAAATTAATATTGGACATTGACTGACTAGTCCATCAAAGGCGATCCTCAATCGTTGAATATGCATTTCTTTTTTATTAAAAAAACAAAGATGCATGTATCCACTGTTGCGCAACTGAACGAGGTTCGACCTACCTAACTATTAGTACTTGCTATTGTAAAAGCCTTTTGACACATTGGCTTACAAACATAGTTATAGCAATAGTTCTAACCAAAGTTCCCAAAACATTAAATTTTTATAACATTGGCACTATATAGCAAATTATGTCACTAACGTGACCAACATACCAAGCAATAATTATTCCTATGATGCCAGTTAAATGACTAACGTAAATAATTATGGTTTAAACACTTAATGAGACTAGACACTAATGACTAAATGAATTCAATATTGTTGGTAGGCAGATTATTTGGAATTATCATTGCTCCGTTCTAATCTTTATATTTTCAACTTCAATGAATGTCAACAAAATTCTGATAAAATTTTGTTTTTCACATGTTTGTGGTATGATGTTATTATTGATGATAGACAGATTGTATGATCATAAATAATCTCTGATTAGTCCCAATATGAACTACCCACTCAATTGTCTGTTTAGGTACACCGCTAATCAATGAGAATATTGTCAGTCGAATGTTAACTTACTACGTATTATTAACTCGGTGATTAAAAACAGGAAAATTGCTGTTTGCACCATCAATTACTTTGTTTATACCTAGCACTGTTGATAAATGATTACCTTGTTGACCGAACTCAGTTACAGGATCCAAAATGATTAACAATAATATGGAAGTTAGTTATGTAGAAATATAACAAAATAGATATTGACACATATAAAATCAGGAATAAAAATTGAATGGATCTTGTTTCCACGAGTTCAATCAAAGTAAGTACATTTAATTCTTAAAAGCTGACCAATCAAGGCTATACAACTACGTGATCTCGTCCTATGAGATCTATTTTATACAACAGAAGATTGGGAAGAACAATCAAACAATTTAATAAAAACACAGGCAAGTTTATCCTTGTAGAAAAAACATTACCGGCCAATATTCATGCCATGTAGGAAAATGAACTACTGGTGGGATATATTCTCAGACACAACTACTCAACGTGTCTCAATATTTAGGAACGTTTTCTTCCAAATATTGGTCTAGGAATCTATCGTTCGACGCAGATCGCGGGGTTCGCACACAACTAACAATAAACAATCCTAGTTTGCTAAGTGTTCTCATAAAAGGAACTGTTAAAATGTGTTGTAAGAAGATATACGACAGCTTCGTACGTTGACATCATGATGGCTGTGTTTGGTATCTGACGCACTAGCTGCGTGCCTAAGCCCCTGGAAATATACCGGAGTTATTATTAGATGACTACACAGTTTGTTGTGACTGTTTTTATAGAAGGTCCAGTGAGACACTTACCTATAGACTCCGCGGTACCCTTCCTCTTTGAAGACGGTGTGTAATGTCTGCCAGAATTTACGATACTTGTCGCCTTCTTCTCTAAGACGTGTTCGTGCTACCTCTGTAAAAAATACAAAATTGTTTTAAATTTTTTTTTCAATAACGTCTGTCGCTTGAGTAAGCATAGGATTGGGTATATCGCATTGCCAATTAAATCACTAGAACACGAATGTATGAAGTGAGAAAAACTTGGCGATCATTCGCGTAGTTAAATTTTTGAACAACGTTGCAAGTGGTTAGGGCCCACAAGCTGAAGATAGATAACGTAAGTAAGTATTGAGATCTGTATTAAACCCGAAAGCATACCATGTTTAGTCTGATAGTTTTATCAGTAGTTACGATTGCTTTAAATAATAAGTATATAATAAAAGTATTTTTCAATAAATCCCAGAAGATAAGACAGTGGATATCAATACATTTAATTACGATTCCTCGATAGACAAATGCAGATGGTATATTTTGTACTTGTATCAAATATCATTGCGACTGCACGCCTTGGCAGATCAATATTCAGATCTAAACTCCCACAAGTTAGAAAAACCCCAATCCCAAAAGCGTGACAAACCCATACACTCTTAGTTTTTAAGTCTTATATTTGTTAAACTTAATATTAACATACTTTTATTTACTTGTTCTAGTTGTGTTGTGTAGAATCTAATTGCGAATACCTGTCAATAGCGTTCGTTGTTTTTTTGCTCTAGCATTTATTGTATGCATTTCATGCTGTTGGTATTCCGAATAAAATAATAAAAATAAAAGAATGGCGCCATGAAATGGTGTAAATGAGCTTGTCATTATGAAGCGGTCCCTAGACGATCATGCGGCTTGACATGCGTTACGTGCTGTCATGCATGCATGACCGTTTAATTGTATTGATTGATGCGAATGACATGCAAACTACGTGCTGACAGTTGATTGACAATTCCTTTTATTTTTATAAATTTATTTATTTATAAATCTGCCTTTGACAAAGACATTTCCATACCAGCGCAGAAGACCTCTTCACTGTACTATCTATATGGACTGAATAAAATGATCATACCAAGCGAATTATCATGTTGCATGATAGACTCTCTATAGGTCCTTCATGCAGCATGATGATTCAGTATGTCATGCCGCATGAGCGTCTAGGAACCGCTTAACAGTATTATGAATGTAAAAAACGTGCATGCACATACAAACATTAATAGTCCTGCGTACTTGATGCATTCTATTTTTTAAATGATTAAATAACAAAGTGCTTATATATTATATTCAAGAAAATCTGACTTAAAGAGCTCCAAATTTGTAGAAGTATGTTCTAGGTTTATTCGATGTCTGTCATGAATTTCCTACTAGCTATTTGGGTATTTTTGATTTACATGAATTTTGAATGAATTCTGAAGCGGCAATAGCGTAATGGCCATGCGAAGTTGGGTTCACTTGCGAAGTTTCGGGTTCAAACCCCACCACAGAACACTATCAACGTACACCCACTCCTTTTTTTCCACGTGTGGAAATCCCCCTGGGCTATCACCACCATTAGGATTTTCGTTGAACCGGTGTATCTGTATCGAACCTACTAAAACCACACGGTGTGCCATACTGCATCAAAAACAGTATGAGGACCGTGAACGGATATTAGTACATCAGCGGTCTCCCTCCTAGCGTCCACAATGTCCACAAAGCGCGGGCACCCTCTTTTGGTAACTCTCTAAATAGGCGACGTTCAGGCAACACGGATATCGCCCCTTCAAGGCTCGCCCTTAGAGTGAGTGGAGGGGAAAACCCCAACCTTAGGCGAGCCTAAACCGGGTAAACCGAAGGCGTAAGGCCGTAAGGCGCGCCGAAGCCTGGTTGGACCGGCGGAAAATGTTGCGACCGCGGTAAAACATCAGTCACTGTTGGCCAAGGAACGTACCACGCCGCAACGGCCAGTAGTGAAAGATCCTCTGACGTAAACCCACACCTAGCACAAGCAGCTTAGCTGAAGGATTTAAAGTAGGTTTACTAGTAATATATGACCAATTGATGTCTTTAATTAAAATGTAATACAAGAAAACTGTTATATTTTTTATGTGAAAAACAAGTAGGTAAAATCTGTTAATGATACGTGTAGGTAGCACTTATCATATCTATGTAATGGTTCGAGAACTCGTGATTGATTCACAAGGCCTATTACAAAAAATGTATTTTAGATGTATCTAAAATCGAGAAGTGTAATACGGTACTTATTTGTAACCATTATACATTATTGCCATCACTATGACATTTTTAAAGGTCAATAATAACAATTCCATAATACATTTTATTTCCGTACGCAGCCTCAAAACCTTATAAAAAATCAACTGAGTGCAACAACCCTAAATGATGGCACTACGATTTAAAATATTATATAACATATTTTTAACCAACGAGAATGGATAATTTTATTCACCTTCGTGGTTATAGCTCTTTCAATATTACTTAGAAGCAAAGATGTGTCTAGAGGACTAGGAAAAACCGACGAAACGCAGGAGTTTCTCAAACTGATTACAACAGTGGCGTAATAATAGGGTGGCAGAGTGGGCAAAATGCCACGGGCCCCCGGATTGATTTGGCCCCGGGCACCAAAGGCCCTGAATACAGAAGGTACTAATTACAAATGAATTAAAATAATATTAATTTTGTATTTAATCAATATAAGTTATCCAATTTAATAAACGTAATAAAATACAAGAGCTAAAAAATAACGGCCAAGTGTGAGTCAGACTCACACACATCGATGAATTAGCCACGGGTCTCAGATGGTATAGTTACGCCACTACCTGATTATACAATATATGTATATTTTTATATTTGACCACATATAACTTTTTATAGAGAAGTCCGATCTCGATAATTCTTTTTTATTGGATAGGGATATTAAACTTCGAAGTTGTTCCCATTTTAATTTGGAAAAACTATATACGGGTTGACTTGAGAACGTCCTCAGTTTTTTCGTCGGTTAAAAAATAGTGGATATTGGATGGATGGATTAAAACTTACGAATTGCTCCAAAATTACCACCACCAACAGTCTAAAAGACTGACCATTTTTAGGCAATTGAACATAAATACACTTTAGTAAATAAATTTTAATACCATGGAATGCCTCTAAAGTTCTATTGTATAGACATTTATAAAAGCCATATTCATCAATGAACTTACTATAACATAATGATGGTGATAGAATTACGTACAAGTATTTTAAGTATGGCATAAGAGGACTATTTTGACAAAGGCCATTTCTGGGCGCCTTAACGTTGACTATAATATTGAAAATCATTTAATGTTCATAAGTAACCGACGTTTGTGGTGGATGTTTAACAACAATGTAAAAAACTCCCAATTCTTTTTAAAAGGCACAAAGAACAAAGTTGAGCTAAAAACTCTAACATCGTCAATCATATCTGGTAGACGTTTGGTAAATCTCAGATAAGAATATGACACACATAGATTGAGGGAAAAGATCCAAACTTATGTATGTACGTATGTTAATGAACTGCTACTGTTCATTCTTATCGTAAAACACTTATTCATGATAAATTTTGTTTCTAGGTATACAGTTACTAGGGAACAAAAATAAAAAGTATATTCTTATTATGTCTAATATGATACCAATTAATGAGAGCTTATAATTATGATTTTTTGTTGCCAGGGCAGTAATAAAAGCTTACAAAAAATCTTAGTTTTAATAAGTTGTTTCTAAATGTAATGGCAGGCCAGGCCCACTCCGCAGTGTAGATATAAAGCTACAAGTCACGGCGGGGTCGATTAATCGTGCCAAAATTCAGTGGGCTGCCGCGCGCCGTCCGGGCCCCACCTTAGTTCGATGCACACTCACGCGCTGCGTCGTGTCTTCCGGTTGTAAGTCATCAGCATAGATAAAAGTTACGCGATAGAAACAGAGGCAACTTTTATGTGAATATAACTTTAGGTAGGTAGCGCTGTGCGAATTGCGACTTTATTCTGTCAAAACAAGAGTCGCTATTTATTTCAATGATTTAGCAGAGTGGGACTTCTGTACCTGTACTATTACGTATTCTGTGGTGATGGATTGAAAGGTACATTCCAATATGGTACAGCCAAAAAAGGACTTACGGTTTTTTAGAAAGATGACTTTTAATATTTTTTAGGTTTTTTTTGTAGAGCCTTAAAGTCTAAGTACACACACTTATGACAAACACTGACACTGTACATGTATAACAAAATTTTTAATGCTCACCATGTGGATATGCAATGCAAGAAGCAACAGTTTTCGAGAAAGCTCCAGCTGCCATGAACTCTAGGAAATCCCTGGGAGAACGGTGATCACTGGGAATACCGTCCGCACTTCTGGCTGCCATCAATCTGGCTTTAACCCCTTCGTACAGCACGAAGTGGACTACTGTCTCACTGATGCCCATATATGAAGCGGTGATGCCCTTGTAGAACCCCTTGATACCCTGAAAAACATTCAATTGTTTGTTCATGTCAAAATTTTTTGGTCACGTAAGGTCATACACGATAAAAGTTAACGTCTCCAACTAAATGGTATTTGTTAAGATTTCGAATGCAACTGATATCAATAGGTAGCAGTTGATTTGATTTCTCTAATCGTCAGATGGACATCCTAAGACAAAGACAAATATGTTCAAGTACCGTTTTAGCATATATCCTCTTAATACACTGCAATGCTGTCACATTCTGTCCATCCAACTGCAATCTCGTCTTAACAAACCAAATCGGATTGGTCATTGTACAAGAGACAAATCCTGAAACATTTACCAACCATGTAGTATTGTATGACAAATCCAAAAACATCTATGTCATAATATAACCGTATATCAATAGGGTTACGAGAGAAAGACGATGTCATAACTTAGTGTTTATTTTAGTCTTTATTTCTATGTTTAATAATACGCACGTATAAATGAAAAATAATGACATACAATATTGGTATTCAACGAACAGCACAAAACATGTTTTACCTGCAGCGCTTGCTGCGGACAGATGCACTATAGGAGTGTCCGGTGATATGTTTTGATTCAATATCGCCTTCGCTTGTGAATATGTGCAGAAGTATATGGCTCTAGAAGGTGCTACGCCAACTATGTTGGGTCCTAACCCTTTGAACAACGCTCTAGGTCCCTCAGTCTGAACAATATGTCTGGAAAAAATAAGTTCGTGTCAGTATTTCACCTTTGCACCGATCATTTATCGCCTCAGAGTATGACGTAAATGGATATCTCTTCCATTGAGATAAAATTTTAATGTCAACATAAAGCTATTAGTACAGACTCTCTTTGAGGTCGAATCACAACCTCGGGAAAGTTTAACTGGAAATTAATCTGTTTATTTTCCGAGGAGGCAACAGATACTACATCCGAGATAACATTATATTATACTAATATGAAAGGCAAACCAATACGCAATCAGTCGGCATTGGCAACCGGCGCTAATCTGCAAACAATGCGCACCAATGGGGGCACGATTGCGAATCCGTACCACGTTCAGTTTTCGTGACACTTGGGCATCATAGCTCTTATCTATTGACACACGCTTGATAACCGGGCCATTTGGAAGCGATACCAACTTCTTCTGTATGCTGGTGCTTCATTATTTAGGCATTCTTGCAACTATTGCTTTCTTTCTTCATATTCTAAATAATTTTTCATAACAGGCTTCGAATATAATTATATCGTTGGGATGATTTGAATTGATGTAAATATAAGTAAGCCTTGAAACTAAAAGTCAATGAGGCGGAGCTGTACTTAGCGTCGCAGTAGCCTCAAACATGACAATAACCGTGCCAAAACGATACACACACACACACACATTTAGTAAACACTTACACTGAACAGCAGATTATTTACGTCAGAAAAATTAAGAATACGTAATATGCAAGCTCTACGAATCTCGAAACAGAAACACATCAACGCGACGGACAATAATTATGATTAAAATAAAGAAGCCTTACCTGATGCATTGAATAAGGCTCACTCTGGACGCTGTCCTGGCGTGTCCAGCCCTCGCACACTGCTGCACCTGATAATTGTACGACATCAGCATACGATCTGCTTGCTTGCTGTATGCGAACATCGCGCCCATCGTTCGTCGGTAGCCCCATTTGGCCTCCTGCATTACATCACGGCCAAAATTACGATAACCATCGCTTGTGTCAAGCTTACATGCGATCAGGGATAAGGGTTCAGTTATGCAACTCCAGCTCAAAGCAAATGGCAAACGAACAGTTGTGTTAAACACATCAGATCCCGTGGGATTGCTATTTAACTAAAAGCTGACATCAAATGTGTATGATTACCTATTTGCGCTCCATGAATAAACAACAACATAAAATGTGTATTGCTTACTAATCTACATAAACATATAAAAAGCAATTGTATAGATGCGCTTTACACAAGTGATGGAAACAATGGGACCTACCCAAGTAAATTTAGGGCCAATGTTTCCATACTGCCAGCTCTAAAGTTAAAACATTTGGTGGTTTCGCCTGTCGACCATCTTAAATCTTTTAGCACAGATGGCTACTTCTCGATACTAAATATAGAATTAGTTTTATTTTATAAAAATCTAGTTACAAAGTCCCAAATGACGCATAATTGAATTTTAAACAACACCTTTTAAACACCCCGTTCCGACGCCCTCTAAATTAGGACAAATCCGGGGAAACCTGGACGGATAGCCATGACATCGTACAACAGACTTAATTTTAAATATTTTGTATGTAGCTTTAACAAACAAAGTTATTTCAGAGTAAGATCATAACATCATGTGAGAATTGTTTCCAAAATTCGTTAACTAGATTGTAGAAGACATGCTAATAATACCAGTCTATAAAAATACCTATTTAGATCAATCAAGCTGAGGAAAATAACTACGCAATCATGTCGGAAGCCTTGTGGCGGTGATTGATTTGATACGACTTTGGCTGTTGTATGTTTGTCAAATGTTAGGGTTTCTTGTAGACAAAGAAAAATGCATATATTTGTTTAGTATTTGTCTTCGTATTTCGGATATAAAGAATGTATTGTTTGGAATATCTAGTGTGTGTATGCAAAGATTTAATTCCCAGAGCGCCCTGCCTCGGCAAAATGTGACCCCGTCAAATAATTTTCTTACACGTGTACAGGGCAAAATGTGGCCCCGTCGAATAATTTTCTTACACGTGTACAGTTACACGTTTAGAATTCATGGAATTTCTCAAGTGTCAAAATTCAAACACTTTTCGGCGGCACAAGGGCATTTTAACAGATGCTGTTTGTGATCAATTAAATTAATTCAAACAACTTATGTCACATACAGCTTTCTGTGATGTTTCGTCAACCATATTCTAAATCTCCGACTTAAAAAGGGGTGATATAAGTTTAACGTGTGTATACTGTGTATCTGTATCTCTCTGCATGTCTAAGGCCTCATAGCTCTTGAACGGATGAACCGATTTTGATATAGTTTTTCTTTTGCTTGAAAGGTGACTTAGTCGTGTGTCCTTACTTCTTAGCTATAATTCAGTAAAATCTGTTCAGCCATTCGAAGATTATCAGCTCTTTTCTAATCGTTGAAAGGATTTTTGAGGCTGGGTTGTTTTATATTTGAAATTATGCTTGTAGCCATCTACAATTTTTTCATTTATATATTTTTACTATTTATTTTTGAGCTAGTTACCGAATTTACAGTACCCACGTTGATTTGAGAGCATGTGATAATTTAAACTCGTCATCAAGCACACGAGGGACGATGATGATGATAATGCTGTTACGTGTGATCATTTCAATCAAATTATGTATATAGCGAAAGCGTATTATCTAAGTATGCAGTTTGTATGCCAATGAATGCATAATGCAATTTCAACTTGGTATGTATGTCTATTTATAGAATAGCCTTGAAAATAGCTTTACACGTAAAATGACATCGTCCAAGGTCACTAATACTCTACAATGGACTACGCAGTTAAGTGAGAATATAGTCACGCAATAGGTGCAATATGTTTGTAAAATGGTTTTAGGATTATGTATTTATTAGAAGCAATTGAATGAAGTGCTTTTAAATGTGCCTACAAATTGTTTAAATTGTATCTAAGGAGTCGGTAAGGTCGGTTTTATGCTCGACCTAGTTTAAAATGGCTATTTTAGAGTGTATAAGTAACGAAATCATACGTATGCCGAGTTTCTTAAGCTCTATGGTTTTAGATAAAAGATTAGGTCATATATGTAATTCGTTCCGATAAATAAATCGCCACTGTTTGTGCAAGTATAGTAATAAGTACACCTAAAGCGTTAGACATAAGTGTTTGAAATGACGTACTAATTCAGTTTAGTTAGTAATATTGATAGATATAAGAAGCCCTGAAACAAAAAAGCCGGTTTTCTATATAAAAAAAAAAGATTAAGTGAAGCATAACGGTGAAAAATTGAAAATGAACCGATGGGAAGGTGGCAAGTAAAATTAACCTGAGCCGCTAGCACGAACATTTTGCCTCATTATTATGTGAACGTTATGAAATAGTAATAGCAGCCAGGCCTACTCCGCACTTTAGATATAAAGCTACAAAGACGCGTTGGGCTCGACTAATCGTGCTAAAATGTTAGTGGGCTGCCGCGCGCCGACCTGGTCGTACGTTGTTCGATGCTCACTCGGGCTGCGTCACGTCAGATGTTCGTATCTCGACTATCGAGGTAGGTATTGGTATTAGTACCTAGCTTATTTATTCATATTTGGCACATAACTTACTGGTAATTAAATATTCAGATTAATGAATTCTTTAAAAAAAAACAACCCTAACGCCGCGGAAGTAGCAAATAAAGATAACAAACAAGTACATCTTTTTATTGTAATTTGTTGTGTCTATAAGCCTCAATTTTAAAGCCATCTATTGTATTTTTAAACTTTTTAAATATCTACTTACAAAATATTACAAATTTAGATTACAAAATATTATTCCAAATTATTTATATATAAAGGAAATACTTTTTGTTATTATGATAAATCATAAAATATGATTTTTAAATATAAATAGAATAAACATACATACATATAAAAATAAATGAGCTATTCCAAAAAGCGGCTTAACGTTTGGCAACGTTAGTTTTTAGGGTTCCGTTCCTCAAAAGGAAAAAATGAACCCTTACAGGATCACTTTGTTGTCCTTCTGTCTGTCTGTCTATCAAGATCCTTATTATGAGGAATCCGTAGATGCGAGTTTGTTTACGGAACCCTCGGTGCACGAGCCAGACTCGCACTTGTCCCATTTTTACCAAGTTTGCCGGCTGCTTGTTTAACACTTTAGCAATAAAAAAACATTATTTATAAATTAGAGCACTAGTCACTGCACTTAAACATATCTATTAATATCCTTGAAATATTTTTCTTAGTAAACAAATCGTACCGTCGAACTCGTAGCGGAAAAACTGGAACACTCCAAAGAGCGTATTTGCGTCCATAGATTCATACTAATTTAGATTATAAAAATAACTGTTCGTCATTAAGATCAATAGTATAAAATGTTTTTGGATGTTCGTGGAAGGTACGCAG
Organism: Callimorpha dominula; assembly: GCA_949752705.1. Taxonomy (NCBI): domain Eukaryota; kingdom Metazoa; phylum Arthropoda; class Insecta; order Lepidoptera; family Erebidae; genus Callimorpha; species Callimorpha dominula. Next base: position 16,358,318 of record OX457007.1, read on the forward strand.
AGAAGGCGTCTAGCAAATTCGCGAATAGTGATTGATTTCGATCGTTGAATTGAGCATGGGCATAACACGGTACGGAATATGCATAACAGTTGTTGGACTTGTGCCAACGCTAGGTCACTAGCTCAATAATTTCTCTTTGATTTGCAGCTAACAAATAAGTAGTAAACTTGCTGTTATGAAGGCCGACGTTTAATAATACAATGATTTTGCGATAAGCATAATTTAAAATCATGTTTGAATTTTATTAAGCGAATATAATAACATCCGATTCTTCACTATTGTTTACAACTCGACAAAGCTGGAAAAGATACTGAGAGTATAATTTAACATATAACTTGTCCTCCTCATTAAAACCGAAACAAACGCATACTACGCAGTTTGAAAGGAGTTTCCTGACAAGGACACTAAAATTGTGAAATGCTGGGACTTCACTTCAAAGTACAATACGGGGTCGTCAAAAGAATATTAAAACAATTCCACCTCAGATTTTTAAGTATATTGGTGTCTTCTGTCTGTCTTCTTTCTGATCGTCGTCACTGCCAGAATGGTCGCGGTCATAAATTAGGATTGTTTCTGTCAAACTATTGCCCATCCATCTGTCAGAGGAAACGGTGTTTTAACCTGTGCTCATTTGCCATTTTTTAACCTGCACCATTATAAAATATGCTGGGTCGTTTTATTTTGCCGCGACATGACATTCGGCCTAAATCTTCGAAAATCATGAACGAATTATGAGGATTTATTGATACAACATTTTTATATATTAGTGCCTGACTTTCACTTCAAATAGTGTTGGGACTACAATTTAGTTTGCCAACCATACTTTATAAAGTTTCTATGTTATTTTAATTTTCTATACTGTAACAAAAAAAGAATTCTCTAAAAGAAGTTATTGCAATAACGTCTATCTTCTTTAAGGTATGCTGAATGTTTTTACTATTAAATCTGTCAAGTAAATGTGTAAAAGGAAATACTGTTATTGTGCTATACCAAGTCACGGAATATCTTGTAAAAGATAAAACCAATATAGCATACCGTCTAATAATAATTGTATGTTTTGGTAAAGTCATTCCTTTGTGTCCTAGAGACGAATATAATTTTTTTTTGAAATAATTTGGCAACCCTAATTGTCGTCTGACATCTGCCCTCTCAAGATACTGAATACGACTTTCACAGGACAGAAACGTTAACATTATAAACATGCTCTTTGGCCCTTAAAAGGACGGGGCTTTTTGACCTTCAGTCACGCAAATCGCTTGATACACGCGGTCGTCGCTATTTCACGCGATATCCGATACCAATTAGTCATTTTACTTACCTTTATTTCGTTTATTCTAATTATAATTTCTTTGTAAATAGGTAAAGGCAAAGAGTTCGGTCCTTTTTCTCCTCTGTTTGTAAAACGATTTTCTTTTTTTGTTTAATAGCTATTGATGATATATTAATAAAAAAAAATTTGGAACACATTTCTTTTGATAATGATTACGTTGAATTTGGACAACTGGACAAACAGCTACTATAAATTTTAATCCCTACTAATATTAAAAATGCGAATGTCAGTTTTTTTTTGAGTTTGTTACGCTTTCACGCTTTTTAACTACTCAATCGATTTTCATGAAATTGTGCATACCTACATTGTCAGGGGCACAGAAAAGGACATAGGATAGGTACCCTATGTCTCTTTGTGCCCCTGAATTCATCAAAAAAAAAGTACTGTTTCCGATGGACACACCTGAATTGTTGGATAAAAAAAAACATCAACAAGAGCAATAGTATTTAATATTTTATAAGATTCATCTGTCAAAGTCTATTGCTACTGGTTATTGAGACTAGCACGCAATAACAATGACAGATAAATAACACGTAATTGCGTCTAGTCTAGTTGTATACAAACCATCTCGTAAATACCAAGGTCCTACGTTTGAACTAGTCTTAATACATACATGGTTAAACAGAACGGTTGGTAGCTGGTGTACGTAGAATGTAAACATAATTCTGGTATGCGTTTTTGATACTACATTTGTACGGCGTATTAGATGTTAAAAATGTCAGAAACCGGTTCCATATTTTTTATTATAATAATATATCTACTATGTGAAGTAATTTACGACTTAACTATACTACGAGTAAAGTCGATTTAAAAAAAGTCTATGTGCATCGTGCGCAGTATTTAGTTAGAGCAATTATTAACGAAAACATCGAGGATATCTATACTAATATTATAAAGCTGATGAGTTTGTTTGTTTGGTTGCTTGAACGCGCTAATCTCAGGAACTACTGGTTCGAATTGAAAAAATATTTTATGGTTGGATGGCCCATTATCGACGAACGCTATAGGCTATATAACATCACGCTACAACCAATAGGAGCGGAGCAGTGACCATAAACGCAGGTGAAACTGCGGGGACGGCTAGAATAATATAACCATATAACAACATTCAATCTAATCACAATAAATAAATCACATTATGTAGTGTACCTAAGTCATTTTGTAAACGAAATCATGGGAAATAACTTCGAGGATATTCTTAATTACAAAATATTTAGTGTGAATTCGTATAATAATGTGAATTTAATTAAACAGAAATAATTATTGCCAACCGGTGCTAATATTATGTACATACATATGTGTAAAGAATTCGACACAATCATCAAGTTTGACGCGGAATTTGTTTAGCTTTGTGACAGAGTGCTTCGTAACATTAACGTTTACGTTGCAAGAAGGCAAAAGAAAATATTTTCTCCAAGAAGAATAGAAGCAGCATCTTTTCTGCCATGATAATCTGTTCTAATTTGAGACATGCAAGAAGATAAATATCTAGAGAGACTGTACACAAGTTGGAAGACTATTTTTTGGCACTTTACTGACATTTTGTTTGAAAATGGTCAGCTAATGGTATTTAGACTGCTAGTCCACAGGGTACGTAAACGGTAACCCCTTGCGCGCAGGACGGCCATATCTTTATCTGATGTCTTGTATATAAAAAACATATCATGCCTGTCCTTTAACGGCAAGGAGGAAAATATAATAAGGAAAACTGCACACTTTATAGCTTTGCTTACTTTGTTACTGCCTTAAAGATATTTATCAGTTAAACCAAGTGACTTCGTTAACGCTAAGTTAAACTTGGTTCGTTTTGCTCATTCCAAAATGAATATCAATTAATTATGATTCGTAACTTGCTTTCTTAAACTTTATATTTTTGGTACAATCATAAACAATGTATATTTTATTTAAAAAAATAAATAATTGGATTCTTCCAACTGGGGAAGAACCTCCACTCTTCAAATGATCGCTTCTTTATAGTAAGTAGAGTCGTTAGAGCCCCGTGGGAGATGGACTGGGTTGGCAATTGCCAATCACTGGTCATTCTGCGCGGTTGAAGAAAGGTAAACATTCAAAAAGATATTTTTTATCCCTTTCGTTTACACCCTGATCTATTTGGCAACGGCAATACACAAGACAGACAGCTGCCGCGAGCCTGTACTGTAGCGAGAACTGCTATTTATTTACACTTCTTAACGTCATCTGTTTTATGCTCAAAGCGTTTCCAAATTATTTACAATATTTACAGTTCAGGATACTCGAAACGTACAAATGCTTATTAATTGTAAAGGTGTTCTGCGAACAAAACATATTTTGCAATTCGATTGGAAAATATAATGAACACCTTCTTTGGGTTTTATTTACTTACAATAAAAGAACCAAATCTGTTGACTGTATATGTATGTATATATATATATATTTATTTGATAGTGATAACTGAAGATACCTCATACATGGCTGTCTGATCCCAATGAAGAGGCATAGTCTGTACTTTGGTAACCAGACTGCTAATAAACATAGGTACTTATATATAACTAAATACATACATATTATAGATAAAATACACCGAGACACAGAACAAGCATTTTATGTTACTACGTATTTCATATTGACTAGTTGACAGTAGTAAGTGTTGTTTAGAAATGTACAGTGGCGCGTATAAATAGACTTTGTACTTGATATTTAGCGTCTTTGCATAGTAATTTTTGCAGTTGTACTCAGAGATAAGTACATTATCAGTTGCCGTAATGGTTGTGTAAGATTTGCCACAACATATTGATTAGAATAAAGCCTACATTCAGAAACACATACTGTTTTTTTTTAAAGACAAAGGACAACTCCCGCATTAGGAATATTCCTGTGTTGCAAAAAACACCCAGAGTCAGGACCACTATTTGTGGATCACACAAATTTTTGTCCCGTGTGGGATTGGAACCCACAACACGCGGCGTAGTGGCGAGGTGACCAGTTAAGCTATTGCGCCATCCGTGCAGTATTGTCTGGACTGAACACTTAAATGTGCATAATATCTAGACTAGATTAAAGACCGCCTGCTGTTCGAAATGCGACCATTAATTACATTTTGAATGTTTTGTTGTATTTCATTGACCTATTTGTATCATAAACTTAGTAGGGTTGCCAGATTTTTTTTTAACCTATTAGGGGCAGAGTCAGTCCGGTGGGACACTTTAAATTATGCCTAAAACTTCGTCGGACGTCCCGTGAAATACGGGATGTCGAATTTATTCCAAATTACTAAAAAAGGGGTACAAAGAATTCTATGAAGAGATATTGTGAACGTATTTATTTTATTATTATTATTATGATTAGTAGAAATTACAATTACATACAAAGTAAATACTAGGGCGCTACGTAACTTTAGTCGTACTTTGTGAAATATTATTATTATTTCTATTTTATTTTACTATTTACTTATTATCGGTAGCCACTTCCATCGGCCTGCCGGACCTTCCATATTCGTCCAACTTAAAATTGCCACGATTGAATTGAATATACCACTACTGCTATCCAATAAAGCTACAACACTCGATATTTTGTCCAAATGTTTGGCATAGTAAAATGCCGCCTCTAACCATGTTCCCCACCTCGTGATAACTGGCTCTGGAGGCAAAGGTAAATTTGGATGTTGTTCGTTTAAAATTCGTACTCTGTTGGGAGCTTTTAAAAATATTTTTTTGACATTATTAATTAGAGTGTCTACATCGCCGTAGCTTAAACGTATTGTCTCTGTTAATCTGTGCAGGGCGTGAGCCAAACACGTAAAATGTTTTATATTGGGAAATGTATTTTTTTATATTTTCCCAGCCAGTAACATATATATGCTACGCTATCGCTACACAACATTAAGACGTCTTGCACTTTATTGTTGAATTGGTCCCCCCATAAGTTTTTTAGACATTTAATCACAAACTCGGACACAGTACGACCGTTAACCACTTCTAAAGTTTGACAATTCAACAAGTAAATTCGTCCCGATGAGTTTTTATTTAATGGTTTGTGGATATGATATGACTTCAAATCACAATATTATAATATCTAGACAAAACTTATGTAGCGTCCTACGTACCTATATAAATATATTGCGCAGTAAATTATATAATATGAAATGATAAGGTTTGTTTATTTATAAGTATACAGAGAAAGTTTTACATCATGTAAATACTCTGTCGTTTTATCTGCATTTTGCTGATATAAATTATGAACTTGTAATGTGAATTCTATTTATTGATATATTATCGAATTTATTTTATCGCACGCCTGCTTTGAGTTGGTTTGGTCAGAATTTCAAAGCAATTCGCCACTCGCCGTCGTCGTCCATTAATCACGTGATGTATTTTACCATCTTTTTGGACCCCTCCTCCCCCTGGTGATACGTGGTGAGGTTTTAGACTAAGCCCACTCCCCCTCTATCCAAAATCACGTGTATTATTTTGTTGTGTCTTGAAAAATTCAGAATATTTTCTTTAAATAAAGAATAATCTAATGCTGTAAAATTAAGCACCGTCATAAAAATGTAAAGACCGACATCGCGCTTGAAGATTGTTTCTGACTGGCATAAAAATAATAACGAAAAGGTGTAATCAGGTGAAAATCACAGACTGGCAACTGCGAGTCACGGTCAGCCGCTGCTTTTGAGCTTAGAAATCGCGCGTTCAAATGAGAAAATTAATACACGTGATATCTCACTAAACCCCCCGCTTCCAAATTGTGATATTTCGTGGTTTTTCCGAACCCTATGTATGGACGACCCCAATGTCAAAAGTTACCTCCCTAAAGTATAGTTACGTAGCATAATTTAGTCGTGCTAATCTACGATTTATATACAGAGTGTAGGAAACACCGTACCGAATATCGAAATAGTGTATTCAGACCATCGCTGCATCGTCCTGAGTCGAAAATCATTGGAATTTTCTTAGAGAAAATATTCCTTTTTTAAATTTTAATTTTTCGGTTAAAAGTGATATCACACTGAGTAAATTACACAGGACATTTTACCGAAAAAAAAAAAAAAAAATAAACCCATACGGCCAAAAACTGCAATGTAATCAATTAAACAACATTATGCAATCAGCTGCTTCGACGGCGCCGTACGTTAATAAAGGTCACAAAAAAAAGTTTCAAATTATGCCTAAAACATCGTCGCACGCATTGCTGAAAAACTCCCGAGTTCCAATGCGGGAGTTTAGCCTATAAGAGTCAGGTCTGTGAGATTTTTAGGCTTTTTTTAATCTTGTTCAGAAACTAGAAGTATAGAAATAGTGAAATAGAAGTAACATAGTCTTCTAATGATGTAACGAAGAAGTGCTGCATGACCTGCTTGCTTAACTTGCGTCCGCGGAGTGTGAAGGGCTTTTTTTTTTTTATTTTGTAAATCAACAGTAACACAATACAGAGTAAGTATACAATTTTCTTCTTAAAAATTTGACTTAATTAATGTGTCACCAACACTATTTACCAGTTTGAGTAAGTTAAAATTTGCGCCCGAAATAAGAATGGTCAACATACATTGATTAGGCCGATAGGCGTGGGGAAGCCTGCTTTCCCCGGGATAGGGCCCGGATAGGCGCGGCGTCGATCCGGGGGGGACCTGAAATAACATGGTCCGGGTCCTCCCCAGAGTAGGGCGCCTGAGACCGGCTGTCGGGGTGGTTTTTAGTGGAAACACATACTCCTGGCTCATGCGTCCCCGAGGAGCCGGAGATCCGAAGGGATTTTCCACCCCGTCAAAAAAAAAAAGGTCTATCCACCCCACAGCACAAGGGGGATTATGATTTTTGGAGTGTATGTATGTATGATTTTGATGGCTTTATGTTTATAATAATAATAATTTTATTTTCCGATTACAGATATATATGTAAGGACTCAAAGAATGATACCTACTAAGTTAATAATTACTTGTTTAATATTAATTTGACTAAGTTATCTTTAAAGGTGCTAGGACGCAACGCTGCAATTGTCTATACTATTGAAGTTCTGGTTATAAGATTGAACTAGCCGGTGCAATGGTGAACGTTTGCCTGCGTTAGTTCGACAACGTGTAGTGGCGAATAGTTGACAAGGGTTACGGCAGTGCGTTCTAGTACGTATTCTATAAGCAATTTTATTTATAAGAGATATACAATCGTATCTGTTATGGCAGATATCATATAGTAACATTGATTCGAGCAATTTCCGTCTATTTTCTAATGTTAGCATATTATAATTATCCAGTAACTTTGTATAACTTAAACGGTTGTGATAACATCTGTACTGCATAGTGAACATAAACTCCAGACTCTCCTTGTATTTATTATAGAGGGGGTTCCAAATAGATACCGCATACTCCAGTTGTGACCGAACTAATGATTTATATAGGAGAAGATAGGTGGATATTTGCGTGAATTCCTTGGCTGATCTCATTATGAATCCGTGCATTTTATATGCTTTATTAATTACATTTTCAATGTGAACATCTAGATGTTGTTTATGATCTAAAGTGATACCAAGATCTTTTATAATTTGCACAGCTTCTAATCGCACATCACATAGTGTATAAGTGTTATTAAGTATCTGTTTTTTCTTACTGAATGTTATAGTTTTACATTAAGACTTAATTTATTATTGGTGCAGTAAGCAGAAAAACGATCAAGGTCACTTTTTCAAGATCATCAGAGTGGTGAATATCATGATATATTTTCAGATTATCTGCGTAGGTTATGGATGTTAGCTTGGTTTTATTATTATTTCCAAACCACGTAGCCTTTTAATGGCTTTTACCTGAGACATTTCGGTTTTCTCTGTTTCCAATGGGTGTGTTGTGTTAATTATAAATGTAATGTAGTAAATAAAGCAAACAGAAAAAACATTCAAAATCGAATGAACTGTTATACTGATCACGCTAATCACACGTGCTTATTCTTATCATCATACTTTTTGCGATAGAAGGCCCGTTTACTGAAGAATGTTTGCTTGGTTGAACGCGCTAATCTCAGGAACTACTTACTGGTTCGAATTGAAAAATTCTTTTAGTGTTGGATAGCCCGTTTATCGAGGAAGACTATAGGCTATATAACATCACGCTACAACCAATAGGAGCTCTTCAACTTTATAATATTAGTATAGATTTAATATATTGCCGACTTGAAGGAAAAATGTGTGAGGATCGCGTGTGCTATGTCACAGCTTTGAAGAGACCTAAGTTCAGCTGATTGATTGAATATAGATAGAATGTAGTGTTTAAGTTAAAATCTTCTTTCACTTTATCATACGATCGACTAAATAAAAGAACTGTACCAGCACTGTATATTAATCGTTTTGAAATGCTGAAATATATCCCTATCACTGCATATTATAAAACAAAGTCCCCCGCAGCGTCCATCTGTCTGTTCGCGATAAACTCAATAATAGTAAATTGGTTGAAATATTATGATGATTGTTGAAGATGTCCCTGCTACCCGTGCGAAGCCGGGGCGGGTTGCTAGTTGATCAATAAAATATAACGAGCATTTTAGGATAAACGTGGTTCCGCCTTGGGTATATGGTTACGGCCATTGACTTCGTAACACCACACTCCTACGGTATTCGTCATTGATTATAAACAAAAACTGTTTCATTAAAGTTACCAAAAATAAATTATTATAAGTATAAAAATATTTAAAACAGTATAGAGCTTCCTGCTCGTATCCGGTTTGGTTTATGTTTATAGAAGTATCAAGGTCAAGGATAGCGAGCCAGATTTTATTCACCGTAATAAGTCCATACTCGCGGGGTGCATGATTAGTATAATAATATATAATTCTGTTTGTTACTAAAATAAACTACGAAATCTTTATCATATTTGTCTAAATAGTAACTGTTCATGTCCAGCCAAATCTTTAAACAAAATGGACGTTGTCCTTTGTTAATGACTAGCTGCACCCGGCATGCGTTGCAATGCCTTTGTTTTTATAATTTTTTTGGGCCAGGAACCCGCGAATCAAGGGCGTCCCCAGAACACCCTACCCAATGATATTATATGGAAACAAATCATTGACCCTACCAAAGTTTCATCACAATCTGATCAATGGTTGCCGAACAAACAAACATTGTTTTTTATATACATGATGTATATATTCTTGTTGTAATATTACCTAATCGTGCATTTTAAAAGTAATATAATATTCACCAGAAAGTAAGGGCACATATTAGGTTGCGTCGACATTGCATCAGTTTAGTTTTCTTTTTCAATAATCCAGCAGATGTGTATAAAAGCTCCCAAGTACACTCTAAACGGTTTTGAGTTGCGTCTTTATTGCATCAGTTTAGTTTTTATTTCATTTAAATTAAATAAACTGATGCAATGAGCACGCAACGAACTGCGATCACTTTGCAGCACACTTTTAATATGTACCATGACCCTGCATTCTGTTTAGATAGTCAGCTATGCACTTGTTTAGAGTTCCTCACCCGAATGATAAAACCTTTACTCTGTATGTTTGCTCCAAATCTACTGGACCGATTAAGTTCAAATTTGGCACACAATCAATTCCTTTGATCCAAACACAGATTAAGTAAATATATAAATTTTGAATATGAGGGTCACTTTTAGGGGTTAAAATTGAAATTAAAAAACTATATATTATAAATTATAATATATAAACTGTATAGTGTAAGGGCCTCGTTTTTTTTTAAATTATTAAGATTAATCGTTTTTAAGTTATTTAAGAAAATAGATGAAAATTGACCATTCTACCAATCATAGCAATTAATGAGCCTAATTTTTTTCTAATATTCCAATGCACCGAAATCATGATAAATTGTAATAAGCGGTATTTTCCATCCCTTAATTTTTCACTCTTAGAGGTGGAATATTTTCTTTAAATTAATGGGACAAACCTTGAGTACAACCAATTCAAATAAAAAAATAATAATTGAAAGCGGTTCACAAATGCCAAAGATATCGCGAAACATACACACAAAAAAAGTCTGTCGAGTTGAGAACCTCCTCCTTATTAAGTCGGTTAAAAATAGAGAAAATAGTTTATTGGTTATAGATTACAGGAAACCCTATAAGACATCTATGACGAACATGCTCTTTAACTACAATGTGAAGTTTGTTCTTGGGATAAACTATTAGTAGATATTATTCACCGTACGGAACCCTGTCCACGCGAGTTCAACTCGCACTTGGCTGTTTTTTCTTTCGTTTTTGTCCGTAATAACTAGAACTGCTGACATAGTAAGCGCCCAGTTTTGATGCGCAATTATTGGCCAACCTTAGCGTATAGAATAATCCTACTCAATTCGTGAAGTCATGGTATGATCTTACTACCACAACCAACCAGACATTTCATACAGCACCCGATTTATACTATACAAAAATACTAAGCAAATCTATACTTCTTTACGAATATAATAAAACACTGAAGTTTTTTGTTTGTTTGTTTTAACGCACTAATCCCTGGAACTATCAGTCAGATTTGAATAATTCTTTTTGTATTGGATAGAGTCTTATTTGAGGAAGGTCATCACGCTACGGTCTTTAGGAACGGAGCAGCGATGAGAAACGCACACGAAACTGTGGCAAACGGCCAGTTTGCATTGTTTTATTGGGAAGTTTAACAATATGTAAACAAGTCTTACAAGTGAATTTAATTCATTTCTAAGAGTTAAAATTAGTTTTCTAATAAAATTTGTAGCAAAAAATATCATACTGTTTACTATGGTTGTTCCCGTATATAGTTATTTAAGAGCGGACAATTTTAAATAAAAAAAGAAACAATTGCTTCATTATTTACATTTTAAATTTTGACCATGACGCATATTAATATGTTCCATTTAAAAGGTCCCCTGTCTTTTTGTATGGAATAGAATAAAATTAATAGAAAGATGTTACAGAGAAAGACATCTTAAAATGTGCCCCTTCGGTTTCAATCATAGTTTAATTGTTCGAAATAAATTACATAATTTAGAGCGATAGTAATAATAATGATAGTTTTGATATCAACGATAGTATTTATATCAGATTTTTTCGCAATCTTAGGTACAGATACGTACCTAAATATTAGCCGTGTAGGGTAGGTATATTTGTTAAGTTTATCGTAATCTGCATACCGATCACCGTCCTGGCGATAAAACTGATTATACAACATGGAGGGCATAGTTATTTACATATATCAACGAAAACAATAAATAAATATAGGTAATTCGATTCTGAATATCGTTAAAGAAATGTATTGGTATGTCAATGGAAATCTAAATTTAGGTACCTATTTGACTGCGGATCTGTACCTACCTGTAGCGCGTGGATATTGTTTATCGTAAAAATAGTAACACTTATCACTTGAGGTGTAACGTTACAATTTTTTTAATATTCAAGGTAAAATGTAGTGAGTCGAGTTATTTCTCTTTTAAATGTTTACGACGAAAAATAGACAGACATAATTTGTCATCGTGAATTATTGTATTGACATGAAATATTATATTATCCAGCGTTATTGTTTACATGTTATTTACGGTCGGATCAGACGTTGAGTCGTAGTAAGGCAACAAGCCCACATTTATAATTATTATAGGTCAGATTACATTTTTTGCGATGATTAACAATGGTGATTAAGACATGTACCTAGATGTCGAACACAAAAACTTTTTGATAATATTACTCAGAGGGAGTTGGAAGTCTGTGCTTATACTTTATAGAAAAACAAATTTAAAATACCCCTACTCAAAAACCCCATTAACGAATAGAAAAAAGCTGATGATCTACGAACGGCAGATTTTCTTGAATTATAGCTAAGAACACTCTCGATCAGGTCACCTTAAAAAAAAACTAAATGACGGTCCATCCGTTTACGAGCTATGATACCACAGAAAGATACACATGCTAAACTTTTAACACCATTTGTTTTTACGTAGGGGGTAGGGGGTCTATAAAATAAACGTAGGGATAGAAGAACGGTGTTTATAAACACCTGTACAATTGTTAGGGAAACATCTACACAATATGCGCAATTATTTTTTGTGTCCATCACCATTTTGTTTTAACGTTGCCAATTTGGTTTTATAAAAAAAACTATAGCATATACGCACATACATGCATCATATAAAATAAACGTAGGGATAAAAGAGCGGTGTTCATAGCTGTAAAATTGTTAAGGAAACATCTATACAATAAGCGCAATTATTTTTTGTGTCCATGACCATTTTATTTTTAACGTGGCCAATTTGGTTTTATAAAAAAAAAACTTTAGCATATACGCACGCTTTAGGCTAATTAATACACAAGTCATAGATGAATATCTGCCCATTCGAAAGGATGCTTTGAGAGTATAAAAAATCAACATATGTAATACATGTGGGCATTTACAGATCGCAACAACACATTCGTTGCTGTGTCGCAGTCCGGTAAACAAAGTTATTTACTTGACAGCCGACAGGTAATATTACAATGAGTAATTTTACCTACATATCTAAACAATACCAAACTTTCCTTCACTACATATTGTAAAAAAAATTCCCCGCCGCGTCTGTCTGTCTGTTCACGATAAACTGAAAAACTACTGAACGGACTTGCGGTTTTCACTAATACACAGAGTGATTCATAAGGAAGGTTTAGGTGTGTGTATAATTTGTTAAGATGTTGTGTAAATTGATTGAAATATGTTAATGATTGTTGAAGATGTCTCGGCTACCCCGCGAAGCCGGGGCGGGTTGCTAGTTTGATAATAATATAGCGCTGGTACATATAATATACATATGTAATTAAGATAAGCTGTTGATAATGAGTCTGTGTTCAAAAACTACCTACTTATTTGAATTGTTATTATTTTCGGAAGCTATGATGAACACTAATACAATACACGCAATTAAATATTTTATACCAAAATTAAGCACCTGTAAAAAAGGAAAAAAAAAATTATACTTTGTATAAAATTAATTTCGGGTAAGTAATCATTTACAAATGGAACTAGGATTTTAAATAAAAATCTTTTTAAAAAAGCCAAACCGTCTAAAAAAACTGTCTAATGGATCTTTTGAACGTTCAGATTTTTTTAATGACACCTTAAAAAAGCTAGGATTGCCAGTTTTAGAGGAAAGTTAATTGTAGTTTCTAATTAAATACACTAACTGTACAAAACGCATAGCAGAAGGTATCAGAAGCTTAGAGGGAGAAAAGAAACATTTTATGAAGATGCCTCCTACCCTACCTGAGTTAATTAGAATACAAAAAAATTTGCACTCATTAGAAATGGACAATCCCATATAATGTTGAAGTTGAGAATAGAGACAGTAAAAATAGCTTAGAAAAGAGGTGAGCTTAGAGGAGATTGAGAATAGAGAAAACTTAAAAATGACCATAAAGATTTAAAAATACACCTCAATCACACAAGAAAGAAAAAAATTATCCTACTACATGTTCCATGATGATTCAGATTCCCTACTAAAAGTGCAAGTGCAAACATCACTATTGACCTGGAACCAGTTCAATATTTAAAGGATGATGATGTCTGCCTTCAAGCGTTAAAAAAATACCCTAAAATATGTTTAAAGTATAATACCTGCCCGCCTATCTGGTGTCTGGTGTCATGATTATGAGACCACACAGAAGGAAGATGAGCGATAGTGTTTTCGAACAAATTATTTTATTGAAATCTGTTAAGTAAATTATATTTTTTATTCGCAACTTACTTAATTACCTTATGTACCTATAATATAATTACCTAGTTTAATTAAGCAACTCATTAAAAATATGTTTAATCCAATTAAGTGATGAAAGTAAATTTGTCTTGGAGACTTGCTAAAAAAAATTAAAAAAAAAATTAAGTTAAAAACTATAAAAGTATTTTATTTTAATAAAGTATTTTAAAAATTCGTATTTTGCATTTAGTATTTGAAATACAAAATAAAAAAATATTTTATTTTTGAAATGAAAATACTCAAAGTATTTGCATTTTGTATTTAAATACATTTTATAAACTGCTTATTTTGCACATCTCTGAATTGACCATCTATATGTTAGTTTCAGCTTTAGTTAGTTCCAGTCCATACATATATCTATAATAAGGTATCAATTTGTTTACGACTGCAACAATATGTACTTCTAATTATTAATTAAGCACTTACTTGCCTGGACTTATGTGAATATTGGCAATACAACTTTCAAATAATATCGCACATAATGTCGAAATTTAGTTCCAGAAGGTTCTTACCTTTAAAGATAAGAACCATTTCGAACTAAATTTCTTTGTGGTTAATTGTGGGTAAATGGTTCGTGGTTGTATATTTTTAGTTTGCTAATAAACATTAGTTTTATTTCGACATCGAACTAATATTATGTGAAAGTAACTCTGTCTGTTTGTAAATTTTGACGATTGTTGTCTAAAATTTGGCAAACAAGTAGAAGTATTGTATAGTCTACATTTTATTATGAATTCATGTTGTATGTAAAAAGAGAAATTTCCATATTAATGCACAAATGGTAGCGGCTAGTCAGCCTGGCAAAACCAAAACATAGTTAGTTTGGGGAATGAAATGAATTTTCATTTACACCTTTAGATTAATCGTTGTGATATAGTTAAGCATTTAGTCTTACTCATAATATTTTAGCCCAAACAACACTCGTCAACTACGTCTACAACAATAATGGAAATAAGACTTCAGAAGTAGATGACGTAGTTAAAGTTAAAATGACTGAAAATATACTCACGTGTTATACGTGTTTTTGTCATAACTGTTTTCAGTTCCGCATTACACATCAGTAAGACGTGTAATTATTAATAATTACTTTCATAATGCTAGCGAGAAAAATATTTTATAATAGTATAAAAGACTTATAATATTATGGTTCTACCAAAACCTAAAGTCAAAGAAGCGTTTTCCTTTGAGGCTTGAAGCAACTTGTATTATGAAAGTATGTTCAGAAAATTTAGAAGTATAATAATTAAAACACACGCTTTATTGAATGAACTTCTGGATATTGTAATTGTTTAAACTATTAACGCACACAGCAAGGGTTGCTAAAAGCTGAAGTAAGGTTACACCTAGTTTTAGCCGGCTAAACTTAGGTACGGTCGATAGCAGTTGGTTAACCGTTAAACTTAGGTGTATCCTTTTTATTCACGGATAGTGTTGGGTGTATAGATGGGTAATCACCCGGGTTTTTACCTAGTCGTGGGTTTTAACCCGGGTGATTACCTATCTCTAGTTAGGTGTAGCCGGTTGGGGTACAACTAGGTCTAGCTCTCTTTCTACAGACTACAACTAGATTTCGATTTGTTTTAGAAATCCAACATTAAAGTTGATTCTAAAATCAACAGACTTTAATGTTGCCTTTTAACTCCTCCGATTCACTTTTGTTTAGAATTTGTTCCGTGCGTATAGACTTTTCTGTCATTTCATAGATATCATTGGAATCAGCTTACAGAGCCATAATTTATTGCCGGAGTCCGTGGTTCCTACTATGTTTTTCTTTCTATAGTGTTTGTATGAGGACTACTTTTGTGAGTCACTGATGTTAATCCTGATGTACAGGAGTCACAGAAATAGTGGGCGCCATTACCCTAAAAATAATTTACATTCATCATAGGTCGTCGAGCGAACTCTTCTTTTAATCGAGTCTCTTAAATCTGTAATGTTGCCGAATTAAAACTAGCTGTTTAGACTTTGTAGTTGTTTTCAGTGGAATTGCACAACAACAAAGCAACATTACATGTTTTTATAGTAATAATAGCATTGTGTTTTGGAAGCAAACTAAAATAGTCTCAAAACATTGTCTAACCAGTCAACGTAATTAAAATTCAAATGAGTCATTAGAGGTAAGTACTTAAAATTGCTCAATAGTTTTGCTGCGACTGGAGAACGGATGCATAATCGAACAAACGATCTCCTATGTATAGATCGAGTCGATCGAGAACCGTGTCACCGATGAAGAAATGACATATTGGGTCATCATTCGATGTACGACTAAATTATTTTTACCCTAGCAACAATTAATTTTTTATGCCCGTTCTGCTACATTGACGTTCTATGTGCACGGTCTCTGAATACATATTGGATGTAACGTATTTACAAACAGGTTTCTTTTCGTTGCAAGTCTAAAAATAACTGCAGTTTACAGCTTTGAACTCACTTAAGTTATAACGACTATACATTTGTAGCGTTCGTAATTATGTTGTATAATAAATAATAACATAATAAGTAAAAACCTTTAACAACAAATGTTAAGATTATAATTATCTTCTGGACTGTGTGTTACATTATGATAACTATATATACGACCCAGTTACATTATCGTGGTGAAAACTATGAAATTTAAGTTTTGTTTATATTTACACCAAAATATAATAATACTAGCAGCTCCCATTGGAATATCGGGATAAAAAGTAGCCTATATGTTAATCCAGGTCTTCAGCTATCTACATAACAAGTTACATCGCAAGCGGTTCAGTAGTTTTGGCGTGAAAAAGTAACAAACATCCATACATCCATACTCACAAACTTTCACGTTTATAATATTAGTAGGATTTACGACTCAAAATTGGTTTATACAAAATTTGATCGTTTATGTAAATAAGCTCAGTACTCAAGATTTATAATGTTTATTAATTTTTCGCTTTTTAGTTCTTTTTCGTCGGTTAATTTTTTTGTTAATTTTATTTTTTTTAAGTATAGAGCAGCCGAGTATAGTTTGTTTAATTATTGTTTTGCTAATTAATAAGTGCAATTTAGAGTAACTAAAAATTGCCCATTTGATTTAATTGATCTCTTCTATCAGTCTAATTTGTAATAAAACAAAAATTTCAAAATAATATCGCCTTTTATTGAAAATGTCAATATTTCTTGAGATATTCGAGAAATCCTGGTCGAGAATACGCATGCCTCGAGAAATAAAAAAGGTCGAACAACCAGAAAAACTACTGCCATGTGAGCAATGTTTTTTTTTTGCGAAATTATATACACTACACAAATCATTTTTAAACTCACTATATACTTTTTATATATAAAATTACTATTTTTACTTTTTACATTGAATGCTTGTCGAGTCACTCTTCGAGTCTTGTGTCTTAAAAATGAATTTCTTACTATAAATGTGCCCATCTCTATCTATTCGTGCCCTAATTCTTTTTTATATTATATTCAGAGGCAAGTGTCGATATCTTAGGATGAAGTGATGATGATTTTTCATCATAATAATACCTCTCTGAGATGTGTACTACTTAAATTTATACAGCATGTGGTACGTAAATTAAAAAAGTTAATAAATCAGGAAAGTATCACAAAACATGTATACTACATTAAAATGTAAATTCAAAAGAACTTAAAAATTTATTTAAAATTAAAAAAAAAATCAGTGTCATTAATATTTTCATACAATAAAGACTAAGCATTACCAAATTGAAAGTTGTTTTTTTTTTATTCTGGTATTAGTATTTAGTATACACTAACTATGTAATAATTATTGTATAAATACCTGATGTTTAGAGATCTTTGAGCAGACTTTCCTAGCATGGGCGGTATTGTCTGATGGTGGAGGTTGTGATGGAGGTGATATTCCAACACCTTTTGATGACTGGAGACGAGTTTTCACGACCTCTAGTGGACATGTAACAACGGCGCCTGCTGTGCCCGCCACTCTGTGGAAGATGCAAATTTTTGTAAACGCTTTTAAACTATAGCAATTAATGTTTTGTACTTTGCAATATTATGACCAGGTTTTATTGTTGTCGAATCATAAATTAGCAATTTATACATCATACTAACAAGGTGTTACAGAAAATAAGTTTTTGGTTATAGCAACATTATTTTTTAAATAAAAAAAAACAACAAAAATTTCAATTTCACTCAATTTTATGTTTATGGCATTGATATATAAGAACCTTACTCGTAGATACACAGTCCCATTCAAAACTTAAAATTGTCCCAAAATGTACATAAGTAGTTATAGTTATGATATTTACATACATTAAGGTAAATTCAGCCTTATGCTTGTGATGTAAAGTTATATTTACAACACTGTCTAAAAAAATGTTATGATAAACAGCCTCAGTAGGACAAGGAATGAGTAGAGACAAATTTGTTTAAATTAAATTAATTTTTAAATGTGTAATTTGTGCAACTCATGCCGAGTGCAGCTAGTTAGTAATAAAATATGGTGATGACAATTACATTTTAGGTTACCGAAAATATTAAACTCCGTCCTTGTTTACATTGTTAATGTGTGATTTTTTAAATTTTTAAGCAAGTGCTGTGGCGTGTTGACTGTTAAAGCGATCAAACGCGACTACATTAAAAGCACTGCCAAACAGCTTGGTGGGTGCTCATTTGGTGAGGACGTATTTTGGTGTTGATTGTGTATCTAAGGTTTTTATATATCAATGGTTTATAGAATATTATAAGCACATTGTGCTTATTTTTATTTTCTTATTCATATGGAAAAGAATACCAGACCACTAGACCCATTGAAAAAATTTATGACAATTTGAAACTGGAACAAATAAGTGTAAATCTGGCAAATAATTGCCACATGTGGGAATCAAACCCCTGTTGCTGTGGTAGGTGTTGAGATGACTGCTTAAACCATATGCTATCCAAGCATGCTATAAACCATGTGGGCTGATATACATATAAATGTTGATAAAGGAAAATATTATTATTACTTTTTCAATTGTCTACATTTTGTTATTGCAGTTAAAATCTGTTATAACAACATTGAAGGGACTGCTCATATTTGGTCATAACAACCGATAGTCATAACTACCAGTAAAGTTTCTAAGGTACAAATTGCTTGTCGAACTTACAAATGTTTGGTTGGAATTTAATTAGTGCATCGTGATAATTTCTCTGAATTTGGAATTATTCTTTAAAAATATAAATTTTTTGCTACGTAAATATACACCATTGTGGCAATCAGTCAGAATCGGCACTATAAATTGTTCTTCGGTCTCTTCATCATTTTCCATTTGAACTTCTTGTACAATATCATCTTCCATAGCTGGTCTACATCTCTCATCTACATCAATGAAATGCTGTGCTTCGGTAGCAGATAAGGCAGGTCGTAATTTTTTATCTAATTGAACCTTGTTTATTGTAATCATGGAAAGAACGGCAACGGCACATTGTCATCGTCTGAGGATATTGTGGCAAGGGCTTTGAAACCTGCATGTCAGTTAGCTTTGAAATTTTTTTAATACAGTGTTAGATGTGGCTGTGTTACCTACCTACTAAAACTGTTCAGTCAGTTATTGTAATGGATATAATTCTCCGAAAATATTAATAAGTTGTGGTAAGTGACCACATTAAAATGTTGTAAGTAAAAACACTGCTTTTTACGACTTTGCTTATAACCACTTATAAGCAATGTTGTAAAAAGCCATGTTTCTTAAATGACCATCTATTTAGCATTCAGCTGGACAAAGTAGGATTCAAAGCAAATTATGCAATGTTACTATAATTAGAGTAACATAATAATTTTGGATTGTTTACTGATAAAAATATTTATTTGCATGGATTAATAATAGAACTTTTAAAATACAATTATCATTTTAAGAAGATTTTCTTAATCTTATTATCACCATAAATATTATCATCAACTGCATCAAACTTTTTAAGATATTAATAATTGTCTGTCATAAAGTGAGAAATATTTTTTCTTGAGTGGCAAATATTTTTATTATTTGCAGTTACATATTATCTCAAAAAATTTTTTTTTGTTTGCTATAATCATTATTTTCTGTAACAATACATGAACAGATTTATACCATAACTCCTGAAAAACTTAAGATCTTTCCAGATTTCAAATTAATCATTTTATTTAGATTGACATTGATTAATGTACTTTGTGTTGTAGGATATAATATTATGTCCTCAACTTAACCATAGAAAAATAACACTGTTTTGTCTTATCATTGTATTTACATAAACACATAGTTAGGAAATGACTATCTCAAATGACCTTGAATTATTTTTAAGAAACTTTTTGAGATCAATGACGATAATGATCGAAATGAGAGATGAGTGATCAAAAACTATAAAATTATATTGTTCGAGGTATGCCACCCGAAGGCGAAGTCAAACTGCTGGCGTAAACATCGTTTGGGCACATGTGCCAATACTCCTGTACAACATCAATATGATAAAGATATTTATATAATAATCGCACTAGTATATCTGGATTTATCAAGGACCCCATAGTTAGCAGTAGGTACGTACCCTCCAGCCACCAAATGTATCGCTGTATCCCTCTGAGACATTTTAGCGCCACAGGAATAATATTACATGTCTGTAAATTGCGACTGTCTATAAATAAACAAATGCACCGCTTATTAGAGCTATGTCCCCGCGATACTGAACACACTTAGCTAGTAAATATATTTGTTATCACAATTGGTTACGTAAGTTTTGTCTTGAATTTGATGAAAATCTACTGCGCCTTTTCATGTAATCACAAATTTTAAATCGGCGAAAACTTCAACACACAACACTGTCGTACGTTCG
Source organism: Callimorpha dominula (assembly GCA_949752705.1). NCBI lineage: Eukaryota > Metazoa > Arthropoda > Insecta > Lepidoptera > Erebidae > Callimorpha > Callimorpha dominula. The sequence goes on from OX457007.1 coordinate 16,379,115, forward strand.
TCGTCTCTCGTAACCTCGTAACAATATGCACACAAAGATATCACTACTCACGTGCACACAGTTCAACTATGCACACTAATGTAAACTGCTAACGGCTACGTGACGTCTCGTCTGTCGGCATAACTCTTTTAATATCATAGTCTATGATCACAACCACAGAATACTAATAACCTGGTCACAACTATACACAACGTCAAGCAAGCATTCGTTTGGCTCGTTATAAGGCTGAGTTCACAAAGCTTTTAAAAGAACGGATTGCTAAAATGATTCATTATGAAAACAAAAAGTATAAAAATATATGAATATAATAAAATAATGTCATAGCTGTCAATTTGAATCAATTAGGTAAGATGAAATAAGCAATTATTACCAAAAACATGGAAAGTATGATCAGATATGTTTCTTTAGTAAAGTCCATGAATTAAACCAAAACATTCAGGTATCGATTGACGATAAATATCGAAAGGAAAACATCGATGTATTTCTCTTGCTGTTCAGCCGAGGGCCGAGACATTATTGTTCTTACTAAGACGTTTATACATATAGTGACCACTTCATCTTAATAACATCAAAATTCAGTCAATTCAGTAAGCTAAGTATACTAAGATGTATTTATTCAATAGATTTAGTTGCTTGGTATTTTAGAACATCCCAAAATGTTCAAGAAACGCGTAGTTGATTATAGGAATACCTACTCATACCATCGATTGTCAAAAAAATCAATGTTTTCCCGCTAAAAATCAATTTTTGTCTATCATGGATGGATATTGATCATCCCAACTACCTATATACTTATACTACTCTATGATCCCAACGCAGAACTTCCCTACTGACAGCTGACAGATAGATACTGATATTTGTTTCTTGCTGTTGCATAATTCTATTTTCCTGTTTGACTTATTTTATCGGGCAGCTCTCGGTGTTTGGAATTATAATATAATTACATATTACCTTAAAATGTTTTCTGTGCGAAGACTTGGATCTCTGATGTAAATATTTATTCTCTTTCGCTACTTGGTAGAGATAAATTATTTTTGCCGAGTCGAGAGTATTTCGACCGGCGTTAACATGAACTAACGAATCCGTGTAAAATTCAGAAATGCTCACAACTTGACCAGAAATCTTATTTTACAGTGCAACCATTACACGCCAGAAGCATACCCTACCAGAGCTGCCCTATGAGTACAATGCCTTGGAGCCGGTGATTAGCCGCGAGATTATGACTCTGCATCACACTAAGCATCATGCAACATACGTAAACAACTTAAATGCAGCTGAAGAAATGCTGAAGCAGGCTCAGTCAAAAGGTATTTGGCCATTAAAATGCAATTCAACATGTATTTCTGAAGCGGTCCCTAGACGATCATGCAGCATGACATGCTGAATCATCATGTTGCGTGAAGGACCTATTGAGAGTCTTATCATGCAGCATGAAAATTTGCTTGGTATAATCATTTTATTCAGTCTTCAGGTTCTGGTACGGTCTTTAGTGCTGGTATCGAAATGTCTTTGTTAAATTCAGATTTTTAAATATAAAAATAAAAGGAAGTGTCAATCAACTGCCGGCACGTAGTTTGCATGTCATGCACATATTTTGCATGTCATTCGCATCAATCGATTAAATTAAACGGTCTTGCATGTATGACAGCACATAATGCATGTCATGACGCGCGATTGTCTAGGGACCGCTTTACAACCCTTTACATTGCTTTTCCTTGTAAATATCGCCTCAGTTAGGCAACCTGGAACAATTTTCTTATTAAATTTGTCTTCAGGAGAATTCCATGTGTGTATGAATGATTATTTCAGAATGTTTAAGTAGTTTTAGATACTTGTTAAATAATAAATAAAAACAGAGTTTAACTTGTAAAATAACCCACAAATAACAGGACTTTTACTCAAAGTGTGCTTTGACAATAAATTACAGTTTTTAATGTATGTATTCTTAATACTAAAGCTTAATTTTGCCACTAACAGTAGCAGAGACAAACATCATATTAGGATTGGTGAGCGCTATAAGATTTAATTCTGGAGGTCATACAAACCATTCCATCTTGTGGAAGAATCTCTCTCCAAACTCGACTACAGCTTCAGATGAATTAACGAGAGCTATTGAACAGTAATTTTATTTAATTATTTTGTAGTTTTATTTGTTGTAGTAAGCAACAAGTTATACAAAGTTTTCAGGAATTCTAAGCATTAAAGCTAAAGCCTTACAGAAAATAGGATGGGATGTGTTCTGGACACATACAGTTTTAACGACTGATGATTGCCAAATTTATTCTACAACGCACAAGAATGTTATTATATTTTTGTTTTGTATTTTGAAGCAGATACCATGTCTCAGCCTAGTGTGCAAATGATCTTAGCACTACTATGTCTATACTATAGTGGTAACATACGGTGTAGATACTTTAAGTACTGATGGAAACAGGAGAAGTTGGATTCTTCTGCATACACTAACAACCAGTTCAATCTGCTCAAGTTATGTCATCATAGACATACATAATAATATATTATAATGTCACTCTCCTCTATATCACAAATGCAAACACCTAATTTCTGTAAAGCTTGGGCACATTTACAGCTTTGTTTAATCAAAGATTTTAATGCTCTGGTCTATTTGATTTAATGTTTGTGTCAGCACTAGTAAAGTTTTCAGTTTATATAATACCTATTAGAATTAGCCAATCATTGAAAATTATTATTGCATCTCAATTTATTTAGCCATTGTAGATTAAGAACAAACATCAATATATGAAATCCTTAAAAAAATTACCAGGACTTAAACCACAAACTGTCATCGCTGACATATCTGTTACCTGACGCAGGTTCTGTCTATCATATCTTGCAATAACATCTACTAGCAGAAACACTAAAATCATGTTATACTTGTTATAACACATCTAGAAATTTTTAATACTAATTTATGAAGATAGCCAAATTCTATTGATTTTTTTATGAGTTATAACAATCAATACAATTTGTCTACCTCTGTCCTATTCCCAGCATTTTTTGGCTATCTTTATTAAAGTTATATCCACTATGATTGATTCTAGGAGTTTATAAGTTGCAATATAGGTATTTTTTTTCTAAAGAGGTGACATGATGACTTGATAGAAGGGATGTGGGAACCTCATATTGTAGGAGGTTTTTTTAGAGGCAATAATTCTTGTAGAAGTGCTTGTGATCAAGTACTCAACCTGATCCAAAGTCGATACCTTTTTAATGTGGAAGAAAAACAAAGACGTAACTATTTTTCTATTATGCTATTTTCAAGGTATTTGCAACAAGGTTTTAAAGACCTTGGTGTCTCTGTGAGAATCTGCAGGTGTTAGGGGAGAGCAACCGGCAGACGAGTCTAAAGATATTTAATAGCAATCGAAAAACACTATAGCGGATAACTTATTGTAGAGCTGACATGCGATTATAATAACCATTCAACCCAAGAGAATAGGAATTGTTTTTGGAATATTTAGTACTTTGTTACTATATTTCTTGAGAATGACAAAATTATCTACATTTGTATACAATTAAAATTTGTTAATCACTTTTTCCCTTTGATATTAATTGTTAATTATATATTGTTGACTCTGTCCTCAGGTGATGTGACTGCAATCATCAATCTCGCCCCAGCTCTCAGGTTCAACGGCGGTGGTCACATCAACCACGCTATCTTTTGGCAGACCCTGTCGCCTAAAAGCACCAAAGCTTCCGACCAGCTCTGCAAAGCCATTGAGACGTAAATTTCATTATAAATTGCTTGCATGTGATGCTTATGTTAACTTTAATTGCATCTTAACTCATAACTGCTGCTTGCTCTTTTATCTGTTTATTTCACAAGTATTAGGGCTAGGTATCGCTTAGCTGTACGCATGTACGAATCCACGTTAGCATGACATCTTCCAGGGCATATATGTGTTTGCCATCAGAATTGGACATAATGTACTATTTTGTCATTTTTATGTGGTCATTTGAAGACCTCTGATTACTTAGCAGTCTGTCTTATCCCTATTAGACAAATGGTTCCAATACTGTATTTAATTCTGTGAAATGGATTTCGAAATATAAGCCACCTCTGTAACGACCGAAATTGAACGACTCATCGTATCACCCCGAGTTTATAGACCCGCAACTCTAGTGTGCACTCGCCATGGAAAATCTGCTTGTGCCAAAACGTATTTATTATATATACCTATTGTGGTAACTAAATGAATGTCATTGCTGTCACTTTTCAAAGTCGGAATTTATCGTATCCGGCTAGACTGTAACTGGAGCTTTATCTCATCTAATTGTTGTTCTCTTTTTAATTTTGTAATGTTGTTATTATAATCTTGTTGCATTGTTATGAAAATAAATCGATTTACGTCAATTCGTCAGATAACCTGTTCATAATTAAGCAGTTTGTAGTTTTGACCTATTGCTACGATAATTATATCTAGAGCCAAAAAGATATAGCACGCCCACTTGCACGTAGACATTTCCACACACATGCACGTATACGCATACGCACTCTTGTACGGTCTCACACGCACACATGTGTACGGTTCACATGTGAAGTATACTTACATATTTGAAAAAAACCTTTTACATTTTTTAATTATTCATGAAGCATACTACTTATTTTCTTAAAGCATTCCTTGAAAATTTAATAAAAATAAAAGCTTTTATATTGTAATTTAATTATCATCGACCATCATAGTTTAACCTTTTTTCGGTGCTCGAACATTCCGGTACCACCTCACTAAAGACAAGGAAAGGTTAAGTTGTTGAGTCGAACCGATTAAAATTACGGTGTCGTCGACATCAAGCTTATTGCGATTGACTCACCAATTTCCAGCAGGTCCTGGCCTCTATTTTTTTCCTAGCCTCTTCTCCCAGGGCTCAGGGTCTTTTACTTATTTTAGTGGTTTCCTCGTATCCGCGAAATTTTTGTTTTTGAAAGGATTACATAGCTTAGTGGCGTTTCTCTCTCTACAATGGCTAATAAAAAAATAATTTCCATTTAATGATCTTTCTTTTGGCATAAAGATCATGATGTTGGAAAAGATGGAAAAAGAGTTGCGATGCGAGTGGGTCTCCGTTTCTCTTTATCCTTCATTCACTATGTGACTTCAATGATTGGATTAATATATTCCATTATTCATTCTGTTAAGATTGGTAGCTTACACCGTTTCCTTGCTCAAATGAAAATTCACGATTATGTCGTTGTTTAAAAATTTGTTGTTTTGTATGCTAAATACTCAAATTTTATTTTTTTAAAGAGATTTTGGATCTTGGGATAACATGAAAAATCAACTGGCATCTGCTTCTGTGGCTATCCAAGGGTCTGGATGGGGTTGGCTTGGATACAACAAACAGATGAAGAGGACACAAATTGCCACATGCCAGAACCAAGATCCTCTGCAAGCAACCACTGGTAAGTATATAATTAATGACGTAACGTTTCCAAGGGCAATTATTTAGAACAGTTGTAGTAATGTAGATATGTTGGGCATAGAGCCAAGTGTGTAGTCATAATTTTAAAAGCACTGAATTCAGGTAAATAAACACACTTTCTTTGACTGTATCTGGACGTAAAAACGAGGGAAAACTGTAAAGGTGTAAGGAAACTGTCATATTTCCTACTAGGAGTTCCCGTACATATTTATATATTTTGCGCGAACCTGTAATTCTTTTTCCAAAATAAAAATAGCCTAACATACTCCCTACAACACCAGCTATCTGCCAGTGAAAGTCCTGTGAAAATCTGTCCACCCGTTCCGAAGATTAGCCGGAACAAACAGACAGACAGACAAAAATTTAAAAAACTCATATTATAAGCTCCACTATCAGATATTAAATTTTGCTCTAGACAAGCCCTTTGGAACGTTTGATTGCTAATGATAAATATGTGTCAATGTATTGTTTCGTGATGTAAACTATTTGTAATATATTGTTTCATTCTTTGCAAGGTCTCATTCCACTGTTCGGCATTGACGTTTGGGAACACGCCTACTACCTACAGTACAAGAATGTGCGAGCTGATTACGTCAAAGCCATTTTTGATATCGCCAACTGGGAGGATGTATCCGGAAGATATGCGAAGGCCGTTGGAAACTAAATAGTATCAACACAATTTGCTTTTGGTCGAACCATTTAGTATAGAAAGTAACTTTGAAAGTCTTATACATTCTCACACTGTGCAATTTCTTTGATCAACATTATATTTATGTGATGGTAACATTAAGCTATTAGTTGGTTGTTTTATTTGCCTGTGCTTTATTGTCTATTCAAGCAAAAAATAATATGGAAATTGGTAAATGCGAGCTATGTAACTGGAAAAACATACATTAATTTGGATTTTATTTAACAGGACGGGGTGTTAAAGTCTGTAGAGTAGTTTAGTGTGTAAGAGTGGTAAAATCTACAGACCTTAAAGGGCAGGCATTAAAAAGACTTGATTTCTTCGAGAAAAACGTAATTTAGTGTCACGAAACTTGTCCTATTGCCAGTTCTGACGCATCCGTCACAAGCGCGAGATTTTCGCGATAAACGCCTTTTACTGTACGGAGACAACAACTTGCATTGCCAGAAACATCGGCAGGATGACATGCCTTAACTCATGTTGTAAGAAGGGTTTTGAGAGGGGCAAGCCTATCTGAGCATCGGTTGGTATAAACATGTTACATGTTGATAAAGACATACATATATAAGGATATACATTTTCATTAAACATTTTTTATTTATCTATATATGTATATATAAAAAATTCGTGTCACGTTTATTTGATTTTAATAAAATTTTGCGCAATGTTTGCAGTTTAGGCCAATTTGAAAGATAGGATAGGTTCATTTTTGAAGTGAAACTTCTTCAGAATCGTGATTTGAAAATTGGATGAAACGAAAAAGTAACATATTCATAAATAGGATTTAGCCTGCGACAGAATGAGATAGAATACAAGTATACAGTGTTTCCTATAATCTTCGTACGCTATCACGTGTCTTTGCGCCTGCGTACTACGAAGAAAGAGAGACAAACATATTGCTAAATAGGATTTAGCCTGCGAGAAAATGTACAGTGTTTCCTATAACCTTTGTATGCTAGCACGTCTAGCACGTGTCTTTGCGCCTGCGTACTACGAAGCCTTCAGAAAATGTGTCATAGTCAACGTGGTGTATCATTCATCATCATCAAATTAGTTGGGTTTATTAATTTATGTTAATTATTTAACACATCTGTGTTAATTTGACCAATAACGTTATATAAATTATCTAAAATTAAATTATTATTATTTATTCTACTTTTCTGAAGTTTCACTTCTGCCGTGGGTGAATTGCACCACACACACTTTTTTTTTCTTTAATTGGAAATTACCTAGACCCAGCAACGCGTGACCGAGTAGCTAGGTATCTGTTTTTTATATTGTCAATGTTGTAATTTAAAACTACTTGAACAAATGTTTGTGCTAAGTATGAATAAAACCCATATACCTACTTACCGAAGAGCCGTGAGGTAAGGCGATGCGTCCTGAAACACAGGCTATAAAACCCTGCTCAGCAACAGATGCTAATATTAGCAATAATTGCTATATTATTATCGCGGGGATGACATAAAATAGGTAGACGGCAAACAAACACATGCCCCACACGTCACTCATAGAACTAGTATACACCCTTGATAAATAAAGTTTTAAATGCATTTTATGCAAACAAATAATGTTAGGTACCTATATCTAATACTATTTATAATCACTACTGCATAGTATTTGCGCCAATTTAAAGTCTCGCACCACGTAAAAATTTAGCTAGGGCCGCCACTGGTGAACTTTTTGTACTTTTTGAAATGTAACCTTTGTCAACTACACATTCAATAATAGCGTTATACTTGACTAGATTTTTGGTGTGTGAAGAGTCACCAAGTGGAGTACTGCTCAGTGCAGTACAGTAAACGGTTGACAACGATTTTTCTGTTTATTAAAAAAAACAATATTTTACGCTTACTATCAACCTTAGTCTTACTGCGTGAAATGAAACATAGTAGCAACAACTGTCAACTACTACCGTGTAACGGGATGAAAATTTAAAATGTCAACCTACTGTCATATAGGTGAATGTCACTCTGCTTTGTTTTACTTCTGCAGATAAATAAATAAATAAAAATACTATATTGAATTATCTGCTGTAAATCAGATTATATATTAGTTGTTGAAGATCTTCTCTGTCAACTTGTGAAGAGGTAAGTTAACCTAATGCATCTCTAACGGGTAACTTTAGTGAAATACTTCGACGTGTAAGCTTGTTTCAGTGTTATTGATTTTTCAGGCTGTAGACGTTGCATACTTAGTTATTGTTGTTGTGTCTTGAAGTTATAATAGTATATAAGAAATGTTTAATAATAAACGAAGTGTCTAGTCGTTCGATAATCGGCAAATTCTTTGTGTGCTAACTTTCATCGATTATCAGACAGGTGTGCCTACGATTTAGTTCACAGGTTGGTGACTAATGAAGATTTCTGACTGAAGTTTGTGTCTTCTAGTCTTCAATGTTTTGAAACGAAGTAAGAAATACTTACATTAATAAAATTATTTAAATTAGTTACTTGCAGTATTTCTGTTTAGGACTTTTTTGCTCATGTTTCTATGTACACATATGACTTTCAGAAACATTTACTCTTTATTCATCTTCTTATAAGGTATTTTTTACAGTTGGTTTATGGTATATGAACCTTGATAAAATGTTGATGTAGGAAAGAGAGTACAGACACAAGTTTTTATCTACTGTATTTAAATTATTGTTTTGGTTCTTTATCATTTATTTATTTATTGGTTCGGCCACAACTGTTACACTTTTTCTTACAACTAACATGCTCTTTGATATATTAAAAGCGTACAGTATCAACTGGCAAACACAGCTTCCTCAAAATAATAACATACAGACTTAATTTAAGATGCTAATGCATAATGCTAATGTTACAATACAGTGTATATGTGTATAATAATATGAAAATAAAAATAAATTATCATCATCATATTATCATCTAAGTATAAATCAAGTGTAATATGGTCTTTCACGCGATTTGAGTGCCTTTTAGGGCAATAAATTACCTTTATTTGTTATATATTATTGTTATAATTTTTTATATCAACATATCCTGCAAAAACATTTTTTTTACCTATTTTCATTACACCATCAAAGTAGCAAACAGGCATTCACCCCTTTTGATATTATTATAACTCTGGAGATTTGGTTGGGTTAAAAAGAATTACGCCCTTCTGAAATAGATATATATATATATATATATATATAGATGTTATATCTGTTATTATAATTGGATTACCACCCGGCATATGTATTGTGGTTCTGAGTCAGCAGGTAGTTTGTCACTAGCATACAGGGAAATGATTATTTTACATATCTTGGAAGTTTTCAACAACTATTAAACAACAATCCACCTAAAAAACATATCAGCTTACATATCAATGGTCCCTATGTGCAACATGTCAAAAGTGATCTCTTAAGTCTCTAACTGATCTGACATTAACAAATATAAGAAAATAACCAAGGCATATTTTTTTTTTTTTGCTGATATGTAGATTATAATAAAGAATTAAAATTCAAGTCTTACTTATTTCAGAAAACCAACTATATGGTCAGCTAATAAACTAAATGTATGATTGACTGATGACATGATTAACTAATTATGAAATGAAATACAATTTTGGACATAACTATATATGGACTGTTGATATATGAATCTACATATTTTTTAAGTTGAGTAAATAGAAATTTTAATTTAAACTTCAAATTTACTTATTTTATTTAATGTTTATAGTCTAAAGTAATGTACATCAAAATAGATAAAAACAGAACAGTTACTTATCTTTTTTTTACTAAAAGCCCTTCTTTATTTTTGTTTAGTATCTATTGACAAGCTTTAGTATTATCAATAAAAAAAAATTGTAATGGTTTTTTCCCTACCTTCGAAGGAGTTTTACTTTAATACGTAACTAGCAGTTAAAACAAAAGTAGCCTAAGTTACTCCTTATAACACTAGATATCTTAAAAACTGATTTTTGGGCATAGGTATTGTAAAACTATGTTTTACATTACAAACAGACATTTCAATTTTATTTATTTGTATTGATTTAAGTAATTTCATATCTGGATAACCATTAGTGAACAGAAATATCAGAAATATCAGTGAGCCAAAGACACCTAATATAATGATGTATATTAACAAGTATTCAAACATTTTTTAATAAAGAATAACACTAAAGTACAATGGAATCTGTTTGAAATAAATATTGCCAACATCTGGGCATGTGTCATTGACACAGAATATGTTAATTGAATCAGAGAACTCCCCAGTGACTAATACTTAGTTATTTATTAAGTATATCCTGTACACAAATAGATACTATGTGTTAGATTAAGATTTGAAAATCATAAACTTATTTAATAGGGGTTTAAGGATGGGCTTACGAATTTCGATTTTGCCTTATGGAGGACCCTCTTTCTGAGCTTGTTTTTATTGTGTCATTTTATTTGTGTTCTTTGTTTAATGTCATTTTGTGATGGTTTTGCATACATTGCTTTCATATATTTTTTTTTTAAGAAGTCTAGTAATTAAGCAGATACTATGATGTACTAAATATTCAAATGTAAAACGCCAAGTTCTGGCTGAATATGAAAATAATACACGAAGGTAATTACGTAGCAGGAAGACAGCGGTAGTTATTGCAAGAAATATGCCACGTATAGAGATAGGTCATGGATTGGAATAGGGTGACCATGGTCTCAGAATTCTATTTATGTGTTTAGCGTTTACTATTTTATTCATACGCGTGTGCGGAAGTTTGTTTCGAAGTAGCAAGGTTTCTTTTCTTTGGGGCAGGTATTAATTCCCGCTAATAAAGCGCTTAGTTTTTCCAAGTAGTATCTCCAAGAGTCTAGGCTCTTAGCTGAGGGTACAATAAAATAAGGGGAGAGGGTTGGAGTCTTCGCTGTATCCAGATACTTCCAAAGTAGCTCTTCATGGCTATGACGAAGTAAACTTTTCTAAAATAAATGGCTACAGCGGTGGGCGTGTTTGTTCTCTGTACTTTGCATTCGATCTAACATAGGCCTACGTCTTGCCAACCCGCGCCCCTTAGCCAACAGACAGAAATGTTGCACCATAGGAGCTGTGAAGAACAAAACCACATAAAAAATATGGCCAGGACTTGCTTTCTGTTAGAGATTAGGTACTTTCACTTCGGTGAAATCACATCTCTCGAAAAATTTAATTTATCTGCTAACTCAGTGCGTAATTCAGCCGCACAATATGGATTTAGAATAGGATGCGGTACAATTTCAAACGTAATATTATGCCTTATGACCTGGTGAACAACTAGATGACCCTTATTTTAACTTGATTTTCGTTTTCAAACTTATTGCCATTTTTCGCTAGCTATCTAGAAAACTGAAAGCAATACGTATATGACGATTAACTTTCGAAGCCATAGTCTGCTTTTTGACAGGCAAGCAATTTAGGTCCAATGATATTTATTTATGATATAGGTACTTGAAGTAGAACGTAAGCAATGCAGTTTACCTCCTTTTTGCCGACTATTAAATATTACTAAAGTATGTTAATCTTGTTTTAGTGTAAAGTGTTAAACACCAAACTCCACTGCAGTGTGTTAGAATGAAATCTAATGTCAAATTCTCCTTGGCTTGCGGTGGCTCCGTTCAATTACAAGTGTTAACTTAGTTCGGAGAAAGAGTCCTATTTGCACCAAAACTGTCCTTTTGGTACAAACGATTAGAGTACTTTTTATACTGTGTATATTTTTTACATGTATTTGGCGGAATTCGTGATAGTGAAGTTACACGACAGCTGAAGACATAGGTAATAATGTGCTGAATTCAGTCCCATTTTCGTGTGACATTACCATTTCCTTAGTCGCTATGAGACTTATATCGCGAGTCCAAATTAGTTATTGGTTTTTATAATTACATTCCAATTTACAAGATGTTTGAAATTAGTAAGGTATCTAATCTTACCTATATTCTGCGTACTTAATAATAAATTAGGTAATTCACTAATATTCCAATCAAAATATGAAACTGATACATTATTTCTTGTAACATTATGGAGCACCTACCGCAGCGATGGTTTATCGCGTCCGGCGCCGCACGCGATCCCGCCGACGGTGAATGCACTCCAACTGCAGGGGTTATCCATAATTGAGCCCCGAGGTCTTTTGTTTCACGCACCTTTGTGTAATCCTCGGTAATATTGGGAATAATATATCTACAATGTAGTTCAAAACATAACCTCGGTTGGAATGCCAAGCGCATGCATTATCCTTATGTAACTTTGATTTAACCATTTTAATAACTATCTGTTGACTGCAACTTCGTTCGCGTGGGAGTTTTGGTGAAACCTAGCCTCTATACTCTATATGTCTGTACCAAATTTCATCCAGATCCGTTTAGCCGTTTTTTGAGTGTAAGAGTAACAGACACCTATCCATCCTCACAAACCTTCGCCTTTATAATATTAGTAAGATTACGAGGACCCGTTAAGATGAATGTTCACACCTAGATTCTCTCCAACTCAACCAATTTAAATAGGCAAAAGCTCGCTAAAAGAGCTCGTTCCATCGAGTGTTCGTAGACCAAAACGTGTACCTCAATTAGAACCGGAGATATGAAGAAAGAAGATATGAAAACATAAGAAATGTACAGGAGGAAATCACGTTTGAGTACTACTTAAGGAGGGTGAAAGTTATTTATTTATTTAAATGCACAAAACACATTACAACCGTAACAATATCACATATAGCAAATATTATGTTTTGATCTGGATTGCAATGCAACAAATATGTGCACACAACAAGACACCGTAGCTAGACAGATAGCAAAGACTCGACAGTATATTAGACGCTTCTTTTGTTACGCAGAGCCTTCCAAGGCCAACCTGCTATGGAGGATGTCTTTCACAATTTTAACGAATGCAATTACCATTAAATATGTCTAACGATTTATTATTTTTTACCATACCATTAAGTAGACGAGCCATCCGGGTTAAGTAAAAAATATTTATGTGTAAAGGGTTTTATAACATCTGTGCATCAATACCTTTCATTTAAAATTAAGCAAATTGTTTTTTTTATAACTTCACACATTTGATAGAACGGCCGGACGGACTCGAAATAGATTAAATAATTTTTTTCAATATACAGTGTGTATCTGACAATGGTATACTCTCTTAAATCACCGAAAGGACATGACTAGCATGCAGTAACAAAAATATTTTTTGAAAAAACATCTGTTTAAAAGTTATGACCGTTTTAATTTCCGGATATTAATTATCACCTCCGTTTCTCATAAAAGCAGGTGGAATATGTAAAGTTTTCATCAAAACCTTTAAACGGAAAAGTTTTTATTCTTTTCGTAACTGCATGCTAGAGTCAGGCCCTTTTAGTGGTTTATGTGAGTGTTTCATTGTCACATACTCGTACATCCTGTATAGATTCCAAAGAAAAGAAAATAGTTTGTTAATCCATAAGTAATTGTTTCCATTATTTTATTTTTTAATCGTCCTCCAAGCCGTTGTTCCTTTCTACTCTTAAACCAGTCTTAATGGTTATATTTTGTTTTTCCTTCCGGGCTATTATAAGCAACAAAAAAAACTTTAGAAATTTTATTTATCTTTAATCTCGTATAATAAATTTAAAATATATATATACTTAAAAGTATGTGAGCTGCTGAGCCCGCTGTAAGTCCCGATGCCGGGAGTATCGGGATCAAAAGTAGCATATGTGTTAATACAGGATTCCAGCTATCTATATATCAAGTTTCATCGCAATCGGTTCAGTAGTTTTTTCGTGAAAGAGTAACAAACATCCATACATCCTCACAAACTTTCACGTATATAATTTAGAGGTCCCCCGTAATCTTGCACCAATAAAACTATTGTTGCTCAGGATTTCAGTGATCAGGTTCACTAGGTTTTCCATGTTCATGTAACCATCCATATAACATAATTCATTTCGGGGAATTTCAACATAAAGCCGCAATAAAAAAAATGTGTACTCGACGTTTTGAATATTTTTTATCGTTTCCACGCAGTTTAATGCAAGCCTTTGTCACATATTGTCAGTTTTCATCTGAAATGATTGTAGGAATCAGTAAATTTATACTTGGCGGAGACCAAGAACCACGGAATAAATATAATATATACGTATATCAATTATAATAGGCAGCATGGCACTATTAGTTTTCTTCATTTTCGTAATTTAAAACGCGCTTGCGTGGTTGCCATTTTTTCTTTCTAAAGAACTTTTTTGGGCTCAAAATCATGTAATAATATCATTTTTACCTACCAGGCTACTGTATCGCTTGTGATACACGACAAAGACCTAACTGCATTGTATATCTTAATCTCTTAAAAGGATAGGGTCGTCGAAGAGTTCAAAAACCTCTAATATTTAACGATCAAAGCTATTAGGATCATGACCATCTACTATTATATACATGTCTGATATAAAAATAACTGAAGCATTTTGCTCCATAATGTAATCGTGTCATTGAACGCACCATTCATCGGAAGATATTCAATAAATATTTTTATTGAATTGTTAATGCCTATTTTTAACCCCGGACGCAAAAAGATGGTGATGAATGAATGGTGATAAGTTTGACATGCCTGTGCGTCTGTCTGTGGCATCGTAGCTCTCAAACGAATGGACTTATTTAAGTACTTTTTTGTGTTTGAAAGGTGACTTCATCGATAGTGTTCTTAGATATATTTCAAGAAAAGTTCAGCCGTTCGAAGACCATCAGCTCTTTTCTACTCTTTGAAGGGATTTGCGAGTCGGGGGTATTTTAAAATAGTTATGTCTAGAGGGCCAAGTGTGTCAATGGAAGCTGTATTATTTAATAAAATTTCCTCACTCTAAAGATAGATAGATAGATACTCTTTATTGCACACCATAAATAGGATATAATTTAAAAAGAAATACATTAGAAACAGCAGTACCTTATCGCAGTCTGCAATCTCCCACAGGCAACCTGTAGATGGACTATACAATTAGGAACAGGTAATTTGTGGTGCACATTTGTCTTATTAGCACTTGAGTGTACGATCAGAGAAGGAAAAAAATTAGAATAATAGTACTAATAAACATTTGAATCGTATAAATCTATTAAGGT
Source organism: Callimorpha dominula (assembly GCA_949752705.1). Lineage (NCBI taxonomy): Eukaryota > Metazoa > Arthropoda > Insecta > Lepidoptera > Erebidae > Callimorpha > Callimorpha dominula. Next base: position 16,394,297 of record OX457007.1, read on the forward strand.
ACATAACATATATATATATATATATATAATTATAGTATTTGTTTAACGATGTCAATATACGATACATATATATATATATATATATATATATATATATATATATATATATATATATATATATATATATATATATATATATATATATATAAAACGTAGTAATTACAGAGATAAGTAGTGATTCTTGACGAGCTTTTGAAAAGTAGTTACTGTAGTGTACTGTAATGCTTAGAGAAGATAGATTTTAGTATTTTTTTAATGATAGGTATATGTATTATGTAATAGTTGTTTTATTAGTAGTCCGCTGTTGATTCTATAAGTTGATTACATGAGGACAACACAAAACAATGGTTTCTATTTTATATTTGTGAGAACTGATACAACTCGTACTGAATACCAACGTTGACCCCATTTAAATTGACTTTTATGCTATTATGGCGGGTCATATTTATTATTGCTATGGTTGGAACGCCTCATGGCACGTAACCTATAATTGCAGATGTCAAAGTGACAGCTGTAGATATGTCAGTGTCTTGAAATAAAGGAATAAATATATACCTACTCTCGTAATGCATACATGATTTTGCCTTCGTTGAAATTAATGGTTAAAACTGTACACCTCGAGAATTCCTCTGTGTCTGTAAATTGCAGTCACGCGTTGATGACCTTTTATCTAGCCAATGTTTTTCTGTTAGTGAGGTGACTCGTAACCAAATTGCTCCCTTGATGCCTGTAGTGGCTTTGACATCTTTATGTAATCGTCGTGTTAGTCAACACAACTCAGTTAGTTAATTGTTGAAATCATTTAAAAAAAAAAGCTTTTGTAGGTAATAGTACATTTTAGAATAGACTGTCGCGAAAATGCGTATATAAAGTTTCGTGTCGCCGCCCATGGACACCTGCAACTCAAGAGTCACAAGTGCGTTGCTGGGAAGGTGGTAGTAGGGGAAGAGGAGAGGGTGGTTAGGGTCTCCGGTAACCTCAGTCACTCGGCGAAACACAACGAAGCATTGCCCATACGTGCCGAAGCATGGCTCTCCCACGATTATATCAGGTCATGCTTATCATAGTAATGTATTGTCATCTGAACTGAACCGTTATATAAAGTTCCGTTGGATAAGAACAAGGTTTAATTCAGCTTACAAGATTTGACCCCAACTAACAAATGTTGCGAGTTAAATAAATACGGTAATAATAAGAACGGTGTGATCAGTGTACACCTAGAAGGACATTATAAAGGTAATGATTTTTTTTCATTCGATAATATCTAAAGAAACCGCCTCTGAAATTGACTACAGATTTAAGTAACCTTGTTAAATGAAACATCTTTGCCACTACCTTTTATATCATAGTAAACTGCATGAGATGACTAATATACTAAATTTATTCGTGTACAATCCAGTACCATGTTGGCGGATCTCCTTTCAATTTCTATATTCATAACGATAGTTGAAGCACTCTTCGCCCAATATCTGGACACAAATGACTTAAGTTTTCACATTATGTGTTAGGAAATACATAAGAGCCGATAAAAGGCCTTGAACGGTTTATTTAGGCCCTTAAAGCAATCAAAACTTTGCCTTGCGGGACATTCTTTGCTAAAATACTATAAATGCTAGATTGCCAATAAAGAAAAAGTGAATAATAGTTACAGGAAAAGCTCAAAAAATATGTAGATTGACCTGCCTACCATGGTTTTCTCAAATTATGTATATTGTATTTTTTTATAAGTTTCGAAGAAAGAGACGACGAGATGTTGTAAACGTCCACAGGCTAAAGTAACCTTCCCATTAGGCTGGCCGTATACTTTTTGCCACCTATAAAGATATGTAAACAAGTGACATATAAAGATATAAGAACTTACGAGAAACGTCCACGAGGAAGACCACAGATGCGTTGGTATGACGTCATCAAAATACTGGCGAGGACAAAGTGGTTAGAAACTGAAAGATGGCCTATACTTTAGCGGTCGAAATGGCTGATTAAGAAGAAGAACAAGAAGAAAAATAAAAGTGAAACATATAACTGTATCAAAGAAATTACACTTCTTTTATTGATAAATGGAATAGGCGTTTGTCTTTCATCTTACCTGATAGAAAGTGACGATGAAGATGAAGATGGTACACGCCTTTCCAAGAGTCACTCTATTCTTGAATAATTATCTTACTCTTTTAAAATCCAGCCCGTAAACTACTAAGTATACACGACTATAAAGTAGCTAGCAAAACATAATTAAAATTATATTATTGTTAAGGATATTAAACATAATTAAGGTACGGATTGAAGTAACTAACTGTAAATTTACATACATTTTATTAATTTTCCGACTTGAAATTCTACATTTTCATAATTATCTACAGTACTTAATTAATAATATCTCAACGAGGATAAGTTTTCGTTCCAATTATCATGTACAGTATACTCGTTTTGTATGTGCCTTAATGACATCGTTTACATCAAATAAAAATTTATCTCTTAAAACTAACTTCATTCCCACCAGGCCATAGACGCTTAAACCAAATAATTTCGATGCCAACTATCAGGCAGCAATTAGAATATGAAAATTTTTTGGTTACATTTAATATTTAGTTGTTTTAATAAATTTTTGTTTTTTAATTCTTTAGATTGTCAGGACCAGTGGTAAAATACGAAGTGAAAATTCAGAGTAGAATAAAGATTAAAAAGAGCTTTGTGCGCATCAGCCAGTCATAGTCGTAGTAAAATTAAAAGGAAGCCGTAAATTAGTCACTGGTTATTTAAAAAGAAAGAAAATAGAAGAAGGGTTGTTGAAAGGAACATAATAACTAAGCCAACAATCGACAAAAGATCTATAGATCTCGAGGTATTTGTCGGTTTTGTTTACAAATATGTAAGTATGTAAAGAAATTTAAATTGTAAATAAAATATATCTAATTATGTTTATCCGTAACCCACAGTACAAGTATGAGTCATATGGGTCAAATATTATTTCAAGAATAATTCCTTCTTAATAAAAGAAGGAAATGTACTGATAAGAAGGAAGGACTATTCTGCATGTCCTTTTTTGTTTAACTGAATAAAATTAGGAAAAATAATAACAAGAATTTGACACATTTAACACACGGCCATGTGATCCCAAACTAGGCAGAGCCTGTACTATGGTAACCAGATGTGATGATAAACATATTAACACCCGGACACAGAATAAATGATCATGATCATCACATAACTATTTGTTCTGGGTGGAAATCGAACCCACGACCTCTGGCTCAGCGATCATGATCACTAACCACTAGACCAGTCAAATATATTCTTTAACAACAGATTTTTAAGAACAGAAATTTAAAGCTATTTCTGTTAGTTTTAAGTTAATTACTTTGAGACCATTTCTTTGGGTATTATTTTATTTACCAGTTGTTGTGTTATGTATTTATAAATTAAGCTCAAAGTAAGTTCTACTAAAAGGGATAGCTGATTTAGGCACTTTATGTATCAATCATCATTAGTATTTATGATTAAATGATTTCGGTTTCCTTTCAAATTAAAAGTTATAGTGCTCTGTCTTTCACACTTCAGGTTTAAATGAGATTCGGATTATTCGGAATAAGGATACTTTTTTTAACATTTCATTTATTTTTAACTAGCGACCCACCCCGGCTTCGCTCGGGTGCAATGTAGATTATTATTATTGTTTTGAGTGCCTAGTGCTACTTCGACCATTTCTGGTCTTTTGTAGCGCTCACTGCAATGTAGATACTAATGTGGTGAACAATTATCGTCATGATTCAATGAATGAACACAAAATAATATAAAAATATACGTATAAACCTTCCTCTTAAATCACTCTATCTATTAATAAAAACTGCTTTAAAATCTGTTGCGTGGCACAGTATGAAAAATGACCTAAAAAACGGACATCCCCTTTTTTTATTCTTTTGATAAAGAATATGATTTAAAATGCACGAGTAGAACTCCCGAAGTTCAAATGTCCTTAGATCCGGAGATACAATTTTTTTATCGTTTTTTTCTATAGAATTCAGGAAAACCATAGAAATAGTTGTTGTTCAAAAGGCGTTCAGTTTTTATTATTGATTCATAATCCATATTATCAAAGTGTGAATTATCTATAATATGCAGTCAGTAACAAAGTTCTAGCACTTAAAATAACATAAAAAAACGATTTTAACCATAAAATCGTAATTATTATTTTTTCATCAAGTCTTACTTTAGTAGGATTCAATTCTTTAATTAGACTATAGAACAGGTCCCTCTTAACAGGCCTTCAAAACCTGAAATCTTAATTCCTTGGGATTCGTGACTTATGAGGTTTTAAAGAAAGTATCCTAGGGTTGCCACCGAATTTTTTTTATTGTGATTTAATATTAAGTAAAAGTTATAGATTAATAGAAAGAAGGTTGATATCTTTTGTAAAATATAAGATTGAAATATATGATTTGACATTACATTGCTTGTAAATTCTATAAAATGGAAATAAATTCCGATGAAAAGGAAAATGTGGTATGGGGAAGGGGGTGAACGGTGAATGGTGATGATGTGGTATGCTATACCTAAACCCTAAACCCTATACCTAAGAATGGGGGTGAGGCACCATGGAGCCGAAAATCCATAAAAGCTAACTTAAAAAAAAAAAAAAATTTTTTACTTTACACATTGCACCTGCTGTTATGATACATAGAGGCAAAATACAGTCATAACTTGTAAACGGATAGTTTTTTTACAAAAAATCCTATTGTAATTGCATGCTAGAGTCATGCCCTTTCAGTGATTAAAGTTAGCGTTCCTTTTTCAAATACACCCTACAGAGGGTGTAGTGAAACGCTCCCGAAAACTCAGACAGACGATAGTACTAATGGTACCTTTGATTATGGGTCAGAACAAAATTCGATCCTGATGGTATTTAGGTGTCTATTTAAATTTTATTTGATTATTACACATAACTCAGTGAAATAGTCGTATCATTGAATATTCATTACATACGCACAAAATGGCCGATGCAATCAACGAAGCTAAATAGCGAATCATTATAGTATCCCGTTTGGCAATCCGATATATATATATATATATCTGTCAGATTTTCGAACTGGGGGTAGCTTACATTCGTACCCATGGGCGGTAGAATGCGGGTCTTGTTGAATGAGACAAGTTATTAACTTTTCGAAACTCTATTGTCGTAATCAATTTACAAAGTTAACATTAAGACCAATACGTTGGAAACAATATTACCAAGAGGTATGTGGAATTGCGATCGTATGTCCAGAACTGCGCTCCACCCTCGCGCCTGTTGCTTTATATAGGCATCGATCGCTCCAACTACCCTCTACTACAAATTTAATAGCGAAACTAGTTTCAAGTAAATCAAAATGTAAATAGTTTAACAAAATCAACCAAATTCGTTAGACAAATCACATAATAAAAATATAGGTGTGACAATATGGGCGCGCCGTCATATCTAAAAATTATTGAGATAGAGAGAACTAAAATTTTTGACAACCCTGTAACCATAGAAATTGGATAAAACTTTAGAAGCATATAACTCCAAGATCCAAAGATATTAGGGTCTAATTTTTTTTATATAATTAGCAAGATATCAAACAACTTTAGTTATCAGGGTTTTGAATCCAACAATGGCAAAATACTACAGTAAAAAAAATATCTTTTAAGTTAATGAATTTTAAAACAAATAGTTTCGTACATCATATGCCCACGTAAAACCTACATACACGTATACTAGAGGGTCTACATAAATATTTTTTTACCATAGATTTTAATAATTTACTAAATACCAAGAATAATTAAAAAAAATCGTATCTTTGAATCTAATTACATTTGACCTTCGGGTGTTCTACTCGTGCATTTAAAATCAGTTTATTTATCGAATGAATAAATAAAAAGGGGATGTCCGTTTTTTAGGTCATTTTTCATACTGTGCGTGGTTTAAAAGATCTAAGCGTACAGATGGCGGGTAGCGATTTTGTTTTATACTATGTACAGACTAGCTGCGCCCAGCGGTTTCAGGCGCGTAAGTCCCGATGCCGTTTGAATATCTTGATAAAAAGTAGCCTATGTATTAATCCAGGAGTCCAGCTATCTACATACCAAGTTTCATCGCAAATGGTTTAGCAGTTTTTGCGTGAAAGAGCAACAAACATCATACAACCCTACAAACTTTCATGTTTATAATATTAGTAGGAGCGAAGAAGCTTTAGACTGTAGAGCAGTAAATGTACGTCATAAAATAATGTGATGTGTAATCAAAACAACGCGCAGCGGCCTTAAATACAATGAGAGATATTGTTGCCAGTTCTTCAGTGGAAAATAAATGAGTTTTCTCTGGTATTGTATTGTGTCGTCGTGCCGCGTGACAATGCCTCCACAGATTCTGCACGAATATTCCACTGCCACATTAATTAGAAGCTATTGCCCTTAGTCTCTTGTTTCTATTATGTCTGTGTACACTGTAGTTACATAATATAATATGTACTACGTGAAGTGTCACCAATAAGATTTCTATGTTGCAATCCACTGGAGACGGTTTTCAAAGATCATTTAATATTTATATAATTTTTGTATATCCAGTCCATTTCTTAAAGTTCTTACAAGTTATATTTAGGGTTCCGTACCCGAAGGACCCTATTATTAAGTCTCCGCTGTCCGTCCGTCCCTACGTCTGTCTGTCAGTAGGCTGTATCTCATGATCCGTAATAGGTAGACAGTTGAAATTTTGACAGAATGTCTATTTCTGTTACCGTTATAACAACAAATAATAAAAATTAATTAAAAATTCAAGGGGGCTCCTCTACTAGAAACGTGTGATGGTGCGGAACCCTTCATGTGCGAATCCGACTCGTACTTGGCTGGTTTTATTTATATTGTACAAAATATAATTTCTACTAGAGATCGTCTGGTGGTCGCCCATCATTTATTATATATATATCTTTAATAATTATAGATTTTTATAGCCTTTTTCACATATTTTTTAAATTTAAAACACATTTTTTTTTATTTTTAGCTTTCTGCATTTTAGCCACATATAAACTTCAAGTATTCCAAATATCACATTCCGCCAATTTTCAAAGAACTATCTTTACGTATTAACGATTAGAGAATGTACAGCATCAATGTCAAAATTTAAAAGTACAAGCCTACTTATAAAATCACATAATAATAACGAAATTAAACATGCGAATTCTTTTACATTATTGTTTGTATCGATTTAAAAGATATTACACACTAACTTTTAAACTTTCGCGTTCCATTATATACTTAATTATGTATTTATACGGGAATTAACGAGATCACGAAATAGGTATTACATACCTCTGAATTGCCAGACGTTTCGATGAGTTTGCCGTGGTCACAGGCTGCCTGTGATCGCGTTAATGCCCATATAAATAGATAATTAAGATATTAAACATTTAGTTTAGCTCGAGAGGTTAACACGCACACACACAGTCATACTCACTCATTATTAGTTTTCTTGTTAGTAGTATTTAATGTAAAAAAAACAACATACATAGTAATAAATCCGAAAGACGCAGGGTGAACGATCATCTTTGAGGACTACACATAAATAGGAAAAAATTAATATACCATACTTACATACTGTATTAATATTTTATATTAGTACAAATTTCGAATTTTTCTATTACTGAAAATATAATAATATAAAAAAGATGCATGCAATAGTATTTCGTGCAACCGACAATGGTTGTTATTTTGTAATGTAATGGTTCAAATATAATAGGTTTTCTTTGGGCGCTGACTCTTTGTGTCTCGTACCTTTAGAGAAATTGGTTTATTTGACTGTAAATTGGATTTTGTACTTGATATTTGAGATTGTAGATTTTCTTGCCAATGAGTTCAAATATAATGCTTGTTGCATTGTATTTGGAAGAAAATTTAAATACTTTAAATGTACACGCCTAGCACTGTTTGAAAGAAAGAAGATGTATTTATTTTTTCTGCAGCAGGTGTGACTAAACATAACACACGACACACTATATATACATAGAGTTGTTTTAACACGGTGTTTGAAAATGCTTGCCAAATTCGAGCATGATTTTGCTACCTTCGAGAGTTTGGTGGTTTTTACAGGAGGCCGATTTATATCGTGTAATTGTTTTCGCTGTTAGAATAGGTTAGAAATAAACTTAATTGTACACCAATAAAAATGAACTTACAAGGTATACAGCAAGGGAGTGCAATTCTTGGTGTTAAAAAGATATTAAAGGAGAATTTTTTATTTTGTGAAAAAGAGTCATAACACTCATAGCGTACTTCAAATTGTTTTATCCGCTGTTAAAAATATGGGCCTGTAAATATTTGTGTTTTGGCAAAAAAAAAAAATTGAATATTTTGGCCGTGGGGAAATGATGCCAACATCCTAATTTAAATTCTAGAATTACAAACTTAACCCACGAAAAATACTTGAAAATTAAATATGTATTTCTACAGATGAGCGAATTCATAATAAAATAAAATTTATACAAAATCATAAAAAACATCACTTAAACTAGATTCCATTTGGTACTAGGAATACTTTTTAAATTTGATAATAATTGAATCCCGTTAAAGAGGGAAGCACTAAAACATACAGTATTTTCGAGCGATGTGGGTGGTGCATCGTAAACTATGTTCGGAGGAGTGCACCCGGTATTTAAACGGAGCCTCCCGTCTGCGCTCTTTTCTGTTTGAATTATTCTCTCCGCAAGACTGATATATGTACTAGGAACTGAAATATTTTATTACTCCTATTTGTTACCGAAAAACGTATCGGCGAACGCTTTCTAACAGTTGAAAAGTTTCTTTATGAATTTGGAATGTCCGATGTTCGTTCCGTTGTTCTTGCTTAATGTAGAAAGCGTACAAAAAAATGCAGGAATAACTTTTGTTTTTGCTCGTCTATTGAGTGTTTCATATAAACTGTCAAAAAGGGAAGATTAACGATATCTTGATATCAATAACTTAACAATAAACTGTAAGTGTCCGCAATATAGAAATAATGTGAACATACACTTTTAGAGACTATCTAGACTCTAACGAACAGTGTCGGAACAATTGAAATTGGAAAAACAAAAATGTGGCTGAAATCAAGTCAATCAATAACTGATTATATACCACTATGTGTAATTAAAGCTTGTACTATCAGTATTTCAACCAATTCCTCATTTAGAACAATTAGTGTGCCGAACACAGTTTGTGTTCGGCACAAATTGTTCTAACACTACCTTTACAATAAGCTTCTATTGACAAGTTGGCGCTCCCGGCGACAAAAGCGACACTTGATGCAAATTTTAATTATCCACCCGACGGCTTAATTGAGTGTGTTCGTGTTTATACAAACATCTTGCCGTCGTTACGGCAAAATGTTATGAATTTTGTAGCAAAATGGCTAGCATAACTGAACATAACTGAACTGAATAAAGACCAAAGAATTTTACCTACCTTGTACCTGAATTAACAAGATCGTTAGGAAGTTTTAAGATAATTCTCAGTTTGTTCCGAGTTTGTATAAGGTATATAAAAGTTATATTTATAAGAACATAAAAAGTTTAGAGATTGTCTTTAGGCCATGCCATTACTAAAAAACAACCTGTAATAATTATACTAATATTGATTAGAAGAGAAGAACGAAGATGTTTCGAACAGTTCTTAACCTAAGAAGTGACGCTAGATTTGATGGGTTTTTGTTAGTAATATGTAACTATATAATATATTTGACGGCGCACCGATTATTTTAGTTGGCAACATTATTAATAAAGTTAGGACACTGACGCAACACCTAGCGCTAGCGCGTGACGGATGACAGTTACAGTTCGGATATGCCGCTGGAAAGGCAGGATCGATAGGCATCTCATAGGCGCACCACGTGTTCTGTGGAGTGTCTTGATTTAAAGCTTGATTGAAGATATATTTTTGTGTTTTAATTAGTGTAGTAAAATTACTGTGTGAAATTCACTTTTTTTATTCTCCTTGCCCGCCAACTCACCCGCAACATTTGACACACACTACCCGCAACATTAGACATGAACGCACCCGATGTTTCCGATAGACGAGGAGTTTCTACATATATTTTTCTGGGTAGTAAATAGATTAGTTTACAAACAACAGTCAGTCTTGTGATAGGCAGAACAGAAAGTGTGCTAATTAGGTGCGTGCCTATATAGGTATTGTTGGTGTCGGTTCTGATTTGTTCCCGGAATACTTAGATGGACTCGAGACTAAACTGGATGAAGTCATCCAGTCATCCATCCACGGATCACTGCACACTATACATCTGCATAGTGGAGTCCGTACGTTGGTGTTAGCATATCGAATGCATATTCATCTGGGATGAGGTTGCTTAGGAACGGAAATGTCCTTTGACCAGGCAAGGTGATCATGCTAGGCGGACCGCGGTCCAACGGTTGATGTTAGTAAGTTGTATTTATGTATAGAAGAGAACTTTCATTGATGTAGGATAAGTAGTTACTATGCACTTTTGAGTGAATACTGTGAGGGCGCTGGTACCCATAACACAAGTTTAATCTTAGCTTGGGTACCAGAGTTCAATACATGCTTCTTTTAACAAAGGTAATATCGAAATGTAAAAAATGTAAACTGTAAACCTGGATTTAAGATCTTTTATAATTGGCATTGTACATAATTCTGAAAAATAAATTTTTATTATTATTTATTATAGTTCACATTGTCTTCGCTAGATGACATTTAAGTAAGGTTTTTTTTTGTATGTGGAAGTCGCCACAAGTTTTGACATTCTGCGTAAGTAGTTGTGTCGGATTAATTTTAAATGCTTATATTCTCCATAACCACGAGATGTGTTATCTGAGGAAATATGCATCGTATGCGAATGTGCATCGTTATGTAGTTACGGTGAGTTACGGCTCTACCGCTCTCATTCTGGGTGAAGAAATTTGGCCCAGATCCAGCTATTAATGATCGCAGGGACGGATAGAAGACCAAATTTACATGGATGTTTCTATCGGGCTTTGGATGACTTCAACTGTTTTTGAAACTATGAAAGAAGATTTCATGGTGAAAAACTATAGGAGGTTTATCCAATTGACTTGATAAAGCTTTGATTATATACTTGTCTAGATGACATATTCGGCCGTACAGAACGGCGCTAATAAAGTCGACTATATTTCGTGGTCGAGTCGCGTGTAACAGACGTCATTGTCATTTGAATATCTAAGCGGCGACGTGTTTGCGAAAAACAATTAATCATGCCGGTTTGTGCTCTTCATCCGTAAGTTTTGTTTTAATTTTCACTATTTTCTCAGAAAATAAGATACTTCATTTTAAAAGGTTATACGTCTGTATCATTTAACATCAATAGTTAAATAAATTAAACTTTAAATACTTTAAAGAATAATAATAATAGTCTTAAAATTATTATTCTTTTATTAAAAAACACATCACTTATTTTCATTCACATTGGTACCTTTGTAATTTGAATCAGACTGATCATTTTTCGTTTCTAACAATTCAATGGAAGAAAAGTCTACCTATTGGTTTTTTTGTACCAGTTTTTTGTCGAGTTTTCCAAAAATTTCTTCACAGGAGGTCTAGTTATGATCCCTAGACCCCAAAACAACCGCCAGTTAAAAAGTTTATATATATGTATGTACATCAATTTTACCGGCACGATAGAGGTCGCAATTATGCACCGATTGCTTTCAAACTTAGACGAAAAATCAACAGGGCAAAAATGAAGGTTAAGTCTGTGAATGGGGGATATTCCCCCAAAGGGGAGGGGGGGAGGGGGAGGGGGGCTGGTTGGCTGATTTCCAAAAAAATTTAAAAAACACGAAATCTACCTCTGCGGGCCTGCTGCGGGCCTGGTTTTTTATTTTGTTGATTGATCACAGGGACGAAGATTTCATGATGTAAAACTATCGTAAGGGATGACACTATTGAAATTTTTCGCGTCTACAACTGACCTGTGTATATAATCCACTTCCCTTATGCATATTGTTACAAGGTGTCATATATGCTGGTGATATATATGCAGAGACATAAACAAGGAGCTAGGATTTTTCATCAACAACTTCCTCTGAATTAAAAACTTGTGAAATCAAAGATACCGCACTATAGTACGTGCCCGACCCATTTCTCGAGAATGGTTACATAACGTTGTACTGGGCTCGATCTATCATTACTGATAGGATTATGATAGCCTAATATAGTGGTATTAGACCGATTAGAGCACCGTCAAATTATTGTCGATATCTCTATTGCCCACGACTAATCGAATCTAGTAAGAAAATGACAATTAAAGTACAGTACGGTATATGAATTTAGTCCACGACATTGTCGATATGTGGAATGTGGGTTCAGCTTTTATTGTACCGATAGTCGTATCGATTTACGGACTGAGTGCCAAGAGCCTCGAGTCCATGTTCTCGATGTCGCTCGGTGTAAAAAGAACAATAAAATCGCTGCACTTTGAAGTCGGTTGTCACACTAAATTTAAGCTGCTATCATCATACCCCTTATTTAGGATTCCCCTAATCATTTCTGAAGGCAAAAGCGTTCCTGGAATCTGTTCTCTTTTGTTCATCATCATTATTATAAAATATAACCCCTGTGAGTGTAATATTAAGGTTAAGCGGATTGTGGGGAGATTACGAGATTAATTCATTAACGTTTGCTCTTATTCATTCAAGGTCCTGGGGTTGCGCTATATTATTCCGGGTAAATTTTAATCTGACTTTTTCATCTCTAGTTGGATAGAATTCGCATATTCGCAACTTTCATTGACATAGTCGGTTTTATTTTTTTAGTTGTTAGATAAAAGCGTCACGATTAACATATTTCATTTCAAGGCATATTCACCCGTGGTATCACCGTCAAAAATCGTATAAACCGTTTTTTTCGATTTGCGAGTAAACTTTGCATCTTGCGTGAAAAGTGTTTGGACATAAAAATTGCGCATTAAAAGTCGAAAAAAAATAAGACTTTAACAAACCCGATCGGATTAGAAGTTTTTTTGCAAATTGCAAAAAACCGCGAATTTTGGGCATTGTCTAGAAAATTCATAACTCGCGTTCTAATGAATATTTAGGCCTGAAATTTAATGAGAATGTGGGTTTTATAACTCCCAATACGTCCAATTTCAGCAAGATTGGCTTTAAACTTATCGCGATACTTTGAAAAAAACTGAAAATAAAGGCCTTCGAGAGAATGATCCTAAAAAAGTGTTTTAGAAGATTCATTGTTGTCTAAGTTGGCGGGCCAACTTAGAGTGAATTTTCAAAAACACTTATGTTCGTCGTGACATTCTCTACAACGTGTTAAAATGCGGGCTCAGTGAAGTAGAAAGACTGAAAAAGTTTACAAAAATCGCAAATTTGCTATAGTCAGTGGTGGAGGGCGCACTGCTGCCGCACACTGCGGCTTCGCACGTTTCCAGCGCTAAGTTGCAATCTGACTGAATACGTGAATAATAACGTAACCTCGGGAGCCTCCGGTCTTAAATAAACGGTTCTATTGTGTGTGTGTGTGGGGGAGAGGGGGTCTTTGTTACATATTGTTATTAAGGGTGCGTGATGCGTGAAATGTTGTGGGCATATTGAAAGCTATGAAACTAACATTCTCACCAAATTTCAGGCCTGAATTTTCATTAGAACGCGAGTTATGAATTTTCGAAAATCCTATCGGGGCCGTTAAAGTCAAATTTTTTTCGTCTTTTAATGCACAATTTTTATGTCCAAACACTTTTCACGCAAGAAGTTTACTCGTAAATCGAAAAATAAAAAAAAACGGTTTCTACGATATTTGACAATATTGTTGACGGTGATGCCTCGGGTGAATACACGGTTTCTAAATTAGTACGGTTGTCTGAGTATGTCATGCTCGCCTAGAAGTTCTGCCGATGGTGGCGTAGATGTCGGGTTGTTCGGTTCTCTTCAATATGGTTGATCTGTACGATGGCTGGCGTGTGCGTCATGCTCGTGAACGGTTGCCGTTGGTCGGGGCTGTTCATCTCTGGACTGCTATTACTTAAATATGTATAGTAGTAATTAGCGCGTCTATTTATATTTTAGAATAATAGGTACGTTACATTGTCCTCACATTTCATTTACGCTTATAAGCAATGTAACCAGAAATTTGTAAAAACATTTTGAAAAAGAGTGTCCTTGGAGTTTCTTGCCTGTTCTACTCCATAGGATCTACGTATTGGAACAGGCAACTAGCTTCACGACTGACTTAGTTTGACTGACTCCTACTCCTGACAATTAAAAAATACCTGTTATTGGTTCAGTTGAAATAAATGGTTTTGATTTGATTTGGTAACTGCTGACCAATCAGAACACAGCAACTGATGACGAAACAAGTATGCTGTAAACTGCTTGCATTGATTATGGTTTTTTTCATATTTGTAGATAAGAACTAAAATTATTGTTTTTAAATGTTTTATATTAAACGAGCAGTGCCCCGCAGTTTCACCCGCGTAAGTCCCGATCCCGTGGGAATATCGGGATAAAAAGTAGCCTATGTGTTAATCCAGATCTGCAGCTATCTACATGTCAAGTTGCGTCGCAATCGGTTAAGTAGTTTAAGCGTGAAAGAGTAACAAACATCCATACATCCATACATCCACACATCCATATCCATACATCCATACATCGTCACAAACTTTCACGTTTATAATATTAGTAGGATGTACGTAAGGTAAGGGAAGGCAAATGAAATAAAACGAATTAATTGCTGTTTCCAGTGTTTTCTTTTTTAGAAAAGACACGATAATTACAATAAAATGTACAATTTTTTTAGGTTTTTTTTGCCCTTTTTCGACTTTCATCAGTCCCGGGGTCGTCATGCTTTCGTTTTTTGTAGATTCTTCTGTTTTTGTATTAATGGATTGAATTCTTATGAACACGCATTGTTTAATAAAAGAGTCATCATCGTCCGCGCATTTTCCCAACTAAGTTGGGGTCGGCTTTTAGTCTAACTACGATATGGCCGAACTTTGATATTTTACGTGAAGCGACTGCCATCAGACCTCCACCATCCAAGTACTAGGCGATGTCGAAGTTCTGAAGTTAGACAGGTTGTCGGACTTTTTAGGGCTCCAACTACCCGTAACGAATGCCATAGATGTTCGTATGACACCCGGGACCGACCGGTTTAACGTGCTCTCCAAGGCACGAAGGGGCCTCAATGTGTTAAGAATGGCCACCTATCCTAGACTGACCTGGCTAGTATTATTTAACTTTGTAATGTGTTAACCTACTCGGTTACAACTTAGCCACGAGCCCCTCGTTAACTGCCCTTGTTTAACAACTAAGTATACTAATTATATGGAATATTAGATACTTTTTTAAATATAAATTGGATGGTTCGTTTAACAATATTTGTTTTAAATTTAAAGTTGCTACCATGTAATTTTATAAACCATTTATCAAGTTGTTCTATATTTTCTTTCCATGGAGGTGAAGGTTCAGTAAGGCTTTCAAAAGAAAGATTTTGCACCTAAGATGCCATATCAAATGAATACATATTTCTTGCCTCATTTTCATATGTGTAGTAACCGAGTTCAGGGAACTCACTGTGTTTTCGGAAATGTAAAAGCCTAACAATTTCTCCATCTGCCTTTTCATAATTATTCTTACAAGTAGCGATACTGCAGATCGTCCCAGTCATCGTAAACAGAATTAAAATAAAACAATAATTACTTGTATTTCCTTAATTTTTACCTAAACTTATTATTTAGAATTTATGCACTAAATTATACTTAATCCTCTGATAAAATGTCTGTTAGTTAGTCTTTAATACATTTTTAGCAACCTCAGAACAGTTAAACAGTAACAAACTGAAATAACACCCGTAATACCATAACATTATTTATGCAAATTAGTTACACATCTGATTCGAAGCATACCCATGACGTAGGCACTGACGTAACGGCCGCCATGACACCGACTTACCAGACAACCGTACTAATTTAGGAACCGTGGGATGAATATGCCTTTAAATGAAATATATTAATCGTGACGTTTTTACCTAATAAATAAAAAAACAAAACTGACTATCTCAATTTCTCCCATTTTTGAATCATTTTCCGCTAATTCTATCCAACTACTCTTGTATTTTTGTGTTTCGATGGTCCCAAGGCATAACTTTTGAGGTTTAGGGATTTTTTTAAATTTGCCACAAGTTAGTAAGTAAAAACACGGCGTCTGAAAATGTGCCCGGTAGACAGCAATGAGATTGATGAGTCTGAAAAATATTAAAGTCATAAGTTACATATATTTTTCTAGTACTTTAAGAATACTCTTGAATTAGGGCCTTATTTAATAAGACTGCCTACGAAACAACCATTATTGGGTTTGCATAGTGTAACTCACTGAAATTGTGTTTGGTAATGATTATACTAGACCTCCGATACCCTTAAAGATGTTTACAGGCAGTGTTTATCGATCATCCGTTTATGCTCACTGATGATCCACTGTATATTGTACAGTACACTGTAATTTATTTAAAATATGTATGTATTTAGTAATACATAAGTATGTTAATCAGGAGTTCGATTACCATAGCTAGCTTGGTATCAGACGACCGTGTGAGGTGTATCAAGTTATTATTAATTACTCCATTTTGTTTGAACAATTCCTCATTCAGTTTACGAATTTACGGTTTTACTCACGTGTGTAGGTATGTCTTTCGGGGATTCCCGACTAGTTTCATATCCCTCGGGGACACGCCCAAAATATCTTAAGTTTTTATGGTGAAGTCTTTCTCACAAATATTAAAAAAAGAAACAGTCACCCGACTTCAACATAATATCCTTACGAAGATAAAAAATGAAACTCTAAGACGCGTACGTGTTTTAGGCTTATTTGATATGTTTGCCCGGTCCTCCCATTTTCTTTCGGCATTGATAAAATGTCGCGGAACAAAATACTTGTCTCTGCTCTGAGTAAAATATACATTGTTCGCTCTAGGGTTGCTACGACAACGACAATTTATGACAAATTTACATTAATCGCTAAAAGTTTTTGTTTCACATATAAAATCACATACTTATACTCACAGATTTGACACAATTTTCATAATTTAAATCGAAGAACATACAAAAACTTAAACGATGAACATAATTAATAACTCTAATTTAAAGTCGATAAAAAACAATAAGGGATCACATTAACTCTAGAAAATATATGTTAATTTAATGGGAGAAGTTTGTGAACTTCGAAATACGGTCTATCTACTAATAGCGAGAAAGCGTTGACTCTAATCGAATTATTTATATTCACGACGAATACTGTGTCGGCGGAGGCGGCGGCGGGTACTCGTCTAATTTCTTACACGTGTTATCAAATTTCCATTACTGTTGCCTCACCTAATATTCTATCTACGTACGTTCTCTTAAAAACTTTACCGGACGTTTGGCTCTGTTTCCGTATTTATTACCTAGTAGGAGGACTCGATGAAATTTCAACCTAGTTTCTTCAATACAAGGTTGGTTTTCACATAATCGTTCGTTCGGTAAGTCTGAGGTGTCGTTTTGGGAGCTTACTGGGGTCGCGTTATTAGGGCCTTGTCTTTCTTTATTGGAATATAAGAGGGGTTCGCCCCCTCCTCGCGCAGCTCAGTATCATTGAGGAACGGGGTTTGATAACGTTGGGTCCTGAAATTCAGCATTAAGAATGCATTTTGGACATTCGAAATCGATTAGAAATATCATTGTGTTTGACCTTGTAATTAATGAGTGTATTTTGCATTTACCGAGGTCCAGAATTACTCTGTAATTATGCCATTGGATAATTTATTTCGATGCAAATGTATGTCATCTCATAAGGAAAGATATTTCTTTGGTTTTAACACTAATAATTTTTATGTCAAAGTCGCGAAAGCTTAAAAATAATTATGTAACAATAGCTTTTGGTCGCTGCTTCCCTCGTGTTATTTAAGATTTACTTTTTTGAAGTGAAATTTCTTTAGGATCGTTGTGATTTGAAATTTGATGAAACTGAAGCATCACGATAAAGTTCCTGTAATCTTTGTCTTTGCGCCTGCTTACTATATGTAAATGTCAACGTGGTGTAATTTTTGTGCATTTTTTCTCCATATTTCACTTATACTCAATTGATTCTTTACAAGTTCATGTTTAAATCCAACCTTAACCTGTATTGAAAACGAAGTATTGTGTTTTTAAAGTTGTATACAGTTGTAACTGAACTTCAGGTTTGCTTACTGTTTATTATTAAGGCCATTCTTTGTATATCTTGGTCTGTTTTTCTGAAGTTTCACTTCTGCCGTGTGTTAATTCCACACATACACTTTTTTATCCCTCGGAAATTATTTTTTTTAAATAAATTAATATAATTATTATAAGCGCTACCAACTCATCTATTTGAAGTCGGTGCCAGCCAAGTCTAACCTACTACTCTACCTATTAGAATTTATTTTTCGCCTTTGAGTGCCCATTTGTGGTTTTGAAGTCGATTTAAATTTTTTAAATAAAAATAATATATTTTACTCTTTTTAGGGCAAAACAAGTTTTAATTTAATAAATCCAATTTAAAGTGTCGTGCCTTTGGTGTTCGCCGTTGAGGTGTTCCACTATCCACCTCCTAACTCCATCATCAGATCAGCTCCATAGTACCAGATAATTGCATTTTTACCAAACTTACATAAGTATCCAACATTTAAGCTCAATGGGAACCCGGGAAGTGGGTCAAAATTGACTTGTAAGATTTTATTACATTGTTGTGTTAGTTAGTTAGTTTTTCCTCGATTTCCTTGAGATTCCATCATCAGATCCTGAATTGATGATAATGGGACCATCTTGGGAGTATACTTTCGAACACTTTTTTAGTTCAAACCCTTCGAACTAAAAAAGATTTTTTTTAATCGGTTCACAGTTGGCGAAAATATCGATGAACATACACAAAATTACATCGTCCACGTAAACAAAAATGTTCATAAAATGAAAACTACTGGGCCAAACTATATACATTTTTTATTGAACCAAATGGCAACTATTTCGCATCAAACTAAAGAAGAATTGAGAACCTTCTCCTTTTTGAAGTTGGTTAAAAAAAGGTACATATGTCTTTTTCTGTACCCCTGAGATCGTTTATGCGATAGTTCACGATGATCGGTTAAGTAGTTAAGGTGTGAAAACGTCACAAACAAACTTACATTCGCATTTAATACTAGTTATTCCCGAAGTAGATAACCGTCCTTTCCGATAGATTCTTTGTGCAGTTTTATGGGCATATTTTTTATTGGCCACATATTCTCTGAATAGAAGCATAAACTTTTATGCCCTTGTGGTGTACACGATAAATTGTTATATTAAAATCGCTCGCTATTTTCTGTTCTAGTGTATAAAATAAATTTTAATATTACTTTTATATTTTGAGCACGTTTTATTATATTTGGTTGAAATTTAAAACAAACTGACATTTATTTTGTCGTTTTTAAACATGAATCAGTTCTATAAACTAGCTATAAATTCATTAATTTTATTCTAATTTAACTAAATTAAATTTTGTTCTTTCCGTCTGCTTATATTAGTAAAGGGTACAATCTATCTGTGTGGCAAATCTATCTGTGTGGCCTGTTCGTCTAGTGGTTAGTTACCTTATATATAGTTACCTATAGTACCTTGACTGCTTAGCCAGAGGTCGTGGATTTGATTCCCACCCAGAACACATAATTGTGTGATGAGCATGATCATTTGTTCTGTGTCTGGGTGAAATTTATCTATGATACGTATGTATCTACAAATATATAAGTATGTTTATCAGCAGTCTGGTTACCATAGTACAGGCTCTGCCTAGTTTTGGATCAGACGACCGTGTGTGAGATGTGTCAAATTATTATTATTTAGTCATGCCTTGATTAAGTTTGAAACAACTTCACAAACTTTCACCTTTATAATATTAATAGGATAAGGATGAAAAATAATTGAGTCTGTCGTTTGTTACTTTTTACGACTAAACCTCTTGACCGATTGTAACAAATTGGATAAACAAAAAGCTTAAAACTTGGAGCAGAGCTTTGAGGACTGCGTTTAAGAGTAATGCGACTAATATTGCTATTGTTTAAATGCATGTAGTTCACTTAACACATCACAATGCCAATAATACAAATAAACATAACAACATCGGCGGCTCCGATTAAAGCAGGAATCTAGTATGCCCTACTACCCGAAAATTTTTTTTAAAAAAGTAAACGTAAACGTAACAACAACGTAAAACATAAATCAAAACATTAAATTTATACCAAGTGTTGCTATTAGCGTTGAAATATGTAACATGAAAAGATGCGAAAGTATCTCGTAGCTTTTTCCGTAGCAGTGCTACGAAGCGTCTACACTCTACACCCTTGACGTAGTGCTTTGATCTTTGCGAAGTTAATACATACGTCTAGAAATGAAATTATATTTTTTTATTGAAAGAGGGATTAATTCGTTAAAAAACACATTAATGTGTTTATATTTAAATAGCTTTTTTCCCACGGCTTCGCTGTCGTTAATGTCCATTTTGTCAAGCCATTCACCTTCGGGAACAGTTTTTTTTTCTCGACATTTACACCATGTCTTTTCCTGTACCATGACAACGTATTTACAAAATTTCATGAGTTTGTTTAGTAGTTAAGGCGTGGAGGTATTTAAAACAAGCAAGCAAACTTATGTACATTCGCATAACTTACATGTATGAGTTGCTCTTTCGAAAAGACGGTTGCACATTACTATTACTCCTCCAGCTAATAGTGGTAGTGTCCTACTGAGGGGTGGGAGGCCCCCCCTCTTCTTGCCTCTCAGTAGGGCTCACAGAGAGAGGTTGATGCCTTAGGTACACATACACTTATGGCTGCGGTAAAGAATTTTAGGTTTTATAAATTTATAAATGGATTGATGGTTATATTAACAGTATCAGATGTGGCGTCATCTGTTCATTTTTAACTAACGAAAAAAAAAAATTCTTAGCGGCACTTTTTTCTTTTTAATTCTTTTCGTCATTATAGCGTATTTTAAAACTATAATTATACCTATTTATATTTATATAAGCGTTTACCGTATAGTATGGAAGTTTAGTGTCACTTGCCGCTCTTGTAAAAGTATTTTTGTAATAGTTTTTTACCGCACTCTATATTCCTTTGTTTCTTTTTATACATCTCACGAAAGGGTTAATACTTATACAAGTAAAAAGTGTTTTGCACTT
Source organism: Callimorpha dominula (assembly GCA_949752705.1). Lineage (NCBI taxonomy): Eukaryota > Metazoa > Arthropoda > Insecta > Lepidoptera > Erebidae > Callimorpha > Callimorpha dominula. Next base: position 16,415,476 of record OX457007.1, read on the forward strand.
ATACACTTTACAGCAAATACGATTACTTATTTACCGGTTCCCCGATCACGTTCCACAGCCTGTAAAGAAGGCTGTAGTGTACCGAAGCTGTTAACTACATCTTTAACGTGAGGACTTACGGCTTGGAAACGGCTTGGAAATGTGTACAACGTTGCTTGCGTATAATACGCTCTTATTTCTTTTTGATTACATTTTATATCCAGCATAAAATGTAATTTGTTTTAGATTCCTTTATATACTAGTATCATTGTATGAGAAAAATACGGATTAAAATTATTTCAGTATTTTATTTCACGTGTACAACAGACACTATTAGCAAAGGTTACCGGAAAGACTCGAAGCAAGCGATATTTGACATAACAATTGTCGTACAGAAAGTAATGTTGCCATGTAACAAAAATTAAACAATTATAACTAAAGAGAATTTGCTCTATAAGGGGAATTTTGTTTAACGCATTAACGTCAAATTTAGAATACTTACAGTTTATATATAGAAAAAGGGCAGGAAGCTATAATTTTTAAACAATATATCTTACAAATTTAAATATTATCTTGAAATCAGCTATATCAAGTTACATGCGTCCAGTACATGTCATTGTGTTGTCCTGTCATGGTACGTAAGTACGTCATGGCAGTTCAAGTTATACTGGTCATAATATAAACCATGGTCGAAATTCGACCACCAGGCGATCTCTAGTAAAAATAAAACAATAATTTGTTTAGAAATTAACTTAACAATGATTTATCAAACAAGAAGACGGTCGCTAGATTCTATGGTCAGTGTATGTTTTGCTATTCTCATTCATCGATTACTGTAGAGTATAGACCTGTCTGTACACATAGCAATAATGAAGCTGAAGAGTTTGTTTTAGTGGTTGAGCAAATTCCTGGAATAGGACCAGTCGAATATGTCCTTTCTTTTTTAACAATTTTTGTTGTTTAACGTCCCACTACGACATTTACAACTTCTTTAGGCACGTTTGTGCACTTTTGTTTTGGGGGAAAAAATGACAGAAAGACTGGCTTGTTGGCCTAGTGGTTAGTGACCCTGACTGCTATGCTACAGGTCGTGGGTTCGATTCCCACCGAAGTCTGGGTGTTCTTTGTGTCCGTTGTTTGTGTCCGTTGTTTGTGTTTGTAAAGTCCCCGCGATACAGGAGTAATTCCTAATGCGGGAGTTGTCTTTATTCATCAAAAAAAAAGAAAAAAAAAAAGGACTGAACTCGTGATCGTCATGCTAATAATACATTTATAGATCCACTAGAGGGCGCTAATCTAATCATTGAGTTCTGTCAGCTCCTTATTAATTAATGGTTGGTGAACCTGCTAATGTGACTTTCAGTGCCACCCCGATTTACACTATGTCCCGTACGATGCCGCGAACTAACTCCGTTCGACACGCCAGTGTGTCACCGGCACTGGAAGCTAAAATAAGTCGACACGCTACCGTGTTCACCGGCATTGTACAATGGCAAATTGTTAATATTGTCATTTTCTGTGTTACATCGGTAATTTGATTAGGGTATATAAAAAGTGATTTACCATAGTTTAGTGCGTTTGAATTTGGAAAAATGACACAAAATAAGAAAGAAGGTAAACAAGTTTCGTAATTTATAGGCAGAAATTATCAACATTTTCCCACATAAATGTCTAATAACTGTTTATTTGACTTTACATGTGTAAAATGTATAGAGGAATCATCTGAAGGCTCATTTTATTATCTATATTACATTAATTAGCCTAAAACAAAAAAAAATATCAAAGTATAATTTTACGAACAAATGATGTCCAACATTCAAAACTTCTTGCATCAAATAGTTCACAGCTTTTTTACCCGATTCGTTCTTCCTACCACAACATTGGTAAAAAAATTGCAGCCAATCGTGGATCTAAGCCATCCAGAAACCCAATCAAACACACCCAATTTTTTTTACTAAAATCGATCCAGCGGAATGAATATTATTATATTCTTATGTACATATATATATAGATTTATTTATTATTTTTAACAAGAATTGCTAGTTTCATAGTATGATTTTAAATGCCCGGTGACGGAACACTGTGTGGTTTTAGTCGGTTCGAGTCCGACATGCCACCTCGCCGCCTGGCCCCGGTGAGGTGATGACCCGTGGGGGTTTCCACACATAAAAAAAAAATGTAACACTTCGGCCAAGGCTAACTTTTACTCATATCAACGTTTTTAGTTAAGTAAAACTTGCCATAACAGCGTGTTCTCGGCATCGTATATACAAAATTTTTTTTTTGGGAATATAAAATTCATTGTAGCATAGCCACTTCAAATTTGGTTAACTTATCAAATAATTAAGCTACACTGTTATTTTCAATATATAATATTGCTTAATTTGTAAAATATTGCCGAAACATTGTTGACACGTCAGGCGTGTCATCGGCACCTGGACGAAATTTAGAAGAACACGCCAGGCGTGTCACCGGCACTGAAAGTGTTAAATTCGTCGATTCGTTTAAGTTTTCACTTCTGTCGGTAGTCCCATGACTGCCTATTTTTATATGGGTCTTAGTTGAGACAACTTTTCGGAACCACTGCCTGGTATCATTATCGTATCAGCCAAGGGACATCAACTGTTGAACATATACCCTTTAGTAAAGCCGGTCACAAAGAACAATCTTACTTACTATTATCACTGTCCTTGTCTAATTATAAATATGATTGCACCAGGTGTCCACTAACTATGAGCACATATATATTGCTTTAAAATTATTTAGGTAAAATATAATGCAAATATATAATGGCAGTGTTCCGATTTTAATAAAACCCAAAAACCTCACAGACCTACCTACCTTTCAGCTTAATTGTCACCTCTTTTCAGCGCTGTTTAGGCTAGTGCCAGCTGAACAGGCTGTGTCGAGTTTAAACTAAACAAATATATTAGTATTTATTTAATTTAAACTTGACGGAGACTGTCCAACCGACTACTATCGCTGTAACTCCGTAAAAGCGGCTTTTTATATATAAATAAAATTAAGAAAATGGTAAAGGTGCCACTGCAAGGTAATGAAAAAATATTTGTTATCTAAATGTATATATGTATATATATATATTTTACAAAGTAATAATAATATAATAAAGTAGTAATAATAATAATAATAACCACACATTTGAAAGCAATAAAAGTGCCTTAAAATTCACGTTCTACCTTTGTTACAGATGACAACAGCTTAGCTAGCGGTTTTAGAAGGTAAGTGGAATTCTATAATAGTTGTTTTTTATACTGTGGTCACTTGTAAATCGACTGTGGCACGAATAAGTTCGCGAGTACACAGTGCGTTTCGTACGTCGGGAACCGAATCGAGGCATGAGTAGTTCTTGCGCAATTATTGTCGTTATGTTGTCATTCATCGACATACATGTACATAATTTGTATGTAAGGAAAGCACGTTTGGCGCTCAGTTCATTTTCAATCACTGGCAGACGGCAGTGTCATTGTCTTCCTCTTCTCTGTTTCTTTTGCTATGAATCCAAAATTTCGCCATCAGAACGAGTTTATTAAACTGAGCAACAACATATTTTGTAATCAAATTAGCAATTTAATATGAATGCACTCTCTGGTGATTCGACTATCCTTACTAACCCTATGAAAATTACGTGGGGCGTCGTACCTCTTTTATATGAATAACGTTAAGAACTGACTTTAAAAGCTTTTTAATCTGTATACGTCGTGATAGGCCTTATTTCAATGAGGCCTAAATCCTCTTAGGATATCACCGAGTTCCATTTTCGTTCTTAAGCACTATTAACTTGATGAATGTTCCATTATTTTGAGTGAAAACTGGGCGTATTTGGTAATTTTATAGGCTTTTTACTGTTCTTTTACGGTTGTGTTTAGGATCTTTTATAAGGGTAATCACATTAGGTATGACGTATTTTTCAAAGTCAAATTTCTATATTTATGGTTATGTGAAATCGTCAGGTAAAAAAAAGTCTTATAAGAAATTATTGGTACAATTGAGACATATAAAAAACTAAGAAATCAGTAACACTAAAGCTGTTGATCTATACTAATATTATAAAGAGTGAGAATTTGGGAGCTTGTATGTGTATGCAGCATAATCCAAACTGAACGGCTGTGCTCTGTTTGAAAACCATTTTCATCATTTGTGTAGTGTATTATTACAGACATTATATATGTAAAACCAATGTATATATATCATAGATAACTAGCTATTGCCCGCGACGTCTTCGAGTGGATATTTTAATGGAATCTATCCCACAACCGTACAGTTTTCCAGGATATAAAGTGCTATTCCAGACTATAATCTATCTCGTTCAGCCGTTTTTGTGTGAAAGAGTGACAAACATCCATTCATCCATCTTCAGAAACTTTTGCCTTAATAATATTAGTAAGATTATTTAACCCTAGAAGTCCATCGTGATCATAAAAATACATCATTGTTCACGTAGTCCAAGCTCAAAAAGTCTAAATTTATTTCTTTTAAATTACAAGTGCAAATAAATATTCTCAATTGTTCAAGGTTAGACATGTTATGACAGCCCTCAAACGTAGAATACATTGCCTTCAGTGTCTGTTATGTAAATACATTGTAGAATGTACAATCTGTACATCCCTCACCTTGTCAGGCATGGCTCTTAAGACATAAGCGCCAGTTATGCTAATACAATTTGCTTCGAAACCTTTTATACGTTATTGAGAAAACTACATCTGTTACTGTTATTAAGCGACCATAAAAAGAGAGGTTTATTGTAATTTTTAACTTGTTTAGCTTCACTTGTCACTATCAACTGAATAATCCCACTAATATTATAAATGTGAAAGTTTGGATGGATGGATGTTTGTTACTCTTTCACGCAAAAACCACTGAACCGATTGCGATGAAACTTGGTATGTAGATAGCTGGAGACCTGGTTTAACGCGTAGGTTATGATCCCGATATTCCCACGGGATCGGGACTTACGCGGGTGAAACCGCGGGGCTCTGCTAGTGTAATATAAATCTTGGAAGTCAATATTTACCTACTTCTAATAATTTTTTTTTATATTATAGGGGGCAAACGAGCAGACGGGTCACCTGATGGTAAGCGACTACCGTCGCCCATGTATCAATTGAGTGTATATTTAGTTCGGATGACAATACTATAATTTGGTATCTTGAAACGAATCTGATGATGGAGCCAGGAGGTGGATAATAGAACTCTTAAGCTACCAGTAAAGGCTTATATAATTACTTTTGAGCCCAATAGATTGGGCTTGGTAATGAGGGTCTAATCATCTAGCCAGGAGGTGAATAGTGGAACTCTTCTACTTCTCAGTTCGGTTTGCCAATAAAGCTTGTTTTTTAGTTTTTTTTTAAACTGTAATTATATAATTTATTCAACGAAGTTTGTAAACAAATGTCCGTTGTTATTGTGTGAGGTTCCCGGTGTCTAAGAACACCATTTGTTCAATTCAATATATATATGTACTCGTATATGTTACTGTAAAGCTCGGATTACTGTATAATCCTGTATAAATAAAATTTATAAGGGTAATAATCCTGTCTGTTCTGTGTTCATAATTAATTTCTTTAATGGTCATAATAGCTTATAGATTATCGGGACATTTTTTTTTTTTTAACATTAGGTTTTTGTACTTATTGACCAATTTGTTCTCGCAAACCATGGTTTGGGAAAAATATGTACCTCTCATATCAAGTTGACAAGTTTAGGCAAATGTCAACGTTTAATAAATCCCAATATAGACAGAGCCTGTACTATGGTAACCAGACCGCTGATAAACATACTTATATATTTCATATTAAAGATAAATTACACCCAGACACAGAACAAATGATCATGCTCATCACGCAATGATTTGTGAGTGAGAATCGAACTCACGACCTCTGGCTTAGCAGTCAAGATCACAAATCACTAGACCAACAAGCCATTTTGCATATAACAGAGTTGCATTATCACCGAACCATACGGACGTTGTACAATATACAGCGTGAGCAATCCAATCTAACCATCGCTTTGGCTCCGACTTACATACATTAATATCATAAAGACAGAGTTTCATTGAATGCATTAATCTCAGATTCTACTGTTCCGATTTGGAATTCGTCCTTTTATTAGGTAAAACAGCAGGCTAGCTTACATTGCAGTATTGCCTATAGAGACGGGGTAATAACGATATAAATGTTACACAGGTAGAACTTTGGTGCACAGTTAGTACAACTATGAAATAACGATTTTTTAGCTTCGTTGGCAGTTAACTTATAAAAATACTATAATATATACATACTTGATTCGAAGAATAAATGAATCATTATTATTGTCAAATACAAATTCGTCATCAATGATCATGAAATGTAATTTTCTGAACCATTAAAATCTAAATCATTAGTTACCAAGTGAACATTACTCTGTAGTTCTTAACAGGGAACGCTTATTCACAAACATTTGTAAAGCTTTATTGTTCATTATTTCATTATGATGCCTTGTTACGACACCTATTCTACCTTTGTTAGATTATGACATGAATATTTTCCAGCGCCCATGACGTAGGTGTTCATTTTACCTATGTCATTCAACCGACTATCCTTGTTTCTTGCGCAGCTACTCAATCTATATGTTTTTAATTTTTACATACTTGACAACTCGTTAGTTACCTCTGAAGTGGCGTTGTTTACAGGCTATTTTAAACAATAAACCATGACAGAGAACCAATTACTATCTTAGTGATAAAAAAACAGTTGTTAATAAGGTTTTTTTAAAAAAAAAAGGGTGTCATAAGTATGACGTGTCTGTCTGTGGCATCTCCCCAATGCTAGCTCCCAAGCAAATGGACCGATTTAAGTGTGTTTTGTTTTGTTTGAAAGGTGACTTGGTCGAGAGTGTTCTTAGATATAATTCACGAAAATCTGTTCAACCGTTTGAAGATCATCAGCTCTTTTCTAATCGTTGAAGGGATTTTCGAGTCGGGGGTGTTTTAAATTTATGATTATTTATTTTTGTGATCGGTACGATTAAATTGTTATGTAAAGGTTACAAACAAATAAATTATAGTTTAGGAAAACTGAAAAAAAAAACACGCTTTAATAGCGAATTAAATTAAAAAGTAAAACAGTTCTACCATCCATTTTCTGGCTCCATCATCAGCTCATCCTTACTAAGCTCAGGATCATATGAGCCTAAATTTGAGGAGTTTACCAGTAACCACTGAAAAGTTCCACTGTTCCACAAAGACCCTCCTCTTGACTCCATCATCAGAACGACAAAAAAAGTTTCACATGGATACAAGAATTAAGAGTAGATTAAAATTGACTCCCAAGATTTGTTTACATTGATACAAGTGACGCTGATAAATGCGTGTTAAAATAAAAATAGGCAGAGTTACATTTGCAATATAAGTTTTGATGGTTATTTACAACTAAAACTTTAGCTTAATTATACTAACTATAATAGCGTTCTGGCCTCACCATTGTCGGACGAAGCTAGAACGCTTTATCATATTATTATTATGGGTATAAGGTGGCGGGTAGGCTAGTCTAACATAAGTATATTTAAGTTAATTCTATGCAATCATCGGGGTGGCATATTCTTTATAGAAAAAAACCCAGTAAATAAATAAAGAATAAAAAAAGAACCGAGCCGTATGTGTAGAATTAGTTAATTAAGTTTAATTAATTCTGTTAGCGTCTCGTTTAGTTGTGCTAGAATAAACGTAATTTCTTTCTTTCTTTCTTATATGGCTCTATTTACAATAACATTTGCAATGTCAGTAACGAATTTAATTTTATTCGTCACGTCTATTGAGAATGCTTATTTAAGACGAAATACTTTACTTCGGTTCAATGTCGAGGACGAGAGGTTATTAAACTTATTCGAAGAATATGTTACTGACAAAGATTTATTGAATAAATTATGAAAGGCGTTTGCGTTGTTTTTTAAATTAAAGTGCATAAAAATGTATAATGGTTAATGTTGGCTTTAAGAGAAAATTTTATGCCATTTGTGTTTAAATAGGATTTCAGGAGTATGTGCGACACGGCTGGCTATAATGAAGTGTAATCGGGAAGTCCAATTTTCGTTAATAATGATTTCGGCCAGAATGTTACTGTCAATGACCGAAATAATATTTAAACACAAAGGGCATAAAATTATCTCTATAAACAAGTCAACATCATGCCATTTTATTTAACTTTGAAAACCAAACAGGACCTCTAAAAACACCCATTACAAATATGTCATATAAAAGTAATGTTTTTTTATGGGGTATTGGAATAGGCGTTTGCCTTCCAACTCACCTGATAGAAAGTGACGATATGAAGAAGATGGTACGCACCTATCCAAGAGCAACCCATTCGCTCTACTCTTGAACGTTCCAGGATTATAACTGTCTGAAAAAATCGGTTGTCTGTAAAGTCGGTTTACTGACGATAGTTGAACGTGACAACGTCATAGGAACGCCTCAGAGCGAGGTAACGCTGCATGAGTCATGTTTTTTCGTGCGTGCAGCCGGCTCCATCGAATTATAAGACGTTGTCACGTCAAAAATAGACGCAGGCGGTTCATTCCAGACTTTGAAAACAACTGTAATATTGTGATTATATTAATGAGATCATCGGCGATGAATTCCGAAATATCTGCACGTACCACCTGAGGAAACAACGGTAGGGTTCCCCAGACTAAAGAATACAGAGCAGGTTAATCAGCAGGTGCAGGAGCAGGTCTATTTCTTTGACTCATTTTTGAGGTGACCGGCACCACTTGTCGTCTCCGTCAGGTCAGGTTGTTTTCTAACAGGTTATTTCCAAAGCAACCCCGAAGTGCGTGCTTTCTTAACCATAGTCGGTTAATACTAACTTTTCAACTTTCGCGTTCCATGATATAATATTATTTATGTATTTACGGGAATTAATGCGATCACGAAGCTGACGGTCAGTATGTGACCACGGCCAGTGCAACCTGGTCGAAACGTCAGGCAATTCAGAGGAATGTAATACCTTTTCGTGATCGCGTTAATTCCCGTAAATACATTAATAATATTATAGTCGGTCAATGTTACGGGTTGCGCCGAATAATCACAGTGATCAGTACCATCTCCACTGCCATGAATTAATTACTATTAACCAGTGAAACAAGCTGCGAAAGAGAGTAGCATAAGCTTTTTTCCCCTCCTACCTCAACAGAATATTAGCTTGGAGGTAGCAAAGTCTCAAAAACAAGAAAGTGGTGTTTCAATTTCTATAGCACAGATTGACACAGCCCCACGGATTCTCCATACTTACGATATTATACTTTAAAAAGAATCAAGATATACCTACGTAACTAATCTAATCAGTCAGCATTTAGGCGAACAGTATACGTTTAGTATTATAGCCCGTATATTTTAAGCCTCGTACTTATGTATTTCACTTTGCATATTTAAGGTCAAAGCCGCCGCCCACTAACTGAAAGACATATAGGTTAATAGGAATGCGATTAATACGAATTTATGTAGGATGAAGTTAAATTAGGAGCCATCCATAAATTACGTTACACGAATTTCATGATTTTTGGACCCCCGTTCTTGTTGCAGGTGGTCACCTCCCTGGTGTGACGTCACATATTTTGCAATTTTCCACCCAAAACTGAAATGAGCAGTTCTATCCAATGTCACATTTCGTTGACCCCCCCTAAAGTGTGACGTAATTTATGTATGGCCCCTTATTCCGTTCCTCAAAAGGAATCACCATGTTTTCATGTCATATCTGTCTGTCAAGATCCTTTTTCTCAGGAATAACAGAACCGGAAGCATCAAGTTGAAATTAACATCAAATACTGTTGTATGTTTGCGGTAATTGAAACTGTTAAAAAGATCAAGCGTCTAAGTAAACGCAATCAGAAAATACGGCTATTTAAGCCTTAGATTTTAACAAATTTTAACATTTCGCAGGTAATTAGGTACATCAAAACCTCGAAGGTACTTCCCATTGACCTAGAATCATGAAATTTGGTAAGAAGCAAAGTATCACAGTACAAGTATAGAAAAAATCGCCAAAGGCGTCAATTTGTTGTTCACTCAATTTTTTTTTGTAATTTCAAACTTATACCCACTTGTCGTGTGTTGTCTTTGTTGTAAGTTGTAAGTTTGTCTTACATCTTACTTACTTACAACTTACTTGTTTACATCTTTTGTAAGAATAAACTGTAGACCCGCAATAATCCAACAAACGATTTGGAAGATGATGTTGGGTTTTCAATATTTGCCTAGAAATGAATGAATAGTATAGAGGATTTTAAAAGGGGTACTTAGCTAACCAATAAATTATGTTGATCATTAATCAACCAAAAACCGCTCTTCAATCAGGTTCAAAGGAATTTAAAACACGCAACGTTGTAAATCTTTGCCATACTTAGCATGAAGGATTACAAACGGTTCCGGACTTATTTTATATTCGTCAGATGTACAAAAGAAAACTTAATTAGATTATTTTTAGTTTTCTGGTAATAACGTCTGTTAGAATTTCTTTTAGTCTTGCCTCGCTTTATCGACTCAGCACAAGGACCTCGCTCTTAGAACTGGGTCAAGGCATTTATTTTTGTCATACGGTGTACAAGCACGTGCTCTGTTTCTTGTTTGTATATGAATTTACATTCCGAGCTATGCAGAAAATTCTCTTACTGTGGTATGGCCATATGTTTGGTGTTTAATCTGCATGTATTCGTGAAAACGGAATGCAACGTGGAATGATACATGACAGATATATTATAGCAGTTCTAGTAAGGGTTTTCACATTGAGAAATTATCATAGTTTTTGTTATACAAAGAAGGGAGGGCGTATAAGATTTCTGTTTGAATTGGTGTTGGGGGAAGTCCTTTACTCTACCCTACAGAAGACCGCGGGTAAACAAAGCACTAAATAGCGTACTGTTGAATTTCTTTTTAGGGTCACAAGAGCTTCAGTGAAACTCATTGTTGCTGATAGTGTTTATAATGCCTATAAATATAGTTTATAATGTCTTCCGACGAGTCCTCTAGAAGCAGTTAATCCTCAACACCGAATGAAAAAGTGGAGATGAGGAGATAGAGTCACATGTATCTCGGGAATATGACATGTTCTACTTTAATGATTTAGTAAATAAAAACAACAGCTTTTTCCTTTGGAGACTAATTTAATTTGAGGACAGTGTGAATTGATCGCGATCGTGATCCTTATATCGGGTAGTCAGCTAATGCTATACAATACCCGCATTTAACGAAGTTTGTCAGAAATTATATGAACGATGCACCCTACAGCATTGTATACAGCGAAAGTTTATTTTCTTAAGTTGGGTTCGTCTACGAAGACAAACGAAACAGTTTGTTTCCTCTTACTGCAGAGAAATAATTTATTTACTATAGCTTTTGCTCGGATTTGCTCTGGTTAGTTATTTTTCTATGCCTCGGGAACAGTACTTTTATCTGGATTATTTTTTATATATTTTCATAGTAATTACGTTTGTGAATGGAAGTGCCAAGTGAATAATAACTTATATAGTTTGGCAGTTTGAGCGTTTCCTTTGGCCAATTGGCGCGCAGACTGGTTGGAGTCTTGGAGCTCCCTAAGATGTGGTCGAGTTTCGTTTTTATAGCCCTATTTAGTCTTCTGGATGTCGTGACTGGTCAACTCAAAACTGAAATGGTTCTTTCTTACAAAGATCACTGTGAATGCCTACATGGCACTTGCCCATTTTGAATTTATGTCGACTTGGATCCTGAGTTTGTTTTGCGGATTTTCTCAAAGCTGGTCGGCTAGAAGTAATTGACGTGTAAAAGTGTTTGAAAAGATCTATTTGGTAAATAAATTTATTCAGCATTTATCTCTTGAGTTTATAGGCATCTCAAACCGCTTAGTATTACTTGCTTTCATTGCTTGTATGAACTTAGTGTAGGACATTCATTTTAACTAAAATAATGAGGTCCGGGCCACACGGGTCACGGGTGACGTGACGAGTGACGTAGTACGCGTGGTGTCCGGCATTCGTTATTATAGTATCATGTTAACAGTAACTGTACAAAATTCATTCATTTCTTTCATTCATTCATAGATAATTAACATCCATGGACTATGGTTATGGCATGCTACTGTAGGCCGTACTTTTTATTTGTCAAATAATTTGTACGAAGACTTTTGCCCAAATTTAAAATACAAATTTCATTTAACCCTCGTTCGGGCATTTGGAGAAGCAATGTTCTTCATCCTTATATTATTAAAGGCTGACTTGACCCTAATCCCCCAAGATAAATGAACATTGTGACATATTAATTAGTATTTGCCGACGGTCTCTGGACAGTAATTGGGTTCGTATTACCTAAACCGTTACAAGATGCTGGTACCACCTGCGCTATAATAAGGCTTTTCGTGTAAATTTGTTTTCATTTTCATACATAATTGCCTATTTTGTTATGTTACAGTATTGTTTTTATCATATGGTATGGCTCTACATGTAGTTAACTTCAAATAATTTATGCGGTTAGGTTCATGATAACTAAAAAATTTTAATATTTGTTTACAATCAACTTAATAACCATAATAATTAATTTGATTGTAAAAAACCGCGGAGTTCTTGACGTCAGATGTTACAAATAGTTTATTGGTAGCTATTTATTTAAGTAAAGAGTTATTATAAAAATATGGTAAAAGTATCCCGCTCTTTTTATGCACTACACTAATTTTTTTTTAGCATAGACTCGAAATTAGTTATTAGCATCAATTTGGGAGCTTCATTCTTCACTTTTGAGTTTAATTTATTGTCAAAAAGGTTTTATTTCTTAAATACTTTTTTATTTTTATTTTATATACTTAACTTTTAATTTTAGTCGCATATAGTGCAATGAATACCTGTTTGGCTAAGCGCTTGTTAGGAGCTATGGCAAAGAGAATTAGGTATAGTGATTATGATTATTGTAAGATTTTTTTATAATAAATACATTATAATAATGTATATCTACATGAATGGTCTATTTCTGTTGTTTTTTTATTATTCTCTGAAATAGTATTTTTAATACTATTAATACTTTAAACAATATGTTAAAAGTTCAATTTGTTGCTGAAAAGGTAGTTTTGTATAAATGTGTTACCACCTATTAAGCTCGGATATTGCAAATAGCGTTCAAAGGCCGATTTTCTAACTGGATTTCCTTGGCAGACAAATCGATTGATCGGATCAGGATTCCGGAAGCTTTGCCTTCTTGTTTCAATAATAGGAGATACGTGGCCAATTGCAAATATCGCTTTTTACGAGTTTCCACAGCTATTTAAACTATCGGACTCTTATAGAGACATTTATTTTTAAGGAAAGAACACATATAAATATATTTTTTTTCAAAGAAGCACGCGGCCCTTTTGACGGAAGGCAATCTATATATAAATACGTGATAAGAGTTCTTTGAAGCACTAGCCGAACTATAACTATAGTCGAACTAGCAACCCACCTCGGCTTCGCACGCGTAGCAGAGACATCTTCAACAATTATCATCAACATTTTTCAATCAATTTACACAAAATCTTAATAAATTATACACCTAAACTTTCCTCATGAATCACTCTGTCTATTAGTAAAAACCCGTTCAGTGGTTTTTCAGTTTATCCCAAACAAACAGACAGACAGACAGACGGGCGGAGGACTTTGTTTTATAATATGTAGTGATACTGATATAGCCGTTCCACGCAGTTTCACCTGCGTTTATGATAACTGCTCCGCGTGAGTCGTAGCGTGATGTTAAAAAGCCTATATTATTCTTCAATGAATACTCTATCCAATGCAAAAATAATTATTCGAATCCAACTTATAGTTCCAGAGATTAGCGCGTTTAAACAAACAATCAAACAATAAAACTTCAGCTTTATTATATTAGTGTATAGATTACACATAGGTGCCTTTTACCATCTATCATTAATGCAGCAGCAGGTGTAATTAAAAAACAATACTGTAACTGATCAGTGATCACATTTTAACCACACTTATAAACCAGGAAATTTACGTGCTGTTCGGTTTGAACTTCTTTCTTTGAACTTTGTGGAATAAATTCAGAAGTATGGGTGTCACTTATAGGTGTTTCAAAAATAATATATTCTATGGGAAATGGTTATCGAACACAACAACTATCATATACTACCTATTTATAATACCTCTCAGATATACGCATTGAACACCCGTGGGAAGCCGGGGCGGGTTGCTAGTAATTAATAAATTAAAACAAAGTTCAATCTGAAAAGTGGTCAACTGGAGTGCTATTCTTAGGGTTAAGCTTTTTCACTTCAGTCCATAAAGCATAAAAAGATTTGAGCTACAAATTCCGAAAGTCTGCCTATCTAGGATATGGTACATACATTGACCAATGCCCAGACCAATGCATATATGTAGACATATTCATGCATACAAACTTACGCTAACTCGGAATAGAACCTGCGATTTTTAACGTTGCAGATAAATTGTGGACCGCTTCGCCATATAGGCGTCATCTTTATTTTATAACGTTTTAAAGTTATTGCATTTAACGTTCAGAACACACCCTTACTCATATTTTGGAATGAATCAGCACTACTGATACATCAAAAAAAACTATTTTGCATGACGTCATGGATATTTTACCCTAAACAGAAGAGTAGACGTTTTGGAAAGTCACCTCGTCTGTAAATAAACGCGACGTGGGATCCCAGACGTAGCTTATCCTTTTAATCTGAGGATGGATGCGTCACAGTCGCGTCGGGTTGGCGCCGACTCTCATGCTGGAATCGGGTTAACTACTTTTTAAATTTATGAACAGTTTATTATGTTATTGTATTGTAAGGCAACACTATAGAAAATATTTAGTTTTAAAACAAGACTGTTTTATTTATTTTGGTCATAAAATGGGGGACAAGGACTTATTCTTGAAGGACATATAAATTGGTTTATGAGAATTATATCTTCATCTACTCATCACAAAAATAAAACACGACCCTAGGATTGATGGTAACCAGGACCAAACTTCTTCGTCAATTGGGAACTGATTTTAATGTTCTCTAATGATCGTCTGGTGGTCGAATTTTGACCAAATATGTCCAAGTTTAGAATGTTTTGTGTTACACAAATGACCAGTATTACTGGAGCTGTCATTGTATAGACATTCTGTACCATGATAGGTCAGCATTTCTACTGGACCCCTGTAGCTTTTTGTAGTCCTCTTAACATAGTTTTTCAATTTATAACGCACTAGCTGCGCCCGCGGTTTCACCAGCGTAAGTCCCGATGCCGATATCGGGATAAAAAGCCTAGCCTATGTGTTAATCTAGGTGTCCAGCTATCTACATACCAAGTTTCATTGCAATCGGTTGAGTAGTGTTTGCGTGAAAGAGCAACAAACATCCAAACATCCGCACAAACTTTCACGTTTATAATATTATTGATTGATTATTGAATAGTTTCTTTTTGCACTTCTTTTACATATAATCTTTAAGTGTTCCAAATATGACATTCCTCCGTGCGCGATACTTGCATTAAAATGGGTACAAGAAATTCTCTTCACGTATTAATAAAATGGTTATTTTTATCGGAAATTTAAAAGGATACGCCCTAAGATGTTTTTTAATATGTCACAGGATACGCCAACCCACCCCACCCAACCCACAGTTTAGTTAGTGAAAGTTTCAATTAAATTAATTTTAAGCGCATTGAACAGATTTCAATGCGCTTATAATAATGTGCTATATACTTCAATGCGTCTATATCTTTAAAAGACACTTATTTTACGCTTTTCTTTGTTTGTTAAAAGGGAAGAATGCTCAATTTTGAGTAAAGCTCGCATTAACACGTTGGATATACATTTAAAAATACTTAAAATGATACACAGCCACTTAAATATAATGAAGTATTGAGCGAGATATTCTTATGAGAGTGCTTCCTATCGTGCCCTACACAATAATTACATGAAGAAATAGTTCAAGGTTAGGTCGGTAGAGATTTTCTATTGAGTTTGCAGTTTGCCTTGGCACAGCTGTTTACATCTACTCGCTTTTAATACCCTTAGGAACATAGATTCTGCGCAGTTACCCTTTTGAGTTAAGGCATTAAAAAATGAGGTTAGCTAACTTTCAGTATTTTAAGACAATATTTTAAGTTAATATATAAAAAAAATATTCGCTTTTATGGTCAAACGAAATTATTTATTTTATGATAATTTTGCGAAAGTATGTACACATAGTGCTGAGAAAGGTCTAATCTCGGAAACACTCTACTCATTATAACCCTACGAGATTTAGATAAAGACGAGAAGAGACGAAGAGATTTCTTGGTACCCTTTTTTATGCAAATTTCGCGCACTTAGGACATTTGTGAAATTCGGAACACTTCAAATTTACATGTAGAAGAAGTGCTGAAGTTGAAGTTTAAAAAGTATGCGTAAACGGCCACAAGAAGCTACAAGGGTCAAGTATATATCAAGTTATAGTGGTCAATGATATGATATGATATGATATAGGGGGAAAACGAGCAGACGGGTCACCTGATAGTAAGTGACTACCGCCGCCAATGGGCACCTGCAACTCGAAGAGTCACAAACAAGTGCTTTGCCGGCCTTTAAGGTGGGAGTAGAGGAAGAGAGCGGAAGAGGAGAGTGGTTTGGAGAGGGGGAAGAGGGAAGCAATGCAAAGTTTTCGTCACTACCGGTTTTCTATGAGCCCATGGTATCACTCGGGTCAAGCCGGCCCATTCATACCGAAGCATGGCTCTCCCACGAGATGTCTAGTTTTAATGAAAACATTTTATAGTCTTAAATCATTTTATACCTATTATCCATTCTCGCTATTTCTGCAACAAAGCAACATATCCGTGGCTGGCGTGAACACATTGACATGTCGTCTTCCATGTTTTTTTTTTATTGGGGTAATACTTCATACGCATTAGGAATTTATAAAAAAAAATATACAGTTTCAAATATACATAAATAAATTTTGGAGCAATCGACTTTGGAAATGTTGACTCACATTTTAACATTTCCAACTTGACAAAACTTCATGTCAAATTAACGATTCACATGATTTTGTGACTGAACATTGATATTCAACTTACAATCAGTCACGTAAACAATATTATATTAGTTACTTAAAACCTCAACATATACATATAACCGTCAAAATTTAAAAATGGCCACCCTGGCAAAATAGCAATTTTAGATATGTCAACATATTCACGCCAGCCACGGATATTACAAAACAGAAATGTGTCCATTCCCAAGTTTGACAACGTCACTGTCTCTGTTCTTGACAATGATGTTATAAGTAAAGACAAGTAGATAGGGTATAGGCGTAGGCTGAAAGTGGCACACTAAATTGACACAGTCGACATTATATTTAAATGTCTGTATCAATAAGTGTCTGTATTAAACCATTTGCTATTACACTCGTTACTAAATGTCAATAAATATTATTGCCTATAACTATTTCAAATAGGATTCGTGGTGTTATGATAGAGTTTTGATACTTGAAGGTTCATATATAGGATGTTACGGGAATATGGAGTCTAATTTTAGGAGCGTCATTTGAGAACCGAGATATAGTTGATTTGGCAAAAAAATTGATTTTACATGTTCATTTCAATGATTTAATTTTTTTTGCAGACGTTTTTAGAAGGGTACTAATAGTTCGATTCGTGTCAGCCCTCTTTCATACGAATATTATCATTATCAGTTTCTTTTTAAGTTCAATTCGTCAGTTTTAAAATTGTCATTGTTTTTCCATCCCATGGTTGCTTGGAAGAAATTGCGTTTTGCGATAAGGCTGCTCTTTGTACATATCATTTTTTGTAAACTTACTGTAAGATATATATACTGGTGCACAATAAAGTTTATTCTATTCTATTCTATTTCTGTATTAAAAATCATAAAATTGTTAGCGTTTTACGAGGTTATACTATACGATCCCAAAATATATTCACATCTTTCTGTAACACTCTGTAGATTTTTTCAGCACCTTCACCCACATGAAGTTGTATCTCTGCACATAACTTGCTTGCTTTCCAATATACATGCGTCCCACACTACTTCTGCGACAGATTTCATTACAGTCGGGACAGTCAGCATCAGAATCAATCTAAACTATCTGAGAAAAAAAATCAATTATGTTTACTGCTGTGACAGATAACATTATACTTGGTTGCCAACATAATGTTGATCACTCTGAATACTTGCAACAAAAAGCAACCGTATGTTGCAAGTGCTTATGCAGTCGTTTCTCTCGCTACGTTTTGCTGGTCTTTATGCTGTCAGGCGTTCAACGTAAATGCTCTCATACCTTTATATAAATTAATATTTGTGTTCGTTGCTCGCTTCGGCTCTAATAACATAACATGGTCTTGACCTGCTCTCAGACAGGCGAAATATTATGTGTTTTAATGCGCCAGGCAATTTTCAATACGGTATCGTGAATTCCTTTACAGAGTAATTAGAATTTGTAGTGCTAGCTAACTACGTATTAACGGCATTCACGCCAAAAGGTTTCCATTTTGAACTTTCAGTTCTTAACGTTGAATAAATGTTTAAAATTTCATTATTCTCGTAATTTTCTTTGTTAAAACTTTGTTTCACTAAAAGCAAATTTCATAGAAGAATAAGGCATGAGCTGTAAGATAAATGGTTAGGCACTTAGGTAGCACTGTATTGTTATGGCTTTAAACTTATACAAATTCATTATACCTTCCTCTTGCTACTCATGACGATGGCAGGCTTTCGGCCAAACGGAGTCATAATTATGTATTTGAGAATAAACGCAATCGCGTAATAGATATTACATACCTTTGAATTACCCGACGTTTTTACCAGATTTTACCGGCCACCACATGTAAGCACTACAGGCTGACCAGGTTGTCTGTGTTTATATATCATGGAAAGTTTAAAAGTTAGCAAACGGAGTCAATTTAAAGCACGAGCATTTAGAGGTCCGCATCCATCCGCTGCCAGCTACCTTCTTCAAGTCGTTGGTCCCTTGTGCCGCAGGGTGCCCTACTAGTGTAGTTTTGATATATATTAGGGTTTCGGCGATCAGGCAAACGTAGTCGTTTACCTTGCTTACAGCGATTGCACAGTTGTGCGTATATATGTATAAACTAATATAATTTATTATAGAGTGGTTGTAATTGTTGAAAACAACCTGCATTGACTAAGGTTTTCTTTGAAATAGTGTTGCGTGCTTTTAAACTCGCGGGGTCGGCAATCGACTGTTGATTGGTAGTCACTAGCGCCAGGGCGGCGCCTTCGGCATGCTGTCTAGAACATTTATATAAGTTTATATAAGTTCTGACTACGGCGAACCAAAAGAAGGGTTATGATTTTGACCGCTCTGTATGTACCTATTTTATGTTCATCTGTTTTCTCATAACTTCTACTTACTATTACTTATTATATATAACTTTATTATTAATTATTTTATTATTATATTAATTATTAATTATGTTAATTATAAAATTTACCTTAATAGTATATATATTATATATATATAACTTAGCATAATTTGACAAATGAGGCATCTTGGGAAGTGTCTTGATTGGCCGCTGGTTATAGGCTATATGACGTTACATTAAATTGAATATGGCCCTCTAAAGGGCAACATGCCGTGTTGGGTACCAAATGAAAGGGCTTGATTAGCACAATTCAAATATATAGATATATTATTATATTGTTAGTTGTTGCTAGCGCCTTTGCTTGCATGCTGGTAATTGGGGATAATTTCTATAATCACGCCTAGTACATATAAAACCTGAACAAACAAATGTAAAGCGTCTCAGCAAATACTTTACCACAAAATAATTAAAAAAACCGACTAAGTTCGAGTCGGACTTGCGCACGAAGGTTTCCGTACCATCGTCGAACAAAATATTAAGTTCGAGCAAAAAAAAGCCAAAAAAAAAACATGTGACTAGTAGGGGAGCCCCCTTTAATTTTTTTTATTTTTAATTTTGTTGTTATAGCTCCAACAGAAATACACATTAAAGAGTATATAATGTAAATATATATCATATGCTGATAAAAGAGCTTTTATTCGAGTGAGCTATGTATGTTGATTTTATGAGCTATGCTGTGACTATTTACGTTAACTTACAAATATACAAGACTGTACGGTTCTAATACCAGGCTTAGTGGTTATACTTCGTAGTCCTTCAGCTCGGTTAATGGTGTCGTATGTGAAATGTAGGTTAGATTTAGAACTTGCAACAAGCACTGATTTCAAGAAGCGGTTCCGTTCATTGGTACATTATAAACCTCGTCGTCCATTGATCACGTGATGTTTTTTTTAGCAGTGGGGTTTTAGAATAACCACCCCTCTAGCCAAAATCACGTGTATTTTTTCGAGTTCCAAATATATTTAAAATATTTTATATCGTGATTTTTTCCGAGTCCCCTCCCCCCCTTTCGAGCCACACGTGATTAATAGACAATCCCTAATCAGTTTTTAGTTCACTTTGAGGCTCATCGTGGTGTTTTAGGGTTCCGTACCTCGAAAGGAAAAACGGAACTTTTATAGGATCACTTTGTTGTCCGTCCGTCCGAAGGTCTGTCTATCTGTCAAGACCCTTTTTCTCAAGAACACGTGAAGGTATCAAGCTGAAATTTATATCAAATACTCATGGTCTACTGTCTTTTAAAGCTGTGAAAAATCAAACTTCTAAGCCAATGCAACCAAAAGATACAGCCGTTTATGCCACAAATTTCCGCAAATTTTCGACACTCACAAGGGAATCAAAACCTACAGGGTACTTACCGTGAACTCAGAATCTTGAAAATTTGGAACGAAGCAACGTGTTATAACACAGATAAAGGAAAGATTGCGAAAACCGTAAATTTTTAGTTACATCATATAATAAAAATATATTACGGAACCCTGGGTGCGCGAGTCTGACTCGCGCTTAGCCGGTTTTTTTCCAACCTTAGAGTTAAATGTTATGGGACAAATTCAATGATTTTTGCTTTTTCAGTGAAGTGTTTCTATATCGAAAATAATGAAATACTAACCATCTATTAAACATGTCAATCGGGAGTAAAAAATTTAGCGATTACCTCCTTAATTCTTTATACCTATAAAGATTTTGCAATCATATTTACTTATTTATTCATTTTCCATTCTATACTTTCTCTTTCCATCTTTATTACTTCATAACTTATATACAGAAGGTCTTACTTTGTCTCATCTGGTAACTTTAGTATTCTGGAACCGTATATCCTATTTTTGAGACTTCGAAAGTACATTGGAGCGGACGACAAAATATACAAAAGTTTGTGAACTTATTTCTCTTCACTGAAGTCGCAAGAAGCCTAAAAAATTACTAAGACATTGTTTCTCAACCTTGTCTGTTTTGCTTCTTTTGTTTTTGAACTGATTTGATAAGCTGGCTGTTGCTTTTCTTCTTTATGACAACCTAAAACTATACTAACGTGACCACAGACTGTGACCACGGCCACCGCAACCTGGTCAGTACGTCAGGCAATTCAAAATTCAAATGTTTGTATAACCTATTACGTGATCGTGTTAATTCCTATAAATTATTGTATAACCTGCGACTATTAGTAAAAAATTAAGAACGAAGTTCCATTACAAAAAAAATATGAGGTTTAAATTTATAATTAAAGTGTCACCAACAATATCACAGGTATATCCTGTGACTAGAGTGTGTAATAAATAAAGTGTGTAATAGAACTTCTTTCAATTAGGTGATAATAAAGTTAGAAAGGAATTATATATATGTAGATAACAAGGACGGTAAACAATGTTTTATGAGATTTTTAAAACATACTAAAATATAAAAGGCAGCCACAATTGATATATAAAATTGAATGTGAATGTGATAGTATTTCATTGAAAACTGCCTCTATGAAGATTAGATGCAAGGTCATCGAAATAATTATACTAAAATAACGAAATATATTCAATAGTTTATTTATATTCATGCATACTATTATTATAGTCAATGACCACGTTTGCTGTTACATGCTATATCCAACATATTATAATACTGGCGACGAAACAAACTAAAAAACTTATTATTTAACTAGCAGTCAGCCTCTCGACCGGGTTCCAACCCGTGACCTTACTTTCCTTCTCCAATTGAACTAAATACTTGTCTTGTGTTATGTTGTGTTATCTGCGTCCTCCGATGAAGTATGTAATAAGGGGTCGAATTGATTACTAATAAATCAGTTTTAGAAACGCTGCCCAAATTTAAAACAAAGTTGTTTATGTAAACAATGGTAGCAGATGGCTAAAGGTGAGCTAAAACTTCGATATTGTATTAATACGAGAAAAGAGCAAGAATTTCTAAAGGTTACCTTGAAACTGAATCAAAGGTATAGAGCTATGTCTAAGAAAGTACCTTCATATAATGACGAAGAACAACAAACCCTCTTATTATTTTTAGTCTGACATTTAAAACTTTTGTAATACAGCTCTGGGAAGTTTTCTAAACTGAAATAAATTAGTCAATTTCGTTAGTTATTTATGTGACATTTTTTATCACGGTTACAATGACTAGTTACCATAATCAAAAATACTTACAATTGTTAATCAATATAGGTATGGCAAAGAAGCACACACCCCATTTCTGGCAATTTCGTAAAGAAATCTGCGGGGTCTTCTATCAAGTTTCAAATCCGTATTTGATTGACATACATTTTTTTTGTGGATATAAATAAATGCAACAGGAAAGAGGTGCCTTTGATTGCGCCGAGACCTCTAGCCTTATTTATATGTTTAGGGAATAGCACTCACCTACCTTTCATAATGTAAGAATATTGTTCTATGATTATTTAAGGTAGTTCAATGCACCTTTTTACAGGTGTTGTTATTATGTGAATGTTTAAGATTTGTTAGTATTAAAAGAAAACTCTCGTACTAAAATTATTAATAAAAAATTGTCAGTCGTAGGATTGCACGTTAGAAGTGAAAACACATTTTTTAAAGATTAATTAATAAGGAGCTGACAAAACTCAATGTTTAGATTAGCGCCCTCTATTGGATCTATATATGTATTATTAGCGTGACGGTAACGAGTGCTTTTTTCCCATAGCAAAAGTGCACAAACGTGCCTAAAGAAGTTTTCTCTTCAAAAAATGTTGTCCCGAGTCTGGGTGTTCTTTGTGTTCGTTGTTTAAATGTTTGTGACAACTCTCGCAATATTCCTAATGCGGGAGTTGTCGTTTTAAAGGAAAAAACAACTATGGTCGCGTAGATGATGATGATAAAGTGATGTACCCGTAAAGTAACGGTCGGTTATGGACGCTTTAATAGGTTTAAATATAAAATTTATATTACTATGTGTTATGAATGATGGATGATTACTGTTGATGTTACATTAAAGTTCTTGATTATTAATCCTTATGTCGTAGACAGGAAATTGAATAACATTGATTAATAATGGCTTATTGAATTATTTATTACTTAACAACTGTTGTTATGTTATTTTTGTTCATGGTAAAAAGTAAGCTTATTGACAGATATAAAGTTGTTACTATTGTTGTGTATAAAGTAAAAATAAACAAGAAATCATTAAATGAAAAAATAAACCCGATTACCCGGTTGCTTTAAAATACTAACTTTTAAACATATAGTTGTACAAACGTTTGTAATCATCTTATAAAATCCTTAATTTTGTACCCCACTCGATAGGTTTGAGAATTTAGAAAATTGTTTTGAAAACACACATTTAGCACCAAAGATCCGCCATTTTGATTTTTATAATTTTAATATACACAAAAAGAAAAACAAAAAAAAAATACGAACCTAAGGACTTCAGTTTTCTTAAAAATCGGTTCAGCCGTTTAGTAGTTACGAGAGAACATACGGACTGACAATCGGACATGTATACATACAGGTCAAACACATAAACCTTTTGGGCTGCCAGCTTTCAATCACATTCGAATTTAGTCATACATACTTAGTAAACAGAGCGCAGCAGCAAATTTTTAACTCTATAGAGTAACTTAAGGACTCTGTTGGAGTAGTTCCAGTTCGTAGCTTCATCGCCCATCACTATCCGATAGCTGTAGCGTCCAATCCAACTCTATTTAGACTATCGCGGTTTTCGTCAAGGAGGAATCTTATATCTCTTTTTAGCTAGTAGCTATTGTGTATATAGTATTAAATAGCTACGTACCTAGAAAATAGGAACGTAGACACTATTTTGGTATTCCAGTGCGTAGCTATATCGTAGCTCTAATAATTATTGCTTCTGAGTGCACTTCTTTTGAGTAAGTGTTTATTTGTGTAAGACAGTTCTAGCTCTATCGAATAGTTACATCGAGTCCGTCTAAACCTACCATGAAATATAAAAACGGTTGGGTAGGTTTAGGTTAGCCAAATTGAGTAAATAAAACAAAGGCAAGGGCGTATTTTATTTTTTATTTTTTTATAAAGAATACTAGTAACGTGGGTTACACATCACTAGTGTTCTTGTTAACCCCTCCAGCTAAGCTAAATGCTTGTTTTAGGAGTGGGTTCACGTCGGTAGTTCACTGGGTGGGGTTCGAACCCGCAACCACTTCATCGCAAATCTGACGCCTTAGCCATTACGATACCGCTGCTTAATAATAATAAGGTATTAACATCCTTCTCTCGAAGCTATTCAGGGCCTTTTCGATCCCCTATAACTTCGTTTTGGATAAAACTAGAAGGCAAAATTTTCAGTGACGAAGTACAATATAACATTCAAGTTGGCCAAGTTATTCTGTTTATTACAGAAATAAAGATGTCTAATGTTGATATGGTCACTATAAAACATTGTTAGTTGACACAACTTTTTGCAGTTGAAGAACTGCGTTGGGAGACTCTTTATTGTGAGAATCATTATTGTGTATATTTTTACGGAATGACGTCATTCCGTACACGAGTCCGTAAGTTACTCTATAGAGTTAATAATTTTCTGCTGCGCTCTGTTCACTAAGTATGTATGACTAAATTAGAAAGTGATTGAAAGCTGGCAGCCCAAACGGTTTATGTGTTTGACCTTTATATATAAATGTCCGATTGTCAATCCCTATGTTCTCTCGTAACTACTAAACGGCTGAACCGATTTTGATGAAAACTAATGTCCTTAGATTCGTATTGCGCGAGTGTCACTGTGTATATTAAAATTATAAAAAATCAAAATGGCGGATTTTGACATTACATAATTATATTTTAAAACAATTTTTTTTCCCAAACCTATCGAATGGGGTAAAAAATGAAGGACTTTATAAGATGATTACAAACATTTGTACAACTATATATTTAAAAGTTAGTATTTTAAAGCAATCGGGGTAATCGGGTTTATTGTTTCAGCAGAGAACAGCATAGAACGAGTAACGTTACTCGTTCTATGCTGTTCTCCGCTGAGATGCGGATCTAAATGGGATATAAGACAAAAATTTATAATTAACTGAGCGCTTACCACCGTTACATTATTTTGAATTGTAGCGGGTGGTCTATAACTTCATATGGCACGAAATTTCCACGTGAATAAAACTCAGATTTTTTAAACAAACTATAAACGTCAAATTTGTATACATACGTACCTATTCATGTGTCCTAATGTCTCAATTGATGTTATTCAGTCGAGATATAGATATTTAGAGTTAGGTATTAGCTAATCTATCTATATAAATAAAAATGATTTGCCAAATGTGTTGCTAAGCGCAAAACTCGAGAAAGGCTCGACCAATTCTGCAATATTTTGTTTCATAGTTTCATTAAGGTACAAGGAAGGTTCTTATGGAGAGAAAAAACGTTAAAATTTCGAGTAAAATAGTAAAAATAACACTTTTCTTTTCCTATACGAACCATAGAGTAAATAATAATAAAATACATATCCCCAGCTGTCAAACATTACTTTGACGTCAATAAATAACTTTGGACAGAACGAAGTCTGTCGGGGCAGCTAGTTTGAAATAAATAAATAATATTATGATGGCATATTTTTTTTTGCTATCAGTTTAGCATTAACTTACTTGAATGAATCTACTTATTTAGTGAAAGTAGTGTGAAAGTAGTTAATGGTGGTAAAAAGATTATCTCGCTATTAGGGGTACAGAAAATAACATAGGGGTAATTTTCATCCAGAAAAACACTGCTCAAAGGATAGACAAAATAATGCAAGCAGAGCCAAATTACGCAAGCGGAGCCACGGGCGAAAGTAAGCAAGCAATAAATTCGGTTGTTTTCGAAAAGTTCCGCAGTACCTTGTGAGTTCTGTAAATACTGCATTTTGACTTTGCTTTCTAAGTCTAATTTTGTGTTCTCCGTCATCAATATTGTATTTTTGCTCTTAGTTTTTATACATTTAATATCTTTTACCTCTGTCTACATACTACAAAAGCATGTGAAATAACAGTTCGCATAAAAAATACGTTCTGAAATTTGAAGTAATTCAAGGTGCGTGTCCAGCATACATGTGGGATGTGAGTTACGCTCGATTTATGGATGTTATCCGTGAATTTGTTCCTCCCCGGGACCCATCTCCCGGCTTGTTTATACCAGTATAGAGACCCCTTGAGGGAGGTTTGATGTGTATGTCGAACAGGACTGCGAAAATTTATTACAGCTCCTAATATATACAGGTGTTAAATGGGGTTGAGTTTGTCTTTGAGCTCGTGTTTTTATATAGCATTTGAGGGTTAAGGATGTGACTGTGTGAAATAATTCTTTGTTTGGGTTATCCACGATGAGATAGATCGATAGATAAACTCTTTATTGTACAAAAACATAAGAAATGATACATAACTGTATATATACATGTCATTGACTTTGTACAATTGGCGGCCCTATAGCGTTTTGCTATCTCTTCAAGGCAACTATTATGATGAACCATTACGATGAGAATAAAAATCTTAATAATAATATTGTTAATATTTTTTTTCTTGTGTGAACAAAGATAGTCTTTTTACCCGACTAGTTAGACCCGAGTAGTAGTAGACAGACCCGAAGAGTTTTAGGCAGTACGTTATTTGTTCTAGCTCGGTTCTAAAAATTACTATTTTCATAGTAATTATACCTGTGATTATGTAGAGTGCTCATAAATTTTTTCACATTTTCCAAGACCAAAATGTACATAAAGTGAATTTTAAAACATTTGATTTTACATGTATAGCTCACCTATAAAATTACCAGTAGAATTCCTCCGGATTGTTCACGTATAAAATAAAACCCGGTTATTAAACTACCATCGACCATCAGTCCAAAATAATCCTGTAATTAAAATTCCAAAAGATCAGACTGTAATCTAGTTTCGGATCGACGCGCCCTCAATTTACATTACAGACCCATCGAGTTGATCTACCCTTGAATACTTCTGAAACAGTTTTGGACATACCTACCATTGTTTCACCTAAACCCGCGTAAATTGTACAAGCCTTTTGTTCTACGGACTGTATTTACGGCTTTGCTGATGACGTTTTAAATTTCGAATACCACAATAACTCGGGATTATGGTAATAGCTGTGTCTTTAATACTTCATTTAAAAATAATAAAGATATGGCAATGAATAGACACGTTCGAAATTTAAATGTTGGTTTTTTAATGTCTGTATGAAAAGACAGATCCATTGTTAAAACTGAATAAAACGCTTTTTTATTCAGTTTTAACAATGGATCTGTCTTTTCATGTTTCATGAAAAGTCTGACAACACTGAAGTGACGTTTCACGAATGCGCTAAAATATTTCTATTGCAATATAGCTTCTAATTAAATATTTGTTAAATCAGTGCTATTGTAGGACATAATCTATATTGTTTTTTTGAACACGAATACACATAATTGAAATACGTTTTTAGAAACACCCAATAAAAATAGAGATTTCGTGATCACAATATTTGCACTGAGCAGGAGTCGAACTCATGTCCTCGGACTTTGCAGTAGAATTACCGCCGCGTTAGTTAGTCAGTCAGTATTCCTAATTTGAAAAAAAATTCATTATAATTAAAAATACTACCACAAAAACCTACTAAGTACACGAACAAAAAAATACTCAGGATAAATGCGTACGTGTCAGAAGTATTGAGAAAACCACTATTTATCAGATAGAACATTAGCAGGTTAATATCGTAGGTTTATTTGCCCAGTCTGTCTGTCTGACATCCCGTCTGCCGTTTGGGCCTTGCCCTTGGGACGGAGACCAATCGATCTGACGAATGTTTGCCTGCTTACGGAAAAATATTGCATGATGACATAATTTTCAGTGACAGTTCTGGTCTTTTGAACAATAATAAATGACTGTCTAGTCAAATCAGTATCTTTTTACTAAACGTCGAAACGGTAGA
This sequence comes from Callimorpha dominula, assembly GCA_949752705.1. Lineage (NCBI taxonomy): Eukaryota > Metazoa > Arthropoda > Insecta > Lepidoptera > Erebidae > Callimorpha > Callimorpha dominula. The sequence goes on from OX457007.1 coordinate 16,443,731, forward strand.
TGGATGAATATTTTGTTCTTTTTAATTCTTCATTTTTCTGCGTCATTGTTCTCCAGAAGTATAAATTTTATTGATCGTTGGTAGTTCTCCTTAAGTATTATATTATTTAAATCAAGCACGTGACATAATGACAAGGATTCAAATATTTTCAGTTTATTTTAAAAGATAAGTTAGATTTTTGTGATGCTTACAATGAGCTGGAAGAAAAATGAACAAAGAATCACCCAGATTTGTTTTTTTTTTATGAAATAACAAGGCATGTAAATAATGTACTTACATAGATTTGATGATTATAAAATAAATATTTTTTTTCAGATTATTTGAAAGTATTATATTTATTGGCTTTAGGGGAAAAATATAATTTAGCATGGGAAACTATCTAACAGTACTATTATTAGCTGTAATCGTTATCGATTAAATAATATCGGAAGATTAAAGCCCTTATTTAAAAAAATTAACATTCCAGAATTCTTTTAACTCATTACGTTCGTCATTCGAACGCAGATCTTCAGCCAATCGCATTTTAGTTTTATACTTGACGCATGCGCGTCCGTAGGGGTCGGGTCGATACGGCCTGTGACGTCACGAACGTTGACCAATGGCGCCGAGCCGTCGCACATCAATCGATGTGAACGATTCTGCTATTTCCTTGTCTCTTTTTGCACTGACGCATGACGCTTAGCGTGTACTGAAATACCTTTTTGTTTTGTACTTTCACGGCCAATAGGGTCTGTTGATTGATAACGTTTATATTTTCACAACAGATTGATCCCTCTTCTTCTCATGAATTCGAGTGATTTCATATACCTACCAACTACTAAAAAAAGTTCACGTAAGAAATTTTTCCTTCGGAATTACAATTTTTTTTTAGCTGTTTTGTTTATTTATGTGTATAGTAGATAGATAGTTAGGTGAATAAAATGATATCAGATGAGTTAAACCTATTTGTTTATTGAAATGATTGAATAGGTCCTTAGAGTTAGTCTACAGTATTTAGTAAATTTTAACATTTTAAAAACGTTCTCCTGTAATTTTTATATTATGGGACGCATCGGAGCAAGAATATGTTTCCACTGTTTTCCCCTACTTCCACAACATAGAAATTAACTTATAATTTGTTAAGAGACTGTAATTCCATTTAGAAAATTATTAAACCCAGAATTATCAAACAAACGTCTCTTGCGTTTCATTTCAAATTTAAATACAAATGAAGTTTGAAATGTCTTAATAACTTTAATCTTTATAAATTGTAAAGGAAATGGCACCGGGAATATTATAAAAACGTTCAGAAACAGGATCGTAGTGCATATTTGTTTAGTAATGTGTATATGTTTTTATCTCATGAATTGTAATGTCTTCTATAATAAAGTCGAGCTCAAGGGTGCTCTTTGAAGGCTCGGGGCAGATATTCCCCTGAAAAACCCTTTCACTGAAGGAAACATTAAATAAAATCACTGTACGGTAGGATAACTTTATACATATTGGGTAAAAATGGTAAGGATAACAAGCTTGTTGGTTGCCGAGGGGCTGTTTTATTTGAATATTTCTTCAAAATGATCTTCAAGAGATTCTGTTTACAACATTCTTTGTGGATACATGTATTTGTAGTGCAATGGTCTAGCATGGATCTTCGTTTATTTTTCCCGTTTTTGGAGTTTACTCCAAGAATCGATTTTCATATAAGGCGCCCGGTATGAAACAAATATGAAAATGATTAAAATTTAGTGATCGGTGGGCAGCGTAACGCTTTAACGCTTTGTTGTGCTTAATTGAAGTTTACTCCTTCTCCTCGACTCATGAAAGTAGATACGTGTACCTTTATGTTATATATATATATGAATATATATTATACCGTACAGCGTCTACAAACGATGAGAGAGAGAGAGAGAGAGAGAGACTCCAGTAAATTGTAAACTCCAGTCGTGCGTTGAAGCTGAGTGAGCTTACACACACCTTTTTTATTATAAATATACTTTTTCAAATAACAGTTGAAAGTCCATACGTAATGCTGAAAGCTCAGAGCTCTCTGCTGGTTTGTTAATATACATTGTGTATGTGTGCGTTTGGTAGTGTACATTTAGAAAATATTTAGGATCATAAATATTTCTACAAATACAAAAATATGAAAAAAAAATAATATTTATACATACACTCACACCTTTATCCTCGAAGGGGTAGGCAAAGCCGGTTTAAACGCCCACAATTTAGCAACTATATTTTGGTTCCACTTAATCTGGGTCCAACTCCAGCTTATTGCCGTCAACCGGGCACACTGAAAAATTTGAAAATTTGTGATCACAGTACCAAATATGTGATTTAGGGTGTTGATTTTCAACATTTTCAAAAATATTCCTATTATCATTAAACCAAGTAACATGGAACTTCTTTTATTTTTGTCAGAACTGCCAAACTAACCTAGCCTGTCGACCAGGCCCTTTTTTTTTTTTTTTTGTGCGTGTGAAACCCCCTTGGGCCGTCACCCCACCGGGGTTTTCGGTGGGGCGGTGTGTCGGAATCGAACCGACGACTAAAACCACACGGTGTGCCGTACTGCGCCTTAAGTAGCACTCCTACTATCCGGGAACAGTTTTTTTTAAGACATCCGGAACCCTCCTAGCGCCTGCCCGCAAAGCGCGGGCACCACCTGCGGGTAAAAGACCTCTCAATTAGGCGACGTCCAGGCACACGCGGATGCCGCCTCCTCGCGGGGGGCCACTATAGCGGGTGGAGAGGAAAACCCGTCCCGTCCACCCGCGGCCACACTCAGGGCGGCATGAGGCGCTGGTAAGCGCGGCTCCGCCGCCCGGTTCGCCGGCGGCGAATTAGGTCCGAGTGGAGATCGTCCTCCCGGACCCTTTCCGCCGCCTCTTTCTGCGAGATGAAGTCCTCACAGAAGGTCGCGACCGCGGAAAAATTCCTGTCGCTACCGGCCATGGAGCGTATGACGGCCGGTAGCGAGAGATCCCCTCCGATGGCTGCAGTGAGGGTCCGACGCTGCGTCGCCCAGGCCGAGCAAACCGCCAGCGTGTGCTGAGCCGAGTCCTCACTGCAGTCGCAGTGGTGACAGGCGGGACTCAGTTCCCTCCTAGCGACCGAGTGCAGGTACTTCTCGAAGCAGCCGTGCCCGGAAAGAACCTGCGTCAGTCGGAAGGAAAGGGTCCCGTGCTGCCGCCCTGCCCACTCGACGATGACCGGCTGGAGCGCCTCCACGGCGGCAAAGCCAGCACGTGGAGCCTCCAGCCGGGACGATCAACGAGCCATGGTGGCTCGGCGAGCGGCCTCACGGCATTCGCGTACCTCTTCGGGCGGGGGCCGACTGCCGCCTCCCGCCCGGAACTCAGCCGTTCGCCGATATACTTCGGCAAGCACTTCCGCCTCCTGTCGACCAGTCCCCGCTTAACGTTAAGTTTCGGATGTTACCGGAGGCCCTAACTCTTCCCTCTCCCCTATTCCCGTCCTTCCCCTCTCCCCCTCTACCGTCTTCCCGCTCTTCCCCCGCTCCCCATCTTCCCCTATTCCCATTTAAAGGGCGGCAACGCACTTGTGACTCTTGAGTTACATATGCCCATGAGCGGCGGTAGTCATTTACCATCAGGTGACCCGTCTGCTCGTTTGCCCCCTATACTATAAAAATAAATATATATATATTTCAAACATTTCGTCAATCGAATAAAAGCTACTCGTACTATAAATAAAAAGGCAAAGGAAGCCGATCTTATATCCAAACTTTTCTATTCGTTAATATTGACACTGAAAATGTAAATCCTTTCAAGGGAGTTCATATTCTTGTATATATACATTTGAAACGAGCTCCGCTGGATGGCAGGGGCTTTACAAAGTTATACGAGTTGGTATTGATTTTCAATAGTTGCAAGCTTTTCATAATGTTGCAGCGTACGGCTTTTATTGCTCAATTATATTTATTTCATGGTCGTTAAAATATTTTTATTTGAGTAATTTATTAAAGATGCATTTGTCACGGCAAAGAAGCACTTGACATGCCTAATTGTGAGCGTTCATTACAACACTTTGACGTCACTTCTACTGCCATTCGAAGAAGAAAAAAAAACGGTGCTCGTAGTTGTGACTAAAACCGTTTTTCAATCGGGTGAAGGTTCTGCAGCAATCAGGTTTCTTCAATTCAAACAAACATATTTCCAATGATTGCTTCAAACAGATATCACAAGTATTTACTTAGCTGGAGAGGTTAACAAGAATACTAGTAATGTGTGACCCACGTTACTAGTAGTCTTTTAAAAAAAAAAAAAAATTCTTTGTCTGTAAACGTAGAAAATGTTACGGCACTGTCACGCCGCAACGCACTTGATACAATTAATAGAGAACCTCAAACGGGACTGATAATGAAATAGCAAATACCTATTTAACTGAGGTATAGTCTGCACGTATTTTCATCATTATTTTATATTTTTATTTTCATAATTTTACTTATTTAATAAAAATAAAGATTAAAATTAATTCGCACTCCCTGTAGAGTGTGACAATCAAGTCAGACTCTCAAACCATGCGGTGCGAATCGGTTTGACTCCGTGTATTCCTTCGGTGACCTATTTTCAGAATACATCGGTTAAGCCAAGATGGTATTTTCATAAATTAACAAATAAGAAAAAAAAAACTAGCGGCCCTGTCAACTTGGAGGAGAAAATACTCTCAAAGACAAAGAACAAAGACCTCAACACTGGGTGGTTTTACACCATATTTCATTCACCTTTAACATGGCTAAAACTATGTCAGCTTTTCTTTCTGTGGGGTAGTCAGACAGCCTTCCATTTGCTGCTATGCTTAGATATTTATAATTTTGGGTGAATCTGACCCATTCTCTCGCCAATCTAAATCATATGTCACATTAAATCGCATAGCATATTCTCCTTGACCCTTTCACACTTTTTACGACGCCTATGGAATATTAAAAAGTTAAAACAATACGATAACATTAAAAAGTATACTTAATAGCCATGGATATCTTTATAGTTATAATAAACATTTACTCAAATGTTGCTAAAATGTCCATTAGGAATAAAGGGCTCGACCACAATCTAGTTAACGTGTTTTCGAGGTCATAATGTTATAGTCTAGACAAAATACTATGTCATTGAAGGTTTTATATCAATGAACGAATTACTAATTATTTTACAAAAACAAGACAGAGAATGTAGCATGCCTCAATGCTATAAAGTTTCTTGCTATAAAGAAGCTTTAAATAATAAATTAATATATCATAGAAATAGTATATTTTGAATTGATTGTGTTGAAATATTATTTTGCTATAACACCTATGCCAGATTTCTTATTTGCGAAAACAGGTGACAGGTGGTTTGAGCTTTAGGTAGTAAAAAATACTACCTAAAGCTCAAAATAGGGACATTATGAGTACCTGGGACACTTAGCTTTTTTGTAAATTTATAAGCTGTAACTATTTTGTTTGGAAAATTGCTTTTCACAGGAAATAAAACTATGCAGTTGAACTTAAAATGCAAAACTGTATCTATATACAAAATTTCATTAAAATCGTTAGAGCCGTTTTCGAGATACCCGAAGTATAAATACATTCATAAATAAATACATATATACAAGAATTGTTCGTTTAAAGTAATAAAATATAGCTTTACGTAGATAAAGATTTAGGTGCTTATGAAACTTATTCTTGGATTAGTGCGTCAATAGAGAGTAATGATGCATGATTTGAAGTATGTAGAATAAAACATCGTATAATATATCGTGTATTCGTCAGTATTGGCAAAGTAAACAAAATTATTTGACAATGAGTGATGACGCGATAAGGTACCACCGTAGCGTGTACCATTATAGCGGTAATCTGTCACTCGTTTCCGTATGAAATCAGAGTATTATATCTGTTTAGTTTCGCCTTGAACACTTCTGTATCAGATCACACGGAAATAAAAACGCAGTTCAGTATTAAGGACGTGTTAGCAGATGTTACTGATTTGAGCTCAATATGTATACCAATAAACTTGCTACTACGCCCTATTAACTTTTTACTTTTGTACAATAAACGTTGATTATTAATATTGATACCTAAAGAAATTTCCTATAAAAATATTCGTGCACAATTTTTAACTGACATATAAAGTCAGTTTAAATATTTCAATGGTACTCCAATAAATTTTTATTAAGCTAGTAGCTTCGCTCGCATTTAATTCAAAGTATAACCTAATTCTGTACCATCTGTACCACCGCACCCAGTACAAGAAGAAGAATCAAACGAAACGAATTGGTGTCAGAAGTTTCTAAAACTTCATTTTCCTACTAAAACTAAAAACCAACCTATCCGTATCAGCACTGAACACAACAGTAAGGATTACACTAATGCCAATTCACCGTAAATGAGCAACAGTTATTAGTCCACGATGTAGACATGCAAAAGGATTAATGCGCTCCATTAACAGAGCTTTATCGTTGATAACGGTACATTCTCTAGTTGACTTGATTAATGGACTCCGTCAACTGTCAGCAGGTTCTTAGCTTGTCATACGGCATTAGCTTCTTTATCGTTGTCTCCGGAGGATAGGCAGAGGTGACGTCACGTGACCCTTGTTGTTCACTTTGCTTTGTACGTGTAGAAGGTCGATTAAGAATCGTATTGAACTTGAGGAGGTCAGGTTTTGTTTGTGTTAAGATAATATGTTTCATGGTGTATGGGTGTTAATAAATACTCGGCCAGACAAGTTGTGTTCCCGTATACGGTCTTCTGCATGATAGAGGTCGGTTTTCAGTCGTGCGACCCAATAACGAGCAGAAGTCTACTGAACCCTCTTTACAGATACTAGAATATAGTCAGTAATAGTCAGGTTGGTCGAATTTTTTTTTATTGTTTTAGTTGTATTTTTTTGGGTTTACAATTTTAAAACAGTATGAATTTAAAGAGTGTAAGAGTGGAAAACTGGACAAGTGCGAGTCTACCTCGAGCACCGAGGGTTCTGTAAGCGAACAAACTTGGATGTAGATAGTGCGTCCATTTCGGGAATCAATTCTCAAAGATTTTTGCCCGTCTTTTCCGAAAGACAAACTGCTGTAGTGCTGTTCTAATTTGGAATCCCATACATCGATTTACAAAGTCAACTTTCCAACCGCAAAATAATAATAATAACTCCACACAAATTTAATGATTCTAGGTCAATGGGTAGGACCCTACAGGTTTTGATTTACCGAAATTCAAAAGCGAAATGTTCAAATTTGGTCAAATTTAAGGCTTAAATGGCCGTATCTTTTGATTGCGTTGACTTAGAAGTTTGATTTTTTTAGAGCTTCAAGGGCACGTAGAGATAAGTATTTTGGTATTAATTTCAACTTGATGCATCCACGTGTACCTTAGAAAAAGGGTCTTTGACATACAGACAGACAGACGGATAACAAAGTGATACTATAAGGGTTCCTTTTTTCCTTTTGAGGAACAGAACCCTAAAAATTAAAAGAGCCATATTATTACCATCCAGCTCCAAACTTTCGGCGATTGAAAAGTAAAGGATATCGATCTACAAAGTACCTGATTGCAAATTTTACTTTCTGTTTTAAGTACCTAGTTAGAAACTATTATTATTAAACATTTTGCAAACATTGCTGTTACCTAGTCATTACTCTCAGGACCAGTGACATAGTAATTGTATTTAGTATTCTGTTAGGGTACCTGTTATTCTTGTTAGCTAATAAAGGTTTGTAGTCGACTTGCTAAACTCCTATGTACTGCAAGTCGAAATAATTTTCCAAAGTAGTTATCGAAGTCAAGATACTCATTTCTAAAAAAAATATACCGTTGAATATTACCATTATGATGTTTTATAAGTGATACTGATTTGACTTAATAGTACTAAGAACTTAGGTAGTCCAGCGACCAGAGCTACTGATAATTTTGCCATTATCTGCATAGTCATAGACCTATCATTGTAAATATTTCGCTTACCTACTTACATAAACTCTTCCAAACATTTACCGGTCTTAGCAATACCTTTGTTATCGTGCTCATGTGTGTGAAACTAAGTCCTGTCTTTGCCCGTGTATTCTAATAATGTTCTTATGGCTTGTTTCAGTAAAGATATATTAATTAGAAGTGAGAGAAAGTTCCACCTCTGGAAAGGGGTAAGTGACGTTATTTTGGGCGTTTCAGAGAACGTAATACAGGCAGATATCCGTCACTTTAATATCTTGCAATAATTGGATGCATGGAATAAACATAATTAGTTTGAGGGAAATTCGTGACATAGACATGACTGGCAAGCTTGAGGCATGAGTGGGGGACGTGAGGATGGATTTTTGTACGGAAAGGCACGCTTGGTACAGGGCGCGGCTGTGTTATTTGTTACTCAGCACTCCGATAGCCGAATCTGTTCATATGCCTGTAATTAATCGACACTTTTAATATCAATGACGATTTTTGAAACAGAAGACTGCAAAACCATATTACGGTAGTTTATCGGTTCCATGATAAGTTACTGTGCCAAAGGTATCTAATGGACGTCTCTAATATTCTCGTTTGCTTACATTATTGCACTAAATACTCTTAAACTAGAACTGGGTTTACGACGAGGTCAATCCCTACCAAATTAAGGCAAAGTGTTGCTCAAAAAGGAGACCACACAACGGGCCAAGTCTTACAGATTAAGAGTAATGCATTCGCCACATTACGCGAGTTGAATTTTAGCCGTATTTGGGTCGTACTCGGGGTCGCTATAAAACCTCTCGTAGCACTTCGTCATGTCGACGGTTATTGGCCCACAAGTACATCAAATATACACAAATACCGCTACCCACTCAATGTTGTCACATATTGTTATATGAATATGAATTTGATGTAAATAGTTGGTTAAATTTTACGCCGTCATGAGTCCGTAATGTCTCCCAGAGCTCTCAGAACAGAAATATACGATCATATAATTTATCGAATTTTCTTTTTTAATTGCCATTAGTAATTATGTTTACAAAATACGTAACTTAGATGAGTATAAAGATAAATTGTATAAACTACATAATTGTAACCTTTAGAAAAGTTTTCACTGTTTACGAATTGAGAGCATCCACGCATATTATATTTTAAAGAAGGCCAAAGGAGGTCGATGACACTGAGCGACGAAAATGTGGACCATATGAAAACTAAAGTCACTACTGGTAATACTTTCAATCTTTTAATATGTAAGCAAGCACACGACAGAGTAGTAGTCATAACGCTATGTCACGATTAAAGAGACGGCAGAGTAGGACGGATGGCGAAGCAACGGTTCTAAAACAAATACGCATCATTGGTATTTAAATCGATCCGACGGCGTTTCCTTCCAGCCGCCGCGCCACTGTAATCGAAGGCGCGGTCTAAAGCACACTCACAATAGTAGTGCCAAAGCTGTTATCAACGATGTACTGAGCATGGCAGCCTCTTATAACAATCATAACGGCAATAATGGATATTATTTTCATTCTTCTTTTTCTTTAATAAATTGGCATGTGGTTACAATGGTTACCAGTACCTACCTACAAACGTTCTTAACACCAGGTGTGGCACTGATGGGATGGGCCCATTCACGAGCAGAAATGCAAACCCTATGTCAGTAATGCTGGTTAAACATGGTCTTCTGTAAGGTGAAATACCGACTGCTTTAATGCAAGCAGAGATCTGATGTTCCGCACCTCCTGCGTATAATGTACTGTTTTAGGCACCTTTAGACTAATTATCTATTGTTATAAATTTGGTGGCGATTTAAGTTCTTTTTTGCTCATAAAAAGTTCGTAAATATACAAATGTTTACATCATAGTTTAACTAGGTAATACAATATATTCCTATACGATTCGGAACCTCTCATCTTATGAGCAAAAATATTTACCGTCTAGTTCCATAAAGGTTTCATGGACATCTTTACAACCCATAAGAAACGAACAAAATAAACTTTTCTCTTCATAACGTTACGTGCCAAATGCGTAATAAATATGAGTCAGACGAAAACTCTCCTAAGCCTTGTCTCGATCGTGTTGGCGAATAAATGAAGAATGTTGAATGTGATCCGATGTAATGAATTTTAATCGAAGCTGGAATTCAGGTAAAATTCTATTCATTGAGAATATTGAAAGAGTGAAAAGGTAGTCGCTTTTTTGGTACAAAAAATCTATTATTGATATCCGTTTTAACAATTTGAGCATCATGTATACCTACTGATAAGAGCTATAATCTTGTATATGCATGTTTAGAAAAGAACGACCTTATTATTGGATCCTACGCTATAACGCCGAAGCTTGAACAAGTCACACCTTCGTGGAAAGAGGATATACTCGAAATAGCACTAGCTGTGTCCCAGGACATGTATGTTCAGCATGTTTCGTTTGCCGAGTTATTCTACAACCAATACACTCAGCTATACGATTCAATATTATATGTCCAAGTATTTCAAGACTCGTCTTGTGGCGAGACAAGACTTAAAATGTCTTTGTTCCTGTATAATCCAGACGAAAGATGCGCTGAGAGAGGATTAACATTTTTCATACAAATTTAAATACTCTCCGTGACTCGTCATTTTGCAAATTTGAAGGCAGGGTGCCTTCAAATTGCGTGGCTACCTTCAGGTAATATCAGCTTTAATAAATTTTGTTATGTGATCTATTTTTTCGAATTGTTTGTTTCATTATTACGCATGGATTTTCTTGTTTTGTTTATTTGATTTTGTTATCCATAAATAAGTAAATATTATCACATTCTTACCCACAATACAACACAGCAAATAAACTAGAGCGGCCTGTTCGTTTAGAGTTAATGGACTACAAGTTTAACAAGTCGATCGATCTTCCATCGTATAATCGCGAATAGGTCGATCAATCAGATAGACTGACGGACCCATCACTCGCCGAAGCCGAGGCAGCAATATTAAATGAAAGTACATGTAGTAATATGTGTTAATAATTTTACAGCTTTTGTAGTGGCAGTATGTAATATAAATACTTTGATGTTTAGTTGTAGTGAGTTAAAATAATATTAACAGAAAACAAATCTATTAACACATATATAAATATTATAGTTTTTGGCCTTGGTAAATTATGTTAGTAGTAGCTTAGATTTAGTAGTAGTTCAGTTTCATTCTTTAGCGCTGTTTTGAGGCGGTTAGTCCTGATCGTTGGTCATGGCAAAGTGCCCAAATCGCCATTACAGCCTCCAGCCAGAGGCTTCATAGATCGATTCTCGCTTCGAAGTAGTTATCTCAAAGCGGGAATCAGAGCGCAATTGCATTAGACCGCCCATGTAGGTTACCATCATTTCGTGCGATACCTGAAACCAAGGGTTAGCTTGGCCATGCCACAAAAGTATTTTTTTTATGGTATAAGGGGCAAACGAGCAGACGGTTCACCTGATGGTAAATGACTACCGCCGCCCATGGGCACCTGTAACTCAAGAGTCACAAGTGCGTTGCCACCCTTTAAGGTGGGAGTAGGAGAAGAGGGGGGAGAGGGGAATCACGGGAATAGGGGAGAGGGAAGGGTTAGGGTCTGTATAGGGTTCGTCCATTAATCACGTGACGTTTTTTGAACAACTTTTTAACCCCCTGGTGATACGTGGTGAGGTTTTAGACTAAAAAGCCAAAATCGCGTGTATTTTTTAGTTCAAAATACAATTATATTAAATATTTTCAGATTATTATATTTAAATACAGATATATAGCGTGTATACGAAAAAATACATACACGTGATATTTCACTACACTTCCCACAAAATATCACAAGGGGGGAGCCCCTTGTGATATTTTGTGATTTTTTTTGAAAGTTTTTGTTTTTTGTTATTAATTAGTTTGTAAAAATATATGGTAATTTTTTTACTCCAAAAAATAGCTTATGAAATAAGCTCTTTTCTACCAACATTTGTATACATTGATTCGTGCATATTTACTTTCGTTGTTTTATATAACTAAAACTAATTTGGCATACATACACAGAGTCTGCCTTATGGTAAGTGGTTGCCAATAACTACATTGGGCAGTTACGTAAGAAAACTATTTTGGAAAGTAAGACCTGCTAGTTAACTGCAATCTTTTGTAGCGTCGATGATATTCAATTCATGCAGACGGCTGCTGTTCCTTACCTTCTTGATTGACTATTTTAAAATGATGTATTAGTTTAAATTTACCCGTGGCAACGACCGGTGCTATTCGATCAAAATCTTGTGTAAAGAAACGGTATGGTACCGCATTAATATTACCGCGATTAAGTCTCTATTGATATTTAATATGCATATAAGTTGCAAAAATGTATTAAAAACATAGTGTTCAAAATTAATTGCACTCTCTTATATAACATTCAAACACTGACCAACACGGGCCTGTTGGTCTAGTGGTTCTATTCCCACGCAGGACAAATAGTTGTGTGATGAGCACGATCATTTATGTGTCTGGGTGTAATTTATCAATAATATGTATGTATTTATAATTTAAATGTATGTTTATCAGCAGTCTGGTTTCCATAGTACGGGCTTTGCCTAGCTTAGGATCAGACACAAGTTGTTACATTATTAAAAAAAAACAAAGAAACAAAGAAAATAGCAGCCAGTAACAGCATGTTACAATAGTATAACTTAGCTGTTGAATGATGCATCTTGTCCCAGTTGACGCCGTATGACGTAGTCAGTATATTCTATAAAGATGACTTACTTCAAAGTATTCTTCGGTTGCCCATACATTATTCATTGAACGTAGTTCCGATTTCTCAATATGTTGACGATGGTACGTATAAAAATTATATATTATAGACACATATTACGTATGTGCGATCGGCAATGTGCGTAAGCAGGTGTGACGTAGACTGGGAATATTACCTACGGGTATGAACAAAAGCGTCTAGGACAATTGTATTACCCATTAGATCATAGCTATAAAAATTTACAATGACACTTTTTAGTACAAACTATAATAATAATAAAGGTATTTATTTCTCTTTTTCACAAAGCTAAATACAATATGAAAGTTATAGAGAACATAGATGAAATTTGGTGCACAGATATCGTATTTTAGGCACATGAAAACGAGGAGATACGAATATACCATTGTATTCTTTTTACGATATATGGTCTTACGTATCGTTAGAAAGAGAAGATGAAGAGTTTGGTAAAAAGTGATAGAATTAACAATTTTTGGAATAAGCAGTATTCACAATTCAACGTAAGGAGCCGCGTGCACAACTTACCTTATATACATATACAGTCAGCATCAGATTCATATATGCACGCAAAGTAGTCAAAATTATCTAAGGAACAAAATAAAAATTAAATGTTTACTATCGATGTTCACAATATGCAAATTGTTGTAAGCATTAAAAGTGATCAATATTATCTCAGCAACCAAGTTGTTAATAATATATTATCTGTCAAAGTGTTCATTTTTGGTACTTCAGATCTAGGTCGTCCAATTGTTTCCATACTACTTAGTACTGTAAGATCTTCTTACTAAGGTTCCATAGCTCAATGCCATTAGCCATGGCATTGAACGAGAAGTACTGTCTTACCTTTTCTACTCTTTTACACATCCCGTTCATTACGTGCATGACGTCAGCAATATGTTATTTGTTTTGATTCGAATTATTTGAATTGTATGGTTCAGTAGTTTTGGCGTGAAAGAGTAACAAACATCCATACATCCATACACACAAACTTTCACGTTTATAATACTAGCAGCGCCCCGCGGTTTCACCTGCGTAAGTCCCTATCCCGTGGGAATATCGGGATAAAAAGTAGCCTATATGTTAATCCAGGTCTCCAGCTATCTACATACAAAGTTTCATCGCAATCGGATTAGTAGTTTTGGCGTGAAAGAGTAACAAACATCTATCCATCCATCCATCCATACATCCAAACTTTTACATTTATAATATTAGTGGGATGTGATTCCAATCCAACCATAGTAACTTTCATCTTCTATTTTCTTCGATTCTTACGCACCTTTTCAATTTAAAAATCTTTAATGTACTCTCAATTTTGCTATCTTTAATTCCCGAAATGACCGGGTGAAGGCTTGCGTGTATTGCGCGTAATATTACGTGAGTGGGACAACATTCTAATAGACAAAATATGGTGTTTTATACGCCTCTGCTTACCTCTTCGGGAATACAAATGTGAATGTATGTATTGCAGTAAATATTGGCGTTGAATACTAAAATAAACAGTTATTTATAGTGAATATAACCCCCGTTTAAATTGTTTACGTCAGGAAGGCACTGTCACATAGCTCTAACTGTATCTAAACAAAATACGCTGCCCCTGAGAGATTCCCAATTAGCATTCGCATGCCTTCCTATATTGTCTTTGTTAGAAGGTTGTTCATGATGTTGATCCCATATTTAAGTCATTCTACACCAGCATATTTTGCTAATGATGTAATCACTAATACAACACGTAGTAAACACAGTACACTCACGTAATAAAAGGAAACTTATTTAAACAATTAGCCGTTTCCCGCAGTTTATTTTAAATTTTTGTTCCTCAGATAATTTTGAATACGTTGCATGCTTATATGAATCTGCTGCTGACTGTACAACTTTCCCGTTCACGATGGCGGCAATGTCGTATCATCACGTTACCTCCCATGTGACACTGATGAGAGATTAACTTTTAAATGGATATCGTTTACCTTTCGTAACAGCCGTCCCTTTGTTTCCCTTGATGGACTCGTTGAAAAGAGTCGTCTAATGAACCACGAATACTCGATTAACGTGCGTTTTTACATAAAAGATTAAATTTGAAATCTCATTATTTTTACAGTATATAGAGAGAAGCTGACTGAAGAAGTAACTATCTCTGACTGTAACACTCAAATGGATTATTCTAGAAATTTGGTTTAAAAATTCATCCGTTCTGTTAGAGGGCTTTTTACGTCACTTAATAGTTTCAACAACAAACCCGTCTTGTATTTCACCTCCATTTGTTTAAAGACTATTACAATGATCCAGAAACTTGGGTGCGGTTCTCCAAAAACATTTTGCCTCGCACAACCAATCTGTGGAACAAAATGTCACCTGCGGTATTTCAGGAGCGAAGTATATACATGTATATACCTCAATTTTACCTTTGCGGCCTGCTGCGGGCCCGAATTTTTTTATTTCAGTAAAAAAAACACGAAATCTACCTCTGCGGGCCTGGTTTTTTTTCCTAAGAAATTTAGAGCAGTTAGTAGTAATGAACAATAATATGTCAGCTGGTTCTAATTACTAGGACGGGTCAGCGTTAATGTCTTTGCAGTAAGTCTATTGGCAATTAAACTGTCATCAACTCATCACGTACAGCGCGAGTTTAGTAAATACAACTAAATGTAAATGGTTTAATTATACCCCTTCTTATTATATTATGAATGTAGAATAATTTATATACCGACGTCATGCTTATATACAAAGTTCAGGCATTTATTATACAAGTTTCTTAAAATGTTTGTCCGCTGCTGGATAGGCACTGAAAATACATTATAATAAATATAAAATAATAGACATCTTTGTTGTGTTATTGATGTGGTCAGAAAGGACATGACCTTCAGCAATGGAGAAAACGACAATAAAGAAATTATAAAAAAATATATTGAATTTCGTGCAAAATGTAGCGAAATTCTATAAAGGTCTCGCAATCCTTTAATAAAAAATATATTAACAAATGTGTGGAATCTGAGTACACATTTTAATGAATTTAATATAAATGTAAAACAAAAGAATTTGCTAAAAGAAATAAAAACCCCAGCTGCCTCAAATTAGTTGACTAAAATAGTAGTCTTTTCTATCTCAAATTTGTTTTAAACTTATAAGTTAAATATGGTTTCGTAGTGGTGTCGTATGATCGTCGATTAGACATTAAATATCAGTATTTATATTTATTAATATACCAACTATTTCATCGGGTTTAATATATGTAGAATTACCACGGAACATAGGAACAGAACTTTAGACATAAGTACACCAATAAAGATCAAAAAACTTAACTTTCCTATTGCCGTAGTACGGCAATGCTATCCGGCAATCCTATTGCAGTAGTTCGGTAAAAAACGCTTTAAGTAACATTGCATTCCACCAATTACAATGTTTTTGGTGGAATGCACTCACCAGTTAATAACCAGTTTATTTGTAAAATCCCTTTTTTTTTATGTTCCTAGCTTGAAAATTGACAAAAGTTCCATTTACAAACTTTCATCCCCTATGCTAGGGATAGGGGGCAAAATGTACAGATTTCTTAATTTTTATGTTGTCTTATCTGTGAGCTTATCTTAGCAAATTTCAGCTTTTTATGACTTCAGGAAGTACCCTAACAGTTTTGATGATCATCAGTCAGTGAGAGAGTGACGAAATTTTGGGTATTTTAAATATTAATAATCTATAAAGTATAATAGCTATACATTTGAAACTTGGCAAGTTTAATAAGTACTTTACATCATATCACCACTGTCCAGACCGAATCTATAAAGGTTTCGAGAAAAGGTAGGTAGTGCCCTGAGGTTACGTTGTCTCGTCTTGGCAGGGACACTACCGTGCCCCCAGATCACACGCCTTTGCTTCGCTTATCAAAGAGTGTGAGGCAAATTCGCTTTAGGTTTTAAGATCTTTATTTCTCATAAGAACATAAAAAGTCCACTTATAATGAGATAAAAAAAATTACAATATTATATTGGTCTTAGCCTCCAGAGTGTTAGAAATGGTTACATTGTACATATTTCTTAAGTTTACATTTAAACATCTTGATGTTATCGCATTCTTTAATATCGACAGGTAACTTATTAAACAGCTGTAAACAATATCGTTCTCCATCCGTAATTTGTTCGTATTTTACTTAGTTCTAGCTTATGTTGATTTCTTAAATTATGTGACATTCCTTTTTTCCGTATCTGTATGTTTGTTTGAATTAAGTTAGTTGTAATGTTTTTAATAAGAACGCATGTGTTATAAATATAAAGCTGTCGGATATTTAGCAGGTTAGTTTTTTTGTATATGAGTTTTGTAGGTGTGAGATAAGGATAGTCAAATAGTGTTTTTATTATTTTATTTTGAAGTCTTTGTGGCGAGGTGAGGTTTGACACGGCGGCTGACCCCCATATTTCAATTAAGTATTCTAAGTGTGATTTAATTAGAGAGTTATAAATGATGTAACGTACTTTGTTTGGGATGCAGTTTGATACCTTCCGCAATGCTCCTAAAACTGATGTTATTTTTGTTTTCACGTGATCAATGTGTTATTTCCAGGTAAGTTTATCATCCAGCCATAGTCCAAGATATTTTTCGTGATTTGATTGTTTTATGACGTCATCGTTTATTTTGAGTGGTGTGAAATCAGGTATTTGTTTATTTTTAGCAGATAAAATCATGAATGATGTTGCTTTCAAGAAATTATGTATTTTTTACTTTTAATTTTATGAAAGTTGTTCACCTTCTCATTATGAACAGTAATTTATATGGTTTCTGTTTACCATCTATAATTGAGTTTCATAAATCAAGCGAAGATTTCTTTATTTTACTGAGCTGTGTATTTATACGGGTAACTGTTTTATTCGTTTGTCGAAATAAAAGAATTGTTTTTATATTTGTTCTGGAAAAATAGAACTAGTTGGAAATTTGTCACTATTGGTTCGTTTTTTGCGGGTAAAATGATATGTGCGCAATAACATTGACTGGGAGATTTCGTGCGTACAGAAAAATCGCAGCTAAACGTTAAAGTCTTTTTCTATTCAACTATGTTGTAAAAATATTGCAACATACCCATGTCAGCGGTTGCAGAGTGCATAGTGTTGCCACTTAAAAGTAAAAATGTCAGTCGTAGGACTGCACGTCAGAAGTGAAAACATGAATTACATATAAGTACATACGTATATAGATATGTATCTGAGCGTGACAGTCACGCGAGTTTTGTGGTTTCCCCATACCAAAAATGCCCAACGTGCCTAAAGAAGTTTTCACTTCAAAAAACCGTTTCTTTCATCGAGTTTATCTAAAATCATCATTATTATTTTTCGAGCGGTCTTGCGTTACCTTTATCCAATGCATGATGAAACTGTAAATAAGCTGGGTTTGGGGGTTCGAGCTTCAAGCAGAGCAGTAGTTGGTTACTTTTAATATATTTTTTTATGAATCTTATATGATGCAAGGTAGTTATATAAACCGCAAACGCCACCTATGCTTAGTTCTCCAATAACATTTTTTTTTTACGGTATAGGGGGCAAACGAAGAACGGGAAGAGGGAGGAGAAGGGGGAGAGGGGAAGGACGGGAATAGGCGAGAGGAATGGTTAAGGCCTCCGGTAACCTCACTCTTGCGGCGAAAAGCAATGCCAGCTTTGCTTCACTGCCGGTTTTCTGTAAGGCCGTGGTATCACTCCGGTCGAGCCAGCCCATACGTGCCGAAGCATGGCACTTCCACATCACTATAGTGCCTTTTTTCAATTAAATTGCCAGAATACCTAATCCGATTTCCTTACTAGCTCCCTGACTACCATGATCACAATAGCGGCGGACATAAACATTACACGATATGTCAGTCAAACGTATCTTTAGCACAGCCCTTTATGAAATATTAACTCGCTATTTTGTATGATACGGGCTCTCAGTCCCTTGTCGGCGATACATTTTGTCACTCCCATGGTACGGGTATTCAAATCTCTACCACGTTCAAATGTCGAAGTTCATTTGCGTATTATGCAACGTGAACGAAGCAGAAAATAAATTTATGTTGCATACGTGTATCATCATAAATATATTATGTCATTTCATATTGCTCTTACTTACCTCAGGATACCACCAGAGAATAGATAATAATACTTATGTACATAAGTCTCTCTCCAAAGACTCCTAAAGACATAAGCGACACTTTTATATTTTGCGCGGAACCCTAATTCTCTTTCCAAAATAAAAGTACCCTAAGTCACACCTTATAAAACCAGCTATCTGCCAGTAAAAGTCCCGTGGAAATCGGTTCACCCGTTCCGGAGAATTAGCCGAAACAAACAAACAGACAGACAGACAAAAATGTTTAAAACTGATTTGAGAGTTGATTGAGAGAGTATGCCAATGACATACCATATTAACTAACATCTTAGGAGCATGCTGAGAGAGTAAGTTAGTAAGTAGAAACTCAATAACTTACAATCTTAATGTAAGCATGAAGGTTGGTTATCGCTACAATGAGCCTACATATATCAATCTCTAGGGTTCAAGCTACGTAATATTAAATTGAATTAATATAATATTGTTTTCTGTTTATCTGATTATGAATGAATGAATGAATGAAGTCTTTATTTGCGAGAACATGGGTACATTTGGCAGATACAATAGAAAACAATAGTTTCATTCAAGTTTTCAGTTGTGCAAAAGTTTAACATGCAGTTTAGAGACACGTATAACTACGCCTCGGATAGGGTACGGAAGAGGACAAGTACTCTACCGTCCTGTAGAAGACGCACCAGGCGCCGGAGAGTGCAATGGTTAATGGAACGAGAGAGGGTAATGGGTGGGCTGTCAGGCCTCAAATGGTGGCGTGACGTGATGTGAGACGGGGACGGCAAGACAACCATCCTCCACCTACTAATCAAGAGACAGCCAAGGTCTAAAGAAAAGCTTCCTTCTCAAGATTTAACTAAATAACTGTTGGCAATATATCATAGTTAAGAGTCCTAACTAACTGAACTTTATTACTTGGTCTAGAAATCTTATGAGAAAGTTATTAGTCTGTGTTTATGTAGTAGTATTCATGTTTGAGGACGCTATTTAACAATATTGCCATATTTATTACTATCTTAAATATACAATACAATTATTATCCTAAATTAACCCATAAATTACAAACTTACTTACGTCAGTATACAGCACATAAATACTAATGAAGTTGTAAAATGGAGGCACTAAATAACTCTAAACGGTCTAGAAAATTGCCTCGACAGAAATTTTTTAGACTTCAAAATAAATGTTTACCCGCTAAAGACGCTTTATACTTGGCTATAGAGCCGAGAGAACACCCACACAGCCTTTTAAAACTCATCGAGTTTTATTCCAAAGGTTAATAATGTGAAGAACTTCGAATAATGACGTATGAGGACCGGATGGCGTAGCACTCTTCTACGTAGCGCGTAGAACGTGTATAACTACTTATTTCATAGAAGCATTCAGATATACAGTATTTATCTCAGTCCACGTGGACCTAAATGAATGTTAATTAATGTGTTAATGTGGTTTCGTATGTGAATCAGTGCATGGTTTATTTCCAAGACATTAAATGAAACTAACTCTAAAGGTCCACTCACAGAGACTACTCAAGACATTTAATAGGCGTTTTACGCTACGCTTACGCTACCAGCACAGCATAGCGTTAAATGCCGCAATCCGCAAAGCTTCTAACATTGTTTGCGCCATGTCATTGAAGATTAACAGTATCCGTGAAGGACAAAACCATAGCACTTGGTTGAAAGAAACTGTGATTTTATCGCTATGTCACCGGCTTCCCTTATTATAGCGAGATTAATATACATCACAGACTAAATTACAACATCAGGGTCGGAAACGAGGAGGTTGCAAGCACCCATGGGTATGTAATAACCGCTTACGGTCCACCAGGTATTAAAACATTTTTGGATCGAAGTTCTTTATCGCACGTTACACTTCAGACGGTCGGCGGCTGGCCGGTTAGCCGGAAAAAAGTGTAAGCGCAACGAAAAATGCTGACTGCGAGTTGATATATCTGTCGGACTCTTACCGACTAAAAACCACCCCGGTGTTCCACTGCTTGCCCATGATCGGGGGAGCGAGAATCACCATTGCATTCTTCCGCAACCCCCACAGGCATTGACCCGTCTCACCCAAGACGGGTCTCGTCACCCGGTGCGACCGTCACCCATCGGCACTCCTCTGAGAAACGCGCGCGGAACACTGCACTCTGCCTTTTTTTTTTTTTTGATGTCGAGGTGGAAGATCCTCATGGATGTCCTCCGCCCTTGGGGGGGGGGGGGGAAGGGGTCTGTCGGACTCTTACCGACTAAAAACCACCCCGGTGTTCCACTGCTTGCCCATGATCGGGGGAGCGAGAATCGCAATTGCATTCTTCCGCAACCCCCGACGGGCATTGACCCGTCTCACCCAAGACGGGTCCCGTCACCCGGTGCGACCGTCACCCATCGGTCACACTCCTGTATCTGTTCGGACGACGACTTCCCCAAAAGTTCGTCGCCCGCAGGCCGATTCCTACGGTGGCCGGAGATCATTGAATGCCCTCCGGCGCCCGGTGCGTCTACTGCGGGCAAAGAGAGTTGTGCTTCGCTCTCTCTCCCGTTCGGCCGCCTCCTTTGCGGACATCACCTCCTCGCAGAAGGCGGCGACAGCGTTCCATGCACTCTCGCTCCGGACCATGGACAGAACCACGGCCGGCAGCGAGAGACTTCCCGCAGAACCGACTGCCGCGACGAGATCACGACGCTGGTTAGCCCAGGCTGAGCATTGCGCCAGTGTGTGAAGCGCCGTGTCGTCGGGGCAGTCACCACAATGATGGCACCGTGACGTCGGTTCCCGGCCGATCCGACACAGGTACTTGCCGAAGCAACCGTGTCCGGAAAGTACCTGCGTCATCCGGAAAGTAAGGGCTCCATGCCCTCTCTCCAGCCACTCTCGTAGGACGGGTCTTACCGCCGCTACAGCGGCGTGCCCTGCACTGGGTCGCGCAAGTCGCTCCTCCCAACTGCACTCTGCCTGTCGGATTCTGCGCGATACTACTGTAATATCTAATATCCGTATATTAGTTAGCGCAACTTTCACACATGGCGGATTTTTAATTACGAGTTTTTACAATATTTACTATATTTTGATACAATTTATTCAAACCATCAAATAAATATAGCGAAAGGTACTTCGTTCAAACCAGATGTCCAAAGACATCTCACGTTGTTTTAAATATCAAATTAAATAAACATTTACTTTTTGTGAGATCTACAAACAGACAAAGATTAGTTTGCACACCTTACAAACATATAAGGAAAATTCTTCGGAAACAGATTTCCTTTACTATAAAAACAATTTAGAAGGTTATATTTGAACAAAGCCATGTACCTACATATCGAAAAGCGTGAAGTGATTTCATCCCGTCCTTGTTCAGATGTTCATATCGATTACTTTGATACTTTAACCTTTGTTCCGACCGCGCACAACACGCGCTCGTATTAAACCCAGCATGCATATTGTAAGGTTTCTCTTGGCTGAGGATGATGAGAGGATGTGGGTTCGTGGTGTTTAAGTGTTAAAGAAGAAGGATTGATAGTCGACAACAAATCTAAGAAAGATTATATATTGAAACTGATCTATTCACAATAATATGATCACTTTAAAATGGATAGAAGTATCTCTGCAACTTGACAGATGTTCACTCTGTCTGCTGGCTGCGGCGATTCTGTCAGTTTTACATTTTTAAATAATTCTAATAGAACTCAGTACGGACTTCCCACACACCAGTACTTACGCATATCACAGAGGTGTGACAATATATTATTATTAAATAAAATAGTATAAATAAGCAAATTAACCTGTTGTCGTCCGATGTTAGTTTTAAAAGTAATTTTGCCTTCGTTTTGCTTGTAAATTTTGTAGTTAGCGTCAATTTTAAGTATACCCTTGGGTACATTCTCTTGATGCGTGATTATGTGAGCGCTCGCGGGTTAGTTAGTTAAATTTAATTTTGTATTTGTAATTACTGGATTTTATTTCAAGACTAGCTGTGCCCCACGTGGCTTCGCTCGCGTGTACATACTGTACATATTTATATTTTTTTGCACGGTACCCTAATGCTTTTTTCAAAAAAAAAAAAAATAGCTTAAGTTCCTCCTTATGACACCAGCTATCTGCCAGTAAAAGTCCAGGGAATCGGTGCTATCGGTACAAATACCTACCGTGTAATCTAAAAAACAATTATGACATTACCAACAGACGCTTCAATTTAATTTATTTGTGTAGATAGTTGAGAGATTTGTTTTGCTTATTATAGTAAAATTTACAATTTAAAGCTGTAGATGATTGCTGTTTTTCGTTAAACATTCGTAATAGAAGGTTTTTGCAATAGAAATTTCTTAAAAACGGTGTAGCTATAAATGTCTACGGAATTAAAAGTTGTTGGAATCACTATCATCAATATTGTTCTAATATTCAATATGATATTATTTTAAATCAAATCAAAACCATTTATTCCAATTAAACCAATTGAATGAATTGTCAGGAGTACGAGTCAGACAAAGTCAGCCGTGAAGCTTGTTGCCTGGTCCAATACGTAGATCATATGGAGAAGAACAGGCAAGAAACTCATAGGACAATCTTTTTATTATGTTTTTTTTTTTTAATTTTCTCGTTACATTGCTTGATGACCAGCCCCGACCAACGGTACCCTTTCACGAGCATGACACACGCTTCAGCCATCACACAGATCAACCATATTGAAGGCCACTACCACACATTGGCAGGACTTCTAGACGAGTATGACATACTTGGAACTGCCAAGCAACATAGGAAATTTAATTGCAATCGGCAATTTAATGTGCCGATACAGTATTGTTTGAAATTAAATGAAATTATTATAAGCATTAGACAATGGAATAGATACATCTACCAAAAGAACGATGGCAGCTATAGTTAACGAGTCCCATAGTGAAGACCAAGAATCAGTTAACGGTTACAATATTCTCATGAAAGCCTGAAGCACCAAAGTAGTTTATATACTTTTTCATTTCTTAACAAAAAACTTTTTCCGTTTAATCAAAGTATCTTGTTTAATGACCTCTGGTATTAAGGGATGTTCTATGTTTAACGTAAAACAGTGTTTCTCAATCTTCAAGTACCAGTAACAAAGTTAAACCATATTTTTTTCATCAGGGTGACATTTAGGGTGATTAACTGATTGAGATCGTTTGTTCAAATGTAAGCGCGAATTTCTAGCTGATATATATTTAGATACGTTATCAGAACAGTAAAATAAAAAGTGATTTTAATGTTTAAAGTCCGCAAAGATATTTCAACATTACTAATGTAATAAATAAAAGAAGTCGCGTAAAATCTGTACATAGAAAATTAAGTAATTTAACAAATTAAATAATTTTATTATGAAATTACATTTAGAAATTTCTTCACGACAACCTTCCAAACAATGACTGATTGGTTTTGTTTTACATTGGTTTTTCATTCCCTTCTTATTAGATAAATAATTTATATTGCAAACATAGCTAGGATTTATTTTAAGATGTAATTGATTAATCACCGTTTTCAAACTTTCTTAAACTCAGTTAGGAGAAAAACAAAGCTCTTTCGTCCAAACACTCAGATAGAATTGCCCCAAGTTGAGAAATCCTGACCAACGCCAATCGTTCACGAAAGACCCCACATATCGAAGTGATCATAAACCGTCTGTGATGTGTGGTCAATGCCCCGAACATCCCTAAAGAAAAGGGGAGACGTTGAGTGACTGACATCTTTGTAAATGGCGGTACACGGTAGATGTGTTTTAATAGCTAAGACTACAAGCAATTTGTTACTTTTGAAACGTGTCGGTTATTCGACGACATTGATTATGAAGAGACATAAGTTGAAGGGTCGTAGTACTGACTTTTTAATAGTGGAGTCGCTTGACATGCAACTTAAGAGGTAACTCATGTGTTGTCCATTGTACATGCACGGAAGTCGAACCATCCTTACAGTAAAATATATTATTTCTACTAATAAACTTCTTTCATCTTCTTTTTAAAATAGGTTACATTTGCAAGGCAAGATTTTAATACATCAACGTATTCTGTCACGTCCATCTCTTTTCGTAAAGAAGTTATTGTCATTTGATGGCATCCTTATTTTAGAAATAGATAATACTTTATGGTTCTTGTAAGAATAAAATGAAAATTTACTGTTGTGAGTTTTTACAGTTAATAATATTCTGTTATATGTTCGTATGTTCGTTCGTCCCATCCAGGGTCAATAAATTCAACTAAACCGTTGTTATAATCGATATTATATTTGAGATCTCACGTATGTAAGTGATTTTCACTCGATGTCGGTCATCATATATTTTTTTTGTTTTAATTCAATTTGAATTTTGAATTATAAGTCAAGATTTGTAAGTGAGTACTTCAGTATTTTCACAGTGAACTAACTAATTTACGGTTCTGATATGTTTTGACGAAAAAGTATCTACGACTGACCTATAAGGTCAAGAAACTTGAGTTGGTCGATCCCAATTTATTTATGGATACCCTGTTTCTAGGAGAAATGAATCTTGCAAATATGCTGTCCTCTGATTTGGGTCTACGGATCGTTCTAATGATGGTTTACGATGTTATTGAGGCTATCCTCACCCACGCTCACTCTTATATCGTGTACCTACACGAGGATTAATAGATATTACTATAAAAGCGCCGACCGTGACAATCCGCGAGTGCCACAAACATATAACATAATAAATGAAATAACATAACATTCACGGAAAGAATGACATATTGGACGATAAAAATATACCAAGGACTCTGTCAGAATTGCCCAAATCTAGTCAACGTAAGGTCCGCATATACACAGCACCAGACGTTGTTTGTAAACTATTTAGCATAGTATTACGTTCGTTTTGCCAAAGTCTACAATCTCAAAATATGTAAAGGATAGATGTTCTTAACAGGAATTAAGATCGTTGCTTTTTTTTAGGAAAAAACAAAAAGAACAAGGGCACCTGCGCATCTTTATCCAACGAAAACATGATTCTGTGAGGTTTAGTCCGCGGTCGGAGCAAATAAACTGTCATGCGTAAGTTGAGTGCATAAAGACTGTATTGTAAAGAAAGGCTTCAACACGCCAAATTTTATCTGATTTTGAGTTACATCGGATCCATTAGTTTTTATGCCTTGCTTTAGCATTTAATTTTTTAGTTACATTTGTTGACTCTTACTGATTGTGGAAGAGAGTGGGGTTGAATTGCAAGGCACCGTAACATTTCTAGTTACCATCCAGCTAATTTTGATAGTAAAATAAAAAAGTATGTTCAATTGAAGTTCCACTTCGTTACTATATAAATGGTTTTATGTCAAATATGAATGTTAAGGCAGCTTTTTTCATAGAGACCAAGAAATTGAAACACAAAACTAACATTGTTATTTTGGTTTTGCTCTAGTTTTTTTTTTTACGGTTGATGGTTGAATGATATAGACGTGATTCAGCACATTCCAGCTAAAAGCACCTCCACACTAATTGCTTTTTGTCAAATAAAGCAATTTGACCATCTTCGTTACTTTTTTACATTAAAATCAATTTATTCCAATTTGAAAGACGAATCAGATATAAACCATATTTAAATAGTGCATTAAATTAACATACGAATGTAGCCACTTTAAACTAGTTTAAAAACTGATACGATAACATTTAAACAACCTAATGAATCACTAGCATATTCTATCATTCTCCTAATTAAATATTTTGTAACGCTTCTTACGAGTTTCTAATATAAAAATTAAAGTGTCTGTTTGTAATGCCAAAATATTAGTTTTTTTAAGCTCATACAGTTTTTTGCATGATACCAATGCCTAAAAACAAATTTTTATAATTTCTTTCTGTTTGTCTGTTTGTTCCGGCTAATCTCCAGAACGGGTGAACCGATTTCCACGTGACTTTCAGATAGCTGGTGTTATAAGGAGTAACTTAGGCTACTTATTTTGGAAAAAGAGTTAGGGTTCCGAGCAAAATATATAAATATGTACACGCGAGCGAAGCCGCGCGCGCGGAAACTGCTAGATACTAAAAAATAAAAATGAATCCCTATTTCCCTTGATCACGCCATAATTTGAGAACGACTTAACCGGTTTCATTCATCTTGTTTTTTTATGTATTCTGATACTTTGTTTTAAGTTCTTATAAAACGAAAAATTAAGAAAATTAAGCAGAAAATCGATTTCCGTTTTTCTGCCATTTGAATTTCCACGTGAACGAAGTCGCGGGCAACAGCTAGTAAACTATAAAATGTAGGATGTAATGTAACCCGTGTCACACAATACATAATAGTACCGGTGTAAACAAAGACAGAAAATAAATGATATGTCTGTTGCCGGATCTTCAACGCGACTGGCTCCGAGACACCAAATGTAGCTTGTTTGCAAAGAGCCTAATATAAAACTAACAGAATTGCTCGTTTAGATGGTACGATAAACTCGACTACTCTAGTTTATCAAACGGAGCGAGCGTTATTTACTTCGGAATATTAAGGGCAAAGGTTTT
Source organism: Callimorpha dominula (assembly GCA_949752705.1). Lineage (NCBI taxonomy): Eukaryota > Metazoa > Arthropoda > Insecta > Lepidoptera > Erebidae > Callimorpha > Callimorpha dominula. The sequence goes on from OX457007.1 coordinate 16,470,944, forward strand.
TATATGTAAGTTTTAACGCTAATCTATTATGTTCGTGTTTATGTTTACAATTCTTAAAAATATTTACAAATAAACTTTACTATTATAAGGTTGACGTTTTAATCGTTACAGACAATAAGCAAATAATACGAGTATTTTTTATTTTATTAAATTTATAACAAATTTTTGACGTTTTACATACGAATTGGATTTGTTCTAAAAATGAATTTTCTACCCGCATTGCGCTTGATATTCCTTCCTCAGTAAGTACTTAGAATTGTGAATACATAAATAAGTGTGAACCGTTCTGAAATTTATTTCTTTCTCTTTTCGCGGTAGAGCCATGCTTCGGCACATATCCGCCTCGACCGGAGTGATACCACGGCCTCACAGAAAACTGGCAGAGAAGCAATACTTGCGTTGTATTTTGCCGAGCGAGTGAGATTACCGGAGGCCCTAACCCTTCCCACTCCCGCTCTTCTTCAATCCCCCCTTCCCCTACTCCCACCTTAAAGGTTGGCAACGTACTTGTGACTCTTGATTTGCAAGTGCCTATGGGCGGCGGTAGTGACTTACCATCAGGTGACCTGTTTGCTCGTTTGCCCCTATCCCATAAAAAATAAAAATCTTTTGTATGTACCATATTTAAAAAAAAATTAAGATTCTATGTGTAAAACCGTATTATACCTTGCATTGCAAATATTGTTCGAGTTTAGCTTCACACGATTCAACAGACCAGAGCTGATATCATCGGAAAGGTTGCTTTGATGAAATAGTGCCGATACAAACACGCCAAGCCCTTGGACAAGGACACGGCTGCTGATAAATATTAAAATATTCATGATGTGAACTCGAAACGCCTTCTCAGAAGACAAGAACATAAAGACACTAAAAATGTATGTCGTTATTGCATATGTCTAAGAAAATGTGCTTACATTTAATAATTCAGCGTGGATAAACATTATAAATGACAGTACTCAGGGGAGTTAACAGGTATACAAGGCTCTCTTTAATATAGAATAATATATGCACAGACAAATAGGCTATTGCCCAAAGAACCCTTAAATAAGCCTTAAATGGACCTTAAGAGACTTTATAAATATGTACATACTTTTTGTAGATGATAATCCCATCAAAAACATTAATGTGAAAATGGGAGCCAAGTTCAATATTAATAATATACGCGGTTATCGACTACACCAACAAAAGAAATGAAATCTAAATGGTTGCCAAGCTCCTGTAGATAATCCTGAAGATTTAACTTAGTTTTTGGCACGTGTCTGTAGAAATGACGGAGCACCACAACTCTTTCCAAAGGTTTTTATTCCTGATTTGAAAGAAAGGGAGAAGACAAGTGGAAGAGGTAAATACATATAATATGTTTGACAACGAGTTTGCTGTCGCATGTTTTGTGACGTGATTCCTCATTGTTCACACTTAAAGTATATATATACAGTTGAGATAAAACTTTATTTACCTTTCTATGTTTCAAGTTTAATAAAGCATAACTATGTTCACGTTTGCTCACAAATTAAATTTCTCTTATAATTTCCTGCGCAGGCTCGATGTCAGCACTTAACTTAATGAAATTGTTATTTTAATAACCGAAAAAGCACAGTTATATTTAGGGCTTCGAGGCAAAAGTAGAATTTAACAGAGATTTACTTGTACCGCAGATTAATTAATATAAAAATAGATGGCTTACTTAAGTAAAATATTTAAATACAAAATAAGTCTAACAACAAATACAAGCAACAATAAAAATTACCTTGATCGCTTTAGACGATATTATTATAGTCTTCTAACGTTGGCATGTGCTGCCTAATATGTAACTTATCAGTATGGCGAGAGTGCTTGTTATTGGTAGTATACAGTGATTGTCCTCGATCGGTAGTTCTCGTGAAATTTTTAATTTTTTGATTTTGTTTTATTCTTATTAAAAAGACAACTCCCGCACTCCTCACAGTATTCCTGTGTCGCGGGGGCTTCACAAACATTCAAACAACGGACACAAAGAACACCGAATTTCATTACACTAATTCACATACGTAGTGTAAGGAACTCGAAAAAAAGTGTACAAGGCAGGCACTTATTAAGGCCGTTTAAATAATTGCTGTATCGGATCATCCATTATGGATTACTGTTATACTGTAAATATTTTCCAGATTGTCTACAATTCATCTGTTCAATCTACAATGGGTGCTATCCTTCTAAGGGCTCCGACGGTATATCACTTTCTTCACATTTATTTTCGAAATCGCGCTGTTGCCTTGTCAACCTGTGTGATCCCTGAGAGGTAACATAATTTTTTTTTTTGTGGAATAGGGCAAACGAGCAGACGGGTCACCTGATGGTAAATGACTACCGCCGCCCATGGGCACCTCTAACTCAAGAGTCACAAGTGCGTTGCCGCCTTTTAAGGTGGGAATAGGGGAAGAGCGGGAAGACGGGAGGGGGATTAGAGGGGAGGATAGGGGGAGAGGGGAAGGACCTGAATAGGGGAGAGGGTAGGGTTAGGGCCTCCGGTAACCTCACTCACGCGGCGAAAAGCAATGCAAGCATTGTTTCACAGCCGGTTTTCTGTGAGGCCGTGGTATCGAGCGGAGTCGAGCCGGCCCATACGTGCTGAAAGCATGGCTCTCCCACGTAACAGCGACCCAACTGTAGTGGAAGTTAAACTGTGTTCTACATCTTGCGTGAGGGGATTCTGCGATACCATTTATTAAACCTTTCAACTGTTGTCATTCATTGCTTCAATCTCGTGAATTAGTTGCTCGTTTTTGCCAGACGATCGCGAGGCCTTGGTTTTTATGGTCAATCGGTAGACAGTTATAAACTCACCAGCTATTACGTGGGACTAAAAATATCGCTATCGAAATAAGGGTATGCGAAACACCTCTGCCGTCCTCTTAAGGGATATACAAGCGTGAATGTATAAAATCAACGTCATGTTCCCCCCCGTGAGGACGCCAATTCCTTATGTTAACATGCTTATTCCTTCTCCTATCCTCAAAATACTCATAAATTATTTTCGCCCTGTATATTCTTCCTGAATGCCAAATGTATCCCGTAGAGTATGTAAAAGGTCGCGCTCCTATTTGTCTTTGTCAATCTCGCAAAGATGTAACAAGAAAATGTATCGATCACCAAAAAAATATTTTCTTAACAATTTTCAGCCTAAATATTATCCTGAATACATAAGTGAGTTACATGTTCTTTTGTGATTGTAGGTAAGTGAATACATTTGTACACACAAGCACACTTTTGTAATAAATTTCATATACATAACATTCATTTCATAACATAAGCGGGTCTTGTTTAGTGGTTAGTCTAGGTTTCTTCCGATCGGGGGTGCTGTCTAGAAAACCTCCACGTGGTGCACCCTGGAAACGTTGGCGATGACGCTTCGTTTTCCTCCTCCGTTTTTGAGGAGGGCGTCATCGCCAACGGCTAATATTCTAGTAAGGAGAGGAGGCCATTTTCTTCGGCCACTCGGTCGAGGCTTGGTCCAACAGAGCGGGCGTTTCTGCCGATACCTCTGTTGGCTCTTCGCTCTTCGGAGCTATGAGGATGAAAACCTCGGTAAAAAATCACGAAGGAGGGACGATTCCTTGGGTCGGAGTTTCTCCGCTGTTCTCAGTGGAGAAGGAGGACGGGCTCGGCGTGCACTCACACTGCCACCGAGCAGGCATGGGAAGATTTAGTTTCCTTGCCACCGTCGGCATATCGTAATCCCGAAAGGAGTCGTGGTCATGTCTCGCGACTCCAATCGGAGACGAGGGTCTTGGCTTAGCCGCCCGGACTGCGAGGAAGAAAACCTCTCTAAAAAATCACCCCGAATCCCGTGTTCTGGTGCGTGACCAGGGGATGCATGGCTGATGGGTAGTTCAGTCGTAAGCGCACTCCCAGCCGGGGCACCTGCGGACCCCTCGGTTGGGCAAAAACCTTCGCTTGCCCGGGTATTGGGGGATCTCTGCCCGGGTCGACCTTCATTTCTCCCCCTCTCGTGGGATTAATATGGAAAATTGTAAAACATTTATAAATAAAAGTAACGAAGAAAAAAAGAAGGAGAAAAGTGTATTGATGGAGAAAAGTAAGAAGGCGGAGAGTAAGAAGACGGACGACACTTCGAACGATGAGGAGTTTCAAATCGAGACGCCTATCTCGGAGGAGAAGTCAATTTGACTTTTGGGAGCAGAAGAGTTTCGGAACGTCTACGTTCCAAGGCCGGACTATCCACAGGAGAAGATAACCGAAGTTCTGAGGCTGTGGATATGGAGGTTGAGCTCCGAGACCTCGAGAGCCGAAAACGAGGTCACTCATCGGACGAGGACTATGAACCGTCCAGAGACATGCTCCCTCCCAAAGTAGCAAGTAACCAAAGAGGGCGGTCGAGGTCGCGTACGCCGATCCCTGCTCCAGCTGGTTCTGTATTTACAAGGTCGGCATCATATGCGCGAGCTCGCGTGGAGGGCGAAATTGTTGCGGAGGAGGAGATCGCGGATCTCCTTGTCAAGATCCGTGCACCGGTGGAAGGGGGTTCAGTCCCTCAAACACCGGTGACGTTGAGGGAGAGGACGAGTGCGGCGGTGGCTATCATTCAAAAAGTGGCTACCAAGTCCACAAACCTTAAGGGTTCCTTTGTTAGGGCCCTTAAGGACTCCTCCTCCACCATCTCTGGGGCCGTTGAGACCCTGATTGGGGACGTGGCGCGCCTCCAGGCCGCGAATGATCAGCTCACGGCGCGGGTTGCCGAGCTTGGCGCTCAATTCGCCGAATTTCAGGCGCAGGCGAATTGCCCTGAGCAGCCGAGCCCTGTTACCCAGCAACCTGCCCCCTGCCTTTATCCCGTTCCAGATGCCCAGCAACCTGACCTCCGTCCCACCCCCGTTCCGGATGCCCACTTGCGTCACATTATAGACGCAGTGTGGCGCATGATGGACGGGCGCCTTGCGGGCCTCGAGGCAAGGCTGCCTCCAGCCCCCATCGTTCGGCCGCCACTCGCAGCAGATAAGAAGAAGGCCGCGTCAGTTCCGACGCCACTTCCCGTTGCTGGTGGACGCGTCACTGTCTCATATGCAGTGGCGGCGTCGACACCGGCACCTGCAGCCGCTCCAAAGGCTGGGCGAACGGCTAACGCTGCGACGAAGGCGGCCGCACCGGGGACTGGGCGACCAGCTAAGGCCGCGACAAAGGCGGCGACGGGATTCCCTCCACTCCCCGCTCCAGCACCTAAAGGAGCAAATGCGTCTCATAGTCCTTCTGGTGCTGAGCCTGCACCTGGACCCTCCACGTCTGCCCCCTCAAACGAGGGTTGGCAGACAGTTGAAGGAGGCAAAAGCCGCAGGAAGAGGAAAACGGCGAACAAAAAAGCCACCTCGTCACAGGCGCCGACAGGAGCGACGCAAACAAAGAAGGCGGATAAGACTCGGCGGCTCCGGCCACCGAAAACGGCAGCCGTGGTTGTAACAGTGCTGCCGGAGGCGGAAAAAAAAAACGGTCATTCCTACGCTGCCGTCTTCAAAAAGGCTCGAGACCACCTTTCCTCCGAATTCGGGAGCGTAGGTGCTCGACTACGCCTCGCCCAGACGGGGGCTCGAGTTCTCGAGTTCCCCGGGGCTGAGGGTGCGAAGACGGCAGACATCTTCGCAGAGAAGCTGCGGGGAATCTTTGCAGCGACGGATGGGATACGGATCGCCAGGCCCACAAAGTGCGCCGAGCTGCGCATATCGGGCCTGGACGATTCCGTAACGGTCGATGACGTCCGGGGGGCAATCCAGCAGAAGACGGGTTGCACTTCGGAAAACATTAGGATCGGCACCATCCGCCCCGGACAAGGAGGACTTGGCACGGTGTGGGTCAGCTGTCCTGTGGCAGCCGCTAAGATGTTAGGCGATGCCGGGAGGATCCTCGTCGGTTTTGTGAACGCCAGAGTTACTATTCTGGTGGCAAGACCGATGAGGTGCTTCAAATGTTTGGCGTCAGGACACACCCGCATCAAGTGCGTAAGTTGTTTTGACTGCAGCGAACTTTGTTTCCGCTGCAGTCGACCGGGGCATAAGGCGGCGGAATGCTCCGCCGCCCCTCACTGCCCAGCGTGTGCGGCGGGTAATTTGCCCGCTAATCACCAGATGGGGCATGGGAGCTGCAAGCCTCCCCGCGCTTCTCAGACAACATCGGAGGCTAGCCAGTCGACCCAGGCTGCCTCCGACGTCATTCCTGCGTCGTTATCGTCGCCCATGGAGGGGGTTGTAGAGACGGTTCATTAATGGACCAAGTCTCCAACCTCCTTGTCCAGACGAACCTGAACCACTCTGCCGGTGCGCAGGACCTTTTCCTGCAAACCATGGCGGAGTGGTCGATAGGTGTGGCCGTAGCCGCGGAGCCCTATTACGTTCCTCCCCGTCCTAATTGGATGGGTGACCGGGACGGCTCCGTGGCAGTCATCGGCTCCACGGCGGCTCATTCCCCACCCTTGTCGCTGAGAGACAAGGGTACTGGATATGTTGCTGCCGAGTGGGGGGGGATCACCATATACGGTGTCTACTTCTCCCCCAACCGGAGTCTGAGCGATTTCGAGGTTTTCCTTAATAATTTGGAGACCTCGATGCGGCGACTAGCGTCTGGGCACGTCCTAGTGCTGGGGGACTTCAACGCAAAGTCCGTTGCGTGGGGTTCCCCCAGGACGGACGCACGGGGCGATGCCGTGGAGGAGTGGGCGGCATCGGTGGGCCTCTGTCTCCTAAACAGAGGCTCCACCAACACGTGCGTGCGACAGCAGGGGGGGTCGATAGTGGACCTTTCGTTCGCTACCCCTGCTCTCGCCGCACGAGTAAGGAACTGGCGTGTCCTGGAAGAGGTTGAGACGCTCTCGGATCACCTCTATATCCGATTCGAGCTCTCCCGGATCCAGGACCCCAGAAGGGGTCACACGGCGCGGAGTTCTTCCCGCTTCCCGCGGTGGGCTGTTACAAAAGTGGGTAGGGACCTACTGGAGGAGGCAGCCATTATTTACGCTTGGCTGTCTCCGCGGCCTCAGACTGAGGAGGCAGACATGGGGGCGGGCCGCTTTCGCGATGCGATTACGCAGATTTGCGATGCGGCCATGCCCCGCATCCGAGGTCGTCGGCCTCCAAGGAAGGAGGTCTACTGGTGGTCCCAGGAGTTGGCGGACCTCCGTGCGGCCTGTACTCGTGCCCGGAGGTCCTACACTCGCAGCCGGCGGCGTCGCCGCGAAGAGGGGGAGGAGGACCAGCTTCATGAGGAGTACCGAGAGGCGCGGAAAACTCTGAAGCTGGCCATTAGCCGCGCCAAAGAGGATAAAAGAAAGGAGATGCTGGAGGGTCTCAATGGTGACCCCTGGGGACGCCCATATCGCGCGGCGCAACAAAAGCTCCGCGCGTCGGGCCCCCCCCTTACGGAGACTCTCCAGCCCAGCTTCCTGCGGGAAGTGGTTGAGGGCCTTTTCCCGCAACGGGTGGAGCACGTACCCCCGTCGATGGCCCCCTTGGCCGGAGACGACGGGGAGAACGAGGAGGATGGTGTTCCGCCCGTCACGGAGGCGGAGGTAGGGGCGGTTGTTCTACGGATCCGTTCCAAGAACACCGCCCCCGGGCCAGACGGGATCCCTGCCCGAGTGTTGGCCCTCGCCCTCGACCACATGTCCGACCGCCTCAGGGAGGTGTTCGACGCTTGCTTGGCGTCCGGGCGCTTCCCTGACTGCTGGAAGAGCGGGAAGCTGGTCCTTTTAAGGAAGCCGGGACGGCCTACCGACTCGGTCGCGGCCTACAGGCCCATCGTGTTGCTAGACGAGGCGGGTAAATTGTTTGAGAGGGTCCTCTCTGCCCGCATCGTCCGGCACCTTGGCGAGGTCGGCCCCGATTTGTCGGACGCCCAATTCGGTTTTCGAGCGGGGCGTTCGACGGTCGGCGCTGTGTTGCGCCTGAGGGCCGTGACCGAAGAGGTAGTGAGCTGTGGCGGCGTGTTGTTGGCGGTGTCGTTGGACATCGCCAACGCATTCAATAGTCTGCCATTCAGCTGCATCAGGGAAGCACTCCACTATCACGGAGTGCCAGGGCACCTGAGGCGGCTGGTGGCAGAATATCTCGAGGAGCGTACCGTCATGTACGAGGACCGAGATGGAGTTTTGAGTCGTCGGCCCATGTCGTGCGGTGTTCCGCAGGGGTCTGTCCTTGGACCACTCCTGTGGAACATGGGGTACGACTGGGCCCTCCGAGGCGACTTCCCCCCCGGGCTCGGCGTAATTTGTTACGCTGATGACACGTTGGTCACAGCCCGGGGGGCGAACTTTCAGGAGGCGGCGCGCCTGGCCACCAGGGGAGTCTCTCTGGTGGTCGGGCGCATAGAGGCGCTGGGTTTGCGGGTGGCCCTGGATAAGACGGAGGCCCTATTATTTCATGGGCCCCGTCGTGGTCCACCCCCTGGCGCCTCTATTGAGGTCAACTCGGTCCTCGTACCGATTCAGGCCCACATCAAGTATCTGGGCCTGATCCTTGACGGAAGGTGGCGCTTCGACGAGCACTTCCTGCAGCTTGCTCCAAAGCTGGTCGGCGCTGCGTCCGCCCTTGGGCGACTCTTGCCCAATTTGGGTGGACCCAGCGTCGCTACGAGACGGCTGTACACGGGGGTTGTCCGGTCAATGGCACTTTACGGTGCACCGGTGTGGGCGGAGGCTCTGACCGCCCAGAATAGGGCGCGCCTCTGGCGCCCTCAGAGGGTTATGGCGGTTAGAGCCATACGCGGCTACCGCACCGTGTCGACGGAGGCGGCGTGCGCGTTGGCCGGAACTCCCCCGTGGGATTTGGAGGCGGAAGTGCTCGCCGAAGTTTATCGGCGGACGACTGAGTTCCGGGCGGGAAGCGGCAGTCGGCCCCCGCCCGAAGAGGTACGCGAGTGGCGTGAGGCCGCTCGCCGAGCCACGATGGCTCGTTGGTCGTCCCGGCTGGAGGCTCCACGTGCTGGCTTTGCCGCCGTGGAGGCGCTCCAGCCGGTCATCGTCGAGTGGGCAGGGCGGCAGCACGGGACCCTTTCCTTCCGACTTACGCAGGTTCTTTCCGGGCACGGCTGCTTCGGGAAGTACCTGCACTCGGTCGCTAGGAGGGAATTGAGTCCCGCCTGTCACCACTGCGACTGCAGTGAGGACTCGGCTCAGCACACGCTGGCGGTTTGCCCCAGTTGGGCGGCGCAGCGTCGGGCCCTCACTGCAGTCATCGGAGTGGATCTGTCGCTACCGGCTGTCATACGCTCCATGGCCGGTAGCGACAGGAATTTTACCGCGGTCGCTACCTTCTGTGAGGAAGTCATCTCGCAGAAGGAGGCGGCGGAAAGGGTCCGGGAGGACGACCTCCACTCGGACTTAATTCGCCGCCGGCGAACCGGGCGGCGGAGGCGCGCTTACCAGCGCCTCATGCCGCCCTGAGTGTGGCCGCGGGTGGACGGGACGGGTTTTTCCCCTCCACCCGCTATAGTGGCCCCCCGCGAGGAGGCGGCGTCCGCGTGTGCCTGGACGTCGCCTAATTGAGAGGTTCTTCACCCGAAGGTGGTGCCCGCGCTTTTGCGGGCAGGCGCTAGGGGGGGTCCGGATGTCTTAATAAAAGCTGTTCCCGGATCCCTCCTACTTAAGGCGCAGTATGGCACACCGTGTGGTTTTAGTCGGTTCGATTCCGACACACCGCCCCACCGAAAACCCCGGTGGGGTGACGGCCCGAGGGGGTTTCCACACGCACAAAAAAAAAAAAAAAAGGTTTCTTCCGATCGGTAACAAACTTCTTAGGAAAGCAGAATAGGCATAACTGCAATAAACGAGTACATTATACAATACACTTTAACAAAGCCTTACCTTAATCGGTTCTATAAGATTTGTGAATACTAAAAGCATTTTCATTGGCTGGAATAGTCTGTTTTAAATTACTTTTCATCACTTCGAGATAGGAAAAATATTGCAAGGCGTGGTTAATAATATATAGATTGAAACGTGGGCGATGTTCTCGTGACAACGCCGGGCCATGTTCGAATGATGTCACTTCCCTCTTGCACTTTGCACTACGTGGATACAAAAAGTTCTGTCCGTCACAAAGGTTGTTGAAAAACAATGTTTTTTTTGTTTCGTTATAAATGTGTTGATAACAATTTTTTACAAATAAATGTCTTTAAAATTGGATTGAAATAATTTTTCACATGCAGGGTAAAATTTATTCTATTTATCTGAGTACTACATATTGGCCACAATTATACAGATTGTTTACAAAACGGCCCTTTATTAGCAACTGTATAAGAATATACATTTAAGTTTGAGATGTATATATACAATTACATTGTCGACGCAAAGTTTAATTGCCCTTGTTTGCGTAATGGAGTTTCAACATGCGAAAACGTGACTACGATACTTTAGTTTTTAATTGACTTTTAACTCCTATTTATTAGTTTTCGACAAACTTAAAATGGGTTATTGAAATAAGGTTTGTATATATTCCTGTCATCACATATAAACATCGATGATTTCTTGACACTATTAAATTGTATCGTTTCATAATTCACTAAATATTAAAAAATTCACATGCTATGCGCATTAAACTAGACCACGAAAAGGTATTTTTTTTTAATTTTACGAATATCACACTCCCAATTTCAAACCTCGTATTGAGAGATGCTTTGAATATAGAAACCATCGGTAACGACTGAACCGATTCCATTTCGCTACGCTACATACAAGTCTCAATTGTCATGGGTTTGTATTCCATCGAGGATTGGAGGGGTTGGGGGTCGTGCCGCGTCGGTACTTCAATTTCATATCAATATTTGTAATACAAGCCCTCAGGGCCAGACAGAATCAGACATCGGGAACTTGATCTTGTGATATATTGGCGATTGGTATAGAAGATATATGTACATAAGATACGTGTAATGTGTTTAATTTGTATTTTCTTATCTAACTTAGTTGATAAACTAGTACACAGCCTGCTTGATGTTCATCAGTGTCTGGCAAGAAATCCACAACTACTACTGCTATATCATACCAACAACTATATCACTGCTGCTTTAAAATTTGAATTAACTTTTTTTTTTTTTTTTTTATTTGAATTAACTTAACAACACTAACCGCGATGTTGTTCTTACCTCAGCATTCAAGTGACCGTTATTAAACTTATAATTTACGCCTAGCCTTTTTATCACCCCACCATTACCCGCCATTTTTCAGGCGGATCAATGGCATGACGCCTCCGGAATAACTAGTCATAATAATAGGCCATTAACTCATTGCTATTATTTCTGTTAGTGAATTGTTTTATCACCCATAATAGTTTGCCCCTATTTTGTTATATAATAAATACGAATATGGCGACAACATATACTACATACCGTTAATTGCCAGTTATACCACCTTTGCATCGTCCCGTTATCCATTACTGAGTGTTCCCACTCCATACTCAAGTATACCACCGGTGAGTTGGCAACTGAAACTTTATTTTTTTAGCCTTTTAAGGGTTTCACAATTAGAAAGGTTAAGATTCTTAAGGAAAAACGGGTAGGTTTTTCCTTAAGAATCTTAACCTTTCTAATTTACTTTACTAACTTTTAAACTTTCGCGTTCCAAGGTAATATTATGTTAGCTAGTCAGCCTGTGATCACGGCCAGTGCAACCTGGTCGAAACGTCAGGCAATCAAATCAAGATATCAAAGGTATGTAATACCATTTTAATACGTGATCGCGTTAATTACCGTCAGCATAATTATACTACCCTACTTTTTAGGGTTCCGTACCCAAAGTGTAATACGGAACCCTATTACTAAGACTCCGCTGTCCGTCCTTCTGTCTGTCCGTCTGTCACCAGGCTGTATCTCATGATCCGTAACAGGTAGACAGATATACACATTCTAGGAAAATTGCCGCTATAATAACAACAAATAATAAAAATAAATAAAGGATTAAAGGGGGCTCCAATACTAGAAACGTATTTGTTTTGGCTTGTAGTATTAAATATTGTACGATGGTGCGGAACCCTACATGCGCGAGTCCGACTCGCACTTAGACCTAGTTAGATGACGTCACATATTATTGTTTAGAATTTCAAGCTCTAAGTAACACAAGTGCGGGTCTAAGACGGTTTATTAAATTACAAAGCTACGTCAATTAAACAACATATCTCTCAGTTCCTAATTAATGCACAGAGTATAACATTGTAGCTGACGGATTTATAGCCTGGTCGTACTCGACGACGAGGCGTTAATAGCATGGTTAGTTGTATATTGTTTAGCAGATAAAGGTCTCACCACATGTGTGGCCTTTTGTAGACATATATTGCGAAAGCAATCTTTTCAGGCAATCTTTACAATATGTGTGACGCCCTTAACCTACACATATTTGCGACATAATTGTAATGTTAGAGAGCCTAATAATATAATTAGACGTTAAGTTTGAAAGCGATCATTTAATGCTGGGCTCGATTCCTGGGTCGGGTGAATTGTTACTTGGTATTTCTGTTAGACAATTCTCATTATCACTACGGGGTCTATAGAGTCACGGGCCCTATAGATGTAAGTATGTATATGTAAATAAACAATGAAATAATAACTATTTTCTGTTTTTTTTTTACCACCTACTAAGTACATAATTATGAGAATACAATATGATATACTTATTTTTGAAATATCAATCATTAACATATATTTGCAAATATGTGAACATTTTTTTCACACATCAGTGCACGTGACTGTACAATGGGCGGTCTTATCGCTAAAAGCAATCTCTACCAGACAACCTTAGGATGGATAATATCAAAATCACTACATATTATAAAACAAAGTCCCCCGCCGCGTCTGTCTGTTTGTTCGCGATAAACTGAAAAACTACTGAACGGATTTTCATGCGGTTTTCACTAATAGACAGAGTGATTCATGAGGCAGGTGTAGGTGTATAATTTATACCTTTGCGAAGTCGGGCTGGGTTGCTAGTTGTTTTATAAAAACATAGAAGTTGATGGCGAACTGTTCGAGATGTCAGCAAATACATATATACATACACATATACAAATACAATTATTTGGTAAAGATAATATAGTATTATAGATAGCAATTTAGATCTTAGTTACGGAATAGAATAAAAATATTACAGTGATAGATAATGTTGCTTATACATCTTTATTTAAGTGAAACTCTTTAAAGGAATTTTAGATTTTTATGGATATAATGCCCACTTATATCATTTCCTTTTACAATTGGCTCAGCGATTAAATGAAAATTCTCTTTCATGGCCCAGTTATAGGTATTTCTCGTAGATACAAAAAGGTCCTGAACCTTTCGTGCCGCGACAGCTTAGCTAACATCAGATTAAGATTGAATAGTCTCGTTAACCCCATTCGTTAACCACACGTCTTGCGTTCGTTCTTGTACTTTCTTAGCTATATCTAATCAATTTATTTATTTTGGGTTTATTACTTTCGTTAATTGGGTTAGCTACTTATTGTTTTTGATATTTTCTTTTTGCTCAATGGTCGAATTTCTATGTATTTTGATCGCCCTTTTTTTTTGCTTAAATGTTACATTTACAGACAGGTTGAAAGACTAACTGTAGAATAGCTACTGAAGCTACTAATACTGTGTTCTTAGTGGTGATAAGAGCCTTCTTGGAGAAGGCGTAGTAATTAAAAAAAAATGGGTTGCACTCCGGGAGTGCCGGCAGAAGTGAAAACTTGAACATTAACGTTGTGCAATTTTGAATATTTTAGAATGGTTAGAATTGCTTAATTTATCAGTATAAAAGTACTATCATTATCTAGTTTTTAAAAGATTATCAACGATCTAATGGCCGTGAGCCATCCAACATTTGGACAGGACACCTTGGCGCGTTCTTGGATGAAGTGCGAAAGTGAGCTTTATCTGAGTGATGTAAAGCTGATTTTCGCACTTCATCAAAAACTGTCGCGTATTTCTTTTCTTTATTGACAGGACAGAGAACAGGGGAGATCAGGGTCACGTTTCCTGACGCGAGTTTAACATTTTTTACCCATCATAAAGTGCACAACGCCGCTAAAGAAATTTTCACTTCATAAAAACGGTGGCCATCGTGTGACTCTTTAAGACAGTGTACGTATATAGCTTTAAATTCTTCGGGTGGTAGGTTGGGATTGCTATTGTAACCATATATAGATAAAGAGTCCTTTAGTTTTAAACACCTTTGGAACATATAAAAAGTGCTATTCCATCTTGTTGCACAGTCACGTATAATAATGGGATTAAAAATGGGTTAATGGGACTTGATCAGGATTTAACAGCATTTCTAATCAGCCAGAAGAATTTAATTTTGTTAGCTACTTTTTTGTACAATTCCTTGCAAACATGCTCAGTAAAGAAATTCCGACCTTAGACCTTATATTCCTTGTGGCGCAACTAGCTGCATCCATCTCCGAAATCTTTCAACAAAGTTGAACGGCAAGACTTGTAAAGCTATCATTTCAATTATTCAAATGAATTTTAGCGACACTGGATGTTTAATTTCCCATTGCTTTTGCTTTATTAGAGCCTGTTCAATAGAAATTTGTTTTTTTTAGTGGCGTTTCCAGTCGATTGACCATTTTCGAAGACTGGATCGCTGTTTCAGCATTAACTAACCATCCGTACTCCTCGGCATGAAAGGCCTTTAAATGAATTCGCAATCCCGAGACAGTGCGCCCAATTCGAGAATTTTTTTTTACAAATATTTCACGCATTTTGCATGATTTTATCTGTAGGTGTGAAATATGTGAAGCAATTAAAAACACGTCACTAACTTAATATTTATTTACTGTCAACTAAAAACCAACTAACTACGATACGCGGCGACTCGGCGAGAGAAAGCGCTTCCTATTGGCTGAACGCGACACGTGATCACCGCTTGAAGCGTTGCCCACTGTTACTTGTCGCAACGAGCATCATCGCATGCGCTAAACACTCGCATCGTTTAATGCGAATGCGATTGTTGATGCGATTTTTTTTTTAATGGTTTAAGGGGAAACCAGCAGACGGGTCACCTGATGGTAAAAGACTACTGCCGCCCATGAGCACCTGCAACACAAGAGTCACAAGTGCGTTGCCGGCCTTTAAGGTGGGAGTAGGGGAAGGGGTTAATAAGGGGTAAGGAAGAAAGGAAGGGAGAGAGGGAGAGGGAAGGATTAGGGCCTCCGGTTTTTTTTTTTAAAGAAAGACTACTAGTAACGTGGGTCACACATTACTAGTATTCTTGTTAACCCCTCCAGCTAAGCTAAATGCTTGTGTTAGGAGTGAGTTCACGACGGTAGTGCACTGGGTGGGGTTCGAACCCGCAACCACTTGATCGCAAGTCCGACGCCTTAGCCATTACGCTACCGCCGCTTAAAACATTGCTTCACTGCCGGTTTTCTTTGATGTCGTGGTATCACTCCGGTCGAGCCGGCCCATACGTGCCGAAGCATGGCTCTCCTACGAATATAGAATGTTTAAAATTATGGAATCATTGCATCGCATATGCGAATGCGAACATTCGTAACATCCCTATTGTATATATATACATATATGGTGGTGCAAAAAAATCATACATTGTGATTTAAAAAACATACACACAAACACTCACACCTGTATCCCCGAAGGGGTAGGCAAGGGGCAAGGGGTATTAAACACCCACATTTTGCCAACTACAATTTGGTCCCACTCACGTAATAGACAGCACACTGCTGTCAACCGGGCACATTGGGAATAAAAGGTGGGAAAGTTAGGAATAAATCAAGAGTAGGTAAGAAAAGAAGGCAATGGAAGGACTCCTGTCCTATATTGCTTATACCGATGGATTGGGGAGTGCAAGCAGTAACTCGAGCAGGTTAAGGTCCTGTAACTAAACTGGCTGTTGCCGGAAGGTCAGAGTCCTCTAACTTAATAAAAGAAAATACCGGGCCCGCAGCAGGCCCGCAGAAGTAGATTTCGTGTTTTTTAATTTTCTGAAAATCTGATCGGGGTCTAGGGATCATGACTAGACCTCCTGTGAAGATTTTTTTGGAAAACTCGACAACTGGTACAAAACCAATAGGTAGAATTTCTTCGAAATCTACCTAACGGTTAAGTATAAATCAGATTTGCAAGGAGATCACCGTACTGTAAAAGCCTTTCTTCAAAAAAGAATTTATTGGCTGACAAATGTTACTATAATGTAAATGACTTCTTGACTGATGTTGTATCTTGATTATGTATGTTATTGGACTTATTAATTTTTATTTTCTATGTTATGTTATTGTTGTGTAGAAATTGGTCACCCGTTTCGGAGATTTGACGGAGCAAACAGACAGACAGATAGACAAAAATCTGAACGGCTGAACTTTGGGTATAGGTGGCGTGCGGTATGAGCCTGGTAAAGGACTATTGTTTTGACATTGCAAACGGACACTTCGATTTTATTTATTTGTATTATGTCTGTAAAATTAAGATAAGGTATTATTGTTAAAATTTGTTCTGTTATTGTAATATATTTCTACCTTTATATGAATTTACAAATTCACTGTTATTTATTGTTGACATTTTTAATTTGTACGCCTTCGTAGGCAAAACATGCAGGTGCTTCTATATTTATAAACATATTGCATGCTTAAATTGTGTGTAAACGCATGTTTGACAAATAAATTATCTTTATCTTTATCTTAAAAATATAACTTGGTGTTCGTGTAGTTTTTCTTCTCAACTATTTGTTGTTTTTTGTGTCAATGCTAACACCAATGATAAGACAACCTAACTCTGTGTATAAGCTCAAAAATCAATAAAAAATCTTAATGGAGTTACAGAACCCTAAAAAATACAAAAAGATTTAATAAAGATAGCGCGACCTTGACTGTGATAGAGATAGCAAATTGAGAATGTCATTTGAATGTGGAATTAATGAAAAGATTCTTGATGTTTGCTGAATACCAGTTAACTAACCCTTTGGTACATTAGGCGACAAAATACAAAACAGAAATGTTTTCTATTCTCGTTTGACATTGAAACCCATGGTTACTGGAACTACTTCGAAAAGCAATAAAATATTAACAGGCTTCTATATAAGTATATATCTTCGATAAGAATCTAATTTCAGACAAAATATGCTTTGCTTTTACCTCATTAATTTAGCCACAAAACGATTTAAACACTTAATTGTATTATATACGAGCAACCCGCCCCGGCTTCGCACGGGTAGCAGAGACATCTTCAACAATCATCATCACATTTCAACCAATTTACACAAAACGTTAACAAATTATACACCTAAACTTTCGTCACGAATCACTCTGTCTATTGGGGAAAACCGCATGAAAATCCGTTCAGTTGTTTTTCAACTTATCGCCAACAGACAGACAGACGCGGCTGGGGACTTTGTTTTATAATATGTAGTAAAGCAAAGGCAAAGTATTTGACATCAATAAAATTTCTTATTCGATGTGATTTGTTTGTTTACACAGTATAAATCTGGATTGGTCTGGACATTTTGTCGCCGCCCAAACAAAAGTCAATTTTATTTCGTAATGAAGAAAACCACAAAAATGTTGCATAAAACCAATAGCATAAGAAATATGAAAAGGGTATCCTCTGTAAGGGTGACTTGCTCGAGGTCCCTTCATAAACATCTTATATTGGCACGCTATGTTATAACACACGTAGCCGAAATACATTTTTCCTAATATTAAACTAATATAAATTGATGTATGATATTATTATTTAGTTTTATTGTACCCATCATACATTTTGACAATGTTGTAATTTTGCTTATAAAATTCAGGATATTAGGAATCAAATTCATAGCTCATTACCTGAGGTGGCTTTTAAATTATTTACTTTTGATTACCTAAAAATAATTTAGAATCATAATAGTGCAGTACTCTTCGAGCAAGATAAATTTAAAAGCCGTAGCTTCTAAAGATAAAGCTGTTAAGATTGCGCAAGGGAGACCAATTCTCCAATATGAAGCTCGTTTGTTGAAGAAGCGTCAGCATTCCAGATTATTCTATTTGCATTTTCTATTAAACCTGTTTTCAATACCATAATTTGTATTCTTATGTGTACAATCTCAGTGGTTAAGTCCCAATAACGGCGTGTGTCCCAATCGATACAGAGGAATTGCGTCACTCGTTCAGTTTCAAGTGCGTAGTTCCAAGTTTGTCAAGTCTTTTGACCCAAGATTCCGTAACATCATGGCTTGAAATGATCGCTGTAACCAGATTTGTTGGGTTTAGCTCCAATTTCTATTATTAACCTTGTGACTGACGATGTTTTCCTCATTTTGTTCCAGCCATATACAAGTTTTGAGGTATATTGCTGTTGTTTACGTCTTGTTTTGGAGTCGCTTTATGTGAACTAGGATGTGTATTCATTTTCCCGATTTTTTTTTTACTTTTTATAAAAAATCATAATCACCTAATACAGCGTTTTTTTTATTTATTCATATCAGAGTCTCGTAATGTTATCTGTGTTAATTGGATGCATTAATATTCAAAACACGTGGTCGATGAAGTTGATCAAGAGTCCTGGAATCAAAGCGTACGTGTCTAGAATGATCACTGACGTTCTATCCAGATTCTGCTTGCTCCTACCTCTTGTTTGCATTTTCAATGAGATAACTCCTGACCTTTAATATACACAGCCAATATGTTTATTTGAGTATATATAGCGATGTCACAATTTATCAGATCTTGTGCATTTGTGCAAATAACTTATACGTGGGAGTGTTAGGTAGGGCGGCGACCAAGACAAAATTCCTTCTATTGCGTTTGTACTGGAAAAGCTAGCCTTGGCAAAGCCGGACTTTGCAAAAATACTTGAGTAATGGGATTTGTTTTACTTGAGTACATTGGAATTAACAATTGTATTAAATTTCTATGTTATTGGGCAGTTATCGGCCAGTGAAAACGGTCAGGTTAGTAAAGACTGTGTTATTTGCGGTGTGGGGTGCGCGACGCCGGTGTCGCGCAGCGCGGCGTTAGATCGAAGGCGCGGGGGCGTTCTGCGCGCATGCCCGGCGCGGCCTCTCCACCGCCACGGCTGCCGGGCCCGCAGTCACACCGCGGTACCGCACGCGACGCGCCATGTCGGCTGGCGCTGCTACCTGACCGAGCAACCAGCTCTTGGGAAAACAAACCTTGTGAAAACGCGATTCGGATCACCGTCATCGATCGCAACCGCACGGGGTTTCGGGTAAGTTCGTAGCGGATCCCTTCACGCCTCACCTAGCCACGGTGGCGAGTGCAGTGTCCAAGGTTAAAGACTTCCGATGTGCTTTTCCCGGATACCGATCTGCGATCTCGGGGGGTTGTAGGTGGCGCTAGTGAGCGCCGTGAGTCATCTCTGCGACACGTTTTTTCATGGCCGCCCCTTTGATCTCACATAATATTGGACCCTAGCTAAAGGTTTTTGGAAGATGGTTGCAGTGGATATTACGTAAGTGCGTTGGTGCAGCGGCCGTGGTGGCCGGCGCTTTCGATACGCTCGGTGCGCACTCGACCGCGGCCAATTACTGCACGCGAGGAACGTTTTTAGGAAAACATTCACCATTTTGTACTCGGTGCTCGCCGGAGCAACTGTGATTAATGTGATCGAAGTCATGACTCCGCAGGTTTCTGTGATTTGTAACGTTTTCGTCGGGACGTTTGTGTGATATCGTTTTATTGTGCAAGTGAATATTTTATTGGTTAATTTTGCAATAGTTTGTGCTAAGTTTAAATTACATAATCTCGGAGACAGCAAAAAGTATTTATCGGTATGTTTTATTATTATGTTCGAATTGCTACTAAGTGAATAAATATGGATATTATATAAAAAAGTTAAGAAGTTAAGCTAAAGTTTCTACTTATATTTTTTCTAGTCGTCTATTTTGAAATATGTGCGACGAAAAAAATAATAATAGCTAATAATGCAACAAATTATCTGAGCAATAAATGCTATTGATAATGACTTGCAGTTTAAAATGACAACTATACCACAGTATATACTTTTTAGATAACTGAAATCTGAATCAACTTTTACAAATATCTGTATAATATATGTATTTATATATATAAATTAAACTTCCAGTTTTTTCTTAGTTCTCGTTACGATATCGTGTCTACAAACTACGCAATTCCCTCCTTAAAATACGAATTATACTTACACAAATATTTATGCACAAGAGACAAAATTACAAAATCATTTTACAAACAAAAATACTTAGCTGCATTACCACAAATCTTTAGTTAGTTTAAGCAGCTCAGTAGGGCAAACAAACGAATCAGCTGTAATCGCACGCGCATTCTTAACGCGCATGCGCTGACTTCTACGTTCGTTAATTAAACAGCTTGAATATAAGAACGTCTTCAGCACATAAACCGTTATAATGGCGGACTTACAACGTATAATGACTAAACGATCCACCAACTTCAATTCTTTGTTAAAATATAAATCGTAAATTGGTTTACTAACTATACCTAGTTGGTTTTTATAATAGTAAAGTTATAGATAACCTGTTACCCCTTTATCAACGTATGTTATTAACAACAAATAAATAAGAATGTCTTAAAAGTGACCGTTAGCAATATTACAAAGTTGCAATCTGCTCCATCCATTTTTTATAATATGCCCTAAATCCTAGCCAAACTTAAATACGAAACTAATCCTTAATAGCACCCGATTCTAGACGAAATCAAAAGTTTCACACAATACATTTCGATTGACGCCCATTCGTCTTTTGTACTGTCCGCACAGTTGAAAAATCTTTCTTCGGAAACGCCACAGAAGCATTTACAGTAATTTCACAATGTTGGATAATTGTTATTACCACTGAAATCGTCTGTCTTTAGAACTTAGCATTTGCCACCCACGCGACAACCTCATTATGACTCGACTTTTATTCCAACAACCGTTTTAGGAATTCTCTTCGCTTTCTTTTCTTTGCATTTGTGTTTAAACAAGTTATTCGATGGCAGTCTCATGGAATTGAGGGTGTATTTTACGGTCTGGTTGAGAGCAAGGACTCAATACTTGGTTATATTCCTTTCGAGATTATTGAGTTAAATCTTTGTTATTTAAAACGTTTTAATTCTACACTTGTTTGGCCTTCTGCTTGCTACATGTTAAAAAATACAATGCCTACAATTACTTAAAGAATGATTTAAATATTTTCTCTTTACGCTTCAGTTTGAAGTTTCTAAACAATTATTTAATGCATACAACTACCACAGTTTTATTAGCCCGTTCTAGATTGTAGCAACAGATAAATACCTCTTACTCGGTTAAGCCATTCTTATACTCTACAATAAATCAGTTTGATTGGTCTTTGTTTTGTTAGAATTATAGTTAGATTATAGCCGAAAAAGAAGCTGATGGTCATTTTACTATTTTCATGTTCCGATTAGTCATTCGGTTAAAGTTGTTGTATATCATTGAGTTCATTAGATAATCCGAATTCTTTATTTTTGAAACAAAAGTCCTCTTTCAATTAATGTAGTATTGATTGCGGCGCATTTCAATATTGCAGATGTTAGTCTATTCTTGCCGTCATTCAGCTAGGTGATCGGGTCGATGACTTACGACATCTTTGCGGGGCGGGGCATTCTGTTAATTTTATATGTATAAATGTAAAGTTAATTGAGGCGGTATTTCTTGTAAATATAATAAAACTAAACTAAATTAATAATGTAATTTCACTATTTGCCAAGCCTTACCCCATTTCATTTGTAGTCGGCTCTATTTAACAATGTCATATACTATAATTGTGTTTAAACTTTCGCGACTTTGATACATATTAAATGTGTAATTCGCGGGACTTAATCGCGATAATAATAATTTGACACACCTCACGCAGAGCCCGCACTATGGTAACCAGACTGCTGATAAACATGCTTATATAACTAAATATTATAGACATTTTATAGATAAATTACACCCAGGCACAGAACAAATTATCGTGCTCATCACACAATTATTTGTCCTGTTTGGGAATCGAACCCACGACCTCTGGCTTAACAGTCAGGGTCACCAACCACTAGACCAACAGGCCAGTCAATAATAATATTTTTGGTCCACTCGTGACCACGATTGGTGAAATTCGATCGAAACGTCGAGTAACTAAGAGGTATTGTACCTTTTAAATATTATCGCGATTAAGTCCCGAATTACACATTTAAAATCATATACTATGTCTAAAATAATGTAATTTTCTGCGATTTTGTGAAGATATAATCAATAATGATATTATAACATTTTATCACATTGTACCTACACAGTTTATAAGAAAAATCATCAAAGTTGATTTTTATAGATATTTCTTTCCAACTTTAAAAAAAAAAAAATTTATAATTGTGCTCATTTGCCAATGAAGTAACTAGTAAAGTAAAAAATAAACAGAAATGAAGTCGAATGACTTATTCTGTACCTACATAGGGAAGATCAGGAGGACCTTTCCGCCGACGCAAACACTAGCAATGCATGAAAACTGTTAAGGATATAAATAGTTATCTATGATTTGAAATAAATATAGTATTTTAGAAAAGGTCGCTCTTCTCTTACCGATGGATGTCATGCAAACTAAGTGCTCTGTTTGTCTCCCGGTTATCTTTCACAAATACATCTCTGATCCGCATTTAATTTAGTAAGGAATTAGTACGGGCTTTACTTTTTATTATTATGTTATAAGAAAAGAGTGAAGGAAGGTGGTTTATGGACTCTCGGTTAAATCGCTGATCCGATGTTAGTGGAATATCATGGGGAAAAAACTGGGCGGACCTTTCAAATATAGCATTTTTTACTTGTTGGCGCTTAGGGGTCGAAATACGACCGTAATTTATTAAATTAATAATAATAAAGCTCCGTAGAAGGGAGGAGAAAAGATGTTTGACTATTTTTTTACTGATAACACAAAAGCTCTTCAATAGCAACTTATTAATTGACAAAACGAAACTCTTCAGTAACATTTTCGACCCTGTTCGTCAACCGATACAAACAGGGTCGAAATTGTTACTGAAGAGTTTCGTTTCTACCATTTTATATAGAGACAATAATTCATTTTTAGTTTATTTCAGTGGCCAGTATAACTTGAACTGTCATTGTATATACCTATTTACCATGACAGGTCAACAAACATACTGGACTCCTGTAGGTTGATGTAGCCGTATTCATGTAAAAGACTATCACATTTTATTAAAAAATTGTAAATTTCTGCACTTCCATACATAAACTTTAAATATGCCAAATTTTAACGGACTTCAAAAAAAGAGGAGGTTCTATGTTCCACTGTATATTTTTTTTATGTATGTTCACCGATTTCTCCGCCAACTGTGGACTGATTTTTTTTTTCTTTTTTTTAGTACCAAATCGGGAGTATACGCCCATACTCCCGATTTGGTCCCATTGTCACGAAGTTAGGATGTGATGATGGGATCCCACGGAAATCGAGGGCAACCCTCAAATTTTATAGGCACTTATTACGTTTTTCATATATTTTCTAAAGCTGTTCATACGTTCCTGCTTTCGCGAAATTTTCTTAAAAAGGCGTACAAAGAATTATGTTTACGTAGTAGTATAATAGATCATGGATATCCATATGGGAGAAGCCGCAGATGTGTATTAGTTGTATATATTATTGTAATAAATACAGTAGATAATCCATAATCATCTTTATTGTTACAGTTGTAAATCCGGCCCCGTACCGATGCACTAGTGGTTGTGTGCGCTTGAAGAAAACACAGCCGCCATGTCGTCGGTGAAGGTGGCCGTCCGGGTGCGGCCCTTCAACTCGAGGGAGATCGCGAGGGACTGCAAATGTATTATAGATATGTGTGGAAATACTACAGGTAAGATTTTGTATGTTCTCGTCCATAGTGATGCCAGCTCTTTTATAGTTTTGACTCTGTTGGTACTTGAAAACCAAAAAAACATAATACAAGTATACAAACATACTATTGTGATCGTAATTGTAGTACTATGAATATTGTGAAATGGAAATTAGAAATAGGCATAGCCAGACAATAG
Organism: Callimorpha dominula; assembly: GCA_949752705.1. Taxonomy (NCBI): domain Eukaryota; kingdom Metazoa; phylum Arthropoda; class Insecta; order Lepidoptera; family Erebidae; genus Callimorpha; species Callimorpha dominula. Next base: position 16,494,911 of record OX457007.1, read on the forward strand.
AAATAGGCATAACGAAAGTTGACAACTAATATTGATATCAATATGGCGATATTACACTTAAAAAGACTCATTATCATTGGTCGGCCAGAAAATAGAATAAAGAAAACAGTGTATTTACTCCAAAATTATAATTATTTTTCTTTTTAATATCACAATTTAATCATTGTAGCTTTAGTGTCTCATTATATATTTGAGATAATAAACTCCTTAAAAATAATATTACAATGAACAACAAAACTTATTGATTATAACATGCATTATTATATTGTGTATTTAAATTAAAATACTTGCAATGGACATTATTTTTCTCTTCACTACATACTCGTATTATAAAATAAAGTCCCCCGCCGCGTCTGTCTGTCTGCCTGTTCGCGATAAACTGAAAAACTACTGAACGGATTTTCATGCGGTTTTCACTAATAGACAAAGTGATTCATGAGGAAGGTTTAGGTGTATAATTTATAAAGATTTTGTGTAAATTGATTGAAATATGTTGATGATTGTTGAAGATGCCTTTGCTACCCGTGCGAAGCCGGGCGGTTTGCTAGTTTAAAATTAAATATAAATAGACAAAAGATCATTTTCTACATCTTAATCCAATATATTTTTAAAGTTACCTAGGAGACATTTTCAAATTAACCACCGTGCCGACCCCTAAGATAATGAAGATTGACTTTTATGCTGCAATAAAACGTCGCCCTTATTCTCCTTTAGCAATAAACCTGGAGAACAGCTATGGAAACGGCCAACGGTTAATGAAAATTGATATACTTTGAAGAGGGTATGCCTCCAATGTGCCGAAAAGTTCCTAAGATGTTGTTGAAGTTAATGGACTACCTGTCTGGTAGATTAATGATTTTTTCGTACGTAAGAGTATTTAATAAATGAAGTATATTGCAAAAAACCAAACCCTTAAATATAAAAATAATAACTTTTTCTCTATATTTACGAAAATAAGAAACGTTTGTAGTAATTCTTATAATTGCTGCTTGTCTAGTCTAGGAGAACATTATAGATTACTCTCCTTTAAAAGGGCTTACTATCGGGTGATTTTTTAATAGCTATAGGAAATGATTTAAAAAATAAACACAAAATTCAGAAAAATGCATGAAATCTTTATTTGAATCGATAGTACGGTCCATATAATTGAATGTTTGAAGATTATTTCATGCAAATGTTGACCGCGACTGCGCCTCAAAATGTCCATCCGCTTAGTCCAATTTTGGCATACTCTTTCCAACCTTTCGGCCGATATCTCACGAATAAATGCTTCAATGTTGTCTTCCAATGCGTCAATCGAAGCGGGCTTGTCAGCATAGACATGAGCTTTAACATAGCCAGACAAAAAATAGTCTAAAGGCGTTAAATCACACGATCTAGGCGGCCAATTGACCGGTCCCAAACGTGAAATAAACAGTTCACCGAATTTGCCTCTCAATTGGTTCATTGTTTCGCGTGCTGTGTGGCATGTGGCACCGTCTTGTTGAAACCACATGTCATATTGGTGGTTTAATGTCCAACAATGTAAATTTGGTGCGAACTTTAGTCACAATAGCCCGAATAGCCGCTTCAGTGGGTCGATTAAACTGACCGTAAAATGGAAGAAGCGCGTGATGAACTTTCTTAACAGAGCACGCATTTTGGTAATAAAATTCAATGATTTGCAAGCGTTGTTCGTTTGTAAGACGATTCATGGTTAAATTATATACCAAACTGAAGATGTTGGACAGTAACACAAAACGCGAAACGTGCGTGATCTGTCAAAATCAGCGTTGCCAAAAAGAAAATAGCTAAAAAATCACCCTTTATAATAAAAATATTTCAATGCAAACGGAAAGATGGAAACGAAAGAAGTCTTTCAAATACCAGAATCCTATATTCTGGTAATTTAAAAGAGTTCTTCCGTGCTAATATTCTTATAGGTAGGTAGTACGAGGGCGGCACTGAAAATTTCGGGAATCAAGGAAGTGACACAACATTACTATTTAAAAATGTATTTATTGCTTTTCGAAGTATTCTCCGCGAAATTTCACAATTTTTTTCATACGATGGAACCAATCATTGAAGCAACCATTCCATTCGGAAGTTGGGTCTCCAAAATGGCCGTTTTGTAGGCGTCCACAGCTTCTTCAGGTGATGAAAATCTCTGACCACGAAATTTATTCTTTATTTTAGTCAAAGTATAGAAATTATTAGGGCTTAGGTCGGGGCTGTACGGCGGATGGTCTAATAATTCAATGTTTTCTTGCTTTAAAAACTCTTTTGTTCTGTGCGCATTGTGAGAACTCGCATTGTCGTGATGGACGATGATGCGGCGGTTGCAGTTCTCTTTACGGAGTTCAAAAACGACCTGTGGCAAACAAATGCTAGCATACCATTCTGCATTAACCGTTCTTTGTCCCTCAAGAGAAATAGTCGCAACATGGCCGGTTTTCGAGACAATCGTGGCCACCATTTTTTTTGCAACACTCCGTGAACGAACAATTTTTGTTGGCTTTAACTCATTTTCGAACACCCAAACTCGTGACTGGTTTTTTGTTTCGGGTTCGTACGCGTATATCCAGGATTCGTCACCTGATATTCAAATTCAAATTCAAAATCATTTATTCAATTAAGACACTAAGTGACATTTATGAACGTTAAATTGAAGCTAGAGTTAAAATCATAGGATACGATGTTGTATACAGCATTTGAGTATCCTGCGTGGAATCTTTCGAGAGTTCTGACGCACCAAGTAACGCGAGCCGCTTTTTGCTCTTCACAGAGCGAATGCGGTATCCATCGGGAAAACAAGTTTTTTACACCTAATTGTTCATGCAAGATTATTTGTATTTGATGTCTAAAGTTGCCTGAATTTCGCGGTATGTCACATGTCGATCTTCCTCAATCAGCTTACGCACAGCATCAACGTTTTCTTGGGTGACTGCAGTTTTTGGACGACTTTGACGGGGATCATCACTGAGCTTGACACGTCCACGTTGAAATTTAGCAAACCAGCGATAAATTGTGGTTTTGGATGGGGCTTCATCACCAAATGCAGAAATCATCCGGTCAACACACTGTTTTTGCGTTAAACCACTTCGAAAGTCATAATAAATCATCGCTCTTGAATTTTCTCGAGTCAATTCCATTTTCTCAACGACTAAACAAGTTTCACAAAACCTTGTGATAAGACCGAGAATCTTTTTTTCAAATTAATAAATGGTATTCGATTTTTAAAACCAAGGAGTTTTCAATTAAAAAGATTTTAATATGACCGAAACAGTGGAAATATTCCATTCCCGATACTTTTAGTGCAGCCTATGTAGTTATTAATTAAAAACATTTTGCATCTTCTACATTACTTTCAGCTGTCATCAAAATATAAATTACACAAAATCTTCTAGATTATGTTACATTGATTGCAGTCTGCAAGAAAAATTTGTTTCCACAAGAGTCTCGATAACACTTACTGCTTTTTGTTGAAGTTGAAATGTGGGAGTTTCAATTAAATATGTGTTCCTTTTTGTTTAAGTTGAATTTGTGAGAGTTTCACTCAAATATGTGTTCCTTTTTTTTTTCAATTTCTAAACACATTGAAAAACAAAAGGATTTTGAATTCGAGTTTTATATTACGCGTACCTGTTTAAATGCGTGCACGAAGTATCAACAGAAGGTCGCGAACGAAACCCCACAAGTTAGCAATGTCAGCAGAAATCAATCGCCGCTTTTTCCTGATAGCTAAGTTAGTTAAGGATATACTATAGTATACGCATAGGGACGACGGAACTGACGGAACATATATCATCCAATTATTTTAAGCAAACCAATAGCCGAGCCACATTTTAGTACATCGGAATGTTAGTATTCGCAATATTTGGGGCCTTGGGGGCAAAGTTTTAACTGCCTTGGAATTTGGTCCAAAACTTATCCACAAAAATGGATAGAATGTTTTACGGTTTCCAAATATTTAACTTTAAAAGCTTAGGGTAGGTAGTTAGGTAGGCACTCTAAAAAAAACATAGTTCTAATTTTGTTATAAACTATATCAAATTTCTTTGTTAGGAAAAATAACGTATTAATTTTCCAGAGCGCTCTAGAAAGGTCGAGAGAAAATAGAAGCGGCATGTGAAGTGGCTCGTACTTTAACCGTAGCAAGTTTTAAATTTATTATCCACCCTTTGCACAATTTAATATGTAACTATTTTGTTTGATATACGACGTTGCCTGTAACCCAATAGAGTTCATTTTATTTTGGCTGTTCTTGCTGGTTATTATTTATTTAAGAGCCATCTTATTACTTTAAACGAACAATTCTTGTATGTATGTATTTACATTTCGGGTATCTCGGAACGGCTCTAATGATTTTAACGATTTATTTTATACAGATACAGTTTTGCATTTTAAGTTCAACTGCATTGTTGTATTTCCTGTAAAAACGCAATTTTACAAAAAACATTACGATTTTACAAAAAGCTAACGAGCGAAGCTCGGTTTTCCATGTACTACATAGTTATGTATATAATACTGTTTAACTCGAATAAAGTTATATGTATATACAACAGTTTCTAGCAGGGCTGCCAGTAAGGACAACTTATTTAATACCGCCGAGTCTCGGAAATTATACTAAATCAGTATTGTACAACTATAGTACGTCACTCTTTGGGGATTTCAAATAAAGGTGTTCTAACTTTAACGTATAAGGGTTTAAAACAGTATACCACAGACATGATTTGTTTTAAGTATGTCTATGTTTTTACGTACTTATTCCGCTATAACATCAGTAATGACATCGTATCCAATTATACAATGCAATCTACTATACAAACAGGATACATAAGATATCCGAATTATACGAATTTTGTATCCAATTATACAACCTGGCAGCCCTGGTTTCTAGTATTTAGGCTTTTGTATTGACATTAACGTTGCTAAAGCTCTTTATTGGAAGGTTTATTTTTGTGTATAAAAACCGGAACTATACTGCAGTTGGTGTTATAATAGCACACACACAAAACCAAATATGAGAAGATTATTGAGATTGAATTGAATCTTCATATAATACACCAAAGTTCATCGAACACGTTGACCTTTGGTGTATTTAAATATATAAAAACATACATGACATGTACACAACGTATTGTTGAATCTAATTTACTATTTGCTTGCAGGTATTTAGCAGAATAATACCGTGTCTGCTTCCGACTTCAAAGTGATGATGATGACTTACAAAATCATCAATTATTTAAATTCCAGATATTTCTTTAAACGGAATTTGATTTCTGTTGACATTTTCTATTCCAACCTTTACTTCTTTTGATCTAATCGTCTAGGCATATAATAATATCTACTTACCTTTTCGACTTCAAATGAAAATTCCGTCAGTCATGGACTCCGCCACCAATTAAGGCTATTAACAGCTCGCTATCGGAGCTGAATTCAGTCGTCACAGTCCAAGTAACTCCCATTTCTTTGAAATATTCACTTCTAACGAGATGGGCGCCTCGTTAGTGGTAAACTAGTACGTGTTACGTACATATTTTATGTATATTCGTCTTTCTTTCATAATGTTGTTTTAAGCGTTTACTTGATGAGATATGATACAAAAAGTTTATGGTTTTAGCCTAAGATTACCTTTACAACTTTTGTAGAATGAATGAAATCTTAAGATGACAGTTTTCTTCATTCATGTAATGTAGTACCAGAGACTGTCAGACAATAATTCCTCTGATCTGTAATAATATTATTACCGTATCCTTATCTCCACGTGTTTACACATTAGATAAGACCCAAGCTTCTCGATTGGATCTGTGTATTTTTACATGTTTCTTTCGTTGCACTGTCTATTTAGGCGAGTATTACAACAAGTTTAACAACACTTAAAAATCAAACATTACAAATCCCTTTCAAGTTCATTGTCACGTCTCAACAAAATGGGGTGTGAAAGCATTGGCTCGTAAAGGGCAAGCCATGACGTCACACGTGCGTCATAGTCAAGTACTAAACTCAGATACCATTAATATGCATTAGCGTGGACATTGTGAAAGCTTTCACACCCATACGCCTTGAACGACATTTTTTATAAGCTGTTTTATTTTACTGATTGTGAACTGAAGTTTGTTTTATCAACCTTTAACATTAGTACCTGGGAGACCGTGCTTCGCTCAGTATCTTTTTCTAAACTCGTATTTTTTTTTGTAAAATTGCCTTTTTGCAGGAAATACAAGTATGCAGTTGAACTTAAAATGCAAAACTGTATCTGTATACAAAATTTCATCAAAGTCGTTAGAGCCGTTTCCGAGATACCATAAATACATACATACAAGAATTGTTCGGTTAATGTAATAAGATTATTGACTCACTACTAAGAAGGTTAACCAATAATATCCATAAGACCCTACATCGCGGATTTCTCTATTTGTCGATCTAGTACAAAGCTACAATATGAGGGTATCTATCTACCATGCCAACTCAAGGGACAAAAATACCTCAATAGCTTCAGCATTTACATCGGAGAATACTGGGACCACTTAGAAATAGGTTTAGAAAAGCCCTACTCCCAACCACTGCTTTACTGTGTAGAAACGGACTTCCCAATACTCCGATATTCCTAACGCTGATAGCTACAGCTCTTCTTTAAAGACTTACTTACTGAACCTAAGAACTGATAGATATTGATAAAATTTTAGAGCTATAATCACGTCAAATAAATAAATCCTTAAATGTAAATTACCTTTAGATAAATGAAATTCACATACTCAGGCATTATGGCGTAGGTAGAGGCGAATTAAACACCCACATTTTGCAAACTATAATTTGATCCCCCACACACGCAATAAGGGCCTATTGCCATCAACCGGGTACTTTGGGAATTAAAGGTGGGGAAATGAAAGCAAGACAATGGAAGAGAATGCAAGACGTGGGAGAGCCATGCTTCGGCACGTATGGTCCGGCTCGACTCCGCTCGATACCACGGCCTCACAGAAAACCGGCAGTGAAACAATGCTTGCATTACTTTTCGCCGCATGAGTGAGGTTACCGGAGGCCCTAACCCTTCCCTCTCCCCTATTCTAGTCCTTCCCCTCTCCCCCCTCTAATCCCCCTCCCGTCTTCCCGCACCTCCCCCCTCTCCCCCTATTCCAACCTTAAAGGGTGGCAACGTACTTGTGACTCTTTAGTTGCAGGGGCCCATGGGCGGCTGTAGTCATTTACCATCAGGTGACCCGTCTGTTTGCCCCCTATAACATAAAAAAAGGAAAAAAATGTAAGGGATATAGCTTATATGTATTGGTTTGGGAGTGTTAGCAATAGCTCGAACAGGTCGCATCCCTTCAACTCGAAGTGGCTATTGCCCGGAAGTCCGAGCCCTCTGAGCTTCACAAATTCACAATGTACCAAAATTAAAGTCGATATTCAATAAGTAGAGTAAAAGGATTATCTATATATCTAGCTTTTTATGTATATAAAAGTGTGTGTGTGCAATTCACACACGGCAGAAGTAAAACTTCAGAAAAGTAGCCTACGAGAGAATGAGAAATAAAAAGTAAAATCAACACAAATAATTAGTAATGTTGATAAATTTAATTGTAGATTTTAGATAATTTACATAAAAGTTATTGGTCAAATTCACACTGAGTTGTTAAATAATTAACCAACGAATTTCAATACGTAAATGCCCAAAAATGACACCACGTTGACTATGACGCATTTTCTGAAGGCTTCGTAGTATGCAGACGTAAAGACAAAGATCATAGGAAACACTGTATACTTGTATTGTATCTCATTCTCTCGCAGGCTAAATCCTATTTATGAATATGTTTGTCTCTTTTTGGTGTCGCTTTTCCGTTTCATCGAATTTCCAAATCACAACGATTCAATATCATTATTCGTTTTCGCAGGCAAGTATTCGTTGTCATATTGAATCAGAAAAACTATATAACTGCAAAATTCCTTTGAATATAATAGTGGGTCCCTTACATTTTGATTTGCTCACCCCAGTAAGTAAATAAACTATGAGTCACTTTTATACCCTAACGCACCTTCAATTTCGTAGTCAAGTGTTCGAAATCTGGAAATCATTCCGCACCGAGTGGTTCCACCCTCTCTGCAATGCGTTTCAATGACCCATAAACCCCATAATACGCCATAAACCTTGTCCAGCGACCGCTCGATGCCTCTCGTAAATTCACAATTTCGCTTCCTGCTTCTAAATGATTCGCGTGGTTTAATTTTATTTACTATCAAATGGATTTGATTGGTTGAATATCTGATATCGCTGGCCTATGTATGGTTCGGTTTGATTCAAACTGCGTTTTTTTAGTTTTTGCACAATGTACTAATTTATCTATTCAATAGGCGTTAACGCTTTCTGCCTTTTTTATTTTACATTTCTCTGCTAGACTCTTCTGTTTTTTTTATTATCTATAACCAAAAGAAAAGTATTGCTACGACGTAGTTATATACATTCTTCTTTATTAACTATTGTAACAAACATTTTGCGCCACCTGGTATTACCTTAGCATAACACCTAATGCTTAGCATGTATTAAACTACAACTACATAGAAAACTAACGCCATCTATGAACACTTGTTGTCACCATCCGAGACAGCGCCAACATACAAGCATGTACATCACTACTACAGATAAGGACGTGTTGATATTGTGCACACATGTAAACCTGTTGGGTTTATAAGCAGCGTCGTCTCCGAACAAATCATCATTCACTAGCTAGGGGTTCAGAGCGCGGTAGCCACGCAGCCAGTTCTGACCTTAGTAGCCTAGTTCCTGCTTCGATAGCCTAGCAGTCTTCAGGAACTAGCCGTCTAGGGAGGCTTGAATGGCGATAGCCACGCAGTCCCTTTCAAGTTCTCACTTAGGGTTGTATCTTTATATAAATATTGTAATACTAGCATAAGTTACCAGAACAATAAAATAAATAGTGTTTCAACGGGGCTTTTTGATTTCAACACTAGCAACCCTACATTGGCGCCCAACGTAAATATAAAGTACCCCAAAACGTTTTACGAAGTACCCTATATTGGAAACAGCAAACTGAAATATTTTAAGGAGTACCCACATTATTTTGATAAATTTTGAAAATGTCAATTACAATGACTCAAGAACAATTCAACACTTTGCTGAATACTATTACGTCTACACAAAGTACCATCATGAGTGGAAAGAGTTTTGCCCGTTGTACGAAGAAGTTCGATGGAGTAAGGGACTACAACAAAGTAGAAGAATTTATAAACAGTGTCACAATTTTTAAAAAAGTGGAGCACATTTCTGACGAAGACGCTTTGGAAGGCTTACCATTATTGTTGGTCGGCACGGCAGCAACATGGTGGCACGGTATCAAAGGTGATATAAAGAAGTGGAATAGTGCTCTGGACGCAATACGAGCGGCATTTGCACCCAAAAAACAACCCCACGACATTTACTTGGATTTGTTTGGAAAAAAGCAGACGACCGAAACAATCGACGAATTTATTTGTGAGAAACGTGCTCTCCTAGCACAGCTTCCATCCAAGAGAAACCGAGAAGAAGAACATCTTGATTTTATATATGGTCTTCTTAAATTAAGTACCAAGAAAGAAGTTGCCAGATCTGATTTTAAGTCCTTCGTAGAGTTATTAGAGAAAGTGCGACATCTCGAGAGTTTGGAGAAGCAATCGCAAGCCAGTAACTCGACTCCAGAGCGTTTCATCAGAAAATTTGTTAAGCGGTGCACATTTTGCGGGAAGAAAGGCCATGGTTTTGAAGATTGTAGAAAACGGTTGGTCGAAGTGAAAACGTCAGTTGACGACAAAGCCACGGAGACTCCAACGGTTTCATGCTATGGTTGTGGTGAAGTAGGAGTTTTTAGAAGCAACTGTAAGAATTGTAAAAATAAAGAAACCCCACCCAAACCAGTTGCATTTTACACGGTTGATACCACTGAACTATTGGAGGATCGTGCAAAGATACCAACAATAGAAATAAATTATAAAAATGAAAGAGGCTATGCTTATATAGACACAGCAGCAAGAACGAGTTTAGCAAGTATGCAATTGTACAAGTTAATGATCAGAAGCGGAGTGATATTCACCACAAAAACAGCCGAAACCATACTAGCCGATGGTCTTAAAAAAACAAGAAGCTTACTGACTGCAACTGTGGACATCACTATCGGTAGACGTATACTGCCTGTTACGTTTACAGTCATACCTGACGCCACTGATAATCGCACTTTACTAGGCATTGACTTTTTAGAAGCTGTGGGAATAGTGCTTAATCTACCTCAACGAGTGTGGTACTTTCTTGATGAACCCAATGAGGTATACACATTTTTACAATTGAAGACTGAAAATATACCCTTAAAGGCAGCTACACACCTCTCGTTTCAATCAAATCAGTCGTCTCCAGAATCATTATCAAGTTTTATACAGTGGGCTAAAGACTTGCAGATGATTTCCCCACTTCCTCAAACACCATCGCCGTTGGCTAATTTTGAAGACAGTCCACCGTCAAATAAGCGAACTAAATGGACACTTCAAAAAATAATAACACCACCACGTCCATTCCGTCCTCGTGAACCAGCTGATGAAGAATCTCGCAAGGATCCACGTATAGACTATGTACCAATAAACAAAATGTCATTGTATTCTTTTGATATTTTATTACAACCTACTGAAGGAAATATTTTATCTAAACTTGAAAGGTTACAATTCAATAACTTGTTGACTACATACTGTGATGTATTTGACAAGAATAAACAACCTACACCCCACATTTTACATAGAATAGATACAGGTAGTCATTTACCTATAGCTCTCAAACCATACCGATTGTCGCCTTGTAGACAACAACAACTGCGACAAAAACTTGATGAAATGTTGAACAATGGTATAATCGAAGAATGTGATTCACCCTGGTCAGCCCCTGTAATCATGGTCCCTAAAGGTACAGACGATATAAGAGTTTGTATAGACTATCGGCGATTAAATGAAATAACTAAACCAGACAGATATCCATTACCACGCATTGATGATCTACTACATCAAGCAAAGGCATTACCATATATGTCTACCATAGACCTTCAATCTGGGTATTTTCATATATTGGTTCATCCTGATGATCGAGACAAGACTAGCTTTGTTTCACAGTTTGGAACATTTCGTTTTAAGCGAATGCCATTTGGGTTACGGAACGCACCTGCAACGTTCCAGAGATTAATGGATAAATTTATTCAAAGTTTACAAACAAAAAATGTTCTGTCATATCTTGACGATTTGATTATAAGATCTGTCAGCTTTATAAAACACATAGAGGATTTAAAGGAAATATTTGATAAACTCAGAGAATTAAACCTAAAAGCTAACAGGGTAAAATGTAAATTTATATGTTCTGAAGTAAAGTATTTGGGACACTTAATAGTTCCCGAAGGAATTAAAACAGATCCGGCAAAAATATCAGCTATTGCTAACTTAGCAAAACCTAGAAACCTTAAACAATTAATTACATTTCTACAAACTGCTTCTTGGTATCGAAGGTTTATACACAACTTTGCAAACATAGCTCGACCATTAACCAATTTAACTAGAAAGAAAACAAGTTGGCAGTGGAATAAAGAACAACAAGATGCGTTTGAAAAATTGAAAATTGCATTAACTACAGCCCCAGTGCTAAAACAAGCAGATTGTAATACACCTTTTAAAATAAAAACTGATGCAAGTCAATATGCAATAGGCGCAGCTTTAGTGCAGGGGGAGGGTGAAAACGAACATCCTGTCGAATACGCAAGTAGACTTCTTACAGTATCAGAATGCAATTATTCAGTAACTGAAAAAGAAGCCTTAGCAATTGTTTGGGCCGTTTCAAAGTTTCGTGGATACATCGAAGGTACGGAGTTCATTACAATTACTGATCATCAGCCATTAAAATGGTTAATGAATTTGAAAACACCAACGGGACGTCTGGCTCGTTGGGCATTGCAACTACAGCCTTATAATTTTAAAATTCAATATACCCCAGGTCGTACCAATGTTGTAGCAGACACTTTGTCTAGACCACCATGCCTAGATGATAGTGAAAAATGTACTTTGTGTCATGTGTCTATAGAATTGCCTAAATACAGCGAAGAAAAGATACGTGAAGAACAACTGAAAGATGACGACCTCAAAGTTATAATCAAGTCACTTGAAGAAGAAAATGAGACTGAAAATTACATCGAATGGTCTAAAAAGGGTTATTTACTCCACAACAAAGTTTTATATCGCTTTACACCAGAACAAGAAGATGATAATGCAAAATTAATTATACCTATTCAAGAAAGGCGTAATATACTAAAAGCATGTCATGATGACAACACTGCTGGTCATTTGGGAGTGGAACGTACAATTCAACGTATTACAGATAAATACTACTGGAAAAGATTAAGAAAAGATGTAATAAATTATGTAAAGACTTGCATAGAATGTCAAAAATACAAACCATCGAATAAAAAACCAGCAGGATTATACCAGTCTACAGCAAATAACCATAGGTTTGAAGTACTTTCTATTGATTTATTTGGGCCTTTGCCAAAAGCAATAACTGGTGAAAAATGGATCTTTATAGTTGAAGATACAGCTTCTAGATGGGTTGAACTTTTTGCAATCAAAGAAGCAACAGCTGAAACTTGTGCATTAACTCTTTTGCACGAAGTTTTCCTGCGGTATGGTTTACCAAGAAAACTTATAAGTGATAATGGAGTACAGTTCATTTCAGCAATAATGCAAAAACTTACTTATTGTCTTGAAATACAACATATTTTTACACCTGTGTACCACCCAGAACCTAATATTGTAGAAAGGAAAAATAGGGATATGAAAACTCAAATAGCAATTATGGTTAAAACTCAACACCAAAAGTGGCCAAATACACTACCTGCTATCAGATTTGCAATGAACTCTGCTGTGTGTCAAACAACAGGATATTCACCGTCCTACTTAACTTTTGGACGTGAATTAAGAACTCCATATGATTTGACTCATGACCTCAGTTCAATTTCAAGTCAGGAAACGTTTATATCACAAATTACACCAACTTTAAAGCAGTTAGCTAATGACTTATCAATTGCAAAAGAAAACATTGAAGTTATGCAAGATAAAAATCGAGAACGTGCAAACCAAAACAGAAGACCAGATCCCTGTTATAAGGAAGGAGAATTAGTATTGGTTGAAACACATCCAATAAGCAACAATGAAAAACAATTTACAGCAAAATTTGCTCCTCGCCGAGACGGTCCATATGTTATTATAAAGAAACACGGTGCATCTACATATGAAGTAGCAAACCTAAAGTCACCTGAACAATCAATTGGAAAGTACCATACTTCAGCACTTTGTAAATTTGAGCAAAGAGAAGATAATGTACCCAAACCCATAAACCCCATTAGAACAAGAGGGAGACCAAGGAAGTCAACTACTGATCCTGGTACTCAGTCGGGACGACTATAGAGTACCAGAGGGGGAGATTGTAACAAACATTTTGCGCCACCTGGTATTACCTTAGCATAACACCTAATGCTTAGCATGTATTAAACTACAACTACATAGAAAACTAACGCCATCTATGAACACTTGTTGTCACCATCCGAGACAGCGCCAACATACAAGCATGTACATCACTACTACAGATAAGGACGTGTTGATATTGTGCACACATGTAAACCTGTTGGGTTTATAAGCAGCGTCGTCTCCGAACAAATCATCATTCACTAGCTAGGGGTTCAGAGCGCGGTAGCCACGCAGCCAGTTCTGACCTTAGTAGCCTAGTTCCTGCTTCGATAGCCTAGCAGTCTTCAGGAACTAGCCGTCTAGGGAGGCTTGAATGGCGATAGCCACGCAGTCCCTTTCAAGTTCTCACTTAGGGTTGTATCTTTATATAAATATTGTAATACTAGCATAAGTTACCAGAACAATAAAATAAATAGTGTTTCAACGGGGCTTTTTGATTTCAACACTAGCAACCCTACATTATTCTTTTTTATCTGAACAGGAACGTTTTCTTTGATTGATTTTGTTTTACTTAGTGATTAGATGTATATTCTAGAAGCTCAATCGATTTCTGTCTCTTTATTAACTAAATGATAATGCTATCTGTTCTTAATGTTTTCGTTTTGGCAATAATTTTGATAGAAACGCAAGAATTAGCTTAGATCAAATTTTGTCATATAAAGATAAAAAGAGATGCAAACTAACGTGTCGATTCCAATAGTACTAACTTTTTCACCTAGGAAAACGCTCAAAATTTGGATATTCTATTTTACAGAAGCTTTTCAGCATTTCGTTTCAATTTGCCAATTATTATTTAAGACGTTAAAAGTCTAATTAGAGGTTTTAAAAGCTAATATGCTTCAACATATTTCGTGGTTAGGGTAGAAGACAATAATACGAGTAGATCTCTAAAAAACAACAGGTGAACCTGAAGAAGACAAATGGGGTTTAAAAATAAGTAAAACTATATTGGATTCACTTGAAATTTTGGGATAAAACAAAGATTCGTGGTTTAAATCTTAGAATAGTTTATGAATTATGTTAATATTTATTATACTAATGATAAATAAGTAAGACTGTATTTGGTATGGAATGGTTTGGTTGAGGTTTTTGTATTGATTGAGTGCGACTACCTGAGTACCAGAAATTGATCTAAAGATTCTCCAAGTGAGGTGCAGAATCTTACACCGATTTTGATGGCCCTTACTAGTCGTAACGTCAGAACTCACCAGTAGAAATAGTATTTCTGCAGACGATATTGTAGATGCCATTAATTCACTATTCAATAATAAATGTAATAAATGTCTATCCAATTATATTTTCATACTTATGAACGAGGGCGTACAGTACGTGTCTAGCACTTGATAACACGTGCGCAAATAAAGTCATAAAATAAAGTTTTATTAAGTTAGCATTCGCCACGAATAACACTTGAAATGCGACAGCTATGTTGAACTTGTTTCACATGGTATATTGCTTTTACCTAAAGATGTTAGACGAATTTGTTAAATAAAACGTCTACTCATAAATTTGTAGCCACCTGTATTTCCCTCAGGTAAAGACGAAAATTTGCACGCCTTGTCTATGTCTTAAATGTTAGGCAGGGACATTCATGTTTCGAACCATGAGAGATGATTACAGGTTCAGATATACAAATGAGTATTATCTCATTTCGTGTTCAGTTTTGTTCAGTTTTACTACAATTTCCTTTGTTTATAATAATATAATTATAACATATCACATATTGTAACGATCATCTGCTAGATACGATTCAAGACTCCAGTTTGCATTTGAAAGTAATGCAAGTTGAACTTGTGCGGGGAACAAATGTATCTGTGTGTTATTTTAATTGAAGTACTAAATCTGCTTTGTCTAGATGAATTCTAGGTTCTATAGCTACTATAGTATACAATACAATACAATATTCTTTATTGTACACCATAGAAAAGTTACAACTTAAATGAAAAACATTGAATAATGGTACAATCGGCGGTCTTATCGCTTGTTGCGATTTCTTTCAGACAACCTTAAGATTGACAAATGTGATGGATTAGTGCATAGGGCAGTTTGCAGGTGTACAAACTCAGTTCAGTAGCTTATTGAACTATACGAATGTTAGCGAAAATAGATACACAATAATCATATATACCTTAAATACATTTTATAGGTTCAAACACAAATAAATATAAAATAGCTATAAACACATACATATACACATTCTAATATTAAGTAAATATGTATATACATATATCACCATTGTCAGTGACTAACTATGAGGACAGATAGTGATCAGTTTTTTAAAAATGTTTAGCGATTGAGCACGTCTCACATTTCAGGCAATGCATTCCACAGGCGAGCTGCATGAACTTTAAAAGATTTGTGGAGAAAATTCGTAGAGTGCTGTGATATTTTTAGTATATAGTAGTATAGTTCATATTGATCTAAAAAATAAATTGTAATAGGTATGTGTAACACGAATTGTTGTTTCATCTCAATGAAAACCTGGTCGTGTTTTTTTCGGCTGGTTTTGAATTTACAGAAATATTTTTTATTTGTTTTAAAACTTAAGAGATGAGTTTTCCAAAAGCATTATCAGCGATCAATCATTGTTTATAAATTATTTTTGATCCTTAACCCAGTACTTTAGCCTGTGCGTTATCTATATCTACTAAATATTTTTTTATTCATTTCAGACATGCCTAATTTTTTACATTTTCACTTACTATAAGTAGTAAGGATTTGTATGAAAATTAAGGAGGGCCTATCAAGTGTCACTATTACTGAATAGAAAAATATTTTAAACCTTTTTAATGTTAATTCTAGTACATACTTAATAAACGTGTTGTTGGTCTCTGATCTTTTCTCCTACCCTCGCCGGCATCCTTTCAGGAAAGCTCTTATCAACTGTCCACTGTGTTTTCAAACCTGATATGGTTACTTTGCTAATTGAGATGTTACGTCCAAAGTAAAATATAATATCTAGTTGATTTGTTCTTACACATTTACATAGGTCCGCAAACAGAATAATGAAATAAAAAGTCTAAGCTCTTCAGATCATTACAGAATTTTATCAAAAAAAGTGTAAACTCGCCTAAACAATACCTGCACGAGTAACTTCAATGATTGAAAAGTTTTAATTTTGTTCTAAATAAATACAGTCAGTGATAAAGTACACACTAGCTTCTATCTGCTTATTACATAGGTTATACCTTTCTTCCATAAAGTGAGATATATTTTAAACACTGACACTTGTAAGACACTTAAAAGATTATAGCGTTGTAGAAGTCGAGACGCGCACTCGAGCTAACTAATGGGAATATGGATTCATTGATTGAGTATGTATTTGATTTGAATTTCATTGAGTCTCGATGTAGTCAAATCTAATAAATTAGCCTTCTATAAGTATATTTGAATCTGTACTACTGTTATGTGTCTATATAACAAGTCATTTAATTTTAAAGCCCTATTACAACAATTGAAAATCATACCATATACAATTCACATCACTATAACATGTTATGTTAAGCGTGCACAAGCACACGCAAGCAAGTACTTCTGTTCAGAATTTATGCTGAACCGAGCATTTAGGTTGAATATTGATCAAGGTCATTTCTTCAGTATCATGAACACGGTATATACATTATTCAACGATGGGTGGTTTAAACCACTAAGCTTGAAAACGATCACACGGTCTCATGTTACGTAGTCCATTGTATTTGCAACACCAACTTGCCAACCCTATCTACAAGTAAAAATTTTAAAATACCCTCGATTGAAAAATGATGCTGCTGATGCCCTTCCAACGGCTGAACAGATTTTCTTAAATTATAGCTAAGAACACTCGTTCAAGTAACCTTCCAAGAAAATAAATTAAGCGTCGGTAGCATAATGGCTAAGGCGTCTGACTTCCGATCAAGTGGTTGCGGGTTCGAACCCCACCCAGTGCACTAACGACGTGAACCCACTCCTTTTTTTTGTGCGTGTGGAAACCCCCTCGGGCCGTCACCCTACCGGGGTTTTCGGTGGGGCGGTGTGTTGGAATCTAACCGACTAAAACCACACGGTGTGCCGTACTGCGCCTTAAATAGGAGGGATGCGGGAACAGCTTTTATTAAGACATCCGGACGTGAACCCACTCCTAACACAAGCATTTAGCTTAGCTCTAGGGGTTAACAAGAATACTAGTAATGTGTGACCCATCAGTTTAGGAGCTACGACACCACACCACAAAGCGATACGTTAAACTTATAGCATCCATCCTTTTTGCGTCGAGGGTTAAAAATCTATAGAAAGCTTTGGCAGTGCAAGATACAAACTCGTTCGTTTCGCTGCAGTTTTGATTTTAATATCAATCTTTTAGCATGATTATATTAGATGATGTTTTAGCATTATTCTCATTTGTAGATATGGCCACGATCTGTGCAATAAATTGTTATATGTGTCATAATTATAACGGTAATGTCGATAATAAGTATAGTAAATTTTTTCGTGGTTATAATATTATATCGGTGTTTTTACTTCGCTTATTATACACGTATTTTAAAGATTGTTTAAATACGATTTTGAATGGGAGAAAGTAAGATACGGTTTCGAAAGGATGTCAGTGTTTATAAGAGCCTTATTCTTTTTATATTGAGTATTGACCATGACGGACCACCGACCACTACTTTTTGTGGCGCGACGGCGTATTTTGTATTTTCTCAAAGTCCATTTAGTCAATGCCATATCAAAACCGTGTCATCTCATTAAACAAAATGACGCCAATCATTAAGAATGTTTATGGCAAAAACGATGTCAATTTTTCCAGGTTTTGAGCCTATAAAACAGTAAATTTAAAGTAAATATTTTTTTATGCTGAGAACAAAGAGACTTGTGATGTAGGACAAACGGAATTTTTGTGAGTAACACAGATAACAACACAATTACGCCTGAAATACTGCTTTATTTTTTTTCTTCAAATAATGTTCGAGATCCGGTATGAGCTACAACAGATTCTTTTTGTTCATCATTTAGACATTTGAAATATAAAATATTATAAAATAAAGTAGTGTGTAAGTATTATATATTGAGAAATCAATATATTTTTGTTTTAATAATTGTAACTATCAACATCGTTTTCTTGCAACACTCCGAACGCACACCGTACATGGCGACCCAGCCAGGTATATTGAATGCGAGTAGGCCTGCCATCACTTAAAATACCGACGCCGGATAAAAACTTCAAAAACCCCGGACACATGTGTGAAATCGCGATTTTTACACACCATAAAAAATAGTAAAAACGCAGTTTCCATTTACTTAACGGTTATGCTGGCTTATTGAGTAAAAATTTGTACTAGTTCATTTAGAGTCAAGTGCCTAGCATCAAGCCTCTCGTGTCCATGTTTGACAAAATGTAGTTAAAAAAAACCTTATTTAGTTCTCATTTCTGGTGTGTAAAGAACCAGAAATGACTTCTATATTTTCTAATATTTTACAGTTGTTATTTGTATAATACACTTTATAACTTAAAAATGCATAATAATTCCAATTAAAATGTGTTGAACGTGTTAAAAACCAATCGACCAATAGTATTGCGTTACCGGTATAACCAGTCAAAATAATGTCTATTAACGTATTTTTATTAAATAGTGAACTGTGTTATTATCTATTATAGTTTGGCCCTATTTTTAATAAAATTAATAAGAGTTTTTGATGTGGTGACAACCTATTATATATATATGTGTAAAAATATATGTTTTGAAAGGTCCTTTATCTAATTTTCCACTTCATTGTTCCGTCACTTCGTTACCTACCCCATGTTGGCAAGTCGTACCTTGACCCTGCATTGTTTGTCGGCTCATTCGCTTTTATAACCATTTTTCATTGGTGTAATGAAACGTGCGGATTGTTGTGGAAGCTAAAGTCATAAAATGAAATGGTACAACAATTATCGGCAGTTTTGTGAGCTTTTATTACTTTTAGATTTTTTGTTCGAACAGTTCACTGACATGGTTGAGATGATTTGTATATTATAAGTTTCGCGGATTATTTTATCCTTGTATTATTGTAACAAGTTGCAACTTAACATTTATGTGCATCCTACTCACGGTAGAATGGCGACGGTTTACCCCTTTTTGGGCGTTATTTCAGCCTTTTCATTAACTTTGTTGACTTATGAAAGGGAAATAATGTTTTTATTAATAAATTCTATAGAGTTTAGGCATACTTTCTTATCTATATGATGCTTATAGTCTGAAAATACAAGGAAATTATTGTTGTCATAGACGTGCACTGTTTCGCAACATAATGACCGGTTCATATAATCAAGAAACGATTCTTTCGAATCGTTTCTTGTTATATATGTTTAACATTTAGATTTTAGTTTCTATAAAAGTATTGACCCCTTCATTATCGTTTGAGCATTTTTCCATTTTATTTTAACTTATTTTATTTATAAAAAATACAAGTCCTGCATTAAGAATATTCCTGTGTCGCGGGGTAAGCTTCACAAACATTCAAACGGACACAAAAAACACCCAGACTTGGAACAACTATTTGTGGATCACACAAATTTTTGTCCCGTGTGGGATTTAAACCCACAACACTCGGCGAGGTAACCACTTAAACCATTGCGCCATCCGTGCAGTAATTTTTGCTATTACTTGCGCTCAAATAATATATGAGTCATCTTATTTACCTATATTACTATCTATTTGCAGTTTAATATTGTATTATATATACATTAGTTAGTGACCGAGACGTAAAATAGTCTATCTATAGTAGTCTCTTTATAATAAAAGCAACTATAAAGTGATAAAAATGTCTAACAATAATACAAACGTCGCCGTCGTCCAACGCCTTACTTTCACATATAACAAAGGCTGTCGCTCTCGCAGCGGCCTTGGGTACGTTGAACACGTCGAACAGTTCGATCGCGGAAGTCAGGCTTGCTTACAAGATGGCTGACTGAACATTGAAAAGCTTTATATGTATATCTGACTATTTAGTACATTAGTAGTCATGAAGATATATGTAAAGATTTTTGCGCTTCTCAATTCTATTTAAAGTATTAAATACTTCGCACTTACGCCGTAGAGTTTTTTTTAAAGTTGTCTCAGGTTCTTATTTTAAATATTCTTTTCGTTACATAGTTTGTTTACTGAGAAATGTTATTAACTGCATAATATCGCGCTACGGACCATAGCATCGGAGTAATAACAGAAATTTAACGCGTATGCAACAGTGGAGCACAGTTTCTGACTTTAAGTAAGTATTACTTATTGTACAGGAACAGCTATTGTGTACATAAAATGCACAATCACAGAAAAGCAATATCTTCCAGGCAACCTTTGGATTTTCGGGTCATCACCTCACCGAAGCGTAATGATAATAATAGATAAATAGAAGGTATGTCGGAATAACAAAAAAGAGCAACCTTTGATTGGACAGGAGTGTAATGATTCACGTAACTGACTACATGATGTGTTCGATAGTTATCTTATGTCAAATCAGTTTGTAAGAAAAGAGAAATGACTTAGTCGCACGCTCTCTCCCAGTCAACGGCAAAAGGGGCGACTTGATATCCGCCGTAAATATTCGTATGTTTACAGTATTATGACGACATTCACATAATTTAAGATTTTTATTACTTCCGTTGCAAATAAAATCAGCAATGTGCCAATGTATCATTTTTTGTTTGCTAAGTCAAATCAGTAACTACCTAACTCAAGAATTTTATATACTGAATTTATACAGAAATTTACTTCGTGTAAATCCTTCAAACTATGTAATTTACTGCTGATTTGGAAATTCTAGACATCTTTTGTTTCAGATTGGTTATTCTTATAGTAAATAAATGTTATATGAGTTTGATTATGTTTTATTTTGTAGTCTCGTGTGCGCACAACATGATGCGTTTGAGTTCTAATAAAATATCACGGCCAGTACATGGAGAAACATTTACAGAAAGACATAATTTCCTCTTGTGTTACAAGCCGCTATGTCTACAAACATATTGAATATACAATATCGAGAACCCAATCTTGAAAATATTTTTCAGGGCCTTAGGATTTACAGCTCTCTTTAAGTCGGTAAACAGAATTGCTTTAATTTAGATATATCCTGGATAAATCGCGAAGATAAATTTGTTTTATTACAAGCTTTAGTAACATGTAATTATAATTTTTTTCATACACGTTAACAATAAACCACGGACACAATGTCTAGCTTTTAGTCTCCGCGTTGATAAAAAATGTTCCTGATATAATTTCTAGTTCTTTCAATTAGAAAGCAAACGATGCAAAGGAAACAATTTTTAAAATACACCATTTATTTTACGCTCTGAAAAATGTATCCTAGAACGAAACAATGAGTTCACACAGCTCTCTATTTGATTACTCACAGCGGAGGTCAGACAATAATAAACTACAAAGTGTCAATGTAGCAACGCTCCAGCTAACTCTGAAGTTAAGATAGTAATGTTGTCTTATTCGTGCTTAACATCTAGCCACAATTTTTATAGTAACCTACTTTAATGCTGCAAGAGCCGTTATTAACGTTTTTATAATTAGACCGATCGTAATGAAAGTTGTCTAACAAGTTAGGAATGACTGGAGAATGAAAAAGCTTCTTAATTGACTAGAAAAGAAGAGAAGAATCACTAGCTTTCAATAAAATAAAAATTAGAGCCTATACGGACCACAGACAGATGTGGTACTCATAACAGTTTAGCTTTTAGGGATTATTAAAAGCTGTAATAACTGTTAGTACCTACTACTGCTCTAAACAGTTGCGAGTGGCGGTTCGAGCGCAATACCTTAGAATATCATTTTCTTATTTACATACACTACAAATCACTAAACCAAGTCGAGCATTACTATATACCACGCGACACACTACAATTTCCACAAGTATTTAGAGCGTTTGTCCTTATTTAATCGATTTTGTTTGTTTTCTTTTTTTTTAAGTTTAAAGGGCGGCAACGCACTTGTGACTTGGGTTGCGGGTGCCCATGGGCGGCGGTAGTCATTAACCATCAGGTGACCCGTCTGCTCGTTAGCCCCTATACCATAAAAAAAAAAAATGTTGAATTAGTTACAAAAACCAATGTCCCTTTAAAAAACCTCCATAGAGTAAGTATAATATGGCCATTTTTATCGTGTGGAAACGGGTCATCACCTCACCGGAGCTGACGGTGATGGTGACGGAATCGTACCGTCTAAAACCACACGGTGTTCTGTCACAACTGGGTGTACTGCAGGGGACCCGGGATACCCTTAGACGGAAGCCTCCAGGAACCCCTGCAGACCCTGGCCGCCTGAAAAGATAGTCCTAAGCTCAAATTCACAACACAACAATACTGTAGCTGTAGAAGACTTTGTACCACCAAAATTAAAAACAAACCTGTATCCCATTACCAAGTTCTGTTATTAATTCCTCAGGAGATTGCTAATTGATTTAT
Organism: Callimorpha dominula; assembly: GCA_949752705.1. Classification (NCBI taxonomy): domain Eukaryota; kingdom Metazoa; phylum Arthropoda; class Insecta; order Lepidoptera; family Erebidae; genus Callimorpha; species Callimorpha dominula. The sequence continues at coordinate 16,517,850 of OX457007.1, forward strand.
TCTTACTTTATTTGTACCTCGTTCCTATAAAATACGTATTAAAACTCAGTCCAGGAACGATATTGCTCAGTTTGATTGCACACGCTGGGGAATACTACCAAATCCCGACACGTGTCGGTGCAGTAATGCAGCTATGACTCATAAAACAAGGCCGAGTGCAGGAGAGCGAGTTTATTGTTGGAGTGAGTCATCCACCTATTTCATTTTATGATTCAGGTTTATGTTTATAGGAGCCGTGTAGGAAGAAGCTAGGAAGAGATCAATGGTTAAAGAGATAAGATACGAGACTAGTGAATAAGATAAAAATTTCAAACAGGCATGTCGCTTTGAGAGTTACAATATTTGATTAGATTTTTGAAGAGACTAGAACATTTTTATTTATAGGTAAAGATAAAACACCTTTTTCTCTTCTGCTTATCAACCAATTTAATTTGATTTTGTTTTATTATTGACGAGCTTTACTTTTACAGGCAAAAAACTAATAAATTTAATGAATTACGTTGGACCTTTGGGCATCTACTATTATGCAAAAATACATAATATGCATTGATGCATATGGTTATAAGTGTATAAACAGTTTAGCATTATCTCTTTAAGAATGGTCATTCATATATTATATGAATAATAACTTTCTAACTAAAGGAGGTAATGCTCATTACATTTTTGTCGAAAGAAGATGTAGTGACAAGTATTAAAAAAGGAATTCCGCGATGGTTGAGGCATTTTGAAAGGATGAATGAAAAGTAAATGTCTGAACGAGTTTTTATGGCTCCTGTGAGTGGGCGAGTCACTACGGGTAGGCCTCGGAAGACTTACAATGTCCAGATCGGCAGTATACTAAAAATGGCCAAGTAACAAGCACCGGTAACCCGCGGGGTGTATGGAAGGTCTGATGATTGTTGAGGAGGAGCAAGCTGAATCAGCGTAAATGGCGCTCCATCATCAAGCATATTCATACATACATACATTTTTGTTCAAAGCAGAGCTTCCTTAAACCTGAGAAGCACATACTTGCACGTTATCGAAGGTAGCGATTATATAGAGCACGTACGTAAAATATTGGCGTAATATTGTTATTCTATGGTAGATGCTAATCAAATTGAAATGAGAAGCCTAACCCTTGGCATCTATGTAAAGTTTTATCGTTTAAGTAAGAGGCTTAAGATGTTCGAAGTCAGGTCCTTACTTTATCTACTGAGAAGGGTCTAAATTTAAAGTCTCCAAACAGATAGCGTCAAGTTTAAGAATCGAATTTAACTTCCTTAGACAGCGTTTGACAATATTATATAACTTAGGCGTAAGTGAGCTCGGAAGAACCTTTAGTTTAATTGCTCGGGAGAATTGAAGTGACCTTTACCGTAGATAATTTTTTCTTTTTTTGTATTCTAAGACTTTTTTTTGCAAATTCATTTTATATTTTCATTAACCAACACATTCTTTGTCCGCCATCTTTTTGACAAACATAGCGAACATTAATGTTATTCGACCTCAACTTTGTAGCTGTGTTTACAAAAATTAATAATTAATGACACGATTCTTCGCAAACAGATAGAACCTTTAATTGAAAGCATCCAATGAGACTACGGCAAAGAGTACAAGATCGATATAACTTTGCCTTTGGAAGTTTATTCAAAGCCAAAGTGTAGTATTGCGATAGTGTAGGTGTAGACACATCCTTGCAGAGAATGAAGTAGGTGGCGCCGTCAGCGTCGGTCGATACGTCGCGACGCCACGTCGTCTAACATTCATACAAAGTCCTGCTTGAACTTTGAGTGGATTGTCTGCGATCGAGACAGAATTGTATAATGAGATGCCATATTCAAGTAGTTTCTTTCAGATTGTAGCCAGGATTTAACTACATAGATCTTTGTTAGAAAATCTATGATTGACAAACTTCCAAGACTTTCTGATATTTATATAATAATTTTTTGAAATGTTTAAAACTTCATTCTGAAAGACGGTGCACAATAAATAAAGAAATCGGTGAATGCTCAATAAATTTCTGTTCCTTAGAAGCTTACATTAATTATTTATGTGTTCTAAGATATAACGGAAAGTTTCTTTGTTGGCTTTTATAAATGTAGATGCTTTAGGCTACTAGCGTAGACGGTATTCTGTTAGTCCTGCTAAAGTAAGTGACAACAGAACTGAGGTTTCAGTAAGGCACTGCTTTTGTTCGGCGCCATCCTCGGCTGCTACCATTGTAGTGCCAAGTTGGCGTATCTTGGTAGGACCGAAAATGTACGTGTTAGCCTTTAAGCACCGCTTACAAAATGATAAGGTATAAACATGTTCTTAACACTGTTCGTCTGTTTGTTTCAGTGATAACTAACCCAAAAGCTCCACCGGGCAACAAAGATGGCGCAAAAAGCTTCAACTTCGATTTCTCATATTGGTCTCACAACGTAAGTATACTTCTTTATTTATAAATAGGTATATTATTTACAAGTGCCATCCTTTTTGTTGATGCCTTTAATGCAAAAGTAAACAGTACCTTAATTTATATTATACTAGCAGCGCCCCACGGTTTCACGCGCGTAGGTCCCGATCCCGTGGGAATATCAAGATAAGAAGTACGCAATCGGCTCAGTAGTTTTGACGTGAAAGAGTAACAAACATCCATCCATCCATCCATCTAAACTTTCACATTTATAATATTATAGTGGGATTAGTGGGATTTATTTCAAGATATTTAAATGTAAAGATAAAATGTCCTATACTTTTATCTGTAGAATCTGCTAATATTGTCTGGCCAAATCATTTTATTTCTCTTATTGTAATAAAGTAGTATGCGGTTTATATTTCTTGAGCCACGTATAATTTATTTTTAGTACTGACATAAAAAAGGGGGGGACTATGAACGTCGCACATGTTTTGTTTTCTATATTCGTATGTTCATCGATATATCAGCAGTGATGAGGATTTATGTAAAGATTTTATACAAATAAATATACATTTAACTATTTTAAAATAGCTTGTGCATATATAAGAGAAACAAATAACTGACTTAACGAGCTAAGTCTTAAATAATTTACACATGGATTATTTAGAATAAAATTAAATGGCATTTACATATAAGGTACTAAAATATACATGTAGATTAATGGAGATTAGATATGCTGATGTGATATACATAATATATAGAAAGGCAAACTATTATTTCACAAACCACAGTTAAGTGAAAATGTTAGATGTTTAATGAATAAAATAAAAAAACTTACTTATAGTTGCTAAACTAAGTTACTAATGAAGTAGTCTTTCTGTTTTTTATTTATAGGAATACTATCATATTAAAAAGGGTTAGAAAAACTTCGATTCAATCGATTATATTTTCTCTCTCCTTCTCTAATTTCTATCGGAGAATAAAGTGTGAAGTGCGTATTACTTCTATCTATCTACTAATACTTACGAGTACCTACTAACATTTCATTCACATTTTATTCGTGGGAGAGCCATGTTTCGGCACGTAAGGCTCGGCTCGTCCGGAGTGATACCCTCACAGACAACCGGCAGTGAAGCAATGGTTGATTGGTTTTCGCCGAGTGAGTGAGGGTACCTTAGGCCCTAACCCTTTCTTCTCCTCCTCTTTCCCGACTCCCACCTTAAAGGTGGGCAGGTGGGCACTATGGCCGGCGGTTGTCATTTACCACCAGATGATTCCTCTGCTCGTTTGCCCCCTATACCATAAAAAACCCTACCGGAAAGCTCGTTAAGTATCAATATTTTTAGTTGACATTTTTATATTATAATTATCTATATAACATAACCTCACAAGCCGTCATCTCTTCATTCACCATAGCCTTCGTTTTGCTTACATTCACTTTTATACTGATCGCTTCAAGATTCGATTGCAATGTAGATGCAAGTAAGACTTGACCATCGGCGTACAAAAGACACTCGCCCATACGCAAACCGCACTCGTGCTCTTTCAGTCTGCTATCCAAATTTCAAACAGCTATCAATATTTCCGTCGCACATTCAACTAACACAAAATTGTTTTGAGTACTACCCATACGTTGGTTACTTTATTTTCAGTAAGCCCTTTCATACTGGGATCTAACTTTTCTTTCAATTCACTTTCACTTCAGGCTTAGGCAAGCATTCCACTTTTATTCGCTCTAAATTAGTGCAGGATACTTTGGCCCGGTATCGGTGCCTCTAACCCGTGAACAGATTACTGATTCGACTTACGATTAAGCAGTGATCCGTCCCTACATCCACCACCTCGTTTTTCAATCGACCATCCACAATTACGAAATCAATCCTGCTCCTCGCCATCTAATCTCCCTTTCCATGTGTATTGATGAAACCGGCGGTGCTCAAACCATACTTGATTCATCTCTACACATCTACGTAGGTTTAACAGACGCTCTCAATTTTCATTTACTCTTTCATCACCAAACTTACCCAGTACACTTTCATATCCAACTTCACTCCAATCTAAGCATTAAAATTTCCGACCATAATAACTTTTAAAAACTTGTAAAACCTCCTGTAGTTGCTCCCAGAACCAACTCTCAGGAGTCTTTTTGACATGTTTGGGGCATACACACCTATAATAAACATAGGTGTAAGCCCCAGCTTTAGTCTGGCTCATAACCATTCGCTCAGAAAGAAAAATGTCAATCCCTTTACTGCCCGTTCATCAACTTTTTTGCATCCATCATCTCAAATACTTCCTCGATTTTCTCATCCATCCCTCCTCGCCGCCGCCCACATTTCGCCCCAGCAAAATGGGTTTTGGCGTTGTACGTGGGAAATGACACCGCCACTCCTCAGAATAGGAGGGACTCCCGTAAAGTTCTTATACAAATATACAGGATGGTGATAACTGACTTCTGATTCAATTCACGTAATAAACATACACAGCTATTTTGTCCCAATAGTGAAATATATTACCACACTCTAACAGTTTTCTTCGCTAGATAGGACCAGGAAAACCAACTAGAATGTTCTTATTTGAACCCAGACTTTACTCTGATACTGATACCATCGGTATCGCCTCTCTAGCGAAAATAATGTATGCTATTCGGTGTTCCTAATCAAACTGCTGGATGGTTAAATAGCTTTTCGATCTAGTACTGTGTGCTTGCAACTAGGACATCGATAATTGTATAGCTAATTGTTTGTTTGTACACACAGGTACTATTTTAAATTCCGTTATTTTTCTCTTACGAGTACAAATTTATTTCATATGGTAAACCTTATATTATGGCTGGCCTGTTGGTCTAGTAGTTAGTGACCCTGACTGCTGAGCCAGAGGTCGTGGGTTCGATTCCCACCTAAGTCTGGGTGTTCTTTGTGTCCGTTGCTTGTATGTTTGTAAAGTCCCCCGCGACACAGGAGTAATTCCTAATGCCGGAGTTGTCTTTTTAAGAGAAGAGAGAAGAAGAACTTGCATTATATTAGTCCTTGCCGGTTCGGGCTAATGTGTTGCAGAAGCGGAAGTGACTCACTTTTTAGGCCGCTCCATTTTGCCAATTCTCGCTCTTTCTGAAAAAGCCTTTACAATAACAAAACCCAGCGCCGTTTCAACAAAGTTATTAAATAGGTTTGCAACATTGAAATTTGATGTATCAAAAATGAACTCCGTTAACTGGAAATACAGATTTAATTGTCACACTAATTTAATTGTTGTTTACACACTGAATATGACTGAAAATGTAAGAAGGACTCAAAAAATATATGTCGAATACTATGAACAAATATTAATGTTTCTACAAAATAAATAATATTTAATCCTTAACCAATAATTAATTTGAAACCTGCGGACAAAATCTAGTAGGACAATATTTCGGCACTAGTAACTAACTAAATCGTAATATAATATGTGTGTTCCCACAAATATGGAACATCTTCCATATATTTATACATCATACAATATCGTCAACTGACTGCGTTTGGACAGCAGCCATATTGGATGCAGAGTCATTATTATCGGGTTAAATTGATTTCAGAGTTTCCATTTCAGCGGCAAGATGAAACATACGATATCTATTATAGTATCGGTAATCTCATATTGAACTCAAAGCTTGATTATTATTCTAACTTTTAAACTTTCGCGTTCCATGATATACTTAATTATGTATTTATACGGGAATTAACGCGATCATGAAATGGTTATTACATACCTCTGAATTACCTGACGTTTCGACCAGGTTGCACTGGCCGTGGTCACAGGCTGACTGGCTCAATGGAGTCAGTGGTGGACCCCCTCCGTCGTCGACATCGTGAGATAGAAGGTTCTTCATCCACCCGCATATTTTTAATGTATTGGTTTTATTTTGGTATTTATCCGACTGCACATAAAAGCGAGGTGGCATGTTTTTATCACTGGATTCAATTATTACATTTATCTATATTAATTATTATATGCTATATAAATATTTGTTAGTAAATATACCTTGTGATTTGATTGTGTGTATATAAATGAGAATTTCAATTATTAGATTGTTAGTATTAGTTATAAACAGTTTTTAGGGTTCCGTACATCCGAATGAAATAAACGAAACCCTTAAAGGATCACTCATGCGTCTTTCTGTTCGTCTGTCACAGCCTATTTGCTCCGAATCTAATGGACTAATTAAGTAAAAATTTTGTATACAGTCATATCAAACACAGACCTGCAACGTAAATAAAGGAATTTTGAAAATGTAAAGTCATATCTTCAACTAATGCATCTCTTTGCCAATAATGTTCTCCTAAAGGTATTACGTGATAACCGAAGCTACGCCATCTCAGTTGTGTGATAATCACCTGATGTAGTACAAGTTTTAAAAAGCAACTTCGCATTATTTACAAACCCCTGTCTTGATCCTGCGTGAACTAAAGTGAGTCTGTTCGAGGAACTAGTATACGTCAATACTGCATCGATCGATTCGGCATTTTTTTTAAAGAGTTATCAAACCTCGTTTCATCCAAAAATAAAATATTTCGATCGTCTTGTCTATGTTGACGTATTTTCGTAAGTATGTTGACCGAGTGAATACCTGAGCTCATCAGCTAACAAAAAAAAAACAATTATTATATCACTTTTAGCCATTTCTTTCAATATTTTTTTAAACTAGTCACCTTCCAAGGAAATTCATTTTTTTCTTTCATAGTTGCTAGAAGTTTGGGACAAGTAAGGAAAAAATTTTGTTAAATATAATAATAATAAATCTTTATTTCGGACAAAGTCCATATCTATAACGTTTACATGAGAGGAAATACTATCGAATCTGAGCACGAACATATATATGCCTTTCGGATATTAGAATCCTGCTTTTCCGCAATGACCTTAAACACATTGAGATTTTTTCTCATATTCTTGCTTTTTTTAAAAGTGAACGAAAATGCCTTAGCTTCTTTTGGACTGACTTCAAAAAAAGGAGGAGGTTCTTTGTTCGGCTGTATGTATTTTTTATTATTATTGCTAAGGTCTTTTATATAGTTCTCTATAAAGGCTACGCCGCTAGACGAAGGAATAATTTAAGGGCAAGGTTAAAAAGTTCTTTTGCCTTTCTTCAGAACACATATCCAGCACTCTTTTCGCTATTTTAGGTGTTGACTAGGAATAAAAACATATTTTTTTATAACTGAATTTATAGCACTCAAGTCAGTCATTTTTAAAAGAAAAATCAATAAAACAAATGCCGTAATTCCGTAATCATCCTATTATTAATTCATCCTAGCGTTAGATAACATAATCATTTTAATACGCTTCATTTATTTATAAAAGTCCCTATATCTGTGCTATTGTACACTCATTAGTGATTTAATCCAAATAGTGCAAAACTCCGTTTTCATTTTTACAATTGCGCGAATTTTATAAAACCGTAGCTTGAGAAACTAATTGTTGGTTGCTGCCATCTCACTCGGAACTCTTCAACCCTTTCTCAAGGGTAGGCTATTTTAGGTAGGCTGTCACAGCCAACTCAACTGTAGTAGGTAGATGTATATGCCCTATGAGGAATAGAAGAGTTCATTTGTCATTGGTACTTTAGCATTGCGTAAGAAATTGATACGTTGACTCCCATTTACCAACTTTTTTTATTGATTCCAACGTGTGGATGGATTTTTTAAATTAAAAGACACTGGAAACATTTTAAATGTCAATATTTAATACTAAAGGTGCTCCCTGTACTGCCTTACTACCATTTAATGCCACAATTCACATGCCAATACACACGGATTGGTAATTGCGCGCAAATAACATCCGACCACACACCAGCCAATTTCCAATCACAGTCCAATTATTCGTTTGGGGAACAAACGTGAGGACGCCATTTCGGTTTGCGGTTTTATTGTTTTATACTGCTGGTATGATCAATATATTAGGTAAGTGTCTTAGTTACGTGTTTTAACTTGTAATCATAGTACTGCTTGTTGGTACTTAAACTAACGAAAGGAGAAAGTTTACTTGGAGGTTCCAAATTATGTCGATAATAATTTACTAGCCAAATCTCAAGATTTGAAGTGGTAATTTTTTGTACTTTTTTGCCTGACTAACTTAATTACTGCCCGGTGACCACTACCAAGAGATTACACCTAAGGACTTTCTCATTTCGCATAAGCAATTAAAAACACCAAACGGTTGTCTGTTCTGTTCAAGAAACTGAGTCAATACTGTATAATTCTTGCGATAAGTATATTTAGAATAAAGTACGATCAACTTCAAATCATCCTACTAGAAACTTTCTATGGGGTCTGATTCTATCTCTATATTAATATAGGACCACCTTTAAGGTGGACATCTTTTTTTGGTAGGAAGGGGGAACCACTCTTCCTACCAAAAAATAATAATTGATATCGGAAAAAAGGAAAGTAAAACATTATGAGGGATATAGGTATTTTTGAAGATGGTAAAAAAGAAAAAACTATGAAGTATAAAGTTAAGCAGCAATTAAGTAAAAAGTAGGGAGGCAGGAAGGAATTGTTGGTCGGTTTGGTATCTTCGCAAGCTTTATGTGTGTCCTTTTAGTCACATGCCCATTTAATACAGTGAACAGCAAGCATTTGGTTCATTTGCAATTTCAACAAGACTTTTAGAAATGTAGATGAGGAGTAATTTCGGTAAATTATACAAATTTATGCGCGTCGCCTCGCCGACACGCGCCCACCCTTCTATACCAGATATTTCGATAATCCAGTTTATTCCATTTTATTATGTAGGTTAGCTATTTTTGGATCACGAAAAGATAATTCTGTTTCAAAACTTGATTAAAATAATATGTATCTCTGAAACGAACCCAATAATGAAAGGGTACGCATATCACAAACATTTTTAAATGAAGTATATAAAATAAAAAAAAATATCTTTGATTTATTTTAAAATATGTTGGCTAATAATTATTGTTCTCTCCGCCCTTGTCTAGTTACGTAATACGACTGTAATCAATTTGCGAATCGATGACAAGTAGAAATGGATTATTGCATTAGTGACATTGGTTTATAAAATGGTAACTACTTTGGCTTTTATAAATACATTAAAAAGTCTCTTGATAGAACAGTGTTACTACACTATTAAGGAATATCTAAATGACAAAGCAAACAATAAACTTAAGTGCACCGAAATATATAAATTCGTAAAATTACAGTGAACTGAAGTCCTATAAGAAATAAATGTACTTATTATATGATATAAAATTATAATAGGTATCATCGTCCCTCCTATTTTGCTATGCCCGACAGGGTTCACAATGAGTCATTTAAGCTAAGCAATACCACCTAATAGAGATTTAGTATTGAACCATTAAGCGAAGTCCTTCAAACTGTTCTAATGTGTCGAATAAGTTCTTAATTACTTGTTTTTCTTTGTTCACAGCCAAGTGATCCACAATTCTCATCACAAATCATGGTGTACAAAGACATCGGCGAGGAGATGTTGCAACACGCCTTTGATGGTAATTACCACTTTCAAAAAAATTACCACTTTCAATACAATGGAGATAACCGCCAACTCTAATTGTGATATTAATTTTGCGAATAATCAACAGAATTTCGTATAGAGAAAACTATAATTTTCCTACAATAGTTAACGATCTAGATTCGTCCACATCTTAATAGTCCGGTCAAGATAGCTAGAAAAATAGGGGTAAGCTTGTAATAATTCGCATACAGCTGAAAATTGGTACGAATATTCGGAACACTATTATAAATGAAATGTGAAAAGTCCCCACTGATCTCGTGTGTGGAAATGCTAGTAAATTATAAATAGATATATGAAGTGTTGATTCTTCGTCTTACAACGTTAAAGTTATTCAAGGTCAAAATTCTCAAATATGGGTTTTTTGTATTTCTCAGCTAAACGGTAAGTTTTGTCATAAAGTAGGTTGGTTGAAAATTGTAGATCATGCAATTATCTATAAAAAATGTCCTTACACTTTTTTCCTAAGAATTGCTATTTCTGTAATTAACGATTTGAATACACACATCAAAACTGTCTAAGGATCATTTTGTCAAGGTACATTTTTAAGTATAAAAAGTTATCGAATTAATACTTACCAAATCTAGTCTTCCAGACTGGCTTACTTTAATTCCTAATGTTTAAGTTAACAACTTATCCCTATATTTTGTAAAAATTAAGAAAAATTGCAATATTTGCAAATTGTTTGATATTAACCTAAGTTAATGTCGTCAATTAAATGACAAAAAAGGCAAAAATGAAGATTTTTATTTTTTTTAATTGTAAAGATAAAAAAATTATAATCTGTGTTTGCAAATTGTAATGTTTTTGTAAAAACGCTATAACTATAACAGACTTTTATATTAATCCTGATTGATAGTTGATTTTCTATTTTTAATCAACATTTTGAGAAAATTCTTTATTCAAATAGTGAAATTCACTAAACGTTACATTACAAAAACGTTAAATTAATAATCCCTAATTGCAGCGATACTCTAAAACGTACTTGATCCCTAGACACTTTTGATGTGTGTAGTTGAAAATGTCGTGTTCTCCATAATATGTACGATTACGCCGCCTATACAAGGTGGCAAGGTTTTTCTCGAAAAAATCAATTTTTAAGAAAATAAACAATCAGTTTCTAAAGGAAACATATGGAGTGTTGCGTACAAATTACTTAACTAACTCCCTTAGTTCATTAGCTATTCAAAAAGGTACAGATAATAATTTAACTTTTATAAAAAAGTCCCACGGACTTTAATACGCCAAAATCGTGATAAATTGTAATATGCTGTAATCTTCAGCCTTTAATTTTTCAACCTTATAGGTGGAATATGTCCTTCAAATTTAAATGAAACCAACCTTGAGTACAATCGATTCAAGTAAAAAAGGCATTATTTAAATCTTTTCACGAATGGCGACGCTACTAAACGTGTGCATATTATAGAGAATACAATTTTAGTAAATTTTAGAATCGCTTTTGCTCAGAACTCGTGAATATTAGGAAAAATAGTATAAGTACAATTTTTGTACAGATTTCTTGCATGAACAACAACTTTGTCAAAGTTATTTTTATCATAAAACTTATCGTTCGGCTGAAAAACCCAAAAAACCAATATTTGCGAACTTCGATCTTGAATAAAATTTTATGCACATATGGGATTTCATATCATTTCATATCGATTTCATAATAATGGTATCCCTAACGTTCATGTAAATTTTCAGCTTCTTGGGAATTTATGCAAGGGTGAATGTCTTTTTTCACCGGACTATAAGTACAGCGTATGGGTCCTAATGGCCCTGTCTGTTGATCTAGTAGTTAGTGATCCTGACGAGTCGGAGGTCGTCAGGGGTTCGATTCCCATCCAAGACACATAATTGTGTGATGAGCATGATAGTTGTTTCTGTATTTGGGTGTCATTTATTTATAACATGTATGTATTTAGTAAATGGAACAGTTACTTGAATCACTGAAAGGGCTTGATTCTAGTATGCAGTTACAAAAATAATTTTTGAAATAAAACTATCCGTTTAAAAGTTATGACCGTTTGGATGTCTAGGTATTATCTCCTCCGTTTCTCCCTCCCCATTCGGTTACCATTTATCCACGAGCCCCTCATGTTAAAAAAGCTTGTTCTTTGTTTTTGAGTATATTTAAAATCACCGAGAAATGTTTAAAAGCCTTAGGCCGTGTGGTTTTTTAGACATATATTTTAACAACTCAGTTGTATATAAAATAGCTTTTTCCCATAAAAAACCAAAAAAATTTCATTCAATCACAGTGACAATCAAGCATTCTTCTCGCCTGAGGTGAAACGGTTACCCTCGAAATACCAGCAGTGACTCTTGTGCCTTCCCAAATTTATCCCGCATGGCCTCCCATGGAACTAATGTGACTCCACTCGTACGCTAAACAATTCTAATCTAGCAGTACCCCTTTATATAGGTTGCGTAGGTACGTCACTTAGGATTTAAAAAAAAATGATGATAATGTACCTACAGGAGTGGATGTCTCAAACATGATGTTTAGCGCTACACTTAGTACCTACTATAAGATGAATTAGTTGCTATAAAATCAACATCTCTTGTTATACAGCAACATCTATATATTATTTCTTACTGTGACGGTTAAAGAAACCGTTGTTATAAAAGAAAAAAGTTGTCTAATCTCAAGTTAACGGTAATGTGACGTGACGTTTCGAAGGTCGAGCGTAGCTCCCGTCTAACTGTGGTAATCAGACACACTAGAAAAGAACCAAGGTCGATAACGTTACTCAAGTGAGCGCATACTTGACGGCAATACAGTAACTCTGAAAAATCTTGATGATTTTTAGGTCGCAAATCTGTAATTACGTCACACGCCAATTGTTTGACAACAGAATACTTGTTCAACTATTGACAATGATATTTTTGATGACGTCACAAGCCAGTACTATACACTCAAAATACTACGTAAATTGGTTGCTTTTATAAATGTACGTTTTTATATGCTATATTCTTAATATAAAAAGAACCACTCTTTGTTGCTCAATAAATTACACTAACCCGAGCTCAAGCCCATTCAAATAGCATATTTTAGTAAATTCAATGGATCGTCAATTAATTATAGAACGTTAAGCGTATAGCCTATTTAAGTGTATTTAATTAGATTTTAGACTTTAACCTGAGGCTAGAAGGACAAAGAAACATCATTATCATTCTTAATCTTAAAACTTATTATTAAAAGTTAAAACGTAGAAGTAACGGTAATTAAAACTGATTTACAGGATACAACATATGCATATTCGCGTATGGGCAAACGGGCGCAGGTAAGTCCTACACCATGATGGGTCGTGGTGAGGACAGCCAGGAGGGCATCATACCACAGATCTGCAAGGATCTCTTCAGGCGCATCAAGTCTACCACCAGTGATGATCTTAAATATTCGGTGAGTTTTACCTACTTACATATAAAAAACAACAATAAGAATTTCGGTGAAGTCGGTAGTTTAAAGCTGTTGTATATAGGTCTAGGGTTCAACTCCCAGCTGGGACGCCATTGAGGTTTTTTTTTACAAAACACTCATTTACATGGTGAATATATCGTCGTGAAACGTGAGTTACACCAGTAGCTGCTCCTTCGGAGAAAAAAAGCGTGGTTCTCATGTTATAAATTACTTCTAAAGTCCAAGTTTCCAAAATCGAAGAAAAAACTCTCTAGATGAAGGCCAGCACGAAATCCAATTAATACTTGAAAGGCGAAATCAATATTAGAGATATAAAAGTAACAATATCAATAAAATGGTAATTGTTTTCTTTTTTTACAGGTGGAAGTGTCATACATGGAAATTTATTGTGAAAGGGTTCGTGATCTGCTTAACCCCAAAAACAAAGGGAACTTGCGCGTCCGAGAGCATCCAGCCCTCGGACCTTACGTCGAGGATCTCAGCAAACTGGCTGTGACCTCGTACCAGGATATCTATGACCTCATTGATGAGGGAAACAAAGCTAGGTATGATGGGCTCTCATACTAGCATTTGAATAGTTCGTTCAAAATTAGGAATCTATATCCCACTAATATTATAAATGTGAAAGTTGGGATGGATGGATGGATGTTTGTTACTCTTTCACGCATTGCGCAGTACCGATTGCTATGAAACTTGGTATGTAGACAGCTGGAGACCTGGATAAACACATATTCCCACAGGATCGGGACTTACAGGGGTGAAACGTGAAACGGCGAGGCGCAGCTAGTTCACTATACAGTGGTTTTTGCGTGAAAGAGTAACAAACATCCATCCATTCATCCATACAAACTTTCACATTTATAATATTAGTGGGATTAGTAAGATATGTTTGTCAATACGTACATCTAACTAAAAAGTATTTAACACAGCAAATTACATATTTTAAAGGTTTGGCAATGCCATTTTTTCTTTTTTTTTATAATTATTTTTAGAGCCAGGAAACCCCGCGGGTGTCCCCAGAACAAAGTTTCATCAAAATCTGATCAATGGTTTCGGAACGCATAGAGGACAAATATAGAATATAGATGTAACGTATTTGTTTTGGCAGGACTGTGGCAGCTACAAACATGAACGAGACCTCATCCCGTTCTCATGCTGTCTTCACCATATTCTTTACACAACAGAGGCATGACCAGATCACCAACCTCATGTCTGAAAAGGTACTATCATAACTAAGTATATTCAAATTAATGTCCTATTTGTGAATTTTTCTTTTAGTAATGTCTGTATTAATGTTGTAAAAATGTATAAGAACCGCATTTAGCTTTCTATATTTTAGGTCCACATCAATATGGTAGTTGACAGACAAGTCAACTCAGTTAGGTACATACATTTCAACATAACAATCTGTGACGCCATACTTTGCTATCGCCAAATCATCAATCTATTTTATTTAACAAATAAAAAATAATAAGCAGCTATACGGTTTTACTTGTTATGTTACTTGGAGTGAAGTGTGATGCCTGACGCGGAAGTTCGTTTTACACCTTCATAACGTGAAAATAGTAACGAATATAGTTTTTAAAAGATTTTTGTAGTACTTAAATCCACGACTACTATCAAACAATTTATTTAAACCATTGGTATTATTGGAATAACAGTTTGTGACACTGGGCATGACTTTCCACGAATCAGAGTCGACTGAATGGTCGTCTGACTATTTTACAGACTGCGTCTACTGAGAATTTAAAAATGCCATGCTGGACTGTATTCTCTGCTTTTCCAGTTTCATCCTTTTCATTAAGCTACTAGCTGATCTTTTAAGTTAAAAGTGATAGAAAAGCCGGATGCGCTTGAATTCATCTACCATTAAACTTTCCGCTTATCGTATCATTAGTCACTAAAGCAAAACAAAAAAGAAAAATAACTCGAAGTCCGAAATCCGAAAAGAAGACTGACTTGGTAAAAAGTGAGTTAACATGACTTATGGCTTTTCGTAGGTATCGAAAATCTCGCTGGTGGACTTGGCTGGTTCTGAACGCGCTGACTCGACCGGCGCCAAGGGCACGCGACTGAAGGAGGGAGCCAACATCAACAAGTCGCTCACTACACTTGGAAAAGTTATTTCTGCACTTGCTGAGATTGTAAGTTATTGTTTAAATCCTTTTTAACCAACGAAAAAAAGGAGGTTCTCATTTCGACCGTATATATATAAATATTTTTGAAGCTACGGTAATTTTTTTAGTAGTAGGTACAAGTATAAAATATGTATAGTGCTCGATTTAGATGGGCTAGCTGAGAATATTGCTCACATTATAACGTTTTATGAATATAAGCAGAAAATGTGTTGATTCCAGGATTTATTTATTTATTTATTTATTAAAAACTTCATGCACAAATTGTACAAAGGCGAACTTAATGCCTTAGGCATTCTCTGCCAGTCAACCTTGGGGTGAAGCAGAAATTTACTAGTTGGGTTATTTTTATTACATGATGTCAAGGGGACTACGCAAGTAGGGGCTACAAAGGGTTATTATGAACTTTAAAACACGATGTTCTCAATAAACAACTGTCCAAACGTTTGTTAAATGTGTCGGTTTTGCTGAGTGAAATAATTATGTAAATTTTTTTTTATTTACAAAAGACAACCCTCAACAATTATTGTAGATCCTAATAATCCTAATAATTGGTTCACGTTTTGATCGATTCCATAATACACGACGACGCAGAGGATCTTAAAATCGCTGCGCGCACTCTTAAGTTTTGTAGTTTTTGGAATGTACTTTGCTCATTTGAAAAAAAAAGTACAAAATTGTGAGCAATTATCACACTGGCTCAGCAAACCAATACCGTAATTGACTTCGGACAATATGGCGTCTGCATTTTTCAACTCATACATACATATATCTACCATTAAAGTTGCTATGTCTATGTTACTTAATTGAACTTTCTCATTGTATATCAGTTCCATTATTCAAAATCTAATCCCTACTTAGACATTTATATTTAAAAAGTAATGTAAGCTATAATATTAACACCGGACACGTTTTGTTTTACGCAACTGTTACATAATGGACTTGTAGTCGGTAAGTTTGTGCTAAACGTATGTATGCTTATAACATACACAATACAAGCATTAGGTATATTGCAATATCGTTCGGTTTTTGCACTATAGTCGGAACTTTAAAGGTCTAAGACCTTTAAAGCATTTAAATTTAAAAGGCATTATAGTGATGAGTAATTGGTTAGTAAAAGGGTTCAAATAAAAAAAAAAATATATATATTTTTTTTTTATATAAGTATTATAGGGGGCTAACGAGCAGGCGGCTCTCCTGGCGGTTAGCGTTGTCACTAGAATAGTCTTCTGACCCACAAGGGTACTAAACTACACTACCAGTAGTGTCGTGGGTAATTTAAAAACGGTCATAAATTCAAATTCAATACCAATATTTCATAAAATTGGTTAAACATAAAAAAAAAGAATTATAATTAACATTTATACATCAACACACAGTCACCGTACAGTAGGTTGCTTTGCCAAATGTAAAATAAAAAAAAAACAGATAATACGCTTAACGAGAATGACCCTTGTGAGAAGAAATGTTCCTGACTAAATTAAATTTGTAAGAAATGTATAATGTATATATGTACACGTAGACGGTGCTGAGGTACTTGTGTCAAGATTACTTGCGACAAGCTTTTATATGATAGTAGCTATTGTCTGCTTCGCTCGCGTAAAATTAACTTTTCCATACTTCGGGAACAGAGCTTTCTTTAATATTGTTCTCCTTTGTTGCTCTGTTCAGCCTACTCACAAACAGACAATAAATAGCAGCACGCTGATAGTTAGGTATGTCTAACCGTGGTCTTTTGTAGGGTCAAGGTACTCCCCTAGTTGGCATTAAGAAATCTGCTTAGTTTGATTTTACATACGCATAGGCAATAACCTATGCGTATGTAAAATTTTAATAATTAATAATGATGAGAGAACTTTATGACCAATTTAATACCGTTCGTCATAAAGTGCCCTCACAAGGCAATGATAACTAACAAAGGAGACAAAACTCGATGCACCTCAGTGAACATGTTCGAGAAATGAGCTCAACATATTAAAAAGAAGTGATTTTTTAAATTAGCTTTGCTTTATCCACCAACGTTATTTATTTTATCAGCGCTTCTCTTGGCCTTTAACTAAATGCTTATAAGTATTACATTATTTAGTTTTAAGTTAAAAACAATTATGGTGTGGTTGCCAAGTATGATATGAAAAATATAATTTTAAATTATTATCTACTAAAATATTGTTTTTGATATAAAAATAATACGTTTGCAATGTTTTGTCAGGCCTCTAAGAGCAAGAAGTCGAAGAAAGCAGACTTCATTCCGTACCGAGACTCGGTCCTCACGTGGTTGCTACGCGAGAACCTTGGCGGTAATTCCAAGACTGCTATGATAGCAGCCATATCGCCTGCTGATATCAACTTCGACGAGACCCTTAGTACACTGAGGTAAGTATATTATATTCTGTTACTAGGATTCATTCTAAACGCGTATAATGCTACTTCTTAGAAATGACGTCAACTTTTGTGGCGTTTGTGTCGTGAACAACGACATCTGTGGCGTCTGTATCGTGAATAATGACTTCTGTGCGTCTGTGTTGTGAACACCAACTTCTGTGGCGGGACGGTAGTGTTTTGACACGTCGCGGGTTCGATTCCTGCTCATTGCAAATATGTGTATGCATAAGTATGTCTATTTGCATTGATCTGGGTGTTACTGTGTTTAACATGTATGTATTTACAAAAATAACTATATCCAAGTATTTATCCGTGTTCTAGACTCCATTGTACAAGCTGCGCTTAGTTTGGGTATAAAGAGCGCTGTGTCATATGTCCGAGAACACTATTATTATTCGTTACAAAAACGTAAACGACAAACTATCGTTCGCAAATGTTAGACAATTTATGTTGACCCTACATTGAACAGATACGCAGACCGCGCTAAACAGATCGTTTGCAAAGCCATTGTCAACGAGGACGCTAACGCCAAGCTTATCCGCGAGCTCAAAGAGGAGATACTCAAACTTCGGGAGCTGCTTAAGGCTGAGGGCATCGACGTTGAAGAAGGTAGGCCCCGAGGACAATAGAGCTGCTGGCCTAGCGTTTGTTGAATATCGGTAGATAAATTGACTGAAATTATGCTAATTAGCCTTAGTAGAAGTATTGACATCGGAAAATTAGGCTATTTGATTCCATTTAATCATACTCTCCGTTTCCAAACCTATATGAGTAGACAAGCACAAATATGTTTATGAATAATAGTCAATAACACGTTTTTATCAGCTTCAGTTGTAACAATATAATAAAATCTTGGAAATCAAATTTAACCTACTTCTAAATGTAGTATCGAAGTATATGTAGTTCGGATGATAATACTATAATTTGGCATCTTGAAGCTTATCTGATGAGGGTGCCAGGTGGATAGTGGACATCTTCAGTGGCTTCAAACCCTTCGAGTTTGGGCTCATATGAACGAATCATATATCATATATATATCATATATATCATATATCATATATCATATATCATATATATATCATATATCATATATATATATATATATATATCATATATCATTTGACGAGTCCAATACAACGATGGTCTGTAATTTTTTAATTCCGTTTGCCATTTAAGCGTGTATTTTTAGTTTTACTAAACTATAATTATTTAATTTAAAAACAATGATGGGTAGGAGTGATGTACTGAGGATCTCTCTCAAGTTGGCTGTTTTTTTAATTGGCTGTGGTTCTATAGAAGTAAAAAAGGTGTTTCTTTTATTTCTGTGGAATCAAGCATCTGACTCGTAAAATTGTTTATGAAAATTTCTAGTCCAATTATTTAGGCGCATTAATGACGGATTTACATTTGCCAAGACTAAGATGCCAGCATTCTTAATTTACCACTATTAGCACTAAAATCAACAGTTCTGTCAAAAGTTATGTATATACAGTAGGTACTAGTAATGTGTTACTAAAAGTACGTTCAAAAATACTTTTGCCAGACTCCTTTCGCAGGCTTATACCAGCTTCTGTAACATGCATTTCATAAGTATTGTACATTTTATTATTAAAATACTGCAAAGCTACTGTTAAAAAACGTATAGTCAATTTGTCTACCGATTCCGATGAAAGCTTACCTAGTTTTTATGATTTAGTTAGGCTGTCTAGTCGTCATGTGATCGGATAGACGCATTGTGTGATTGTTTCATAGCGAACTAACCAACGCTAGTGTGACAACGCCACAAACGATAACTGCCCGAACAAGCACTATTTAGTATTCCTGATACTAAAACTTGATTCTGTTTCCAAAATCCACACGAACTAGGACCCGATGGTAGAGTCGTTTATGAAAAGAAAGAACAGCCTACCAGTAAGTAATTAAAGATAAACGAGGCTTGCGCATTTTTGCATCTGTACACCCCACCTTGTACGCTTGGCCTCCATTTTGAATCGGGGTTGCCAGATATGAAAAATAAAAACAGTATTGGTATTTTTTTCTGTAAATTTTTTTTACTGTTTTCTGGCAACCTGACATACTTATATATATTGAATAAAAAAAAGCAATTTATTTTGCACCCTTGTCCAGCTTGTGGCGTTTTTAGGCATACAGAAATTTAGTTTATCACTTCACGATTACATACAAGTATTATATGGAATATGGCGTGGGTTATATCATAAATATATATGGATATAGTAATATTACGCTTGTCTATAACTATGTATTGGTGTTGGTTATCCGTACAATATTGTTTATGAAAATGGTTAGACGATATTGTATTTATGTAGTACATAATTGGTGTGCTGTAATATTTATCGCTGAGCATTTTAATCTTAAAATTGTTACTTTAGATAATTCTATAATGCTCAGTTATGCATTTCTACAATCGATTTTGAACTTTAATCTTGAGAAAATAGTTTATTTATTATTTATATTACTTGCTTCTTACATTGCTTGCATTTTAAAGATGGCGTTATCAATATGGTCAGGCGATGATTTCTAATATTTTAAATCTGTTTTGAAAGTCGTTTTTTACGTATATTTGTACATAGGTATAAACTTAAACAGGATTAACATCAATTTGATTTATCACTTTAGTCACACAATGCTTTTTAAATGTAATGGTAGCAAACGTTCGTGTGGTAAGCGTGTTTTTCACACTGTCTAAGTCCGAAGCAGGTTGAATATTTTTATATCGAATAATTTTACAGGTTCATTAATCGATACACAGACTCACCTATGCAGTGCGTTTATTTAACGACTTTTACCATCAGTGAAAATGCCGACGATGACTTGCGTGCATTATTTACGTATAACTTTGTATGTGTGCGAAAGTACCTACAGCACGAGTTGCGGCCTGCATCCCCTTTGCCCCTCTTAATTACGTTAGCCGTCAGCTTGTTTAAAACCACTCGTCGTCGCCGTGCGCATAGTGCCTTAGAGACCGAACTGTTCGTTGTGTATCATCTGTTGGCGTCTATAAACGTGCAACACCAACAGTGTCTCTCACTTCTTGCAAATCCTATCCAGCTCCGACGCACGACTTAAGTTTACAAGTCTCTGTCTTCGCCGTCTCTCACTTTCTGTCTATCCCCCCCTCACTCTCTCTCTCTCTCTCTAAGACGACAGGAGTTAACAATAGTATACAATTACACACACACTTTTATACACATACTTGATTTCAAAGTGACTGAAAAAGGTTTTTATTCATTACTAGCAGCGCCCCACGGTTTCACCCGCATAAGTCCCGACCCCGTATCAATATCGGGATAAAAAGTAGCCTATATGTTAATCCAGGTCTCCAGCTAACTACATACCAAGTTTCATCGCAATCGGTTACGTAGTTTTGACGTGAAAGAGTAACAAACATCCATACATCCACACATCCACACATCCATACATCCTCACAAACTTTCACGTTTATAACATTAGTAGGATTCCACTCATAAAATTTACATACCGGGGGCCTTATATGTAAAATCGATTCTTAAGGAGTAAACTCCAAAAAGTAACAGGAGAAATTAAGGTCGAAGTATTTACTATATAAAATACTTTACACAATGCATCAATGTCGCAAATATAATTTAGAAAATATTACCTGACCACCCTAGTATATAACTAACTCACTTCAAACTCGATTGTATCAAAGGATTGGTAACAAGATTTGTACGTTGACGGCCATATTGCAAACATTGGCGATGAAATTTATCAAAAGTGAATATCAAAGTTGGTCGTAAATGATCGTGATGATATTACGTTGCTACAAAATATGAGCTTCTAGCTTCAGAGGCCTTGCATGTTTTCCAATATATTTGTGTCGATATAGAATAATGTTGATGTCTATATATATATATATTTGTTTACGTAGAGTACGTGTTATTATATCAATTATTTAATATCTAGTTATTCTTTATACACATTGTTTACTTGTGCAATAGTGTGCACAGGCCGCAATGTGGATTGGTCTTGCGTACACACACAAAAGTGTTTAAGCACATCACTTTTGCACTAAACATGGTGGTGCGTTGTTTTAATTTGTTTTCAATCTACGATTTCTTGAAAACTTATAAGTTTAATAGTTAAAGTAAGCTTAAATTTTTCTTCTCTCTCTCAATCATTATGAAAATAAAAGAAAAAAATAATCCTTCTGTCTTTAAATTAAAATGGACAATATGTTTTGGTAATCATTCTAAAATATAAAATGACGTAACAGCAGAGGAGAACACGTCACCTCAGCGCAAGAAGAGTGAGGCGGAAGTCCTGTCGCCGAAACTGTCCCGAGCTGCTACGACCATCGCCGAAGAAGCTGTCGATCAGCTACAGGCTTCGGAGAAACTGATTGCGGGTAAGTTGAAGTAATTAGGTCTGTATTCGGCATTCTTCGCTTTGCCTCAGGAACACATAGAGATTAATTTTTCCTCTTCTGAAATAGATAGATAGATAGATAACACTTCATTTGTACATTAGAATTACAGTGGAAGATACATTTACATAACTTTATTAAACAGATAATGTACAAAGGGCGGCCTTATTGCTTTAAGGCGAAATAATTACTTTAAGCCCTTCAACCAAAACTAAATGTTATTACTAAGAGTTCAATCCCGAGAATTCTTCAAAGACTTCTAAAAGTATGTTTTAGACAACCACAAAACCTCTTTGATATCTATTAACACTACCCTCGACAGTAGAAAAAAGGGGGCAGTACGCTAGTAATACTTGATAATCGCTGCCTGTGTAAAGAAGTGATTATGAAATTTCTCGTTCGGACGGCTTCAATTTGTGCGGATATCTCTGCAAATCCTGCGTGGTATAATCTCAATATAATATATTACAACCTTGTCCAATTACTGAATCAATTCACTTTTTAATTCTTAGAACTGAACGAGACATGGGAAGAAAAACTTAAGCGCACAGAGCAAATACGGGTCCAGCGTGAGGCTGTTTTCGCCGAGATGGGTCTCGCCGTGAAAGAGGGGATCACCGTTGGAGTATACTCGCCCAAAAAGACTCCGCATCTGGTTAATCTGAACGAGGATCCAAATCTGTCCGAGTGCCTCCTTTACTACATCAAAGATGGTTAGTGTTATATAAACATTTGTATTATATTTTGCTATAACTATATTATGTACACAAAATTCTGCTGAGGGAACAGCATGATCATGCTGATCATGCTGTTCCCTCAGCAGAAGTTCCCTTATGATGGGACGATCCCTACTGCGTGACCATATCATTACTAATTAGTATAAGAAATATTATCATAAAAAAATACTGGCCTGTTGGTCTAGTGGTTAGTGACCCTGACTGCTAAGCTAGAGGTCGTGGGTTCGATTCCCACCCAGGACAAATAATTATGTGATCAGCACAATAATTTGTTCTGTGTCTGGATGTAATTTATCTATAATATGTATGTATTTAGAAATATATAAGTATGTTTATCAGCAGTCTGGTTGCCATAGTACAGGCTCTGCCTAGTTTGGAATCAGACGGCCGTGTGTGAGATGTGTGGAGGTATTATTATAATGTGGTGTATTGGTGAAAACAAGATTGTAATATTTTATTTAATCATGTGCTCAGGATCAAGAAGTCCTGTTAATATTAAACAATATTTATCTACTCATGACGTCATTGACAACATATTGTCATCATGTTTAAGCCTTAAATATGATTTACAGGATGCTGCTGCTACACATAGGTACTTTAATCGTGTGCTCAAAATTAAGAATGCCCGTTAAGTCCCACTTGGACTTAATGCGGTCGTTATTACTTTAAGATTTAGGTTTAGATTTATTAAAAAAAGAGGGTTCTTCCTAATTATCATTCCTCTAATACTGTTAAATATATTCAGGTGTAACCCGCCTTGGTACTGCTGAAGCCGACGTACCCCAGGATATCCAGTTGTCCGGGTCTCACATCCTCAGTGAGCATTGCATCTTTGAGAACACTGACGGAGTTATTCTGCTCATTCCACATCATAAGGCGCTTATATACGTCAATGGACGAGAGGTAATAACTTAATACGATTACTAATAATTTCTATTGGATCAGTTATACTGTGGATATAAACAAAAGAATTTATATTATCAAAAAAAAAAAACAAAATGTAGAATATACTGCGAGCGAGGTGAATTCTGTGAGCGGCTGGGGAAAATGCTCGCGCCCCTCACCTCAGGACCCGACAGCATTCAATTCTCAACTCCTTTCAGGGTATAGATTTTCAGGCTGAGTCATCTATTAATCATCTACACATAACAATTCTAAAATATGAGTATACCCTTCTGTTACACATTGTACCTAACTAAGAACGATACAAAGAAAAAAAAAAGGTAAATACAATTTTTTTTTTTTTTTTTTTTAACTTAGGTGCAAGAGCCAATAATCCTGAAGAGTGGCTCCCGAGTGATAATGGGCAAGAACCATGTGTTCCGTTTCACCCATCCAGGACAACCACGCGAGGAGCCCGTTAGTAAGGAAACTCCTGGCACGGAGACAGCCGGAGAGGCTAATGCCGATGGTAAGCATACCTTAATACAATACACAATATAGGAAGGTTATTTGAAGGAGCATCAATTAATTACGTGAGCTGTATTTGGACACCCCTGTTGTTGAAGGACAAAATTTATTTTCTACAGCTGAAAAATATTATAACGTTAACATTTAGTAATACCTATTGTTTAAAGTTAACGTGTGTCGCCATCTAGCGAAGACTAACTGAAGAGTCAATAAGGCCAACCCTTATACGACTTGGACATGGGTACACCATGATCAGGAGTTCCTACTTTCCTGTAGGTGGAATCTAACACTTTCTTGATTAACTTATTATGCTATGTTTTTGTCTACAGCAAGTAGCAACGGTGAGACCGTCGACTGGGACTTTGCCCAGTGTGAGTTATTGGAGAAACAAGGTATTGACTTGAAGGCCGAGATGCAGAAGCGACTCATGGCATTGGAGGAGCAGTTCCGTAAGGAGAAGGAGCATGCTGATCAGCAGTTTGAGGAGCAACGGAAGGTGTGTCTTTATTTGGCTTTATGAGTTAACATAGTACTGATACATTTTGTAAAACGGTTGAGATTGCTGGAAATAAATTAACTTGATGCCGCTGCCCGTGGAACTTATGTACCTACCATAGGCGTCGAAGTTCTTGAGCTGTATTTCTTGTTAATTACATAAAGTAATAGTTTTACAGAGGAGAATACACTAAAGAAGTATTTATAACATACTTAAATAAAAAAAATTAAATACCCCCGAATCAAAAGTCCCAGAAACAAATAGAAAAGAGCCAATGATCTTCGAAGGGCTGAACAGATTTTCTTGAATTAAAGGTTAGAACACTATCGATCAAGTCACCTTTGAAACAAAAAAAAACTAAATTAAAATCAGTCCATCCGTTTAGGAGCTATGATGCCACTGACAGCCACACAAACACACAGACACACAAAAACACAGATACATAAATACACAGATACACATTTCAAACTTATAACACCCCTCGTTTTTACGTCGGAGTTTAAAAATAGAACGAAAGATTAAGGAAACAGTGATTTTAATATTTTTTGAATATGGAAGCACCACGCTTTTATGTATAGCTTTAGATGTTATAAAAAAGAGACTTGAGTCGGACTCGGAATAGCTACCTCATTAACATAATTCTGTTAATGAATGCAAAAAAAAAACAACTTTGCTATGGCACGCTACTGAATTTTTCCACAAAAAAACTCAACATATTTCAAATATCACGCAAATATATGTACGTAGTTGGACAAGACGCCTTACTGACATATATTAATCATTGTGTTTACACTCAGGAATAGACTTAAGACGTACGAATTTTAGAATCACCTATATATAGAATTTTATATTGAATGTTTGTTTATCATACAGAACTACGAGGCCCGTATCGATGCGCTCCAGCGCCAGGTGGAGGAGCAGAGCGTCACTATGTCCATGTACAGCTCATACACACCGGAGGACTTCCACAATGACGAGGACATATTCGGTAAGACGTCTGTCATAATTATGTTATGGTCAATATTCAGTATAACCCAAGCTTTTGGAATTAAGTTTGAATGTAAATCAAAAATGATTTCGCAGATAGAAGATAAATAGACAAGTGTCTAAATATAAATTTACCAAATGTTGAGTTTGATAATGCTCTGCAATGCGTCCGGTATTATCTTTGCAAGTTATTGTGGAAAACAAAATGATTCTGTTTTCATTTTTGAACTTAAATTATCTCTTCTGAATCAGTTATATATTGGGAAATGAACTATCGATTTCAAGATGTGAACAAGGTTCAAGAAGTAAAATGTGTAACTAATTGCATAGTAAAATATAGTATGAAACAATAATTAATTGTGGATGTTAAGTCTAATGACGATTGTGACTAATACAGCTATACTTATTGATATAAAATAGGATTTTATAGTTTATTCCTCTCAGTGTAGAATAAAACAAATATAAACTGAAAAAAAAAGGCAGTCATGGGACTGCCGCCAGAAGTGAAAACATACTGACATTAGCAGGTTTTTGACATTAATTAATAAGGAGCTGACAGAACTCAATGTTTAGATTAGCGCTCTCAAGTGGATCTATATAATAATATGTATTATTTATTAGCATGACGGTTACGAGTTTAGTGCTTTTTCCCCATAATGAAAGTGTACAAACGTGTTTAAAATTGTACAGACATCACTTGTATAAAAACCAAACATTAAAAAAAAAAAAATTAAATTACTATTATTGTTAAGTTTATCGAAACTAATGTTTAAGTGATAATTTTGTAGTGAACCCGCTGTTCGAGACGGAGTGGTCGGCGCGCGAGGTGGGGCTCGCGGCCTGGGCCTTCCGCAAGTGGAAGTACCACCAGTTCACCTCGCTGCGGGACGACCTGTGGGGCAACGCTATATTCCTCAAGGTATTACACGTTTACTGTTAACGACCGCCTTAAATACAAAAAAATGCAGTAATAAAATGGTCTTACAAAATATTTATACTACGGACTTATAAATATTTATACTACGGACTTATAAAGAGTTAAGATAGTTCGTTTTTGTTGATTACTGAAACTAATTGCTTAGTAGTAACACTGTGTGGTGTACAAAAAAAAAACCGATATTTTCTATTATATTTTTCTTTACATCGTTCTTAACTTCTAACAAAGCTATTTCTTGAAACACAGGAAGCCAACGCGATCTCAGTAGAACTTCGCAAGAAAGTCCAATTCCAATTTACATTGTTGACCGACACGCCGTACTCCCCCCTCCCGGCCGAGCTCGCTCCCCGCGACGATGCCGATGACGAGTATCGGCCCAGCGCCCCTACTGTGGTCGCCGTCGAAGTCACGGACACTAAGAACGGAGCCACGCATTATTGGACCCTAGAGAAATTACGGTAAGTTATAGATTTAATTTGGAGTAATAAACCGGAGTTGTGTCATTTTATAATTATAACTTTTGCGACGTCAACCAGAGTTGTGACACTTTTTATAATACTAGGAGTTACTTTCTAACAATTAGAAAAAAAGGTTTATGATATGATTTTATCGTATATTTTGACGGAAACCATGTTAATCGTACAAAACTAAATATTAATAACGTCTTATAAATCGATGAACGCCGGCTGCACGCAAGAAAAAGCATGACTCATTGTCACGTCCCTCCTGAGCCGAGCGTGCAAGCGAGAGCTCGGAACAAGCGATAGAGAGGCACGATCCGCCTAAGCATTCGGCTTGAGACGCATCTATCTCTCTTCCACTGTTTTCTTATGACGTTATCACGTAAAATTATCGTCCGTAATCCAACTTAAAATGATGAATTTTCCGGCAGAAAATTCCAATGATTTTCGACTAAGAATGATGATTTGAATCCACTAATTCAGCATTCGGCACGTTGTCTCTTCTACCCTGTATACGAGTATGTAGTGGTTGGTTTAACAGCACATCAAGTAGGTAATCATTTTAAAGCATACGTAGAAACGGGTATCCAAACATATTCGTGTTAGGTTTATACTTAATATGTAAATCGATAAGGTTTACTGATTATTATTATTATTACATACTTCAGTTGATTTTATATTTATTTAAATTTGGAATAATACATTCATATCTTAATGACGTGATTTTTTTTATTTTCTTAATTATGTTGCATTTTGTTTTGTTCCTCTTTCGTATTCTCTATTTTCTTTTTATTATTTAAAT
The DNA here is from genome assembly GCA_949752705.1 of Callimorpha dominula. NCBI lineage: Eukaryota > Metazoa > Arthropoda > Insecta > Lepidoptera > Erebidae > Callimorpha > Callimorpha dominula. The sequence goes on from OX457007.1 coordinate 16,545,930, forward strand.
ACAATTTGAGAATCTACCGTCATTTTGCTGGTGCCGTGTTGAGCAGTAACACTTTAATATTATATAAATCAGAACTATATAATAATAGGGTTATATATATGTATAAAACTTTTGTATATAATTATATAAAAACGGTAAGTACATCTTTTTAGAAGGTCTATTGTATAGTTGCTATGTTTTAACTATTTCTAATAGCGCTTGTTTTTTTTGCCGCTTTTTTATTTTTTATTTATATAATTAACGTGCTATACATCTATATATATTAGGTATTAGGGTAGTGTCCTTTATTTAATGAGAATGTAAAGCAAATGATAAGAAATCATTGAACATTTAATTAGCGATTTAACTTCTACTTGAATCAAAATGTTTTACGTAATATCTGAATTTATTCTGATCATTTGCTCATACTGAAATGAGAGGGAATGCCTTCATGTTAAAAAATAATGTATATAACAAAGCTCTTAGATTTGTTGCAGTAGATGACTTAAATATAATTCTTTACGGTATACCTATGGATAAGTCGTCGTATTTTGAATCGTAGTAATACAGTTTTATAGAAATGAGTGTGAGAGTGAGATAGAGGCATATCCTCTCAAGCGAGGAGTCAGCGGTCTCTCGGAGCGGGGTAGAGGGGTACAGCGCGGTGTATTGGTTGTAGCCATCGGCTGGAGCTGATGCGCCAGATATACAACATGAACGAGAGCGCGTGCGCCGAGGACGAGGAGCCGGCGCCGCTGGTGCTGGCGCCGCCGCCCGGCGCCGCGCCCGGCCCCGGCCCCGCGCCCGCCTCCGCGCCCGCCCCCGCGCCCGCCGACATACTGCACTGTATATCGGTGTGCGCGCAGCAGACGCGCCTCTCGCTGGCCAACCTGCTTCCCTCGAGGTTTGTTGAGCTCGACGAGCGATGACGCAATACCTGCGATCCATTATCGACCGGTCATTTGATTGTGCCCGCTGAGCTGGAAATTCATTGAAACTTTTCAGAAACTAATATCAAATTTTCTACAAATATTTTTAACAAGTATTCTTCATTTATGAGTGCAAGTTACTGTTTTTGTGAAGAGATGTTTATTCTGTTTATAAACATAATGTCGCAAATAGAAGGTGGCGCGAAGGTTATCACACTAAATGAAATAAGTACCTGATTATACTAATTGATATACGTCGATTAACATAAAGATGATATCTATTCGCAAAAATAAGAAAATGCATTTTTGCATTTGGAACAAAATAAACAATATTAGTAAAAATAAAGGCGCATCACAACACCATTATAAGAATATTAGTTACTTTACATTTCACTAAACTTACTGTTAAAAGTTTTTTTTTCTTAAATCGTTCGCTAACGAAAACTCGAACGCCCAACTGGTACTTACTTCCCAGGTATTATCACCTTCATTTCTCATAAAAGCAGGATGTATGTGTAAAGTTAAAGATTTAAATCCATAAAAACTAACATAAATATTTTTTTTTATTCTTTCAATTGTATTAAATTTCTTATAAATAAGTGACTAATACAACGAATGCTTATGTTATTAGGCAGCGAGTTGACGGTTGTTACACCTGTTTATCGGAACACTATCATTTCAATTTATGAACTTTATTTTTGCAACAACTTTGCATATTATAACGCTATTATCAGAATTAAAAATAAATATTTCTTCAAAAAACAACCTTCAACATGACCAATATAAGGGAGACTCGAGCATCCGCTCGTATGCTTAAGCAGTCGCACGCATGTCCGAACATGCATCCCGCTGGACTACTTGCATACGCTTTACAGCTCTATTTTAATGGAATAAGGTAAATATTCTATCCACATTTTAAAGTGTTGTCGCGCATTTTTCCGCTTAATCTGAGTTGAACCTGATAGACGTAGGTACATCATCAAATACGGTACAAATAGATTATCTATTTTATATGACAATGTGTTTTTTATAATCTGTAATTATAATCTCAATGAAACTATCAAATCAGTAGCACAATCAAAGACCTAAACAGTGCATTGCGAGTTTACATATCTGGGGATACCGACACGAGCTTAGGGTGCTATTGCTAGGACACGCACGTTTGTCCTTTGAACACCTATAGTTGTATTGAACACCTCGATACCCTGTATATAGCTATCAAGACACTATCGCAAACAGCTGCCTGTCATACACACTTTGTTTTGCTGTAACCTAAGACTAAGTTTTGTTGGAATTTATATAAGTTTATGTAGTAAAGAATCTTTAGCTTTTGCTATAATTCATGCCTTAAGCTTTAACTGTAAAACAAATTTTGTGGCCTTACAATCAAGCTGAATGTGTCAACAATTGCTCGGGACCAACATTTGTCCACACAGCCAACATCGAGAGCCCTAACAATCATAGATCTAACTTTAACGACTAAGCGTCACTGCATACTTTGGATTGGCATGATTCGAATATGGCGTGGTCACACTATTTTTGGCTCAAATTAAATCTGAAGATGACTCTCACACCGCCAGAACCCCGACGAAACCCTTGTAAGATGGATAAGATAGACGTATGAACGTATCCTAAAACAGATTCAGAGACCTCAAAACTGTTAATGATAACTCCCTTCCCAGGATTTTGTATAACCAACGACAAGGACACATGGGAAGGTAGGAAGGAAAAAGCACCAGAAGATTCGGACTGGACCAACGCACGCATATTCGTAACTAGTAAAAATTAAGTTGGGCAATCAACAGTTTCCTTCCATTAAAATCAGCAGGACTGGGCGGTATTTTCTCAGCTCTGTTAAGATAGTGCGATAAGACACTGATAGATCACCTCTAGACCAGAAGTCAAAAATATACTGCAGCGATTCCAGAGACTCGCATGTTCTACTGTCACTGGTTGCATGCACACAACTCCCACAGCTGTCCTAGTGGCTCTCGATCTAGCACTACTAGACCTGTTTATACAACAGGTGGCAGCTATGGCAACCATTAGATTCAAACACCTGGGTCTCGGGTACAACCGAGAGGGTTCCCAATGCAAAATATGTAATCTATTAGTCCATGGTAGTTAGACCAACATACCTCGTTGCAGACAGTCCAAACTAGTGCTGACAGAAGTCTAACCACGTTTAACCTGCAGACTGCTCAGTCTCAACGAACTCGACATCCGAATAGCTGTAGGAACCATCACGGGCCATTTGGCCCTGAATCGTCGTCAATGCGATAGACGCCCCTCCATGCAGAGGATGTCTCTACGCGGAGAAAACAGCCGCCCAAGTTATCTTGGAGTGCGAGAAGGTAGCCACAGAACAGGCAAATATAGTAAACGCCTGTGAATACCCCAAGGGGCTTCTATACTTCTGGGGTTAGGCTGGTTCACCTAGCCAGCCTTATCTGAACGCATAATAGACCGTCTTCGTCTGTGAATCTAAATGCGAATACAGAGCCCTCTACCAATATCAACACCAAATTATGTGTCGGTGTGGTCAGTATCTAAAACAAACGTGTGGACACAAATTTTTACGCAATCGCTAAAATTGTTGACTTTATATTTCGTTTTAAAGTTCGATTAATATGTTGATTTTACTAAATTTGAAAATATTACTTAAAAGCATTTGGATAAAATAGAGTTTGGTATAGTATAAACAAAGTATTTGTGAGTTTTAATTGCATAAAATAAAGTGAATGAATGCCGAATATGGCAACTGTAAAAATATTTTCCGGTTTTTATTGTAAACTTTACAAAACAACAATCAACAAGTAGAGCCAATTGTACACAAGTCTGTTATCTGGACATCATAATTAATAAAATGTAGACATAAGTAATATTGTAAACACGTGGAAGTTGTTTATTACACAATGAGCTAAAAATCACACATTTTGCAGATGTTACTATCACCACAGTAGAATTCTGTGCAAATTCATAAAAAGTGTAGCAAAACAGTCTCAGTCTTCACAAAACTGGAACATCCCTAACATTGACATATCTATAGTATTAAATAGGACCTCCAGAATTTGTTGTAGATACGATGTCTTATTAAGTTATTAGGAAGTATCGTATATTTGTGTAATCAAGGCCTCTCCGTAGAGAGGCATTGATTACACAAATATACGATACGAATCAGACTGCTGCTACACTTTGTATGAAAGCGCTGCTATAAATATATATTAGTTTATACCTTCTATTTATATTATAATACCTATATTTAGTTCCAACAAGCATTGTACATATACATATTATGTTCATGTAAAAAAATAGTAGTATATTATATTTTGTACACACAAAAAAATATAAAATATTATTATTTAGCTTATTTCAGCTTAAAAGCGCTAATGCTTTATATAATTGAATGTATTATATTGCATGACAAAATTAACAGACGTACTGAAAGAAAGTATCTTTGATTCGATCCTGTCAAACTCATAGATCACACACATCAAATATCGATTATATAAAAAATAATTAGCTTTTTATTAAATCAATATTTGAGGCTATAGTTAGCTCTAGAAGTGCTATTAGACAAAGTTATTACATATTTTTACTAAATGGGACTGTATTTCTCATAATCTTGTTAGTTTTGTTAGATAAACAACAACGCAATTTTTTCCTTCAGTGCTATGCATAGCACTAAAGGAAAAAAACATTCTAAAGAACCATGGATACTTTTGTTCTACTTTTCATAGTCATCATTACTAAAACTTCAAAAATTACTCACACAATATTAGTAATTAACGTAATCGTCATAAAGCTCATTATAGTGTTTCTTCATCAGACAACGGCTGGAGTTAATGCGTGAGATGTACCACAATGAGGCGGAACTGTCGCCCACTTCACCGGACCACAACATCGAGTCTGTCACTGGGGGTGACCCCTTCTACGACAGATTCCCGTGGTTCCGCCTAGTTGGACGGTTAGTAAACTATGTTTGTGGAATATAGATCTATATTAATTAGCTCAAAAACCAATATTTTGTAGAATATATTTGTGTTATAGAACTTTATTTAAGAGATGTTTAATAATGACAAAGTTTGTAATGGGAAACAGAATAACATGACTTTAAACACGCCATGTGTAACATTCCCGTGACAACAAGTGCGTGTGAAAGGAATGATTGAATTATACATGTGTGGCGCATTCGAATCCCTTTCAGTGCAAATATTTGTATGAATTAATATGTCTATTGGCATTGTTCTGGGTGTTTCTATGTAAAATATTGAATTTACAAAAGAAACTGCATTTTAAGTATGTTTATCCGTGTTCTAGAAACCACAGTATAGAGTCTGCTTAGTTTGGGCCTAGATAACGATGTGTCCCAGAATAATATTGTTAATAGTTCAAATCAAAATGAAATGATTATTAGAACTATTTCATTCTAAATCTCACAATACATTTTTCTTCAAAACTTCACTTTTCAAAAAGAACCATGTCTAAACAGTACCAACAGTTGTTTTGTAAACTTCACTCTTATCGTTCATTCATTCATTCAATCACTCTGTTTGTTGACAGGAGCTTCGTTTATCTATCAAACTTGCTGTACCCCGTTCCACTGATTCATAAAGTCGCCATTGTGAATGAAAAGGGAGACGTGAAGGGCTACCTGCGTGTGGCCGTGCAAGCTGTGATTGATGCTGAGAAAAGTAAGTTCTAGTTGTGACGTAAATTTTTTAAATAAATGTATATACTTTAGGACTTACTTATCGTTTTTTTTAGAAGGATTTAAGTAAAAGAAATCAAATAACCCAATGAAATCTAAACGATGTAAGAATTTAATGAACATTCAATCCAATTAACATAATGATTACCAAGCAGTGATCATATTATTCCTACAGTTTTTAGGAACATGAGGTGACCAACTGTGACGGGCGGGGCGAGGGGGGGTCCAAAAATCATGAAATTCGTGTGACATGTGGCCCCTCATATCGTCTTAATTTTTGCTGTACCTAAATATTGTAGCAAATCGAAGTAATATGTTTATAGATAACGCGGAATTCGCAGCGGGTGTAAAGCAGTCCGCGAAAATTTCTTTCGACGATGACGTGGTGCCAACGCGACGTGTCAAGGCCATCACTAGCGTCAACAATATGAATAACATCAATAGCGTTGACAAGAACAACGCCCTCAATTTGGAGGATCGCATCAATGATGTGCAAGATTCTAACATCAAAATTGAAGGTAATTACGAAGACAAAAGTCTTCTGTCTACGACTTTCTGTGTGCCTTTCTCTAATCTCTCATTTACTTCTTCCTACTTCTTTGTACTTTTCTAATCGTCCAAAGTTTATGAAATTCATTATATCACAGAATAAAGAATAGTATTTAATGTAGAAGGTTCCCTCTGGAAAGACATACAAATAAATAGGTACTATCGTGTCAATGTAATAAAGTGCAGTCTGGCTCGTCCGGCAATTGATACACAATATTAATCATGTGCATTGCATTATATGCCTTATAACTGTTTTAGAGGTATTTTAGTATGATATATCGATCTATGCCTTACATTTACAAATTTTACAAAAAAAAAACAAAAAAGACTACTGTCTGAAAATTATGTAAATAAAAGGAATATAGCACACTTTATGAATTTCCTTCTATTAATCACGGCTTCTTATCGCTTTAATCTCAATTTCCGCCCTCTCTCTCTGTTACTGTTTCCCTTTTTTTACTTCCACTGTTCTTTGTTCTTCCTAACACATTCGTACTTTTGTAGATAATATTTTTCCAATGATGTATTACTGTGGTAGTAGTATTATTATTGTGGTACTTAAATAATCTCATAAATGTCCTGCAGAATTGGCAATGGGTGAGTGCGATGCTGATAGCGGCCGCGGAGACAGTTCCCTGGCTTCAGAGCTAAAGGAGGAAGACCTTCCGGAACACCTGACCTTGGGCAAAGAGTTCACCTTCCGCGTGACCGTGCTGCAGGCACACAGTGTGTCTACTGACTACGCTGATGTGTTCTGTCAATTTAAGTAAGTTTTGTCTACGCAGTCTTTGTTTTTAAAAACCTACAATATCTATGTGATGTGATGTGAGACCGCTCAGTTATGAAGCATAAAAGTATCTTTGGTAAACATCCTATCCAAGTCTAGGGGTACCACAGCTTTAGACAAGTATGCAAGAAGTTGAAGCAAAAAGGTTAACATAAGTCTTGCTGGCTTCTTTTTGCGCTTCTGAAACATCAATAGAATAGAATAGAATAGAATATTCTTTATTGTACACCATAATACAATGGGGGGTCTTATCGCTAAGAGCGATCTCTACCAGACAACATTAGGATGGATTTAGTGGCAGAATTGCTACTAGATGAATGTACTGATGATGGATATGTACTACATGGATATTGGACAACCCTAAGAAAGGTGAACATTCACAGTTGACGATGACTGCTTTCCAGGCATGATAAACCATGAGATGGGCTGTATAACCATTAAAATTCTGAAATTTTACCGTGATCCTATTTTTAATATCTAATACAAAAGTTCACCAGTATTAAAATAAGGTACAAATTTGAAGAACCGAAAAATATTCTATATCTTGTATATTTGTTTCAGTTTCCTCCATCGTAACGAAGACGCATTCTCCACTGAGCCAGTTAAGAACGCTGGCAAGAATACACCACTTGGGTTCTATCATGTGCAAAACGTAAGTCAACTTCCATATGTCTTTTGTATTAACCTATTCCAAAGTATGAGCTCAAGCCTATAACTATACTAGCCTATAAATGTAATCAACTGAAAACCATTACAGCACGATTCCTATCGATTTAAATTTTAAAAGCCAGGTTTAAAAAATTTGAACTTAGCGTTTGGTGGCTATCTGATGCACCGAAGCTTGAAGAAATTGTTAAAAATGATACCTTAAAAATAATTACACACAGCCCCGCAAAAAAAAGGGAGTTAACAGTAAAGATACACACAAAGAATAATAAACAACCCCAAATCGAACCCCTAAGTAACCCTGAACAAAACATATCGCACAAAATCACTAATGTGCAAGAATTTTTGTTCATAATGTTGTTATAATTATGTGTTGACAGATCACAGTGCCAGTAACGAAATCGTTCGTGGAATATATTAAAACACAGCCCATCGTGTTTGAAGTCTTTGGCCACTACCAGCAACATCCTCTTCATAAGGTAAAAAAGGATATTAATATTATTCAATATTACATATTCTTAAAGTATGGTACCTAGTTAAACTTGCATCCTTGTATTTGGTTCCTTAAAGTATGGTTGTGAGTCCTTGTAATTCGTCCACTTGGACTTCCATATAAGCAGATAATCAGGTGGTTATCTGCTTATATGGAAGTCCAAGTCCGACTCAGATTCCTTTTTTTTACGTGGTAATATTTTTTTTTTCTACCAATACATCTTTTTGTATTTAGAATTTTTTTTTCATAGGTTTTCAAACGCATGGGATCGCAAAACGAAAATAAAAACACCAAAAATGACAAATATTTTTTTAATAACACCTGACTGGTGTGTTAGTCTTGTTGCGATCTTGATTGCTGAGCCAGGACAAGTAATTGTATGATGAACACGATTATTCCTTCTGTGTCTGGGTGTAATTTATCTATAATATGTATGCATTTAGTAATACATACATAAGTATGTTTATCAGTAGTCTGGTTACCATAGTAGAGGCGTTGTTTAGTTTGGGATCAGATGACTGTGTGTGAGGTATCTTAAGTTATTATTATTATTACCTAATTTGATTGTAAATCAGTCACAGTCTTTCCAATTCAGAAGCCCATCACCTCGTATCCTCTGTGATTAGTCTTATTCTTTTTAATACTTTACTTTTCTGTGTCAATAAACTTCCACAAAAATATGATGCATCTCGAGTAATGTCTTACATTATTATATTAGTTATTTCAAACATGTGACAAAATTATAAGAATAAGTGTAAGAAATTTATAGTTAATTTTAAGGGATTAATACATACATATACATATGTTTTCATGTATATATCTTTGAAAGGGTAGACGGAGATGGTTTTAACAACCAATATTTGCCAACTATCATTCTCTCTCACTCTCTCATGCTCACGTAATAGCGACCAATAAGCATATTGCCGTCAACGAAGGAAGGAAAGGTTAGATAAGTAAGGAATGTAATAGAAGGGATATTATCGAACGCGTGTCTCTCAGGACGCGAAGCAGGAGGGCGTGGTGTCGGGGCGCCTGCCGCCGCGGCGCATGCTGCCGCCGTCGATCCCCATCTCGGCGCCCGTGCGCAGCCCCAAGTGGGGCGCCGCGGCCGTGGCGGCGCCCTGCTGCAGCTCGCACCTGCACTCCAAGCACGACCTGCTCGTGTGGTTCGAGATCTGCGAGCTGGCGCCCAGCGGCGACTACGTGCCGGCCGTCAGTACTCACATAAACCTACCGCCTTGAAAGCATTTTGAGTTTATATATTTTCTAAGATTATTAAAAGTTTTTACGTTATTTATAATGTTTTGTTCCATTTAAATTTGCACCCAGGTTAACTATTTAATTTCTCAAGACATAAGAGAATTAAATAAAACCTGTGATTCCTATGATTTGTGATATAAATATATTATATTTTTTTTAACCAATGTAAAAAAGGATTTTGTTCAGAAGTTTTTCTATGTATGTTCAGCGATATTTATTTACCGTTTAGTCTGTATTTAATTATTTTTTTGTTCCAATGATAATACCTCAATGGCAGTCTGACGCCTCATATAACGTTACCACGACCGATTAACAAGATTATTGTTTTTGTATTTTTTTCTATTTTAGTTAGGTAACACTTCACGTAACACTTCCAGCACATGTCAACAAAATTAATTGAAAACTGAAAAAACATTTAAAGAAAAAGACTATACGATATACGTGTTTTAAGCATATTGAAGTCACCTTTACCTATTTACTATACAGATCTATGATATACAACTATTACTCACTTATAGATAAAATTATATTTTTGATATATTCATTACAAACATATCACGATATGTCAAGCAGGTGGTGGAGCACAGTGATGAGTTGCCGTGCCGGGGCCTGTTCCTGCTGCACCAGGGCATCCAGCGCCGCATCCGCATCACCATCCTGCACGAACCCTCACAGGACTTGCAGTGGAGCGATGTCAGAGAACTTGTTGTTGGTACGTCGTACTTACTAATAATGTACAGAGTAAAATTCGTGTATATCTTTTAGTCCATATAGTCAGTTACTGACATCGAAGAGTACTGAAAGATGTTCGGATCAAAATAGTTTTGTTAGTAAAAATTATTTTACGTATTAGTGGCTTTCGACCAGCAAACCGCTAATAAGTATAAATATGTATTATATAGTGGAAGTGTCGCAAAAAAATATTAACAAAAATAAAAAAAATCTTACCTTTTTTTACCAAAAGAACAAGTAATCTAAATTTAAAAATAGCAGAGGTCACGTGGTTCGAATAATTTTAGTAGGAAAAGATTTTATTGTAATGTACTTTTAAAAAATGGTGTCATAAATCGATCGATCGATCAACTACAATCGAGAATAGCTGGCATTCACACTGTGTACTAGACTTCCGGACAGACCGACCAAAATATTTTTTTAAATCTCTGCTTCCGGTAATGGCCTTTTTTTAATTGTAGTTCCTATTGTAACCCACTATTTAAATATCTTTCTTATTTTTAATTTAAGGCTAGTTTATATATATTTTGTAACTATTTTCGATTATAAATTATCTTGTAGGTCGCATCCGTAACACACCAGAAGCTAACGAAGACACATCAGATGGTGACGAAGATGGCGCTCTATCTCTTGGACTGTTCCCTGGAGAAAGGCCATCTCTTGATGATAGGGCTGTATTCAGGTAAATATTTAACTTTTTTTATTTGCTATTTAATTAATCAAAATAGGTAACAGACAAAAAATTATGAAATAAGGAAAAAGTTAAAAGAGTAAGAAATTAAAAGGGGTATATAAATTAAATGGGGTCAAAACCTAAAAGGGGTAAAGAAATTAAAGGGTATACTACACTCAAGTGAGTGTATTTCATGTTGTCTTTTTATTGCGTCAGGTTTGAGGCAGCTTGGGACAGCAGCCTCCACGGATCACCTCTGCTCAACAGGGTGAGCGCTAACGGAGAAGTGGTCTACATCACACTCAGCGCTTATTTAGAGGTGAAATAAAATGTGTTTTTTATTTATTTAAGGATGTACTTCTAAACATTGCTGATATGACTAAAATTATTTGTATGACTAAGTCTACAAAAATAATCATGGTACAGATTAAATCTAAGAATGAATAGGTTTGCAAAAGTCTACATCTTATGCTAAATGGCTGCATTTTAAAATAACGAATTTCGATAGGTAACGAAAGCATTGCAAAATATAGATACACCATTTAGTCAAGTTAATTTGTAGCAACTGTTAAATGCATCCATTATGTACTTATTGATAAAGCATACCACCGGGATACTAATTTAAAAAAATTACAACCATGTTTAATATTTAATGTTATCCCACTAATATTAAAAATGTGAAAGTTTGGATGGATGGATGTTTGTTACTCTTTCACGCCAAAACTACTGAACCGATTGCGATGAAACTTGGTATGAAGATAGCTGGAGACCTGGATTAAAATATAGGACTTCTCTTAGAGTGTCCTCAGCGTACTGACGTGTCTGATCCCAACTTGATCCCAACAGTGCTGTGTCATCTGCATAAGCAACTATTTTGCAATTAGGGGTAGCTTTATTACACAGATCGTTGATATAAATAAGGAAAAGCGTAGGTAAAACTAGCGCTGACAAAGTCGCTCATACTTGTATGAGTGCCTATTTTCACATGTTGGGTGCGACGAGACAGATAACTTTTAAAGATGTCCAGCACACTTCCTCTGATTCCGATAAATTCCATTTTACAGAGTAACCTGCGGATGTAGACTGTATCAAAGGCTTTAGAAAGGTTCAAAAATATTTAAATAACCTTAGAACTTTTGTCAAGTTGCCTCACTATAGCTTTTGTAAGTTCAACTATGGCATCTTCAGTTGACTTACCCTGTCTTAAGCCAAACTGGGTTTTTGCAATAAGATAGTTGGTTTCTAGGTAATTTATAAGTCTTTTATTAAGAGTCTTCTCTAATAATTTCGAAACGGCACTACCGAATTAAACAGATATTGGCCTATAGTTAGTGATACCGTCTTTCTCACCACTCTTGAAAATTGGACTTATCAGAGCTCTCTTTATAACATCTGGAAAGATGCCAGTTTTAAAACATGGGTTATACACGTTATATCGGGAATGAGAACGCGCCTTGCAGATTTAATTACAGAATTACAGAATGTTGAATCTGAAAATAATGTCGTGTGCGGTAGGTGGAGAACTGCAGCCGCCCCGCAATCATAACCAAGGACCTGTCGCTGGTGGTGGTGGGGCGCGAGGCGCGCACGGGCCGCTCGCTGCGCCGCGCGCTGTTCGGCTCCCGCGCCGCGCGCGCCGACCACATCACGGGCGTGTACGAGCTCAGCCTGCACCGCGCGCTGGAGCCGGGCGTGCAGCGCCGCCAGCGCCGCGTGCTCGACACCAGCGGCACCTACGTGCGCGGCGAGGAGAACCTGCACGGCTGGAGGCCTAGGGGCGACTCGCTCATCTTCGACCACCAGGTGATCTATACTATTATAAGAAAGAAAAGAAACTATATCTATTATAAGAAAGAGAGACTACTGAACCACTCTGAAACTACTCCTTATCAAATGTTTTAGTAGAGTGTAGGTATAAATAAAGACATACCTCACAAGATGAATGAATCTACAACTCCTTGCGTATTGTGAGTTTACTTTTCAATTAAACTAATGGTATATGTATTCACGACACAGTGGGAGTTAGAGAAGATGACTCGGTTGGAGCAAGTTGGGCGCACTCGACACCTCATAGCACTGCGGGAGCGACTGCGCCACGGACACGAGAACACTGTGGCGCCGAACGACTTTACCAAGACGGAAAAGGTCAGTACCATCCCCATTTGTACCTAAATACCGGCTCTAGAATATTGGCATTACCATACTTTACATCAAGTTATACTTAGTTGAGAAAAAAAAAAACAGTTTAATAGCGAACCAAATGAAAAAGAAAAAAAAAGTTCCACTATTCACCCCCCGGGTCCATTATCAGACCATCGCTACTAAGCCCAGTCTGTTGGACTCATCAAAACGAATCAAATGAGCCCAAACTCGGGGGGTTTACTAGTGGCCACTGAAGTGTTCTACTATCCACCTCCTGGATTCATCATCAGATCAGCTCCAAGATGTCAAGAATTACATATACATACAACCTTTCATTTCGATACGACAATTAGAAGTAGGTTTAAATTTCCTTCCATGATTTGTTTACACAGTTAGTTTGCTACAACTAAAGTTAATAAAAGCGTGTTATTACCAAAATAAACGAAAAGTAATAAATTGAATCTACCTTCCGTGTGAGTATTACCATCGCGAACAACTTACAAAAACGTCTTTCTTTGGATAATTATCACAAGGCAAAAGTCAGTTTATCATAAACATGCGTGATTAAGGATTTACAGTCAATAGTTTGATTTTCCGCTACGCAATGTAACGCGACTCGCGTACTGTGCGGTACGGTGAATGACCTTCAGCGCTCGGCGCCGTCGAAGCAGCTGATTGCATGAATGTTGTTTAATTAATTACATTGCTGGTTTTGGCCGTATGGGGATTTACTGATTTTTTTTGGTAAAATGATCTGTTTACTCATTGTAATATCTTTTAAGCAAAAAAATTAAAAAAAAGGCAAAATTTCCAATGATTTTCGACTCAGAATGATGGTCTGAATACACTATTTCAGGATTCGGTACGGTGTCACTTACACCTTGTATATTTATATGTTTAAAGAATGTTTGTGTGTGCAGGAGGTGTGCAACATGGCGGCTAAGGCAGCTGCGGAGTGCGCTCGCGACGAGTCGCTGTACGAGCCGTGGGACTTGACGCCACGCGAGAAGGAACTTGCCTCCAAATACCTCAAACTAATGCAGGGTAAGTTCATGCACGTAAAGCCTAAAATATCGATAAATAAAAGAAATAAGTATCTTCTGGCTTTTTTTTTCGCAAATCAAACAGAGTAGGTGTGATAAATGTGTCGCCTGGAATAAAGAAAATTATGGAGTCGTATAATATATAACTTTTTGTCACTTAATTTGTCACCAATCCTTGGATAACATTACTTTTAACTAGCCATTTAATTTGCTGTTTTCTGTTCTGTTCTGGAAACCATGATGCTAAATTTTCCCTAGTGCAGAATAACTAAATATTTAACATTTACCATACGCAGTGTAATATGGTTCGTATCACTATTCACCACGACCCTTCGACTCTCGACCTCGACTGAGGTTGTCACGTGACGTCACACGTAAACCTTTGCTACGTTTAACTCCAAACTTCATTGAATGAAAATTGGAATCTAAACCCTAAATTTACAAGGCCTGGTCAATTTGTAATTTAAGAACAATCTAGATGGGCTATATAGAAAAGTATGCACATTTGAAAATTCCTTCCATCCTCTACACTTGCTATGTTAAAAGTTTCCTCTGTTTGATACCGTAACGTGTCCAAAAAGTTGAGTCAAAATCTTGTGTTGTCAGGAAGGATAGGCTTATCCGGCAAGGAAGTGGAGACAGCGGCGTCCCCCTCCACGCCAGTCGACGAGGGTGTGTCGGCTGACATCTCCACACCTAGTTTGTTGTCCTCCATACATAGTGCTAGCAGCTTTGAGTGAGTAATGATTTTGTCATATTATCTTAGTGAAATTATAGCGGGACACCCAAAGCTCAAAGAACAATGTGAAGAATTGTATTCTCTTTAAAAAAGTTGGGTCGGCTTCAATTGGGCTGTAATCTATTTTACAATACGTATAAAAATTGTAAAATATGGTTTCCGCATTACAGAAATATTTTACGAGAAACATAAACATTTTGAGGTTATGTTAGGTGAAAAATAAACAATTTCATAAATGAGGGCTGTCTTGTCTGAGTATGTGCGAGTCAGGCTCAAAAAATTGCATCCGTTGATATTCTGCTTTGATTTACAGTATTAAGACTATGTTTCATTGGATTATATATTGTACTAACTCAAGCATATACTTAGGTAGGTGTATACCTACCTTAATTATTAATTGTATACTTAACAATAAAAACTATCAGTCGTAAGACTGCACGTCAGAAGTGAATACACAAGGAGCTGACAAAACTCAATGTTTAGATTAGCGCCCTCTAGTGGATCTATATATGTATTATTAGCGGGACGGTAACGAATTCAGTGCTTTTTCTCTATAGCAAAAGTGCACAAACGTGCCTAAAGAAATTTTCACTTCAAAAATGTAAATAAAAAACATTGGAGAATATGATTTGCAATATTTAAGTTTTTACCTCGGGTTACCTAATCTATTCGACAACGCTCTGTCTTTCTCTCTTTCTTTTCTTCTTTCGGTTTAATCTAAGTTTATATTTGCTGTGTAGTTAATTTAGGTAACTTATTCATGTAAAATTGAATAAAAAAAATGAGCAAACTGTTTTTTTTTTTCATGCTTAAACTACGACTAACTAACTATTTAGGCACAATCTGATGGGAATGGAAGGTTTTGAGTCAGTTATATTAAAGTTTTGTCCACGATTTTGGTATTTCCTTCTAAGTGTGTGTGTGTGTATTATAAGAGGGTCAAGTGCTTGCCTACATTTGTACCTTGTATATCGACCTTCTTCAAAGGTTGTCTGGAAAAGATGAGTGACTGATAGAACCACAGTTAATAAATAAATAATTTAAACGGTGTACGTCAACATGCTCAATTTCGGCGTAAATCAGACTTGAGATGTCGTATCTCAAGTATAATATTTGACGTTGTAAAATTTTATAGAATTGAATATATTTTATTGAACACCTAAGTTTATAATAGCACATAATTATAGGCATGTAAACACATGGTCAGTCTTTTCACTAATAGCGATTTATTCGAATTATATTTGCCTGTGACAATTTTTGTGATAAAAATCCAACTCAATGTAGTGGGTCTCTGTACCGCAGGCTGTGCTCGCCCGAACGTGGGCTGCTGGAGAAGTCGATGTCGGGCTGGGTCGGCTCGCACGGCGCGGCCCTGGGCGCGGGGCTGGCGCCGCACGGCGCGGGCGCGGCGCTGTACGTGCCGGGCGCGGCGCTGTACGTGCCCGACTGCGAGGAGGTGCGCGTGTCGGCCGCCGTGGCGCGCCGCGGGCACCTCAACGTGCTGCAGCACGGCACGCACGGCTGGAAGAAGCGCTGGCTGGTAAGCGAAGTCACCTCACTACAACACTTTAACCAGCACTGACGTTTTTTAATGTTACAACACCTTTTTCACTTAAATTTCAAATAATTTCACTATTAAACGAAGTTCTAATAATAAATCAGAAGTTATTAACAATTTCGCATTGACGCAAATAAATATTTCTTTTATATACTATTGTTACGGAACTAAATTCAGACGCACGGTGATGTCTATTGAAGATTAGAGGAAGTCATAAAGGGTTACGATTACCAAAATTGAGGTGCACGACATTTTTGACAATAATCGAAACTAATAGTCTATTCATAGAATGTCCCACATTAAATTAGAAAATTCCAGAGTAGTTTAAAATTTTCGGGAAATGTTACGAACTCTCTATGTTCGGAAAATAAAAAGGCAGTTGCATGGCAGTATTAATTGAGTTCTAGTTGAGCGATCAGCGAGTAAACAAGTGCGATAAGTGCAGTGCGATAGCAATTGTCATAATTGAAATAGTGAGATTTAATTTTAATGGTGTAATTATGAATTATTAAAATAAATTGGTGTACCTTCCTAATCCCCAACCCCAGTTCGTAACACTATTATAATTATATTATAATATAATATTGTTGTATAGGTGGTGAGGCGGCCGTACGTGTTCATCTACCGCGACGAGCGCGACCCCATCGAGCGCGCCGTCATCAACCTCGCCAACGCACACGTCGAGTACTCGGAGGACCAGGAGCAGATGGTCCGCATGCCCAATACGTTCAGGTGTGTGTCTCTTTACTACATTTAACTCCAACCATAGCTTAGCTCTGCCACCTAGCACAAAATAAGTTTACATTTTGTCGGTTTTACAGTTCTTTTTAACTAAATGTAGATATTTTTATCGGCTTCGATATAAATTAAAAGAATGAACTTAGAAGGCACGCAATCATTCCGATATTTTAAAATGACTCCTGACTTCTGTAATTTTTTTTATTATTTCATGTATCATTATTAAGTGTCTAATAAACTAAAAAAACATTCTTACCCGTTTTCTTGTGTCAAAATATATAATAATAATTTAATTGTAATTTGTATCATGTGATTTCGGTTTTAATCAATAAGTGTATTGAAAAAGTACCTGTCATATTGAGGGTGGTTATCCTATTTCAGCGTGGTGAGCAAGGAACGCGGCTACTTGCTGCAGACCTTGGGAGACAAGGAGGTGCACGACTGGCTGTACGCCATCAACCCGCTGCTTGCGGGACAGATCAGGTGAGATCACACTCATTATATTACCATACTATAATCACATTTGAACATAAAAATAATTTTATTTTATTAGTTTTCCGAGAAAGTTATTCATTTATGATATTTTTTAATATTATTCTCAGTGAATGATGTGTCAAAGTCTAAAAGTGACCTAAAAAATGAAAAAGATTGAGATACGTTGTCACGGTTTGAACATGGATTTTACATCGTAATTCCGACAATCTCGATGATCGTACAAATACTAAACCGAACCTCTTGACTGAACGTTATCCCGACGCTCATAGCGGCCAGACAACATTATTATTATATAAACGCAAAATCACTCTCAACACAAGTACTACTGTTTCAAATATTCTAGAAAATTCAATGGGTGTCAAAATAATGAAAATCACCTTTATTTGCAAAAAAAAGAAGTTTAATAATGAGTGTACAGAACATTAATTACCGATTTTGCTTGTATCTTCCTTATGCCGCTGTCGGTCTTGCGTTTTATTGGGCCTTTGCTTTTAGTATCAGTGTTTAAAATAATTATATTTCCAATATATCAATCCCTTGGATTCATAACTTGACATATTCGAAATTTAAATATTTGTATTATCTATGAACATTTTGAATAGCTAGAACTTTTTTAGTGTTTGTTCCGATATACACTGAGAGCACTGTAAGGTGTGACGTCAATTTAGTATAAGCCGTGCCTTTATAGTTAGCTATACTGGTTACTCTTTAAAACGAAATGCAGTCCAGTATACTGTCAGTTGTCAATTCCAATCAATGTGACAGAATGACAGTGTGACAGCACTGAGAGCACCTTACCTCGAAAACTCCAGTGCTCATAGTACAAAAATGGCGACGTTTATGACGTCATATATTTCGTTACGATACTGCGGCAGTATACTGTCAGTGTATAACGGTACGAATTTCTCCCCAGTACGAGCACTGAACTGTGCTCGCAGTGTATATCGGAACATACCCATAATATACCTAGTTCAGGATATAGATCTGGATCTTATGTCTTACTGCTTAAATTTTTTTATAACACTTTTGTTAAATAAACTAAACTTCTAGCTCTACAGATAATATCATACAACTCCCCAAAAGTTTCCCCCGTCCTTCGTCCATAGTTCCCCTAAGTTTCCCTTCGATAGAACGGTAGTTTATAACAGCTGTGTTTTGAAAAGAGGAATAAACAAAAACTGTTCAAAAACTGTTTTTATATCACGCTGAAAATATGTGCCGTAGTTTTGAGCTTTGAGTGAGTAATTAGTCGCGTGCTATCTTTGTGCCTTATCTAATTGGTATACCGCTCCAGATCTATTTTATGAACTAAAACACTATGATAATTTGAAAGCCCGGCTTTAAAAAATTCATTTGTTAATATACATATACGAACTTTGGAGATAATTTAATTTTAATGATTTTTGAAGAATAATTGATTTTTGAAGAATAATTGATTTTTTCTAGCCAGGTTATATTTTTCCCTTTATATAAAAGTCTGTAAATTGCTTAACAATGGTCCCAATTCTGTAACTTCACTCGCTAAATTAAAATTCACTAAATTTTCTTCATATAAGATGTAAACCTTGTACACTTCAAAACAAGGTCTTATTTCAAATTGAAACAAGTAGATAACATATGTCACTATCGAAATAAGCAATTTATTTGTCGACTAAAGTCTGATACGCTTAAATAAACTTTAATACCACGTAGCGAGAGCCGCTATCCGTTGAATGCCATCTCTTTTGCTCTGTGTTTTTAGTAAGCGTCTTCGTAGGTGTAGATTAAAAACACGTCATCCTTGTTGGTTTTCAACAAGTTTTTATACGGCAATTATACAGCGTTTGAATAAATGGAGACTCTCGCTGCGTGGAAATAAAGTTGAGTATACGTTGACAGGTTGTAGTGAAATTTAGTGACGCTAAGAAATAGATGCCAGTAACAAATAGACCTTATTACGAAGAACACTAGGTTGATTTCATTTGAAGAAATTAAGTCAGGTTTTAGTTTAGTCGAGTATACTATAGAATCGGCACCAATGTCCTTATTAACTAAATTGGTGAAATGAATGTTCGTCCACTAAATTCAAGCGTGGTGCTTTCGGACTAGGAAAATTGTTGACAAATTTTCGGAACAGCTTTAATTTTATAGTTAGGCCCTTATTTAACGCAAAAAAAAAAAATGTTCTTGAAAAAAACTTAATTGAAGAGAAAAAATCTTGGAAATAAAGTTTTTTTAATGTCCCGCTAAGACAATCGCATCGTATTTAATTACGTCAATAACCGATTAACTGTTAGTTCTCCACAGAGTTATCTATGTAAAAATGTAGTTGAAAGTATGATACCAACTGAAAGCTGTCAAGCTGACAGTTCATCGGATAGTGACGTATTGGATCTAGTTGGCGTTTACAGCCACGTGATAACAATCGATAATTTATTTTATGTTTTTATGAAGTGATATATTTATTTTAATAAATTATCTTGATGTTTTTGAATAAAACATGTGGTTTAAATTCAAATACCACAATTTTATTAATCATTTAGTTACAACGTAACATAAATTTGTGATTACTGTCAACATCCCTATTGCTCCGTGAATTGTCAATACACTGCCTGTGGTTTCGATGCCAATATTAGAAATCCCACTCTAACTTATATTTTTTTAAACCATAATGGTGGGCTAAGCCAGTCATGCCTGTGGTCATAAGATATAGTATAAAAGGTGGCTGGCTTAGCCCCGTCAATATACACGCTTTAAGGTGTGGGTTCCCAGGTCGCGTTCGGCACGTCGCGTTGCGGGCGCGGGGTCGGGGGCGGGGGCGCCTTGAGACCTCCTCACAATGGAGTCTATCCTCGTTTTTTAAGTACGTCTCAGACAACGCTCTAGCGCAACATAGACGCGCCTTGAGGTATTGAAACGGCTCGATAACGCTTGATAACAGGAATCATCAGGCTAAATCATTTAAAATTTTCATGCGTGTCAGATTTCGAAGTATTTGACAGATAGCTACGCGTATCATGGATGTCATATTCATATAAATAATAGTAATGAAAGCAAAATGAAAAGAAATATCTTGTAAAGAAAGAGAAATTATAAAAAAAAAATTGGGAGAGTATGTATTACCATTTTCCGAATATTAACTAGAGTTAAAAAATTACTCTAAAAAAAAAATTATCGACCGTTCTGATCTTAAGTGATTAATTATGTAACGAAAAATGGCAGCTAGTGATTAAATAACAAATGGTTATTTAACAAAAGACATACACAACACTCTTTGAATCAGAACGTGAATGTATTTTCCATCCATTGGCTTTTTATTCGGACTGGCTACGCTAACGTCAAGTTAGTATAGTAAAAAAGTAATAAAAAAACTTTTAGTCCGAATCGCACTTGTACACAGGTGCGCATAATACGGCTACTAAAACTAAATATATGCAAAGATGGTGATAAAAAATTTGTGTGGTTGGTTGTACGACTATGATTCCTGGTATCATGTGCAAGTTATAGGCGTGTGACTGGTTTGGTGGGGCATAGAGATACTGTAGTCACTGACCGTAAACACAGAACTTGTATACTCGTACACTGTGGTCCGTTATTCAAATGTTCTGTAAAATAATATATTTCGTATCGAAAGTATTTATAATATACTTATTGCACACATAATTTATTTTATATAAATTTTAATAAATATGGCAAGGGCAGCTTTTGCCGACCCAGGCAAGTTATCTATGGCCTTTGGTTTCATTACCATTGTAAACGGAAGTTGATGTGTCGAGGAAGATAATTAAAAAAAATATTTATGAATTTAAAAATCGAATTTATCAAACAATATTACTTTTTATGCGAAATAAATTATTAAATATCTATAATATTTTGTTTGTATCGATTTATAGAATTGGGGACCACAATTTATTACGAAATTAAAATCAATTATTTTATCATATCCATGTTTAATTAAGTTTTGTTGTAAAGCAGCTGCATTTAATGCGATATACGATATATACGTAAAGAGATATATATATATATATATATATATATTTCGTTTGTATTTAGTGATATAGCTAGTCACTAGTTATGGAAATATAGTTTATCATTAATATTTGTAACAGAAAATAAAACGTTTTCTTTTTAAGTTGTTATTAAAGTACCAATATTTAGTTTGTGGTCAATCAACATTATGGTATGTTTTAATTTTAATGTATAGTCAAATCGTCGTTATCGCGAAGGTCAAAAAGAGACGGGACCAAACCGGTGCACTGTAGAACAGGAAGGGTAAAGATAATACTTATTGCATTGATTTATAATTTATAAGTTCGTATTGGATATAAAATTCCTACTATAAAAGTATAACTCGTGAGCTGTTTCAATATCTCGTTGGACGCTTAGTATATGTTATTTTGTGTATCTTGTAACGGCATCGTTGGACCACGATATTAAACTCTAGAGCCAAAGGATACTTAAAAATTAATATAAATATCACCATTTATGTACCTATATGTAAAGCTTATCATGGTCCATCGACAATTAATGATGTAGACAATTTTGAACTGTATTTTGTCTTTGTACAATTCTGTGCAATAAAAAAAATCAATAATGTATGTATTGCGCACAACTATATTGGCGATGTTTGATAGACTCCATTTTGTTACATGATATATAATAACTAAGGATTTAATTTTAAAAAGATGTATTTGGTAAAAGACAAATTACTGATCTATATAAATTTTCTTCTAATGTTGAATACATAATTACCTAATGTAATTTACCTTGTATATACGTATGACCCGACGGTAGATTAAATTATATTTTGAGGCTCAAAAGGCCATGTGGCGGTAGGCAGTGTCGTATGACGTCATACGTAAACATTTCACATTTTAGTATTGATTGTAAATACATTAAAATATTTGTAGTTAATGTAGACTATGCATTATTAAATCATTTTGTGCTACTTTATGTAGTTTGTAATTTTATTTATCATTATTATTGTTTTATGTAATGTTTTTCTTAATATTCTTTATATGGAATGTATAAAGTAGGTATAATGTGATGTTACTCAGATGAAAAGTCTCGAATGATTTCATTAACAGATTATTCCGTTCGGAGCATTCCGTACGTTCTAGTCATACCGCGTAGGTACATCGTATGTGATAGCAGTAGCAGCATGTGTGCACTATCGCTGTGCTGCGAACATTCACTTACTAGTGAGGTAATAAGTGTTTCTCCGTTGCGTTTATTCCCCACTCGTAAAGTCTTGTCCTCATCGGTCCATAGTTCTACATATATATATATACAGATACGACATTTATATAATCGTTAGTTAGATAATGAATGTGACTGTAGTTTTATATGGATGATTCTGTATTACTTTTATGTCGACACTCTGTCGTGAGTCCGAGCAGTTGTTTACTCTTGCCGCTTCAATAAATGTTGAATAATATTAATACTGTCACTATAATATTGCTTGTAGGTGACTATTTTTCTAATCAAAATCGAGCGTACATAGATATTTGTTTACAACATTGTAAGCTTGACTTAATAGTCCTTGTAAATATTTTAATTCTTTGGTACTTACATGGTTTACAGAAAATTAAAAAAAAATAGCTTTCTCCGTTAAAAGTCCAGTCACACCGGCTTACACACTGAACCGTAGTCATTAATATTCGGCTAACACTAGAGAATATCCTGATAATAATTTAGCGTATAATAAACGTAGGTGTTAAGAACAAAAAGTATTAACCAAAATTTAGACATGCTGTGTGTTATAGGTAACGTTTCTTAAAATTGAAATTACAATTGTCGTCGAGATTATTAAATTATTATGTAACAAACGTTTCTGTTTCCGCGCGTCGTCAAATGTTACAAAAATATTTTTCATTGTACCAGTTCGATTTGACGATGTGTTCTTTATATTCTCGAGGCGCTCTTAAAACTATAAGAATCTTTACCAAATATTGTCCAAGTACTTCTTCACCAATATACTTGTGTAACTCCTTCAATAGGTGTGTTCTTGTAAACGTATGAAAGATATCTAATGCTAAATGTTTGCGTTGATACATTTTCTTTTCTAGTCATTTTTGTTTTGTATTTGCATTCCAAAGTTTTTTGTAATTATTTCCTTTTTTCGAAATAAATAGGGTAATGTATTTTGCATAGCAAAATGGTGTTTAGTAGATGAATAGCAAGCAGGAATAGTAAAACCACGGAGTGTCGTGAGGCAGCTGTAAAAATATTTTTTATAGCTTTTTTATTTCTTTTGACGTTTCGTTTGCTGATTTCGATTTAGTTGTTATATTATTGTAATTCTATGGAAACAAGACATTTTAAATTAGAGATGCAGCTGATGCTGGATTATATTTTTTTATAGAGTATACTGTTTAAGCTATTCTGCTATTTTTATAGAACTAGCTCTTGTTTTAATATTATTTTTTATTTTCATTAATTTATTTTGTACGTATCGTTGGTCTGTACTGTTGGTGCGTGAGTTAGGTCGACGCTTTGGTACGTGTGGCGTATGGTATGTGGCATGTGGCGTGCGCATGTCGCATGTGGCGTGGCGTGAGGCGATGCTGCATCGCGGTCGTGAGCGCGGTCCTTGTGATTTCGATAGTGATTGTTGATTGTTGGGTGAGAATGGTATTGAGAACAAATTATATATTCTATATATAATTTATGAATTTCATTCAATTTATGAAGATAAGAACAATGTAATAATTGGTAATATTACTCATTGCTCTAAATGTACTATCAAAATATATTATACACAGTGTTAAAGGTCATAAATAAAATGCTTTGAAAATTTCCACATTGTTGTTTGTTTTCCTCCATCTATCCTTAACTGCCTATACCTATGTATAATTATACAACTGTGGTAAGCCCTTAACAATCTAAAATGCATCGTGACACAGTTTAGTGAATTACTGTTTGCAAACTATTTCGAATATAATGTTCGTAACTTCGCCTAGATACAGCGAGCCGTATGTCGATTCTTATGCTCGGCAGCAGGGTTGCAGCCACGAGATAAGGTTTCAATTCCATCATTAGGAGTGGGTATACTTGTTCTAAAATGGGAAGTAAGCGTTACAAGTTGGGAGGAAAACAGCCTCGACAAAGTCTCTACCCAAGGAAAGCCATACCATAATTATTTCGAAGCGTAATAACCCAACTGGTGTTGACTGTACTGTCCCTTTTGCCACAAAATTAATTCTATGTTGGTGTTAACATATATTGACAGCACTGTTAATTAATAGAATAGAGTAGATAGATTTAATAATCTATCTACTCTATTGTATTAATTAAGTAGCGAAGCCAAGGAACATGGTCTTGGGATGAACTATTGTGGATTACACAAATTTTTGTTGCACACGGAACAAACGTGGTCCACAATGATGCACAACTCTCGGCGTGACATAAATGTCAACGTGGTGTAATTTTTGTGCGTTTTTTTCTCCATATTTCACCTATACTTAATGATTCTTTACAAATTTACATTTAAATCCAACCATAACCTATATTGAAAACGAAGTATTTTTGTTTTGAAAGTTGTGTACAGTTCTGGACTTAAGGTTTGCTTACTGTTCATTATAAAGGCCATTCTTTGCATATCTTGATCCGTTTTTTCTGAAGTTTCACTTCTGCCGTGTGTGAATTGCACACATACACTTTTTTATATCCCAATACATTTTTTACTTTCGAGAGTACTTTCGTAGTCAAATATAAATTGATATTAAGATATTTATGAAGATCTGACTTTTTTGTTAGAAGAGAATGCAAGAGAATGAAGACAGGTCAAGGGAGCTATAAATTTTTGCATTATGTTTTTCCGGAGTAAGATTGCTTTTCGTAGTAGTCTTTTGTTCAATTTCTCGGTGTTGGCTATCGCATAGAGGGCACAAGAATCTATGATATTTAAAAATAAAACCAATTTAAAAATTACAACATAGCTTTATTATCACATAATCGATATACAAAATGGATATAGCTTAAAGACTAAATTATAATTACACTATATATGTAGTAGGTATTTATATACAAACAATTAATTTTAATACAGAAGGTATGTGTGGCGTAAACATTGGACTCTAATTAGCTTTAAAAGTGTTTGTTTTAAACCTACATCTCGTTTAGTATAAAAAACTACGTAAATTCAAAAATTAACGAGATTTGCCTCAGATTATTTAAACGGTCCAATCGCATAATAACATATTAGATAGACATATCCAGGGGTACCGTACCATGCACGCCATTTTTTCTAGACACATAAAATCCAATCTAATTACGTCAAGACAGTTCGCATGACAAAACGGAGACCACGAAAATTGTTTCAACAGTTTTAACCACCGTGGTTATGAACAAGTTATAATATGACAATGGGGCAATCTAGTAGAAACAATAAAACGGAAGATCGATAATAACGATATGATATGATACGATAATGATAAATATCAATAATAACGCGTTTTGTATTCGATATATTTTGAATCTATTTTCAAAGATATTTTGCTATCTCTGTCCTTGCCGGTATATATTAACAAGGAATAGAAAAAGAGGCAACACTAAAAATATTTTTTCGAGATTTAAATGTAATTAAAACTATATCCTACTAATATTAGAAACGTGAAAGTTTGTGAGGATGTATGGATGTTTGTTACTCTTTCACGCAAAAACTACTGAACCGTTTGCGATGAAACTTGGTATGTAGATAGCTGTAGACCTGGATTATCACATAGGCTTTTTATCCCGATGGAACTTACGAGGGTGAAACCGCGGGGCGCATCTAGTACACTATATATACGTTAAGCGATATTGCTACAGATCATTCCATAGATGGGTAACCTTTTACTAAAACTCAGCATAAATAACTATCAGTCGCTGTCTTAAAGAAATACCAATAAAAATCTCTATAGGAAGTACTACTTTTTGATTGTCTGCCTATTTCAGATAACTATTTGGTCGATGTTAAGGAAATTCTGGTAAGATTTGAACAGATCTCAAGATATTAGAGTACTTTCAAATACTTTTAACGAGTATATCCTTCGAATAACACTGATGTAGTGTCTCACTTGATTAGAGTCACGCCTCCACTAAATTCTTTTTTCAAACAAGATGAAGAAGAGTAGAGAGAGAAACCACCATTTAGGTCTAAAATAACATCATTTTTAATTACAACTGAGTCAGCCTGTGACTGTGACCACGGTCAGTATAATCTGGTCGAATGTCAGGCAAATTCAATTCAATTCACCTACCTACTGCGCGGTCGCGTTAATTCAAGTAACATAATTTTACTAAAATTACATAGTCATCTTCGACGAGCGATTACTGGCTTGAGTTTAGAATTTGGAGTGAGATTTAGGGATCTCAAACCAATGACTAATATGTTTTAATTCCTTGACTAGGCTGATAAATATCTTGTACAAAATAAATGAAAAAGGAAACCTACTGTAGATTCTCAAATATAATACACACTTGGTAATAACATTTTACTGTTAACAAAACAAAATTACAAGCAGATAGAATCCTACTAATATTATAAACGTAAAAGTTTGTGAGGATGTATGGATGTTAATTGCTCTTTCACGCAAAAACTCTTGAACCGATTGCGATGAAACTTGGTATATAGATGGCTGGAGCCAGATATCAACGCAGGCGAACCCGCGGTCAAAAGTTACACTAAAGTAAGTCTTTAGTTGAAGATTTATGAAAATTTAAATATGTATCTATTAAACAATCTAAGCAACAAAATATTTATAAATTATATGAAACGCATTCATGAAAAACAATAATTTTGATTAATATTCGTATTATTGCACAGTCAAGCTTTTGTTTTCTTCTAACATTATATTTAATAAGTTTAAACATATAACAGTAGTCTTATCATGATATTATTGCTCAAATTAATACTCAACCACGAAGTAAACACAATAAAACTCATTGAAAGTAAAAATTTAATTTAGAAATGAATATATTCTAACCTCAAAAAAGTTGATTCTATATTCAAAAAAGAAAATATTGCAAGAGTTAAAAAAATTATTAATTATTTTTTTGGAAAGGCAACTTTTAAAATATTGAGAGAACAATTTACTATTTTCTATCAAACTTTAAGCATTAAACAAAGGGCTATATTATCAGTCTGTTACTCACTTCACGAGAAAGGATTTTTGTTCTTGTCGTAGTCATCATCTTCCTCATTGAACGGATTCGCCACATCCGTTGCTTCGTCTGCAAACGGGTTCTTAGTTTCATCGTAGGGGTCATCTTCGAACGGATTTTTCCCACCACTATTGCTAATAGCTGTCGAGATTGTTTGAACATTAGGCGACACTCCCGTACTTCTAGGTTTATCCTCAAACCGTTTCTTAGCAGCGATAGGCGACGCGTAAGGTGACGACTTGTGAACTGGCTCGAGTTTATTAAGATTGGCCTCTAAACTTGAGCTGTAGCGCTGTTGCTCGAGTAAGCGCATTTTTCCTTCGGACATGGGGACTATGGTTGTGCCTTTTGGTGGAATTTGCTTTGTAGTGTTGGCGACAAATACTGGAAAATAAATTATCATAACTAAATAAAGATTACTGCTATAGTTTTAAATGTGTATGTCAAGATGGCATTGTTAGTGGAAGGAAGCACGAAGGTAAATAAATTTGTGACAAACAGTCGTGTATTGCGAAGTCGTGAGTCGGAAAAGCTCTCCAATGCGCATATTATGGATAATTATTCGGGTCTGCATTAAGAATTTTATTGCTGGTGGGAGAATGGGGATTAATGCAAATGACATACTTGCGTATTCGTCTCATACGCACACAAAATAATCATAATGATTGTATACGTATTTATGAATTAGTATTGTTATTCACAGATATTTTTTTAACTGGTTTCTGCTTTACATTATTAGGTAGGTATCTAACCTAATAATGTAAAGCAGACGTTATACAAAGTGTTACAGAAGAGTTAGAGAAGAGTGTGGTCATATTTTAGGGTTGTATAGTAGACCCATAAATAACGTAAAGCGATTTTAGGAAAATGTGTGGTTTTCATGATAAAAATCTTATTTTGAAGTTATAAATTGTACTTCAATATTGACTGATAAAGTTAAAATTGCGTAAGAGCTCTCTTGGCTCATGTAAATGAAACTAGAGATTTAATACCAAGGAATTTGATGGGATATGTGGATTTTTCTTTTTACATGTTGAAATATGTTAATTAGAAATGTACATCTACACCAGGAAAAGCAATAACTGAAAAAAAAATTTTTTCAACAATAAATAATTTTTTTTTTCACACATAATGCTCCTAAAATTTGATCACACCTTTTTGTAGCACCCTGTAGGTACAAATTGTAAATAAAACCTGTTATGTTGATCTTGCACAATACTGTTAACGTTAAATGACGTTTTTGTAGTTTTTTATCGACCTATTAATATGCTAACTAGTTTTTCTGTAGATAACAACCACATACGTCTAATAGCTATTATGTCAAAGAGTCACGTAGGGTTTCATTATCTTGAAAGCTATTTTTTCGGGTATATTTCAAACCACTATGTTGGGTATTTATATATAACCCTTCTTTTTGTCACGCAGTCAAGTAAATATAAAACTTACTCTGCTTGCTTTGTCCTTCTTGGAGTCTGAGTTTAGCCTCAGCGCCGGGGCCGTACGTGGGCTGCGCGGGCGCAGGCGCCGGGGCCAGCGGCGCGGGCGCCGGCGCCGGGGCTGGCTGGCTCTGCTCCGCAGCTCCACCTTCGGTCACGACTGTCAGCTTGTTAAATAGGCCGCGTCCGTAGAATTCAGATACCACGGCATAGCTGGTGGATAAATTAAGACATGTTATTCGTCATGTCAGTCATTTATAGAACTTGTCATTTATAGTGAAATCTGGGTGCCATATTGTGGCGTTTCCAATTTTTTTTTCTTGCAAACCGCCTGGATGATAAGTAATATGGTTATAAAAATGATATTGCAATTGAAAACCTTGTCACTGAGGGTGATGTGCCAAGGGAATAATGTGGCCTATAACTTTCATATCTGGAGACATCCATATATCGATGGATATCATTACCAATCTTTTGAACGTCGAGGTAGTTCTATGTGACAACATCAAACTACCTCGACATCCAAATGAATAGTAAATTAAACTTTAATCTCTTAATCTTCGATTAAGAAAACATTTTCAATGAAAATGGGTTTCGATAAAATATGTTATGTATTTTTTGGTGCATTTTCAGATAAACCTTAATTCAAAAAACGAAACCGCGCGTGGCCAGATCATGGAATACGCAACTGTTTTTATTTTTCAGATTAGGTACATGAAAATTCCCTGTTGGACGTTCTTCTCAAAGTGACGAGAATTACGCGTTCAATACGTCGATCTTACTGATTAGGTTTAGCAAAGCGACAAACTCATAAATTACTCTGATATCGTTATCTGCTTTTAGTATAACACTTGAACAAATACCGGCCATAGAGTTTCGACTACCGTTTTTTGTATTCCAGTATAAATTTACACTACAAGGGACGTCCTCGATATCGTGTCTGTTTTTTCAAAGTTACGTAAGAGAAGTACCACAGAGTAAGAGAGATAACTCTAAACGTAACTTAAGAACGGTAACTGTATAAAATATAGATTTACATACATATATTTGTCATTAATGTTTATAAGGGGTATTATTACCTTATAAACATTAATGACACCTTATGTAAATTATAATATTATTTTATTTGGAAAACTTACACTTAAGCTGAAACTGAAATATACAGGAAACTAAATATATGAAGGTCAATTTAAAGTTTTCACAATTAGTAATTGTTTTGAGTGAAAACAATATTTGGTCGGAGTATATAAATAACTAGCAGCGCCCCGCGGTTTCACCCGCGTAAGTCCCGATCCCGTAGGAATATCGGGATAAAAAGTAGCCTATATGTTAACCCAGGTCTCCAGCTATCTACATACCAAGTTTCATCGCAATCGGTTCCCTAGTTTTGGCGTGAAAGAGTAACAAACATCCATCCATCCATCCAAACTTTCACATTTATAATATTAGTGGGATTGATTACTACATAAAAAAAGCATGCGCATTTACGAGCAAAAACAAAGGTTTCGCAATGATACTTTTATGATGTGAAACAGTGGTAGTAAACAAATCAACGTTCATTTCGTCTGAAAGCCAATTAAATGTTCTACATACACGAATATAGCTGCCTTGTCTACAAGTGGTTCTTACACGCGCTAAATGAAGTAAGTCTGGCTTCCGGAACAAGATGTGCCTTGTTTTCGGTTCATAGTGTGCCATTCCAGACAGTCAATAACACCATTTGTTATTTTAGATATTTACGTGTTTTGTACTGCAGGAAAAGCGTTGCGTATAAATAGATGAGTCACGTATAGATAATATGAAGTGTTAAATATGTTTTTAAATATATAGCTCGTTTACGACAATAGCAACATAACTAAAAATTATTGATTTTAGAGAATGGCCATGTTTTGTGATTTATGCAAGAGTATTTTGTTCTAAATACATAATGAACTTGTCGCTTTTTAACGAACACGTTAGCACTAAATCGGCGTTGCATCTTTGTTCACCATAAAATATCAAAGATTTATGATCGTTTGGCATACTTAGTTCAATTCGACTGTTTCAATGTTTTAATTATCTCGATATTCTCGCAAACCAAAATTTCAATACAAAACAGTTGCTAACTGTAACTTATTATAAAACTAGCTGACCCAACTTCGTCTGTTTGTAAATTTTCCCCGGTTTTGCAACATTTTTCATTGATGCACCACTCCTATTGGTCGTAGCGTGATGTTATATAGCCTTCCTCGATAAATGGGCTATCCAACACTAAAATAATTTTCAAAATCGGATCAGTAGTAAACTCACAAACTTTACTTCTTTATAATATTAGTATAGATAAGTATTTCAGCTATTATGTCAAAAAGTGTAACAGCTTTTAGAAATATTGTCGCTTTGGTACAATCAAGTGCTAAATTATGGTGTTTTGTAAATTATTTTTGGCGCTTTCGGAGCACAATATATTTCTTTGCATTCGAGGGTCGTTATCTTCTCCTTTCACGAATGCGTCACGATTAACGATGAATCGTCATATTTTATTATTTATATAAAATAATAAAATATGACTTTATATATCCAGATATTATATCCTCAGATATATAAAAATTATAACAGTTAATGTTAAAAATAAACGGTTAGTTAACAGTCAATAATTATAATAATAACAATCTGTTGCTCGCTTTGTTCGTGTGGAAATTCATATTTATCCCGGAAAAAAAAGCCTATGTGCTATTCCAGACTATAATATATGTGTGCCAAATTTCATCCAGATCCTGTCAGCCGTTCTGGCGTGATTGAGTTACAAACATTCATCTATCCAAATTTTCGCATTTATAATTGTGGTGTTTAGAGATTACTTTAAATAAATAGACAGAGCTTGCACGTAACGTATTTACTGTTTGACACAGACTGACATAAAAATTCATACATATATATTTACTACCCTCACTTAGACACATATACTACAATCCCTCCACCACTAGAATAAAAATTAATCAAACTATACAATTAATTATATTTTATAATTAATATGGCGTGTCCTGCAAGTTCGAATCGGACGTGGGCGTAAGGATGGCAATCCCGCGCTTGTCGAACCTGCCTGGTCAGGGTCGGCTCCTTCCTCCTCTCTCTCCACCCTCATCGGCGAACTCCGATCTGCTATTGGCAGACCCCTCTCGCAGTCCTCTCCTTCTTGAACCTCCCGAGGTTTGTCGGGACTAGAGTTGAAAGAGCTATCACCGACTGGTGCATCGCAATGGACTTCTGCAGCGGGTTCCATGACCGGGCTTCCTGCGCTATCTTGAAACTGTGATGCATCCGTCGGCATATAGTCACCAACGTCATCGCCTTCGGAGGAAGTGAACAACGTCCCCTGATAGGCCACCAAATGATCTACATGTTTTTTTACAATATTTTTTAACACTGGGACGAAAACCCTAAATAGTCTATTTCCAATTTTATTTTTAATTATACCCTGTAGCCACGTATGTTTTGTGCCATTATTATAAAAATGTTTTATTAACACTTTATCATTTACACAAAAAATTTGTTTACGGCCTCCTCCGTACTGATTACGCTGTAAGATCTGTTTGTGGATAACATTATTCTCAGCGGCGGATGCGAATGGTAAAACCGGTTCGTTATCAGTGTGACTCATCGCTTCGCAATGAGTACCCGATACACGCAACAAGTCGAGTCTACAACGCAATGAACGGCCTATTAACAATTTAGCAGGTGAAAACCCTGTTGTACAGTGAACCGAATTTCTGTAATTAAATAGAAAAGTCATAAGTTTTTGTTGCATTGCCTTCTGATTACAATTACTTTCATTTAAAATCAATTTTAGACCTCGTTTAATGGTCCGGACTGTTATTTCTGCCTGGCCATTTGAATTTGGATGATAAGGAGGGCTTGTCAGGTGTTGTATACCGTTTTCTATGCAATATTGCTCAAATTGATTAGAACAAAAGTTTCTACCATTGTCTGTTACCAAGGTACTTACTAATCCGAATCTACTAAACATTTCACTTAATTTTGAAATAATCGCAGCGCTATCGGTTTGGTTCATTAAGAAACACTCAACCCACTTTGAGTGTGCATCTACAGCGACTAAGAACTGTTTACCGACGAGTGTGAACATATCTAAGTGTACCCGTTCCTAAGGTAGTGTAGGGTAAGGCCACGGGGCTAGTGGAGTGCGAGGTGGACTGTTGCGTAACGAATTACATTTAGTACAGGAACCTATTACTTCTTCTATGTGTTTATCAATATTTGGCCACCAGAAACGCGATCTGGCTTCTGTCTTTGTCTTGACCACACCGAAATGAGCGCTATGTAATTCGTTTAATATTTGCTCCCTAAATACAGACGGTATTATTAATTTATGTCCTCTTAATAAACAGCCATTTTCATAATTCAAACCAATCCTACAATTGTGAAATGGTTTAAGTTTTGTATCGGACATTTTCATTGGCCAACCCTTCACAACAAAACCTATAATTTTAGATAATATTGTATCTCGCATCGTTTCACGCTTAATATCCTCAAGTTTGATAGGTTTGTACAAGCTATCATTAATGTGATTAATATACAATGTCTGGTCTTCACATTCATCTGCCTGAGAACTAGTATCGATGCATTCCGCAACGGAACGAGACAAAAAATCTGCAATATTTTCTTCACTTTTTACGTATTCTATATTAAAGTTATAGGCTGATAAGAACACCGCGTAACGTTGTAAGCGATTTGCGGCTATCTCCGGCACTCCCCTCTTATTTCCAAATATTGTTAACAACGGCCTGTGATCTGTCCTTAATATGAAAGGTATAACCCTACCGTATACGTAGTGGTGAAATTTCTTAACCGCAAATACAATGCTCGCCGCTTCTTTTTGTATTTGTGAATAATTACATTCAGCTTTAGATAGCGAGCGCGACGCATAGGCCACGACGCGCTCCGTACCATCGGTGTGCCTCTGTGACAGCACCGCACCGAGACCGCGAGGCCCCGCGTCAGCTGTAATTATTGTTGGCAATTCGGCATTGTAATGCGCTAATGTACGCTCGGATGCAAGCTCACGTTTAATTTTATTAAAAATAAGCTGATGTTCCCTCCCCCAATTCCACTTTACCTCTTTTTTTAGAAGTAAGTGTAAAGGCGCTAAGAGACTAGACGCATCCCGAACGAAACATCTATAATAATTAATCATTCCCAAAAATGATTTTAATTCACTTACATTTTTAGGATACTGGCATTTAAGAATAGCTTCTATTTTAGAATTAGATTTACGTAACCCGTTTTTGTCGATAATGAACCCTAGGTACTCGACGGAATCTTTAAATAGCTCACATTTACTTTCTTTAACAGTAAAACCTGCATCCTGTAATTTACTTAACACTTCTTCTAACCTTTTTAAGTGCAATGTGCTATTAGGAGCCGATATTAAAATATCATCTAAGAATATACAAACTCCCTCAATACTGCCTAGTAATTCTTCTAAAATTCTTTGAAATAAACTTGGTGCCACCGAAAGTCCAAAAACTAATCTATTAAAACAAAATAAACCCTTATGAGTATTAATACAAGTTAATTTCTTAGTATCGTCTAGTAATACTTGATTGTACGCTCTAGAAAGATCTAATTTTGAGAACTGTACCCCCCCGTGGAGCTTAGCAAATAAATCCTGAATACGCGGTACAGGGTAACTATCTCCATACAGCCACTTATTCAAGGTGATGGAGTAGTCTCCACATATTCTGATGTTACCATCAGGGCGTAAAACCGGTACTATGGGTGTCGCAACCTCTGTATGTTCGACCCTAGTCAATATACCTAACTTTACTAACCTATCTAGTTCTGTTTCCACTTTTTGTTTTAACGCAAGGGGTACTGGGCGCGCTTTGAAAAATTTTAATTGTGCGTCGGGTTTTATTTTCAAACTAACCTTATACCTGTTATAAGCTCCTAACTCGTCGGTGAACAGTCGTTTATATTTTAATTTCAAGTGTTTTATCATATTAGCACTTGTAATCCTATTACAAGGAACACTACACAGTTGCAAACTGAACTTAGCAATGAAATCCCGACCGAGCAACGACGGCTGCTTATTCTCTTTATTGATTTTTTCGGTATCCACAACATAGAATTTAATATATTCCGTGCGACCGTCGTATGTTACCGGTAACAGCGTATAACCTAGTGGAGCAATTTTACTACCATTATAGCAATTTAAAATAGTGTTACTGGAGTGTAGATTGTATTCATTCATAAAACTGAAACGATAAACAACAGCTGACAAGACTGAGACAGCACTACCGCTATCCACTTCACACACCAATCTTTTATTTCCTACAGACACTACCTGCTGCATCGGTTCACCGCTTATACATTTAATATTAAACAATTCAAAAATACCTTCATACGAGTCATTTTCATCCGCCGCTAAGAAATTACTGTTTTTAATTTTAGTTTTACACATGCGCTTTAAATGTCCTTTTTTATTGCACTTTTTACAGACATAGTTTATAAACCGACACTGGTCCCTGGTATGGTTTTTGTAACCGCACACACTGCAACTTTTTGCGCCTTGCAGGAATACGTTGGCAGAGCCGCGTCGCGCGGTGTTCGCGGCGTCGTCGTTGTTATTACTGCCGCTACTAGGTACTATCGCGAACACAGCTTGCGTCCGCTCGGTTGTCAAAGCCCCGGGCTCGGCAGCCCCAACATTTTGTGATTCTTGCAAAGCTTGCCGCGCACACCTTACGCTCTGAGCTATTTCTAAGGCACGGTTTAAGGATAATGTATCTACACTTTCTGCAAATAGCTTTTCTTTTTCCTTAATATTCTCTAAGCCCAGTACGAATCGATCCCTTAGTGCTGTGTCGAGTTCCGTTTTGAAACCACAGTATTGTGCAAGATGCCGCACTCGCGCCGCCCACTCAGCCAGTTCTTCCCCTGGACGCTGCTCGGCTTTATAAAACTTGTAGCGCTCTGCGAATGTACTCTTCTTAGCAACGAAATGGCTATCAAGTTTCGTCGTTAATTTTTTAAATTCTAACGTCTCGAGCACATCTGGAAATACTAAATCCTTTACGACGCGGTAGGTCTCTTCCACCAAACATGTCAATAACAACGATCTTTGTTTTACTCCAGCCTTATCGGTGTCGTCGTGGATGTCGTTCGCCAAACAGAACTGGGTAAATCGACTCTTGAAAATGCTCCATTCCTGGGTACGGTGGTCAAACGTTAAATTGCCTCCGAACAGCATATTTCCTGGAGCCATCGTCTTCTTTCACACGTAGATATCGACCTCGTCGCCAAATGTGGTGTTTAGAGATTACTTTAAATAAATAGACAGAGCTTGCACGTAACGTATTTACTGTTTGACACAGACTGACATAAAAATTCATACATATATATTTACTACCCTCACTTAGACACATATACTACAATAATATTAGTAAGATGATAAATTCGGAATTCGGAAAAAAAACTCAACTTCTTATGTGTACAGTGCAAATAAATATTTTGATATTATCGTTTACTAATACAATTGATACATCGAAACGAATGTTTCTGATTACTTATCGCAAATATATTTATTTTTAATATGTGACTTAGTTTTTTAAAATCAGTATACCTATATATACAATTTTGCGCGTTTGATTTAATTTTTTTTAATTTATGTATATATATTAATGAATTTTTCTCTTTAGTAACGCACAGATTCACAAGCGAGACTTGTCCAGGTGGAGTAACAACTGCAAAATACAGCCATCTTATTCACACAGGTTACTTCATCTATTTTCTGATTTTCTTATTGACTGGCTTGTTCGTCTAGTAGTTAGGGATCCAGACTGCTGAGAAAAAGGTCGTGGGTTCGTTCCCACCCAGGACCATGACCATTTGTTCTGTGTCTGGGTATAATTTATCCATAATACGACGGCTGCACTAAAAGTATCGGGAATGGAATATTTCCACTGTTTTTGTCATATTAAAATCTTTTTAATTGAAAACACCTTGGTTTTAAAAATCGAATACCATTTATTTATTTAAAAAAAGATTCTCGGTCTTGTCACAAGGTTTTGTCAAACTTGTTTAGTCGTTGAGAAAATGGAATTGACTCGAGAAAATTCAAGAGCGATGATTTATTATGACTTTCGAAGTGGTTTAACACAAAAACAGTGTGTTGACCGGATGATTTCTGCATTTGGTGATGAAGCCCCATCCAAAACCACAATTTATCGCTGGTTTGCTGAATTTCAATGGACGTGTCAAGCTCAGTGATGATCCTCGTCAAGGTCGTCCAAAAACTTCAGTCACCCAAGAAAACGTTGATGCTGTGCTTAAGCTGATTGAGGAAGATCGACATGTGACATACCGCGAAATTCAGGCAACTTCAGACATTGGCATGAGTCATTTGCATGAACAATTAGGTGTAAAAAACTTGTTTTCCCGATGGATACCGCATTCGCTCTGTGAAGAGCAAAAAGCGGCTCGCGTTACTTGGTGCGTCAGAACTCTCGAAAGATTCCACGCAAGAATCCTAAAATGCTGTATACAACATCGTATCAGGTGACAAATCCTGGATATACGCGTACGAACCCGAAACAAAAACCAGTCACGAGTTTGGGTGTTTGAAAATGAGTTAAAGCCAACAAAAATTGTTCGTTCACGGAGTGTTGCAAAAAAAATGGTGGCCACGACGTTTGTCTCCAAAACCATATTGCGACTATTTCTCTTGAGGGACAAAGAACGGTTAATGCAGAATGGTATGCTAGCATTTGTTTGCCACAGGTCGTTTCTGAACTCCGTAAAGAGAACTGCAACCGCCGCATCATCCTCCATCACGACAATGCGAGTTCTCACACCGCGCACAGAACAAAAGAGTTTTTAAGCAAGAAAACATAGAATTATTAGACCATCCGCCGTACAGCCCCGAACTAAGCCCTAATGATTTCTATACTTTCCCTAAAATAAAGAATAAATTGCGTGGTCAGAGATTTTCATCACCTGAAGAAGCTGTGGACGCCTACAAAACGGCCATTTTGGAGACCCCAACTTCCGAATGGAATGGTTGCTTCAATGATTGGTTCCATCGTATGGAAAACTGTGTCAAATTTCGCGGAGAATACTTCGAAAAGCAATAAATACATTTTTAAATAGTAATGTTGTGTAACTTCCTTGATTCCCGAAATTTTCAGTGCCGCCCTCGTATGTATGTATTTAGAGTATGTTTATCAGAAGTCTGGTTACCATAGTACAGGCACTGCCTAGTTTGGGATCAGACGGCCGTGTGGCGAGATGTGTCAAGTTATTATTATTATTATCTATGGTTTAAATTACTTTAACCGTCAATCAAAGAACGCATAGGGTCAAATACTATTCATGAAGAATGCACTAACCGTATGCGTTATGCGTTCGTCGGCCTTGAGGGAACTCATAGTAATGTTGATAGGTATGGGTGTAAAAGTAATAAGTAACACGTATTATGTTAATCATGAAATTGTTTGTGACGACATACTATTGATGCAACATGTTTGTGTAAAAAGTATCAAATTTGTTTATATATATATATAGGACAAATTTCGTTCAATTATAAGATGTTAACTCTTGTGCTGTAAATATTACCTGCTCTAGAATGATATTGAACGACATCTTATACTTGAGTAGTGGTTGAGTAGTTGAGCGCATGCCGAGCATGTTACATCGAAATGTTTATACGAGTTCTAGATTAACGTGTTTCCGTATAATCTATATTTTTAATAAATTTGTCTTAACTGATAACTGGAAGAAGAATCGCGAAACTTGAACAAAATAGCATGTAAACAAAACTGCGAGTGTTCACCACTCACTCACCCGTACTTCTCTTCGTTGGTAGCAAAACACCATCCAAACGGCGATTCCATTATAGATTTAAATATCGATAGGTACATATTTTATTTCACTGTTATTGTACACTAGAGCACGTTATCGTCATGTTCCCGATAAGACGTCATACCTGTGCGCGAGCATTGACGCGACTGCTCGCTCATAAAGGTAAGCTGAAGGCTAATTGCTTTATTAGTTAAATAGATTCTTTTTATCAATTTTAAGAATATTACTGTGTAATTATAAACGTCAGTTTTTACATCAAGTTGTTGAATTTAATTGCATTAGTAATAAGTCTCAACGCAGAGGAAACGGTCGCCCACGTGATCCGCGGATGCGAGGTCGCTTTTTGAAGCCTGTAAAAGCCCCAGGAGGCTTCTGTGCTTCTGGAAGAATTTAGGCTGGCTCAACTAGCCAGCCTTGGCAGCCTTATCGGAACGCATAATGGACCGTTTTAGAGTCCAAACGGAGCCCTTTAACCGACATCAAGTTGCATTAATAATTCATTGGTAGCTATTTATAAAAGTAGATATTTAAATAAGTACTATAAACATATAGTAAAAAATACCACACGTTTTTGTACAATTATTTTCTCGGTTTGCTATTAAATTGTATTTTTTAACTATATTTTTTTATCACGATACAATAAATTATATTAAAACAATTTTCTAGTCACATCAGCAAAACTTCTAAATGCGTTTTTAAATAACACTTGTTTGAAAAGCGTGTTATTATTTTTCTTATGATGTTCATGTTTTGAATCGTCAGTAGAGATGTTATTGGAGATCCAATAATTGTTATAAGATTACATTGTACATCAGTGTTCTCAAGAATGAGATATGTAGCGTATGTGAAACATGACAAAAATTGTGACAGTTTCTTTTATGTAAATACTATCTGCGACTTCAAAACTACTACCATTACTATTTTATTTTAACCCCCGACTTCGCGAATGTTTTTGAAATCTATCCAATGGGAACCGTACATTTCTCCGGGATAAAAGTCTATGTGCTATTCCAGACTATAATTCATATCTGTGCTAAATTTCATCTAGATCCGTTCAGCCGTTTTTGCGTGAAAGAGTCACCAATATTCATCCACCCATCCTTATTCACAAACTTTCGCTTTTATATATTAGTAAATGTGATATTCTCCTGCAGTATTGGACACAAGTCCCAGGTGATTTCTATATAAATTAGAAACATCCGATTGAGGCCGACTGAGTGCGGTCAAAACGCACTACTACGATAAACCTGTACTTTTTATTTAAGTGATATGTAAGGGCAAGCGCAAAAGATTGCGAATTCTTGCGATATCGCAGAATCGCGACGGGAATTGCTGACTT
This sequence comes from Callimorpha dominula, assembly GCA_949752705.1. Classification (NCBI taxonomy): domain Eukaryota; kingdom Metazoa; phylum Arthropoda; class Insecta; order Lepidoptera; family Erebidae; genus Callimorpha; species Callimorpha dominula. Next base: position 16,586,179 of record OX457007.1, read on the forward strand.
GTTGACTGCGCCGCACAAATTAATATCCCACAAAGCTGTCAATTCGCATTTTTCTGTTTAGGTTTTAAGGTCAAACTCTGTGGGAATAGGACACGGTTAACAACGCGCGTATGATACCAATACTGTTTATAGGCATCGGTTATATTTATAAGGCACCATACCTTTTTGTTGATGATTCAATCAAACGAGTTTCGTAGGTAGGTACCGTAAACAACAAAATTTTAAATGAAATTAAAGAAGATCTTATGCACTTGATTGACGGTAGTCAATCAAGTGCATAAGATCTTCTTCTCGGTCGAATCGGATACGATTCAAAGGTATTTACCATAAACACCTTTCAATCGGGTAGGTACTTAAAAGTTCAAGTACAAAATATAATTAAGAACCTATTTCTTTCATCTGTAATTAAACCTTTGATAAGATTACCCTTAAAAAGAGTATCTATAGAAAAAGGATATCTTTTTTATCATGTGGAAAGCCCCATGGGACATCCTTACCAGAACGGTGAAGTAGTATGGCGGAATTGAACCGACTAAAACCACAGTGTTAAATCACAAGTAGGTCTATTGCAACAGACCCGATTATACCCTATGAACGAAGCTTCCGTATTCCGTATACCGTGCTGGGTTCGATTTCCACTTAGATCCAATAATTGTGTGATGAACATGATCATTTGTTCTCTGTCTGGGTGTAATTTATCTATAATACGTATGTATTTAGAAATATATAAGTATGTTAATCAGCAGTCTGGTTCCTATAGACTCTGCCTGGTTTGGGATCAGACGGCCGTATGTGAGATGTGTCAACTTACTATTATTATCATCAGGCGGCGGCCACACCGATCAGGAGGTGGTCACAATAAGAAACAATGCCTAGGATTAACGTTAACTGGACGATTTTTCTCATATCAGTATTCTCGTGACCTATTTTCCCGAAAAATAAATAACCAAATTTGTATTGTAATAGAATTCTTGATACAATTATAGTGTGAGGTACACTTGGTATAAACGAAATTTACAAACGTTTCGCATTCTGTGGCCGGTGTTTACATTGAAGCGACGGAACACAATGACTTGTTAGGTGATGCTATTGTCACAACAATGCGCACTTACACGAAAGACTTTGATCACACCTGTGATCAACTATGAACTATGATTTAATTTGAAATTACGCTTTTTTTCATTTTCAACTCATAATTATCGATGACAATAATTGCAATTCATATCAAGAATTCTGGGAGTAATTAGACCATTCGGTCCCAATAGGACTGGCCCAAGAAAAAATCGAGTTTAGTCACAGGAAATGTTGAACTGTCTTGGATCCTGGAACTCGAGTCGATTAGAGAGAAATTCATACAGTATCTATAGGGCAACGAGTATAAGTTAAAAAATTTAAATCCGTTTAACAGAAAAGAGCCGATGAACTTTGAACAAACTTCATAAGTCGCCAACCTTATCCAATTAGAACACCGGGGATAGTATGGACTCTTTTCTTTATACTCATGAAAATCAACAAGGCCGCACGGTGTGCTATTCACGCCCATAAGGGGTCGTCCATTAATCACGTGATGTTTTTTAGCAACTTTTTGGACCTCCCCTCCCTCCTGGTGGTAGGTGATCACGTGTATTTTTTTTAGTACAAAGTATCTTAAAAAACTTGATCGTACCGGACCAGAAATAAAAATCCAGAGGGGTGTAAAACAAGGACATCCACTGACACCTAAACTATATATAGCAGTCTTACAGTACATCATGAAAGACCTACCCTGGAACAAAAGAGGAGTAAACATCAACGGAAACTACCTTAGCAATCTTCGATTCGCAGACGATATAGTAATATTCTCAGAATCACCACAAGACCTGGAATCCATGATAAACGAAATAAACCATGTTAGCACCCGAATAGGCCTACAATTAAATGCATCTAAGACAAAGATAGTCACAAACAGCACCAAATATCCTATAAGAATAAATGAATCAACGCTAGACTACGTGAATGAGTACACTTTTCTGGAAAAACAAATATCTTTTAACAATTCAAGAAACGATGACGAAATTAATAGGCGCATAACTATGTCATGGAATAAGTTCTGGAGACACAAAGAAGTCCTGAAAGCTAACTTACCCCTAAAACTAAAAAAGATAGTTATGGACACTTGTATACTGCCATGGCTTACATATGGATGCCAAACATGGATCTACAATAATACCACCAGGAATAAAATAAAAGTATGCCAGCGTGCGATGGAAAGAAGCCTATTAAACATCAAACTAATCAATAAACGTAAACATACCGATATCAGACAAAAAACTAAAATTATAGACTCATTAAAGCACTCACAAGTGCTCAAATGGAAATGGGCAGGCCACGTCGCACGCTCTACGGATTCCAGGTGGACTAAAAGGTCATCAACATGGACAGGACCGAAAGGAAAAAGAAAGCAGGGACGCCCGCAAGAAAGATGGGCAGACGAAATTACTAAAACGGCTGGCCAAGACTGGCTTACCAAAGCCCATGACAGAAAAAAATGTCAACAGATGGAGGAGGCCTTTACCCAACGAGGGGTCCTTAATTAAATAACCTTTTCTCTCTTTTTACTTTAACTTTTCAAAAAACTTATAATGATTCTAACTTAAATTAAGGAATAAAAAGGCTTTATAAATAAAATAAAAATCTTAAAAAAATTCAGAATATTATCTATAAATAAAGATATAATCCAATGCTGGAAAATTAAGCACCGTGGTAAAAACACACATTACGGTTGAAGATTGTTTCTGACTGGCATAAAAATAACAAAGGAAAGGAGTAATCAGGTGAAAATCACAAACTTATGAGCGACTGACCAGCGGGCGGGAAAAATCATTGCCTGGCAACTGCGAGTCACGCTCACGCGCCGCTTTTCGGTTTAGAAGTCGCGCTTTCAACGAAGAAAATAAATACACGTGATATCTCACTAAAACCAGGGGGGATTTCTCCCTTGTGATATTTCGTGATTTTTCCGAACCCTCTCCCCAAACCCCCCATTTCGAACCTCACGTCAATAATGGACGACCCCCAAAGGTAGTGGCCCGGGAGCGGTTATTCCTCTTAGCAAAACGTGGGCACCCTCTTCTGATAACTCCCTGAATAGGCACCCTATTCTGTTAACTCCCTGAATAGGCACCCTCTTCTGATGACGCCCTGAATAAGCACCCTCTTTTGATGACGCCCTGAATAGGCACCCTCTTCTGATAACTCCCTGAATAGGCGCCGTCTAGGCACACAAGACGCCACTAGAAAGAATGGAGACTAAAACCTATTCATTCCACCCGCGTCCACATCTAGAGCATGAGGTGTAAAAAGGCGCGAATTAAGAAACCAAACAGGAGAACCATTAAGAAGCAATTTACTGACATTCTGATCGCCGGCGGCAAATCGGATAACACTCAAAATAAAGATTCAAATCATCATGTTTAGTAGTATTTAGTATTCAGTAGTTGTAAGTAGAGATGAAATCCGGTAGAGATAGAAAATATCCGGTATCCGACCAAACAGCTATTCGCTGTTTGGTCGGATACCGGATATCTGGTCAATCTTGAAGCCGGATATCTAGCCGAACATTGTCGATTGCCACAAGTTGCTGCTTTAAAAAAATAAGTAAAGATGAAACAGAGCAAGCAAAGGAATCCTGAGTAACCACGCATGAGGGCTTCGTTGAAAGCTGAATTAGTCGTTACATTACATTTTAGCACAACTTTTTCAATGTTCGTCACTAACTTAATACTGATAATTTTTCCTCTATTAAGTACTATTAATTTTTTTATAAGTAAATGAAAATATGGCGATTATATTCGTAATGCAGCTTAAAAAAGTACCTAAATTGAAAATCCGGTATCCAGCCGGATATTACATTTTGGCCGGATAGGCCTTATACCGGATAGTTACCGGATATCCGTATGAGTTCTAGTGTAGACGGTAAAGCGGGGCGGTAACTCACGGGTCGTGTTCGTGGCGCAGGCGGTGGTGCAGCGCCTCGGCGGTGTGCTGCGGCTCGTCGGCGCGGCGGCGCGCGCCCCCGCACAGCGGACACTCCGCCTCGCACTCGCTGTACGTCTGGAAGCAACTGGAACGACGCAGGCCTATATACACACCTATCAACTATATACACTTTATCTGTAACACTGCAACTTTTCGCTTTCCATATCCAAACATGTATGAACACTGATTAAGATCGATACATACGGTACTGATTTAGTGTAAAATATATAGAAATTTTTAATTTCAACTTTGCTAAAAATACTACGTCATTCTTTTAGTACCTCCGAGATTTACATTCAATACTTACTACTGGTGGAAGGAGTGCTGGCAGAAGAAGTGCACGGTTGGTAGCTCGAGCGGCTTGTTGCAGGCGCGGAAGGCACACCGGGACGATTGGAACACAATGGGGTTGTTCTGCAAGGCAGTGGTCTGTTCCTTCATACGTTCACTCTCCTCCCGGTATTTTAAAGACAACTGTTGTTCCCGGGTGATTACGTCCGACTCGGATTTCAGTACATCTGTTAAATATCTGTAAAGAAATGATTACTATAATACAAATTCCTTCAGGAAAGTTGCCCGTTATTTATTAGTCATCCTACATATTTTATTATACTGACAAATTCAATCATAATTATATACTATAGATGTTTGGTCGACGCTTAAAAAATGGCATCAATTAAACTGTGCTTTAATGCAGTTGTAAGCACAGTTGAGCTATCAGATGCCTCGCGCCCGGGCTAGCAGTGTGACGTTTCAGTTGTGACCAAAACATGCTAAAATTATGCTTAGAAAAGAAAAGAAAGCATGAAATGTCATACTTTCGATAAGTATAAAGACAGATAGCTTTAAGTTTTAGAATTTACTCCTTAAGAATTGATTTTCTTATAAGGCCCCCGGAACGGAAAATTTTATGAGGAATGAAATTAATAGAACTCAAAAGCCGTTGTCTGAAACCATGTGTATAAAAGTGTGTCTGTGTGTTTAAATGTAATGGCAGGGAGAGAGGTGGAGAGAGAGCAATGCATGTAAGTATGTACGTATAATATGTCACTGTAAGATTGAAAACTCCAATCGTGCGTCGGTAGTTCCGACACACAGTTTTTTTTAATATAACATCTGTCCTTGTCACTTTTGCGAGCGGGAGTTTGGAATACGTACCACTTGTCAAATTTGTCTAACTATACAATGTAGTTTTGTATCAAACAATTACAACATACATTTACAGGAACATTCATTGTATAGTCTGGTTTGATGGTATATTAATAGTTTGATCTAAGACTGTCAGTTAAACCACCAACAACAGAATGTTAAACATATAGTTCACTTACTTTCTTACATCTCCTAACGTGTATTTAGGCGTGCTGGCTAGGCAATCGATGACTAGAATTGGCGACAGCAACTTATCCTTGGCTGTAAATAAATTAATTACGTTACTCAACTGTTATCTTTTCTGTATAATATGGAGACGAGAAACAAATTGGGCGTTAACTACTGACGTATGGATAGATCAGCCTTTATCGATCGTCAATTGTATTAAAATGCAAAAAATTTAACGATTGTCAAAAGTTTCACGTTTAAAAAATTACATTAAAAATAGAAAAATAAATAACGTAATGTCAACTGATAGGATTATTTATGATAACATTGAGCAGTTCCGGCAGACAGCGGGGCGGTGCTGGGGCCCACAGCACGTCGAGCCACAGTCGCGGACACATCTCGGAGTGTATCTATGTACATACGTACCTATAACATTGAGCAGTTCCGGCAGACAGTGGGGCGGTGCTGGGGCCCACAGCACGTCGAGCCACAGTCGCGGACACATCTCGGAGTGTATCTATGTACATACGTACCTATAACATTGAGCAGTTCCGGCAGACAGTGGGGCGGTGCTGGGACCCACAGCACGTCGAGCCACAGTCGCGGACACATCTCAGAGTGTATCTATGTACATACGTACCTATAACATTGAGCAGTTCCGGCAGACAGTGGGGCGGTGCTGGGGCCCACAGCACGTCGAGCCACAGTCGCGGACACATCTCGGAGTGTATCTATGTACATACGTACCTATAACATTGAGCAGTTCCGGCAGACAGTGGGGCGGTGCTGGGGCCCACAGCACGTCGAGCCACAGTCGCGGACACATCTCGCCGCGTCGGCGACACACTGCTAGAGCGCTCTCGAAGTCTCCATTACGGAGGTGAAGAGCAACTTGAGCACGCCATCTAATAGTAAGTATAAATACATCCCTTTATTAACAAATGCTCTTAAACTTGAGTACAAAGTGTATCTGTAAGAGCGTTAATACTCACAATTTATTCTCTTCGTACAGAAATAGCACTCCCGCTTGAAACTCAAGCATCTGGCAGATGATAAGCATGTGGTCCTTATCGTAGTTTGCTACAGGATCCCGCAGTACACGCAGCACTTTGTCTTCGTATTCTTTCTTTTTATTTGATGGAGATTTTGCCCTAAATTATAAACAAAATTACGTCATTCAAAGAAATGTAATATTATAATTATATACCATAATTTGGCATCTTGAAGCTGATCTAATAATGGGGCCAGGGCTGTATAGTGGAATTCTTCAGTGGTAAGTTTGGGCTCATATGATTCGTTGTGACGAGTCCAATGGATTGGGCTTGGCAACGATATCATCAGTTGATGATGAAGCCAGGAGGTATATTGTGGAATTCTTTTCTATTTTTTAATTCGGTTTGCTGTTAAAGCGTGTTTTTGTAGTTTATCAACTTATTTTTTTTTGTTTAAATGGTTTAAACCATTTTAATAAACACTTTGAAGTTTGAAGGTTTTGTATTTAAAAAGTTCAGTTTACTATCTCACAACTCATTAGCATGTCCCATATGTGTGATCCAAGGACAAAATAGCATTTCGAAATGTCAAATTGTCATCTTCATAATTTATCTGTGGAAATAGATTGTCAATATTTAGATTTTAACAAACAATAATTAATTAGCAGTAGTTTTTAGTCAATTGTGTTATTCATATGTATGTGTTTCTCAAATAGTTGAAAACATTAATCCCAAACCAAAAAACTACCCATTAACTCGTGATTTTTGTTTCGGGTGGTATTCGTCTATTCAATAAGACCAGTAATAAAAAGAAAAAAACACCTCATGTCAAATTTGACATATTGAAAACATTACACTCCTTTTTTGGGCAGCCGTGGAATAGACTGCATATTGAATGCTGAGATTGCATTTTACTCATTGCACTATTTTCCACTGGAGTCCATATTTTTTGTGGACTTTATTAATTAAACTCCAAAACTATTGAATTTATCTACAAGACATTGTATATCCAAACCCAGGCTATTGCCTTGTTTGTTTGATATAAAGATGTTGCTTAACTTTCGTGAGTGATATTCATATTTATTAAGGACATACAGTTTTACTGAAGTGTGTTTAGAAGATGCCCAAGTAATTTCGGACCCCATAGAGTAAATAAATTTATTTTTTTAAGAGGACAAACATTGTACTAACAACTTACAAACATAAAAGAGTGAAATAAGTGTGAAAAATAAAATAAAAAATAACTAAGATATAAAATGATGTGTCTAACTCACCAAACATGTATATAATGTTCTATCAATGCATCATAGACCAGCTTTGAACACTCCTTATTATTTTGCGTCATGTGTTCTAGGAACTCAATGAGTCGCTCCGAATTGCTCAGGAATATATGTATGTAGTCATCTGGATGAGACCGGTCGGGTTGTCTGAACCCACCCGATAAGGAACTCTCATCAACCAGTGGCTTGCTACGAGGTTTATAGTCTGTGCAAAGTACTGCAAAGAAAAAAACAAAATATTGCTACATAGTAGAACTTATGTACGGAATAATAGACTTTAGCAGAATCGCAATAATGTGCAATTTTAGTTTGAATAGCAATCCGTACAGTCTATGTAGTGAGTGCCGTTTTCGTATAAATAGTACTACTGGTACATTATTTAGGAATTCTTCTTTTTAGTTGACTTCAGAAGAAATAGGTTTTTAAGTCAATTGTTTTTTTTGTTTGTTATCTCAAAACACATTCTGCATTAACCGTTTTGGGAAATTCTTTTTTTTTTTTTTGGGAGGGTATAGGTACTTTCCTGTTTAGTCTCATTTAAATTTGAGGAAAAAATACCACAATTGATTTTTATTTCTTAGCGCTTTTTTCTGCGAAGAAGTTCCTTAGAAGTTGTTTCTTTTCCATTTATATTATTCTTTGAAGCGTCGATTTACTTCAGACCTCGATTAACACAACACAACGCGGCGCATAAACGAAATGAAATAATTAGTAGAAGTGTGCTCATGAGTTAATGGTCTTGCAAGATTGCCCTGACTGCTGAGAGGCACAAGATACGACAATAGTGAGGACCTGTCGTCAGTTCGATTTCTGTCCAAAGATGATTTACAAGATCATAATAAAAAAAGATAAGCATAGGTTATAAGGGCATAAGCACTGGTTCAACATTTGTCATTTAAATTATTTTTTGTTAATGGCATGTATCAATGTGTGACAGGGGTTTGGCTTCGAATCCCATATGGAACAACAATTTCTGGAAGAATAATTTGGAAGTTTATAAGAGATTATGAGGAGTTTTATAATACTCACGCTTTAAGAACTTGGTACTTTGGTCAGGCACATGCTGCATGAGCCTATGTCCATACTTTTTCATATAGTTATCAGCATCTTCAAACTCCAGGTCCTCGATGTAATCAAGTGCTTGGCCGAAGTCTTTCTTGTTTTCGATCATCATGGTGAGGAACCAGTCGTGGCGCTTGTGGTTCGCGGCGAGGGATAACGCATCGTCTATACTCACTTGGCGAACCACCTGGAGGGAAATATTGTTTTATGATTATGGCAACATTGGATCGATTGAAGAGTATTAGTTTCTAATTTATTTGAAGTACTAAAAGTGACAGATCGGTTGACGTACTTTTAACTAAGTCGAAAAAGGAAGTCCGAAAAGGAAGAGATATTTATTATATATGTTCATCGCGTATGTTTTTTTTTAAATATGTATGGAATTGTCGGATGGGGGGTCACCGATTAATATAATTTGAATTCTCGGAAGGGGCATAAACAATTAGAATTGTTTGAAATGTATTTAAGACGATTTTATATTCTACTAACAACCCGCCTCGGCTTCGCACGGGTAGCAGAGACATCTTCAACAATCATCAACATATTTCAATCAATCTACACAATCAATTTACACAAAATCTTAACAAATTATACACCTAAACTTTCCTCACTCTGTCTTTTAGTGAAAACCGCATGAAAATCCGTTCAGACAGACAGACGTGGCGGGGGACTTTGTTTTATAATATGTAGTGATGAATAATTACATTTTATCGCGGTACAACTCCGAGATGGGCAATATGTTCAAGATATTCTAGAAAGAAATTCCGAGTTTCAGAACAGTCATAGAAATATGCCCGTTAGACACTTAAGAGGTTAGGACTACCACATGGATCTAAGAATAGCTTATTCAGAAAAACAAACATTAAATTAAATCCTCTCCATCAGCTACAAGCTGACAACACAAAATATATATTCTGCACACTTACCTTAATGGCAACATCGACATCAAAATCAATGGATTTATCTGTCGAATTAATAAAGTCCTTCAGCTTTCCTTGATGGTCGTGTTGGTCTATCTTCACATAGCAAGTGAGCAACAACGTCGTATGGTCTTCTGTCGCATAACCCTTCTTATGCAATTCTTCCAAGTACTGTATTAAAGGCTCCAAGTGACGTGACTCTAAATACTTCCGAATGACATACGAGGTCTCCAGCCAACCGATCGTTTTTACGTATTGATCAATGGCACCTTTTAAATCACCCTGGAAATAAATTTGACACGATAAAAATCGAATGTTGTTCTAAACCAAATCTTATTAAAACGTCATTGTTTTGTTTTCAATGGCGTACAACAGATTTTTGCTTGCATTGAAAACTGAAGAAGCACCTGCTACTGCATATTTACATAACCATGTAGGAAACAAGAACTGGATTTGGGGATTTAAATACTCTCAATATAAATTTTCTGATTAAAACTTTCTGCAATAATATATTAGTGTTGTTATTTATGCTAAGTTATTGCAAAGCTTACATTATGAAAACTTAATGAGGGAACCATCATATTTTGATAAATATATGCAACTAGCAGCGCCTCGGGGTTTCACCCGTGTAAGTCCCGATCCCGTGGGAATATCGGGATAAAAAGTTAACTATGTGTTAGTCCAGGTCTTCAGCTATCTACATACCAAGTTTCATCGCAATCGGTTCAGTAGTTTTTGCGTGAAGGAGTAACAAACATCCATCCATCCAAACTTTCACATTTATAATATTAATGGGATTTATCAAAATCAAGCAGCCATAATTAAAGCTGAGATCTACTGACTTCTTAAAATTATTGTTAATTTGTATATGTATATAGATCACTATATACATATACAAATAGTGTAAAGTAGATAAATCACTCACCTTACTATACAAATGATCACCATACTGCTTGTAAATCTCCGTCAAACCTTCAACATCGTAATGCTGACTGCTTGCTATCCTAATAGCAACATCATACAAGTTCTTTTTAAACAATACCGTTAGTTTCGACTGGAGATCTTTTTCTTTTAAATAAATTATCTCTTTCTTCTTCGTGAGAATGTAAAAACAGCCCCATTCAGTCAAAACCGCATCAATTTCATCAAAACTTTTAGAATATACAATAAATTTGTTCTGTATGTCAAGAATGGTGACGTGGTGTGATTTAGGTGCGGGTGCAGTGCTCGTGGACGCGGCTGTTTTGTAGGGGGTTTCGTTGGTTGTGATGATGAGGTAGCTGCGGAACCAGTCCAGGCGGACCTTCTCTCCTTCTAACGCGTAGCAGGGGCCTCGACCTTCAGTTGTGTAGCAGTATATTGCCTGTGGTAGTAATTATGATATATATATATCATCAACAACTAATTCTGACTATTTAAGTGACAGAGACAGAATAAAAAGAAAATTATTTTCGGAGAACTATGTAGCTGAAAAAAAAGATATAATTCTTTTTCAACACTAACATTACATCCGAAGGTATGGTGTGGTATTACTTTATTTGCAGAAAACAATACTGTAATTAAAATCAGTAGTATGACATTGATATTATTAGATATAGGAGTAGATAAATATTAGGTATAATACTAGATAGTAATGGTAGTATTTAAATAGTTAATTTGGTAGCATTACTATTAAAGGTATATCTTTACATAGGATACCAATTTTCATGAGGCAGTTGCTTTAATGGGGTAAAAATACTACTAGCCAAGTAGAGACGGTAACTTACATCATCATGGGCGACAGTGAGACCGTGTTTATCGCTGAGTACACAGCACAGTGGGGCGGCGCCCTTCTCGTCCAATGTGACGCACCGCTCCGAGGTTAACCAGACGACAGAAATTGACGCGCGTGATACCACGAATAGTTTGTCTGCACCTCTGCTTCAACAACAACAAGGGTTTAACATTAACAGTGGTATTAATAGAGAAAATCATTAAAATGGTTATATTTTGTCGGGATTTTTTTTACCCGGACACGTAAGGACAAGCCAAGAAAACACAATAAAAATTGACCTCACCGACCCAGCATTGTAAGTCTCTGGTAAACATATACCAACGAGGCAATTATTAATGGTAATTCTTTGGGTTACTATGACACCCTATACATTTATTTATACATAGCAACATCAATTTTATCACTGGTGCAACACCAGCCCTATTCCCACCTCCATGGACGTCTAACCTGTGGCCTTTATATGTTGGGAATTTTCCACAGTCTAAATCTGCTCACCCCTACCTCTTATTAAATATTAGGAACGATTGTTGTGTCCCTCCAACACAAAGGGAGGATCATCCAACCAGGCTAGGTGACCATGCCTAGCAAACCGCGGCATAACGATTGATATTGGACAGTTGTATAATATACTAATCGGCGCAAGAACTTTCATAACGCGATGCAGAATTAATAGTTACTCCGTAGTTCGGTGAGTCTTCGTTAGATGGCATTGAAGTATGTTTTTCGCTGTATATGGATGTCGCCATACTTGTATAATACTAGGCTATCACTATAACTGCTAAACTTTCAGGTTAAAGTGAATGGGGTAGACGACTGTCCACTGAAATCAGTATCTTTTTAATAAACACCAAAACGGAAGGTACGGTACATTCTTGTATGAAATACTAAGACGTGACGTCACGCCTTAGTGTTGTCAAATCATGCACATGTAATGTTCATTTAACAATTATAAAATAAATTAAAAACGTTAAATAAAAGTGGAAGACAAATTTCATAGTATTTTTAGATGTTGCATTGCCAACGAAATTTAAAAGCATTTGTATTTTCAGTTACAATATATTTTTTTCTAGATTGTTATTAATTGTAAGGTCTTACTTAAAGGCTAGTCCGGTAATAGGACTTGTTCCAGAATCAGGCAGAGTTCTCATTTTCCCGCTGCGCTGTCGAGCGATTTCACCTCGAAAGAGGGATACCGATCCATCTTGGAAACCGACTGCTAGTAAGTTCTGTAAAATATTTCATAAAAATTAGTTGGATAGTGTATTCACATAGAAAATACAATACAGCATTTAAAAAAATTGTACTTCTGTCTCATTCTGATCGTGTTTTCAAAGTATGTGTTTAATTCCCGATAGCTTCCTCCACATTCAATTCAAACATTACTTAAGCAGGTCTCCTACAGCTTAGAACATTCTGTGTAACCCTAAAATCAAAACCGATACCTTATTTTCGTGGACAGCTAGTGCAGTGGCGGGCGTGGGACGCATATGTGACGGTACAGCGCGAGATACCCGCGCCAGAGTTGGGTTGCCGTGCCGGTCGCTACGGGACCAGTCCCATACTTTGATTAAAGGATTCACTCCAGCTTCATCATCCTGTATAATTACAATTTTTTATATATTACAACTAATAATCATTATAACTCGACACATCTCACACACGGCCATCTGATCCCGAACTAGGCAGAGCCTGTACTATGGTAACGAGACTGCTGATACACTCGAAAGGGGTCAGTTTCCGAAACTGTGGAAGACGGGGAAACTGGTCCTAATCCGTAAGGAGGGCCGCCCGGCAGACTCACCATCTGCCTACCGGCCCATTGTATTGCTCGACGAGGTGGGTAAGCTCTTTGAGCGAATAATCGCGGGTCGCCTCGTCGAGCATCGCTCTAGAGTGGGGCCGGACCTATCGGATAACAAGTTTGGTTTCCGTAGGGGGCGCTCCACTGTGGATGCGATCATGCGCGTCAAAGCTCTGGCGGAGTAAGCGGTGTCTCGGGGCGAGGTAGTGTTGGCGGTGTCTCTTGCTATCGCCAACGCTTTCAACACCTTGCCCTGGAGTTGCATTAGAGAGGCACTTGTGTATCACGGAGTGCCTCTCTCCCTCCGCCGCATTGTCGGGGCATATCTATCAGACAGAGCCGTAGTCTATCCGACTCGGGTACGGTCGGCGAAACATGTCGTGCGGTGTTCCACAGGGGTCAGTGTTGGGCCCTCTCCTGTGGAACATCGGCTACGACTGGGTGCTGCGCGGTGTGCTCTTAGGAGGTGTTGTTGTAACATGCTACGCCCTCGTGACGGCGCGAGGCAAGATGCACGCGACCATAAAGGCCACGGCCGGGGTCGCTCAAGTCGTTACGAGAATTCGGCGGCTGGGTCTCCAGGTGGCTCTCAACAAATCCGTGGCCCTCTGCTTCCATGGCCCTCGCAAGGGACCACCTAGGGGATCCGGCCTTATTGTGGGAGGTGTTCGCATTGGCATCGAGTCCTCGATGAGATATCTGGGACTCGTTCTCGACAGCCGATGGGACTTCGGACCTCACTTCCGAAGTCTGGCCCCCAAGCTTACGAAGGCGGTGGCAGCGCTCTCACGGCTAATACCTAATTTGGGGGGGCCCGAAGCCTCCTGCAGGAGACTATACGTTGGAATCGTGCGGTCCATGGCCCTATATGGGGCACCAATCTGGGTGGAGACCCTGACAACCCGCAATGTTGCAATCTTGCGACGTCCACAACGGGTTATGGCTGTCAGGGTCATAAGAGGATACCGCACGATCTCTTTTGAAGCGGCGAGTCTCCTAGCCGGAACTCTGCCATGGGACCTGGAAGCGAAGTCCCTCGCATCACTGTACCAGTGGCGCAGGGAGGTGCAAGAGCAGGACCTGGGACCTGCCCTCTGTGATATCGAGGCGCAACGGTCTCAGCTTCGCCAGGTGCTCATGGCTCAGTGGAAAGAACGACTTGAGCGACCGAGAGCGGGGCACGCCACAATTGTGGCGGTAAGGCCCGTCATGGAGGATTGGCTGGAGAGGCGACATGGCGCTCTCTCCTACCGGATAACGCAGGTGCTCACCGGACACGGCTGCTTCGGGAAGTACCTGTGTCGCATAGGCCGGGAGCCAACGTCTGTGTGCCACCACTGCGGGGACTGCCGCGAGGATACCGCACTCCACACTTTGGTAGAGTGCTCTGCGACGGCGGCCATCGGTGTGGGTAGCCTCTCGCTGGAGACCTTGATTACGTTCATGGTCCAGAGCGAGAGTGCGTGGGATTCCGCCGCCTCATTCGGTGAGGTTGTGATGGATGCTAAAGAAGCGGCGGAGAGGGAACGGAAGAGAACAAGTACTCTTCCGTCCCGCAGAAGACGCACCAGGCGCCGGAGAGTGCAAAACGATCTCCGGCCTCCATGAGCGCTTGCCTGGGGGTGACGGAAAGGGCTATCTGTCGCCCTAGCAGAAGCAGGCCCGAGACGGTGGCGCGACGTGTTTCGCGCGCGCCTCTCTAAACTAGAGGGGACAGAACCACCTGCACCTCAAAGTGGGGTCGCCTGGTTTAACAGGCGACCAAGTCTGCTGGGGTTCACAGGGATTTCCTTTCTAGGGTACACCTGAGGCCCCGGCTATAAGACACGGTGACGGTACACTGTGTGGTTAGTCGGTTCGAGTCCGACATACCACCTCGCCGCCTGGCCCCGATGAGGTGATGACGCGTGGGGGTTTTTTCACACATAAAAAAAAAAAAAAAAATGACTGCTGATACACATACTTATATATTTCTAAATACATACATATTTTATAAATAAATTACACTCATACACAGAACAAATGATCATGCTCATCACACAGTTTATTGTCCTAGGTGAGAATCGAACCCACAACAGAGACAGAGGTCTCAGCAGTCAGTATCGCTAATCACTAGACCGACAGGACCGTAAATACTAACATTGTTTAATTTTTATTTTATTTTTCAGCTAACCACCTCTTACTCACAAATATAGTTTAAAGTTTTACAGTATTACAAAAAATGGTTGAGTGGAAAAATTATTTAACGGTATACCATAGATTTTGATAACCTACGCCACCACCGTGGTCATGTCAAAAGGTATATAGAAGTACAACATCTGTATACTGTCAGACAGTATGGCCATCCTGAAGGCCCTGGAGGGCAACACCATGAACTCCGGTCTCATTTATGAATGCCACCAGATGC
Organism: Callimorpha dominula; assembly: GCA_949752705.1. Taxonomy (NCBI): domain Eukaryota; kingdom Metazoa; phylum Arthropoda; class Insecta; order Lepidoptera; family Erebidae; genus Callimorpha; species Callimorpha dominula. Next base: position 16,601,749 of record OX457007.1, read on the forward strand.
TAGAGCGCTTAGCCTCTGCCAATGGGGTAATTCTTCAATGGATCAAAGGGCATAGTAATTCATTCGGGAACGACGCCGCCGATGAGCTGGCAAGAAAGGGATCTGTAACGTCAATGGCAGGTCCAACTATACTTCTGCCACTTCCCTTTAATCAACTTCGCTCATGGGTAAAGCAACCTGACTCGTGAAGCGCACAACGGTCGCTGGACCGACGCACCTGGCTGTAGGCAGTCTAAACTGGTGTTGATGGAGATCTCACCACGTTTAACTTGCAGACTACACAGTCTTAACCGACTTGACATCAGAATAGTTGTAGGAACCATTACGGGCCACTTGGCCCTAAACCGGCACCTATTCAGCATCAGTGCGACAGACAGTCCCCGGAAACGGCCGCCCACGTTATCCTGGAGTGCGAGGGAGTGGCCACACAACAGGCGCGTATCCTCGCGGGTGCGAGGACGCTCCTAGAAGCCTGTGAAAGCCCCAGGAGGCTTCTGTGCTTCTGGAAGGAGCTAGGTTGGCTCAACTAGTCAGCTTATTCGAATGCATAATGGACCTCCTTTAAGTCTAAATGCGGAAACAGAGCCCTATACCAATACCAATACCATAGATTTCCACTGGAAGAATATTTCTAACATTAGCAAAATAAGATCTTATTTATTATTATTACATTACATAATACAGAATCTAAGGATATAATAAAATCCTCCTGCTCGCTGAAGCCGCCTTAGCACGCCTTAGTAGTTTTTTAATAATCCAAGGTAAGTTCGAACCAGAAATCAACCAGAAAGCCAAGTTTCAAAAAGATTGTTAGTCTAAACTAACACCATCTCTTGTAAAAGACTGTTTCTGTTCTATAAATTAATTGTGAATAGTACTTAGTTATGAGAAAATAGGTTGTTGGTGGGTGGATTGTTTTGTATGTATTTAAAAACCTACCATATATCTGTATAAAAATTACGAAAATATACAGTATTTATATGGTATGAATAGTACAGAGACAGTAGGTTATTAAAATTAATAATGTCACTTTGTTATCATAAATTCAAATAATATACATTTTAGTTCAATGACATTTTATTTATAATTAATTTAATTGCCAGTGTTTCATGTGTTATTGTGCCAGTGCTATTTAGATATGTAACTGTTTTTTTTTATAAATTAAACAAGGGCAAGAAAATAACCACCTTTTGAATTATGCTTTGTCTAGATTTACATTCAGACAAAAAACCAGCTATTTCTTTTCTATTTTAAATTGTTACTGAATATAGACCCTATTTAAAAGATGTAATATACCAACTTTGGCTCTTTTTTTATTGATTTTATACATATAACAAATACTTACCCCAACAGTAACCAGATAAGGATCATGAGGAAGCTGTTGTGCTAGGGAAATTGTCAGCTCATAAGCTTTGAAAGAATTGATCTGCCATGAGTGAGATATGAGATGTGCCCAACCTGTGACATCACATAACACAACAAGACCTTTCCCGCTTGTAGCTACTTTCACATTTGTATCCTGAAAAGTTAATCCACATATTGGTTAGAACCTTCTATACAAGTTACAGAAGCATACATTAAAATTAAGTGTTAAAACTAAATGTAAAAGGAAGTGGTAGGCGAGATGTTTACTAAAGAAAATATATCACCTGCTCTATTGAGATGATAATTGTTTATGAAATTCAGTAATAAGTGGTCGTTTCTAAACTGTATAGAAGTGAGGTATTCATCTAGGTATTGCTTTAAAATACAGTAATATATATTTATATGAATTGTGTGCACACTAAAATAAGTAGGTATGAGGTTTATATTGGATGATAACTTATAAAAAAGTTTCCCAGCACAATGAGCATTGTCAAAAACAAGAATCACAATTTTATTGTTATGATTTCTATATTGATTGAAGTTTGTATACAAAGAATTAAATATGCTGGATATAGTAAATTGAAACTTTAAACCAATTGCAATTAGTTGGGCCCAGAGCTTTCCCAGATTGGTACTGTAAAAATGTACTAAGGCATTAGATAGGTATTTGATTTAGCATGGACATTCTGTTTTGTATGTCATAATTGACTTTATGAAATATGTAATATTGTCTCACCTGTAAACGTTCCGCTATCTTCCCACTGTCGATATTATTTTCAGTGTCAAAAAATACAAATTTACGAAACTGAAATGACAAGATTTTGTTATTAATATTTAGTGATACCAAAATGTATTCAAATACTAATGTTTATTGTGATTTATGTGTGGAAAAATGATGTAAAGCTTAAAAGAAATCTCAGGCATTCCTATTTTCATTGGTGTCATTGTCGATGTGTTGTGATTATGTATCAATAGAAACGTTCGAATGAAGTAAATCAAGTGAAAATCAGTCGAAATTTAATACATACCTCTAAAAATGCCATTGTAACAGTTTTTAATCTATACCTTGATCATGTTATCAACAAAATGTATGTACTTTTCCTGTTATCCTTCTATGAAACAAATATAACAGTCCTGAGTCCAGCAATATAGTGATTTAGTTAAATTCACGTAAGTCCTTTGAATCAAATGCAAAGTTTCAACAGTTCCAACTTCCATTTCAGTTCATCTATGTTAAAAAAGGATAGATACAGACTGCTCACACATGTGCAAGGGGGATAAACGATTTAAAGTCTAATGTATTTTAAGCATGGCACGAAGCTACAATTTTAAACTGGACACTCCAACAATGTCAGTGTCAAATAAGTCAATGTCAAATACCGGTGTTACTTGTAAAAAAAATACAGTGGGTAGTCAGATAGTTGTTTCAAAGAAAACCCGTCCTTGTGGGCGCTGCTGGTCATGCGCTGGTGGTTATCAGTTGAAGACTCAGAAAAGATTTAGTTCTAAATGTTCCTAAATGTTCTTTTCTTCCCCTAGGGGAATAAAAGAACATAACAAATAACTAGTGAATAATGAACAAAATGAATGACGGATATTATATATAATAATATATATAATACATATATTAAGCTGTCATATATTTTTACAGTAGTTATATTTTACAGTAAAATCTACGAAATAAAGAAATTGTTTTTCGTCAAAATCCAATTATAATGGACGCTCAGCGTATTATTCTAGAAATTATCAAAGATATAATATGTGCTATATCCTATTGACACGATATCTCGATCCAAAAATATATTTCAGCATCATTTAGCAACGATAAGTAGAATTCGTAGTACAAAGGTAGTAGTAACCAATAACAAAATTATACAGCGACCTGAAATTTCTGGAGTTAATGACTAGATTATTTGTATTATACAACTTTCCAACATCAACAGTTGGGCTGCAGCCAGCTTTAGCCTGTTTATTAGAGTGAGCAGGCAGTTGGCACAAGCAGTTTGCAGTTTGAAAGCAGTCAGAGCAACAGCACCATGGTATTGGTGGAACAACAGCTGCTGCTCTGGCTGCAAACTGCCTGTGTACAGCAAACTGCACTCTCGCTCTATGTGCGAAGAGAATTTCCGTAGCACCCGCTCCATCTCATTGTGTAATTAAACGCAGCATGATCTTCAGTTCTTACTCAAAGGAACAACTCACGTTATCTGAATCAACAACACTATCGTTTTATAGGGTGAATTTTTAGTCTCCATCCAATTTTTCAAAACTCTCAAAATTATCACGATATTTTTTTCAAATTCGAATGAATTATGCAGCTGAGTTTTCACTAAGTCACAAGTACAAAATATTAAATGAGACGAAGTAGATAGGCTTCATTGACACTTAGCGCATACGGAGCTTGCGGTGTGTCTAGAAACTGCGAGGTTTTGAAACATCTGATGCCATTTTTATACTAGGTGATATTTAAAACAAAAAAAATAGATTTCTCATCATTTTCATCAAAGATTCTATAGTGTGAGTATGAATATGGATGATAAAAAATCACTCTGCATATACGTTACTAAAAGTTTATAATATATAAATAGGTATCTAATATTGCCGTCGCCAAGTTAAGACGGTGGCACTATCTATTAATGAGTAGGTAGCGGAACTAAATTGAGACTCGCGACGCCATCTTTTAGCGACTCAACTAATAGTATGTCAATAGAATGTGCTGAGTTCTAGATTTTTTTTTAGCAGTCGAGTCAGATAGTGCGAGATATTTCAGGAAAGTTTAAGAACTTTATGAGATGTTTTCGAACTATCTAGGGAAGTTGCACTGCGGTATAGACATTCAGTTCTAGTCAAGCGATATTACGAGTTAATAAATGCGATAAATAGCGATTTGTGTTAATTGCGAAATATTTAAATAAATTGTGTCTATTTCGTCACAAATAAAAAAGCCGGGGTACGGAATTAGAGTATCCACCAGATACTCTAATTCCGCACCCCGGCTTGTAACAATTACAACACGTTTAAAAGACGTTTTTCTTGAAAACAACTGTTACGCCTGGTGTTGCAATAGATCCTAGAGACAACGACAAAGTACCATTATAATAAATGTGACGTCTATATTATAATATCGGTACACCGTAGCACCCAAAATGGGGAACGAACATAATGCGGTTTCTTTTTAAATAAATGACTTGCGAATCTCCTCCGTTTATTCGTCGGTAAAAAATTTATTGAAGCGGAAAGATTTTTAGCCTTATGAAGACAGGAAGGATCCGTTTTTAGGATTCCGTTACGTAAAAGGAAAAAAAAACACACTTTTGGGATCACTTTGTTGTCCGTCTGTCTGTCAAGACCTTTTTTTTTTCAGGAAACTATGGAAGTATTAACTTAAAATTAGTACCAAATAGTTGTCAGCGGTCCCTTGAATCTGTAAAAAAATTAAGCTTCTAAGTCAATGCAATCAAAATATTCAGCCATTAAGCCTTAGATATTAACGAATTTGAACTTTTCGCAGGTAAATCAAAGCCTATAGGATACTTCCCATTGACCTATGATCATGAAGTTTGGCAAGAAGCAAAGTAAAGGAAAAAATCCAAAAGTCGTTAATTTGTTGTTAAATCACATAAAAAAATTGTTTTTGTGATTACAAATGTAAATTTTGCGGTTTGAAAGTTGACTTTGTCGAAAATCGATAATATATGTTTATAGCAAAAATCTTCGAGAATGAATTCCCGAGATAAAGATGTACATGTATAAGTTTGGTTGTTTAGGGTCCCGCTTGGTGCGCGAATCAGACTCGCACTTGTCCGGTTTTTTATTTATAATATGCGTCTCATGTGTTGTTCTGGGTTGGCATGACATGTTGGTTTTTATTTCATGCGTGCACCATTTCACTTTATTATATAGTTTTTCTAATTATATCTTCCCGTAGGTGTTAAATAAAATACTTTATTATTTTTTCAATAACATTTATGTACCGGTTGTAGTAGTTGTAGCTTTTATCTGTATTGTTTGAGTGGAAGTTGGATTTAGAAGCTTTTCATAATATAATTTATAGCTTTCGGTGTCATTTGTTTCATGAATATTCACTTTTATATCTGTATACAAACGCTTTGCTTCAACGAACTCCACTTTATATGAAAGAGACGTCAACCCATCTAGTAAATATAATGGAGAAATAGTGGCAATATATTCTGACCTGAAAAGATGAACTAGGTAAGAGGTCGTTATTAAAAGAAGTAGGTATATTCCGGATTGGGTGCCTCTTCGTATCGCGACAAGATCTTGAGGTTACCCTATAGACATGCCTCACTATGTGAGGCGCATTTGCTATGAAAGGAAGATGCGTATGCGAGATACCATTGTCTCATTTTTGCTGTAGTTTTTTCTTATCTTTACCAATTGAGTTCGTTCTCCCAACAGTCCCAACTCACCGATGATGTCAATAGTTGGTTATACAGGTCTAGATTATGGCAGATCTAGCGATCCTTTCAGAATTTTCTTTGTCCACCTCACCATGGTGGTGAACCATGGAACCCCAACCCATTCATGTACAAACAAATATCATAAGTAACTTACATAACACGAATGGCACTGGTATGTTTTTCCAATGTTTTATATTTACCCAGGGCTGGTAAAGTGGTTTCAATAAAGTAATTGGCATTAATCACTCTGTAAAAAAATATTTGCCTTCTGTATCTAAATAAACAACTTAAGTGAAGAAACAACTTTCTCCGATTGTAGCAGAGCGTATAATCAGAAAGCCAATGCAAGTGATAGCCGTAATTGCCACAAAGCCGGTTCAAGATCCCAGAAATGGTACGGATTGGACAAAGGACCGGACCTGCTACTGGTAATACTTTAAGTAGGATGTCCAATGACCAAATTAAATTATTTAGTTTAGATAGCAGGATTTTTTATTAACTTGAATTCTTTTAGACAATATTAAGAATTATTTAAAATATACGGTTTTACTCACGTGTATGTTTCGGCTAAACATGTTTGCAAGACGGACACGGCTCATTTTATACGTTTCGACAAGGCTCCGTTTTAGCGAGAGAAAAATACTTCGTACCGCGAAAAATAGGAGAGGCTATCGAAATAAGCCGTCGTCCGAACTTCAATAGGGACAATGGGTGGGCATTACCTCCAGCCTGGCGACCGTCCTTGAAACTGATGTCCGACGAAATAGTTATGGCTCCAAACACTGACACAGTAAGTTCAGTGTGTACCACAGTGCCTGCGATAAAAGATTTCGCAACACACAACGCAATGGAAGCGCAGGCGTCCACATCCCGGCGGTCGTTACGACAAATGAATCGGTGGGACAGACAACAATCCAGTCTGGCACCTGCAACCGGCGCGGCAGGACGCCTCACCTCTTGATAAAGGGCTCCCGTCGGGTCCGAAACTAATCGGGCATCCCCGAAATATACACGTGAGTAAAACCGTATATTTTAAATATTATGAATACCACTCACGAAAGTTTTTATTCGAATATTAAGAATGTAGTACTTAATTATGTAAAATTTATTCTATTTATGAATTGCTTTAACGAGCTAAGCTCGTTAAAGCAAGTAGTAGTCGCAACAGAAGGCCGGACGATTGATTTTAAAGAGATAATAGATTATATCTTTAAAATCTTTAGATCTATGAGATTGCTTAGGTACTTATTACACAAATCCTTGGTTATCTATTACACAAATCTTTGGTGATCTATTACACAAAGCCTCGGCTTACCTATTATACAAATCTTCGAAATCTGCGTCATTTCCCCAGTATTTATTCGAAAATCCGTTAACTTTTGAATACTGCTCGGGTGTCATGGCAACCGCACCTCCAAATTTGGGGACGTAAGAGCCCCTGAGAAGTGAAATGAATATCTAAAACTAGAACATGAACAAGATATTTAAAGTACGTTTGGTATTTTGGAATACTTCCTTGTGGAATATAGATTAAAATATACTGATGTTTTTTTATGAATAACACTACTGCGACACAAAGAAACTTTACAAAGCAATGCATGGACAGACAGACGGGCGGACACAAACAGATCCTTTGATCTGTCCAAACGCCATCTATCTTAATCTCTTGCCGTAACGTAAATATTTGATCAAGAATACTTGTGTTAAACGAAGTTCTACTACGACATAATCACATCATAACGCCTTGGGCCGGGAGAAGATTTGATTGTAATTTTTGTGTAAAGATTGTAACGTAAATAACAAATAGAGCTCACTACATTAAAATTAACCGAAATATATTTCTGTACTCAAACACCCTTAAATTTTGAATTACGTGCTGGTTCATTCTTGAAAGTCAACCGGCTTAATCGCCTTGTTCTATTAGGTATAGGTATGATTAGATTACACACGTTTCCTTACAAATTGAAAATAGAGAATAATATAAGTACCTAAATCCTATCAAGACGTATGCATAATCTACTTTAAGAAAAATAAATTATTACGCACAGAACACGTCGCTCGACATGAGCTGCCAATTGTCGCGGGTACCAACTACACCTGTATAAGTTGCGGGAGTCAGTGGGCACAATATGTGCCTCGTGGAAGAGAATGCAATCCCATCCATTCCTTCGGTACTTTTGAGCCTCAACAAACCCCACATTCAGGAGCATGCCACGGTTGAAATGCTGGCTGTTGTTACCTTTGCAGAAATTTAAGACTGCTTAACAATACTGTCGAATTTAGAATTAAGACTTTGAAAAGGACTACAGTAACGACAAAGACACCAACAATAAAAAAAAGAAAGTAATTAAGGATTTTTCTTTTTATCTCTTCAAATTGCTAGGAGCCTACGTGCGGAATTTTTAGATCAGGTGCAGATTTACTAAAGGCCGAATTGCACTTTTCGTCCATTGGCGCCTCGTCAAGAGAGGTCTTTTACAGGATGTATAACTGAAGTGGGACACGGCTCCTACTCACGACTGCGAGACTCCCTGCTTTGTGGACAGGTGGTCAAGTCTGTCGGGGGTTCAGGGAGTTCCTTTCTAGGTTATACCAGAGCCCTGGGCCATAGACACCTGTGACGGAAAACCGTGTGGTTGAAAATTTACCGATATGGCTAATATTTCGTCAGAGACAGGACTGACATGAATAAAACAACATTGCTTCACTATAATACGTGCCGAAGCATGGCTCTCCCAAGAACAACTTGCTTGTATGTAACTAATTAGGTACAAACACGCAAATAGGAGCAGTAAGTTTTAATTACTACGGAGTAATTACTACGAAAAAATAATAAAAAGTTTTTTATTATTTAACCGTAGTAATTAGTCCTTATCTTTCTTAATTAATTACGTTGTTTTTTTATTAAGGTAAGTGTCAAAATTCAGCCAGATACTGTTCGATGTGTTCTGCACTATCGAGGACTAGTCCTCCGTATTTATCTAATCTAGGATTTATAAAGAACTTACCTACTTTTCTACGAAAGAACAAATAAATAATATATTTTTTTTTTTAATTAAAAAGACAACTCCCGCATTAGGAATTACTCCTGTGCCGCGGGGGACTTTACAAACATACAAAGAACGGACACAAAGAACACCCAGACTCGGATGGGAATCGAACCCACGACCTATGGCATAGCAGTCAGGGTCACTTACCACTAGGCCAACAGGCCAGTCAAAATTTTTACTTTAAAATTTCTAACTCCTTTAATATATGTAGGTACTTCTTTACTTACTTACTTTCTTACTTTTCTTTGGGACTTGTTTTGCCTTGAAAGAAAGAAAGAAAGAAAGAAAAATATATTTATTCACAACCCGCAACATTCATAACATAAATAACAAAGAAAGAAGATAAAAAAAAAAAAACTATAAATTTATACATTTAAAAGGATTTACGCCAATTAGTGCGGGCCTGAAAAGGTCACCATCTCAGCATAATGCTGCACCTATCAACGGGTGCAGCGCTGGTTTTCAGATGGTGCCTCTTAAAAGGGACGTCACGGGCGTTTATACATAATTAAAAAAAAAAAAAAAAACTAAAACAAAAAATACACATTTTGTCACATTTAAAATATATATGCAAATATACACATACATACACACACACATACACACTTACATACATATATGGACATATATATATACATATACATACACACGCATACACACATGCATGTACACATATACACATACACACACACACACATATACATATATATACATAAATAGCCACTATCGCATATATACATCTTTACACACATACATATATAATAATTATATTCCTATTTATTTATACAATATCCCAGTTGTGTATAAAATAGTAATGTATTGACTATTGTTGACCATTTGTACAGGAGACACAGCACTCACAGCAGTACGAATGTTGGTGGGATTAGTCCCAAACTACTTAATGATTCCACTTACTTTGTTCAATAACGAAGATTTGATAATCCAATTGTTGTTTTATAAGAAACGGATGTAGAAACAGCAAGAACGTTGTGAGATATTTTCTACAGCCTCTGTATTGAAAAGATACATCTGTAGTGTATAAGTCATTACCTACTTTTTAACCTACTTACCTGTGGATCGTAACAATGATTAGATTTATTAAATCGTAAAATTTTAAAAGCAAACTGAATATTTATTTGATTTTGGGCATTAAACTTTCTATTTATAAATAGTACACCAGGAAATAGATGATATGAGAATCGATTATACATATCCAGCTAACGTTTAATATATAAATACTATAAGTAATTAAATATATTATTAATATTTTCATAATCAAATTAACTCTTAGCGGTATCGTGCAGTGACGTAACTATAACACAAGGCACAAGTTCACTCTTGGTGCCTCGTGTGCTTAGGGCCTTGGGGTAGCCAGAGGCTCCTTAGGGCCATGGGCCCGTGGCATTTTTCCCGCTCTGCCACCCTATTGTTACGCCACTGGTATCGTGTTCATCTTATGCTGAAAAGACATTCAAGAGTAGAGAGAATAGGTTTCCTTAGACAGGCTTGTCCCATCTTCGTCTTTATCGTCACTTTTTATCAGATGAGATGGAAGACAAACGCGTATTTCAGTTAATCAATAAAAGATAAAAAGAGTTGTAGATATTTATAACATAAATGAATAATGAGCTCAATCCAGAATCTTTAGAAACCTGCCTCTTGCTTTTTTATATAATAATAAATAATAATAATAATAACTTGAAACATCTCACACACGGTCGTCGAATCCCAAACTAGGCAGAGTCTGTACTATAGTAACCAGACTACAGATAAACATACTTATTGATTTCTAAATACATACATATTACATACCTATAAGCTATAATAACTGCAGCGCTTTGCCTTGCCTGGCAAGTTGATGGTTGGTAAATACCTCCAGCTTTTACGTTGTTATGTTGCACGTCGAATTTTTCATCCAACAAATTGGATTGGATGTTAATTTCACCTGTAAAAAGGAAGTTCAGTTCAGGTGTTCTCTCTAACCTGCAGGTTCCTGAAGTTAATAAGTGCAAAACCAAGTTAAAAATAATGGCTTCGTTTCATAAGCAATTTCACCCCCACGCCAACAAACATGATGGAAGTGTCGCGTCTGACAGCTACGCGACAGGTTACTCTGCTATTTTATCAAAGGATTCCTATCCGGTCATATTATACTATACACGGAGTACAATCTAATGTCTTAAACCCTTAGGGAAGTTAATTAATCGAAACAGATACTCATAGACATGCATAAATGACACGGGTTGGATTTTGTCAGAGGAAGTCGTGAACTACCCGTGTTGGGTGACGTATATTTTATACTGCTAAGCGTGCAAAACAGTTAGGCACTGTAGTTTTGGTTAAGGCATCACCAGTACGTGTTTAAGGGCTCTGATACTGGTAATAATGATAGATCATGGAAATAGCGAGTGGCGAGCAACTCTAATCACAGACATGAAAACTGATACATTGTCTAGATACAGATTTTCAAAATATTCTCATGTTCTTTAAGAGTATACAAATATACGGTCGAAGAAGGATGTCGTGCGGTATGCCACGGGTATATATATCAGTTACGATGAAGATGTCGTCCGTGGGGAGGGAGACAGGGAATAAAAATACATTACTTTGTGTACCTGATACTCTATAGGTAGTACTCTACAGTCTAGTAATATCAATCATGTGTAGAAACCGTTCCACTGCTCCCGATGAGAGAAGCTCTGGTCCATAGTCCACTGAAGAACTTTCAGGTATGCAGGATTCCTGATGATGACTTTCTTTACCGTTAAAACTACGGTAGCACGTTGTAAGGTCGCGTAAAACGACAATAGTAGTATAACTGTTATACCACTCATGTTTCTCTTACATCAGACTGCGACCATGCCCTGTTTGAAAACCTATCGTAGGTTGTATGTAGGTGGTATTGTAAACCTATGGTAGGAAAAATACCTGACAGCGATTGGCCAGTTCCATTCAGTGAGGCGAAACACGTTGCCTAAGTAAAGTTTGTATGCTCAAAGTAAAATAAGCTTTCTTACAAAATAATTATATGGCAAATAATACACTGCGTGTGACAAATATTAATATTATATAAGAAGTATTGTTTCAATCCGTGGCTCCTGAACATATAATAATAGTAATCTATTCTATAATTAATTGCAATTATTAAGTACCTAATCTTGGAGGTAACTCTGGGCAATAATTGACGTCAACAATGACGTCATTTGACTCTGTAGCATTAACACTCTTATTGTTGTGGAAAATCTCACGATGATTAATTGTGGGGGCCTTCTTATTATTACAATTAGAACTGAAGCCTCTGAACGTTCCTTCTGAATACAATAGAGAACGATCCGATGTCATACCACTGTGAAACAATGCAAAGATATCTACAATTTCAAAAGCAGTTATACAAAACATTTTATACAAATAACTTAGCAAACAAGCTCACGCTCCGCCCGAATGCATTTATTATATTACTTAGTGATATAGTTTTAAAAACATAAGCTACTTTAACGAAATAAACAAACATGGCCAAGTTGTGAATACGAGGCACTTGATCACTTGAGCTTGGCACTGGGAATGTAAGTCACCGTAAAGAAGATCACGAATAACCAGAAATACATGCGCTAGTAGCACTATTTCTCTGCTGGTAGGCATGAGTGCCAAAACATTTTAAATACGGCGAGTAGGGTCGGCAACACACAGAAAAAGAATTCATCAGAGACATGGTCAACAAAAGAATACCGTAAATCTGACCGCTCAGTGTTTTTTTTTTTAATCAAGGTGTAACCAGCATACAGCTTACCTCATTGTGAACGGTTAAGTACTTAACGGCAATTATCACAAACACATCATGTAACTAGTTACCGGTAATCATTAACACTCTCAATGGTGACTGGTGTTTTTACATTATATGTTAGTATATATTTACATATATGTAGGTATATTTGTACATTTCCACAATAAAGTTATATAACTAGTGCAGAAGAAACAGCAAGAAAGTGTGTCAAGAGTCAGTAATATACCTTTCCGTTTTTGGGTAATAATAATTCGAGATTCGTTTGCCACCTGGATAAAAGATCCTCATGAAAGTATAATTCGAACCATTGATAAGAACAGCCGCAAATAGACAAAAGTATAACATCCGAAGCGACAGATTCGCCATAACTTAGTTTAAACTACAAATTTACTTTAAAATGCAGAAGTAAACTATTAAGAAAACTATCTTCAAAAAATAAATTGCTATAAAAAGTGACATTTCTAAACATGATAGATTAGTTTCTTCTTCCAAAGAGAAAATAGATAATTACTTCTTTTTCCATGGCAATATAAAGTCATATTTATAGCATTGTAAAAGTAAATGCATGGCCATTTTCAATATCTAAACATAAAAACTATTGCCAATGACACATAATGACATTTTGGGATCAATGCGAATGCATGTCTGTTTAACATTTTTTGCAAAATTTATATTGAAAGATGCCGAAATATTATAGGTTTAGAGCGACGACGCCCACTCGGAAACCGAAACGAAGCAAGGAAAAGGAAAAGGAGAGAGAATTAGAGAAGTGAGTAGGAGTGTAGTTGTTCAGAGTAGAGACTGTTCTATATCAATGTAAGGACGACGCTTTAAAAATTCCCTGGCTGACATCCTTACGAGCGTTATTTTTTTTTACAGCACAGGGATCGATAGATTACATTACAACGAGGCATTGAGATTTATAATTTTGTTATTTGTGTGGTTGAAAGTATACAGAGACACCAAAATAATTTTAATTGTTAAAGCAACACTACGGAAGTCTTTCTAGAATGTCTTAACAGTATCATTTCAATCTCTTTTGTGTTAAAACAGCAGAATACATCGTGGTAAATTGAGAACTGGGTTCCTATCTGACATTTTATTTCCAGAGCCAAGTTCGACACAGAGAGGAGTTGGCTGGACTTGACACTAGCCTGCACACCAGCGCCATCATGGTATTTACGACGCACTTCATGGCGAGAAAGTCCACCTCTTATGGGGCTCCCGAGGCAGCTTGCCACCGGCCTCCGAGCATCGCTCCAATTAAGCAACCGACCAATTTTTGTGTTTAAAATCCCAGCAGTTCGCTCCCAAGACGTCATGCGGCCATTTTGAAAAGAAGATTATGAATTATTTAAAATTTTCCGCGTTTATATTACAAGTTTGAGTAATCGTGAAAGTATTTTTTTGTTGTCGCCAAGTGTTCGTCGCCTTTTTTTTTGTCTCACCACAGTGTAATCCATAATTATTATTTATTATGGATATTAAATTATCTAAAAGCATGAACTTTATTTTTACTGTGTTGCGTTATAGTGTCTCATGACTGAAATTGTGGTGGCCGAGCTCGAACAATTTTATTTGGAAATAACAGAGTCGGTGCACATAAGTATTTGTGAAATGTTATTATTTAAAGTCAATACATGAGCATGGATATTTATATCACTTGTTACGATTGATCGATGTCAATAACCACTTAAGTAAGACAAGAGATCTAAAAATTAGTCTAACTAGTAATTACTAAGGTAGGCTTATGTCCAACAGTGGACGGCCTATGGCTGCAATGATGATGAAATTTGTCTCACTTTTACGGGCGATTTTACACTCAACAATTTTCGTTTATTGCCCGTGGTCCACCTGGGTGGACTACGGGTAATTATTTTTTCCCGTTGTTCACCTGGGTGGACCACGGGCAGTTATTTTTTTCAATAAATCACCCAGGTGGTCTTGGTTTGTTATGTATGGGTGGACCACGGGAAAATACATAATATAATTTTCCGTGGTCCACCCAGACATAAACCTCCAATAAGTTTTAATTTTAAAATAAAATGCCATTGTTAGATATTGAAAATGATGATTACATAACAAATATTCAAAGGCAACTAGTATCTAAGAATATTTCAGTGGGAGAAGCTTTAGAAAAGCTACGCTAATTTTTTCGTTCATTGCCCGTGGTCCGATCGTGAAGTTCTACTAGTCGATGCACGGGTAGTTTTTTCACGGTAGTTATAAAATTATCAAATTGCATTGGCACTGGATCCACTGGTCGATAAAATACCATTTAAAAGGTTAAATAAATGCCATATTAAGTTTAATTATCTTAACGCAGTTTATCTAATGTAATATTCATTTGCGGTATTCAGCAACTCTATTTGAATTTACATTACACATTCATCTTGAACCATAATTTTCCAACGAAATTGGCAAACTTTTTTTAAAATTTGTTTTATCTTTGTAATTATCACAAAAAATATTTTTTTTTAAATTAGCCAGGAGACGTGGCAATGTTATTGTATTTTTATGGGTCGTCACCTCACCGGAGCTATCGGTAAGATGGTATGTCGGAATCGGACTGACTAAAACCACACGGTGTTCCATCACAAGTGGGTCTATTGCAGGAGGACCCGGGTATACCCTAGCAGTCCTCCGGGAACCCCTGCAGACCTTGGTCGCTTTCAGCAGGTGACCACACCATGGAGTGGGCCCTCCAGATTAGAGAGGTACGCGTGGAACACGTCACCCAGGCCAGCGCTCATGGAGGCCGGAGATCATTTTGCGCTCTCCTGCGCCTGGTGCGTTTTCTGCGGGATGGAAGAGTGCTTGTCCTCTCCCGTTCCTGTTCCGCCGCCTCTTTAGCCAACATCACCTCACCAATACTCGCAAAACGAGACGGCGGAATCCCACGCACTCTCACTTTGGACCATGGACAGAACCATGGTCTCTAGCGAGAGGCTTTCTACCCCAATAGCTATCGCGAGATCATTTTGCTGCTGCGTTTATGCTGAGCACTCCACCAAAGTGTGGAGTGCAGTGTCCTCGCGAATCCAATATCTGTCTATTTAATTCAATTTTTTTTCATTTTCAATAGTTTGACTTTGGTAATGGTAACAATGACAAGGCTGCAGTTAGTGAAATAAAACGTTTTTGTAACTTGTAATAATAGCAGCCTATAATTTTAGCTTTTGAAAAAACTACTAAAATGGCATTTACTGCCGCCATTTCATATGTTTTATTACGGGATCAAAATGCGGCAATGATCTTATGAGATTAAACGAAATTACATAGGTTTTCTCTTTTTCATCAGGCAATAAAGCAAAAATCTATGGTACAACTATAGTATGGTTTGATCCGCTGCCTCTATCACCAAGTATACGAGTATTGTACAATACAGCGAAGGGTTTTGGACAGGATGTGAATGTAGCGTCTATAATAAATTACAATTTGGGATTAATTCTCTCGCAACCCTCGATGCGCGAGTCAGACTCACACTTTTCCGGTTTTATTTTGTTAAAGTACAATATTTTCCTGTAAATTTACTTTAAAAAATATCAAAAATTTCTCTAAGATACTTTAATTTCAGTAGATCCCATTAGTTGCATTTGGTAGTCCCATGATGGTACTAGTCGGATTTTTTATCCTAGTAATTCCATGTAATTGCACCAAAAATATTAATAAAGAAGTTAAAAGTTAGTTAGGTTTCATTTAGAAGTCGGGTCACGGGAAAGTACCCTATTATTAAATGAATTATATGCTATGCTTTCGTATTTGTACGTAGTCAACTTGTGGACATTCTGGTGATCCACGGGAATAAATAATTGCCCGTGGTCCACCCAGGTGAACTACGCCGGTGGACCACGGACAATAAAAGACAATTTTCAATTATTAAGGGAATTAGGATCACTTTGACTTGATTTTTATTGAGAAGTAAAAAATAATAAAATACAAAACTTTATTCAGCTTAAGCTTTACAGATACTTAAAAGGTCAGTAAATTCTTATTAACTAAGCATGTACCGTCTCATGACTAACACAAATGAACTTAGTACTTATCAATACAGAATCTTAGAGATACAGGGAAACTTGCTTAGGAACCATTTTATTTTTTCTGAGAGCGTGAACGTTAAAATTAATAATATTAATCATAAAGTCTTCTGGCCCGTGTAGCCATAATTTACTTAATTGAAGTGCAAAACATATTTTATTTCATTAGTATGTTCTACATTGTTAAATTCTAACCAACGTGGTCAGAATTTAACAAAATATTTTCATGCTATTTTTAAACTAAAGGTACACGTTCGCACAATGCATAGAATCATGCCTCAGTCACTCCAGTCCAGTACCTTCGTACGAGACAGAATGTCGGACAAAGCTACCGATAGTTTACTAATGTGTCTCTTTATAGAAGATGATGACGATTTGTTGCTACTATATGATAAGTACTTACTATTTTTATTTAAACCCTTTCCTATTGCTTACCACACATTATCTTTGACCAAATTATTGCGGTAATTTGGATTGGATGTATCGTAAGACTGAATGACCAGAAACAAAATTATTTAATTTCTCTTCATCATATTCCGAAAAAGTTTTAACGTGGGAGAGCCATGCTTCGGCACGTATGGGCCGGCTCGAATCCGCTCGATACCACGGCCTCACAGAAAACCAACAGTGAAACAATACTTGCATTGATTTTCTCCGCGTGAGTGAGGTTATCGGAGGCCCTAACCCTTCCCTCTCCCCTATTCCCGTCCTTTCCTCCTCTGTAATCCCCCGCTCCCCTATTCCCACCTTAAAGGGTGGTTACGCACTTGTGACTCTTGAGTTACAGGTGCCCATGGGCGGCGGTAGTCATTTACCATCAGGTGACCCGTCTGCTCGTTTGCCCCCTATAACATAAAAAAAAAGTCGACATTTTTGTACGTGTGAACTATCTGCGGTTCGCGACACCACTGGCGCTGCAGTCTGCGGTCGCTGTGCGCGGCGGCTGCAGGCCGCAGTGTTGCCGCGCTCGGAATCAATTTCATAGAGATTCATAGAAACCAGTGGTGTCGCTTGGAGTTTGCGGTCTGCAACCCATCTCGGACTTTTACCTTAAGTAATCAGACTTATCAGGTACCATAGTAAAGCTGATTCTTTCAAAAAGCCATTAAAACCTTAATGCCACACATGGGTTACCGTTATACAAACGCTTTGTCATTCTGTACTTTTATATTGCTATCTGTCTTCTATACCTACTTATATGTATAATAAATTCGTGTCACATTGTTTGCTCGCGATGAACTCCTAAGAAAGCCGGGAAGCTAGTATTACTATATAATATTACTAAATTAAAATGGCCGGCCTTAAGTTACTTATAGAATATTCATTATCTGTTTCATTTATATCTTATATGTTCTATTACTTTCATGGTAATGTTAGCAATCAATTAAATTGATGTCGTTGAAATATCTAAGTCGCGATGATTTCATTTAATGACAACGTGGAATATAATTCTTAGCTTATCAGTTTATATCCAAACATTTTATTACAGTGATAAAAATTCTGAGAAACTCCTAAGTTGGAATAATTGATAAATTAGAAATCATACTACGTTAGCCGCGCTTTATCACCGAGTTCGAGTCAGATTATTTATCACTGATTGCAATCGATTTTTTATCTCCAAACGACAATATTTCCGAAATGTCCATCAGCTCTCTTCGTCTATATCCGCTACTATGTATGTGTACAAATGGTAACGCACCATTTTGATGAGATCATATTTTAGAGTTGATAGACCATCCTGCTGAAATAATTTGCTAGTTTGAGTCAGAAATTTAAACCTGAAAACAAAAATTAATTTAGTCACTATTTCAAATAACTTTAGATCACTATTAAAGCTAAAATTATTGCGTGTTAAATATGATTGTTGGGTGTATAGAACTAAAAATCTGTGCCTACACCGAAACTACTTTTATTGGTTAGCAATACGAGAGTGACAAGTGTGGTTTTGCAAGAAGCCGTAGTTCAACAACAATCAGGCCTATACCTACTACTTTAACTTATTTCTAATGTAAAAATTGTTTGTCTATAAAGTCTGTTTACGGACGATATTTTTACGTGATAACGTCATAGGAAAACAGTGGAAGAGAGATAGATGCGTCTCAAGCCAAACGCTTAGGCCAATCGTGCCTCTCTATCGCTTGTTCTGCGCTCTCGCTTGCACGCTCCTGCGGCGGCGTTCGGCGTTCATCGATTTATAAGACGTTATTACGTCAAAAGTATTAAATAAGTATATGTTAAAATTTGCCATAGTGCCACAAATGGGCTTAACAAGTTGTTCAATTGCGTGTGGACCCCAAAACTGTTATTAGGTTTTAGGAGGTATGGTAAATGAAAGACGTTCGGATAATAAAACTGAGCACTATTTATTTACCACTAGCAGTTCCCGCGCGGCTTGGCTCGCGTGTACATATTTTGAGCGAAACCCTAATTATTTTTCCAAAATAAAAGAAGAGTTAGTTACTCCTTATAAAACCAGCTATCTGCCAGTGAAAGTCCCGTGGAAATCAGTCCACCCGTTCCGGAGATTAGCCGAAACAGACAGACAGACAAAAAAGTTTAAAACTGATTTTTAGGTATAGGTATCGTGCAAATAACTATATGAGCTTAAAAAGAAACTTTTATTTTGGCATTACAAACACACACTTCAATTTTATTTATTTGCATTGATTGTTTACAGTGATCGCGACGCGAGTGTTAGAGAGAGTGTGTAATTATTTTATAATATATATACGATATAAAATTATCTGTGATTAAACAGTTGTTTTCTTAAGTGTGGGTATATAGTTTTTATTTTAAAAGTCGATCAACGTAGTAAAAGTTCTATGTGATACCATTGTACTAAATTCTCTCATTAATTTCTAACTAAAGTTCGATGTGTTATTAAATTTCTACTAAAATGGTCGGTATTACCTTTTGCCGTTAGGTTTTGTCTTCTTATGATCTAACATCACATACTTCGCTATGTTCATGTCGTATCTGGATATTTTATAATGCGTTGCTTGCAGTCTGGAAGAAAATATGGTTAATTATGATTAATTTTAGTACAATAATATGGCCAACTGGTTGTTACTTATTACATTTGTTGTTGTCTTATTTTTAAGCGGGCTTTTTCGAACAAATCCGGACATTCCATCAACATCCTCGGTATTAAATAGATTTAAGTTTTTTACGTCAGTCCTCACTCTTGTGAAATATTAGCTTCATCGGTTAATTTTCAAGACCAATGTGTCAGATTTAGTCAAAATAAGATTTCTATTATAGAGTGTAAAGTGTCCGTCATAAATGTGTATTAATTTAGATGTCACATACCTGCGAAAGGGACATTGAGAAAAATATTTAGTTTGTTTAGTGATTGTGCGGTTATAGCCAAACTGCCGAAATTATCTGTTTACTGAAATCTTTTTAGGACAACCACGAAAATCTGTATATAATTCTTTACCTTTTAAACATATCATCGTCTTCTCCGCCCCAACCCCAATACCTATTGGAGAAACCGTTGACTTTCGTTAACTGCTCCTCAGTAAGAGCCGAGACTCCACCAAATATATTCCGATAAGGTAACCTGGAAATTGTAACAAAAAATAATATTACTATTGCTTTATCCTTCCTTGGGTCTGTCTAAGCAGAAATCTTTGACAATTTACATAATGTTCTGTTTGGCAATACATCGCGTTATTTTGAGTAAATTCTCGTAAAAGATTTTTATAAATATCGAGTATATTTAAAAATATATGTTCAAATGTAATACAATAGGTTCAGAATGAAAGCTGCAGCTGACGTGGCTGATATACTACAGGTTGACTTGTACTAGTAGGTATCTACCATAAACTTAATATACCAAATACTAAGTTTATGGTATCTACACTAATGACGCGTTCCCAATAATATAATCAAGAAACAATTCCTTTTACTTACGGACGGTAAAACTTTTGTTGAAAACTCAACGAAATTGTGTTTGAATTTCCAGGTATTTTTGCTTCCGTTTTTTATAAAAGTGGGGGAATTTTTAAAGTTAAAGATTTTAAATCGTACATATTTTCTTACTTTGGAATTTTTTCATCTAGTTACTAAGAAAATCCATAAAAATCAACTTCGAATATTTTTGAAGTTAGTTTTAATGGATTTTCTCAATAACTAAGTGAATAGAATAGAAATAAACTTTATTGTACACCAACAAAAAGGCTTTGCACAAGAAATACATCAGATGAATATGTACAAATGGCGGCCTTATCACTTTTAAAAATAAAAAAATGTGTATGATTTAAAATCTTTAACTTTACATATTCCACCAGCTGTTATGAGAAACAGAGGTAAAAATACCTGGCAAATCAAACGGTCATAACTTGTAAACAGATTTTTTTTTTAAATTCTATTGCATGCTAAAGTCATGCCGTTACAGTTACAGTTTTAAGTAAGTGTTCCTTTTTCAAATACACCCTGTATAATCAAAGCGTAAAATGTCAATTTTGGGATTTGACTAATTAGGTTTCAAGTATTGCATAACAATTGGCCATTGTTATGCGTTACTCATGCTCATGCGCAGCATCGGGGATTCACGGAGATTGTACGACGCGGATATCGGGGGTTGCATGGCGTAGGAATTGTATTGTAGTATATTCGTCGTATGATATACGAGAGTTTAGGTACATTACATGTTTTAAGACAAGGCAAACATATAATTACAACTGTCGGCAATTCAGAAAAAAATCTGAGATGCCGAGTTGGTGAATGTATTTAGTTTTGAAACTATATTTATCTAATACCTTTAAATGAGCAATTCTTGTATACCTATATGTAGATATAAGTATATATAATCGGAATTTCGGAAACGGCCCTAACGATTTTCATGAAATTTTGTATACAGATACAGTTTTGCATTTTAAGTTCAACTGCATAGTTGTATTGGGGGTAAAAAAAAAATACAAAAAGCTAACGAGCGAAGCTCGGTCTCACAAGTACTAAACAATAAATAAATAAAAACATACAAAAGAAATACGGGAATAATTATGACGATGTCTTTGATTCTGCTGTAGAAACTACGCTACGTTATTTCACTTCATCATGATACTGTTTCTTCAAATTTATAAAATAAAATGAGAATTTGAATATATAATTTTCTTTTCCCTTCTCTTTATGTGTTTTCTTATCATTAAACTGAAACAAATCTGTCCTTTGAGCAAGTGGTCAGAGGCCCGTAACCCAAGTCACATCTCCGAAGAGTCTAAAGTCGTCCAAATCTTAAATCGGAAAGAATGTAAGTTATAACTCACTTGTATTTGAACTTATCTACCGCCGCAGACATGTGGCGAGGTTGTTCTGGACACGTGTACATATTGCGAGTATCTAACGGCAGTAGGTCTATGTCGTGGAAGATGAAGCACTGCCATCCACCCCGCTCTAGCTTTTGACTTTCCACGAAGCCCACGTTCATCAGCTTAGCGCGGTTGAAGTTTTTGCTACCTGAAAGTATTAATTTGGATATATACTAATTGAAGTTAACCTTAGATACACATGCACGGATCCTCCGACTAGGCAAGGTTCCGGCCTTTCAATCGACGCAAGAATTTTTATTGCGCGATACAGCTTTTGTAGTTACTATATAGTTCAACTCGGCTTCACTAGATGGCACTGAAGTATAGACATTTTTGCTGTATGTGGATGTCGCTACGAGGTATGGCATTTATTGTTTGGGATTGTTCGGTTATAGAAAGCCCGCATCTTTCACTTTAGTTGTCTAGTTTATTTACACTGGAAATAAACAATGGATGACAATAAATATATTCTAAATTTATTATTTGGTTAACCTATAGATATAAATGTCTAATTAAATGGGCAAAATCTTCCCTTAAGGAAGCCAATACAGTCAAATGGATAAGAAGTCTAAATATATAAACATACCCGCTTGTTCAACAATGAATATTCCATATGCGATTTGTTGTTTCATCAAGAATGGATGCATGTGTTTCAGAAATATTGCTAAATGTTGTTCTCGATCTCTGAAATAAGAGATGTACTCATAGAATTTTACTCTTTAAGGATATAACACAATTCTCGCACTAGGAAAATATCCAAGTCTCGAAAATACTAAATATACACCGAAACTTGGAACCTGGGGATGTGAATGGTTAAGGTCTAGCACTACTAGGTAATTGTCTTACCTGGTAGGGTTCGATTACCAATCAGAACAATGATTATATAATATAATACATAATAGATATAAAAACTAAAAAGATCACTTTTTCCGAGATGGCCCCTAAGACTAAGACCTCTATTACTCCTATGCATATGTCCTACTCTACGGCCAGAGACTGTCATCTCGGTTAGGAATGGAATGTTGCATCAGACGAGATTACGGATGATGACGGATGAGGTGATAATTAATGATACATACATAGTTAAAATAAACATGTAATAATGCATGTAAATAATGTGAGGTGATTCTGCTAATTGTTTGAAAAGATACTTCCATCCTTCTACTTTAAATGAGTAACGAACGAAGTTGGAACGAAGAAAGAAGAGCCGACAAACCCAGAAGTGTGGGTCCCTCCCACACTTCTGTGTTTGACGGCTCTTCCTTCAAAGAAAAAGAAGATTAGTTAGTCTTGAGGTGCGACGGATTATCTCATGCTACACACATACACGCAACACAATTATGCTTTGTTTAGAAAAACTAAAAACCAAACTAAAAAGTAGAAAAGAGTACCACTAATTCAGCTCTTGGCTCCATCATCAGACCATCGCTTCTAAGCGTAATCTATTGGATTCGTCTAAACGAATCTTATGAGACGAAACTTGAGGGTATTACTTTAGCCACTGGAGAGTTCCATTAGTTATTGGTGATCCCTGACCTAGACTCAACAAAAACACTATTGTAATTTTTGTAAATTTACCCGTTTAGTATGCAGAAATAATTTATTTTTCTTACTTGTAAGGCACAATAATGGCTACTTTGTGCCTGGCAGTACAGTTAGGCGGTGTATACCGACCACCCAATCTAATCTCTGGATATTTATTCTCAATTGAGGCTAGTTTCACTTCTGTCTTGTTTACTGGTATGGGACCTGGGAACATATATTATAAGTTATTATAATAATATACCTAAATTGAGGCAAGTTTGACACACATAAATAACACCGAGACACAAAAAAAAGTGGTCAGTACTTTTGAGCAGACCCATCCCGTACACCCTCAAAATGTTGAGTAAATTGCAAAAAACCGCAAAAAATCACCAAAAGTAGCAAAAAATGCAGTTTTTTTTAAATAGGTATGGTCTTGCTGTTATTTTGCGAGACTAAGCTGTATATAAGAAATTATATTTATGTATACAAACTTAAAACATAATTGATTGTAAAAGTATCGATTTTTCATTATGATTCATAACTATAGATGAAGGGCTTTTTTACAGATTTAGATTTTGTTAATATCGATTTATAAATAATATATGCAGTAGAAATTTTTTGAAAATTTTACAATATGTATGTATAATGTAGAATAGAACGTAAGGGCTCTTGTCCAACGCCGCCGTCAACGGGACGTCATCGTCACCGAGAACGAGATGACGGCACCGGAGTAGCGACACCACAGTGAGATAATAGTTATTTCGTAACAAATACATCACTCCCATACAAAAGCGAAAATACCTACGGTATTACAAAATTTCAATAATAATACCTGGCGTTAGGTGCGAGTCGGTGCGACCAGAAATATTTCTTGTTTACGCTTTTCGAAAGTTGAGAATGCGTGGCCGCGTGGCTGTGCCAATAATAAATAATAGCTATCTTCTTAACAAAAAAAAGTATTGCTTATATATATTCTATAGAATGTATTATAAAAATTGTACTAAATCATGTTTTGAGTGATTGGTCAGAGTGGATGTTGTAATAAAAGGAGTTTATGATACCGTAAGTAATAAAGCTATGACATCTAGGAAATGTAACGAACTTTGTAGGTGTGGACTGCCCGCGTATTCATTTGTAGGTGTGGACTGCCCGCGTATTCATTTGTAGGTGTGGACTGCCCGCGTATTCATTTGATGTATGCGATTTTATGTTGCAGTAAAGGTGTAAGAATATTTTGATTACTTATAAAAAATAAACATATAAATGTCATAGGTGGGGAAAATGTTACATAAAACTCAACACTCATAAATTTAATTATCAAATAAATAATCTATTACATTATTTCTAGTCTTTCCTTTTTTAATCATCTTAGTACAACCCTAGAGTGTCCGGCAGTGCGGTTACACACACAGACGAAGGTCGCGCGGTGGGCAAAGCATTCTCAACTTTTTAACCGACGAAAAAAAAGGAGGTTCTCAATTCGACCGTATAATTTATTTTTTTTATGTCTGTTCAGCCCTCACTCCGTTATTTGTGAACCGATTTTGATTATTCATTTTTTTGTTAGATAGGGTATACCTCAAGGGTGGTCCCATGTCAAGGAAGTCAGGATCTAATAATGGGATCCTGATAAAATTGAGAGAAACCCTCGAAAATTGTAGGAACGAATAGTGTTTCTGTTTACTTTTCATTACTTTATCAGGTGTTTGCGTTTAGAAATCATCACTTCATGTAGCTGGGCTGATGATGAAAAAAACTCATAAAATAAAAATCTTTTTAACATAAAATTAAACCGACGAAAAGAACTAAAAAGCAAAAAATAAATAAACCTTAAGTCTTCAGTATTGAGCTTATTTACATAAACTATGAAATTTTATATGAACTTATTTTGAGTCGGCGCCAAATAATAAAATGATTTTTTGTTAAAAAGATTTTTATTTTTTTGTATTTTTTTTTTGTAAATTGAAAGCCCCAGACCAATGCAAATGATTCAAGCATTCAAATATTTACACTGAGCAGAAATTAAACCTGTGACCACGTGTAGACAGTCTAAAGCTCTATTGCTTCGCTACGTAAGTCGTCAAATAATAAAATCTTTTTAATAAAAAATTAAACCGACGAAAAGAACTAAAAAGCAAAACATAAATAAACCTAAGTCTTAAGTATTGACCTTATTTACATAAACTATCAAATATTATATAAACTTATTTTGAGTCGGCGCCAAAATATCTTTCTATTCTGTGGCGCCAAACAACAAATAATTAATCATTTTATTATTTGGCGCCGACTCAAAATAAGTTTATATAAATTTGATAGTTTATGTAAATAGGCTCAATACTTAAGACTTTTTTTTTTTTATCGTGTGGAAACCCCCACGGGTCATCACCTCACCGGGGCTGGCGGTGAAGTGGTATGTCGGAGTCGAACCGACTAAAACCACACGGTGTTCCGACATAAGTGGGTCTATTGCAAGGGACTCGGGTTACCCTAGGAAGGAAGTCCCCGAGAACCCCGGCAGACCTTGGCCGCCTGTTTAATAGGCAGCCACACCAAAATATACTTAAGGCTTAAGGTTTATTTATTTTTTGCTTTTTAGTTCTTTTCGTCGGTTTAATTTTTTATTAAAAAGATTTTATTTTATGGTTTTTTTTCATCATCAGCTCAGCTACATGATGTGATGATTTCTTTCTAAACGCAATACCTGATAAAGTAATGAAAAGTAAACAGAAACACTATTAGTTCCTATAATTTTCGAGGGTTTCTCTCAATTTTTTCAGGATCCCATCATCAGATCCTGACTTCCTTGACATGGGACCACCCTTGAGGTATATCCTATCTAACAAAAAAAGAATAATCAAAATCGGTTTATAAATAACGGAGTGAGGGCTGAACAGACATAAAAAAAAATAAAAATATTATACGGTAAAAAATATTATACGGTCGAATTGAGAACCTCCTTTTTTTCGTCGGTTAAAAAGAGCCAAAAAAAGAGCCAATAAGCAAATATATGTATACAGAGAAAACAAAAAGAAGGCGTTACCTAAACCTAGAGGCGTTGAGTCACATAGATGTCCCTGTAGCGGTGTCATTGTAACATTTGTAACAGAGTTGGTTTTTATTTGTGTAGGCTGCGTCGTATGCACGTCTGGTAGCAGTGTTTTATAGTCTCTGAAAGAGGTAATAGAACGAATTAATTATGTTTAAAACAGGTTTCTGTTTAAAAAAAAGCGGTGGTAGCGTAATGACTAAGGCGTCGGACTTGCGATCGAGTGGTTGCGGCCGACGTGAACCCTCTCCTAACACAAGCATTTTAGATTACCTTGAGAGATTAAAAAGAATACTAGTGATGTGAGACCCATGTTATTAGTAGTCTTTAAAAAAAAATAAAAAAATACCCTAAAAATGACGGGATCACGGGAGTGCACGTGATTTGTTAGAGGAACAGTAATAATAAGTATATCAAAACTGTTTTTAACAATGTTACTATTGGTATACTTTTTAATAATTTAGCAATATATGGAACGATTAGCTTGCAAACTTTTTGAAAAATCGATATTAATATTTCTAAATCAGTAAAACAGTGTTTCATCTATAGTTATGAATCATCATCATTATTTCAGCTATAGAGCGTCCACTGCTGGACATACGCCTCCCTTAATTACTTTCCTTGATTCTTAGTCATCACTAGATAATCGATAATTTATCGAACTGTCAATAAGAAAATAAATGAATGGACAGAGTATGTTCATATTTAAAAACTAGCAGTTCCCGCGCGGTTTCGTTAGCGTGTACATACTTATTAATATATTTTAATCTACATTTTGTTTTTTGACAGATGTCAACACTATCACACCGGCAACTCAGCAAGGCGGGAAATGCTATTACTTGAAATTGTCATACTGCGTTGTGTACTTTACTTTCGTTGCGTGCGGTCGTAATCCATAAATACTTCGTTAATCCGTAATAAACTTCATATCTTTTGTTGCTAAATCCTACTAATATTATAAACGTGAAAGTTTGTGAGGATGTATGGATGTGTGGATGTATGGATGTATGGATGTTTGTTACTCTTTCACGCAAAAACTACTTAACCGATTGCAATAAAACTTGGTATGTAGATAGCTGGAGATCTGGATAAACACATAGGCTACTTTTTATTCCGATATTCCCACGGCATCGGAACTTACGCGGGTGAAACCGCGGGGCGCAGCTAGTGTTACCTAATTTTATATTGTATTCATATTCGCTTCATATATTTTCTGCCGCTAATTTAAAAATATTTTACGCACGAGGGCGATGTCGAAAAGGTACCCAATGCCTCTCGATCGACTTCATCAGACTCTCCGTAGCGATGCGACGTCCAAACGACCACTTTTACAAGAAAGTAAGGCGTCTTAGTTGGCGCTCCTTAAGGGGGGTCTTCGTAAAGTCCACTGGTGAAAAGCTGATGACATGAGACGAGATTTTATAACGGTGTAGCTGGAAATGTTCCATTACGTTCTTTATTCATTGTTATCCCGAAATAGAGGTCCTGAATGAAAGTCGTAATTATTTTTTTTATATTTTAAGTCGCTTTAGGTTAGACCGTTACTCAAAATCGCATTATGTATTTCTGATCCCTAATAACCAAATATGTAGAATGGAAAACATAGTTATTAGCATTAGCTATATTATTTAATAAAATAACCACTCATTTTCTATATTATTACTACGAAGTGTATTTGGTGGTAACCTTTAGGAATTAAATGATAAGTATAAAGTTAATCTTCCGACTACGAATAAATACACAATAATCATCATTGCGTTGTGTTTTTCTATATTTCACCAACAGACAACAAACACGTTGCTGGTATGACAGTGCCGACATCTGTCATATGTCAGGTGAAACGGAACCACAGAGATCGCTTAAATAGCTAGTATACACTGCTTCTTCATATACAATGCTGTATGTTTTTCTTCTCGCATATAACACCGTTATTTTAATGTAAAGTCCCTATATTATTACTAGGAATTTGATAAGGATATCGATCAGAGAAAAAAGGTCTCATCGTTATCATACTACTGATAAGGTATAGGTGCAATATGTATTAAAACACGGACTAAAACCACACAGTTTTTTGTCAGAGCTGTATTTACCTATTGCAAGAGCTTGAATGTAACCTTGAGACACAGACAGGTCTACAAAACTGTTTGAAACATAGAAATGGCCATAATAATATAATCTCTTTCTTACTAATTAAAGAGCATGTTGTCAGAAGATAACTTGATTCAAGTATATCCCATCAATCAAAAACATAACATGTAAAAAAACAAGTCTCGCAACGCAGCTCTTCCACCGCAAAAAGTAGTGAGAATTGTGACCTAATTAGTTAACTAACAACATTTTGTGGTGACCATAGCAATATTACCTTTGTTTCCTTAATAAGTGAATGGCTTGGCAACCGCAGTCGGTAATAGAACATATACATACAACAAAATTTACCTTAAGTTTTCGTATGCATAAATTGTATTCAATTAGGACTTTAAATAGTAGATCATTACGTGCGTTGCCGTGCGATTTCCAAATTATTATTTTATTAAAGATGTCTAAGGGTTGCAAGACTGGCATTTTTTACATGTTATGTTTTGGTTGTATGGGATAATAGGCAACTCGATCCAATTCCCGGATTTTAAGATAGATTTTTTGTTCATTAACCTTTTGATAAATCCTAGCCCTGTACAAAATTCTGATGTTTCTAGATGGCCTAGAAGAGAAGAAAACGATTTTTGATGATCTGTCAGTCAGTCACTAATGAAATGTATGATTTCAAGACGTTTATTTATTATTTTATTATTTAGAATTTCATAGCAATAGGTTTATCCGATCCTGATTTCGAGGATGAAGTTCGTATACCTACACGCATCTTGCTACACACACACACTCACCAGGAATGTGAAGAGTGTTGAGAGACCATTCGCTGTCCAGTTCATTGCAGACCTGGGTTAATATTTTAAATTTGAAATAGGCACCTGAAGGTAATTTGAGTGACGTTGTAAATTGGGTCGTAGAGGTAGGTATTGATAGTTGCAGCGTCAAATGTAAAGCCGAACAGGTACTGAATGGCAACGAGGACTACCACGATCAGCGCTAGCAGGCGCAGGGCACCCGCTGTTCGGCCTCCAGCTGCGAACGTATATCTGCCCATCAACGAATGTGCTGACCTCTGCAAGAGATGACAGAAATTATACGTAAGTAATTATAATTTTCATATGTAAGTACTTTTCGGTAGATTTCGAAGAAAAGTCTACCTATTGGTTTTGTACCAGTTGTCGAGTTTTCCAAAAAAAATTTCCAGGAAGTCTAGTTATGATTCCTAGACCCCAAAACAGCCGCCAGTTAAAAAGTATATATATTTTAAGATATATATATTTATATATATATATAACCTTAATTTTACCGACACGATGGAGGTCGCACTTATGCACCGATTGCTTTCAAACTTGGACGAAAAATCAACAGGGCAAAAATGAAGGTTAAGTTCGTGAATGGGGGGGACCGTTTAACTTTGATAGCATGCCCATAGTAATCTTTAACTTGGGTAGGGGGGGAACCAAAATTTGTGGGAAAAAAATTCATAGCTCCGAAACTGATGTGTATGTGAATGTACCTTTTTACAATCGGTAATATTTTTAACTTTTTATTTTACTCTACAATGTAGATATTTAAAGTTTTTAATGCGACTTATATTTTTGGAGCTAAATTTTTTTACTTGGTACTTGATAACCTTACTTTGCGCGCTTCGGATCTACCACACTGTATTGGTGGTACGGTAGATATAATAATATATATTTATAAACAAATTAAAACGGGGTAAAAAATGAAGGTAAGTAAGGTCTACGCATACAGTCTTTCCGTAGTGTTCGCTACTCTATCATCCGCTGTTTTCCGGCATAGTACAACACTAAAGAAAGTTCTGTATTTTA
This sequence comes from Callimorpha dominula, assembly GCA_949752705.1. Taxonomy (NCBI): domain Eukaryota; kingdom Metazoa; phylum Arthropoda; class Insecta; order Lepidoptera; family Erebidae; genus Callimorpha; species Callimorpha dominula. The sequence continues at coordinate 16,632,205 of OX457007.1, forward strand.
TTTTACTTACATCGATATAAAGTTATTTTCATTTGTTTAAGTTGTTCTTTTTTACGGTAGGTACTTTACGAACGATTCCCGCTGTAGTGAATTATCTCCTCGTTCCTCCTAATTTGCATCCATGCATGTAGGTAGGTACATGGCCGGATGCGAACTCCTTGCTACACTACACACACGACAGTGCTGAGACTAGCGTGGAGAGGCCTTGTATCTAGTGACCTTGGCTGCATTTTTACGCGAGTTCCTTAAAATGTATGTGAAACTTATTTTAAAATTCGATATACAAAATTAAAGAGTTGGCTCAAAGGGTTATGACAAATTGTCACTAACTACCCGGATCTTCTCTGTCCTGTAATATTATCTGATAATTTTATTAAATCAAATTCTTTCTCTTTAAAGTACATACACAGAACACACACACACACACACACACACAAACGTCACTATGTAAAGTGTTCAATGTACACTATTTACAATGCAAACAATAATGTGAAGTGGTTCTGGTGATTACAATTTACGTTTATTAAAATCCTCACGAAGTTTCCACTCTTCCTTGGCATAAGTGTAGATAAAAATGATCGGTAGGTACGTAAAAGTGATATTTTTCGAAGTGAAGCTTCTTTAGAATCGTTGTGATTTGAAATTGGATGAAACGAAAAAGCGTCACGATAAAGTTCCTATAATCTTTGTTTCTGCGCTTGCGTACTACCAAGCCTTCAGAAAATATGTCAATGTCAACGTGGTGTAATTTTTGAGCATTTGCGTATTAAATTGATTTTAGTTGTTTTTTATCCATATTTCACGCATAGGTACTTAATTGATTCTTTACAAATTTACATTTAAATCCAACCTTAACCTATATTGAAAACGAAGTATTGTGTGTTTTGAAAGTTGTAACTGGACTTCAGGTTTGCTTACTGTTTATTATTAAGGCCATTCTTTGTATATCTTGATCTGTTGTCTGTATCTGTACCTATTGAATGAAATAAAAATAAAACAATTTCACCAATAATTTTTATAGAAATTATTAAAATTAAATTTATTAACATTAGCAAATTATTTGTGTTGATTTTACTTTTTATTTCTCATTCTCTCGTAGGCTACTTTTCTGAAGTTTCACTTCTGCCGTGTGTGAATTGCACACACACACCCTTTTTTTTATTTGTGGGAAAATATACTATCGTCTATCTATATTAATACGTTCTCCTTATTTTTGTGTACTGTATACAAGGCCGTCTTTGGGTGAGCCGGGGCCCCTGGGCATACAAAAAACTTTGGGCCCCATTGGAAAGTTTAAAGCAGTAAATGACAAGAAAAACATTTTTATTGTTATGATGATTTTATATTTATTTATTAACTATGGTTAATGGATAATAAACATATAAAAAATACTTATTTTTTTTAACAAAGGCTTTTTGGTGTAGCTGTTTTTTTTAAATGCCCATATTTAATGTGTCTATTATGTTCTTTTCTTTGCCATTCAACTCTACAGACTCTTCTCTCAAATCTTTTAGATATTTTAAAATTTAAAGGTGATGCGTGTGCAGCGATACTTGCTTTTTTCTATTTTGTGTTATGCTTTGGGGCCCCCCTGAGGTTAGGGGCCCTAGGCACGTGCTCCGCCAGCCCTTATAGTAAAGAGGGTACTGACTGTATTCGGACTTCCCGGCAACAGCTAATTCGAGTAACAGGTAATAGGTATTCCGTAAAAGCAATATTTCTTCCTTTGCCTTACTTTCTCCTTCAATATACTTCCATCTTCCAATTTTCCCATCTTTAATTGACAAAGAGACCGGTTGACGACAATAGACTTGGCATGTATTACGTGTGCTAAATTATGCTTGGCACACAAAAAGTCGTATAAGAATAGGCGTTAGTAGTAGGTAGGTACTAGGCGCGGTGCCTGACTTATCGGAGCCCTTCTATATCCCTACACTAGTTTTCGCCCGGCGAGGTCGGTCGGTCGAAATTCGACAGTAGGTTATTAAATTATTGATAACAATAAAGCTCTGTTGCACGTCTCTGCCTACCCATTGATCGCTACAGGCGTGAGTTGTATGTATGTTACCGGAAATGTATGAACCTAGGAATTGTATACCTATTGTATTCCTAGGTGATGTATATAATTCCGAGACAATTTCGGAAATGTGTAAAATATTTGTAAACGTTTCTTTAATACATACATTTCCTAGGAAATATACGTATTTCCAAAACATTGTATGCAATTCCTATAGGTATATGATACTAGAAAGTGTATAAAATTAACATTATACCATTGAATTTGTGTATAAAAAATAAAACACAGTAGACTGAAAATCTAATCTCTTGCTCTATCAATCATGCACATTTTAATTAAAAGTGTTTTATACATATTTTTAAGCAGAGAAGAGAAATAGCAACAATAATAATAATAACTTCACACATCTCACACACGGCCGTCTGATCCCAAACTAGACAGAGCCTGTATTATGGTAACCAGACTGCTGATAAACATACTTATATTTTTCTAAGCATGTACATATTATAGATAAACTACACCCAGACACAGAACAAATAATCATGCTCATCACACAATAATTTGTCCTGGGTGGGAATCGAAACCACGACCTCTGGCTCAGCAGTCAGGGTCTCTAACCACTAGACCAACAGGCCAGTCAATAGAGTCACAATATAAGGATTTTAAGATTTGAATTGCTGCCAAATGTGATTGTGCAAAAATATATAATATGGTGAAGAGGAGCCCGAACAACGGCATTCGTTCTGCACTTAATAGTGCAGAACAGTCGAGCCACGCTGCTACTCGCGCTGCTAAATATAGTTGTAGGTAGATACAACATAACAACTCTTCATAAGATTAATTTTATATGTGTACTTCAATCTTACTTATTCTTACAGGGTAGCAGTCGGAGCAAACATTTTTAATAACTAGAATCCTTCTTGCAATGGTACTTTTTGAATCCTTGTCTGATTAATTATTTCATTCATATTTTTGCCAAAACCCGAGCGAATGACGCAGTAGCAATATCCCACTCGCCCCCTGGCTGCGTTTATTTACCGACATCTCGAATTTAGCTTATTTCCTAGTGTGTTTAGGAAATGTATAGAATTCCTAGGATATGTAGAATTCCTAGGTATAATAAAATTTATTTAACACATTCCCTGACGATTTAATGATGAATTACATCACGATTACATACATTTCCGATAACAAATAATAAAAAATACAACAGTACCCATTAGTGTATTCACAAAGTTTAGCATCCTGTACACACTATCAGACTTCCTCTTGAACTGATTGTAGAACTGTAGGTAGGTAATAGAAACATGATTCTGGTTTAGTTTCGAAACCGAAACATATGATATTATGTTAAAGTACATTATTTGGGTGATATTATACTTTGATGTGCTTATAATAAAAAAAAGAAAAAGACTACATTTAGTATTTGGGGCCGTGTATTTCGTAAGATTTTTTTAATTTTTTGATAGGTATCTATGAAGCCCAGAAATTTATATATCTTATGTGTGATATAAATATAATTTTAATATAACGTAAAAATAATCTTATGTACTAACATTCGATCAAAATCATTCAAAATAATTTCTAAAATGTAGTGTAAACACACGAAATACTAGAGATCGCGTGGTGGTCGAATTTCAACCATGATTTTTTCATTGGCTAGTATAACTTGAACTGTCATTGTATAGACTTACTCACCATGACATATTATGCTGATAATTGCGTGTAATTTCATTAAGGCGTTTTCACATAATTTTTAAAGTTTTAAGACATTGTTTAAAAATTTTGGCTTTCTGCACTTCTTCTATGTATAAACTGTAAATATTCCAAAATTCACGTTACTACGTTAGCGAAATTTTCTTAAAAAGGGGTACAAGGAATTCTCTTCACGTAGGTAATTAAATAATGATTTTGTATGACCGTGTTTTGTAAACACAACTAAGAAAATAGAACCATACTGTTAAGCAAAATGGCTGTGACTGAAACTAAGAACGTGTAAAGCCTTTAACAAATTCTAACAACAGGCTAAGTTTAGCTTAGTTTTTTGTTGCTGATTGACTGTACGGTGATGTTTTAGAAATAATGAAATATGTGGTCTTTTTAAGTTATATGTAGTTTTAGGTTAACTCATCTTTCATCTGCCCCGGCCTCGCATGGATGCAATTTACACGTGGTGCAAAAACAAACTAGTTCAGACATTAAATCAAAACTGGCAAACTTTATCTCTTTTAATATTAGTATAGCCAGGCCAGGTCCACTCCGCATAGTAGGTATAAAGCTTCAAGTATATGGCGGGATAGACTAATCGTCATGCTGCGTGGCGTCATCCGTTCGTATCTAGCTCAGATCATTGGTATCTAGACTATCGAATTATTATTTATTTATTAAAACTTTTTGTACATTAGTACATAGGCGGACTTAATGCCTAAGGCATTCTCTACCAGTCGACCTTTGGGTGATGCAGAGAAAAGAAAAAGTAGGTGCAATTAACAACTTTGTAAAAAAAATTACAAAGAAAAGAATGGGATACATACAAAATTCGATACGATACACAAATTATACACAAATACTCGAAACTTTAGTGTAACATATATATACATATATACACACATACACACATACATATACAAATACATACATAGCTATATAATACATATACTTTTATAAGTACAAATAGCGACATTAATGGTTCTAACTATTGACGAGTTGATTCTGCCAATTCTTTGAATAAGAGCTCCTTTACTTTTACCTTAAAAGTGTAAGTTAGTACCCAGCCTAGGTTTATTTGTTCACAAAAATAGAGTAGGTACTTAGTCTTTAAATAAACAGGTTTGTTATTTTTAAGGACGTAAAAAAAACAACCCTAATGTTTCGGCGTCGCCGTCGTCAGAACAAATAAGAGTTAGGTACGTGATAGAAAGAGAAGCAATTTCTATGTGAATTTAACTATAGGTAATTAGCGCTATGCGATCTGAATTGCGACTTTATTGTGTCGGATCAAGAGTCGCTATTTATTTAAATGATTTAGCCGAGTGAGGCTTCTGTACTTGTACTATTATGTATTCTGTGATGCTGCTTAATTGTCGATTGTTTGCTTGGCAAAAAAAAGAGTGTTCGGGTTCATATACCTAAATACCGAATTAAGCTCATCAGTTCATCACACACTATACCGTCACTGTTAATATGAAAAAGCCGACGGCGGGCAGTAAGCGCGTATTGACATTATGAAATGTATTATACGACCACGTTTTTAAGCTCAGATTTGAATGACAACTTTATTGCTGGGTTGGAGCCGTGCCGTTACCGTGACGGTATAGTGTGTGATGTGACCTTTACCTTTTGACAATCTAACTAGGGACTTACCGTTACCTACAAAGGTATACATCTAACGGTAATTCCCATCTTATCAGTGGTATTGTTTAAATGTTTACGGGTGATTTAATTGTTTTTGTGAGCTCGATGCAATTCATAAAATGAAATCGCTATACCTAGTTGCGACTTTGGTACAGCGATCATAGGCAGATGTGGCCTAAACAAGATACGGTTTTTAGTAGGTACATGATCGAACGCAAGACGGTAACAAAACGCGATCGCAGAGATGACCCAAAGAAACCATGTTTGAACAATGTTGTATAGTTAAGATTAAATCGCTTAATAAAATAAAGATGTACTTTTGCTGCACCTTGGAAATTTTGTGCATACTCGTATTTATAAAACTATCAACAACTTTAAGCCTTTATCCGTTGAAACCATTAAATTAAACTACGTGTATATATTTCAGTATTTACTAAATTAAAACAACAATTTCTTATATTGTTTTTCCTTTGAGGACACTTGTAACGTTGTAAATGTATAATATTTACATTATTAAATTGATAAAGCCTGTATCGTGTTGTGTGACCATGACTTGTCGAGGAATTGGGTAGATGCCTATGCTCAAAATAAATTATTTTGTCAAGTGTCGCAATAAAATAACTTAAAATAGGTACTGTGAAAATTGTCGTCCAGTTTTATTTTAACGACTTTAATTTAGATTATAATTGTTAAATTAACATTAAAAGTAAATGATTTGGCAATAATCAACATCATACAAAAATGTACGGACGCTACCGTTTTGACGTTTACTAAAAAGATACTGATTTGACTTGACAGTCATCTATCCCATTAATGGGGCTTTTATAGTTGGCATATAGAAAAACTGAATTTTATACTTATATCTTCCATCAGAATTTGGTTTTAATAAATCAAAATAAAAATACTTTAATCGAGCAATTCTTGTATAAGTAATTTTTTTTATTATGCGGGGCATACGAGCAGACGAGTCACCTGATGGTAAGTGACTACCGTCGCCCATGGACACCTGCAACTTAAGAGTCACAAGTGCGTTGCCGGCCTTTGAGACAGGAGTACGCTCTTTTCTTGAAGGTTTGAAGGTCGTATCGGTCCGGAAATACCTATATAATATACCTATATAATAAATATAACATATGTATATTGTAGGGATATCGACTGAATTATTTACTGAGTATTGACTAATCACGAAATGTGGAAAACCACTTGACATATGAAGATGAAATTTGGCAGGGAGGTAGCTTAGGAGTAGGAGACGTCAGCTATAATTGCGGATTTTACGACAGGGTCGGATTCTAAGCGCTCTCACAAGGTTATATGAAAGTCCTTGGTATGTACAAGAGACCTGAAATTTGGCAAGAAGATCGTTTATAAGTAACACACGTGAGTTTAGAACGGATTTTACAACAGGAGGTCTAAGAGCTTTAGAAAGTTTATATGAAAGACATTGGTTTTTTGTACTAGAGACCTGAAATTTGGTAGGGAGGTAGTTTAGAGGTAAAGAGGTTAAAAATAGATTTTACGACAGCACCGGTTTAAGGTCTAAGGGCTTTCACAAGGTTATATGAACGTTCTTCGTTTTTTGTACAAGAAAATACAAGTTCTCTGTTTCATCAATACATTGCTTACGTTTTGTAAATTTTGATCCAACAATGAGTCGAGTACTGGAGACAAAGATAGCGATGAATTAAAAACCATAGTGGATAGAGATTCATCCAAACCACTTCAAAATTAGCAGCATGCCTTCATCGTAAGATAAAACGATATTGAGTCATTGCCGTCAAATTTGCAAGATAAAAAGCTCGGAAAGTGGGTACCGTATGCACTCACTGAGATACAACAACGTTCCTGTTTTCATCACATGACGTCGTAATTATGTTTTTTTTATATTCACTTCACTTTAAAACCACTTACGTACTTATGAATCGGACGAAATCGACGTCTGACTCGATAAATTAACGGCGGGCCACTGAGGATAAATCGTATAATATCGATATTTACCCAAGAAATGTCAGTTTTCTGATTATCTATAAATGCGTCAACTGTAATGGTCAATTATAGGTAAGTAGGTAGTTTAATCTTTTCTTATCATGCTATCGGATTAAGTGATATGGTATTGTGATATATGTACCTAAGTACATCAAATAAAATCTTGAACACCGGAAATGTGTCAATATTGACCAATGTGTACTTTTGTATCCTCGGCGCCTGCCGCAGCCTAGTGTTTTGAACAAGCAATTTCAACATTTCCAATACCTGAGGATTATTCAATTTACCCAGGAAAATTAAAAAAAAACATATTTTTTTTTTGTGCGTGTGGAAACCCCCTCGGGCCGTCACCCCACCGGGGTTTTCGGTGGGGCGGTGTGTCGGAATCGAACCGACTAAAACCACACGGTGTGCCGTACTGCGCCTTAAGTAGGAGGGATCCGGGAACAGCATTTATTAAGACATTCGGACCCCCCCTAGCGCATGCCCGCAAAAGCGCTTGCACCACCTTCGGGTGAAGAACCTCTCAATTAGGCGACGTCCAGGCACACGCGGACGCCGCCTCCTCGCGGGGGGCCACTATAGCGGGTGGAGGGGAAAAACCCGTCCCGTCCACCCGCGGCCACACTCAGGGCGGCATGAGGCGCTGGTAAGCGCGCCTCCGTCGCCCGGTTCGCCGACGGCGAATTAAGTCCGAGTGGAGGTCGTCCTCCCGGACCCTTTCCGCCGCCTCCTTCTGCGAGATGACTTCCTCACAGAAGGTAGCGACCGCGGTAAAATTCCTGTCACTACCGGCCATGGAGCGTATGACAGCCGGTAGCGACAGATCCACTCCGATGACTGCAGTGAGGGCCCGACGCTGCGCCGCCCAACTGGGGCAAACCGCCAGCGTGTGCTGAGCCGAGTCCTCACTGCAGTCGCAGTGGTGACAGGCGGGACTCAATTCCCTCCTAGCGACCGAGTGCAGGTACTTCCCGAAGCAGCCGTGCCCGGAAAGAACCTGCGTCAGTCGGAAGGAAAGGGTCCCGTGCTGCCGCCCTGCCCACTCGACGATGACCGGCTGGAGCGCCTCCACGGCGGCAAAGCCAGCACGTGGAGCCTCCAGCCGGGACGACGACGAGCCACGATGGCTCGTTGCCATCGTGGCTCGGCGAGCGGCCTCACGCCACTCGCGTACCTCTTCGGGCGGGGGCCGACTGCCGCTTCCCGCCCGGAACTCAGTCGTCCGCCGATAAACTTCGGCGAGCACTTCCGCCTCCAAATCTAACGGGGGAGTTCCGGCCAACGCGCACGCCGCCTCCGTCGACACAGTGCGGTAGCCGCGTATGGCTCTAACCGCCATAACCCTCTGAGGGCGCCAGAGGCGCGCCCTATTCTGGACGGTCAGAGCCCCCGCCCACACCGGTGCACCGTAAAGTGCCATTGACCGGACAACCCCCGTGTACAGCCGTCTCGTAGCGACGCTGGGTCCACCCAAATTGGGCAAGAGTCGCCCAAGGGCGGACGCAGCGCCGACCAGCTTTGGAGCAAGCTTCAGGAAGTGCTCGTCGAAGCGCCACCTTCCGTCAAGGATCAGGCCCAGATACTTGATGTGGGCCTGAACCGGTACGAGGACCGAGTTGACCTCAATAGAGGCGCCAGGGGGTGGACCACGACGGGGCCCATGAAATAATAGGGCCTCCGTCTTATCCAGGGCCACCCGCAAACCCAGCGCCTCTATGCGCCCGACCACCAGAGAGACTCCCCTGGTAGCCAGGCGCGCCGCCTCCTGAAAGTTCGCCCCCCGGGCTGTGACCAACGTGTCATCAGCGTAACAAATTACGCCGAGCCCGGGGGGGAAGTCGCCTCGGAGGGCCCAGTCGTACCCCATGTTCCACAGGAGTGGTCCAAGGACAGACCCCTGCGGAACACCGCACGACATGGGCCGACGACTCAAAACTCCATCTCGGTCCTCGTACATGACGGTACGCTCCTCTAGAGGCTAGATTGCGCCTTTTCTCAACCTTGTAGTATCCAACCGTCCCTATAACAAAGAGGGTTGGATACATAAGTGGGTAGAAAGCCCCATATTGTTTAAAGTAAAGGTACCGTGTAAATTTATTTTGTAACTTTTCCACCATGGAACTATATTTAGTTTCATAGGGATTCCAAGTAATAGCACTCGTCTCTACCCTACTCCTTACTAGTGCCTTAAACAAAGACTTCACTACAGTGTTTTGGAAATCACGGGTTTCCTGCGTTATAAAACCTAGATTCCTAAAAGCCTTATCACAGATTTCGATTACATGACTTCGAAAGGATAGGTCAGCTGAGAATAAAACCCCAAGGTCTCGCACCATACTAGCACGTGGAATGATCTCCCCTTCCATACAGTAACTGTAATGAACTGGAACTACTGCGCGCGTGAAGAACACTATCTTACGCTTCGAAATGTTATGGAGCAAGTTATTTTTAAGGCTCCATATAACAACCCGGTCAATGTCCTGTTGAAGAAGTTCAGTCTCGTTCATTCCTGATCTGGTGAAATAATTTTAAGTCATCGTCAAACAGTAGGCAACTCGCATTTTGAACCACTGCTGGTAAGTCATTTATCATGAGGTTAAATTCCAGTGGCCAAAAATTAATACCTTGACTCACGCCTGTGAGGGTATGATACGAATTTTAAGTGTGTCCTCCATATTCCACATTCTGCTGCCGATCCCCAAGTACTGAGCAAATAAATTTTGAAGGTCTGGAGTAAATCCATCCACATTCTTTTCGAGAAGATTGCAATTGTGCAAACTTCTCCAAAATAATGTCATTATCTACACTATCGAAGGTATAAAACACATAAGGTTAGAATTAGGGTTACGACCCGCTCGACAACCGTGTTGGGCATCACTAAACTACACACCCACTTGCGAGCTTATTATAGAGCATAAAGCTGTCTCGAAAACCTTCGCCAATGTGGACAACACCACCACAGGCCTATATCCGCTGACGTCTGAGCTGGGAGTACCTTTGGGGACTGGCGTTAGCCTGGTTATCTTCCAACCGTGGGGGTAAGACTGCTCCCTCAGGCACACATTAAATAGGTGTTGAAGGGGCCGAGCTAACACCCTTCCACAATCCTTCACTATGTAGGTAGGTATGCCGCCTGGACCCGTGGACCGTTTAGATTTTAACCGCTTAAGTGCCTCATGCACATCGCTAAACGATAGTTGGCCGACATGAATACGTGCACCACACTCAGGCGCGATCCGTGCATCTGACTCCGCATCTAAGCGCGGTGCTTGCATAAACAGAGTGAAAGTATAATATTATCTACGTATGAACGGGAATTAACGCGATCACGAAAAGGTATTACATACCTCTGAATTGCCTGACGTTTCGACCAGGTTGCACTGGCCGTGGTCACAGGCTGACTCGACAGTCAGCCACGGCCAGTGCAACCTGGTCGAAACGTCAGGCAATTCAGAGGTATGTAATACCTTTTCGGGATCGCGTTAATTCCCGTTCATACGTAGATAATATTATATCATGGAACGCGAAAGTTTAAAAGTAAGAGTGAAAGTAGTTAGCGAACTGTTTGGCACACTCATTTTCTGATAGTTGCTCACCGTTAATATAATAATATTAGTTTTGTTTCGCTTTGATCCTTTATGGCCAATGAAACTCCAAAACGATCTCGGCTCTTTAACGAATTGTGACTCGACCCGATTCTGATAATTGTCATTATAAGCAATGTGAATTTTATGTTTTACTAATGAACGATTTATCGTAATCTTTCTGAATTCTACGGGCTTAATAAGATCTATGCCAAAAAACGATTCTGATTCCAAGATATTATGTTGTACCTGTTTTAATGTCAATAAATTTGCCCCCTATAACCAGAAGTGGAGTGAGCGTTGCGACCACCCCGCTATGACGCCGCGCCTTCATAGCGGAGGTGCCGAAAGCAAACAAAACACTACCACCGGGCACCGTTCACCGACTCGTTACTATAATCTTTATTAACCGACAATCATGGGCATCTATGATGTCTAATGGTAAAGTCAACTAAATAACTAATGTGTGACCCACGTTGCTAGTATTCTTTTACAAAAAAAATCTCTATCATACTAAACTGCACTTTTGACGTAAGCCGCAATCACTAAAATTCCATTTTGTTGACACTAATGAAGAAGAAGTCGAAGTACGAGAGTTGTTTTTGTTTTTTTGTTGTTTGTTTGTTCTTATAAGGGTACCTAAGTGAGACTCGGGAGCAGGACTCACTGGCCTCTTTCTTGATACAATTGTACAAAAGTTTGACTTGGACATGAACCACTGTCGAGGTCAAGGGTAGACAAGAAATGCAGTGTACATGGGAGGAATGAGGTATCCTTGGGCATTTTCAATACATGTGGTCGTCTCGGATTAAATATAGTATAATAGCTGACAATACTTCTGTGAAATGAGTTTCTTTATTTGCATTTCTCAAAATACTGTTTATTTTTTCTCTGGATCAACAAAGCGATGGAAACTGATATCTAACCATAGAAGGATCATCCCTGGAAAAGTTTGCGCATCTTGCTAGAAGAATACTTAGAGTTTATAGCCTTGTTGCTGTTTTCATACGTGGGTTTCACTGAACGTTTTTAGAATAGGCCAGTAAGAAAAGCAGCCGATGAAAAAATTATTTAAATTTCGAATAAGGCGCTTCCAGCTATGTTATGCTCACCTGTCTGTGTCGATATTCTGCATTACTGTTAGCTTATCTGTTTTAATGTTATGACAATCTATGTAAAGATTATAACGACCTGTATTCAAGGGCGTAGCGAGGTACTCAGCTGCTCCCCCTGGAAGGATGTCTGTCCGGCTATCGCTGGTCGGATGCAATGTTGACGAACCGGAGATTAAATAAATATCAATACCGTAAAACAGAGTTTTATCTATTTTATCTACGTCCTGATGTATACAAAAAAAGGTGCTTATCATTTACATTACACTGCTACAAAATCAGTGTATTTATTATATGCGTTGAACTGATTTCCAAATACTCAATCGTATTGGAACATATTGCATTGCGTTACAACGAACAATATTGATATGCATGCATCATATTAAAATTAAACTGTCTGTACATAATGAAAGATCATCGAGAGAGCCAAAATATTTTATACAGTTCAAATAGAACTGCGGCTGCCATGGGAACTGATTTGCAAGTCCCGCGCCTTCTACCTCGTCAACATCGCTTCAAAAAAAAAAACAATGCGATTTTTGGAGATGATTGACTACTTTGGGAAACAAAAAAAAATTGTCAGGCATAAGTTTACGGAGTCAATTTATATAGGTAGGTACGTATGATTATGAGATTTATGAGGTACTTCGCCAGCAGTTAATTATTTTGTTTGAATTGACTCTGTTTCTCATGAAAGAATGGTTTATTCTTTAAAAAATACACGTTTTGTTACTAATCTTCCCTCATTAACGTGTCTCTTTCGCAATAGGTATAACGTGACAAATACTTATCTTGGTCCGAGATTTTAACAATTATATTCGTAGTACCGTCGAATAACCTGCAACCGACGCGGCAGGACGGCTCACCACTTGATAGTCTGAAACTAGTCGGGTACACCCGAAATATACACGTGAGTAAAACTGTATTTCCTAATTAATATAAAATAGTATCTTGTTCATCTTTGAAAGAAAGTTAATTAGTTAGTTAATTTTCAGTCCGTTTTTGAGAAAGTCCATAACTAACTTAAAATTCAAAAAACGTGTGCGGCTCGGGAAGTCGGGATACTCGACAGAAGTGATAACTTAAACGCCAGACAGTCTGGCGCCGTAACGCATTACGTAACGAAGCGTAATGCGTTACGGCGTAATGGATTTTCTTCACGTGCTAGGTAAGTACGTTACGGAATAAAGAATTCCAAAATAAAAAAACATGTACGTATTCTAATCTTTAAACACATTTTGTCTAGTTTTATTAAAAAAAGTACAATACGTAATACTTCGACATTCAAACGGTGATAACCTATAAACGGATAGGTTTGTTTCAAAATTTTTTTTGTATGCAGGTACAAAAATAATTTTGAACGCTAGAACGCTCCGGTTGTGGAATAAGTTCCCTGCCGAGGTATCCCGAGGGACTACGATACGGGTTCTTCAAGAAAGGACTGTACAGGTTTTTAAAGGGTCGGCAACGCGCATGCGAGCCCTACGGTAACCGCTTACCATCAGGCGCCCCGTATACTTGTTTGCCACCAACGTAGTAAAAAAAAAAGTCATGCCTTTTCAGTGATTTAAGTAAGTGTTCCATAGTCATTTACGCCCTGTATTTAATTATCTGTACAAATACCTGCTTACTTATTTTTGTACAATTTTACAGCCGAGTATATTATCGCATCCGGTTATTAGATTACAAAATTACACACGGATATTAGATTTTTAGGGAATTAAAATAAGAAAAACCAGATAGGTAATGATTTGGTATTATTTATAGGTTTTCATTTGGTAGTAAAATCAAAATAAAAAATAGCAATGGTCGGGATATGCACAATTATCATAAAATATGTACTTGCATCTTGATGTATATGTTATAAGAGGTGGAGTCTAAATTATTTATTGTAAAATAAATAATTTAGATAAATTATTATTTATTTATTGTAAAATATAAATTATTTATTGTAAAATAAATAATTTAGACTCCACCTCGATCCGAAATTATTCCAAACTTTTATATTGGTTACGGTAACGTATAATTCATCATGGAGGATTGGCTCGAGAAGCAGCACGGCAGCCTCTCCTACCGGCTGACGCAGGTTCTGACCGGCCACGGCTGTTTCGGCAAGTACCTGTGTCGCATAGGCCGGGAGCCAACGTCTGCGTGCCATCACTGCGGAGGCTGCCGCGAGGATACTGCACTCCACACTTTAGTGGAGTGCTCAGCGTGGACGCAACAACGCCTTGACCTCGCGGCGGCTATTGGAGTGGGAAGCCTCTCACTGGAGACCATGGTTCTGTCCATGGTCCAAAGTGAGAGTGCGTGGGAATCCGCTGCCTCTTTTTGTGAGGAAGTGATGTCAGCTAAAGAGGCAGCGGAAAGGGAACGAGCGGAGCGAGCGGAGAGGGCTAGTACTCTCCCGTCCCGAAGGAGAGAGAGGGCTAGTACTCTCCCGTCCCGAAGGAGAGGTACCAGGCGCCGGAGAGCGCAGAACGATCTCCGGCCTCCATGAGCGCTGGCCTGCGGGTAACGGGTGAGGCTGCCCGTTACTCTAGCAGAAGCAGGCCTGAGACGGTGGCGCGCCGTGTTCCGCGCGTGCCTCTCTACACTGGAAGGGGGGCAAGGCCCCCCGCTCGCAAGGGCGTGGCTGCCTTTTGTTCAAGAGGCGGCCAAGGTCTGCCAGGGTTCTCGGGGACTTCCTTCCTAGGGTATACCCGAGTCCCTGGCAATAGACTTATTTATGACGGAACACCGTGTGGTTTTAGTCGGTTCGATTCCGACATACCACCTCACTGGCAGCCCCAGTGGAGTGATGACCCGAGGGGGTTTCCACACGATAAAAAAAAAAAAAACGGTAACGTATAATTGCGTTTGGAGAATTTGCTGAAAGGAAAGGAAAGGAAATTGCATTGATTTTGAACCTCCAAAAAGGCATATTGTTACATTAAACATCAAGGTTTAGAAAACAAACAATACTTTATTAAAAACCATTTTGACAAATGAAAACTAATATATCACGTTTTTAAGTAACTCATGGTCTAAGCTATAGTTATCTAAAGTATACATATTTATAATTGTTACGGCTTTTGACGGTCAAGCGGAATTTTAAATCTAAAAACTAACTTGCATGTACAAATTATATAGATGTATGATTTATGTATATTTAAACCGCTCAAAATACGTTCTCAAACCTTATTTTCAGATCACTAAAGCTAATAATATTTAAAAACAAATAATAATAATACTACGCAGAATTTATACTAGAATAATAGTAATCTTTACTTTAATAATCTTTACACCAACGGCATATTGCGTAATCACTAGTCAGTTTAGTGGTATTTAAAAATACTTAAGGATTCTTCGCCTTCCACTAATATTGTAAATAACGTTACCAGACGTTACCGTAATAACGTTACTGGACGTTACCGTAGTAAAATTACTGTAGAACTCCAATAAGCTTATAACCGTTATATCCAATACTGGTATGCGTCCACTTTGACGCAACGTTGCATAGGGTTGCATAGCTTCGAACCGTGGCTGCGTTAATTCCACCAAGTACTTGTCAAAACATCAAATATTTATGTATAAATAATATATAAAATAAGACATACAGCATGAAATCCCGATATTTAATTTATATAATTACACTCGACCTGGGTATTTCAAATGAGTGTTAGACAACGTCGCATATTTTTTTTTTTATTTCATCTTAAAATATATTGTTATATTATTAGCTTAAGATCTGATTTAAAAATACTAGATTAAGTATCAAGTATTTTGAGTAGATTTTTATTATTTCATACATTTTCCTAATACAATTACTGATAATGTGATGTACTATGTAGGCCTTTGTTGCGTAGTATCAATAAAAGATGGTAGGTATAAAAATTCTACTTCTTAACATACTTATATTAGCACAATTTGACTTTTAATCTGCTTAGTTATGAGTTATGACTAATATGACAAATAAAGAATGATTTATTTGCAACTAAATACAAAGGATGTATAATGTTAAGAAAAAATGTTGCCACAAGTCAATAAAAGTTTGGTTAGCTTATTCTTAGAAAAGTAAGTTGCAAATAATTTGTTGCTTAAGGATATCGTGAAAAAGATAAAGAATAAACGTGAACAGACGTAAATCAAAAATTCATGATCCTATTACTAAGACATTAAGTATAAAATGGTAACGAAAATGTATTCATTTGCGTTATTTATTAATTTGAGTGTTTTTCACGAATTCGCCATTGAATGCATTTATCCTTTTTATCAAATTAGAAAGAAATAAAAATTTATACCGTTTTAATAGAAATAAACTCATTTGAAAACATTTCGTGTTTCTTTACATTTTATATGTGCTACCATCTAATAAGATAGTATCACATTCATATTTTAATTATATTCACGTTCATATAACCTTAAAATACTTAGTTTTACAACTTAAGTCAATAAACGTCAATTATTTAACTATTAAAAATTTCAGTGATTCGTTCATTCTTTGTATTACGCCAACGGCAAAATGTCGTATTATATTGCCGATGGGATAATGACATGCCGGCGACAATATGTTTTTCAAAGGACCTTGGAAAAGTTCTAGTATATGTTCTTGTGTATGCAAATACGATATTTATATCATAAAATTTAGAAGATATTTAAGATGACGCTGCGGTAACGCTTTATGGTACAACTATCGAGAACTATAACTGTAGTTTTTTTTCGCATATGGGTATCAGTGACCACTCACTATAATTATTATTATCTTTTTAAAAAGTATCACTGACGTCATTACTGCATAAATCCTGCGAACCCTAAATCATGATAAATTGTAATAAGATTTTTAAAAGACAACTCCCGCATTAAGAATATTTCTGTGTCGCGGGGGCTTTACAAACATTCAAACAACGGACACAAAGAACACCCAGACTTGGAACAACTATTTGTGGAACACACAAATTTTGGTCCCGTGTGGGATTTGAACCCACAATTCGCGGCGTAGTGGTGAGGTGAGCACTTAAACCATTGTGCCATCCGTGCAGTCAAGCAGTATTCTTTATGCTTTAATTTTCCATCATTGGGGGTTTAAATTTTAACAGGACTAACCATGAGTACAACTAATTCAATTAAAAATAGAATAATCGAAATCGGATCACAAATGAATAAGGTATAGCGAAAGGTTCTTTTTCGAAGTCGAATAAAAAGTCAAAATTTACACGTAGGTACAGGAAGAGAGATTAACAGTATTCCATTAAACTTTATTTCAGCTTACTTATATGTCAGTTAGACATGGTTGGTAAACGCAACGTGCACGAGCGACATTTTCTTTTACTATCGAAGTTTTAACTAATAATATATTGAAATTAACATATTTAACCGGGAATTATGAAACAGTAATGTCAGCTTTTATAATCACATGATTTATTTTTTAAATTTTATTAGCTTTACAGGTATGTAGTGTTCTAATTTGATTTTTTAATTATTTTATTCTAATATTATGTTTTAATTTACGTCTCAATAATAGATATAAGAACATTTACACTACATTAATATAAATACATAATTATATATGTATAGGTAACCGTGAAGTAGGTACCTACTGATGATAAATAACTTTTCTTTAAATTCTGTGATATTTTTGTTAGATGCAACAAAAGAGATTATCACATTTTGTTTATAATTTTGCATTTTTGGTTCAAAATGGTAACATACCTAATTAGTACAAACAAAAAAATTATATGCATATAAATGTTTTAAATGGCAACATTTTTTCTGTTAAATTTTTTTAATTAAATTCATCTCAACTATGAGCAAAACACTGACAAAACTATTCACTATTTTGAATAGCTATGAAAAACTAAACGTGATAATATAGATAAGTCTCTTAAATTTATAAGATACAAACATGCTAAAGTATTTCAAATAAGTAGGTATTATTTTGAACTTAGTAAGTATACATAAAATACGATCTTTTAGATTCAATATTTATTCAATTTGACAGGCCGGCAACAAGAGTAGTCAATATTCATCCAAGCAATTTACAACCACAACTTTAAAATTAATTTCATTAAAATCAAAATTCATTTAATTCATTCCAAATAATTTTATTACAATCCAAGTTGGCTAACTAAGCGTTCTAGTCTGTACTGATTTGACATATAATCAAAATATTATTAACTGATTTGACATTTCATAAAATAAAAGCAGTCAAAGCATAAAAAAATACTATAAGCTAACTATAAGCGTTTTATGACCTCAAACACGTGAACAATATCCACAAAAGAAAACAGTTGTACAAACAGAATAGCAAAATATTAATAATTTTCGAGCAATTACCATCTTCCTCATTCAAACTGTGTATCACATATATTCCTTACAATTAAATCAAAGAGACACTAAAGAAATAACAAAATAATGTTTGAATCTCTCAATTATCGCAATACCTACATAATTTTGTGAACCTTTATTTTAATATGAAAAATACATTTAGTTGTTTCATCGTTGTAAAATGTATTTATAAATGACACTTTCAAAGGAAAATAAGCATTTAAACTTAAGCTCCGTAGTAGATAAACTAGTGAAACATTTATAAAGAGTAAAGTAGCATTTCTGTGTAATATTTATTAGATGTAATGTAATGTAATGATGACATGTAATATGTATGACATTTCTCACTCTTACCATTTCTTTCAGAGCTCATAAATATTTTGTTTAAAATAACTTTTGAAATAACCTTCCCCTAAAATTGTACAATTTTCCCTAGGGCCTTGATTATCCAGTTTCGTAGTATGTTACAAATTATTTCACTAAAGTTAAATAAGTTATTTTAAAAATTATCACATTTTTTAGTAGATTCGAGATAAAGAAGTTTTTGAAAACTTAAAAAAAAAATACATCAAACATTATGGTAACCCAGTAATAATACATCCTTTGCTACATTTTTACTAACTTAAAAAAAAAGGTTGACATGTTGAGCTAAGAACCTCCTACATCATACTAAAGTATAATTGTTTTTTTTTTTATTTAATTAAATCGAGATTTGTCATATAATCTGGTCTATATATCAAAGGGTGTATGGATTTAAAATGATTATGGTATTTTAAATGATTATTATACCTCTGAAAAAGCTCTAAAAATAAATAAGTATTAAGTTAGGTAGGTACATAAGAATATCAGAACAGCAAGGATACTAAGTTATTCCTAGTTATACATTATATACTTAACTAACTAAGCTTTTCACGAGTATAAAATAAGTAAGTACATGATATTTTAGTATAAAACCTTTATAGTATATAGTTTGGAACATTATTTAGCAGATCAATGCGTAAAACTATGCGATTTTATATAAAATAGTCCGGGAGCTTCCAAGTCTAATATAAAAATAATAAAGTTGCCTACCGGCCATGATAATATTATACTAAATACATTATTGGAAAATGACGATGCATTTGAACGGTTATATTCATGTAGGTACTGTTCGGTTTAACAAACTTGTGAATAATAACGAATCTAATTTCCCAAAGTCCTATTTAACAAATCATTTGAAGAAGAATGTTAAATAATTTATTTTAGGCATAGGAAACTACTCTTTTAGTATTTAGTCGGTTGTCTGTTGTCGGAGGCAAGCATATGTATCCAACTTTATTCAATTATCTCCAATTCAAACTAAGTTTCTCTTCACCAAATAACTAGGTATTACATTTAACAAAATATTTGAAATCATTAGAGTAATAATAAATTAATAAGAATTTCATTTATAAAAAGAAAACACCAAGCAAAATAATTAAATTGGGAATATCTTCTTTTTAAAGTAAAATAAAAAAATGTGATTTGTGACGATTTTAAAAATTAAATTCAAAAATACAAAAACAAAGAATTAGATCATTATAATATCATTTAAAAATTAGTTTAATGTTTCTAGTCAATTATTATTTTGTATAAAATTATTATATAGCAGCTTATTACCGCCACCTAGTAAACAACGTGAGTTTTGAAACTCCATAACTTAAGAAAATAAAGGCATAAATATGCACATACAAACATATCTTTCTTACTTTGATAAATGTTTATATATTATATTATGATGTTGTATTTTATTGTGATTATGTAGGTACTGTATACTGTATATAAATGTTATAATTGTTAATGAAAAGTTGTTAGTAAAACAATATTTATAATTTTCCTAAATAGTCAAAAACATTTAATATTTTAGGCCGTAGTTCTGTGAAACAACCTCACAAAATCTATTTAATTTTACAAACTTCCTAGATACTGACAAAGATTACATTTTTTTAAACTGTACTTTTAATTATCAACGCTTTCAGCGTATTCAATATTTACACTACATCAAATAGATTGTATGCACTATATTGTCATTATGTACTTGATATTACATAAATAAACTGGCCTGTACATGTACATTTACTAATATAATACATTAACCGATTCATTTTTACATTATTTACTATTATATCTATTTCTTCATAGTAGCATTGACAAAGAACAATTTTTTTATTGTTTATAAAATCATGTTATAAAATGTCTAAGACTCGACTAGCGATGTTTTAATTACAATAAAATAAAATTAGACTTACATTTTGTATTCAAACCAACTGAAGAAATAGTAAAAATAGTAATATAGACAAAGTAATATTATGTAACATGAAGTTATGTCTTATTATATCAGATTCTAGGCCTATTTTACACTGTATAGTATTCACATAACATATATGAGAAATTCCTAATGTTGCCATATTTGATAAATCAGAAATACGATTACAATATACCTGGAATGGTTTTGAAATTACAGTTACATGATTGCCAGCATATATGACGTTATCAGTCATTCACACAAAATAAAAAAAAAACTGTACTTTACAAATTTTTAACTTCAAACATTTATTTTAACATTTTTTAAGGATGGCAACACAGGGAACAGTTCGAACATTTAATGCGAAAGAGATCAACATCACTCGGTAACGATCGATCAGTGGTTTTTATTGGAGCGTTTTGAACTGTTACCGTTCATCGCCAAACAAGAGTTTGGCGAAATATGTCCATCAGCTACGTTCGTCTATATTCGCTAATATATACGTGTATAAATGGTATCGCACCACACGGATGAGCTCATATTCGAGGGTAGATAGACCATCCTTTGGGAATGTTTTGCCAGTTTGAGACAGCAGTTGGTATCTGAAAATATAGTTGAATAGTTATAACGGTTGGTTAGTCTTTGATTCTGTGTTTAAAGGTCATACAGAAAAATAGAGGACAGTAAAACTCGCAATACAACCTCACTGAAGGGGCAATTAACACTTAAAAACGGTGCACTGAAAATTATCAAAATCAAGTTCTTGCTTAGCCTGCTAGCCTTGGTAACATATTAGATTGGCAACATAAAAAAAAAAATGGTTATACGTAATAGTATTTGTAAACAAAAACCTCAGTACGGGTTTTTCGTGAAAAAAATTATGTTGCTTTATTTCCGGCTCGAGATACCATGTTCACGAGATGGCTTTGACTTGGACCATACGGTAATGTACTAGTGTTTGTAAACTTTGTAATAAAACTTAGCTGTTAGTCTCTATTGTGAAGAGATTAAAATGTCAAGTTTCGTTGTTTATTAATTTAACTGTGTCACTTATTACCTTTTAGGATTTGGTGCTGATTTTTTATGATCTAACATCGCGTACCGCGCTATTGACATCTTGTATCTTGATAAGTGATAATGCATTTTCTTTAATCTGAAAAATATTACATGACAAGATTTATTTTAATTTCCTTTTTATCACGTTTTTATCGTGGGAGAGCCATGTTTCGGCACGTATGGCCTGGCTCGACCGGAGTGAGGCCCTAACCCTTCCTCTCTTTTCGACTACTCCCACCTTATAGGTCGGTAACGCACTTGTGACTCTCAAGTTGCAGGTGCCCATGGGCGGTGGTAGTCATTTACCATCAGGTGACACTTACTACTTACTAACATAAAGAAAAATCCCGACAGATCCTAATAATAAGAGCTCGGAGTAGTTAAAGGGAGACTTCCCTGCAATAGCCAGTTCGAGAGACAGGTATGTGACTCTGACCATTTTCTTTTTGTTGACGAGGTGGAAGATCCTACATGGATGTCCTCCGCCTTAGGGAGGCGAAGGGGTCTGTCGGACTCTTACCGACTAAAAACCACCCCGGTGTTCCACTACTTGCCTATGATCAGGGGAACAAGTATCGCTATTGCATTCTTCCGCAACCATGTGACTGACCATCGCGAGCTATTGCTAACACTGCCCAAACCATCCCTATAAGCAAAATCCTTAGCCTTCAATTCTACCCTACCTTTTAATATACTCCCAATTTTTCCTTCTTAAATCCGCTAAGAGCCCGGTTGACGGCAATAGACTTGCCAGCTATTACGAGTGTGGAATATTTGGCTGGCCTGTTGGTCTAGTGGTTAGTGACCCTGACTGCTAAGCCAGAGGTCGTGGGTTCGATTCTAACCCAGGACAAATAATTGTGTGATGAGCACGATAATTTGTACTGTGTCTGGGTGTAATATATCTGTAATATGTATATATTTAGAAATATATAAGTATGTTTATCAGCAGTCTGGTTACCATAGTACAGGCTCTGTCTAGTTTGGGATCAGACGGCCGTGTGTGAGATGTGTATTAATATTATTATTATATTACAGTTAGCAAAATGTGGGTGTTTAGTCACCTCTGCCCTCCCCTTCGGAACAAGAGTAAGTGTATGTATGTAGATCTTAATACGCGCCCATGGTTAGCAATTAAGAAAGCAGGTATTAATGCACTGCACATACTTGCGCCCTTTGTTCGTATAAAATTATTTATATCCCAAATGTATTTGTCCAGCTATGCTGAAAAAATGCGATCCACTTTTGAGCATGTTCCGAATTTAAGCAGATAGCTGTTCGTGTCATGGGTACGATTCCCACTCAGGATTGATAATTGTGTGATGAGCACGATCATTTGTTCTGTGACTGGCTGTAATGTATCTATAATACTGTGTATTTAGTTATATATAAGCATGTTTATCAGCAGTCTGGTTACCATAGTACAGGCTCTGCCTAGTGTGGGATCAGACGTCCGTGTATAAGATATGTAAAGTTATTATTATACTAGGATTTGTTTATTTATTTAATAAGCTACATATTTAAAAAACGAGACTGCCGTTTAGTTTAAATTCCTTGTCGTTTGTTACTAGTACTGATATATAAATGAAAAAATCAGATAAATTTACCTGGCAAACATGTCATCGTCTTCCCCACCCCAGCCCCAGTACTTGTTGGAGAAGCCGTTGACCTTCGTGAACTGCTCCTGAGTGATTGCCGACACACCACCAAATATATCTTCGTATGGTAACCTGCAGATATGAAGGTACGTATCTTATAGAATATATATATATATATATATTTACATCGTAGTTGATTATACTTGCCGCTTTCTCTATCTTGTCTAGAATTAAATTTCTATAATTTTCTGTTCTATATATATACTTATTAATGTTTACCAATATTTTGTCGTACCTTACTTGTTTTTTGTCTATTAGGTCAGTTGTAATTTATACAATTTTATTATAATTTATTTCCCTTCGTCTTAGATATTATAGTATCTAGTGCATTATCTTACCACAAATGTTGAAATCTGACTTGAACACACCTGTGTCAGTTACCGAATTAAGTAACGATCCAAATTCTTTACAAAAACAGAATGTCTCAAAAGATATTCAAATAATATTTCAATTTGGGCTTACGCCCCATATGAAAATAGTATGCCACTGTTTCTGAACACGTTCATTTAAAAAATACACAACACAACAAATATGTTAAATATCTAAGCTATTACTAGTAAAGACAATAGCAAAATAGTAGTAAAAACAACACAACTACTTCTTCATGTACTTCTTCACTCACTTGTAGTGTAATTTATCAATGGCGGCAGACATGTGACGTGGTTGTCGTGGACACGTGTACATATTGCGAGTATCTAACGGCAGTAGGTCTATGTCGTGGAAGATGAAGCACTGCCATCCACCCCGCTCTAGCTTCTGACTTTCGACGAAGCCCACGTTCATCAGTTTAGCGCGGTTGAAGTCTTTGTTACCTGGAAATATTGTATTTATTTATTGAAACATACAACATACATACAAGATAAATACACAAACTCTACAGATTTCATATTAGTATATAAGTATTATAAGTAAAATTTGTAAGTCAAACATACCTTCTTGTTCAATTATGAATATTCCATATTCAATTTGTTGTTTCATCAAGAATGGATGCATGTGGTTCAGGAATATTGCTAAATGTTGTTGACGGTCTCTAAAAAAACAATAGTACAAATAATAAAAATCCTTACACTTACGAAGTTCAAAACTGTGTACTTACTATCAAAAACCGGGCCCGTGACAAGATGGAGTCATCACTTAAAGCAAAGTTGAGGCTCAAGAATTCTTTAACAAAAAGATACGATCCTCCTTACTCCAGAGAACAACTAAAACCCTCGTTACAAATGTCCTTGTTGTCACAACAATCTAGCACGTGGTCTGACAGATATTCAACCAGATCTGAACACTACGGGAAAAGATCTACTAATATGGATAAAAAAATATTGTTAATTTGAAAGTCTTACCTGTATGGCACAATAATGGCAACTTTGTGTCTGGCAGTGCAGTTCGGCGGTATATACCGACCGCCCCATTGGATCTCTGGATATTTATTCTCAACAAAATCTAATTCCAGATCCGTTTTGTTAACTGGTACGGGACCTGGAAACAACAAATCAAAAATAAGTAATTATATAGTAAGCGTAGCTTCATTGCGTCAGTTACCCTAGTTTTTGAATTGAGCATCATTTGAGCATCGGCAATTATGACATCTTTTAATACAGGCAAATTGGAATAGCATGACCTACCCAAGGCCATTCCGATTGGGTTAGCTAGGGCAGCAAGTTGGGCAGAACACACTTACGAGTAAGTGAAGTGATTTAGCGGCAAAGTATTTCACGTGTCCTCCAGGGTCTAATGTAAAAAATATTGCCGAGGTTTAAGGGTGGAGACCGCGATAGTATAGCGCAACGTAAAGTGAAACTCCTAAAGTCACAAGAATAAAAAATCGAAGCTACCCAAATTTTTTTCCCATTTCGCAACCAAAGACACATTTAAGTCATTAAGTAAATAAGTCAGGTTGAGAAAATTATTGCTCAGTAAAATTAACTTCTAGCTCAACTTTGAAAATGTTGCATAAGAAAATAGTCAAAAATTTATAAAATTTCAAACTCCCCCGACTCGAAAATTCGTTCAGCGATTAGAAAAAAGCTGATCATCTTCGAACGGCTGAACAGATCTTGAATTATATATATGAACACTCTCGATCAAGTCATCTTTCAAATAAAATAATGATCTTAAATCGGTCCATTCGTTTGAAAACTACGATGTCACAGACAGACACACAGATACACAGACACGTCAAACTAATAACACCCTCCTTATTGCGTTGGGGGTCAAAAATAATGGAGTGACGATCGGAGGCTCCTAACATGGATTACTTTTGCGAATATTGCGTTGTCGAGACTTTGCTTTGACTGAAGTGTACAAGATTGAAACATCTTACGTTTCTCTAACACTTAGAAAACCTATTATATTGTTATATATAGTACTCATAACTGCTTGATATACATACACGAGAAAAAAATCTCAATTTATATCATAAGGATTTTAAAAGTGTCTTTTAAGTTCTTTGAGAAGTGGGATTAAACCCCTAAACGGAATCATAGAACAGAATGTCATTATACTCGTAGTAATCAAAGTAGCATGTCATCGTGATTAGTGCAACACTAAGAAAACAAGAGTGGCACTCTAAACTTCACTTTTTTAAGACAAAAACATAGGCACATTTTTTTACCAACTCGTAATCATTTTTCTTGCTAATCTCAGATCTATCAAAAAAATAGTACGTGAAACTGGTAATTTAAAAAAACTAGATTCCATTACAGTAACAAGCTCGCTTTAAAAGATTTTACAGTAAAGGGTATTACCTAGATCGGGAGGTGTAGCGTCACATAGCGGGAGAGTAGGTTCAGTCTTTTTCAGCTCTTCTTCTGTCATGACGCGATTCTTGGCTCCTTCCATAAGCTTTGTGATTATCAGCGGTGTAGGAGTTCCATTTACATTAGTATCGTTGACTGTCATATCAGCAAGAGCTGTTATATTTTTTATTAAAGTAGAGTTATTGGTTATGTTCAAAGTATTCGTATCATTTTTGATTGTAGCAGTGCGGTTTTTTAATTGTATTTCTCGCAGCTCAGAGAACTGTTTTGGAATTGTAGTAGAATGCGCCTTGCCCAAATCTGATTGCAGTTTTTCAGGGTTTCTAAAACAAACGAGGAAATAAATAACATAATATGTACGATAACATTTTTTTTTTGGCAACCCCTCAGTTTACTGTAAGCAGTTTTAAGATGGTAGCACAGCAGTTCGTTGTAACGTAATAGTATAACGACGCCTGTTGGAAAATATCTACATAAAACAGTACACTGCTGACCGGTTGAATGATTTGAAAGGTAGGCATGGCAACAGTTATACCGGCTTGTCACAACGGTCACAACGCAAAGGTTACATTTTATAATGCCATTGGAAAAAGCAGTGCTGTGGCATACACGTATATGAAATTCCTGATTTATGATTTTAGCATCTAAAAAAGTTGCATATTTGCTTACCACCGTCAGATTTTTATTTGATATCGGTGTTTCTGTGGCCAAAAATTTTAAACAGCGCGACACAGAAGCTTGAAAAGTGGGTATAGTAGGTATGTGCTCATTGGGAAACCCAAACACGAAAGTTCAGATTCCATTAATTTTTGTGGCACTTTTGTGGAAGTTATTCTTGGCTTGATTAACAAAAAAAAAAGGAGCAAGCAGTGTTTTCCTCCTTAATTATAATCCAAACTTAGCTAAATAAAAATAACCTTTTCTCATTATTGTAAATTTAATATAAAATATAGGTACCTGAATGAAGGCTGAGTAGCGTTGTAAAGTGGAGTGTACAGATAGCTTCTGAGAGGTGAAGCGTCAAGTATCGAGCCGAATAGGTACTCAACGGCTGCGAGGGCCAGCACGAGCAGCAAAAGCAGGCGCAGGGCGCGCGCTGCCCGCCCTCCGCCTGCGGTCGTACCTCCGCCCATCAACGCATGAAATGCTCGCGCGCACACGCCGACCCCTGCAATACATTTGTTTTGGTCAGTAATTTTTTTTTATGAATAACTTATACCTCCATCACATACATAGTTTTTCTTAGTGGAACAAGCATCTGGGGGTTGAGTATATATATGTACAAATAATACTTTTTAACAGTAGTTAATATTGGCAAATATCATGCGAGCTGAATTAGCAACACATTAAATATGCGCCTCGTGCCGTCCTATGAGATTTATGTTCTCCACTTGAGTACCTCCACCTCACGCGCTGGATGGACCGTTGAGGACATATCGTTGCAGCACAAGCAGTTCACTTGTGTTAGGCACAGTATGGCAGACAGTGTATGTAGTTTTTTATTTAATATTAAAATTCCTGCATTTTACATTGCGCGGGCGGACATAATGCTGAGTGGCAGGTGCATATACAGAATGAAATCGAAATTCGTGAAATCGAACTAAATGTAACATCTTAAAGTACAGCAAAAATAGTCCTCCGCTTTCAAATTAATGTGAATGTGAAAATCAACATTAAAAGTGAATGATTTGAGAATACCTAGGCGTGACGTCACGTTTAATAAAAAGATACTGACTTGTCTTCACAGATATCTAACCCATTGATCAACAGAAGCTATTTACACACGCATTTAATTGTTATGCGAAAACATTGTGTTTATAAAAATAATTTGCAAGTTTTTAATATTGTTCACAAGCATAATTCAAATAGAACAATTTTTAGAAGCCTAACAATTTTTTTCATCAATCACACGGACCCAAAAATAAGATATACGATCCTGAACGAGACACTCAGTTAATCCTCCGAGAGGTCGGTATCTCTATCTTGTTAATTTCCTGAGCAACTGAACATGGCAGGTGACGTGTACGCCCCGCATGATGTCACGTAATTTTTTACACACGTGTGCGCCAGGGAAAGGGTCCGAACGATTTTTCCCTTGATCCGGATTTATCCGGGCAAATCTGATACGCTTAATATCGGGAACGCGTAAATGATGGAAAGAATTATTCATTTCCGACGAAGGTCCTTGACTGTCGGCTTTGTAGGGGTTTACGAATACTTCTTCTAAATGATCAAAAAGGATAAATGCCAACCCTTTATTTGTCCTGTCAAGCAAAATCTAACATATTCCAAACTTTTAAATTAGTGAACGTTCAAGATGCCTTTGCTCATTCATTCTCTAGCTTAGCTTATTATTAGTATTAGCTTTTTAACAGACTTCAAAAAAGGAGGAGGTTCTATGGTCCAATGTAACGAGCAAAACGCAAACGAGCAGACGGGTCACCTGATGGTAAATGACTACCGCCGCCCATGGGCACCTGCAACTCAAGAGTCACCAGTGCGTGGCCGGCCTTTAAAGTGGGAATAGGGGAAGGGGGGAAGAGGGGGAGAGGAAAGGGTTAGGGCCTCCGGTAACCTCACTCACTCGGCGAAAAGCAATGCAAACACTGCTTCACTGCCGGTTTTCTGTGACACAGTGGTATCACTCCGGTCGAGCCGCCCCATACGTGCCGAAGCATGGCTCTCCCACGAACATAATCTTTAAAACTAATAATTTTTAGTGCGAGTACTGACCTCAGTAACAGAGATGTATAAAGAAGGAGCTCGGTGGAAATGTCCCATTCTCTTTAGTGAAGATTGGTGACGTTACGATTCACAAACACTTTCATCATATCTGTAACAAAAGAAATATCAAATAAGTTATAAACATCCAAAATCTTAGTATACCCAACACCTTTTGTCAGACGGTTTCATTGTATAAATCGGCTGGCTCGACCGGGCGTGGCGGCAAGAAGTTCTATGCAAAAATGAGTTTTAAGTAATTAATATAAACTTCAGTTTCCATCACCGTACTAAAAACGCGTTCCGATGCACTTTGGCTTTCGATGGGAATCGTACTTTATATTCCTTTACTTTTCGTAAACATACTTACTGTAAGCTGCCGATCATAAATAGTATCTACTAAGAAAATTTACTGAACTACTTTCAACTAGTTTTAATGGCCTCATGTAATTTATGTACTACTAGCAACCCACTCCGGCTTCGCACGAGTAGCAGAGACATCTTCAACAATCATCATCATATTTCAATCAATTTACACAACATTTTAACAAATTATACACCTAAATCTTCCTCATGAATCACTCTGTCTATTAGTGAAAAATGCATGAAAATCCGTTCAGTAGTTTTTTAGTTTATCGCAAACAGACAGACAGACAGACGAGGCGGGGCACTTTGTTTTATAATATGTAGTGATAGCTGACCCGCGCAACTTCGTCTGCGTTTGTAAATTTTCCCCGTTTTTGCAATATTTTTCATTGATGCTCCGCTCCTATCGATCGTAGCGTGTTATTATATAGCCTAAAGCCTTCCTCGATAAATGGGCAAACTACTTATTTATAATATTATTATATAATAGCAACCCCCACGGTCTTCGCACGGGTACAAATTATACACCTAAACCTTCCTCACGAATCACTGTCTATTAGTGAAAACCGCATGAAAATCCGTTTAGTACTTTTTCAGTTTATCGCGAACAGACAGACAGACAGACGCGGCGGGACTTTGTTTTATAATATGTAGTGATTATTGAATTAGTTTATGTAATATGTATATTTTTTTGTGATGCATATATACGTCTCCAGTATAATAAATTCTTACAAGAATTCGTTTCTTCGTTTCGGAAACGGTTTTAATGTATATAATATACACAAACCAGAATAGGCATGATGACAGTAATCAAGAATCCCTAAAATAATTGATTGATCTAATGAAATGGGATGCAAGGATTTTGAAAATATAACTATTTTTGTTATATAGGGCGAGATTGATAAATTATTTAATAAAATAAAACAACAAAATACAACAATCCGCCATGATAGCTGGAACACCAATCGGAGCGCATTACGTCACACCTCAGTCTATCACTTTGATTTGCTTGAGATATCTGCATTTTTTACTTGTTTTTGTTATTATTATCCCTTTTTCACACTTTTAAAGTAGTTGTTGTCAATTCTCAAGACAAACATCAGCCATGGAACAAGGATTTACGAAGGCAAATACCACGAATCTGCCTAGAGTTGATTTATTGAAGGTGGGAGAGTTTCTAGCTTCAAGCAAAGACTTCTGTTCATCAGAATTTAGAAGCGTTAAAAGTGCTATGTAAGTACATTAAGCTGCATAAAATATCCATTAAGTATAAATAAATATCTAATAAAATTATTTTTTATTTCTCCTAATGGTAAAAATATGTTGTAAATATTTTTTGATCAAGTTTACTACAATTTATTATCAGATCATTCCTCACATATTAGTTTCTTTGTTCTAGGTCCTCCAGGCCATCTTATGGTGATGACGCTATGTGCAACCTATACGCGAAGGCAATGTATGCACAGTAAAAGCTAAAATTTGCCCTGAACATAAAGTTCACGCAAAGTTGTACGGAGTGACATTAAACGTCGACGAAGAGGATGAAGCAATCAAATCTGTGCAATGCCATGACTGTGGTGCTACACAAGGAGGCTGCAAACATGCTGTAGCTTTCCTCATGTGGGTCCCAGGAGTGAGGAGCCCTCCTCTACGTCAGTGCAGTGCTATTGGATGAAGTCTAAATTGTCTAGGGTTGGGGCTGCTCTGAAATATATAACTGCTCAACTCAAAAGTTATCTAATGGTAAACCTAGCTTATAATTAAATAGTGATGTATTTAACAAATTTGTAGAAGAAGGCATGCAACAGAAACTCAGTGACTGTGAGTTACTAAAATATCAAAAAGACTATTTGTGATACTTTAGATAGATTGTCTATTCATAAATTGGTGCTCAAATATAAAGAAAAGTCCTGTGACACATTTTTACAAAATATAGTAATAAGGGATGTAGATTAATATCTACATCCCTTATTACTATATTTTCAAGTTGAACAACAACATAAAAGCTCCCTTTGGCACGAATTAAGATATGGCAGAGTGATAGCCTCACGCGCATTTGAATTTAGTAGGTGCCAAGCTAGTGATGGCACCCTGGTCTCTTTAATAATGGGAGGAAAAATCCCAGATACAAGGGCCATGAAGCGCCGAAGAATGTTAGAAGATGAAGTGAGGCAAACGGTGAACAGAAGACTGGGGAAAACATTTACAAAATGTGGCTTAATGCTCTGCAAACAATATCCTTTTATAGCAGGATCACCTGATGGAATCAGTGATGAGTGTAATTCAAATTAAGTGCCCAACAAGTCTGAAGACCTATAAAAACAATATAAATAATGGTAAGCCCACTAAGAAATTTTATGCTCAGATGCAACTACAAATGTTTCTGACAGGGATTTACAGTGGCTACTTCTGTGTAGCTGATTGTAATTATAGTAGTAATAAAAAAAGTAGAAATTATAAATGTTAAATTTGATCAGGAATATGTTTCAGACCTAATGTAAGTTTTAATGTCTTCCTGGAAAGATTATGTGTAACCATTATTATACCAGTGTACTCTGTAATAATTTATGGGTATATAAAATAAAACACACATATTAATTAACTCTGTAGTTTTACTTAATTAAAGAATCCTGTAAATTTATTAAACCACAGGCAATGGTAATGACATCATCAAATACTTTGATAAGATTAAGGTTTACACATGAATGTGGCTTTAGCATGTTAAATTCTCTCAAGCGTCTAATCACACGCTCTATGTGGATCCTTAAACTATCAATTTGTTTTGTTTCCCTGGCCTCGGCTTTAGAAAGCATTGTCCCAGTTGCAACACTTGGTGGTCTTACTAGATGCACTCCCTGTTTGTGTAAATATTGCTCTACATGCTTAAAACCCCTATCAGCCATCACACACGTGCCTGATTGTAAACAATTTATAAAATCACAAGATTCCACTAAACATGTGTCTGTAATGCGTCCTCCGAAACCAGGTGAAATATAATTTACTAAACCATTGGGAGTGCAGGATACAAGATACTTTATAGTGTTAGCCTTTTTATATTCAGACCATGTTAGAGACTGATGCAGTGCTTTTGAAGGCTTTTGTACCTCTATTTCTAAACAGTCTATGATACAACTGACATTATTGTATTTGTGTCTAAGAGCCATACGTAAATTGTTTTTAATAGATTCTTTATTTAATTTGACAAGGAAAGGACACTTGCTATTAAAGGTATATTTTTTGAAAATGTTTTACTAGCACGGGTAGGACTCATTGAAAAGTCATCAGCAAGTTCTCTAAATGGGTTATTTAATCTTATTTTCTTTAGACACATAAGTATATTGTTAACAGGTACATTAAATTGTTTTTCAATTAAATCAATGAGGTAATAACAAGTTTTGGGGATACCAATGTAAAAACGGGGAGACTTTTAATATTAAGCAAGGTACATTCTCGAATTTTAGATGCCTCCTGTTTTTTGTCATCTTGTAGCATCTCACTACAATCTGATGTAGATTCCATTTGAAGAGATATTGTTGATGGTGATGTTTCTCTGTGCATTAAGGAAGGTGTATAGGAAACATCACTATCATTTTGATCTTCAGAGGGAAATATTTGCCTCGATGGTTTAAGTAGTGTGGATGTCCATGGTGTAGTGACATTGCATCTTGAAACTTTAAATGGTGATGTTGAAATGGATTGTGTATGAGGTTTTAACGGTGATGTCATCTGATTTATTACTTTAACTTCTGTTTGAACAGCTTTACTTCTGAATTTGTAATGGATGTATACTTGAATTGACTTATCCATAGTTTTAGGAGCAATAATTTCTGTAGTATTTTCTTCTAAGTTGTCTTGCAAAACTAAAAATTAAAACAGAAAAACATTAGACAAAAGCATCAAGTACTAAAAGAACTTGAATAATATGAACTTCCAATACAAACAGTGAATTAAAAAAGTACTTAGTATATTTATTTTACTAATTAATTTTTAACATTACTAAGAATGTTTTAGTATGGTAAAGTATTAGGGACCATAACAAATAGTGACTTTAATAACTACTGTTTTAATGCCAAATGGTTTTTAACACAATGAATTTCAAGGAATTTCTACTGGATGGGTTAATAAGGCAGGTGGTAGTAAATTAAATCAATCATAGGTTTAGCTATGATTGAAATATAAACAGATAGATACCTGAACTACTAGATGAAGCTACTCCGAGCTCCAAATGTTTATAATTAATACTTTGTTATTCTAAATCTTTTTCACATTGTTCAATTAGAGTCCTCCTTTGTTTCTTGACAATATATGGTCGCTCTGTCGTGTTAGACGTTCGTTTTCTTTTATCCATCTGACATTCGAATTTTGTCGGAATACAGCTTGGTTTCATGCGGATACGCGATACCGATCCTATCACATGATACTCCATATAATTGTCCATATCATTTGGCATCTGGAATGTAAATAAAGTACTCAATCAATATACGGATTGCTAGTTTTTGTAAAGAAAAAAATGTAGCCTCAAAAATATTAAGCTAATTGATTTTATACCTTAAATAAAGTTACACACGATTTAGAAAGATACAAAAAATAATATAAACTTACGTCAAAGTGATCTTCACAGAAATGAATTGAAGTATTTAGACTTAAAGCTGTTGGATCTCGCCGTGCAAGAGTCAACCACTTATTTCGCATTGTTTTGTTGTTTGGAACGTAAATAAATAATTTGTTCGGAGTTTTTATGGATGTGTTGTCACACTGAGTAACACACACCACTTGTAAACCTTTGAATTCATATTTATTTCGCTAAATAACTGAAATAATAGATTAGCACCTAATGTTTACTATGTGTTTACTGATGACGTACTGAGGTGTGACGTAATGACAGGCGCCATGACACCAGTGAGCGTTTCAGCGTGAATTTTAAACATAAAATTTAAATTAATATATTTTCCATGTTAGAAGATATTTTTTAAAGAAATATGTTGTTTTCTTGACATAGTAGATGCTTCTGAATACCATAAAGTAGTTTTTGAAAATCAGTCACCATGCCTATTATATACATATTATTCATAGTTACATTCTAAAATACATTAAGCCTACTGTTTTTAACTGTAGCAAAATGTTTATAAAAATTAGACCGGAAATGGCGACATAAAAACTTTAAAAGATTTGTTAATATATTTTGATCCAATCGAAGCGTGAAAAAATGAAACGTATGAAGTGGCTGTTGAGAAACATAAAATATTATAGCCACATAAACCTCTAGGTAGGTCAGTCACAGTTTTGATGATACCATAAATATTAAATATCGCGCGTGAAGGTGAAATATCATTAATATTTTTCAATTTCATGGTATTGGCAAATAAATTGACGAATATTGGCGGAGTTTGAAATACAGTTTTATCATCACCTTTAAAGGCAGATAGGATAGGGTGTTTCCACGGTGTGGTTGTTTACTGCCAGGCGGCCAAGGTCTGCAAGGGTTCCTGGAGGCTTCCTTTTTGGGGTATACTCGGATACCCTGCAATAGACCCTCTGGTGGCAGAACACCGTAAGGTTAGTCGGTTAGATTCTGACATGCCACTTCACTGGTTGGTCCGGTGAGGTGATGACCCGTGGGGGTTTCCACACGATAAAAAGGAAAAGGAATGGGGTGTTCGGCTAGGAAACCGCCGCGTGATACGCTTTGGGAATCTGAGGCATCAGTCGTTGCTGCTACTGGCTGACCAAACTGGCTGACCAAAGTTACGAGTATTGGGTGATTCTGTCATCACCATCCAAATTCACACAGTAGAATCTTTTGTGAGAACCCTGTTTTTTTGTTATAATATCACTCTGTACAAAAATATTGAGTAATGCGCATCACAATGTTGTCTCAACAACTCACAGTTTTTAGACACGCTCTATCGGAACTTCCTAGGTCACCGCATTTAATTAGAATCAGAATCATATTTATTTGCAAAGATACTGTGACAAATGGTGTTACAATAATATTTTTTACGTTTGACATAGTGACCACGCAGCTGGACATATTTTTTTTGGGATTTTTTTTATTTGACCAACCTATTTTTATGTTTGACTAAGTGGACCACGTAGCAGAATTATTTTTTTTTTGGAAATAAAAATATTTTGCAAAAATTGTGTCCTTGAGTGATGCCTAGTGCCTAGCAAAAATTTGGATGGTGATGACAAATTCCCCCTATATATTCGTATCAAACTTTAGTATGTATCCCATTTATTTAACAATTTTTAACATAATTTTTAAATGCACCTACTTCTTTTCTCTGCATCACCCAGTGGTTGACTCGTAGAGAATGCCTTAGTTATTAAGCCCGCCTATGTACTAATGTGCAAAAAGTTTAAATAAATAAATAGCTCATAATTTGAGCAGCTCTGTTTCTACGCGTTCCCTTGGTTAGTATTGGATACAGTGGAGAAATGGCTACAGAGTGAAAGGGTGTCTGAAGTCTTACTAGTCTATGTCTTACTTTATACACAGTTAAAAGATAATAATTACATAATCACAGTTACCGTTATTTTTAACCGACAAAACATATTTTCTGCATGAAAAACGGTGGCTGAAATGAAAGTACCGGTACAGCAAGACTTTCTGTTCAAAATAAAAGAGCTTGGAACAAAGAGGTACAATAATTAGCATATTTAACAAGAGTTCATTATTTCAGGAGAAAAATGGCGGTGCGTGCGTCGCAGCCTAAATAACGTAATTGGGCATTTCAGAATAAATATTCCTGTGACGTAGTTTGGACTGCTGTTTTATAGTAACTCGTGAATACCGTTTGCCCTATGCAACCTCTTTTCCATGAATATAGATTTATGATTAGTACCTACTAGTGGCTAGGTAACCAAAGGCCCTGGGGCAAAAAATAAACTAGGGCCCCAACCAAACTATTTAAAATCATTTGTTCCGTATTCGTTGTGTTCGGAATTTGACGTACTCCCGATTTGTCATAACCCATATTCGTCGTACTCCATATTCAAGAACAAGTACGCAATTTTATATAAATAGTGGTTTAGTCACAACGTGTACTAGAGTACACACCTGATAATTTCTGGTTCTAAAAAATCTGGTTAATTTATATTCAGAATGTTTAAGAAATGTACACTAGTTCAATTTATAGTTTGTAAGTCAGAGTCCGAGGGGCCCGTCTAGCCCTCCGGT
The DNA here is from genome assembly GCA_949752705.1 of Callimorpha dominula. Classification (NCBI taxonomy): domain Eukaryota; kingdom Metazoa; phylum Arthropoda; class Insecta; order Lepidoptera; family Erebidae; genus Callimorpha; species Callimorpha dominula. The sequence continues at coordinate 16,668,567 of OX457007.1, forward strand.
AGCTACGCCACTGGTACCTACACCACAGAGTACGCTAAACTAGATTTATCAATATCCCTATAAAGGTTGGTCCTCAAAGTGCCGAGGAACGCATTGTGAGGCAAAGATTCAAGTAAAAAGTCCAAATACAAAAAGCTTTCTTTACAGGATACTGTTAGACATAGACTCAATTAATGAATTTTCTTAGCAGTTCATTAAAATATTTTTTACAGTCATAATACCGAAATATAGAAAAGATAAATACTACAAAAACATTATTATCTTTTGAGAAAGTACAACCGTCTTGAATGAGTGTAAATCGTCTAATCTAAACCGTGTCTTTAATTGCATGTCTGTAAGACTGTAATTAATTTCTGTTTACCCACCACTTATAAATTATATATTGTGTGCTACTATCTAAGAGGAAATAATTGTAACACGGCTAAGTTCGTATTATGCTACCATCAATCCGCAGTTTTATTTCAAGGCATACATTTTCTTCAGTGGCGACGAGGATGGGACTGTGTAAATGTGGAAAATGACTAATAATAACCTTTTAGATAACGTATAAATAGGTCCGGCTCTCCCATTTAGCAGTACTTCCAATATAATATTGTAATCTATTATCCCACTAATATTATAAATGTGAAGGTTTGGATGGATGGATGGATGTTTTTTACTCTTTCACGCCAAAACTACTGAACCGATTGTGATGAAACTTGGTATGTAGATAGCTGGAGACCTGGATTAACATATAGGCTACTTTTTATCCCGATATACAGACGAGATCGGGACTTACGCGGGTGAAACCGCGGGGCGGTGCTAGTTCTGAATAAAAACCCAACTATAAACGCAAATCGAAATGTCACTTGGCAATGACTTTGGTTAAACGTCATGTTATACAACAAACCCAAAAAAAGCAAATATATTGTTGTTTCAGAAAGAGTTCATTAGATGTCAAAACCAAAACATTATACTTAGTGCACAATTCATTCTCTGGTACAATCTGCCGGAACCAAAAATATATTATTATTACTACCCGGAAGGGTCTAGAAATATCGCACGGAAGGGTTCGTATCCATTTTCCGAACAAGGGTCTGCGAAATTCAGGAGCTCATATTTTACGGAGTACAGGGATTTATCAATAGAGATGATTATTTTCTAGCACAGTAATTTTAGGAGTATAGGTAGTATATAAAAGAAAATAAGGGGCCGACTTTAAGGAGCCTAAATTGCCGCTATGAGGTACGTCTATGAAATATGAATAGTGTATATATAATATATCTCGGTGTAAGTGTAGATATTTCTGGTTTAAATTTAAATGAAAAATCAAAGTCAAATATCATTATTTTAGAAAATTCTTTAAAAACTGTTTGAAAACGTCTTTTTTTTAACTAAAATTTAAAAATTATAGATCAACATAATCTAAGGGGCTATCGATGAGGCCTGAGGTCGAAACATTTATCCGACTTCCGACCAACAAGTTAAATTTAACCAACTCAAATAACGGACATTTAATATACTTATGATATTTAAACAACTTTAGTAAAGTGTATCGTTAAGTGCGTCTATACAAAGTCACTTTTAATTAACAATCGAATCTTAACAACGCTCTGTTCAAACTACTGATAGATCAATAACCTTTTTTTTAATTTTCTAAATAATTATTGTGTGTATTAAACACAAAGGGGTGTCAAGTGTATAAAAAAACCATATAAAAAAAATAAAGGAAACAAAAGAGTAGCCAGTATAACTCAGGAAGTCTACGCATCACTACCTATAAAAAGATAGCCATGTAAAAATAACCAGAATTTTTTTTCCAACAAAAATATACAGCAGATTTATTTTAATTTGAAGGCAACATTGACAATATCACGCGTGAACCCAACAGTGCGTAATACAAACGCTTCCGGACTTCGTACCGCGGGACCGTATTAAAGCCGGATTCCGAACCATTAAACCCGAATTATTTTTAATATATATTTTAAAACGTGACAAGGTTCCGTAATGATCAGTTGCTGCTTTTTGTTGTTTCAGTAATTAATATGTAAATGAGTACTGTAATGGCGGTCTAGTGTTTCAAAGCTTTCTCTCGGGGGTAACATTTTAATAATAAAGAAGAATATTACAATCAGAAGTACAATTAAAACTATTTATAATGCAATATGGATGCAGGCCGTTTCTGTCTTCTCGGAAGTAATTGACGGAGATGTCCAGCAGTGGACTTTGAAAGGTTGAAACGATGGTGATGATAGAGTAGTATTCCAAATAGTTGGAGTCCAGAAGATTGCGAACAACAAAACGAACTGCAATTATTAGTTTGCACATCGAATGTCATGCAATATTTTGGGAAAAGTATGTTATGCTAAAATGAAACATGGTCAAGTAATTATTTGTTAATCAATTACTTGCCAAAAAAGAATTTGCTAACTAACTAATTGAGCAATATTTTTTTGCCGAATGAAAATTTGCGATGTGATATTTCGGGAATGGTTTTTTGCTCATACATTAGTAAACCGAGCTTTTTACTGTGATTAGCATCGATAAGTACCTATTTCTCGAGAAGTTCTATGGTTGTCTTTAATTCCGTTACTATATACCGCTGACGAACAACCCTGTTCATGTGGGAGTGACGTGTGCCGGCCGGAGACGGACGGAGACCCTACTTAGTAAAACACTGTTTGGCGGTGGTTTGACGTAAGCACATTTTGGTACTACACCTCGAAGTAAGTCGAGCTTAGCTGAATGTAAATAGCTACAATGATTTCATGGAAATCCTTATTTTAGTTCTGCCTTATCACAGTGAAATTGAGTAATAACTGTTACGGTACTTAATTAATTGTTTTGTCCTATACAGGTTGAGTCTGAATTCGAACCCCCTGATCCTGATCGCCTGCTGATCTAGGTCTCATAATAAAATCATTATAATTATAAGTATTTTGCAACTGCATGCTAGTCACAACCTTTCAAAAACAAGCAAATTGAAGCGAGTGAAGAAATTATACACCACATCGATATTATTATTACCACTACCAAGCATTCATTAACTAAAGATTTTACTTTAGGTAACTTATAACTTGTAGATCATACATTTCACAGTTATACTGAACGAATCATTGTTCATTAAACAGTCTATATCACTATCACTACATATTATAAAACAAAGTCCCCCGCCGCGTCTGTCTGTCTGTCTGTTCGCGATAAACTGAAAAACTACTGAATGGATTTTCATACGGTTTTCACTAATAGACAGAGTGATTCATGAGGAAGGTTTAGGTGTGTAATTTGTACCCGTGCAAAGCCGGAGTGGGTTGCTATTTATTCAATAACTTATAGTAATGTATAGTATTTAGTTTAGATATATATTCATGTTTACGTACATCAGCTATTGAGCTGTAAGTAGGATTTTTGAACTTCAAAAATCCTACTTGATTTGGAATCCGACACCTAAATAAATTTACGAATTTTAGACAAATAAACAGTGGTGGCCATCTTTATTACCCACAACCTCAAATCTAATTCACGCAGTTTCTTTAAAATGCGGGGTAGTTTAATTAAGACCTGGTTTAAGTCATAACTTGTTTAATTCAACGTTAGTTTATATGGAAGCTAAGCAAATCAGAACTAACGCTGCAGATTGTACCTTATTCGAAAATTAGAGCAGGCATTTCACCCACATATAACGGCAAGTCAACGTAAGACCTTTATATAATTTACCCAATCCAGTGTCCCGGAAATATTCAAATGTTCGCTTTAGGAAGTCGATTAGAGCCAAAGCTATTTGAGAATGTACAATATGTGATATGGGTGTGTATGTACGTATATTCATAAATATTTATATAAAGTCTGTACTTATAAGTAACTAACTACATATTTATTAAAAACTATACGGTTTTACTCACGTTTGTATTTCGGGGATGCCCGACTAGTTTCAGACCCGACGGGGGCCCTTTCTCAAGGAGTGAAGCGTCCTGCCGCGACGGTGTCAGGCGTCACACTGGGTTTACAACGCTGCCACCGGTTCCTTTGCCTTTCGGAACGTGCGGATATAGACAGTTGCGTTTCCGTTGCGTTGTGTGATGCGCGAAAAAAAAAAAAAAAATACGCGAAGCAATCGAGATAAGTCGTCGTCCGAATTTCAACAGAGACAGTGGCTGGTCACTGCCCCCTGCCTGGCGGCCGGCATTAAAACTCACATCCCATGAGACAGACCTGACAGACCTTATAAAAAGTGATACGGTTAGTATGGTGTGCACCGCGGTGGATGTTGGTAACAACAGCGCATCACACAACGCAACGGAAACGCAACTGTCTACATCCGCACGTTCCAAAAGGCAAAGGAACCGGTGGCAGCGTTGTAAACCCAGTGTGACGACGCCTGACACCGTCGCGGCAGGACGCTTCACTCCTTAAGAAAGGGCCCCCGTCGGGTCCGAAACTAGTCGGGCATCCCCGAAATACAAACGTGAGTAAAACCGTATAGTTTTTAATAAATATGAAAAGAACTCACGAAAGTTTTTATTGTAACTAACTACATAACTTGAAAAAATTAACATACACGCTAAGGACTATTGACATACATACGTATTTATGTATAGTATCTCTTTGGCTGTACTGTTTGTATCTGGCTGGTTTTTATATCAATAAATGTAGGACATCAAGAAAAAGTAAAAGTAAAAGCACCTTTAAGCCAATTTTCAATGGTTTCTGTCTGCCAAAAAGAGATAATCTAACGAAGAAATGCGATACATTCTGAAGTTATAACTATAGTCCTGACCTTGCACCCTCAGATTTTCACCTGTTTCAGCCTCTTCAGAATTCTTTGGGTAGTGTAAAGATAACATCAAGAGACGACTGTCAAAACTACTTGTCGCAGTTTTTTGATCAAAAATAACAAGATTTCTTCAGCAACGAGATTATGTCACTACCTACAAGATGGCACCAAGTTATCGAACAAAATGGCACATATATACCTACTTATTATAAGTAAACTTAAAAAAAATGTCTTGTATTTGTAAATAAAATACGAAAAAACTTTTTCCCCAAACTTATATATAATTATTATGTATTTGTTTTCTGTTACGATCATTTTTCAATAAGCTAATTAGCTAAATTCGGGTGCACCAGTTCACGGCCCCATGCCATTGCATCTGTCCATTGTTGCTTGTAAGAAATAGCAATCATAAGCGGTAAAACCGTGCCGTATGTATACAATTATTCTTTTCTTACACGACTGGCAAAATACGAGAGTAATGTTTTTACGGTTCAGATAATGAGTTTCTTTATTTCACCTAAACTTCTAAATACCTGAACAGATTTGGATGTTTGCAGTATCGTTAGCATCCTTACATAAACTCAAGTGATAATAGCTGTGATTTAAAGAATCAATATGGAGGCTGGCGCCATTTTAGTTCGTTTTTTGATAGGGTAGTTATATTTTTTATTTGTTTTTATTCCTACTTGTTTAAATATAGTAAATGGTTATCTATGGCGTAAATACAATAAAGAATATTGTATTGTGTATTATATTGTAAATATGAGTACTGGGTCAAGTACTTAATACAGTCACTTTTAAAGAAATTGTACCTAACATTTAATCTGCTTTATTTGTAAGCCGGTATGAAGGCTGCAGTAAGTAGGACCTAATCCGATTATTTTCGAACAAAGGTCCTTTTCCATATGATATTAAAACAAAGGATTTGGTTTTGATTCGAGATAGATAGACACGATAGATACATATAATATTCTTTATGGTACCCACAAATAATGCAACTTAATAAATCGGAGTCCAACGAGCGGTTTATCGATTAAAGCAATTCTTGGAATGGAAAATGATAGGATTTTAAGAATATCTGTTAATAGCGTTCTGTATTATAAATCATGGTTAAGTGGTAACCGAGTGGGTTAGCACATTGCAAGGTTAAGTAATCAGTCAGGTCAGTCTTAGGATGGGTGACAATTCTTAACACAATACATTAAGACCCCTCCGTGCCTCGGAGAGCACATTAAGCCGTCGGTCCCCGTTGCCATACGAACATCTAGGCATTCGTTACGGGTAGATGGAGCCCTAAAAATCGATAATCTGGTCTACCTACAGAACTTCGATATCGCCTAGTACTTGGATTGTGGAGTTCTGATGGCAGTCGCTTCAAGTAAAATATGGAAGTTCAGCCGTTTTGTAGTTACCCAACTTAGTTGGGAAAAGGCTGGGAGGAAAATAAAAGTAAATACATACATATCTACACGACTATGATGAATATCTTATGACTAGCCGGTTCAAGCAGTTTCACCTACGTCACTGCTCCTCTCCTTAGTGTCTTAGCGTATATCCTTCCTCAATGAATACTCTATCCAATACAAAAAGAATTATCCAAATCTGATTGAAAGTTTCAGAGATTAGCGCGTGTAAACAAACAAACAAACAAAAAATCTCTTCAGATTTATTATTTTATGGCATAGATAAATATTAGCAATAGTAAAAATGTTTAAATGAAGAGCAATATTTCAGACCATTACAATATACTATGATTTAAGAAGTAAATTAAATTTAGGTTTTACAAACTTACTTGACAACATTTGGAAAGTTTTAATAAAATTAATTATGAAGAAAAAAGTGGGGGGACCCGGTACACAAATCATATAAAGGTAACAACAATATATTTTTTTTATTTAAAACTAAATTCAAATTCAATATCTTTATTTCATCAAATTGATCATCAATTATTTGAAATCGTTGATTTAATTAATAATTATTATAATTAAAGATCATAGATCAACACACAGAGTTACCGCAACAATAGTTTGCTTTGTCAAATGTAAAATTATTAGAGAAAAAAAAAATGGATAACATAATATCATATCTGCCTGTTTCGATCTATAACCGCTCGTTTCCAAATGGTTGAGCCTTGTGAGAAGAAAACTAAACAGTCTCATTTAAGCTTAGGCAAAATATTTTGCTATTTAATACCTGCGTAATACCTATTAAATTTGTAAGTACTAGACATGACGGCTTTAAAGGAAAATTATATTATTACTACACTGACTTATCTCTGAAAAATAATATTACACGCTCATCCTATGCTAGCTTCACAAGTACCTTTACCAACCTCAGCTTAGGGGACAAAATTGCCCATAAATAAACTCCTACACGGGTTAAACCTGAGAAGGACAGGTGATAAGTCATAAGGGAGCTAGTGATGACACCTACTTATAGAAAAGGGTAGAAAATGGCGCTTAAAGAGATGATAAAAGCGATTTAAGGGATAAAAGGTCACTGCAAGAACAAAGGATTTATATCCTTTTAGTTGAGGCACAGATTAAATCTACTGAGTAATGGAGACCCACTAAGCATGCAGCGAGTGTGGTATAAAAAAATCAAAGCGAGAATGTTGAACAAATCTAAAACTATAAAATAAAAGTAATGAAATCCTACAACAGAACAGAACTGACTTAATTAATTTTTGTCACTGATTTGACTATAAAAAGTAAGCCATATACTAACTTTAATGTACTTAGAGGTCACTAAAATATAAATAGTAGGTAGGTACTAGCTGCAAAGAAAAAGAAAATAAATTATTTTTCCTAAAAAACATTTGCGGTAACACTTTAATTTTAATTTAACTACTTTAGACTTTACAGAAAAATTGTGGTCTAGAATCAATTGTTACATATTATATAGTTAACAAAATAAATACCAAAGGATTTCTATAAAACCCTTACCATTTTACACCAATATAGACACCATTTATTTCAATAATTCGCAATAAGCACAATTTCAATTCATTCTCACTATTGAAAAAAATCACTTGTACTTCGCACTTATGTTTCCACTTGTTTACTCGTATTGCTCGTTGTTACTCGCAGTATCACTCAACTAGTACTCTATTAATACCGCAACGCAACTGCCCTTTTATAACCGAACTTTATTTCGTAGAGATAGTGATATTACCTGAAAACTCGAAACCATTCTGGATTTTTTTTAAATAGTGTTGGACATTCTATAAATAACTACTAGTTCCGCTCAATGTCAAAAGATGGCGTGCATTTCAATTTAGATAATCGTAAACCTCTATGACTTCCTCTACTCGACAATAGATGGCGCCCGCGGGTTTGATTTCCGTAACAATAGCCATGCTTTTGAGGAACGTCATATACGCAGGTGAAACTGCGGAGAATGTGAAACGTAAACGTAAGGTAAAACGTGCTCTTTTTGATGACTATGTAAGTACACAATATCCAAAAGTCAGTCGTTAGTTCCCGACCTAACAGACATGATCACTTAACCTTGAGCCGAATAAGCAACCCCATTATTCTTAAAGCTTATTATAAAACGTTTTCTGTAAAGCCACGTATACAAATCAGCAGTAATTTTTGTTTAAGTAATATTAGATTCAACGAAATATTAATAGAAATAAGAACAAAGAAACCACAGCTAATAGAGAATTCTTTTGAAAAGCACCCAAGCAATAAGCAATCGGGGATTTATTTCCCAATATCGCAATTAATATTGACTGTGGCAGCAGCTCCTTTCAGATAAAATAACTGTTTCAATAACTTTACTTCGGTTTCTCGAAGCTTGTTAGTCGATCAAAAGAGAACAATGGCTAAATATTTCGTTTTCCACCTGAAACATTGAGGTCGGGGGTTATTCTGGTATATTTATTGACAAAAGGTACGCAGATGTGTCCAGTCATTGTTCGGTTTTATGTTACTCCTATTGATGTTTTCTTATTATGGTTTCTTTCATCAATGTATTTTTTGTGCGTGTTTTTTTATAAGACTATGTTATGACTAATAATGACACGAACTGCTTGATGGTAAGCGCCCACAGAAACCTATAAACCCTCTTAGCACGAGTGTTGTCACTTGTGCATTTGCAACCCTTCTCAAAATTAAAATACCTTCGACTAAAAATTCCTTTAACGATTGGAAAGATCTGCGAACAGCTGAAAATATTTTCTTGAATTAAGTATAGGTAAAACACTCTCGATCAAATCACGTTTCAAACAAAAAAAACGTAAATCCAAATCAGTCCATCTGTTTAGGAGCTATGATGCCACAGACAGACAGATATTCGTTAAACTTATAACGTCCCTCTTTTTTAATCAAGGGGTTATAAATAACACTACGCTAGTGCTGTCTAACTGTGAACTGAAACCGTACACAGTGTAGGTACAAGTAGTACCTACACTTTCTGTCTCCACTGTCAGTCCAATTCGAACAAAAAATAGCTGTGGTCCTCCTTTTGTTCCCGGTACATCATAATAATTAAAAACAAAATTAAATTGCAATTAGTTGCAGAACAAAGTAATAATTTATCTAGTAGTATGATATTATGTTACTTATAACGACTCAGTTGACAAAGCAGTAAGTTACCACCTATAAACAATTGCATTACTAATGGTTTTCACTCTGCACTGGCAACATTATCCCCCTCTCTAGTGTAGCTCGAATGACAGAAACTATGTTACTGATAGCGTCGCGAAGTAGACATCTTCCGCATCACTATCATAGTGTAACTGCTGTCAGCATTGCCTGATTGAAAACAATGCTTATTCTTCGAGCGTTACGTTACTGTTACGGTAAATATATAAACTATATTTATTAAGATAGAAGCGTTGATAAAAACGTTTTGCAAATTGTTATTTTATATTTTAGACAATCGTATTGTCTTAACGAACTGGGACCCTTTTGTTCAAGGATTTCAACTCATCAAATGACAAAGCAAATACTTTTTCCCCCTAAATTTTAGGTAATTTTATATAGGTACGTAATTTTTCTTCAAACAAGCATGTAGAATTCCTTTATCATTAGATTAGTTCGCTGAAAATCAAATAGACCCTTATTTGATCTCCAGCGAACTATGTAATGATCTGTAATACATTTTGTACATCCACGTACGGCGAAAACGAAGGCCTACCTATCCCTCAAGGGACCCACTCAGGGGAATTAAATACATGACAGTTGTATTTTTAGTTTGAGGTTCTTTAGATAGTTCAGTAATAACAAAAGTTAACATTGTTAAGGAAGTTCTCTTGGGAGAAAAGTTTCTTCAGTATAAGTACGTGACATCTTGACAGCAAAAATTTTGTTACGCAGATATGAAGTTTTAACAAGCGATGCATTTTTAAACGTAAATCTTTCTTTTTTACATGGCTACCTTCAGAAAGAAAGAAAGAAAGAAAGAAGAAAGAATATTTTATTTGGTACAGTCAGAGATCCTTAATTGTATGGTAGTACCCATCCATTAGAACTCACAGCACTAGAAACATGTAATTTATTTATAAAAGTGAACGGCGCGAGCTCATAAAAATAAAAAAGAAGGCTTTTACTAGTTAGTAACTAGAGGGGCCTCCCTAAAACACGTTAGCAGAAACCGTTCTCTTTAATAAATAAATAGTGGACATTACGCACTGAAGTTATTATACATACTAATAATGTACCTACTTAGGATGCTAACAATTTTTCTAGATAACTTATTCTGTATCTCACTATTGTACCCAATGGGCGTCCAGTTCAGCATGTGCCAAGCGAAGACCCGGCGCTGGTTTTCAACTGGAACCCATTCTTCACTGGTATCGATACTTAATACACAAACATACATATTCTCAAGCCTTATTCCAGTCAAGGGTAGGCAGAAAAGAAAGCACGCCATTTGCCACGATCTTGACATACCTACATCACACCGATCAAAATCCAAAATAATCTAACACTTTTGATATTAAATATATATAGTATGCTCATGATTTAAATTTCAAAAGTAGCAGGGATGATGTAGATTAGCGGCACCAGAGATGAGAAAATAACCATGCGGGCTATTTTATATCGGATATTTGGAATTGTGACCTTGTTTTAGTTTGAGTTTAATGCACGCGTCAACTGTGGAATTCAGCAATGTAAAACGAAATTTTACTTCACGCCTGTTAGAAGAAGGAGCAATAGTTTACCCAATGACGATTTGATTGGTTAGCATGAGTTTGGGGCAAACATAGGAAATTATTCAGCAGTACAACAATTGAAAGTAGTTGGAACGAATGTTCTTTTTATGGTAAGGATTTGCTAATGTTTAGAAAGTATTCAGACTATAGTGGACATCGGGGCTATTGTGTTTTATGACTAACTAGCTGCGCCCCGCGGTGTCATCCACGTAAGTCCCGACCCCGTTAGAATATCGGGATAAAAGTAACCTATATGTTAATCCAGGTCTCCAGCTATCTACATATCAAGTTTCATCCCAATCGGTTCAGTAGTTTTGGTGTGAAAGAGTAACAAACCTCCATCTATCCATCCATCCATCCATTCAAAATTTCACATTTATAATATTAGTTGGATAGTGGGATTGAAGCGCCATATTTGAAAATTTCGTCTCATTTCATAAAAATGATGTCGCCAATTAAAACAAATCTGAAGAAAAACGTGTGACATTCGTATTTCCAGTTTTATAGCCGACGGCCGATTTATTATCGTGCCTGAAAGTATCCCAGTTTTTTTATCGCTGATGATTCGCACATGTTTCTATAAAAAATACACATCGACCGATTGGCGAATCATAATTACATTATGATTGGCCAAACTGGGGGACTAGGGCTTTGAGTTCTACATAATTTCTAAAATATGTCCTTAGTTCAGACTGATGAAATTTAATAATCCTGAAGTTCTTATCTGAACCTTATCAACATTCCTTCCTTAGACAAACGAACCGCCCACTGTGTCTCCATCTCAAAAGTGCGCAGCTCACCGGAACACGGTTCTTTGTAATCTCCCGTATAATTCCGCAATGAATATAAAAAGATGTGGGCGGATTCCGATTTAGACAGATAGTCGAACAAATTATATTCAATAAGACTTTATTTCAGTCATGGTAATAAAAATAAGTCTATTGATTAAACGGATGTGTCATTATCTTGGCTTGAATATGGCTGTTAATGAAAAATAATAAAAGCTCGTGTGCTGATCAGCCTATATTGTAATTATTTTTTTTTACGGTATAGGGGCCAAACGAGCAGACGGGTCACCTGATGGTAATTGACTACCGCCGCCCATGGGCACCTGTTACTCAAGAGTCACAAGTGCGTTGCCACCCTTTAATGTGGGAGTAGGAGAAGAGGGGGAGGGGAGAAGAGGGGAAGAACGAGAATAGGGGAGAGGGAAGGGTTAGGGCCTCCGGTAACCTCACTCACGCGGCGAAATGCAATGCAATCATTGCTTCACTGCCGGTTTTCTGTGAGGCCGTGGTATCGAGCGGGGTCGAATTACCTATGGGTCTTTATTATTAGTCAAAATCCTTATAGTAAGCCCTTGTACTGTGCAGTGCAAGAGTAGCGTCTCCGAAGAGCTTTCTTTATCAATACAAATGAATAAAATGGATGGAAGTGTCTCGTAAGCGTAAGCTCTTTTTTTTTTTTAAAGACAACATTTGGTATATTCCTGTGTCGCGGGGGGCTTCACAAACATTTAAACAACGGACACAAAGAACACCCAGACTCGGGACAACTATTTGTGGACAAATTTTTGTCCCGTGTGGGATTCGAACCCACAACACTCGGCGCGGCGTAGTGGCGAGGTGACCACTTAAACCATTGCGCCATCCGTGCATCCTTTATTGTCAGGCTGTCTTCTGTCTGTTTGTTCCGGCTTATCTCCGGAAAGGGTGGACAGATTTCCACGGGACTTTCACTGGCAGATAGCTGGTGTTATAAGGACTAACTTAGGCTATTTTTAATATATAAATATGTACACGCGAGCGAAGCCGCGCGGGAACTGCTATGGTATAATTAAGGGATTTCACCGCACTCACCGCAACACTGGTCCCGACTCAGAGAAACAAACGGACTTTAGTCCCGACGCTAACAAGCAAGCAGAATTGTTTTTAAACTTTCGTGAATTTGATACATTTAGTATTAGATTTTAAATATTTATTGTTTTTTACCACCAAAAGGTTTTATACCTTATAAATATGAAATTTTTATTTATTATTACCTTATTACCATCCTAACCGTAGAAATCTCGGCGATTCTTGAAAGAGTTGATTGTCGTACGCTACTATTACGCTATTAGTATCATAAAATCCGGCTTCCTATGACATCCTTATATCTTGACAACAAGTGGTGGTCAGAAGAGAAGCTCTTTATTTAAATACACTTTTTTCTAAGCCATCATACTTTTTTGTTTTTCTTGACGCGTTGGAAGATCCTTATGGATGTCCTCCGCCCTTGGGAGCGGCGAAGGGGTCTGACGGACTCTAGTAAGAGTCCGTCAGACCCCTTCGCCTTCCCCTTCAGTAGACTAAAAACCACCACGGTGTTCCGCTGCTTGTCTATAATCAAAGGAGGGAGAATCACCATTGCATTCTTCATACTTCATACTTCAATCAATCTTATACTTCAGTTGATAACATAACTTATTTATCTATTCCCTGGTGTTGGATTGCTACCTTACTTGTATAAACAAAAAGTTTATAGTGGTTATCGTAAAACAGTTACGTTACAAGTAAAGATTACTATAACTATTGTTGATTTGTAATATAATGTGTTTGATTTACAATCACGCACGAACACGCAGGTGAAATCATTATTTGATTTCTTTTGTTTGGTTTGTCTTTCGGCAACAAACAGCTTGTTAGAAAACTAAAAATATTTACCTTACATAGTTCATATATTTGTTGTTTGTTAACAAAATATAACTATTTAATTTAACGCATACTGTCGATGGAAATAATGATTTCGTGTAGGAACAAACACCTTCTCTAAACTCAGAGAAAATAATAAATACTTTTAAAATATTTATACAAAATTGTACATCGTTTTAAGGCATTGTTCCTGGATACTCATGCAGACATTAATTTAGGCATAGTAGTGAAAAAAAGTGTTCTTTTATAACACAATCATAAGTAGCAAAATAGTAGTACAAATAGGACAAATTCTAAACTATTTCATGCTCTTCAAGGTGAGAGTGTACCACAATAAATCTCCTCTCATATAGTACAGAACCAGAAAAATGACATAAATTGTACTAAATTGAAAATATAACAAAATCAAGACACCCGCCATTCTGACGTCAGGCTCTTGATTTTGATATATTTTCGTTTCAATAGTGGTACTTTTTTTTTGTATAGGTACAATTTATGTACAATTTTTTTTGTTTTTGGAAAAGAATACTAGTAACGTGGGTCACACATTACTACTATTCTTGTTAACCCCTCCAGCTAAGCTTAATGCTTGTGTTAGGAGTGGGTTCACGTCGGTAGTGCAATTGGTGGGGTTTGAACCCGCAACCACTTAATCGCAAGTCCGACGCCTTAGCCATTACGCTACCGCCGCTTAATTTTTTCTGTACTATATGAGATTAGATTTGATATTGTACACGCGCTGTTTTGACTCTCTCTCTCTCTCTCTCTCTCTCTCTTTAAGGATATAAGTCAGAGAGGAATCAAATCATCAAATCAAATCAATCATCCCGACGTACAACTATCTAAGATTACATGACTGTTCATCAAATAAATCCTGTCACAGAAAAAAATATACACTAATAGACAAAGGTAACCATTTAATTAGGGTTCCTTTTTAAATTCTTTATAATTCCTAAGGTAAAGTGCAGGTGAGCGTCCCTTCCTGCCCGCATCGGCCATTTTCCTATTAACCCTAATTGGAATTTGGGGAGCTCTTCTCGTTGATGTTTTTGACAATGACGCTTTAAATAACATGCGTGTCTCTCAGAAATTCTAATTATCTGAATTGAATACGGAGTTTTTTTAAAGAAAATCCTATTAAAGTCTTGGTGTAAATTACTAATCGTGACGAAATTTAAATCACAGCCTGAATAACAGGCCAGGCATGTCCAGTCAGACCCACACACTATTGTTATAATCGCCGCATGCAATGAGGCCTACGATATCGACACGCGGACAGCGACAAGCCTCAACAGGCATGGGACTCAGCCCGAGCTTTGACCGTCATCGTTCAGCAGAACCGCAGCCACATAATACTATATACTTACCATAGCTTTAAATTTACCCCGTTTTTGCAACATTTTTCATTGATGCCCTGCTCCTATTGATCCCCTATTGATAGCCTATAGCCTTCCTCGATAAATGAGATATCGAACACTAAAAGAATTTTACAATACGAACCAGTAGCTCCTGAGATTAGCGCGATCAACTAAACAAACAAACACTTCAGCTTTATAATATTAAAGATTAACCATGGGTATTGTTAAAATATTACTTACACTAGCTATTAAATAAATATTGAATCCTTTAATCATTATTTTCTTTTTCAATGTACCCATAATGATATCATCTTTAGAATTTTTTTTGGAAATCAGTTGCAACATATTTTCATGCAATTATTTGATCATCACCAAATCATGAAATTAAAAACAAGGAGTAAATTGTATAACCTCACTTGCTTGTATTGTTTTTGGTAATAATAAAATTTGCCGACGTTTCTGTCGACTTGTCCCGATCCTGGTCAAGGCTCAGGACCAGGCAATCGCTTAAAGGCAGCGGCGTTAATAACATTGTTTAATTACAAAACGACTACCAAGAGACACAGTTTAAAGCCTGCGAACTTTGCTAAATGTATTTACTTTGCAAATTGTTCTACGGAAGAATCGTGGACATTTTCAAATTTTGTGTCATGGCAATGTAAGATGGCTGCACCAGAATTCGTAGGGATAGCGGTTCAATTAGTGCTCACTAAAGAATTGTTTATTTTTTTATAACATCTAATATATAAAATTCTCGTGTCGCGGTGTTTGTAGTTAAACTCCTCCGAAACGGCTTGACCGATCCTCATGAAATTTTGTGTGCATATTGGGTAGGTCTGAGAATCGGACAACATCTATTTTTCATCCCCCTAAATGTTAAGGGTAGTCCACCCCTAAATTTTTAGATAATAATTTTTTTATTTTTTTATGATACAGCATTAGAAAATACATACGACCATGAATTTTCAACCCTCACGATCAACCCCTGTTTTTTAATAGCGATATTAGTATTTTTACTTTCATTGGTACATTTTTTTTAAAGTATTTAACCCAGTGAAAATAGAAAATGCGATTGTTATAATCGATTGCAATAATCGATTGCCGTCAAGTCGATGTCAAACTTTTTTTTTATGGAATAGGGGTTAACAAACAAACGGGTCACCTGATGGTAAGTGACTACCGCCGCCCATGGGCACCTGCAACTCGAGAGTCACAAGTGCCTTGCCGGCCTTTAAGGTCGGAGTAGGAGGAAGGGGAGAGGGAGACATAGGGGGAAGATAGAGAGAGGGAAGGGTGTTTTGTTATTTTTATAGGCCGTCAATAGACCACAGCGCTCCATTCTTCTTTCAGTCATAGACCCCATCCCCACAATAAGTTAGTTATTTTTTATTTGACTACCAAAATATTCATTAGAAATAATTAATATGGCAAAACAACGTGTGCCGGGTCAGCTAGTCTCTCTGTATATTTTAACTTATTACTATACAGACAATAGACTAAACATACCTAGAGGCATGTTTACATTATATTTTTAAGAAAGTAGCTGGGATGGATTATGAGGCTGCAAACCGGGTGCTATGGCGCACATTGGGAGAGCCCTATGTCCATAGTGAACTGCAACAGGCTGATTGAATTGAATTAATATATTTTGAAGCTAGGTCTGGATGATTTCTTTACTTTACGATAAGAAAATTCAAGGTCTAAGCACTAGATCACCGTGGTGGGTATACACATCATCACGTCTTTAAAGAGATAGCAGCATTCGTACTTGCTTATCGTATTTACTTTGAACAGGGCCTTGAAGAGTCTCTGTACCGCAGTGGGTGTATCTTACCTGAAACAAAGACAAAAAGCTACGTAAGATATTGAAAGTCCACTTAATAAAACTGACTGACAGATATATACTTTCGTGGGTGACGACAGACGGTAGCTGAAAATGTCGGCCGTGCAAGATTGACCGCGCCACCGACTTTTATTTGTTCATAATTTTAAGATTCACATTACATCATAACAAAAGAATGATTGAACAATATGTTCAGTAGCACTAGTTAATGAAAGTATATTTTGTGTTCTCTTATTTCAGTCCATTTGAGTTCAAGCTACAACATTTTCATTTTACAACATCAGAAACTTTCTAGTAGTAAGTCTAAAATCCTGAATTTTTCGAAGAGCAGTCATTAATTTAGTAGGAGGAATATTTACACAATTTACAACTCTAACTACGAAACAACACTAGTCCGAATACAAAACCACCCTCTGTAAGCAAAAACATCAAATATCTGGTTACAAACATATAAATGCAAAGCAGTGTCAGTCCTATTCTAACGTTATGGGCAATATGCCACATAACGGGCTCACACAAAACGTTCCACGGTAAACCGCAGAGCCAGAACTTTCAACAACTCTTCTTGTAATGTTCACAAAACTATGGTAGCAACGTCAATTTCTTCGTTAGGTATCTTGTACAGTTTTAGTAAAATTCTTTATTTACGAAATTTTATTTTTTGTTTATTAAATTTTTATTTGTATATTGGTTTGGTAATTTTAAACATTCCAACGACTATTCCTAGAACTGTTGACGAAAAAACGTGTTTTGGCATGACTGACTAACAAGATTGAGACTACACGACTGCCTCTAAGAGAAAGTTGAATAGATTTATTTTTAATTTTGTAAGAATCGTTTCCAAGGAATGGAACAAAAGATCCTATAACTATCCAAACATCTATAGAGGTACAATATCCATCCCTACAAGACGGTTCTTAACAGAACATAACACAGTCAGGTCTTTCGTTATCATACAATGTTTAAACTGTGTAAATGACACCGTTTTAACTTATTGTAGTCACTAGCAGCGCCCCGCGGTTTCACCCGCGTAAGTCCCGCTCCCGTGGGAATATCGGGATAAAAAGTAGCCTATGCGTTATTCCAATATATCTACATACCAAGTTTCATCGCAATCCGTTCAGTGGTGTTTTCATCCATCCAAACTTCCACATTTATAATATTAGTGGGATAACCACTAGCATCCATAAGTGGGCTTCAGGAAGACTACTAATGATAGTGGTTTTACGAACTTACAAGTATACTTATACAGTAAGCGACCATCAGTTCAAAGAACTGGAAGCCTTAAAAGTTTCTCATATGAACTGATTGATTGAATATTATACAAGTTTAGTTTGTAAACTCGTACGCAGCTTACAGTTCTCGTATTACGAGATGTGGTTAAATTTAAGCAGATGTAGTTCACTCAAAGTAGTTTAACTTAAACTTGCGCGCGAGAGATAAAAGCCTGCTCAGATGCAGTTCTATGAGCTTTCTCAACTCGGTGCAAAGTTGGTATTGCACTCAGTTTGTTGTTAAATGAATATACGAGCTCACGTTAGTAGTTTAAAAGATGAGGATAATTTTGAAGTCACAAATTGCTTGTAGGAAAAACCATTTCATCGTCTTATCAGCTTATTTATAGCTTTAATGACGTTGTTTTTAGTAAGGCACGTGATATGTTCTTATAGATAAGTTGTGTATTTTCGTGGTTCATAAATACACGTGAATTCAATACGAAGTTTGACCCTTGTTTACATACGGATACCTCGAAAACATGCTCGAAGGACCACCTTTTCAAGCACGTTCGTGTTATAATATAGCTAGAACAAGAGACTAATTACAGGCTTGATATAATAGAGAGTAGACTGAGCAAATACGAATATTTTCTTCAAAAACAGCCCAGATGAAATATCTCACTTTTCCATTATGAAAATTTATTATCACACAATTGCATTCTGTTGGCAAAGGGTAGTTCCATATTCGTTTCGAAATCGATGGTTCACGTTACGTAATATAACATTTCTACTTCACTTATAGAGTTTGGACTTCAATTTGTGTGGTTGTAGTGTACTTTTGCTGTGGTGTATTTTTTCTTCGGAGAAAAAATGCATCACAATGCGTCTGTCAAACATGTATACGCTACGGTTACGGGTAACGAAGAAGTAAGGTGACAGGAACGGTATGTGTAAGTCAAAAAAGGTACTACATAAAAAATGTTTGAGTATGCTGCTAAATCCGTAAAGTTACTTATCTCCAAAAGTAATGCTCCAAAACACTAAGCTAAAAGAAAACACTGTGGGCATAAACACAAATATGCGAACTCTTGCAATGCGAATGGACAGCTTTATGGAATATTAATTCATGCGGCGCAGTCAACAAGACAGTATTGCAATAGATAGCATTGTTGTGTGTTGACCCTAAACTGACATTTCTTTATTCGGGCCGTTTTTGAGGAGGTGAGACAAACGTGCCGCGACATCTAAACTGGTATACTTATACAATTAAAGTCCGCCGCTTCACAATATCCTTATTGGATGCAAATATAATATTTATGAAATTTATCATTAAAATGTTATCCCACTTCCCACTATATAAATATGTAAGTTTGGATGGATGGATGGATGTTTGTGACTCTTTCACGCCAAAACTATTAACCGATTGCGATGACACTTGGTATGTAGATAGCTGGAGACCTGGATTAACATATAGGCTACTTTTTATCCCGATATTCCGATTTATAAACAGCGGGGCGCTGCTAGTAAAATCATAAATGAGGGGTCAGTGCAACGTTTTCATTAAAGTTAATATTGATTTTTATTAAAAAACTAACGAACTAAAATAAAGAGAAACGGAATGTATTTTAATACACCAATCAGCAATCAGCATATTATGTTCTGTTTGTCGATATATTTGAAGCTCTACTTGTGAAAGTAAACACTATTTTGTTAGGCATATTGTGTGCGTTCCGAAATACACTGAGAGCACTGTAAGGTATGACGTCAATCCAGTATACTGTAAAGCCGTTACTTTATAGTTAGCTATACTGGTTACTTTTTATATCGGAATGCAGTCCAGTTTACTGTCAGTTGTCAATTCAAGTCAATTGTCAAATCGCATAATAAAATGAACAGTGTGACAGCACTGAGAGCACCTTACCTCGAAAACTCTAGTGCTCACAGTACAAAAATGGCGACGTTTATGACGTCATATGTTTCCTTACGATACTGCGGCAGTATACTGTCAGTCTATAACGGAACGAATTTCTCCCCAGAACGAGCACTGAACAATGCTCGCAGTAATATCGGAACATACCCTTAAATTGCATTTTAATCTGTCAAAAGTTAGTGTTGACATGATTGTGACTTTTTTTGTTGAAAGTGCAGAGTTTACAAGTCTAGAACTGAAGGGGACTAAACTATTACGGTATGTTCATTTCACAGTTTCAACTTTGCATTTCGTTCAGCATCATATATATTTATTTCAGCTCAGCAAGGGAATCTTATAGCTTTATAGCCTATTGCGTAGTCCCCACGCAATAGGCTACGTATTACGCAAAACATCAATCTGTAAAAGTATTTACAGAAATGATCATAAAATAACAAACAAAAAATGGGACAAATTTATTTAACTTTCATAGTTTTACATGAAGTGTATATAAATGCTATATCATGCTATTTTTTGACCTTAACACATACTCTCTAGAACTTTTCTTGATGTTGCTATCACTAAATGTTCGATTCCAATTTTCAACGTCGTTCAACGAGTAAATATTATGTAGAATGTCTTTTTTTTTAAGCCAACTCCTGCACTAGGGAATAATTCCAGTGTCGTAGAGATTTTACGAACATTCAATCAACGGAGAACTACACCCAAACTGTGTGGGAATCGAACCCCCGGCACTCGGCGGAGACATATTTCTTTTGCGTACAGGCTTAAATTACCTATCTATCATAAGTGAGCGTACAGCCTAATAATTATAAATATTTACATTAGAACATCGTTTAACAGTTTTGAGAATAATTGTCGTCCCTCTTCGCAGCTAGGAACTACTTTTTTTCTCAATTTTGGGTCAAAACAATTTATTCGGAAACTTCGTCGAGGTAGATGTGCACATTGGCACTTTATCAGAGTATAGTGGCACTGTCTGATGATGATGGATGTTTAGGATGGTCCATTTTAAATAATTTACAGTGCCTTATTCACTTACAAAAAAAAATATCTCGAAAGAAAACTATGAAAGCCAGATACGACGAACAAGTACAAGTACCAATGGCTGACAGTACCAATGGCTGACAAGTGTGACGCCATTGGAACTGAGAGCCCGTTTTCGCGCGCAAATGTAAACTGTCAATTTCAAACCTCATTTTTAGCAATATACTATACTAGATGTCTATTCTAAATGGGACTCTTTAAAATCAAAGCAAATATAATTCCTAAAAAATATTTCCCTATTGTCAAAACTACAGACTAAATAGGTAAGTCTACTAAAGCTTCCTGAATTGTAATGTGAACACATAATACTTACGAAACCGTTCCGGTGTGCTACTTTTAAACAAAAGTCGAGTTTTTTAGTTTCGACGAAAGCGTTTCTTTTACAAATATCTCGAATATAAATGGGTTTTACCATGGCCTTTGTTTACGGGTAGCTATTTTATTATCAGTGCCACTTTTCCCCGTATCTTTTTAGATTTTTATCTTTATTACAGTGGATAACAATGCGACCTGGGGAATTTAGCGCCTGAAATATGATAAAGAAAACGGCCACTTGAATGTTTTTAAATAAAAACGTTTTAATTTTTCTTTTGCTTTTATTTTGGCCGCACTTGGTAGCTGTTTTTGCCAGTGCTTAGACTCATAAGAGACTTCTAGAGGTGCCTTGTATTTTTGCTATATATTTGAACCAGATGGAAGTAAATCCTTTTTCTAAACTATTGTATATTGTTGTATAGACAAAAGTCACCATAAAGAAGTACGCTTGGTGGTCATTTTGCTAAATCTGAATGTTAGCCAATTGGTTGGTGAAAATGTATACTTCAACTTTTATTATCCACACAGATAAGAACTTATCAGTCTATATTTAATAACAACTTATTACTTATGTCTTCAAGGGAAGTAAATAATGTTTAACTTTTAGGCAATTTTATATATAGATAGCGGTTTAACGCGACTATATTTTAATTAAAACTTTTTATCATGTCTAGCATGACTAAACGTTGTCTTGAACACAAGAACTCAATAAAAGTCAAAGACTTAAAAAATGGGCTCGTAATATTACTAGAGTGGAACCTGATTTATTGGAAAAAAAGTACACCATTACATTTTACTACTGGTAGGTCGTAGTTAACAGATATTTTTTTATGACGTCCTCGGGTTATTTGAAAGGAAAATTACTGGTATCAATGCAAAGTTATTTTCCTATTTATAAATATATCTAAAGGTATCTAGACGATTGAACTATATCTACATGACAAGGATAAACTTTTTTAATAGGCTTTCTTTTTTAAACCTTCCTCATGAAACACTTTGGCTATTAGTGAAAACCGCATGAAAATTCGTTCAGTAGTTTTTCAGTTTATCGCGAACAGACAGACGCGGCGGGGGACTTTGTTTTATAATATGTAGTGATTCAAGAACGAGTAGTTTATATAGGTCTTTTTATATTTGTATATTACATACCTAACAATATGATACTGTTATTCATACAACTACATACATACACTGATTCTGTGTTCCTACAGTACTATTTATTATACAAAATGTCGTTACCATAGTAGTGGCGAAATTTTTTATGAGAAGTGTTAGTTCATGGAAATAATTGCTGCAGATACTCATAAAAACATCTCATTTTGAAATAAAAAGTTAGAGATGTCCGTTTCTTTTTTGCAAAGAAATATTATTGTTTTTAAACCGACGTAAATGGAGGAGGCTCTCAAGTCAACCCATATATTTTTTAATATTTAACTCGCAAACAATCAGACGATCATATGGGTATTTTTTGTTGAAGAACTGGGTGTGACGACATTTGGATTTAGGGCAAAACTGGATTTCTAAGAAAATAACTGTAATAACAGCTAAGTTACAATTGTTTAAATATAAAAGTCAAAGGCTATGTTAAGTGCTTTACAAATGGACTTGATGTACAATCACTTATTTTTAATAGGAATCGACCCAATATGCGCAAAAAACTTGTGTGACTATTTTATTAACGTGGATGGCACAGCTCACCTACCGTACCTCACGACTGAGGTACATCCCGGGGTGACCAGAGTCACCCCCGTGACAGGTCGGTGTCACGCCCCTCACCGCTTTTGGGATACCTGTACCCATCAGGCTCATTATTCAAATAATGAAATGATGATGATGACGCACAGTACAGAAGTAATTATGATGGCGCTGGATATGTCACCATATTTTAAGACAGAATAAGATATTTTATACTGCTTTGGTGGCAATTGAGCATTTAGCTCGTGGAATCAAGAAAACCTGAAACCGTAGACAAAAGACGTTGCCGACATTTCATCAGAAGACAAGGGAACCTATTACGTAAACAACTTTAAACCCTTTTTATAGATATGTACTGTAGCAACAAGAAAAAAATTTACTCCCTGCGGTCGACCACGGGTAATTCGATAGTCTAGTATAATTTTTTTTTTCTTCACATGAAGTACTAGTGAATTAAAAAGCAATCACATCAATATATTAAATTATAAACTCAATATGCTCTGCAATGATATAATAAACCCTCTTAAGAGTCCTATATGTAAACGTGTTTCCCGTTTTCCTCATACAGTTTTATTTAACGACGTGTCTTAACAATAAGGAGGGCAGATGTATCGACCTCACGTAAAACAGTTGAGTACGTGGGCAGAACGCTATAAGGTGCCAATAAGACTTACGTAATGACAGTTGTTATACCTCATGCCACCTGCGGCCTGAGGAGTGCTTTTGTAATTTAAAGAAAGGTGATTTGTAAGTTTTGATTGCGTTATTCTTTAAAATCATTCGTGGTTTCATCGTAATCCTAATATATGTATATCTATTTACATATTACACACACATACGTTTAGTTACCAGGTTAATACTTTTTGAAGTGAAACTTCTTTAGAATCGATATGATTTGAAATGCGATGGAATGAAAAAGCGACAGTAAAAAGAGACAAACATATTCATAAATAGGATTTAGCTTGCGAGAGAATAGAATAGAATACAAGTATCAGTGTTTCATGTGTACAAAATTCGTTGATTAATTAATCTGTGTTTATTTGGCCAATTACTTTTATATTAGTTTCTAAAATTACATGTATTAGCATTAGTAAATTATTTGAGTTGTTTTTATATTTTATTTCTCATTCTCTCGTAGGCCACTTTTCTGAAGTTTCACTTCTGCCGTGTGTGAATTGCACACTTACTTTTTTTTAATTTCCTGCTGGAAACATCAAGTTACTTTCCCCCGGGCACCGTCCAAAAAAGCACATGATGCCTCTTATGTTACCTAACTACCCGACCTACATACCTGACGAGAGAGGCAGGTTTTTTTTTAATATTAAAATTTTTTTGTCCGGTGATATTATTATCGATATTAAGGCAAACGTGTTTTAGATATAAAAAAAAAATCTAAAACAGTTTTGCCTTACGAACTTACGGCTTACGGCCTTACGGCTTTTGTGCTTTATTTTTTTGTTGTGGTATTTTTAGCGGCCTCATCGATAAACAAGGAGATTAACAGACCTAACACAATGACAAGGTATAAATGAAGTTCTTTGATTAATCCTTTAGCACCTACGGAAAATCAAATAAAAGCAAACTCGGTTACAAATAACCTAATAAATTCCCAACCAGCAGAACTTTTTCTGTTAATTAAATTACCTTGGTAACGCCAAAGTTACCCACCCGGGAAAATTAATACTTTGCACGCGAGTTTTTTATTTATTCAAATATTATTTTTTGGAGCGCTAAAGGGGAATGGGGAACGGAGCTCAGCAAATACTGCCGTATCTTAATATCGTTACAGTGTAAAATTTTAAGAGGCCTTAAGGAACGAATTTGATATTAGTACAAATGGAATCACTGTTATTAAATTAAGCTTACTTATATTAAGATTGTATATACATAATATATTCATGTTTAAGAAATATTAGCTTCATACGCCTGGTCATTGTGAAAATGGTAGTCTTTCATCAATATTTAACCTTTTACAGGTACTCATATAACTCTCCGTGTCATTTAGTAATAATTTTTATACTAGTATAGCTTTCTCCTCGAGCGACTATAATCAACATGACAAAGAAATAACCCAGCCCGCCGCGCGCCACCCAAACCGGCTGCCTCCAAAGCAACGGACTCCCTTTCCGAAAATGGTAGCCTGAACCTCATTTTTTATGTAAAAAAATTGGTTGTCTGTAAAGTCGGTTTACGGACGACAATTTTACGTGATAACGTCATAAGAAAACAGTGGAAGAGAGATAGATGCGTCACAAGCCGAACGTTTAGGCCGATCGTGCCTCTCTATCGCTAGTTCTGCGCTCTCGCTTGCACGCTCGGCTCAGGCGGAACGTGACAATGAGTCATACTTTTCGTGCGTGCAGCCGGCGTTCATAGATTTATAAGACGTTATCACGTCAAAACTTTTTTAGCCGCGTTGAGCAATTTTTAGTGGGGGCAAAACTTATAGCTTAAATGACACGATTATGTGACGTATTGTTGAATAAATTACCTGTTTCCGACTACGTCTTTGCCTACATACTTTTTTATTCTACTCAGTTTCCAAAACAAGCACACGTATAACACCAGAAGTGTCGATCGCACGTGTCTACCTATTTTCACCTGGAACTCAGGCGATTCTACTCACAATCAAAGCACAATACAACGGAGGTGAGGTGATTTTTCTAACAGGTGGACAGCGATTCGCGCTGCGTTTTCTATAAAATAATTCTAGTCCATTCACACCTGGTGTCTGAAAAGCTGATCAATATATTGTTCAACTAACAGAGCTGTCAAGTTAACAGCGGTTTCAAAATTGCATTTGACAGAATTTGCAGTAAAATTTGACCCTCTGTTAACGATCTGATGATCAAATCAAAATGCCAGTGCCTAATCATGCTTACAACAACTCAATATATATACTTGACAAGTAATTTTTGCGTTGATTAGACTTTCAGAAACCGGGCGTCAGAGGTTTAATTGTAAAAAGGTAAAAAAAATTCAAACAGATAAAAGTACTGTACACATTTGTAACATTAGTTCTGATTAATCAGTATTTATTTCGTTAATTTCGATGTTTGATGTTGACCTTTACAAATGTTTCCAAATCGCAAGGAAGACTGTAAGCGACACTTTATAACTAAAGTCGATACCATACAGTCGAAAAACTAAATTTTTCGACTGTATGGTAGTAGTGTAGCAGGAGTACTTTATTATGTTGTTATATCCGCAACTTTTACTTTTTGCCTTACTAAACACATAAGTACTTACCACCACGGTCAAGGACTTCTGGAAAAGTTTTGTAAAAAAATATATTTTTGGCAAAGAGTATAATAAAGTTTATACCACACCTATAAATCATTGTCGTGGTTTAGCACCATAAAAACGTAATTTAGGTTTACGTTCAGCTATTAATGTACGGAAACATCTCAATGATGGCTTGTGGTTTTTATAGCAATATACAAAATTTGTCACTATGGAAATACCAAGCGAGGTCGGGTTGCTTTAATTTTTTATTTTCGTATTTAGAGTCGGATGACAACTTCTCATTTTCCTCAATTTACCAGTTGCCCTAACTAACTACCTAACAGTTTCGCTTTTTACCAGATTTATTAATTTCGTTTGGTTCATATTTCTTAATTTCTTTACTTTACACAATCACTCGAATTATGTGAAAAATTGTATGAGTCGGGAGCATATTAGGTTTTTTTTAACTGAAAATCAAAGTTATTTATTTAAATTAGGGCATCCTACGACTTATCCATTAATTAGTAATATTATGTATTATAATCTAAAGTGACTTAGCTATTTACAGGTGTGTGTACACAGTACTCTTGAGCGTACTCAGGGGGAAGGGGGAAGGGGAGCCCCCACCTGGGGTGCCAAATTTTTGATTTGTTTGATTGAGCCGAGCAGATAGTGCCTCTATAAAAAACATCGTCAACTCACGATGCGTATTTACCAGCTTTTCTTATCCATTAAATGACCAGTATTATAATTCAGTAATCTCTTTCGTGTTATCATCCCTCCTTTGATACACAAGTGCTACACATACGATATAAAAATATTGCGAGTTTCTTGTAGAGACAACATCTTAACGTCTTGATGATCTGAGGGCTTGTGTCCCCCTAGGGATAGATTAGCTACGAGTGATAGGTTCACCACCCTCTCGATAAATATCTTTATTTGACATTACACCATCACTCATCCCACTCTATTGTTGAAAAAAGTATGTCAACCATATCTTTATCAAAAGGTTAAGAAATTTCTAATCTTTTATCGTTTAAAATAACTTTCTTTTTCGTGTTAAATACTTTAATATTGACTTACTTATTTTGAACACCACACTAAATATTGCGAGTTAAAATATAACTTGTTCGAGCAGGTTTTTTATCGAAAATATATTATAAAGTTTTGTATTTTTACAACAAATATTACAATAAGATGCACACAGTTAAATAGAACGTTTTAAGTCATGTCGTCAAAATATATCGTACATATATTAATTCGAATCAAAATTACTATAAAGTATACTTTTTCTGTTTAACTGCACGGATGGCTTAGTGTTTAAATAGTCGGATAATTTCTGATGCGTTGAGTATTTTGGTTGGGAGACAATTTTATGTTTGTGTAATTCACAGTTCTCGTTCTAGGTGAACTTTATCAATTAAATGTTCCCAACAACGTGGTTAATCTTAAAGATCCCACACAGGAAAAATTCTCTTTTTCAAGCAAGAATCTTAAAACTATTGAGAATACCGAACCCATATAAGAGTTGGTACCTTTTTTTGGCGTGTGGAAACCTGAAAGAAACGGGTCATCACCTTACCGAGGGTTAAGTGTTATGTCAGACTCAAACCGACTGAAACCACACGGTGTTCCGTCCCCGTCTAGTGCCTATTGCAGGGGACCCGGGTACTCTAGGAAGGAAGTTTCCGAAAAAAGTGTTGACACTTGGAAATATTGCTTTTGCAATACAATGCTACTATAGGTAACGTACTAAAGTCTCAGGACCTGATTTTAGTATGGTAATAATTTTAAGTAAAACATCCGATTATTTTATTTCATTTGTAGACCACAGACCTTTCAGAGATCGCAGGCCGTCATGGATGTAGGCCGCTTCATTCAGTGTCATTAAGGGATGCCTATGTCCAACACTGGACGTCCTATGGTTGAAATGGTATTGATGATGAAACGTAGACGACGATGAAATGTAATTTGAGAATTCACTTACAACAAAAAAAATAGTTACAACCTTATATATCACTAGCTGCCCCGACAGACTTCGTTCTGTCAAAAGTTAACGACATCAAATGTTTGACAGCTGGGGATCTGTGTTTTAATTATTATTTACGAGTACTCTGTGGTTTGTATAGGAAAAGAAAAATGTTGTTTTTACTATTTTCCTCTAAATTTTCACGTTTTTTCACTCCATAAGAACCTTCCCTGTGCCTAAACGAAAATATGAAAAAAGAAATTAGCCGAATTAGTGGAGCCTTTCTCGAGGTTTGCGCTTAGCAACACATTTGGCGATTTATTTTTATTTATATAGATAAGGCAATATTCCTCATTTTGTTTACATTATCCAAATCAAACAATCAATCGTTTATATACATTATGAAGTTATAAACAGTAATTCATACCCAAGCTATTCTTCTATGTAATTTAATACCGATTTGTTTACACACAAAACAGAACAAGAATAAATTAATTGGTTCACTTTCGCGTAAAAAAATCAAATCACTCAAGGGAATAAAGAAATCATTCCGTGAAACATTTTTGCTTTTACTTTCCTTATAAAAATTTTGAACCACAATTTATAACAAGGGACTCTCTTATCCTATGGGAGGGGCTCTATAGGGCATGATAGCAACAGTCCCATTAATAATTCAGGGCAATAAATTTATTAGCCGATTGACGTTCGATGCCAGAGGGCAATAGGACACCGTATCAAATCAAAATCATTTAATCTAAATTGAACCCGTTATAGGTATTTTTGAAATGTTAGGAGTAGTAGTCATTCAGACTAAGTCAGTCGTGAAGCTAGTTGCCTGTTACAATAAGCAGATCGCATGGAGAAGAACAGGCAAGAAACTCCAAATAAGAAGGTAGTAGACTGTCATGTCAAATCCGTCCTCTTTATTAAGCGTCAAAAGATACGCTCTGTAAAAACTTGTATGAAATAAGGTGCTATGACGTCATAATCCGCTTTTTAAAAATTTTAATTTAAAAAAAATAATTAGGAAACTATTTTGTTTCACTTATTTTCTTGAGGACTGCTACATTATTTATTTTAATCACAGGCAATTACTAACAACAACCCTAATAACTTAATTGATGTCCAAGCTAAACCATACCTTTGTTTAGCTTGCACAATGACATAGGCCTTTGCTTTAATATATTAAAACTAGATAAGTAAGTATAGTATATGTAAGTAAGCAATAAGCATTCTATAATCTGTATACTAAGAGATTTCTTCACGTATTAATATAGAGATATTTTAAGCAAATTTCGCGCACTTAGAAATGTAGTTCTGGAATACTTAAAGTTATGTGAAGAAGTGGAGGAAGCTATTTTTTTAAGTCAATATATTGATTGCTTAATTTTCAAACTCCGTAACTTCATTTTTTTTTTATTTTGATGTCATCTAGTGTCGTAAAAATGTCGTAACGAACACGATGGAATCACTCGTAATTCCTACTTGTTTACCTGCTATGAAACGGGAAGTCTTTATATTGAAAGTTCAAGTAATACTGGTAAATGATGTAATGTACCTAATCTTCTGATCCCACCTTTAAAACTTTCTGGGAATTACCAAGAGTAAATATGAATACAAGATTATTCAGTACCACGAGGAAAACAAATTGCTAACTAGTTAGCATATTATGCGACTATAAACGAGTTGCATACACTTCACTTTGACTTGAGATTCAACTAAATATGGCACATTTATCGAACAATGCCCTACTTTTATGCCAAAGCTATTACTAGACGAACAAACAGCCGCTTTGTTCCTCTATTTCCATAACATCATAATAACTTCCCATAAAACTAATGAGATGAATATGGTTCCAGTTTGCCTACGTATACAACAATAAGAAAAAAATATTGTGATGGATATATATCATGCAAAACCACTGCATTCATATCAAATAACCGATATGATATGTACACTTAAGTGTAACAAATTTTGATACTTAAAAAGAGAATATGCTAGATTCAGATATCTGACACTACTACCGAAATGTAACATACTTTATCGCAATAAAAATAAGGATTAGAATTAATGGGTATATTCTCAACTAAACATAGACAAGTACTGAGTGATAAAAACGTACCGCGAGTATCAGGTGACTATTTTTTAAACGACTGCCCAAAAAGATGAATGAAGATGAAGATGAATAAACAGATTTGGATATAAAGGGTATTATTAGAATCCTTACCTCGATATCATCACGAGTGACACTAGTTATATGCTTTTGAAAAGAAAATAAATATGGCGGCGATATGGCGCTTTTTTATTAGTTTAGTTATTTGTTTACCATGATGGAATGGTGGTGCTCTTTTCCTTCTAGCTCCATATCGTTTGTTAGACACATAAATACATATATTTGTTTTGTCAAACATTCGACTACAAAGTCCGGGGTCGCTCGATCTATTCTCTTTCAGTATAAATATTAGTGTAGTTATAAAAAGTACCTACACGGCTGTTACGCCGAACGGAGGAGCCCGAATTTTGTGCCTAACAAAGAACGACCTGTCCAGTCAATCCAAAGCGTAGGTATCCTCTGCATAGGACTGGTTGTATGTCCATCATTTCCTTTGACGTTGGGAGTGTGTGACTGTACGTGTTTGCGTTTTTTGTAGTATTGTGTATTGTAGGCTTGCTTTTGATAGGCACTGTGGAACATACCGAACTGAAATTATGAAGAATGTACCAATTTCATGGAAAGCGAGTTTCAAAGCCAGGCAGCTAGCAGTCCCCATTCGACATGCTAAACCGAATATTTTAACGTCGCCAGAGAAGGCCAGGCTGGCATAGTCCAGATCTGCTATAAATTCAGTTTAATACTTAGGTATTTATATCCTATCTAACGAATATTATAAATATGGAAGATTTTTGTATGTTTGTTAATTTGGTTTGCTTTAACGCTTTTACTCCTCCATCGATCACCATGAAATTTTGTATACCTACAAGTTTTCAAGGGTACGGAAAAGGACATAGATACCTGAATTGATTGACAAAAAGAAAGTTTATAAACTAAAACCCGACTACGTAAACATCACGTTCTGAAATATATGAAAAAAGAAAATATTCTTGTCTTACACTATTATCTACAAACTATTCAATATTATCTACGTATTTACGGGAATTAACGCGATCACGAAAAGGCATCACGTACCTCTGAAGCCTCTGAGCCAGTCAGCCTGTGAACACGGCCAGTGCAATCTGGTCGAAACGTCGGGCGGTTCAGAGGTATGTGATGCCTTTTCGTGATCGCGGCAATTCCCGTAAAAACGTAGATAATATTATTTCATGGAACGCGAAAGTTTAAAAGTTAGTAAACTATTCAATATTTATCATCTAATAAGAAGACAAATTACATACACATTTTAATTTAAGACGTTGTGTATCGGCTATCCTCAGGATATCACTATGATATCCTGAGGATAGCCATCTTGTCATTACATTATGCCATCTTGTCCTAAGGATCGCTCACTACTGTTATATACTTATGTGTAATGTATTCTAATACTATAAAAAAACATTAAGGCATACATTAATACAAGCGAAGCCGCGGATAAGCTAGTCTAATATATTTGATATAATACACATTTCAATTTACTTCCTTTACGCACCTACCCGGAGATACCGCATTGCCACAAGGTTGTCTGGTAGAAAATCCCTAAAGATTGAATTCTGTCTTTGTACCAACTATATCGCCAAGAAGATTACGTAAAACAACAATATGGTATGGAAACCATTCACATTCTGTTAATCACATTCTGCTTTGTATACATGAATGAATCATATATTTATTTTATGCGTTTGCAAACTATAAATTGTAGAACTTTACATAAGTTCCACATTTCAAATGGAACTCTTAAAATATGAGTGGACTTAAATCCTTCGGAAATACATTTTCCATGTGTTTTTCAAATCAAATTCTGAGATATAAAAATATAAACGGCACTTAGAGACGTACCTTGACATATACTTTATTTTATATCTTATTTATACAAAGAATAATATGGTTATTACTTATGGCAGAGCATCATTTGTCACCAAAATTGTACATGATATTATTATATTCTACCATTACAGCAAAAATCTTTCGTGTGTTTTTCAGTGTTCAGTGTTCAGTTCAGTTCATGATAGAATTTTTATTTAATGACACTAGAAATGTGATAGTAAGTTTTCTATTTTAAGGCGAAGTTAAGAAACGTATGGTTTTTAAACTATTGAATGCCAATGCATTGAATGCATTGTTGGCCTCTCAAAATATTCACATTACGTAACGGCTAGAAGTAGCTTTTAACGCTAATTGAAACACGCCAGTATTCAACGCAAACGTAACTATTTTGATTCCCTAAAGAGTTTTTAATCCATCTTTGAACCTAACCATGCCCAATTCACCACTCTCTAGTGGTTAATTTTGTAAAGGGAAAGTGAAAAAATAAAAGCCAATCAAAGTGTGGGATTTTCTCTAATCCAAGCTTGTCTGCGGATAGAATTTATCGTGGATTAGCCCTAAGCAACGTTGACGTTGCGTTTAGTTATTCCACGCGAGCGAGTCTCTAATTACTCGAATTAAGGAATCGCCCTGCTATTTGTTTACTAAAATATTTATACAATGAATTAAATAGTTTAGTCAAATGCATGTTTCTATTTAAATAAAAAATTTAATGACGGACGGATTTGGCTATACTTTCTTTTAAATATTAGTTGTTGTCCGAATGAAGTACTCGTATTTAGGAAAAAAAAATTAAGTTAACCGGAAAATGAGACAATTTGAAGAAAAACTAAACGTATTTTTTTCGCTTCACACGAATAAATTTTTTATATGAATGTGAATATTGGAATAATTAGAAATTTCTGTCAGTTTCAAGGACTTCATGTTTTTTTTTAACAAGCGTCATAAATTTTCTTTCCTCGATCTAACAAAAGCCTTCGTTTGAACGTTCTATTAAATTCTCTGACGGGTAGGTAGTAAATTATCTGAAATTCACACCTCAGTGTATTGTGAGATTAGATTGATCCCTGTTGAATTCTGTTTTGATTCATTTTAACCTCGGGCCGAAACACTCAACGCTGTGGATCAAAACTTCCCGTTTCAACAATTTCTACGGCTCAATTTCACAGTTGTTTATTTTAAAGTATATTTCTTTTTTGACAAAGTGTATTGGATCAATTCAAAATTTCAATATTCAGTTTTATGAAACGATAGAACCGTCTCTTTTGCAAACAGAGTTTGATTTGATAGAAGGGGGTAGTTTCTTTTTAATATTCTGTTCTTGATTTAAGTAGCAGAGCAATGATCGAATGACATTAAGAAATTCTGAGGACAAAAATCTATTTGTAAGTTTTAATCACTCAAAATAGAAAAATACATTTTTAGGGATAGGCTTGGTTAATACAAAATATGCACAAAAAAATAGTAAAATACAAAATTTTACTCGCGGGTAAATATTTTGCACAGTATTTTAATCCGTTCGCGCACAAATACTTCAGTAAAGTCAGCCATTTAAAATAATATTATATGTTTATTTTTGAGGGTATATTTAAGTTTTTTTAAAGTGTTTATTCACAACTGAAGGGTACCCGGGCATCGTTCAACAACGCACAATTTATATTACAACCTACCTGCTAAATAGAGTTGAAAATATATTGTCGGATGGCGGACCTCGTAACGGAAAGGATGATGCTTTTAGTTGTACGGCTCCCTTTAACGATATTTACTTGTGGTCTGTTAATATGCTCCACAATGATTTGAAAGTTATTCTAATTTAATTTAAACTTCTAACGAAGTTGAATGGATGATAGAAATTCTAATACCGATTCCTTTTATTTTTAGCTCATAGCGCTAGTACTATCGATCACATTTAAGGCGTCCATTACACGCTAGGTTTTGCTTTCAGTTTTGCCACAATCAAAACGGTGAACGATGAATAACCTATGTCTAATGCAGTGATTGACGGTTGCATGATGAGATTTTAATGTCGATATTATTTCATCAATCACCAACGAACATTGCATGAACGTCTAATGGACGTCTTACAAGAAGTTTTTTAAAAACGTACCTGTTCCTACGATCTACGAAAACAAATAAGACGACCTATTAACACTGTCACTGTGTCTACTTCTTTTCCTGCAAATTTTTGTATGAATGTTTTAACGTATTATAGGTACCTACATATGTATATATTTATGTATACATATGTAATAATGTTTAGCATTTTATAATTTATCTAATACTACTATTATTTATAACTTTCAATAAGAAATAAATGAATCTTTGAACTTAACTGGCCTGGAATTTAATTTTAATTTTAGTATATTTGAGCATTAAAGTTCCTATTCACCCTATTTCTACAGTTCCTTAGTTTTACAGTAGTAAACAAATGAAGACGACCCTATATCAGCAGAAAAATAATATACGTCATTAACTTAATCGATCACTAAAGTCTTCCAAGTCAATCCAATTCCGTGTCTCTCAGGCTTATGGGCCGTGACGCACGAGATTATGGATGTCACAGGTCAACGAGTAGGTAATTTCCCTTGACAATAGACTAAGGCTGTCTGGCGTAAATTATAGTAGGGACATGTACCACGTTGGGTGCCAATAACCTAAGTAACAATAATACCGAAATTGGAATATTCGAACCAAGTTTCGGCACAGTCGTGGTGAAATACATAAGTAGGTATAGGGATGTAAAAAAAGTAAACTGAAATATGTATACAATACTGCACATATTTAAAGTCGGCGAAGTCCCACGTTAGGACGCCAATATTAAATATAATAACTTTGTTTAGATAACAAGGAAAACAAATGTATGTCGTATCTCGCTCATGACACACACCAAATGCTAATACGTGAGCCATTAGAGGGTGAAGGCGTCATGGCGTCTTTATTACAAGACTACAAACAATCAAGAATCGACACCTCCACATTAAGCCGTGTACACAAATAAAAATAAATGACGGCGTTCATTTTCTCGGAACCACATTTTCCTTTTATTTTCTTAAGTTTAAGATTCCGTACATATTTATGAGACGATAATGAAAATGGACCGTGTAGGCTTGGGTCATGAATATTTGAAAAGGTTAAGTAGCTTCTCATGTAGTTTTTTTATGATAATATGGTTGGCTTGGTTCGACGTTACATATATTATGATATACGAGTACTGGTAATTTCTTTTTGGAAGAATTAAAAGCGTCGTTGAATGTGTATATATACATATGTGTAGCATAAGCCGACGCTATGGGAATATAGCGTCCGTCCAGGGTAGGCAGAGACTATTAGTAATATAAATGTCGTTTATGAAGATAATTCATCTAAATGGTAACACAGCATAATTATATCTACTGAACACGTACCTCTATTTTGAAGAACTGTGGTTAAATAGGGTTTTCTTTTTAATAACTACGGTCATCAGAACCCTATGCAAAACCCGAGTGACTACAATTACGTGCACCGATCGTAGGTATTCTACTACACACTACTACGTCAACTGCTTTTAAAAATTCTTATCACTCGTTGTAGGAGTACCAGTGTGGTAAATAGCACTAAGTAAGTTATATCACTCGTTGTAGGAGTACCAGTGTGGTAAATAGCACTAAGTAAGTTATATCACTCGTTGTAGGAGTACCAGTGTGGTAAATAGCACTAAGTAAGTTATATCACTCGTTGTAGGAGTACCAGTGTGGTAAATAGCACTAAGTAAGTTATATCACTCGTTGTAGGAGTACCAGTGTGGTAAATAGCACTAAGTAAGTTATATCACTCGTTGTAGGAGTACCAGTGTGGTAAATAGCACTAAGTAAGTTATATCACTCGTTGTAGGAGTACCAGTGTAGTAAATAGCACTAAGTAAGTTATATTATTATCCACCTAAGCCATTCGATTATTGTATGAGACTCAGAAAGTAGAAATATCTATAAAGATTTTGAAGACGTAAAGTTTAAGCAACGTGATTTTAAATTTATGTAAGACTTTTTATCCATTCCTGTAATTATTTCAACTCTTTGTCTATATCATTTCAAAATACCAAATATAGTAGAAGCCTCTTTTTTATGTTACTTGTTTACCTTATACCATTAAAATACGAATCTAAAAACAGATTAACTTTTTAGTACAGATATAAAAAAAATTACGCATACAAACCTATAAACAGATTAGGTAACCAACGCATACGCGAGATAAAAGCCTCATTTAGCTTCTTTGCTTACCTTTAGGGCATGTATCTATCTTTTATTTATGAGCGTAAATCGCAACTGGGAGGCTCTCGAAATTTTATTCACTACCCATTAGGAGTATATTTATCGTTGGTATACATTATTAACTTGTTTTATTTATCCGTAATGTTTATAGCATAATGTTTTCTTGATCTTCCTGATTTCATTAAAAGATATATTCCCCCTACCATCAATGTAAAGAGATTTAAATTTTCTGCATATTGGCTTCGTAAAGTAATATAACAAATAAGTTAAGAATTAGACAAACATCCAAAATAGAAGATCATTCAAGCGAGTCTGTTTCTAATGACTGTAGAGAGGGACCACGTGGAGCAAAACTTGAAATATTTCATACCTGCTATGATTATTTCGGATTCTTTTGTAACCATTGATGGCCCGTGTATTGAAATCATCATATGAACTCAAGACAAACTAACTTAACTTTCCTCTTATCATATTAGTAAACAATAAATAATGGCCGGAAAATTGTTCCTCATGCACCGAAGAAAACTTTGTATTTCTTCGTATCGAACAAATAGGTTTATCCTTTGAGTCTGTTCCTCCACCGCCGCCAAAATCGTCACTTATTTGTAAATAATGGACGATCACAAAAACCTACATCCCCATGGCAATGTAAATAAAATACGATACCAAACACTCTTATGTTCACTGGATTTTGTTCTGTAATACGTAACTATATGATGTAACTATATTATCTAGGTATATTTAGCGGTATATAGAAAAGAAAAATAATATTAACTTCAGGTACCTCACACACGTCTATTCTATGACAACCAGACTGCTGATAAACTATTATATTAAACTAGCTATCCCCGCAGTTTCACCTGCGTTTATAATCACTGCTCCGCTCCTATTAGTCGTAGCATGATGTTATATAGTATATAGCCTTCCTCAATAAATGGGCTATTCAACACTAAAAGAATTTTTCAATTCGAACCAGTTCCTGAGATTAGCGTGTTCAAGCAAGCAAACAAACTCTTCAGCTTTATAATATTAATATAGATATAAATGACTAAATACATACATATTATAGAAAAATTAATTCGGCACGTTTCCAGACCCCGTATTGCTATTTAGAAGTTCCTAACAACCTAATAACAATTTATTGGCACAGGGAATTGAACCGTGGATCTCATGATCGCACACAAAGATGATCTCAAATCTCTCCCACGGGGCGGACAAGGAAGATACACATTTTGTAAATCGCTCGCTTTTGTAGGAATGGAAAGTTACGCAGGAACTGCAAAATGTTATTGTTTTTATTCTTGGCTTACTAACGCAATAGTATTGAGAATATCTTGACCAAAAGTGTAGTCATCGTTTTATAAATTACGACTTGAGATGGTTTTTATGACCAATATTTGAGACTTTTGTTATAATAGTTTTAAAAGACCTTGGAAAGAAGAAAGCCATTTGTTAACCTTTGAAGGAATAACCTTTAAGGTTTTCCACAATTGTCTTCGTTTGGTTTCATCAATATGCTATTGCTATTAATCAAGTCGGCTCACGTAAAAGTGTGCCAATGGGTAAATTATATTCAACAAATTGTACTTTTTTGCCAAGTAAGGCTGTTTTTGTTAAATAAAAGTAAGCATTTACTTTACCTTTAAATGTAGCTGAGTTTGCCAAATTGTGAGATTTAGTTTCGGATTGAGGTTATTTTCTTCACAAATAAAAATGAACACACAATACACCAACTTTTTCTAATCAATTGTGGCAAACTTTTATCTGGAATGCTTAATCATTTTTTCAAATTTTTAATCCGAATTTGAAAATCTAATTCGTTAATCCTCTTACCCGAGTAAAGTAACTTTTTAAAGTTTGTTTTTTTTTAAACTATCTCGGCAGACCGTCGACATCAATGTACATTCATAGAACTGCGTTTCACCATTCTATACGTAAAAGTGAACTTGGAAAACGTATGTCAAACGAGTTGCAACATAAAAGGGGATTAATTTAATGTGTGTCCAAACTCAATGAAATATAAGAAGTTTATTTAAAGCACGGAAGACATTGAAACTCTGCTATCAATCGTTTTTAAGAGATCCATATCTTCTTTATTCTAATCTAGCGTAAATATAAGTTGTAAATATATAGATTCTAACTAATTCGTAATTCAAAGAGTGGTTTTCTTTTTATTTAACTTCTTTTATCTCTGAAACACTTTACCTCTGAAATCTGAATGTCTACCGCACGCTTTTTTTTCAAGCGAAACTCTGAGTTCGCCGAAATTATAATATTTTGTTGGAGCTTGTAAAGCAACAAGTTGCATCACTAATTAATATTTCATTTACAGCGTAGATCGTCCTCGTAAATGTTTTTTAATCTTACTAATAATATTATAAGAGCAAAAGTTTGTGGGGATGGATGGATGTGTGTTAGTGTTTCACGCAAAAACGGCTGAACGGATCTGGATGAAATTTTGGCACATAGGTAGACTATAGACTGAAATAACACATACGCTATTTTTATCCCGGAAAAATGTACGATCCCGTGTGGTAGAATTTACCTAAATTTCAACACGAACGAAGTTACGGGCAATCGCCTATTTCGCATAAAAAATCAAAGTACTTAATTAATAAAATATCAAGAATATTAGAGCATTTAATTCATTTATTTTAAACGTAACCTCGTAAATCCGTGAAAATGTTTTTTAAGCAACTTCTGTGAAGTCATTACTTTTTTTTATCTTTGAATTTGTAATGTTCTTGCAGACATTGGGTTTATCTAGCCCTTCATTCGTATTCGCAAATTTCGGTTAAATAAAGTTATCGCCAGCAAAAAGTTTAATTTGCCGTCGGCCTTTAGGGTGAAGAACTGACAGAGGGCGAGTCAAAAAAAAAAGTGCAAACTTTTAAGTGTCAGCCCCTTTAAATGAAGGTATTTCCCATGGCCGCTAGCACACCATAGCAGCGAAACCGCTAAATGAATTTTGCTGTGAAGTGAACCGCAACTAAATTATGGACTGAGGGCGAATGTCTAACCGCTGTCTAAGCGTTTATTTCGCTTAGCGTACAACGGACAAGTCATTGCAAAAGTTTCGGGTTAAATACGAGTGGAGTGTTTCTGCTGGTGGGTAAAGACGCCAAAGCTCCACGGGAAACGGGGTAGAAAAGCTAGCGGACGTTTGACACTACTAAGTGTTGATTTAATGTTTATAGAGACCATAAAAGCTTACTCTATGTTCGTTAACCTAATTGTGTTAAAGAAGGACGCGACTACTGTCACTGCTCATTTGCTATCACTGGAATTCGCAACAGTCAGAACAGATCTTTACGCACTCTCAGTGACACGATTTGACGTGATAAATTCTTTTGCAATAACAATCACCAATTTAAGGACGAACATGCATCAAGTGACTTTGACGTGGCCTTCACCGCCACTTCTCGGTCCCTTACCGGAAACGAGGTAAAAGATAATCTGATCACTATAATTTTTGTATAATTTTTGTTTGTGTCCGAATTAAAAATGTATGTAATATGTGTGTATGGAGTAAAGACTGCAGTAGCTATCATAATTATTATCTTCATCATCGTCTTATTCGTAGAACATCCATGCATATAGCGGTCTTACGCTCCCTTCATTCAACGGCATCTTGTCACTTTTCGACAGACGGTGGAGTGGTTCAGTTCCTAAAACAGACAATCCTATGAATTGACAATAATGTATATGAAACTCAAAGTAATGGCTTCTAACTTGTCAAAAGAAAGTCAGTTGTGTGTGTTAGAAGAGTTAGAATAAAAGGTTTCGTGAGTGGTAGTTATTAAATATACTCGTATATTTATTAAAGATATACGATATTATTCATGTGTGTATTTCAAGGACATGGAAGGTAACTTTAGCTGTCGATAAAAGACCTCTGTCAGACCCGTAACTGGTCAAGCATCCCCGAAGTAAACACGAGTGAAACCGTCTCCAACAAATAGTGTGAGAAGAGTGATGAAACAGGTATTTTAAGGCGAGGATGCTCTATTGCATGGCACATCATCACACAACAAATAAATGCACGCGTATCAAATAACTAATGAAGAGACGAAAGGAGTCCCTACGTCGAAATACATATTTATCTCGATCTATATCAAAACCAACCCACTTGGAATGTGTCCAGTTCATCCGAAATCTCTGTTTTGATCTACCATATGTACAGTCGCTTACAGTTATAATAAAGTAAAACGCTTTTCATTATGCAGCCTTAAATTGTGTCCAATTCATCCGAAATCTCTGTTTTGATCTACCATTATGTACAGTCGCTTACACTTAAAATGTACGCTGCCTTGAGTATGTTAGTAAATACTAACGTACTCAAGGCCGCGTACCTTGAGTATCTTAGTAAATACTAGCATACTCAAGGCCGCGTACATTTTGAGTTGAGTTGAGAGCTGAGTTTAGTTTGTATGTCTTTTAGGCCCTTATTTCTTACCCCGAGATTATGCTTAGTCAAATCTGGGTCCACGATATTACTTCGGTATTATGTTATTATTATTAAATACCAATAAAAAAAATCTTAAAAAAATCAGCTTTAACACCAAAAAATTTAGCTAATATAATTTATAAGCTTAGCTAATCTTATCACTCTAACCAATCAGACCTTAGAGTCAGACTAACCAAATTTATAACCACTTAAGCTTTTTGTTAAAATAATTATTTAAAAAAAATTCAGATCTTATGGAGGTTTTCCTTACGTAAACAGTACGGAATATCAAATAAGGCATTTTTAGTAAGAAATAGAATTTGAAAGATTCACAAGTCTGCTGAG
Organism: Callimorpha dominula; assembly: GCA_949752705.1. Classification (NCBI taxonomy): domain Eukaryota; kingdom Metazoa; phylum Arthropoda; class Insecta; order Lepidoptera; family Erebidae; genus Callimorpha; species Callimorpha dominula. Next base: position 16,709,790 of record OX457007.1, read on the forward strand.
TAAATTTTTTCTAGTTGCTTTTTACAAAAGCAAATCCTTTTGGGTGTTTTATATTTAAATGATAGACAAAAATTTTTTTGAGTAAAACCGACACTGAAGATTTCGCTTCTCGCAACCTACTTTGCAAACAATTTATTGCATTAAAAAAAATATTAATAGTAATATTTTGTACTAAAAGTAGTAAGAGGATGCTATAATAACGTATCCTACTCCCCCACGCATCAAAACCGGCTACCAGTACAACCAAGGATGAAACAAGCAGCAAACATGCATGCACTTTGCATGATTTCGTGATATCAGCTCTGATAGGCAACTTTTATGCTGAAGAATACTACATAAGTATATATATAGACAAAGATTTTACACACCGCCGAACAGTTTCATTTAAAAAAAAATATGTATTTACAAGGTGGGTACTAAACTGAAGCTCCAGTTGGCTGATTGCCAAGGTACAGTCAAAGCTAGTTTGACGAACGTTAAAGCAGAGTATGAAATCGATAATCGTCACTAAAGTTTCTATTGAAGCTAGTCGAACCGAAATATCCAGATCGCCGTAAGTTTCCCTTTTTGCAGACGTTAAATTAACGATAGGTGAATCTAAAAGGTACCGATGATATAATAGGGACAATAGTGTTTTTTGTATAGTTCACTAGGTTGGGTGTTTCGGTCTCTGAGTGAATGAGAACGACTATGCTACTGTATCGCCTTCATGCTCATCGCCGGCGCCAGCCGTGCGGTCATCAATTTCATCTTAATAATTACTTTGAAAAATGACGATTATCAGAAAACTTACTTAAGGATGACTAGAAACTTCACCTAAGTATGTGTCGTATTCGACAGTTTTCTACATAAACTTTTAAGGAAAAATCCTCGTTATTTGAAGTCATATGTCCAAAGTTGAATTCATTGTTGGATCAATATTAATTAGTCTGCACGTTACAAATATAATTACTCTTAAGTAGAATAAAAAATAAATTGACTTAGGATTTAAAAGTGACTGACTTGTGGTATACCTATTTATGTATATGCATTTATAATATTTGTCATTTCGCTTTTAAGTATATCTAATGTAGTGTTTTCACAAATTTGCCACTATTTGTTTAATTGCCTCGTTCGGCTTACCTTTGGTTGACCTTCAGACACAATTAATGGTCTTCCTAAAACTTGCTTACCTGTAAACAACCAAAAGAGTTCATTAATATTACAGTTAACGAGCATAATTCAGCCATCTGTAAAGATTAAACTATTGGACTCGTGTAAGAATAATAACAAGAAGTGTTACGCAGCGATCGCTCATGTGTCAAAAAACATGTTTGTCTACCCGCTGTGCAACGATATATAGAATGCTTTAAATGATATACCACGTTATTATTTATTTGTATATTTGAATACTAATTGACCAGCGCAACTTCGTCAGCATTTGTAAAATTTCCCCGTTTTTGCAACATTTTTCATTAATGCTCCGCTTCTATTAGTCGTAGCGTGATGTTATATAGCCTATAGCGTTCCTCGATAAATGGGCTATTCAACAAAAAAAATAATTTCTGAATTCGAACCAGTAGTTCCTGAGATTAGCGTGTTCAAGCAAACAAACTCTTCAGCTTTATAATATTAGTATAGATACTATTTAATTAAAGGGAAAAGGATTGTCAACACCCGTCTCCACGTCCGAAATTACAGTGTTGATGTTCTCTGTAAACTTGAAACAACCATACAATGATATAGTAAATTTGCTAATACAAAAACAATTAATACAATTCTGGTGACCATACACGTTTCAAAAAATCAGAACACTGTGTTTAGTGGCTTTGTTCATACGGCGTCTTCTACGTCGTTCTACGGTTTAAAGGTATCTTACATATCCCAATCAGGCAATTCCCTATCAAACATAAATCTGGTAATTAGAAGAACTTTTCCTTACGAACTACTTATTCACGACCGCTGTGGTTCAAATAACAAAAATAAAATTTGCTAGGGAAATTTACAGCAACCACATTTTGTTGATCTACATAGGGTTAAGCTTCTGAAGGTTTAACCTTATTAAGCCATCAGAAGCTTAACCCTAATCTAACAACAAACACAAAGTCATATAAAATTAAAGCAGAAAGCAACAGGCGCCATAACAGAATCGAAAAACAAGGATCAAGGCTTTGCTGTATATTAATAATTCGGGTTTCATTACAGCTCCGGGTAAAAGAATATGGACCTTAACTTTGTAAGCGTTGCTACAAGTTTAATGAAGGAGATTTTAATCTCGAAATAAATTTGGAAATTCAAAACTTTTCTTGGACAAAGTACCTATCGGTTTTTATCGGAACCCGATTTCTTACTTACTTATAATTACAAGAGTTTCAAGCTATAAAATAATGCATTTCTTTAATGAAGAATAAGGCTAAAGGTTTTTACATTTAAATTTATTTTATACATTACGAGTACTTACCGACCCAGATTTTAATGAATTAGAACGTTTTTTTTAAACAACGTTACGACACGTAACTATACCTAATAGAAATAAACAAAAGAACTAAAATATTTAGTACCTCGAGGTGAAATATCTCACAAAAATATTAATAAGTGTTTAAGATTTAAAAATATTAATCATTTTTGGCTGGCTTGTTGGCCTAGTGGTTAGTGACCCTGACTGCTATGCTACAGGTCGTGGGTTCGATTCCCAACTGAGTCTGGGTGTTCTTTGTGTCCGTTGTTGGTATGTTTGTTAAGTCCCCCGCGACACAGGAGTAATTCCTAATGCGGGAGTTATCTTTTTTTTTTAAATAAAAAAAAATTATACACCTAAAAGCTAGGTCTTTATAATTGACAGTCAATTACATATGATTTGATTTGATGTTTCTATTGACGTGATTTTGTTTGTATCAATCTTTTATTCCGGTTTCTTCGGATCTTACGCAGTGGTTTCGTTGCTTCAATTCACGTTCTTGCCACAATGTATACAAATCGATAAACATATATTTGATTAAAATCTGTAAAGCTGTTGCGATGTTTCAAGGGTATAAATAATATTAGATACATATCCAGAAACACATGAAACCATAACCCTTTACAGTCACGTAAAAAAGCAATGTTCATAACTTACTTAAGGCTTACTGTTGTTTACGAAAAACAGCGTAATAAAGCGTACACTTTCATTGTTACAACGCTGTTTGCACAGTAAAGGACTTTAATTAAATCTACTATGTCAAGAAGTATCTCTATACCGCCATAATTCATAAAATGGAAGGACGTTACGCCTCGTACAAAATGTCTCATTTTGACAGGCATCCATTTCGAAATTTACGGAATTTTCATTAAATGGAACACATAGACCAGATACCGATTAGAAAAATGTTCAATAAAACATTATATTAGGTTATATATTTTATATGGTTTCTTTTTCGGAGCAACCCTAATGATTACTACGAAAATGTAACAAAAACATACATACATACATACACTCACGCCTTGAAAAGCATCAGAATGCATTCAAATGTTTCGTGAAGTACAAAGTAATTGTAGTGTTGATACAGTAAAATGTTTAACAGTCGCTAGAATGTAAAGTACGTGTTCCCTAAGGAAATCAAGCTACAACAAAGAGATACTTCACTGGTTAATTGTCCCTTACAAAGAAAGAAAGACCTTCCGGGATTGTCATCTATTATGTAAAGGGGTGAGCACCTCCATAAAAAATACAACTATTAAAACATAATAGAAGTTTACGAGGGCACTAATGACCTTATGTCTAACAAGAGCTGTTAAACTAAATTACAGATTTAGTAATAAAACTGCGGGTAATTAACGCGCGCCATGTTGAATAGGTACGCGAGCGTCTCTCTACTATTTTATATAACGAAATTTTAAATCATAGGTGTAAGAATAATAAGGAAAAAGTCTTAACTAAACAGGTCGATACCAGATTTTGGTGCAGGACATCACATTGTCCTATTCTAATTATATTTTAAATATAAAAGTTTGTGACCATTTTGGGCGTTAGTTACTTAATCAAACCTTTACCCCTGAACGAATTAAGAACAAATCACATATATTAATTGCCTCGTAGTCGTAGCAACAACTTGAATAAAGATCAAAGTAGGCGATATTAAAATTTTGGCTGCTGATGTAGCAAGCGAAACAAAACTTAACGCAATACTTTAATTATCACCGGAACTTTGACATATAAACTAAACCCAACACAAGAGTTACTCTTGTAATATTTACACAGTCTAATATTATTCATCAAATACCTCTTTAGTTTTAACCCTCACAACGGAAACATTTACTTAAGAAAATAGCAATATAAATTAATTTTGAGCAATTCTGTTGATCACCAATTCTACGAAAATTATATATAGTCGTCAGCAGAATATAATCATAATATCCTACTAATTCCACTAATATTATAAAAGTAAAAGTTTGGATGGATGGATGTTTGTTACTCTTTCACGCCAAAACTACTAAACCGATTGCGATGAAACTTGGTATGTAGATAGCTGGAGACCTGGACTAACATATAGGCTACTTTTTATCCCGATATTCCCACGGGATCGGGACTTCGCGGGTGAAACCGCGTGGCGTTGCTAGTATTATAAACGTGAAAGTTTGTGAGGATGTATAGAAGTTTTTTACTTTTTCACGCAAAAACTACAGGAACGATTGCGATGAAACTTGGTATGTATCTAGCTAGGGACCTGGATTAACACAAAAGCTACTTTTATCCCAATATTTTAATAAATAATAATATTATAAGCAACTTTGAAGTATACTTAATTCTTGACGTTCGATGCTTTACCTTAACGTCAAACGAAGTGTTATAACGCAATTGGAGACAAGCTTCGTCTTCCCCTTCTAAAAACATTCATTCGCTTTGGCAGGTTCATTAAACAAAATGACTAATCTTTTACCTTTGATTACTTATCCTTTACTTTTAAAGAGCGCCAATCAAATTGAAACATCCTCTTAAAATATTCATTAAGCCGCAATGAGCTTTCAGAACTTTAATTATGCGAATAATTTCTAGAGACTTTAGATTTCTGTACAATATTATAGTAATTGAAGAGGCAAAAATCAATTCTCAACTTCTCTTTTTAAAAACCCCAAAAAACAAGAGACCGGTTAACCTCAACGAATTGCAATGGACAATGAAAGCAAACAGAAATCCCGCAGAGTTATGCATGCGTATGGTAGGTACCTCCAATATCTTAATTACGAATCTTCCGCTGGCAGAAGTGATGTTTCGCCTCTAAACGAGGCATCATCGGAAACTATTCGTCGGCAAGTGAGTTTCATTTGCTACGTAACGCCTAATTCAATTAATTGTATTGTCTTATTTACTCTTGCAGCATAAAAAAAAAAATTCTTACTATACTTATTGAAGTTACAGAAGGATTTTGTTTGAATAGTGATTATGGTAAATAATTTAGAATTTCATATCCTTCAATTAATTACAACGATCTCCATTAAAGTTCGTCAAAGTCAGGACCAGGCGTGGGTAGTTGTCAAACCCACGCTTGCGTTTGACGTTAACGAAGCTTTCTTGAACAAACTGTGAAGTTCAATCATTTAAACTATAATTACCTCTTCGCTGATATACAAGTGTTGTCGCCACATCAAAAACTCTTATTTATTTTATTAAAAATAGGGCCAAACTATAATAGATGATAACACAGTTCACTATTTAATAAAAATAAGTTAATAGATATTATTTTGACTGGTTATACCGGTAACGCAATACTATTAGTCGATGGATAAATATTAACAAATTGTCTGATTATAAAAGGGTAGGAATATGTTTAGAACGATTGACTTGAGTGCAAACAGAGGTACGAACAACTTGGCAGTTACTGTTAGTTAGTGATTTTCATAGTTTATATCAGTGGTTGTGAGACTGTTTCTTAGACAAGTGCAAGTATTAATGAACGAAGCATGTGATGGCTATCTGGTGTACATTGTCAATTAATATTAGCGATCAACTGGTGAACAAAGGACCACAATTTATTTAATTTTAAACCTATTTGTGACATAAATACATTATAATCGAGTATAGACTTCCCGTACCATGACTGGTCAACTTATGTATATAATGGACCGTAGTAGCTTTCTGTGAATTTTCTTTAGCTTTCTGCACTTCTTCTACATATAAACTTAAAGTATTGGAAAACTTTACACTACTCTGTTCGCAAAATTATAGATAGATTGCAGCTGGAGCTATAGCATAATAGGAGGCGAGAATACTGCTTCCTACGGGGCACAATAGCAATCTTCGTGCCCCTATTGAGAGTATCCTAACAAAAAAGTAATAATATTATATGACAACAAAAAAATTGCTTATTTATACTTTGTAATCTGTCTGTCACGTAATGTCATGTAATGACCGACCTGCCAATCGGACCTAACATGTATGCAAATATTTGCCGAACTAAAGGAGGCGAGACTAAACACACAAATATGTAGTTTGTTTTTAGTATAACCACAGAATACATAATAGTACAGGTCATTGTCAATTTATGTAAACAGTTTGTTCACGCCCGCTGTAATATTAGGAGTAATCTAGGAAGCGACGCAGTATATAAGCTCACAATAATTCAAGTAGGACCATAACGTCTATGTTTAATGTCATTTATATACTTACCAGTCCCTCTGCACTTTGCTACTGACCGAGAAAGGTGTCATCAAGAGTCAATAGTTTTTTTTTTTCACATTTGCCTAACCGGGATTGACGGGAACACTGCAAACTGAACAAACATATGTTTAACCTAAAGTTGGGCGAGAACACAATATGCAGATTCTGCCAAGAGGCAGAAGAAATTGCAATGCATATTCTATACTCTTGTGGCCCACTAATGCGGTACCGAAGTATTAACCTAGGGTTACACATCATGCAACCGCAGGAAATACAAACAATCACTGCTGAAAGTCTAATAAGTGCGCTACAAAAGACCAGAAATGGAATAATAAATAACCGGGATTAATTAACATCCTTAACACAGTTTAAAAGCCTATTCACTTTCTAACAGTTTATGGATAAATAAATGAAATATAATTGTAGTGTATTGTTAAATGCTTTAAAAATTACCGAGTAATGACGTACGAGTGAATCTTAGAAACAGAATAAATCATTAACTTTGTAAGTTATTTGATCTTATAAATAATAAAAGAATAATGCCGTGAATTCTAATGATATTTAAAATTGTGCATAATTGGGGTGCAATAATAAATAATAAAAGGTAAGCAGGGTGAGGTTTATGGCAATTAAATATTCACATTGTAACCTCGTTTGTGGTTGGAATTCACCACGGACAATAAAACACGCAGAGCCGGTAACACTGTTGCATTAATTTGTAGGGTACACTTTTATGTTGGACTAAATAATTATATTTGCAATAGTCTTATATTTCTTACTTATGTTTTTGTCCAAAATATTCGTTTAAAACTTTGTTTAACTACTACTACTGTTTAAGAATAGGTAATTATCGATGTTATGTTGGTTAGGATCATACACTAAACAACGCCATCTATTGACATTGACTAACAAAATCTGTCACAAATCCACTACAATTTACGCTTTTCCTCTAACGCAGTGCCACAAATAGAAAGAGATGGAGAAGTCTCGCAAAAACTACAGCGAACTTTATCAGGCAATCGATGACCACGATCACTCTGCCAAGAGTGTTCGACTAATAAAAAGAATAAGTCTAACTATACAGGTAGATAAACAGGTTGTTACAGCAAGGTGTAGACATATTTTAGGGTCGTATAGTAGCCCCCCAGTCCCGCCCTTTGGGGCAATATCCCCCATTCACGAACTTAACCTTTATTTTTGCCCTGTTGATTTGTCGTCAAAGTTTGAAAGCAATCGGTGCATAATTGCGACCTCTATCGTGCCGGTAAAATTGAGGTACATACATATATATATATATATATATATATATATATATATAAACTTTTTAAGTGGCGGTTGTTTTGGGGTTTAGGGATCATAACTAGACCTCCTGTGAAGAATTTTTTGGAAAACTCGACAACTCGTACAAAACCAATAGGTAGACTTTTCTTCGAAATTACCTAAAATGTGCACCTACATTTTTAGAGAATTTTTTTTTTCAAAAATATATTTTTTTTAAAAGCTTATAAATGAACTATTCGTCTGCTAATACATTCCTAAAGATTGACCACACCTTTTTATAGCATCCATGAATAAAAGTGAAGCTCATGTAATATTCAAGAGCTTTACAATCTGTAATAATTACTAAAGTGTAATCTAAACGATTATTTACAATAATGACACGGAAACTACCCTAATATATACAAGCGTCAAGTCGTTATTGCTTGTTAGTGTTGTCATTTTACCCCAAATTTCTCCAGGTATCACGGGACCTCTCAGCCGGTATAATAATGTATTAATATAATCACCGTACCCGCGGCTCATGGATGCCATATGTTACAAACTTTGATGTTGGAAGTATTAGTTTCGCATTATCGTGGGTAGACAGCGGCGTAAAAGTAACATGCCAGTAGTTAAGTAACTAGAGAGGACCATGATAGCTTATCCGTTCGTTAGTGAGAATTAATATAGGTACTTATGAGATATTTCTAACTAAATTAGAGATAGCAAACGCCGTCTTTAAACATATCTATTCACGAGGCATTCGGGGAGAAGTCTTTAACTGAATTGGAGATGGCAACTATGTGGATGTGGATGGACGCAAGAGAATGTGGATGGTAGTAGTGACCGTTTATAATATGGAGAAGCGACCTGCATCGGTGTCAGTGGTTACAACCCCGAGGTAGTAGCTCTGCATGAAAAAAAATAAGTACTCAAAAAAAAACAAATCACGATTATTTTTTTGAGTAATAGAAAGAGTTATGTAGTTAATTTATTAACTATTTCGGGATCATGTTCTATCTGTTTATGTAGTTATATTAACATTATTTGAATTTCATTTTGTTTTTTTGAAATATATAGTTTTAACTTGGCAATGACATTATTTTTTTTCAAGTGTACCTCTTTAATTACCCTCACGATATATTTTTAAAGATACATAAGAATTTACACGATGTTGTTTTCTAGGAGCGTCAATGGATTCTGATGATGTCATACGCAAGTGCGCCGATTTGGCGTCATCGTATCTTATTACTAGCATACTGAGATTAGTCTGGGTCTAATCCCAGAATGTACATAATATGATGTCCGTAATACACTACTCAGACATCGAGCTGTGAAGCTCGATGTTTGAGTTGTGTATTAAGGCGAGACTCAGTGTAAATTGAAAATAAGATTGTATAAGGAATCCAATTAGAAGTTAATTAGACGATTGGAAGCTAGAACAAATTGATGTTTAGTGTTAGCAAAACGCGAAGCAAATAAACCTATATAGTTTTCCTATTTAAATGAAAAAAGGCAAGGGAGATTAAACCCTATTAAGTTATTATAAAACGTTGAACTAGGTTTTTGTTTAAGTATTTTTTATGGTCTATGTTCTTATGTGGCCACATTTCGGGCTCACTTAGGATCACCGAGGACTCTTCCCGTAGTCATCGGTGGCATCAGATTTGGTAAAATTATGATGAATAGCAATAGTAAGTAGCCATCCACCTGGTCACGCAAAATAGGCGCACAACAGACATCGAGTTGCGGAAAAATGCCAGTGAATGCCATACCTTACCATGGTCTATAATATAATGTATATAATTTGATATAATCTTTATTTGGAACAATTAAACCATTTACAATTTAAGCATGATCGACAATAGCCACATTAGTTAAAAACTGTCGTGGCTAATAATTTTCACATATTAAAAAGGCGAAGTGAATAAGTGTTGGTTGGTTGGATATTGCAATAATATGTATGGCAAAATGTCTAAAATAAATAATAAATTTCAAGTTAATAAACTTGTTAGTTAGACTATATCGAGTAAATAGAGTAGGCATGAGAAACATCCAAACCGCTACAAACCTTCTTAGTAAAACTGTTGATGAGCATCTCAAATAATACTGTAATCAAAGGCAATGTAAGCAGTATTGTAATAAAAACACAACACACAATCCATTTAACACGCATTTAAAGTGGAGCCATATCTTTGAGCGGGATTAGTTTGGCGTTACTCCAGTGTGTCGCAGGTGCGGCCTGGATTGCATGCAACATGTTTATACACGGTGTATACGATCGGTATATCATCGGAATACAAAATTATAGAAAGCTATCTTTGTTAGATTTGTATCTGATACAGGCATATGTACGTATACTATATATAATTAATAAAACAGATGGAGAAAATAATTTTGCTACGGTTACGAACGATGCATTCTAAACCTTGTTAGGTTTTGATAAAGATCATACAAAACAGAAGCAGACAATGATATGCATCATTACTCTAAAGGGCAGTATAAAGGCTAGTCATGGTTAGTTTGAAAAAAATGGAACATAATAAAATCCCAAAATTTTATTACGGGAGAGGGGCTACACCTCTCCCGTCCAGAAGAAGAGGCACCAGGCACCGGAAAGCGCAGAATGATCTCCAGCCTCCAGGAGCGCTGGTCTGCGGTAACGGTCGAGGCTGCCCGTTACCCTAGCAGAAGCAGGGCTACGACAGTGGCGTGACGTGTTCCGCGCGCGCCTCTTTAAACAGGGAGGGGGCAGGGCCCTCCACACGCAATGGTTTGGCTGCCTACTGTTTAAGGCCAAGGTCTGCCGGGGTTCTGGGAGGCTTCCTTCCTAGGGTTTGGCTAAGTCCCGTGCAGTAGACTAACTTGTGACGGAATACATTGAGTGAATTGTGTTTGTGGGGTTTAAGTCGGTTCGATTCCGACATACCACTTCACCAGTAGCCGTGGTAAGGTGATGACCCGCGGGGTTCCCACACATATTTTAAATCTTTGGGGATTTTCCGATTAGTTTGGCTATAGAACAATGTATGTTTTAAACACAAAACAATATCTGTAAACGAAAGATGCTACTACACTTCTACTAAAAAAAATAACTTAGAACTACTCTTTTCAGTACTGGGTAAAAATTGCAAAATATGTGACGTTACAGCACGTGAAGCACATTTTTTTATGCTAACGATAGGAAAATTACGAAAATGAATTGCTTCAGTACAGATTTATAAAATTGTTTTATGATGTAGTTACAGATGAGAATTTACAATTATAGAGCAGTTCAGATCCTCTATGGATCTGATTAAAGATGTACGGAGCGGCTGAATTGAGTTTCATAATCCCATGTAATAGAGCCAAGCGTTGTTTTCTACGAAATGTATTAGTACGAGACGTTTTTTTTTTATGTTATAGGGAGCAAACGAGGCGAATTCCCAAACAGATTAAAAAAATCGATAGTTAAACCACTCTACAAGAAAGGTGATAAACTGGAAATGACAAATTATAGACGTATAACCCTTATTCCTGTTCTTTCAAAAATATTCGAAAAGGCTATGAAAAGACGGCTCGCTGCATATTTAGACAAATTCAAGCTCATTTAAACCGAACAATATGGGTTCCAGAAAGGAAAATCGACTACTATCGCTACATTTCATCTGGTACACCATGTACTTATGAATGTTGATAAAAAGAAGCCTACGACAGTCATCTTTTTTGACATGTCCAAAGCATTTGACTTTGTGTCCACAAGATTCTATTAGAGAAGTTGGAAAACTATGGTATACGAGGGCCAGCATTAAATTGGATAAAAAGCTACCTGCAAGAGCGGGAGCAATGAGTTGAAATAGCTAGCCTAGGTAATAATGCAGTGTTAAAGAAAAGAAAATTTTGAATATATAGTAAATAAATATGGTGTTCCACAAGGAAGTGTGCTGTGTCCGTTTTCTTCCTTATTAACATAAATGTTTTGCCTGACATTACAGAACACAAATGTATCCTCTTTGCAGATGACGTATCTATTATCTTGACATGTGAAAATGACATAGAAATGAACATTACAATGGACACTGTAATTAAATGGCTATATGACAACAACAAAAACACAATACATTCAATTTCAAACATATCAATAAATAGTAAATTCTAGAACACTTGCCCATCGTGACACATTGATTAATGAGACAACACATACCGAATTTCTGGGCATTGTAATTGACAGATATTGCAACTGGAAGAAGCACACTGATGGAGTGTGCAGTAAAGTAAATAGCTTCGTTTACGTGCTAAATAGGCTAAGAACTACATCCACCCTGCAGACCGTACTCCTTGCATATCATGGATGTGTTAGTGCCGTACTAAGGTACGGTCTAATATTATGGGGAAACTCTACCGATGCCCAAAGAGTGTTTCTGTCTCAAAAGAGATGAGATGATGATACACCCGTTCGATTCTTGTAAACCTCATTTCAAGAAATTAAACATATTGCCTTTACCTGGATTGTACATCTTTGAAATTTGCGTATTTGTTAAAACTCATCCTCAAATTTTTTCGAAAGCAAAAGATGTCTATTCTCGTAACTCACGACGTGGAGAGCGACTCGTAATAGAATTTGTCCCTAAAACTATGTTGTTTCAAAGGAATTTCTATGCGATGTGTGTAAAAATATTTAATAAAGTGCCATCAGCCATCCAAAAAGATACCTATATTCAAAAGGAAGCTAAAATCGCTACTCCTTGATAAAATGATTTATTCAGTAAGTGAATGGCTCCAGAACACTGTGTAATTATATTAAACTATAGTGTTGATTATTGTCATGAATGCATTATATTTAAGCTTTGACATTCTATTATTATTATTAATATTATTTGGAGTTTTTTTTTTAATTGTTATTCGACCTCACTTTTATTGTATTATTATTATTAATTATTATGACTTAATAAAAATACGGTAAAACTTTATTTAAATGTATGACTGAATGTTTGGATATTTGCACACCTGCTGAGGTAGAATATGGCGGCAATTTTAAACTGTAACACCTTTTTGTTGTATGCATGTTTTATGCAAATAAATGATTTATGATTTATTTATGATTATGAGGTGGAGGGGGGAAGAGGGGGGAGGGGGAAAGGACGGGAATAGGGGAGAGGGAAGGGTTAGGGCCTCCGGTAATCTCACTCACGCGGCGAAATGCAAGCATTGCTTCACTGCCGGTTTTCCGTAAGGCCGTGGTATCGAGCGCAGTCGAGCCGGCCCATACGTGCCGAAGCATGGCTCTCCCACATGAAATAAGGAAACATAATTTACAACTGGACTGGAATGAATGCCATACAGGCAACTTGAGGGTCATCCCTACCTTCATAAGATCCACTAATTCTTTGTTATATAGTTAGTCGTTAGTCGATAATAGATAAATAACTGCACGGACGGCGCAATGAGTTAAGTGGTCACCTCGACACTACGCCGCGCGGAGTGTTGTGGGTTCAAATCCCACACGGAACAGAAATTTGTGTGATCCACAATTAATTGTCCCAAGTCTCGGTGTTCTTTGTGTTCGTTGTTTGAATGTTTGTGAAGCCCCCGAGACACCGGAATTGTATTAAAAAAAAAACTGGGCATGTAAAGTTATGTCAAACCTTTGTTAAAGAAAGTAAGTTTCCTGTCTAAATGACCAAAACTTGACTCAGTATTATATATGTTAGTTTATACTTGAGACAAGTCCAGTTCCGAAAGAAAGATTTAAAGCCTTTGGCAAACTGCCTAAGCCGTTGTCCTAATTGGCAACAATCTCATGATGTCATCGTGACTATAACCACAGATGAAAACTTCGATTTTTCATAATCCGAACATAGGTTAATGGCCTGTGAAGTTTCCAATTTATCAAAAAAATATTTTACAAAACGTGCGAATCTCGTTTGGACGTTTGAGGATAAAATTTGACGAGGATGCATTTTATGTACAAAACAGAGTACTTTATGGATTCAGATAAGTTATAAATCTTACGGCAGTAACAGCTGTGGTAACTACAATATAATGTTATAGAAATGTCTAATACTATTCTTTTCTTTATTTTGTTTTCTATCTACTAAATCTAACATCCTCGTATTGTGTAAACAGGTACTACAGATGTAGTGGGTGTCTAGGGTTTAATAAAGGAGACGGACGTTTTAATTACCGTTAAGTTCAAAAGGTAACTTGATTTTATAAATACACTAACTGCCCCGCGGTTTCACCCGCGTAAGTCCCGATCCCGTCGGAATATCGGGATAAAAATGCCTAAGTATTAATCCACGTCTCCAGCTATCTACATACCAAGTTTCATCGCAATCGGTTTTGTAGGTGTTGGGTGAAGAAGTAACAAACATCCATACATCCTCACAAACTTTTACGTTTATAATACTAGCTACGCCCCGTGGTTTAACCCGCGTAAGTCCCGATCCCGTCGGAATATCTGGGTAAAAAGTAGCCTATGTGTAAATGCAAGTCTCCAGGTATCTACATACCAAGTTTCATAGCAATCGATTCAGTAGTTTTGGCGTAAAAGAGTAACAAACATCCATCCATCCATCCATCTAAACTTTCACATTTATAATATTAGTGGGATTAGTAGGATATTTATTTCACTTACTTACTAAGGAACATTTAATGATGACATTGACATTGGAGTTGGTCATCAGTTTATTGAGAATTAGCTGTCGCCCGCGACTTCATTCGCGTGGAAATGTTTGTGAAATCTATCCCAAGGAAATTGTACATATTTCCGGGATAAAAAGTAACTTATGTGTTATTTCAGACTACATACGTATACATCCAGATATCCGTTCAGACACTCACTACTTTCGCCTTTACAACATTAGTAAGATAAGTTGCAAAACCATAATTATGTCCATAACCTTATAATGTTCTCGTGGTATATTTTATATCAACACCATAAATCATTCATGTTAGAGTACCCTATAGAAGCTATTTTTAAACACGTGGAATCGATTATAGAGATATATTTTATTACATAAAACTGTGTGGCATTAGATGATTTACGTAAATAGATTCAACAGTTACACTATTTCGGGTGTCGCAGTTAGTATTTAATGAAATATTGTTATTATAATTTGATATTGTCAAATTACTGAAACACTGGGAACGCCTCCTTAATGCATTAATTGTCTAATGTCAAGTTGTCAACAATATTGTAAGCGAAAAAAAAAAGAAAGACAAAAGAACGTATCCCGCTGCGATCCTAATGATTTTCTCTTAACCCAATTCTCTATGGGCCACTCCGGCTTGCCTTTCGCAATGAGTGTGTATTTTATATTAAGTGGTTTCCAAATGGCAAGTTATTTTCAGGTTAAATTATGTGCACGGATAGCCTACTGTTATATTGTTGGAATTGTTTTGTATTTTTGTATCCGAGAGCTTTAGGTTATAAAACATTAAAGATCAAAGATAACCAATTATTATAGTAAATTCTTGGCAAAATTAAATACACGTATTACTTGTGTATGTTTTTAGTTTCCAGTCTCTCCAAAAAATGACAATATGTAATAAAAAAATATTAGAAGGGGATTTGAAAAAAAACAACAGAAGCGATGAAGTAATATTTAGTGCGTTTCACAATATGGCACGATAGAATCTTGACATACTAAATCCGTCGGATTGTTGTAAAGTTCATTGCTTGTCCTTCGAAAGGAACACCTCAGTGTACTAAGGGGATGAAGCCGCAAACCAAAACCAAACAAACCTCTCGTCTACAAGAAATGATAAAAGTGTCACATAACTTCTCGAGCTAATACAAACGCGTAACTAAAATATTTTGGTACAAAGATAGTGGGCTTACCATTGAATTTGTGGGGAGCAGGAAACCAATATCGTATATAAGCTCCCCCTAACTCTGAATACAAATATTTCTTCAAGCTTTTGAGGATTTTTTCAACGATGAAATCAGTAATTTATGAGATCTTATTATTTTAACTTTTAAACTTTCGCTTTCCATGATATAATATTATCTACGTATTAACGGGAATTAACGCGATCACGAAAAGGTATTACATACCTCTGAATTGCCTGACGTTTCGACCAGGTCGCACTGGCCGTGGTCACAGGCTGAGTTAGCCTGTGATCGCTTTAATTCCCGTTAATACGTAGGTAATATTATATCTTATTATTTTACGTGTAGATATTAGCACCCAAAATTACTATTTCATATTCAATTTTGATATTTTCACGGAATAGAAGCGAATCAATCAAAACAAAATTTGTTCATCACATTTTTTCATCTAGTATTACTTTTGAAGTTCACATATTATATTTTCAATTTAAAAACGTAGTTTGTATATCAAAATTTACATTTTCTAAAAAAACATTTTTGACTCCTCCGGCTTCAATCAAAGCAGAAATCTGCTGTAACCTATCTCCTTAAATACGTTAGTTGCCAATACGATAATAACACATATAACACGTACACTGAAAACCCTTATCAGAATAAATATTAGCTTGTAATTCATATTCCTATGAACACTAGCTCGCGTTTTGAATTATTTGAAGACGATTTTCCGTAAGAGAAGAATATTTACTCTCTGCCGTAGTATTTGCCCGTTATATTTTTGATATAGATAGGCGCTCGGTGCACTAAACTTATGTAGATAACCTACCATCGTGAATAAAGAAGAGGTACTATTGTGTAATTGAATACCACAAATTAGTAACATTCATTTATATAACTAGCTGCCCGCGACTTTAAACGCGTGTGAATTGTGGTGAAATCTACCTCACGGGAAACGTAAATTATTCCGGGATTAAAGTAGAACCTGGCACATAGATAAATTACAGTCTGAAATAGCAAGACTATAATCTATCCCTGTGATAAATTTCATCTAGATCCTTTCAGCCGTTTTTGCATGAGAGAGTAATAAACATCCATCTATGGGATAGCTAGATGGATGAATTCCATTCATCATCACAAACTTTCGCCTTTATAATATCAGTAAAATAAATCTTTTAACATAGGTATGTTATTATTATGAAGTTAGTTTTGAATGTTTTAACAGTAAAACCAAACATTAATAGCAAATAATTTGAGGTTAGCGAAGTAAAAGTTATTATTTCAGACAAGTTTCGACCGATTATCGTCTAATAAAGAGTTGATTGGACTGGAAAAAACTTATTATGAAGTATTTATTGAGGATAACATTAGCAGTCACTAACCGCCTAAGTCTGACAATAATATTGTAGTTATAGTAGTAATTATAGTAGGAGTAAGATTCGAATCTTGAGATCGAAAATAGTCAAATAGTTATATAGAGATCCACTACCAATCAACAGTGACGATATATCTACAAAGTCTTTATCGAAAATTCCTAGTAAATATACCGATAAATCGAATAATAATAAAATTACGTAAATAAGTCTATGTCTAATCTATGGTAAATAAAAGTTTTTCATCACTCCCAGGAGTTTTAATCTGTAGCAAAAAAAGAAGATTTGATGCTATAATTTCCGGGGCGAAAAGAAAAGAGTCAAAATTATGGATCCCTATCTTAAATAGAATTGTGATGTGCACCAAACGTGAATTCACAATTCTGAAACTTCCAGCCGGAAAAAGTTCCTTCACCCTACTAAAAACAGGACCTTTTTTTCTTGGTTTTCACGAAAATTTTCTACTGCGACTTTATTTTTGTTTCAAAACAATAATATTGACAGATCTTGTTTTTTGTTCTAATACCTTCAGGACAATCTTAAGTATCAAAATTGTGTAAACCTACAATCTATTTTTTACAACAATAAATGTTTTATTATTAGCTTTAGACTGCGGTCGTGACAGCTCATAAAATGTTAAGAGTATATGAAGACTCGTGTCTTGTATTTGAAAGTTTCATGACATTCCAAAGGTATCCTTGTAGTCCAAGATTACCGCTCAATGACATTTTCACTGCAAATCCTTGCTGTCGATTTAAATAAGTTAGCACTTTAAATAGTTAGTAATTTTCCCCATGCATCATAGAAATTGACTAAATTTTTGTATTGCTTGATATAAAACATTGCTTGATAATTAGCAATGTTTTTTATATACATTAACAACAATGCCACACACACACACACAACATGCAAACAATCACTGACCAAGGCAAACTAGCACAGTCTTATCAAAGAGTTCCAAATTTAAAAAAGAAAACCGAAACTTTAAAAATAATTATAAAAGAAATACTTACCTAATTGTAATGAGTTTGCGTATTCCTATTGCATCACGGGGGGTATCGCGGGTCAATTAACTGTACAACAGTGAATTACATCACAATTTGCAAATAATTGAATCATTATATAAATCATCTGTTTAGGAAGACTAAAAGAAGACACCAATAAGTAAAAGTCTTCGCATATACAAATATAGGCAAGATGTAAATTAAATACAACTTAAAACTAAACAATAACTTCAATTGTATAGAAAAAATTCCCAGCTGCTAGTCCAATGAAGACCTTATATAGAAATTTAAAAGATACTTTTCAGAAATATTCCATGATGCAATCTACTTTATGATAATGGTGGTTTTATAATGGCTATAAAAGTTTTAAAATTGGTTGGCGAGTCAATAAAGGGGAAAGATCCGTGGCCGAGAGGAGCTGTGGGGGTTGGAGAGTAAGTTGTATAAAGGTGAAAAATGAGCTGCTAGTATTTTTATTGCTCGTATATTTCGATTCAGTTAGTTGCCCATGTATGGCAATGGATTTAGGTAAATAGAAACATTGTTGAATGTGTTATGATATAAGAGTGGAAAATGAATGAAGTTAAGTCTTCAGATTATGTTGATAACTTGAGTATTAAATACGTTTCAATTGATTTTTATATAATAAGAGCGAGAGGGAGAGAAGTAATATACTACGTATATGTTTATAGAACTAATATTTATCTATATTTAACTGATTTATCAAAAAATATACCAGAGAAAATAAGAAAAGCTTCGACACATTTTAGTGCAAAAGTTGTAAATTGACACTTCTGAATTGTACTTTTTGTAACATTTTTTTTTTTTTTTAATTCAACTCCCGCATAAGGAATATTCCTGTGTCGCGGGGGGCTTCACAAACATTCAAACAACGGACACAAAACACCCAGACTCGGGACAAATATTGGTGGATCACACAAAATTTTGTCCCGTGTAGATTCGAACCCACAACACTCGGCGCGACGTAGTGGCGAGGTGACCACTTAAATCATTGCGCCATCCGTGCAGTCTATTTTATTTATTTTTATACTGTTTGTTTGTTATTGCGGTAATAATTAAGACTACTAATAAATTTTATACATTTCATTGTTTTAGTTCATGTTTGATATGTACCTAAAGGATGTCCATGAACAACGAAACGGTGGCGGATGGTGCGCTTTGACATCGTCTGGCATGGCATGCTTGACGCATCGAGAAGTGGGAGGTTGCTTGTCAAGCACTTCTTTTTCATTGAGTCTCCGGGTGTAGTATGAATACCTATAAACTCTCCATTTGTTCGTAAACAAGTCAAAAATATATACATGTGATTCAATTAAATACTATGGAATATCCCTTGCAAAGAGGCTTAGAGACAGACAGACGGACTGACAAACGAAAGGTTTTTAAAAGGCAACCATTTTACATTTTCATATATGGGACTCAAAAGAAGGATTAAAAGGTATTGTAAGACAAGTTTTAAAGTCATCAAAACGTGTATAATCTATGTCTGACACGGAATATATATTTTAGTACAAGTGATAAAACGAGGATCGTAAAATGAATGAGGGAGTAAAGCGAACTCCATTGGCTTCAGATGCTGAGTACATTAAAATAATGTGCTAACAATAATTCTGTCGCGTATTGAACGAGTTTTATTTGATCGCTGAAGGTATAACTGTATATACATATATGTGTATAACTGTATATTATGTAACTAAGATCTACGATCTTCTAAGAAAGTAACTTTACAGTACAGAAGAGAACTACGTTTTGGTTAAACACCCTAAAAGCTTAATGCTGTTTGAGACTACTGATGTTACAAGGCAAGAGTTTGATAACCTTTTTGTATAATAAAAAGTAATAGTTAACCATTTTTTTTCTCCTTGAAGGCAAATATTGCTTATTTATTAATGGTTTAAATTAATACTTTCTTTTAAATATACTCCACTTAGCACGAATATAGCTCAAATCACTTTTTGTGTTGATGATAGGCTTGCATTTAACGACTAAGAAATCAGAATCACTACAGATAAATAAATAAATAACTCCACACATCTCACACAGCCGTCTGATCCCAAACTAGACAGAGCCTGTACTATGGTAACCAGACTGCTGATAAACATACTTATATATTTCTAAATACATACATATTAGATAAATTACACCCAGACACAGAACAAATTATCGTGCTCATGACACAATTATTTGTCCTGGGTCACTAACCACTAGACCAACAGGCCAGTCGTTACTTGAAAATAGAATCGCCGCTAATGTACCTACTTGGGAGAAATGCAACGATAAATTTGTGGTTAAACACAACCGTAAAAAAGCATAAACGATATTGGTGGATGAGGTGTTAATCAGGGGTCACAAGTTCCGTTTAAAAATAACAACCTTAAAACCGGTATAGGCTACTGAGGCATAGAATAATAACAATTATAGTGTGGGCATGAATTATGGCTGTAAAGGAAAGATCGCCTCCGCAAAAGGGACCAGAGGGAATAGAAATTACTCATCGAGATACAGTTAAGACTACTGCCAAGATAAACTGGAGTTCATCAATTACGCAAGGGATTTAGAAGTGGTTAGCGTAATCCTAACTGATATTATAAATGTGAGAGTATCTCTGTCTGTCTGTTGTATTTTTATGATTAAACTCATAGAATGCGACTGTGGACAAACTAAACTACGCAGCCTAAAAAAAAACTACATAGATCACTGTAAAAGTAATTCTTGAAGTTAGTGCCGACAAGCAGCCTTGGTGTATATTTTGACATCGCCATCTATCGTAGAAAATATTAATATATACTATTATCGCGAACACCCATTTTTGACAGTTTTTGTGTCGAAAATAAAACTTGAAGGGATGTGAAATAGTGAATAAAAAATTGGCTACTCGATGTATTTACTGTACGCAGACCGAGTCGCAAACAAGCTTATATTTACGTTTATAATATTAGTTAGGATATTGTATAGAGTTGTTATGGTGGTGAATAGGCTTTGCCAAATCAAATAATTATTCTATGGAGATATTTAAGTTTTTTATAGCTCCTCTACTGCCTGCTTAATTTGCTTTTTACTCCAAAGAATTGCTGGGAAAGATGATATAGCGTTGGCTACGCTGGCTTAAGTTACATGTCAGCAGGACCATTTTTTCTTGGCTATGGATATGGCAAAAAATATAGTTCTGTGGTAAAAAAAATAGCTAATAATTAGCAAAAAATATGCCACAAAGCCTATTTTGAAAAGTGTAAGAAATGCAGATATATAGCGTTGGCTACGCTGGCTTAAGTCTCAATTCAGCAGGACCATTATTTTCGGAAATGGCTATAGTAAAAAAAAAATTCTTTCGCAAAAAAATAGCAAATAATTAACAAAAACATATAGTGTAAGTTTTATTACGGCCCTATGACTTGGCTACGCTAGCTTCATAGACACCTTACAGACAGTCTTCCAAATAACTAAAACTGTGAAATATCAGCATTTTCTGCAGTGAATTTCTCCAGTGATTACTGTATGAGTATTCTCAAGGGCACAAACAGCTTTTAACAAGGTAGGCAACGAGCGTTTTGCAGCGTCCATATTTAGGCAAAGTGCCAATATTATTAGGCCGGCCGTACTTTTGTTTGCTACCATAAAAATGGGCTGAAATATCCACACAAATATTTTCATACTGAGCTACATTGATTTTTTTGAGACATAGTCAAGGTCGTGACCCTCACGTGGTTACCGGTTACCGCTTCGATATCATCAGGCGAACCTTGATCTTGGTTTCTGTCTTATGGGTTCAAAAATATCGAATTCGAGGCGTTACATTATCTCTGCCTTGATTCAAAACTTGGTTTGTAATTATAAAATTTCAAATGTTTTTGTTACATATTAATAAAATGTTAAATTAATATTTAATGACGTTAATAGAAATTTAATGAAGTGTGATACGAACCAAATAAATGATTAGCAAATTGTTATTATAATTCAGTCGACATTGTTACTAAATAAATGAACGAGTAGAGATTTACAAACTCTAATGAATGGTTTACTATTTAATTTAACAATGGAAACCACCTATATCAAATAAAATTATTTTAGAATCGGCGTAACTCCACGGTGCTGGGTGGTTCGCTCCTCCTAGAGTGCATAGTCATCATTAGTAGTACCCATTCATGGGTATGCCTAGAGTAGAGTACAGAAAATTATCGTGAGTTCTATGTGTATGAGGTGTGCCGATATCCGGATTCTCTTCTCTAACATCAAAAGCTCGTATGTCAAGCTATATAGCAAATTGTTTCAAATCAATTTCAATGGACGCTGTACTAATGGATTTGTAATTATATTTTTCATTGTCACCGAAGTTGCTTTCAGTCCAATCAATTGGAGAAGCTGATGAAAAAAACTGTTGTTAGATTCGAATGCATATATACTATCAAAGAGGGTTATATAATTACTTGTCAATATCTTTATTTTATTATATATTAGCTGACCCGATAGACGTGGTCCTGTAAAAATTTCAGTAATTTGATTTAATTTCATGAAAAAAGATTTTTGGGGCAACTTTTCCATTTTTTTTTAACATAAAAACTATTCAGAACTATAATTAACATATAAAAGAAAGAACTACTCTTGCTCTGATATTCTGTGCTAATCTTAATTTTTTAGTTTTATGAAATAAAGATAAGACTTTGACTATGTTCTGCCTTTAGCGACAGCTTACAGCATTATACTAATCCTTTAGTGTAGTAAGTTAATAATATGTATGTGTGAAATAAATACGAAAAATTCATGTCTTTCTCCTTACAGGGTAGGCAGAATCAAAAGCCCGAAAGTTGCTTATATCCTTACATACCTCAGCCTCATGAGCTTCCTAAACTGTCATACAACTTGCCGGTTTCGGGTACATACAACCTGCTATTTTTTTAAGATCACCAATTTAAACACCGTATGTTCGGCGTGTCCAATCCTAGTTAATATGTAAATATGAGAAAACCGTTAGTAATGCTGTAACTTTAATACACATAAAATCCTAGGTATTAAGGAACGGTTCATCCAAATCCCCTTACATAATTCACTCGTAACTTCTTTTTTCATTAAATATTACATTTTGCATTTAATGAATGCATTATACTACAGGATTCAGACTTTCAACTCATTGTGGACGATATTAAAACGTTACAGTACTTTTAAGATACATTAATGCAAATGGGCCGGGATTGCATCAACATTATATTTTGTAACCATAAACTTAATATCTAAAAGTATATACATACTGGTATACAGCATAAGTTTATGGTTGTAACCTTGCAAGTTTTAAAGAAGTGTTTCCTTTATTATTGAATTGGTCTTTGCGCCATTTTTATTTATTCAGTGTCATCATTTCGTAATATTAGCAATTACTGAAGCCACAGTCGTATGATTTCCGGTTGAGACAATTAAGAAGCACTTGCATCTGTCTAGGGAGTATTATAGGTTTTTCAGTTCCAAAACATCACATGGTACTCTTGCCTAAAATGAACTTGAGCGTTGTACCTTTTCATACATTTTATGTTGATAAATATGTAAATTGTGCGTAAAAGTCACCCATCTAAAACATGAAATGAATCAAAATATATGCAATGGCAGCCCTGATATCCTAACCACAGGGCTACCATTCAAACAAAAGGTAAATTTTATTCTACCTAATCGTTACCATATATCAAGTTCAAAAAAAAAGTAGTCTTTATTACTCTTCCTGTAAGGGTGAAAATAAATTTATACGTTTTGTGATCTTTATGCACTGGCTGGGGTTAAAAAGGGTGGCCGGGTTCAGGAGATTTATTAAGTTAAGCGCGATCAGCGCCCGTTGTCTGAGTAATTGCTGCGGACTGTGCGCGGATAGAACACCATTTGCTACCAACCCTATTACTGAATTAGGGGTGACATTTGCGGACGTTTGGTACAATTGTACTTTTAAAGGGATGGTGGTGCAATGCTAATTTTTGGGTAGTGTCCCAGATAATAACAGTTACATAAAACATTTAATCTTTCAACATTCAAAGAATATTAAAACGGAGACGTGAAATAACAGTGAAGAAGGATGCTTGTTCGAGACAGTAACATGACATGTTTGGCAATCAATTCACTAAACCGTAAACGGAACGAAAGTCACCGGCATATTATAGTGAAGACGCCTGTTGTTTGAGAGGCAATCGATATCTATTAAAGACTAGCAGTGCCACGCGGTTTCACCCGCGTTAGTCCCGATCCCGTTGAAATATCGGGATAAATATTAGCCTATATGTTAATCCAGGTCTCCAGCTATCTAAATACCGAGTTTCATCGCAATCGGTTCAGTAGTTTTGACGTGAAAGAGTAACAAACATCTATCCATCCATTCATCCACCCAAACTTTCACATTTATAATAGTGGGATTAGTGGGCTAATGGAATGGATATTTAAGCTGTATCTGGATCCCACTCAATAATATAATAGGCCCCCACGGATCGCTCCCTCGTTTAAGTCAGTTGGAACTATATAGAAACATTTCGCTATGACCTTGATGTAATACCCGATGAAGTCACACGTCAATACAATTAACATTTATTATTTTCTCCTTGATTTGCGTTTGCACGTAAATCCTACATCAGTCCTAAACGCACGCCTAAAGCTTTTGACACACCGCGGCAACTACGCGGCGTGTAGTTACTGTTGCCACTGTACAAATACAGGGTACGCAATACAAGCCGTGTTGATCCAAAAAAAATTACAAAGGAAATATTTGGAACGAATAGTTTTACCTATGTGAGGAACATGTCAATAGTGTTGCAACATAGAAAGAAAGAACAAATTTATTGCCACACAGTACAGCCGCGCAATGCGCAATCAAAATAAAATGTTACTTAAACCTAGCAACACGTTTTACACACACAGTTACACACATTATACGTTGCATTGCCATTGCACGCCCGCAGGTGTGGCAACGGGGTTAATACTCAGCTTAATGCTGGCTGTGACGCAGGCCACAACACAGCGCTGGTCTTCCGTAACATCAAAGAAATTGTCAATATGGATATAGTCAAAAAGTCAATATGATCACGGGCATGGACCTACTGTTTGTATACTCTTTCGGACATAGTTTGATTGGGACAACAAGCGTTGGTTGGTTATTCGAATAATGCAGTTTCTAAAAGATTATAAGTAAGTAATAAATTTGATTGTTCCGGTAGTGTTATTATTAGGAATGTAAAAGCCTTTTTAAAAAATTCAAAATAACCTTTAAATGAACCTTTGGACTTTATGAGATAAATCATTCTTGAATTAATTAGCTAAATTATCAAACATTATAACGCCAAATAGTAATTTTGTAATAAAACTCCAGGCACGTGATAATGAGACGTAAACTTTGAAATGGCGGGGAGTACAATATAAAAGCCAGAGACTCACTTTGTTGGCGACATCGGAAGGAGCAACATTGTGAGTAAACTATGTTACTTTGATTTTTAATAAATAGATGTTCTAATGTTTAATTTACTTGCTTTTTATTGCTAAACCCATTTCTGTAAATATTTTACTAGCTTATATATGCATAGTATAACAATTACAGAAGTATCAATCTTCTGATAATGTAAGCAGATCCGATGGCCCAAACAGGGTCAGCGGGTCTGCCCTTTTTTTTAATAACCCCTCATAATTATACTAGACATAACTCCCGCATTAGGAATGACTCCTGTGTTGCGGGGGATTTTACAAACAATGGACACAAAGAACACCCAGACTCGGGTGGGAATCGAACCCACGACCTATGGCGTAGCCGTAAGGGTCACTAACCACTAGGCCAACAGGCCAGTCATAAATAGGTCCTCCGGCCTCACTCACTCGGCGAAAAGCAAAGCATACATTACTTCACTGCCGGTTTTCTGTGAGGCCGTGGTATCACTTCGATCGATCCGGCCTATACGTGCCGAAGCATGGTCTCCGACGATAAAGTTTTTAAATAAAGTTATAGTTAA
Source organism: Callimorpha dominula (assembly GCA_949752705.1). NCBI lineage: Eukaryota > Metazoa > Arthropoda > Insecta > Lepidoptera > Erebidae > Callimorpha > Callimorpha dominula. The sequence continues at coordinate 16,735,829 of OX457007.1, forward strand.
TAGGCAATGTGTGGGTGTTTAATACACCTCTGCTTACCTCTGCGTGGTTAGAGGCGTGAATATATATGTATGTATTTACAGCAAACACGACTTGGAAAGTTTAAATTGCGCTTATGTACATACATTTGTTTCATATGGAATATGTTAATTTAATTGAAGACTATATTATTTTCGTTACTAATTTAAAGAAACATGGCTACTAACTATACACCTTAACAGTTTGGAATGAATAAGTTTAACTTCGGGGTGTACTAAAACTAAAAAATAATAAAAGACGGTAAATAGATAGTATTTAGACCGCGAAGTACCATAATAACTAGATAAGTTAGCGTAAATACAAATATACAGATCAAGAGTTACTAGAAATGTAAACAATAAGTGTTGTTTTTTCTTCTGTAAATAAGATTTTAAAGATATGATTCTGACCAGATCGGCAGTATACTGAAGAAGTGAAAAGCACCCATAATCGGCGACCGTGTATGAAAGATCTGAAGAGTGTGAAAGAAGCGCGAGGTGTGTTAGAATCGTCTTGCCTACCCCGGATTTAATTAAGGCGTGAGCATATGTAATGTAAGTATACGAGTATGATTGGGAACGAAGCGATACGTAGACACAACGTTACCGACGTAGCTCGAACGTAACAAGACAGATTTGTTTTGGGCAGCACTTATATAATAAAATCGGCAACCATTGTGAAGAAATGTTCTCGAATTGCCACATCAGCCTGGAAAACGGAGATTGTTTGCTTGTTTACAAATCAATAAAATCCGGTCAGTTTCACAGCGTTTAAGCCGGGAGAGGGGGCTGTGACACTGAGTAGATTTTATCAGACATACTTAGATCGTCGTATCAAATGCCCGGCCATTTCACAAGAAGACTGCTACCAACCCATACAACGAAATCATCTCTATCGTTAAGGCTTAAATAAAAGACTATGACATACATATGCAACTAGATCAGAGTGTTATAACGACTACTATCTCTTTCATCTCGTTAATAAACGTAAGTTACAAAAGAAAAATATTAAGAGTACAAGTAGTTTATTTTACTCCTTGTTTCAATTATTCCTCTTGTTATGAAGGCAACGCTTGCTAATGTATATAATTGTTAAGCTTTAAGATAACCTACAAAAGGATAGAGCCCTTTTAAGCTGGCAACATTTCATCATTGACAAAGGTCGGGTGGTTAATTTATGTGTCGGTGTTGCCATAAATCGTGGTGTTTTCGTTGGTTTAATTACCACCCGTGTCTCGGTCAAATAACGGATCTACGTAACGGAGTAATTAATTGTGTCATTACCAAGCCAAGGTATAATTTTTGTGTTTTATCTTTATTTGTTCGAATTCTGTACAACAATGGGCTACTATAAAAGATCTTCGGGGATTCTGAGGTTAGTTTTGTCTCGTATTCAACAGAAGCAAACAACAAAATGTGCAATAATCGATTGTTATATCGATACATTTATCGAATGGATTTGTTCAAAGCTCTCGTTGATGTTACAAATCGAATAGATTTTCTAACACAGAGGCTATTCCACTATCGATCAAGCCTGAAAGGTTCGTTCCGATGTGATCCATTAAAACACTCCACACCATATTACAAGGATATATGGACGTTAGAAAATAACACTTCTCTTAGTTGTATTCTTAGAAAAAATATACAGGATTTCATAAACAATTTATTTACAATTATGATTATTTGAATTTACGCGATTTAAATAATTATATATCGTGGAACGCGAAAGTTTAAAAATTGGTACAATTTATTTATTGTCGCTAAATGTTTTTTGACATAACTCATTTAGCATTTCGTGATGTCAAGGCCTCCTGAAGGAGGAAGACGGCTAGCTATGAAAACTAATCATCATCCTCCGCGCCTTTTCCCAACTAAGTTGGGGTCGGCTATGGAAACTAGGAATGTATTATTAGTAAAACAGAAAACAAAAATACAATGCACATGTAAGTAGTATCACAATGCTACAAACGACGAAGTTATCGAATGAGGCAATTTTTTAGTGCAGTTACAGATCGGTTTTTCCAATCGTTTTCCATTTTTTTTCGTATGCTCTTTTCGTTTGTTGCGTTTGCGTATTTCGTATTTTCATTAGCCGAGATCTCATGCATGCGATTATTTGTTTATTCCTTTTTATTTTATGTACACATATAGAAACTAGTAAAAGCGGAATTAATGCCTTAAGCCTTTTCTACCATTCAACCCTTATGTAGTGCAAAGAGAAACATGTGTAGAATAGAATAGAATACATAGGCTGCACTAAAAGTATCGGGAATGGAATATTTCCACTGTTTCTGTCATATTAAAATCTTTTTAATTGAAAACACCTTGGTTTTAAAAATCGAATACCATTTATTTATTTAAAAAAAGATTTTCGGTCTTATCACAAGGTTTTGTCAAACTTGTTTAGTCGTTGAGAAAATGGAATTGACTCGAGAAAATTCAAGAGCGATGATTTATTGTGACTTTCGAAGTGGTTTAACGCAAAAACAGTATGTTGACCGGATGATTTCTGCATTTGGTGATAAAGCCCCATCCAAAACCACAATTTATCGCTGGTTTGCTGAATTTCAACGTGGACGTGTCAAGCTCAGTGATGATCCCCGTCAAGGTCGTCGAAAAACTGCAGTCACCCAAGAAAACGTTGATGCTGTGCGTAAGCTGATTGAGGAAGATCGACATGTGACATACCGCGAAATTCAGGCAACTTTAGACATTGGCATGAGTCAAATACAAAGAATCTTGCATGAACAATTAGGTGTAAAAAAGTTGTTTTTCCGATGGATACCGCATTCGCTCTGTGAAGAGCAAAAAGCGGCTCGCGTTACTTGGTGCGTCAGAACTCTCGAAAGATTCCACGCAGGATCCTCAAATGCTGTATACAACATCGTATCGGGTGACGAATCCTGGATATACGCGTACGAACCCGAAACAAAAAACCAGTCACGAGTTTGGGTGTTCGAAAATGAGTTAAAGCTAACAAAAATTGTTCGTTCACGGAGTGTTGCAAAAAAAATGGTGGCTACGTTTGTCTCCAAAACCGGCCATGTTGCGACTTTCTCTTGAGGGACAAAGAACGGTTAATGCAGAATGGTATGCTAGCATTTGTTTTCCACAGGTCGTTTCTGAACTCCGTAAAGAGAACTGCAGCCGCCGCATCATCCTCCATCACGACAATGCGAGTTCTCACACCGCGCACAGAACAAAAGAGTTTTTAAAGCAAGAAAACATAGAATTATTAGACCATCCGCCGTACAGCCCCGACCTAATGATTTCTATACTTTCCCTAAAATAAAGAATAAATTGCGTGGTCAGAGATTTTCAACACCTGAAGAAGCTGTGGACGCCTACAAAACGGCCATTAAGCAATAAATACATTTTTAAATAGTAATGTTGTGTCACTTCCATGATTCCCGAAATTTTCAGTGCCGCCCTCGTAGAATAGAATAATCATTATTGTACACCAGTACATATTGCTTAAAGTTAGTTTACAATATTGATATGTACAAAGGGCGGCCTTATCGCTAAAAGCAATTTCTTCCAGGCAACCTTGGGATGGAAAAATAATGACCAGTAATATAATAATTTAATGGGTAGTTTTGGTGTGGGAATCAAAACGTGTTAGGCTTAAAACCAGTAAATGATACCTATAAACATAAACAATATAATTAGATAGCCTAGTAATATTCTTTGACCATTTCCTTGAATATGGCCAGTGATTGGGCACGTCTAATAGGTAAAGGCAATGCATTCCATAACCGGACAGCCTGTACACTATAATATTTGTCATAAAACCTGGTAGAATGATTAGGTAGTACTGCCAGTTCCAGTGATGCCGACGATCTCAGGGATCTTGTGTGAGTGTCATTGAGGAACGTAAAACTTTCCTTTAGATAAGTTGGAGTACAGAGATTAAACATAATATTATAAAGTGTAGTGAGAATATGACTATTCCGCGCAAGCGAATTGGGAGCAACTTGAGCAAAATGCGAAATTCTGATACGTTATCATATTTACAAAATATTTTGGGTAAAACTATTTTATATAGGTAGGTATGTAGCATCTATATGAATGATAAATACCTAAATAATATATGTTTATAACAACAACTAACGTTATAACGCGATGATTTTACCAAAATAATTCAAGCAAACCAGTTAATAGCAATGTGGACGTAATTACTCAAAGGATTATATTATAATTTATCTTTTATTTTCTTAAAAAAAGACAACCCGCATTAGGAATAATCCTGTGTCGCAACACAGGGTTATTCCTAATGCGGGAGGGGCTTCACAAACATTGAAACAACTGACACAAAGAACACCCAGACTCGGGGCAACTATTTGTGGATCACACAAATTTTTGTCCCGTGTGGGGTTCGAACCCACAACACTCGGCGCGGCGTAGTAAATATTAAACAGACCTTACAAAAATATATAACCAAAAAAAATTGCAATTGGTATTTTCGAAAGTTATTTTTATCTTTTATCTAATAGTACTACTATTAGATATAATATTTTTGCCTATTATATTATTTATTCAACAGTATATGAATTTCCGGCAGAAAATTCCAATGATTTTCGACTAAGAATGATGGTCTGTACACACTATTTCAATATTCGGTATGATGATTCTTACACCCTGTATATTATGTACATGGTAAGCTGTGACGAAATATACTGCAATACACAATTATTATAGTGCATTACACGAGCTGCAATTTCGGTAGCACGTAATTGCAAGCTGGTCTGTTACCGTACTCTGAGCACGTTTCCAGACTCCGTGCAGAGGAACCCAATAACAATTTGTCGGAAACGGAAATTGACACTAGGAGCAAAGAGCCAGTTATTTGTCTAAAATAGTATTAAATTTTAACTTAATTATCTGGCCAGTTAGTGAATAGTTCATTACCTGACTATCGTTGTTACGGGAAGGTCTGGAATACCTATGGTGTAAGTTCAAAAAAAGTTACCTGAAGCAAAAAAATATGAAAATTAATACATAAGTCAAAACAAGAATGCACTAAACACAAGCGAAAATTACCCCTTGACATATGATTTGAGAATTTAAATCTCACTGACTTTTAAGATTTTACAAGTCCAGACTTACGCGGGGACTGCACTGGCTTATTGATCTACAATGTACCTTAGACAAAATTCTTAAATACTACGAGTTAGAAAAAAAAGCAAACCGATTATCAGATTAAACCTGACAAAAAACACTAGTCTCTGCTAAATTCCTAATCTAATCAGTTCTACGCGGCCTCCAAAAATCAAATAAAACACTTTCGTAAAAAAAAACATTGCGGCTTTGCAATACCCGGGCGACTTTTAAAAATTAATAAATTTTGACCGGGATTTAAGTTTTTTTTTTTTTCATTTTACAATTTTCTATGGGGTCTCTTCAAATATGATTAAGAATAAGATATAGTAAGACTAACAACAGGAGAAAATAGTCTTAGTATTATTCGGTTCTTATGTATTTTAGTTTACTAAAAACTGTCGGCAACGCGCCTGCGAGTTCTCTGGAATTGCAAGCGTTCATAGGCTTACAATCATGCGGACTGTATGCTCGTTTGCCACCGACGTAGTATGAAAAAAACTGTAACACTTAAACCTTGTAGCAAATACATAATTATGATACAGATTATTTGTGATGACAAAGTGGGCATTGCCAATGGTTGTTTCGAGGCAACGTCAGGAAACAAACAAACAATGATAATAATATAACGTACTCTTTAATACAAATAAATTTTAATTTCTTTTCGATAATTAGTAACAATAATATGCTTTTACTAGCAACCCGCCCCGGCTTCGCACGGGTAGCAGAGACATCTTCAACAATCATCAACATATTTCAACCAATTTACACAATAACTTAACAAATGATATACCTTATCCTTCCTCATGAATCGCTCTATCTATTGGTGAAAACCGCATGAAAATCCGTTCAGTAGTTTTTGAGTTTATCGCGAACAGACAGACCGACAGCCGCAGCGGTGGACTTTGTTTTATAATATGTACTCGTAGTTATTTTGTGTTAAAATTGAGCCTATTCATATTCAAAACGGAGTTAAAGCTGTCACGCACGACATTGCTTTCCAGCCTCAAATTAGTTCTTGTTCAACATGTTCAAGATATGGAAGAAGTCCTAGCAGTAATAATCAATTAATAAAATCACTTTTTCTTTGCAGTTTTTCCATAAAACGTCTTCATGTATAAATTGTATATGTATAAATGAGAACAGAATTTAATGTGACTTCTCTTTTAATGTGAACTTAATCAATACAGTAATGAGGACTTTGATCTATTTAAACACAAATTTCGAAAATATATATTGACAGTTCGCTGCCACCGAAAGTTCACTTTTTCGCCACATCGCGCGCTTCGATCGTTTTAATGTCCCCCACTACTCCACTTCGCAAATTTAAGTTATTAATGTTGCCTCTAAGTTGTACATTTCGAAGAAAGGTCTACCTATTTTGGTTTTGTACCAGTTGTCGAGTTTTCCAAAAATTTCTTTACAGGAGGTCTAGTCATGATTGATTTTTCGTATATATATATATATATGTATGTATGTACCTCAATTTTACCGGCACGATAGAGGTCACAATTATGCACTGATTGCTTTCAAACTTGGACGAAAAATCAACAGGGCAAAAATTAAGGTTAAGTTCGTGAATGGGGGGCAGATATTCCCCAAGGGGCAGGACTGGGGGGCAGATTTACAAAAATCTGTTTTTTACCGTTTAACTTTAACAGCATGCCCATAGTAAATACGAACATTTTTTTTCATTTGAGTGTCAGGAGATCCTATTTGAGTAAAATCTTGATTGAGCCTTATCTCTACTTACCATTATCTAATAATAACAAGGAACATTATAAGGTTTGGACAAGACTGCAAGCAAGTCTTCAGGTGAATATTTGAAGTATTGTTGTTAGGATTACTTTACCCAAAGTTAGTACCAAGTTCGAAAAGCAATAATTCTGGAGAAACTGTTGACCAAACTATACTATAATAATAATAACTTCACACATCTCACACACGGCCGTCTGATCCCAAACTAGGCAGAGCCTGTACTATGGGTTTAGCAGTCAGGGTCACTAACCACTAGACCAACAGGCCAGTCAAATTCGTCATTCAAATATCCATTACGCCCAAACAAATATCATGGGACCAAAACTTTCCCATTATTAATAGATGACATAATCCTAACCTATAGTAATAACTATTCATAATGTTTGAAGTTTGAGACAGATGCTCAAAAGGTGTCGGATAAAGTTTGCCATTCACTAGAGTAGGGCTGAGTTTATAAGGGAACCATTAAAACATGGACCAGGAAGCAATATTTGAAGCTAAAAATTATTGATTAGACATTTTTTGGCATTTGAATACACATACATACAATCACGTCTGTGTTCCCGAAGACGTATTAAAAGAAGCAAGTAGGTGTATTAAACACCTATATTTTGCCAGCTATAATTTGGTGCAACTAATGGCACCGATGGCAAGCCTACTGTCGTCAACCGGGCACTTTGAGAATTAAAGACCGTGGGAGTCATGCATACTCTTTTTTTATGTATTTTCACCGATTACTCGAAGACGCCTAAACCAATTTGGAAAATTATTTTTTTGTTTCAAAGGATATATAAGGATATACTTAAGACTTAAAGTTTATTTATTTTTTGCTTTTTAGTCCTTTTCGTCGGTTTAATTTTGTTTTAAAAAGATTTTTATTTCATGATTTTTTTTCATCATCATCTCAGCTACATGAAGTGATGATTTCTAAACGCAAATACCTGATAAAGTAATGAAAAGTAAACAAAAACACTATTCGTTCCTACAATTTTCGAGGGTTTCTCTCAATTTTATCAGGATTCCATTACCAGATCCTGACTTCCTTGACATGGGACCACCCTTGAGGTAACCCTATCCAACAAAAAAAGAATCATCAAAATCCGTTCATAAATAACGGAGTGAGGGCTGAACGTACATAAAATATATATATATATACGGTCGAATTGAGAACCTCCTTTTTTTTTCGTCGGTTAAAAATATTGGAAAATTAAAAGGGAAAGGTAAGTAAGAAGGAGAGAAAAGGCATACTGTTTATACGGATCCTAACTCGTACTGGCTGTTGCCGGGACGTGCGAGCCCTTTAAAAATGTAGGTATTAAAATGTCAAAATTAAATACGGAATTTTTAACGGCTGATGGCTTTATGCCAATTCTATAGAGTGATACATTTTATGTAAATGACATATAAACATAAATGGTGAGTTATGATTCAAGCAGAAAAGAATAGAGATTTACTGAAAAGGTTTTGCCACGCCAAATTAGCCTTTTCTTGATAGAATCTCTAAGGACAGTAAATATATTTTCGGTTAACCATTGTTAAATGCCTACGTAATAAGCCACAAAATAAAATAATATTTTCACGTACCTGTTTCATAACAAGGGTATCTTTTCCCTGCATCTAATAAATAAAGTAGTGCCATTATTTTCCGTTTAATATCGTAGTTCGAGCGCCATTTAAGTTACGCCTCAGTGTCGATACGCCCTTATAATATGCAATATGTTTACCTACGAGGACAGTCTTCAGCACAAGTTTCATTGGCGCATTGCCAGGGCATATTTCACAATAATTACACTTGTTTGAAAGCACTCTGGGGACGTACATTACGAGTATCAATATTCGAATAGGCTTCTCAATCGCTCAGGTTTTTGTTCTTATTTATAATCTATTTGCTTCAGACTTAGATAATTATTATTTTATACAACTAAGCGGTAATCTGTATAAATACTATGACACCGCGGAGTCAATCACGTGCATATATCAATTTAAAAAAGGTTTCGTACATAACTTTCGAATTTATGTTCTTATTTCTTTATTTCAAAGTTGGTAATTTTATTTAAATATCTCCAGGTTTATGCAGTGGTGGTAGGATATACCGCATACCAATTCTTTCTTAGTGCAAACATACAGAAATAGAGATGGAAACAAAACTTAAAAAAAAAAAAATAGACTTTGAAGGGAAATAGAAAGAAAAAAAATAAGGCAGTCATGGGACTGCCAACTTAAACGAAAGGACGAACTTAAAACGTCATATTAGCAGGTTGGTGACATTATTTAATAAAGAGAACATGACAGAACTCAATGTTCTAGTAGTTCAGTGCTTTTTCCCCGTAGCAAAAGTGCACAAACGTGCCTAAAAAGTTTTCACTTCCAAAACTGCACCCGATGAGCTGAAAACTGTAAAAGAAGTATTAAAAAACTGATTTATATAGTAATAATATGTAGTCTGTGCCTTACATTAATCGATATATAACGTGAAATACGGTTCTATTTCACGTCCTATATAAATATCTGTGTATCACGTGGTTTCTATGCGTGATTACGCATAGACACCATGTGATACAACTAATTGCACTATATTCAATTTCATACACAATTAAAACAAAACAATACTATTTTAATACGTGATCAGCTAATAATTCTCATCCGTTTTCCGCTCGATAAGTCGGTTTGGTGCATTGGCAAGTGCCGACTGCACCATTTATATTGCAAGCAAGAACTGCCATTTGCTGCGGACATTCTGCGCTAAACCGAACCACTGTGCGAACTAGCTAACATTAATAATTTAATTTATATTCCTTTATGAAACTTTACTCTCATGTTTCGAGGTCACGTGTTTTAAGTGCTCTTTGAAATTTTAGCTACATTGCCAAGGATTATAAAATTAAACAGCTTTCAGGTTTGTTATCTTCGTTAAACAAAACTGTGTATCCGTAATTGTGTTTATTGGTTCGAGTAACGTAGACCATAGAATAGATGGTTACAATTTTCGACTCGAAGGAAAGACGAACCGAGGTACAGGAAAGATGACGATGTTTCTAGTTTCTATAGTTCATAGACTATGGGAACCGTTTATTTCTAGGAAGTTTTCCCTATCCGCTAACGCGCTAATGCCTATTCCGTGCTTAAGGTGTAAAAATGTGCATCTCTTTTGTGTCTGTCATTTTATTATTATATTTGTTTATTATGTTAGTTTTCGTTTCATTTCTTCATTTTTATCGATAAATTTGTTTATGTTTATTCTCTAAATTGTACCTGATTTTTTTTAAAAACCTATATCCTTTTATCGCGGACTTATTTTTAAGTGTGCTTTGAATCCTGGAACGTACAGCGGCGGTAGCGAAATGGCTAAGGCGTCCGACTTGCAATCAAGTGGTTGCGGGTTCGAACTCCACCCAGTGCACTTCCGACGTGAACCCACTCCTAATGCAAGCATTTATCTTAGCTGGAGGGGTTAACAAGAATACCAGTAATGTGTGACCCACGCTAGTATTCTAAAAAAAAAAATACTCGCTCAAATATGTTCTTCTGTGTCAAATTGATAGTATTTTATACTGATTAATTTATTTTTAGGGAACAAAGACTTTGGCTTTTTTACTGATGAGCGTCTATGGATACAACTAATGTTTAGAAGTAATCGAGTCGCACTGCCGGGCGTGCAGGCTGTTGTTACAGCAGTTAGTTTACCAACTGTTCCGACTAACTTAGGCACAACTACCAAACTGTTTCTAAACTGCATGTAGTCAGCGGTAAACTGCGATTTGGTTTAAATTAGCTGCAGAATTTTAGATGTCTTTGTGAATAGCTTTTTCTTATTTTATTTGATGCAAAATATTGTTGATTGAGCTTAATATACAGAAGACTAAAAAATTTGTACCTTTAAAATTCTTCAATCTGCATTGCCTGCTCCAGTTTTTGTGGCGTATGCTTCGGTTCATGCTCTATTGACGTTGACGATGTTGATAAGAGAGATAATTAGGAATTTTATTTTTAGGAATATACGTGCCATACTTTAAGAAATGTTTATTTTTGAAGTTATACTTCTTTTGGCGCGTTGGGGAAAAATTATGAGAGTAAATTTCAGACATCCTGAAGTTAGCTAGTCATTTACGATGCGCGCGCATACCGTCACAAAAAACCGACACCCTGAAGTTAGCTAGTCAACATTTCGGTTTTCAAAAAAAGTTACCGACTTCACGATTTTATTAACAATTTATTGATTTAAAGATAATTTACTGTGATTATAAGTGATAAAATGGTTTTTCCATATTACTTTGTAGAATTTGAGGTTAGTTGACGGTATGTATTATTTATGATAATTTAATGTGATTATAAGTGATAAAAATGGTTTTTACATATAACTTTGAGTACGTTTGTAAAACTTGAGGTTAGTTGACGGTATGAATTATTAATAGTTATATGTATGAATTATTAATAAGTATAACTTCTTACGTGCGTACAGAAGTACACACACACATTTTTTTTTATTGTTCCCTTTTCATTCCTCCATATCTTCTTGAGTATTGATCCTAGCAAAGAAAAACTGTATAACATCGTTTTTATGTACATTAATTAAGTTTAAGAACATTTTTAACTATAGGCCGTTTTCGAGTTAATAACGAAAAAATAAAATAAGTAATAAAACTTTTTTAAGTTAAAATATTTTATTAATAATAAAGATAATAATGATGTAGATAATGCACTAAAAGCTAAAAAATAATTCGGTAGGTCCTAGGTACCAATCATCACACCACTCTCGTCATCAATTTAGGGCATTGATAAGACAAAAAAATAAAATCTTGGGTCGCGTGAAATTTCTATCAACAGTCAACCGCTCATAGCAATGTAAATGCTGTTTACATATTTACTCAGGTTACGCTACGCCCCACGATTTTATTTTTTTGTTACATTACGGTTGAAGATTGTTTCTGACTGGCATACAAATTAAGGAAAAAGTGAAAAAATTGTTTTATTTTGGTGGCTAAAATCAATTCGTCCTTCTATGTAAATTGCATCGTTTAGATTGAATTATTGTTGATTATGTATTCAATCGATATTTCTTAGTTCGATTTTATCATTAACTACATCTCTAGTAACTTCAAACAACAATACACCATTTTTTTTCTTTTAATAAAAATAAATGTATTGAATGATATTTTTTAGTAAAAAGATTAATTTATAATTTATTTGTTTTTATTATTTAAAATATACGGTTTTACTCACGTATATATTTCGGGGATGCCCGAATAGTTTCGGACCCGAAGGGGGCCCTTATTAAAGGGGTGAGGCGTCCTGCCGCGCCGGTTGCAGGTGCCAGACTGGATTGTTGTCTGTCCCACTGATTCATTTGTCGTAACAACCGCCGGGATGTGGACGCCTTCCATTGCGTTGTGTGTTGCGAAATCTTTTATCGCAGGCACTGTGGTACACACTGAACTTACTGTGTCAGTGTTTGGAGCCGTAACTATTTCGTGGGACATCAGTTTCAGTGACGGTCGCCAGGCTGGAGGTAATGCCCACCCATTGTCCCTATTGATATATTCGAGTATTTATTTGTTTTTTTTTGATCATGTAAGAAGTTATTAATATTAATTAGGTTAAAATTCAAATATAATTCCTATATTTTCATTAACAATTCTGCAATTACATGGGTTGGTAAGTGTTGTTAAATAAATTAATACTGAATAAAAAGTGGATAGGTTAGGAAAAAAATGATAAAATATCATATAATAGTTAATAAAAATTGAAAAACATTTATAATCATTGATTTATCGATAGTTCATCAACTATGTATGGCGCGTTTTCGACCGGAGGCACCGGTTGACCTGAAGTGATCCTGTGACCGCGCACTCTATCCGCCCTCTATCTCGAAAACGGTTCACCGTATACTTTGACCTTGAAATTTAATAGTTGCGTACACCCTACCATATGTAGGTTTTGAGACAACTTTTAGGGTGTCGATATACAAGTATTTACAGACTGGGTATCTCGAATACCGAGGTGAACTTACTATAATGACTGGACTAAAACGCCACAGAACTCATGCTATGTGAGAAATGGTGTGGGCTTTTGTACATGTTTATAAAAACACCTAAAACATTATATTCGGATTAAGTTTCTAATAATCATTAAATAAAATGTTTTTTTTTAATGATTATGTTATAGGGGGCAAACGAGCAGACGGGTCACCTGATGGTAAATGACTACCGCCGCCCATGGGCACCTGTAACTCAAGAGTCACAAGTGCGTATCCGCCCTTTAAGGTGAGGTTAGGGGAAGAGGGGGAGGGGGCGGAGAGTGGGAATAGGGGAGAGGGGGTTACAGGGGAGGAAAGGACGGGAATAGGGGAGAGGAGGATTACAGGGGAGGAAAGGACAGGAATAGGGGAGAGGGAAGGGTTAGGGCCTCCAGTAACCTCACTCACGCGGCGAAAGCAATGCAGGTATCGTTTCACTGCCGGTTTTCTGTGAGGCCGTGGTATCGAGCGGAGTCAAGCCGGCCCATACGTCCCCAAGCATGGTTCTCCCACGTTAATTTTCTTTAAAATATACAAAAGCAAGGCCGCCGAAGACTGGGACCTGTTTAACTATGTTACGTATTTTGAACAAGCGGCTGAAGTCCGCCTATGCCAGGCCCAATTCTCAGTTTGTCAGATTGATGGATCCGAAAATGTCAAATTTGACAAATTTCATACATCCTTAGAAATTTCATTGAGTTCTGAGTATCAGTTCCATAATAAGAGAATTTTGTTTTGGCTTCCTTTTCTGTTATAATTCGTTAAATAATAAAATTAGTTCTTAAGATTTTTGAAGCTAATTAGCCGAGTGTAAGTGCTGGATTCCCTCCCCCTATGTTAACTTTACGACAAGGCCATGTTTAGTTAAATCTAGCTTTAATTGTGCTACATAGATGTATTTTGTTTACGTACGTATTCAAACACATTAGTCAAAAACAAAATCTGTTTTTATGTGTTAAACCTTGGAACCTTCATAAAAGCACCGCCCACCTAGTCCTAGGATCCTGCATAACATTTTATGGGAGCACTATAGGCGACGACTTTATAGCAAGCCAAGACGAGAAATAGTAAAATCGATCACTTCGAAGCACCACCCTTCATACGACTCCGATCCACGTACTAGTAGGTAATACGCTGAGTTTGGTACATTTCTGTAAAGGCATATGTGTCCATGTATATCCCTTAGTTTTATGAAAAAGTTTTATATCAATTGCTAGGTACCTATGCGTCAAAACATGGAGAGTTATATTAACTTTTTCTTGGAACATGATTTTTTTTAAGACTAAGGCAGTCCATGATTATGATGATCCAATCAGTGGGGCTTTGCACGGTCGCTGTATTATTATGACAATTTCACCTGCATTAAAGTCCGAAAAGAAACTCTCGCGTGTAGAGATTTGACACATAATAGCTTACGTGAACTAACAATAGGCAAGTTTCGTTGAATGTGGACTGTTCATTTTATTCTAGACCTAGTCTATCTAGAGCTAGGCTGACTTAATTAAGTATTGTTTGAGTCGCTATTTAAGTGTATTCAATGAGTGAAGTATGGCAGTACTGTTATCTATTGTACAACTTAGTTTTGTAACAACAATACAATCAGATGCTGGACCAATGCATATATAACTATATTTTAATTTTACCGATACCTTCTATGCAATTTGGTACAAATACAAATTCAAAATGTTTTATTTCTTTACCAAAAAATGTGTATAACAATATTCGTGATTGGAGTTTCCCTTTAAGCAAATAATGCCTCTATTAGGAGACTCCGCTCTTCCATAGCATACTTGTTACGTAGTTGGTACACGATTGTGTTCAATTGTTTTAGTACAACATTTTTTTTTTTGAATGGTTACGTGTTTAGATGAGTAATTAATGTGTGTGTTTGAGCGTGTGTGGGTGTGGGTAAGTGTATGGGTGTGTGTGTGTGTGTAAGTGTAGGCATATAGATGTATCGGTGTGTGGGTGTCAGTTGGTTTATTTAAGAGTTATAATTTGGATTGCAAGAGTGCTTCAGTTTCTTCAAAAGTAAGAGATTTTAACCAACTTACTAGTATTCTTCTACATTCATGAAGTGGTTTAGAATGTATGTATATCTCCTTATTTACCATATTATATAGTTTAGGAGATCGCTTACAGTATTGACGAGAGGCGAATACGGTTTTGGTTTGAGGAATGGGTGCAACTTTATCTTTGCGTCTTTCGTGGTACACAAATATATTGTACAATCGATGAAAAGGTTGTAGATAGGGCAACTTTATAATATTTATGATATTCTATGCAAAACGCAGATGTTGTCATTGAGATTTATAAGCCTTGTAATAAAAACCGTCCAAGTGCGTCCAAACGTAGAATTCAGACAATTTAATAAAAATGCCTAAAAGATCACGTTTCTTGTATGGGCCCCATTAGTTTCTAATTTTATTATTTGCGACAGCGGAGAATAGCTCCAGTGAACGAAAAAAAGGGTAACGGCGAATATTATTGTACAGTCAGCAAAGAAGGCTTACAATACATGTGTATTGGAAAAGTCCTTCTTTGCTGACTATGTATGTACACAAATACTCAAATGATTTCGCATTGAAACAGATCGGTAAATAGTTCATGTTTAAGGGTTTTTACATAATCAGACTAATGACCACTATTGATTTAGTATTATAGTCAGTAAAAATACATTAATGGGTATGTAAAGACTACGTAATTGGAAGAGTTCCAGGAGGAACATATAAATTAAAAAAAAACCTTATATTACATACATAATGTTCTTTATAGATGTATGTTTATTTAATGACGAGCCTGTTGGTCTAGTGGTTAGTTATCCTGACTGATGTGCGAGAGACTGACAGTTCGTGGGTTCGATTCCCACCCAGGACAAATAATTGTGTGATCGTTTGTTCTGTGACTAGGTGTAATTTGTCTATAATATGTATGTTTTAGTAATATATAAGTATATCTTTGTATTTAGACGGGAATTAACACGATTATGGAAAGGTATTACATACCTCTCACGTTAATACATAATTATATCATGGAACGCGAAAGTTTAAAAGTTGTGTAAGCTGTGTCAAGTTATTATTATTATTAAATTAAGTTTATTTCAGGCATAGTTAACCCATATTTTCATTACGTACAATGTAGGATGTCATATCAACATAAAATAACATTATAATACAAAATTAACTTAAAATTTAATTGTATTAACTAGAATTATATTCAGTAAGTGCATTTATTTTACTAAGCGTTGAAATTAGCTTTTATATAGCTAACTTACACTGAAACCTCCGTATCACAGGCAATCTCTAAAATATATTAATAATTTTAGAAAAAAAAAACTTTAAGATTTACTGCACCCTGTGGGATGGTACGAAAAGAAATTTTACTAAAAACAAGAATGTGTCAGAATATAATATTTAGTTCGTCAAAGAAAGAACTAAGCTTAAAATGAAAGCTTACTTTACATTTTAATTTTATAGCGCTCTTATCTTTATTGTACTTTGTTATACTTAGCGTCAAAGAACTGTATAAAATGCATCATGTTGATAATGCAACAGAAAATGAATTAATAATTAATTTAGCCGCTAGTTTATCCTTTTTTATAGTATGGGAACTACCGGTTACCAGGTCGATGAGGGAAAGAAGAAGTATTACATCGAATCGAACCTACGAAATCGTCCTCATCATCAGAAATTTGCCAAGGTGGCGAATTGCCGTGGTACCGTAGTAACCATCAACTTAAACCACATCTGTGGCGACTTCTACATCCAACAAAAAATACTACTTACTTACACTACGTTTCATCAACACCATCTAGCGCAGACAAGCTGAACAACGTAGTCGATCGTGCATCGCGCAATGTAAGTTCTCGCGCTGATTTACAACTTCCCAACATCAACCGCTGGACCGCGGTCCGCCACGCATGATCACCTCGCCTGGTCGGAGGATCCTCTCTTTGTGTTGGACGGACATAACACCCGTTGCTCGACAGATCCTTTCCTGTCTTGATGCTGAGCAAACCCTGCCCATTCAAACACATGCACGAAGCGCACCCATCTATGATTTCAGGATTTGGACGCGAGTTTTATTTTTGCCTCCATAAAAGAATGAGACTATTCTTTTATGGAGGCGAAAATAAAACCATTTTTTTTTACAATAACTTATCAACCGAAAAAGATATGTGAGCTATTTAAATATGTAAAACGAATCTATAATCTGTTTAGTACAGCTTTTGTTCAATTAACATCTAATCGGCTTTCCTTTTTTAGTATGGCAGAGATATATTTACCCTTGAAACATAGTTGTATATTTTATATACCATTATATTCTACCTCTGCTTAAACATGACACAAAACTTCGATACTACACACCATCTATGCCCGTTCTGTATTAAAGTTATTCGATTTATAGACTCATTTCTTTCATATTTCACGTAGTGTTAGTCCCTTGAAGTATACAACACACACTTAACTGTCCATAAAGTTAAAATGAATGTAGGAATTCCATGCCTCTTTAAAACGGTAAAACTTGGCCTCTGAAAGGTCGATATGAAGCGTCGGTACTAAAAGATCTATCAGGTATTAAATCGAATCATTCAAAATGTTGCCGACACTTCTTAATGCAGATACCTCATCTAATAATAAAGAATATTCATTTCTATGCGTAAAGTACATTTAAACTGACATTCTAAACTGTTTATTTCAATTTATAAGATACTAGCAACCCACCCCGGCCTCGCACGGGTACAAATTATACACCTAAACCTTCCTAATGAATCACTCTGTCTATTATTATTAGTGAAAACAGCACGAAAATTCGTTCAGTAGTTTTTTAGATTATCGCGAACAGACAAGACAGACGGATAGACGCGGCGGGGGACTTTGCTTTATAATATGTAGTGATCAGTAAAACTTGCGCCCTCAGAGAACCTTGCAGTCTCGTTAAACTATCTATCTAGTATATAGAAGAAAGTTATATTGAGTTTTCATTCGATCAGGTTAGAAAGCGATTCAATACCCAAAAAACTAACCCTAACCCAAGATGACAACTCAAGGCTATCGGTTGATAGAAAACCTTGTGGTGCCTCCAAGAGATTATATATCAGATCATTTCATCAAATAAAGAGTTCTGTGCCTGATGATCCCCATTGAAGTATTTAGCACTTCATTCGTTGATACTATCTAAGGTATATTATCATTTAGTTATCCAAAGGCGTGTTAAATCATCTGAATAAATAAAAACACGTTAAATCCTTTCGTCTAATCCGTCCCTGTTTAGGATTTACGGTGTGATGCCTTAGACCGTACCTATCGTTGTGTTGGTTACTCGACGCGTAACTCGTGTAGAATAGATAAGTAATCCTGTTACGTCAGCGGGACAAAATCACACGGGAGGGCCGCGTAATCGCTGTACATTGTAATATACATACATGTTTTTGTTTATGTTAAATGTTAAGATATATAAATGTGACCAGGCATCGCCTACTTTTTTTTAATTTTAATTAAATTCATTACATACTACGAAGACACGACAACACATAACGACAGAATATTATATGTTTGCAAGTAATTGAATATACGTAGGGAGCTAGATAAGTATTGTCATATGCAAAATCGATATCGTAATATTGTGATTTGAAATCATATCTATAAACTCTATGCAATATTAAAAAAAAAAAAAAAATTATGAGCCAAGGAATCGAATGTCCGAATTTTAAATTAATTTAAAGGCTTCTCTAGTTTTCATCATAAATGTTACATTCGCAATACTAAAAAAGTTGTATAAAGTTTTTGATGGGACGTTGGACGAGAACCTGATGGGCCGGGAAGTAAAAAGACGAATTATTTAACTACTACTATCAAACCTATTGAGTTGTCAGTCTTCGGAATCCGGAGTTGTAAAAAGAAACTCCTCAATAGCAACTTGTAAACGATTCGAGTTAGGGCTTAATTAATTTATTTTCACGTAGTCCAAAATGACACTTGGTGATGACCATATGATAAATTGGAAGAAGAATTATGTCCCTTACTAAAATAGCCCTAAACATTCAATGCTTTTCCACGTTTATAGTCAATCAACTATAATCTATGAAATTTTAAGTGTAGAAATGTATCTAGGTGTATGAATATACCACAGATTGGTATTGGTATTAGTAGAGGGCTCTGTTTCCGCATTTAGACTCAAAGACGATTAAGATTAAGCGTTCAGACAAGGCTGGCTAGTTGAGCCAGCCTAGCTGCTTTCAGAAGCACAGAAGTCACCTGGGGCGTTCACAGGCTTCTAGGAGTTACCTCGCATCAGCGAGGATTCTTGCGCGTTGAATGACTACTCTTTTGCACTCCAGGATAACGTGGGCGGCCGTTTCCTCTGTCTTAAAACATCCTCTGCATAAAAGGGTGTCTGTCGCACTAATTGTGCATAGATGTTGATTCAGGACCAAATGTCCCGTAATGGTTCCTACAACTATTCGGGTGTCTAGCCGGTTAAAACAGAGCGGTCTACAGGTTAGATGGAACAGTATCGCGTAACAAATAGTGAATGCTAATTAAACAAAGGCAACAAGAGCATAAATCCAGGACCAAATTAATAAGTTAACAAATTTAACATGGCGTCTAAACATTGCGCTAATATTTGTATTAATTAACCAACGACAAAAGTGGGAGTACTAGAAATTAAAATAAAGGATTACACAAATGTCACATTTGAAATTTTACGTTTGGTGAAGCTTTAAAATGCCCCGCTAAGTTCATACTTGTGTTTTACTGATTGTTCAGTGATTTGTGTTTGATAATGTTTGAATTATATACTGGAATACGTGAAAAGAAATACTGGAATCCAAATGTATATAAAAAAGTTATATTTTTGTTTAACTGTGTCAGTAAAAAGTAAAAATATCGAAATATTTGAAAATGATAAACTTGAATTAAATAAATGTGCCTTTCGTTGTCAAGCATATATGCCTACCTACATTTATAGCTATGGCTCATTATGAATAAGTCTTTCTATAGATATGCCTCAATAAACAGATGCAATGCAATGTTCTTTTAAAAAAAGCACGGTGCTAGAACATTCCAAAGCTACTCTTAAAACAAAGGAGGTATACATACCCCTCATCGCGACCACCTTCCAATCTGAAATCAACCTTTAGGAAAACGAATTTGATAGCGACCTCCGACTCAATATTTAGTTCGTTTTCTCATTATTTCTTAATCTAATTAGACTGTGTGCTAGCCTTCTTAGTTTAATATTGTAATATAAAAAAATTACAAAAAATATTATAGATACCTACTTGATATTCAGAAAATAAATTTTTAGCATTCAATGTTCTGTTAGAAACACATTTTCGTCGTTTTGTTTAACAATGCAAATGTTTTTGTGACATATTGAATGCACAATTAAAATAAAATTTGCCAACGTGTCTTATTGTATACTTTTTTGTGTGTTTTCTTTTCTTGTTATAATACCTGAAACTGAACAATATTATGTAATTGATTACTAAATACTTGAACTTAGAAAAAATAAAACCATTTCCATTTTTTGCTTATTTCTTAGAAACCAACAGCCTGCAGCCTTGGCATGGGACTTAAACCACAGATAAGATAATAGTTACTTCGTAAACCTAAATGAGGTAGGTATATATAGTCAAAGAAGAATTCTGGCAATAGCCTGTTAAAATACAACAAAAAGTACTTATCTTACTAAATCATATGAACAACACAAAAGTGACAAGAAGTGTCATTAAGAATATACGAGAAAAAATACCGTACTGCCCACTCGTCCTTTGGTATGTACAATTTCCTTGTCGGCAAAAAAAGGCGCCAAAAATAGACATGGCGCAGTAACATTTCGATATAAGAACATGGCGCCGAAATTCTTGTTAATTCCAATAGCACTTTTTGAATTTTTTGTTACTTACTAGATTATCCCTGAAATTTCGTCCGTATGGGCCTCGTTTACCACAGAAAAGAATATTCTGTGTATTAATCTTAAAAATCTTAAAATTATCTGTTTAGCCGTTTATGCGGAAAAGAGTAACAAACATCCATCCATCCATCCTCACAAATTGTCGCGTTTAAAAATGCGCTTTAAATCCTTAGTTTATTACAAGCAACTTAAAAGGTGGCCGAAAGAGAAAACTGAGTATATTGTGTCCTGTGTATTAAGGTATAAAATATTTTTAAATACTTCCTTTACAATTATAGTAAACTAGCTGTTGATCGCAACTTCATTCGCGTGAAAATGTTGGTGAAATCTATCTCACGGGAACCGTACAATTTTTCGAGATAAAAGTGGCCTATGAGCTATTCCAGACTACAACCTATTTCTGTGCCAAATTTCATTCAGATCCAGTTTTTGCGTAAAAAGGTATCAAACATCCATCCTCACTAGTCCATTCCTCAACATTCCATTAATGATTAGAGATCACGTAGTGGTCGAATTTCGACCATGGTTTTTTCATTGGCCAGTATCACTTGAGCTGTCATTGTATAGACTTACTTACCATGACAGGTAATCACATATACTGGACGCGTGTAATTTCATCAAGCCGTTTCAAGGTAATTTTTAACCGACTTCAAAAAGGAGGAGGTTCTTAAAGTTGTAAGATATATGTTCTCGAAATTTTCTTAAAAAGGGGTACAAAGAATTCTCTTCACGTATTAATATAATGATATACGAAATAGGAAATACAATAAAGACCACGTCAATTTTTACCACATTAAGGTACAAACAGTCATTGTTAAAGCTCTAGGGTACAAAATGCAGTCTAAAAGAAGGATAAAATGAGATAAGTTACGGCTGGCTGGCGACACTAGGATATTATGCTTGTAGCCAAATAAAACTGCATTACCGTGTTCCGGTCTGAAGAACAATTTACTTACACGGATATAATAGAATCTCTAGTACCCACGTCAACATGCAGTGTTGAAAAACTAGCTAATAACTGAGATTATTAAATATTCAGCATTGTACATGACGGATGGGAGGCGTCATGGTTGTTTTTAAAAAGAGGGACGTCAGCAACGCTGACGTCACACTCTTGATTATGTTCCATTTTCTTTAAATTAAAACTTGGTACACTTGCTATAAGTTTTATTCGTTGACAAAACAATCAGTATAAGTACAATGATTCACAGAGGTGTGTTCCGTCCGATGGTTTGTGTGCGACTGACTAGCTCTGGGGCCGTTGCTCGTATTTATAAAGACCGACCACGCGCGCGACGCACGTGTTCAAGTTTTAGGTTAGGAATTAAACTATGTAAATAAATAATGAATTTAACAATCTTGTCGAATAGATAATTTGATTTTAACATTAATTTAACCATGCAATTAATAATCTAGAAGTAAATAACAATAACTTAACTATGCAATCAAAACAAATTGATTAACTACAAAGTCATTTGTGTTTTTAAACAGTTGTTTCATAATCATAATGTTAATCAACTCCTAATCTACTTATTTATTGATGTAACTGCATCTTACAGATTACAACATATTGATGAGATGCTTCAAATAACATTATTGCGCCGATATACATTATTTGTGTTTTGTATATATCTACCCTCAATTTGATACATCATAGTTAAAAAAAATACGAATATGAAAACGAAATAGCATATAAATTATAGTCATACATATATAACTATAGATATTCAGATATAAAACCCCATAATTTAGAAAAAATGTTCGCATTCAATTTTTCATCCCCGATCTCAAAAGCGTGACAAACCCTTACTTTTAGTTTTTAAGTCTTTTATTCGTTAAGCTTAATATTAACATACATGCGTTTGTTTGGCTATTTATAGAATCTAATTGCGAATACCTGTCAATAGCTTTCGTTGTTATTTATTTTAGCATTTATAGTATGTATTTCATGCTGTTGGTATTCCGAATAAAATAAAAATATATCACATGACGAAAGCTACGAAAATTTACTGTTCTTACAATTCAACCAAGGAAATCTCGCCTTTGCAATGCGCAGGTATGTCCAGCCACGAATCACATTTACTACATACGCATCTATTTGCGTTCCAATATTGAACGTCATACTGTTATTTTCGGACAAATATAACATAGTAACGTAGAACTATTGTTGCAGTGTATGTAGGGTAGAACTAAATAATAGTTATAAGCACTATCTCGTGCTCACCGTAGATATCACAGGTTAGTCAGTATTGCCTAAGCCACAGGCGAGTGCAGACGTGTCAGCTTGCGTATCTATAGCGAGTGGGCGAGCCAGTGAAGTGTACATATGGACGCGGGGTATAGTGTAAATAGGGATACATTATAATACACTTTTCTTATTATTACTTTAAACAAATTTAAAAAAACCGACTGTTGGAATTTTAGTTTAGTGATCTAACACAACCTGTTTAAGAATATCGATACATCCTTATAATATATTACAGTAGCTTTATTACCGTATATTTTTTCCAAGCGGAACCAAAAGATGTCATAAAAATGGCCATATTGTCTGCTTTATGCCGCCATTTGCGTTAATCACAGCCGTTTTCAGC
Organism: Callimorpha dominula; assembly: GCA_949752705.1. NCBI lineage: Eukaryota > Metazoa > Arthropoda > Insecta > Lepidoptera > Erebidae > Callimorpha > Callimorpha dominula. Next base: position 16,759,223 of record OX457007.1, read on the forward strand.
TACACAGCTCTAGCCTGACACAACTCACAACTGTTTGTAACAAAACATAAAAAAAAAAACGCAAGATATCTTTGAGTTTTATTTTTAAAAACATAATCTTTATAAACACTATACAATACATATCAAGTGTATTCCAAATAAAATGGACTTCGACAGCAAGGGTGATGTAATGGTTTAATTGGACGTCTTGTTTTGAGCCACTACGCCGCTGCACTGAGTATTGAGGATTCAACTCCCACACGTTACAAAATGTTTGTGATCCATAAATAGTTATCCTGTATCTGGGTGTAGTTTTTGTTGTTTTATTGTCTGTAAAGTCCTCCGGGATACAGGAATAATTCCTAGTGCGGAAGTTGTCTTTCAAAAAACAGTTTACTTCTAATAAAGTTAAGTTAGTTGCCTTTACAAGAAATAAAATGAAAAGTAAACCTTCAACTACAGCAATAAACGCCACTATGATGACGAGATCATAGTTATATATGACTCTTTTCATGATTGTATATACATATTTCTAATTCAATCAATTAGCCTATTCTAGTACACTGCTGGACATAGGCCTCTCCTAATGTGTCGGCGTCTGTAACCGATCCTTCGGCATATGAGGCCAGCCCATTGCAACTTAAGCGAGCTTATTCTGCGAGCTATGTCGGATGATCTCATTACGAATTTTATCAAATATTTTATTTCTAATTAAAGGTACACAATATAAATAAGATGAGCTTACTGTGTGCCGAATTAGAAAATCAATAATGGAAAACATCTGAGCTATGTCTCTTTCCTCGCCGGGAAAATCTCATTAAAACATTACGAGTACCCATCAATCATTGTAACAAAAAAGAAAGATACGCGACACTCGTGAATAAAGACGCACTGTAAAGAAACATCTTAAAACTTTTGCAACATAAGTAATAAGACTTTGTTGAAGCGACTTAGAGTTCTTATTCGTAAAATAGGTAAGATGTTCGTCAACGGTATCCAATAGGTATTTCATTAAAATGTATCGACTTCTAAGTATTTCTTTTGGAAAAGGATAAGTTCCTACGGCCCTTTATTGGCTAAGAACGAAGAATTTATATTGATTTTTAATTTAACAAAATGTTGTATTTGTTTTATGTTACTTACGCGTTTTTGTAAGAAATACTTTCAAAATAAAACATTGCATCCTGCCAAATGAATATTGTTATAGGCCATGATTAGAATAACTCAATAAATGAATGGAAATTAGAGTGTTACCTTGATTTATTTTGTTTGTTGTTGTTGTTAATATTTTTAGTAAAGTATTGTGTACATAAACGTAAATTTTAATATACATGTATGTTATGCTATCTTTGAAATTTTATATATGCCATTTGTAAAATGAGTCACCACGCGCTGTGAACATTGTTTCTGCACACGCACCCGCTCACGCTCACACACCCGCACATGTTTTTAACAGACGAAAAAAAGGAGGTTCTCAATTTGACCGTATATTTACGTTTAGAAATATTCACATCATGTAGCTGAGCTGATGATGAAAAATAAAGCATAAAATAAAAATCTTTTTAACAAAAAAATTAAACCGACGAAAAGAAGAGCCTACCTACCGTACAGCCATGTCCATTTCTGCGGTACATAAACAATTTAGATAATTAATTAGTTAGTTGTTTGGCGTCGACTCAAAATTAGTTTATATAAAATTTGATAGTTTATGTAAACAAGCTCAATATTTAAGGTTTATTTATTTTTTGCTTTTTAATTCTTTTTGTCGGTTTAATTTTTTGTTAAAAAGATTTTTTAAACCTCTATTCGATTACTTGCTATAAAGTGTACATAAAAATAGGAGTGTACAAATATATCGAGTCAAAATGTTAACTAATGTGTATTTAAACAATTAAATGTTAGGAACTCAAAATCGACACGATCGATTACCTGTTAGATACCGTCGGGGTTCACGACGTATCTCACCAAGTTATCTCTATGACATATTACGTTTCATCTGTGGGCTGAGTGAAGGCTTTCGAGTACAAATATATTCTCATTTAGTTGAACTCAAATATGTGCAGAGTTAAATCGTTACCTAACACGATGAGTAGATGATTACTTAAGATTCAGTTGTAACATATAATACGCATGAAGATTAAATATATATGTCAAGTGAAAGGAGTTACATACTCAAATTTAGTTAACGAACTCACTGAAACTTTGTAATTAAAATACATAGCTTTCGAATTTAATTCCTACCAAGATGAAATTCTAAGCCCAGATAATTATATAATTATTATCGTGGCAAAATTATTAATGAGCTCTGCTTGAAAAGTTTTTAATTATATATACTAATTCGTGGGAGAGCCATGCTTCGGCACGTATTGCTCCACCGGAATGGTACCACGGCCTCACAGAAAACCGGTAGTGAAGCAATGTTTGCATTGCTTTTCGCCGCGTGAGTGAGGTTACCGGAGGCCATAACCCTTCCCTCTCTCTCACTCAATCCTCCCCCTTCTTCTACTAACACCTTAAAGGCCGGCAATACACTTGTGACTCTTGAGATACAGGTGTTCATGGGCGGCGGTAGTCACTTACCATCAGGTGACCCGTCTGCTCGTTTGCCCCCTATACAATAAAAAACAAAAGCGGTGGATCCATCAGCCGATTTAGCTCGTAAAAATAATAGCCTCTATAACTTCAATGCTGTTGTTTTTTTTTTAATATTTATAATGACAGTTTACGCCCTTTAACCTTTAACTGGTGACAGACTAATTCTTTTAAATTGAATCAAGATTGGTTCAATTGTTAAAACGCGCGTGACGTTGACATTCCGTTGATAGACACGTCGTATCCGATACGTGTCGTTTGGGCCGCTGCCTAATTTTTTCCTTGCCTAATTCTACAATCTGCGACTATCCTTGCGACGACGATTTTTTATGTAAAACATTAACGATGTGAAACTGTCCAGGACTTCATTAGAAAAAAATAAGCAGGAATTTCTGACATGTCAAAAACTTGTGGTACTCTATTTGACGGTGATGTCAACCTGACCCTAACTTACGTGGTACGATTGTTGATTAAAATGTCATTGCTTGCGGCGTCGTCATGGGGCGGGTCATTTCTTTCCCTCTGATATGGCGAAGGAGATGATGGCTGGTCCATGCGTCATACTCGTGAACGGGTGCTGCTTGGGGTGACTGGTCGGCCTAGTCAGCGATGCTTTAGCCTATACTATTATTTTGGTTCGTTCAACTGCAACTCTAGCCTCTTAATCCAGTCACGAATTATTTTTAACTGTAGCGTATATTATTATTAGCGTATGTAATTGAATGAAGGTAGATGTGCACCTTGAATGATTTCTATGTTTAATAAGTTCAAACCTTCAACGGTATCACCGAGTGATTTTTATTTTTTAGTACGTTAGCTTTTGGAGCATTTCAATAAATTGAAATTCAGGTGGCATCAGCTTGCATCCTGTTTTTACCTTTCGTATAACACTAACACTATTGTACCTGAAGATCTGACTTTTATAAAGAGTGGCCATGAGTTTCTTTGCCAGTATTCTTCTCATAAGGCTCTACGCATTTTGGAAACTGGAAGTTATAGATCGACACAAGCAGGCAGTAGATTTTGGTGTTTTCACCTAATTTACCTCGACAATCCAGCACATGCTGTGGCGTTTTGCGCCGATCTATGATTTTAACTCTAGCTTCAATTTAACGTTCATAAATGTCACTTAGTGTCTTAAATGAATAAACGATTTTGAATTTGAATTTGATTGGTACCGTCTTTCTTACATTTTCAACTTTTTGGTTTATTTATTTATACAAAGATCTGGCTTTGTGAATTGTGTACCTACTTAGTGTCAAGTTATTGTTTTTTTAACTTTTTCTTTTATAAATATCGACTTCATCGTTTGGATGGCAATGATTCGTCCAAATTCGTTGAGGGAAAAGATCAACCAATCGCAATTAGAGAATATTATTAATCAGGGCCGAATATTCTTACATGTTTATTTTAGTACTGCATACTTTGTTAAAAAGGGCTAAATACTTTTTAGTCTTTCTTAACAAAGTAATATCATATAAAAATAAACAATATTTGTTTGTTCGTATTTTATGTGCTGCCGTACCGTTCATCTGATCATTGCCAGGGATACAGCAAATGACATAAGGTATTCAGTCTGAATAAAAACGTTTCCGAGGATTGGAAACATTACTTTTACGCTAAACGTAGGTAGGTATCTGTGCCTGATGAATACTGACTCCTATGAAACCAGTATTTTTCATGACGTTGGCAACAGACGTTTAAGTATACCTATGTAATTACTTAGTACTAACATTTATTCTGTAGTATAAGCATTGCCATCGAAGTGTTTGTGTTTACATTCGTTTACAAGACGGTAAATAAAAAGTATTTTGTACATACGCGTATTCATCGGAATATAAAACGGAACTTAATAATCTTAAATGCAAAAAAAATAAAAAGTAATAATGTAATTTTTAATTTGAAACATTCTGTATGCGACGAAACGTAACACGCGAAGGTTAATGTTTGTTAATTTAACTGTTTAATTTTTATTAACAAGGCTCAAAAGTTAAGTTTCAAGCGATTATAAATAGAATGGGTAATTATTTTAATGTAACCATTAACACGCAAACGCCATTTCGTGCGTAGGAGGGTTTTGTCCACGAATGTGTAGTCTGTGGAACATACCTAATCGACAAACGAAATAAAACAATAGACACGGCAATGTGACAACTCGAGGTGTGATAATATTTTTTAGGGTTCCGTTCCTCAGAAGGAAAAAAGGAACCCTTATAGGATCACTTTGTTGTCCGTCTGTCTGTCTGTCAAGACCCTTTCCTCAGGAACCCGTGGACGCATCAAGTTTTAATAGTTTTAAATTTATTGGAACCAAAAATATACCTACCTAATCATTGAGCTCTTAGTACTTACATTAAAAGCATTTACACAAACTGTTCACATTTCATTATGTGCATCGTCTTAAAATATTTATTAGTGGGGGCTAATATTTAAGTTAAAAGGCGCCAGGTGCCGCAACCGTTATGATTTCCAGAGCTGTACGAGTGAATATATCATGTAGTATCTAAGATGAGGGCCAACTTTAGTTCATTTGAAGATGAAATCCGTATTATTTAAGAAATATAATAATGTATTCATCAGAAAAGGATTACCGTATCGTTTTAGACTCAGAATTAGAACGCCTGAGTTGACCAATTACTCAAGTTACGGAATTTTTCAAGAACACTCTTGTAAGTGCTTTACGATTCTAATTTAAGCATCTCGGCCACAACAATAAGGCACATATTATGACGACCACAATTCAAATATAATTCTGTTTTAGAGATCACTCAAAAGAATACATACGAGTAAGTACTTTAAGTCAAACAATTTAAAATATATTCTTATATATTCCTGGTTGTGCACAATGAATGTCGGCCGCAGCCCTAGGGCAGCCAACCTACAATGGCAGAAAAATAACGTGTTTTTTCTCTTGTTTTAAAGAGCTACACTGAATTGTTGAAGTTTCCTTTCTTATGCTTTGATTTAGCTCACAGTCTGTTGTTTGTTAGAAAACTTGCTGTGAAAAATTGTTTTGTGTTGGGGTAAATCGCAAGCTGTGCAACGGTACTTCAAAAATAGAACAAAAGATCTTGATGTGCTAACACCTCCGTAACAACAGGTTACTCTATGATATTTTAAAATCCAAATAAAAATTATACATATAGGTATAAACTCCTCCCAAACTAGGAATGAAGCTGTATTACGGTTAGTCAGAGCCGTTGCGCCGATGTCCGCACAGTATACAACAAAAAAATTTTTACTTAACATAATACGGGCGCTAGTCTTCTCTAAACTTAACCAAATAATAAATGAGCAAAAAGGGCCTACTATAATTTTGAATGGCTATCACGGGCAGTGATTAATTCAACTAGTCTATTAGGGATAACAAAATATATCATCCCTTACTTATTACCGGGAATAACTAATTAATAATTATTTTTTATTATTAACATATCTAGTGTGCATACGAGTCGCAAATTTTAAAAACAATAAGTTGGTTTTCAGGTTGGGCAACGTGCGACGAAAATAAAACCCACCAGCCCATTTTCTGGATAATATATTGTTAACTTATGATTCAGAATCATAAAAAATAGTGAATCAAAATTGTGTTTTATTCACATGACCTGTTAAAATGTTAAATGTTAATAAAGCAATTTACATGAATTCTGCTACTACCATAAAATTTAATTCTGTTTGTAGTAACAAACAGAATTATATTTTATGGTAGTATAAGCTACAAAATCTGTATCATATTTGTTTAAATAGTAACTGTTCATGTCAAGCCAAATCTTGTAACGAAATGGACATTGTCCTTTAGGTATAGAATTGCATGCTGGAGATGGGCACCTCACTTAAATTCTGACCATATAATCCGGGCGCCAGAGCCATAAATAACGCGAAAAGTGGTGGTCTTTTATAACAATACGATACTAGGCTTAAAATTTGAAGAAAAATACGTAGAATAACATCCTAAAGTGTCTACTTCGACGGAGATACGCGTCATTGTTTATTATTGTAAGATAACTTGAAAATCGACTTTTTTTTCGGTTTTTATTGTGAATTTAAATAAGTATTGCTTTTAGATCAAAATGTTAAATGTAAAAGCTGTTAAGCCGACGATTCTACATAAGGATTAGGCGTTAAAAAAAATTAGAAATTTGTTTCCATTGTTTAAATAAGCGAGAAAGATGAAAAATGCAAAGAAATTAAAATGCGTGAAAATGCACGTTGCAATATTCAAAATTGAATGAAAATCGAGTATGTTACAGACATTAGTATGTTTTTCATTGTACGCCGAGTCACTCACGCGGCGAAATGCAACGCAAGCATTGCTTCACTACCGGTTTTCTGTGAGGCCGTGGTATCGAGCGGAGTCGAGCCGGCCCATACGTAATACAAATAAAATCTTTTTAACAAAAAATTTAACCCACGAAAATAACTAAAAAGCAAAAAATAAACCCTATCTAACAAAAAAAGAATGATCAAAATCGGTTCATAAATAACGAAGTGAGGGCTGAACAGACATAAAAATAAAAAATAAATATTATTCGGTCGAATTGAGAACCTCCTTTTTTTTCGTCGGTTAAAAAACTAGTAATTTTATTGAGTTTAAGCCTTAGTCGAGTTCGCTAGTCACGTACCCGACTCCAGACAGTCTTGTTTTATCTCATGTTTACAACGTGTGTAGAATAATGACTACGTTTTATTGTTTTATTCTCATTCTTACGTTTTAGGAGTAAGTTATGAGTATAGTAATAAAATAGGGAAGTTAAATTATCTTTATTTCATAGTAGGAAGCTGTGTTTATTAACAATACAATCGAGGAAACGACTGTGTCGACATCCGTGAAAGAGAGAAACAAAAAGATTTTTTAGTTTCTATACATAATCCTACTAACTATTCTTTCACGCCAAAACTACTGAACCGATTGCGATGAAACTTGGTATGTAGATAGCTGGATACCTGGATTAACATATAGGCTACTTTTTATCCCGATATTCCTACGGGATCGGGACTTACGCGGGTGAAACCGCGGGGCGCTGCTAGTAGTAATATAGATGGCTTAGCACGTTTTCAGCCCATATTATAAGTAACAACTAAAAGTTATGGGTCTTCAGTGCATTCCATGTGCAGTTATCTTACTTCCAAGTGTATATTTCTTATATAAAAACTACTCAAAGTAGGAAACTTTGTCTCAAGGCATACAGAAATGTTTACATTGTTTACTTGTTAAGAATACATGTTAGTAGAAATAATGCAATACAAATAAATCAATTTAATAGAAATAAAATTTTACCTGATCCCGATTTTATCACAACATACCTTAATTAAGATACCACATCTGGGCTTACGACCGTCTCGTTTTGCTATAAAATGTAGAGTTCTTACTGATAGACTACATATTACGCCTAATAAGCCTTCGTGCCTGATATAACAAGCTCTTATAAAGAAAAACGTCTCAAAAATGCTTCCGAATGACTGAACAGATTTTCATGAATTATAGCTAAAACCGCTATCGACCAAGTCACCTTTCAAACAAAACAAAAAAAACTAAATAAACAGTTCTATACAAAACATGTAGAAAATCTTTACATATGGGATATACATATTTTCAAATAAATCATACAGGGTAATTGGCTTGTCTGTTGGACTGTCCGCCTTCTTATATTAACCTCAGCTACGTTGTGCTACCAACACGCGAAGGTTAATAGCTGATAAAGATTTCAAAGCCACTATTAGAATGCCATTGCCGTACCGTAATTGATCGTAGAAGTTCATGGAAAGAATGGGAATGAGACTTGAATTAATGCACTTCTTACAGTTGAATTTTGAATTGATCATCCCTGTACAGAGTCTGGAGTCAGAAAGACACAGCGAAGGGAACATTTAAATAAAAAAAAAACTTGAAAAATTAAATAAAAAGAGAATATTGCGCCATTAGCCACGGCTCGATAGTACTAGAGGTAGATAGATAAATAGTCACCCTCGTGAGTTACAAATAGTCGTATGTTCTCAACTCTGTAACTGGGTGAATGTTCCTTCATTTTAGTTCTTAATTTTTCTACATCATTGTTCTCCTACAGAAATATAATTCATCTATGGTAATTGGAATTAAATACTATTTTCGCCACCCGGCAAAAAAAGTGTCATAATACAAAAACAGCTATTTTGAGAAAACACGACTTTTATGGCGGTGAATTGAACAAAACATCTCAAATTTGTATCAATCCACTGAGCTAATAACGATGTTTTTACAGTTGACTAAATGCAATATTCCTAACACGATGACACTTTTTTTGCCGGGTGGCGATATATTACAATTTATTTTCGATATATTATATTATTATATTATAAAATATTTCCGTTTAATTTAAGAGATTAATTACGTGTCTGAAGATTTTTGTATTGCGAACAATGACCCGGATGGTTAAAGAGCGAAGAATCATCCAAATACCAACTTCAACCGTGACATAATACGTTTAATTTTGAAAATACACTTTTAAAGACTATATGAATGAGCCTTTTAGTATGGTCTATATGTTTTATAAAAATGAAAAGCTATTTTTAAAATATTGTTATAATAAAGTATATCCTGCTAGATTATAAACGTGCAAGGGAACTGCAAGTGCACTATGTAACAGAATCTTTGAACGTGACTTTCACCCACTTTAAAACTTCGGATTAAATTGAAACTTCGCACACTTATCAAGAACCGATGACAATGCAAAATATCAAAGGCTAAAAAACGCAAAAATAAATGATAATTTAAAAAACGCGCTCTTGTAGCTAGCTGAACTAAATAGTAGAAAATAATTTTCTATAAGTTAAAAAAAAAATTGTGTTTAAGAATAAAATCATTTTATCGTAAAAAAGTGAATAAAATCATTTTATCAGCAGTATTATTATCTAATAAACAGTTAAACCTACTGAAAATCAAGTCATTGACAGGCATAGGTGTTGAACCAGTGATTGCTGTGTTGAAACGTTCAAATATAATAATCATTATCTACAAGGTAAATAACGAACCTAGAATTTATATTCCTAACAAATAAATAACGGTTCTTTAAGTTTCGTTATTGAATGCACTACAACTATAATACTAACACAAGTCTGATAATAAACATTATTATTATTATTATTTGTCTGTAACTTTGGACCGAGCCTAAAGATAATTAAAAATAATTAAGTATTGTAATTATTTGGGTATAAAACAAAATGGCCGACCCAATTCCAAATACTTCTAATCAACTGTCTTACTCCGTTTACACGAGTTTTTAGAGAAGGAGTGAGAGGTTATTGTGTGTGAGCGGGACTGCGTAGAATGACGAACATTGCTCAAAGCCTACGCACGAAGGTGAATGGTTTGGAATAAAATTTCCATAACGACGCATATAACAAAGAAACCTGGAGAAAGGTTTTCCTTGCAAAAACTAATCTCATCTATATATTGTATTAAAACGCAAACCTCAGCACTGCAAAACTGCGTTTGTTATAATTAAACGCAGTCCAAATCAAACAATATATTTGCTTAAAGAAAGTTATAATTGGAATTAAGACGCAGTAGGTACCTACCGTAAGTGTCAACTAATTCAGAAAACTAAACCAATTCGTAGTTCAAAACAAGACAAACTTGACAAAACAAGCAAGGCATGTATTGACTTTAATAGAAAAAGAAAACTGTAGCAAAAAGCGCATCTTCCACGACATGATGTTCAGAAAATGTAACGAGCTATAAGTTTCGTCGCAAAAGTTCTACTTGCTTTCGAAATTGGCTGACAATTTAATTGGTACGCTACGTCGCTACTCAGGTTCATCTATTAAAGAACAGAGTAAAACTAAAAACTTATCCCATACAATGAATAGAATAGAATAGAAATAAACTTTATTGTACACCAACAAAAATGTTTTTTCAAGAAATACATAATAATGTAGCTCTTGCTTAGTCAGGCCTGCTACTACGCACTACTACACTCAACATAAAGTTCGGATCAAAATATTATTCAATTATGGAATACTGAAAATTTATATCGGCATAATGATTCGGTATTCTAAATTCAAACGCCAAAAGTCTCACTTCAATATCCTAGAAAGCCGCAGCTTACGTCACACGTCTTCCTGCGTCAGCTCGCAGATGAACTTGTCCGTATTTATCGCTCCATCCAGCTTATTCAGCCAGCAACTACGTAACGAGTTTGTCAAGCGGTTGTGTAGCGCGATATTAGTTTTGTACTGTCTTTGTAGTTTAGTTTTAGTGACGTAGGGTTGTAAGCATTTAAGCGCCTAATTTGCCTATTAAGATGGTAAGCAAGAAAATCAGTAGTGTAACTGGTGCGTTCCCAAGTTTTTTAACAGCAGTTCATTTGAACCTATTCTCTGGCAGAAAACTAACCGCAATGTTTTCTATAGTAGATGTGGTGGCCAAGGCGGACAGAAGAAATCCTTTATCCTTTAATTGGTTTTTTTCGGTAAACATTTCAAGTACGATGCAACCCTTGTACGAATAACCTAAAACTTATCATGAAATATTTTAATTCTTAAATAAACATACATCAATGATTTATATAATAATAACATAAAGGATTATTAAAGTAATCTTTGTTGTAGTTTTCTGCCATGAATACTTTCATTTCGTATCAATATATTCAATCAAAATTTTACAGCAAACGCAACTCTGTGAAGTTATTAATAAATTGTAACTTTTTCAATTCTCTTTCAGAAGACATTCGGTCACGAATGCCAAACTCTCAGAATAGTCAAATTCAAATTTCGAATATAGCTTTCGCCCTTACTTTGAATATTAACATTCAATTTAATAAAATTACAAACAGTGTGATTCAATTTCTAATGTTATGCATATTATATCGAACTCAATTTGTAAGCAAATATCCAGAACCGCTAGAACCGTAAATTATTTTATTTTAATAATTTTAATGAAAACTGTAATAACAAATTCTAGTGCCTATTGCCTATTCGGCATTTATTTGTTTCTCTACAAAATTAATTTATGCCGCATTCCAATAAACAAGAAACGCTTCGTTTTGCTTACGGACGGTAAAATTTTCCTTGAAAATTCAAAGAAATTTTACCGTCCGTAAGTAAAACGAAGCGTTTCGTTTCTTGTTTATTGGAACGCGGCATTAATGATTTCAGGACGTGTTCGAATTTTGATTATTTGTATTGTATAATTTGGTTTTACTCAAATAAATAAGAAAAATATTTTTTTTAAACGTCATGAAACTGAATGTAGTAAGAGTGGAATTAAAATTAGGTAAAATTAAAAAAATAATATTTAAACTTGGTCACCCCTAGTTCTTCACCCAGTTCACATCGACAATCGCGTAGTTAAAATCAGAATATTTAATCTATTTAAGGTACATTCATATGAATTCTTGATGGCATTCATACTGGCGAAACATATGGTTGACATTTAACGGTTACTGAATTCATAATTTATGTGTTGAATATATATATGGGCTGCAAATATTAAAATTTCACGTACTAGGTACCTGGAACACAAAATCAAACATGAATAGAAACGTACTTATAAGTATAGTTACGTAAATAAAGTGAAAGATCTGGTATACAGAGAAAATAAAAATAAAACTTTAAAAAAGAAAAGCTACTAATAATACAAAAAAATGCCTAAGATTTCATTGGTTTAGGGTAGTTTCTGTCCGTCTAAAGGCGTCCTGATAAGGCTGCTTTGTATTCGTGGATACATATCCATATTGTGCATTTTTTCGTTTTTTTTTTAGTTTACAATAAAGTTATTCCTATTTCCTTTTAACTTCCTTCACTTTATTTTCCTCTTTTAAAAAGCTTTCTTTAGGCATTCAAACGTACCTATCTCACGCCTATCAAAAAAATCCTGGAATCGTCGTAAACCAACCAAATAAGGCAAATGTCAACAATCTAACATCGAAAGAGGGTATGACATTTTCTTAATTAGGCACTTTGCTAGTCGTCAATTCCCGCCCAATTGTCTATGGCCACTCTTCTGTCACTTTGACAGCTGCCTCATGGATTTACGAGCGCTTTTGAAACTTAATTTGAAGGGAAAACAAATTCGGGTTGAAGGACTTTGACCGGATGAACTAATTTGTAGCATCCTGTCACTGCGAAGTATTACTAAATTATGTTTTTATAAAGCTAAAATGTAGGCTTACTACTTAGTACATTAATTTTAAGAGTTAAAAAAAAACAGTCAATCGTAGGACTGTACGTCAGAAGTGTAAAAATTATTTTCACAATGTATTTGCAAATACATACACACACACACACACACACACACACACACACATCTGTATATTTATATAATTAGGTTAAAAATAAAAAGTAGGTGATAACATATCTAAATGTTATATTTTTTTAAATATAGGAAACTCGGCTCCGTCTTAAGAATTTTCGATCAGGGAGGGACACGTGCCCTGACGCGAGTTTAACATTTTTACCCATCCCAAAAAGTGCACAACGCCGCTAAAGAAGTTTTCACTTCAAAAATCTAATTTTATCAATATTATACTTACAATAACGACTTACCCAGCTAAGCATTTTAATTTCAATATATTTTTTTTTTAAATTCGTCATTTCTGTTTTAATAAATTCGTGCCAGCGAATCTACAACGAAAGTAATTACAAATTAGAAAATAAGAAAAAGTAATATAACGACGTCCATTTTTTATTGTCGCTCTGCTCAAATGTTTGTAATTTGTAATAAAACTTTTTGCCCTGGTCAATGGGAAGTTTTCTGAACTCCATTATGCAAATTCGTTTTATCTGATGCTGCGTCGATTTAAGTCGTTATTGTTCATTCTTTCAGGTAGTTACCATTTCATTGTAAATAAAATTATTTTATCGCAGATTTAGAAATAATATTAATAAATAAATATATAATAATAATAACACATCTCACACACGGCCGTCTGATCCCAAACTAGGCAAATCCTTTTTTTTTTTTCTTTGCGTGTGCAAACTGCCTCGGGCCGTCACCCACCGGGGTTTCCGTTGGGTCGGTGTGTCGGAATCGAACCGACTAAAACCACACGGTGTGCCGTACTGCGCCTTAAGTAGGAGAGATCCGGGAACAGCTTTTATTAAGACATCCGGAACCCTAGCGCCTGCCCGCAAAAGCGCGGGCACCACCTTCTGGTAAAAACCTTTTAATTAGACGACGTCCAGGCACACGCGAACGACGCCTAATCGCGAATTGAACCCACGACCTCTGGCTTAGTAGTCAGGGTCACTAACCACTAGACCAACAGGCCAGTCAAATATACCTACATATTTATATAGTTGTATTTTCCACTGGACTTAGGACTTTCTTCTTCTCTCGTCTTACTGTGCGTTAGATGAGAAACTCTTGGGCAAACTCTAACCGAGTTAAGGCAATGGGATATTAACAAATTTTTTTGTGTGTTGACTAATGCCGCGTTCCAATAAACAAAAAACGATTCGTTTTGCTTACGGACGGTAAAATTTCGTTGAATTTTCAAAACGAATCGTTTCTTGTTTATTGGAACGCATCATAAGTCAACAACAATAATAAAAAACATAAAAAAGGAACGAATCCCCTTTAAAGAAGTGATGAATAGTGTAACAGTATCTTTTTTCAAGATATACACCGATGTGGCGAATGTTTAGGCATAATGACGGCAACCACTTGTAAAAAAATAATACCCATTGATAACTAAGTTGGGGTCGGCTTGCAGTCTAACTACGATATGCCCGAACTTCAATATTTTACGTGAAGCGACTGCCATCGGACCTCCACAATGCAAGTACTAGGCGATATCGAAGTTCTGTAGTTAGACCAGGTTGTCAGACTTTTTTGTTAGAGCTCCAATTACCCGTAACAAATGCCACAGATGTTCGCAGGCACCCCCCCATTAAGACCCTTCCGAGGCACGGAGGGGTCTTAATGTGTTTAGAATGGTCACCCATCTTAAGACTGACCTGGTTATTATTACTTAACCTTGCAATGTGCTAAGCTACTCGGTTACCACTTAGCCACGAGCCCCTCAACAAGTTAATTGGGATGATGCAAGGATTCTTAAGATACATCCAAACTTTCAAATCTGTTCAGACATTTAGAAGTTATGCTTGACTAAAGAAACTCACATACATACATACATGAACCTTAAAAACATTACACTGCTTTTTGGGCAGTCGTATAAATATATCCATTTTGGTGTTATATTATTCAACATTACCTTACACATTTGTTGTTTTCAAAGTGTTATCTATTCTCGATATGCCTTAAAATGTAACGCCCAACTATTCCAAAACCTGATTATTTATTACTGGATAGCCAGTAAATAGCCGCTCATTTGTTATATAGATTGGGCGGGTTTCCCCCACAAACTAATAATATAAATTCCGTCAACCCTTTTGGGTTTAAGTGATAAAGGATCTATTACTGAGATAGAATTTTTAGATAGTGTTGTTGGAAGAAAACATATAAACATTTCAAAAGTCCTATTACAAAATTGGAGACCTGATTTTGGAAGTAATTGGAAGAGGCTATGAAACTCAGTCATAAAAAAAACGTAAACGGTAAACGTAGGATCAGCATAGGACAAACTATGACTGCTTAAAAGGACTGCTTTTTAAACTATAATTCAACTTTTAATAGTCAGTCACCTTCATTTAGATTTCTGATCATTTTTCAAAATATTTAATCTTATTCAATCTATGTATATGACTGCTTAAAAGGACTGATTTTTAAACTATAATTCAACTTTTAATAGTCAGTCACCTTCATTTAGATTTCTAAGTAATTTTCAAAATATTTAATCTTATTCAATCTATGTATATGACTGCTTAAAAGCATTGATTTTTAAACTATAATTCAACTTTTAATAGTCAGTCATCTTCATTTAGATTTTTAATAATTTTTCAAAATATTGAATCTTATTCAATCTTTGTATATGACTGCTTAAAAGGACTGATTTTTAAACTATAATTCAACTTTTAATAGTCAGTCATCTTCATTTAGATTTCTAAGTAATTTTCAAAATATTTAATCTTTTTCAATCTATGTTTATGATTGCTTAAAAGGACTGATTTTTAAACTATAATTCAACTTTTATTAGTCAGTCATCTTCATTTAGATTTCTATTAATTTTTCAAAATATTGAATCTTATTCAAACTATGTATAGGACTGCTTAAAAGGATTGATTTTTAAACTATAATTCAACTTTTAATAGTCAGTCATCTTCATTTAGATTTCTAATAATTTTTCAAAATATTGAATCTTATTCAATCTATGTATATGACTGCTCAAAAGGATTGATTTTTAAACTATAATTCAACTTTTAATAGTCAGTCATCTTCATTTAGATTTCTAATAATTTTTCAAAATATTGAAACTTATTCAATCTATGTATATGACTGCTTAAAAGGACTGATTTTTAAACTATAATTCAACTTTTAATAGTCAGTCATCTTCATTTAGATTTCTAAACATTTTTCAAAATATTGAATCTTAGTCAATCTATGTATGAATGAAATTGAATGAATCTGAACTAAACTTAATAGAATAATCTGATTTCGAATGGCGCTTATGAAGATCACTACATTAAAAAAAAATTACTGCACTTGTAAAGTCTGAAGGCGGTTAACATCAATATCATGATACAGGGTGTTGGAGTCTGAATTAAATTCATGTTTTCGTATCAGATCGAACGACGCCCAGATATTATATTCACCAGTAATTCAATTCCTTCGTTCGACCATACGAGATATGTAATATTAATAATACACATTTTACCTCTCCGGTTCCGATACCAATATCCCCGTTCATATCTCAGATTTTATCAATATTTATGAACATCTGGGATTGTGGGACTAGCGAAAAGGGTATTTATGACTATCCGATGTATAAACTTTGCAAACATATAGCGTTAAAGAGTATAAATAGGTATACAATCCAAAGGCTGTTTCTATTATCCGGTGTAGAAAAGCACTGTTTATTATCCTTTAATTTATTACATGTTTGCAAACGCAAATATTATGATAGGTTGTAAGAAATTTAATAACCATGCTAACTTATGTACACATTGAAAACACCTAACGCTGGAATAATAATAATAATAATAACTCCACACATCTCACACACGGCCGTCTGATCCCAAACTAGGCAAAGCCTGTACTATAGTAACCAGACTGCTGATAAACATACTTATATATTTTTAAATACATACATATTATAGATAAATTACATGCAGACACAGAACAAATTATCATGCTTATCACACAATTATTTGTCCTGGGTGGGAATCGAACCAATATCAAAGTTCGGCCGTATCGTAGTTAGACTGAAAGCCGACCCCAAATTAGTTGGGAAAAGGCGCGGAGGATGAGGTGGGAATCGAACTAGCCACCTCTGGCTTAGTAGTCAGGGTCACTAACCACCAGACCAACAGGCCAGTTTATATTCTGAAAACGGCTGAACAGATTATCACCAAAAATAGCCTTTGTCTGGAAATCTGTAGTCTGAAAGAAAACTGTCTGTGTATTCTGAAAAAAAAACGTCTGTATCATTTCTTAGCTAGGAGCCAGCCAAGCATATTTTGGGAAGATTACTAGAAAATTGAGTTACACAAGGGTTAGGATTCTTATTAACCCCTGTCACCCAATGCTTGTATTATTTTAACCCCTCCAACTAAGGTAAACGTTTATCTTGGGAGTGGGTTCACATCTGTGTACTGAGTGGTTTTCGTTTCTACAACCTTTTGAGCGTAACTTAGAAGCTTTTGTTATAACGCGTTGCGACATTACCGTTTTAAAACATCCTTATTGGTGCATGAATTGAATGGATTGTTGATATTGAAACCAGACGTACTAAGTCCTCGAAGTAGATTATTTAAACTTTCAATTTATACTCAAAATATTTTGCTCGAGTAAGAAGGCTTCGTCATTCAGCCGTTCAGCATCAGATTTCTACTTAAATAAATCGCATTAAAATGAGTCTGATCGACTTTTAGCTACGATGCCACATAAGACGTCTATATGGGAGTCAAAATAACACCCACATTTGTACATATTGCTGATGTTAAAACGAATAATATAGACACTTTGAAATAAATTATTTAAGTTTTCAACGTACATTCGCTAACCAGCCAGGCTGAAATCCAAACAAAAGCTTTTGAACTCTTAGCGTCTCAAGATTTTTACGGTTGGTAACTTTATCTATACTAGGGTAATGTAGAGAAGTAGGCTTCTCTCATCTAAATATAATAAACTCTAACTTATAATACCTTAAATCATTCATCCGTTCATACTGCCAGTAGTAAAATTTAATGATGTAACATATTTCCACTTCATTGATCCATGTAACACTACTAAAATTTTGTGTTCCTTAAAGCCGTCCTTTATCAGTTGCTACTTGCGAAATTGCTGATATCCCTTATTTTATACTCTAATTTCAATCAGTAATACATACAAACACTCACGCCGAACACATTTTACGCCTTTTCACGCTGCCAACCGGTTTCTTTTCTGCTACTGGCTGCCGTAAAAGAACCGTATGTAATTAGACAATCTAACACTAATGCACTTCCAGTAAAAAGAAAAAAACACCCCAAAAAGTAGGAAAAAGTCCCTAAAATGATAGCAACACTGTATAAGGAAGCGAAACTCATATTCATATCATCAATATTGAATCATCGCAAGGATAACGGTACGATTGATCTGTAATCGACCTTTCCTTGCCGATACTTTACATATTACATAAAGTCTCGGCATAAAAGAACCCAGCAAGCAAATTTTTTTATTATTAAGCCTACGTAGATCCCTTGAGCAAAATGCGTTAAGAGTGAACCTGAATGTGGATTCCATTAATCTTATTTTTAGGGTTTCGCACGTTTGAATCAACAAACGGAACCCTTATAGGATCGCGTCTGTCCGTAAGTCTATCGTACCTAAATTGCTCCGAATCTATCTATGTAGTTTTAAATAATCTAATTTTAAATATGGGGGTCACTTTTGTAAGCCACATTAGAAAATAAAAAAGAAAACTGCATCGTGTAACATGTCAAATAAAAGGGCTTGTTGTGAGGGTCTCAAATATACATGTCCTACTAATATTATAAACGTGAAAGTCACAGACTTTCACGTTTATAACTAAAGGATGTTAACTATGGATGTATGGATGTTTGTTACTCTTTCACGCCAAAACTACTGAACCGATTGCGATAAAACTTGGTATGTAGATAGCTGGAGTCCTGGATTAACATATAGGCTACTTTTTATCCCAATATTCCCACGGGATCGGGACTTACGCGGGTGAAACCGCGGGGCGCTGCTAGTTTTCTATAATTCATGGATCAGTATTTTGTTGTAAGTTACTGAAGAAAATATATGAAAATTGACTATCCCTTTCAGAACCTGCTGAACCTAACATTTTGAAAAATAATACAGTAATAGTTATTTACTTATAACCTATAAGACGACTGTGGTTTTAAAATTACATGGAAAATCTATCAACATTGTGCGTACAAACTTACCTTTGCAGTTGGAATGCATGGGAGAACATGCTCTTCAACAACAACGTTAAGTTTGTTCTTTGAAGAAATTATTGGTACAATTAAACATGGTAGATACATATTCATAGTAAGGAACCCTCTCCACGCGAGTTCAACTTGCATTTTGCCAGTTTTTTTCTTATGCGAGATTTCAAAACTTGCATAGACACTATAGAACACTTCTTAATTGATTAGCACGTAGTACAATACGGGATGTTAGCTGTGTCGGTGCAGAATCGTCTTGTATGATCTTCGTTGTACACACAATGGAATATTTACACAAAAATATCAAATAAAGGTACCAACTGACATATTATCGAGATGAGGTGTTAATTACAAAGGGCGGCATTGACATGTCACCACCACACTCAATCAGGGACACATTAAACTCAAAGTATCAAAGGGAAGAGGATCACAGTTTGCATAAATGTGGTGTTGAATAATACTACAGTTCTGTAGAAACTATTTAATTTAATTGTTTGGGGAATAGTGTAACATAGCCTTCACGATATACTTCAAAGTTATTCCGTATTTCTAACAGACTTCAAAAAGGTGGTTTTCAATTCGACTGTTATTTGAGTGTGTATTTCACAAATTTATAATTTTTTTTTTTAAATAAAATTGGCTGTACTCAAGGTTGGTCTCTTTAACCGACAACTTTTCAACTTTGACTAATTTGAAGAAAATGTTCACCTTTAAGGGTGGAAAATTAAGGGATGAAAATACGGCTTATTACAATTTATCATGGTTTAGACGTATTGAAGTCGGTGATACTTTTTTATAGTTATTTATGTATGTATGTATGGCTGAGTTTAATTTCGTTTATGATTTAGTTTTGTAGTTCATTCATTGTTAGTTTTTGGCCGCGGCTTCGCTCGTGTAAAGTTATTTTGCTATCCCTCGGGGTCAGAGCTTTTTTCTGGATAAAAAGTAGTTACTATTTGTCGTTTTCGACAACGTGTTTGCAAATTTTTATGGTGATCGGTTGAGTAGTTAAGGCATGAAAGCTTAGCAAACAAACAAACTTACGCATTTATTATATTAAAAAAGTTATGATCTTTGCCTAGTTCTTTTGCGTCACTATTTTACCGATTTCAAAAAGGAGGAGGTTCGATGTTCGGCTGTATGTATTTTTTTTATGTAAGTTCACCGATTACTCAAAGACGCCTAGACCGATTTGGAAAATTCTTCTTTTGTTTGAAAGGGTATACTTCCCAGGTAGTCCCATGGTCATCAGGTCAGGATCTGATGATGGTATCCTGGAGAAATCGAGGGCACTCTTCAAATTTTATAGGCACACTTAAAGCGATTTGGGTATTTTGAGGCGCATTGAAGTCGGTGATACTTGTAAAAGAATATTATATTACCAATGCTATAATTACTGAACCGATTTTCATAAAATGAACGTTCTCCGGAGTACAAAAAATCCAGAGTGTGAATGGGAGTGTAGCTGCAAGCAAAAGCTAGCCCTCAATAAATGACACATTAAAACATTCAAAAGCGGTGAGTCCTGTATCAAAGTGACCGTCCAAAATGTTAACATCCCTTTGGAATATAAGCGTAATTATGTTATGGCAAGAATCTAACCCTTCAATTCTCACGGGTATTGTCGAATAACCTCAACAGGAACTTAGAAAATTAACAACTACGTAAACGTTTGGATATTTTAAGCACATTTGAGATGAATATTGGCCAAAATCTGATTACAGAACTGAGGCTGAATGCCTGAACCTGAGCTGACAGACTTCTTCTTTAAGGACGTGACAGGAATGCGTTAACTTGAAAGAAAAGAAAGAAAGAAAAATATTTTATTTGTATCTTCAGTTATTAACATTTAAAATCATATGACTTAAGACTAGGGACTAGGGTGGTACTGAAGACCAAATAGGGTACCTGCGTCAGCTAGTGTCGCAGATCGCTCTGCTACGCTGGTATTTTCGCAGGCCCGAAATTAAATTTAAATATCTACATTATTATAAATACATATTGTAATTATATTCATATTTTAAATATAAATAATATCAATAATTTTATATAAATAATCATATACTATACATTTACTATACATAAATACTTGTATTTCACACTATTTAACAAAACAAATTAAATAATTATAATTTTCCTATATTCATAAGTGTATTTTAGAACGCTTCTGTCATCTGTCAGATAATATTAATATATTATTTTTATTGGATTGGTAGTTATGCTTATATTATATTATTGTATATATTTATATTATTGTATTATGTAATTGAAAGTAACAATGTTAGTGTATATCTGAAACTATGTCACTTGCGACACAAAATTAAAAAAAAAACATCTTTTAATAAACAAAATAATAAATAAATTGATCATGTATTTTTCTTTACTTACAATAACACAGGTTAAATAATTATTTTTACTATTTAATTAATTAAAGCGTGTTGTTTCTTCTACTTATTATAATATTTTTTTTATTATTGTTCTAAGAATATGTTTAAGTACATCGATTTTTCTTATATTTGTATATTTGGTTGAATTTATTATATCTACTCTAACATGATATATGTTCTCTCAGTTAATTTACATAATTTTATTTAAAAAAAATGTTCATGATTAGCTTTTTTTTACACTTAATTCAAAATTGTTGTTGTTTGTCGTATGTCCGTTAATATCACGTATAACTAGACTGAATTATATTCACTCTGACGTAATACAGAACACTGATTTCAATTAATGATTTTGTCATTCGATAATTTACTTACTACTTTGGCAGATGCCAAAAACGTCACTGTCATTTTAGAAGGTAGATGCCATTGAGCTTAGCGCGAGGGGTGTGTGGCCATCATCGGTTTGCGTCGCTTCCGAGCACCACGTGTTCTGTAGAATTTTTGTTTTTCTGTAGATTATTGTATGTTTTTTTTTTACGAAGGTCAAAAAGTTTGCGGAATGGCGGGTAAGGTTGCTCGTGGTAGGCGCTAATTGGGTGACTACGCTTTCTTACTAGACAGATTAAAGAAGAAAGAAGAAGAAAACTAACAAAAGGTGTACTCATTTTGCACGACAACGCTTCGGTGCATACAAATGATTGCTACCATTCACCGATGCGGGTTTAAACAACTGCGCTATCCACCCTACAGTCCAGACCTGGCCCCCGGCGACTATTATTTATTTCCAAAGATGAAAAAAGAGTTTCGGAAAAAAAACTTACGACGATGATTTCGTCGTATTTTGACGCCCAAGACAAATCTTTTTTTTTTTTGACGGTGTTAATAAGATATGTGACAGATACGAAAAATGTATTAGAGTTAAGGAAGAATGTATTGAAATGGAAAAATTGTTTAATGTTTCAATTCATCCTTCTTCCCTGACATTCCGCGAACTTGTTAACCTCCCCTCGTACCTCCTCGCCCGACTACTCACATACACGTGCACACCAACGTACGGTGGAACGTAGTGAGGAACGAGATGACTTACTCCCGTGTTTCTACATACAAAATTTTGTTTAGACAGTATAATAACTTTGCAAGGCAAATAATCTCAAGAAATGAACACGCTCGAAACTCGATACATTACAATGTTTTATAACTTCTCCGTTTATATATTGACAAGCCAGTAAGAAACCGTAAACCGATGTAATGTGAGTGTAAACAGCCTTGATAACGTTAGGAATTAAATCGAGAAAGTAAAGGTGGGACTATGAAAGCAAGCTTTAATAAACCCAACAACGGTATATAACAGAATGGGTGTTGAGAAGAAAATGGCGCGGTGTTAGATAAGTATCAATTTTTACTTTGAGAAAGGCAAATACACTTTTACTCGTATAATTTATTATATATCATTATATATATATCATTAAAAAAATATAAATAAAATAAATATAATATATAGTGTATATATATTCATTAAAAAAATATTTATCGCTGAGATCGAAAATTGAATTTAGAATTTAAAATTTGAATTTCGAAGGTTTTGTCATGGGCTATTCCGTTTGCAAATTATGCAGCTATTTATATTATATTCACAGGCAAGATTATCAAATTAATCAACTATATTTTTTTTTAATCACTGATGTCAATACCGCGATAGGCTTAAAGGTTAAAAGTTTAGGAAGTGTAGCACCAGGCCAATCCATGGATGGGTGGCACATTTCAAACAGGCACATTTGTTAGTATCTCGGAGCACGTACAGCTGTCGGCTGTCATGAATAATAATGACAGCCAATATGGCGACACAGATCTGCAATATTTGGTAAAATACTGATTTAAGGCAAGAATATCACACCGCCACAAAAATTTGTCAACATTTTAATTAAATTTGGATGATTGCCTTGTTGTGATGTCCATGATCACTATCCGAAAGCTTCGGACAATTAGCGTGGGCCAGCTGGTATTGATAAAATACTCGGTTTCATTCTTGCCACCTATCTTGTAACAAATCCTGGTTGTTATTTTTCTGCTTACTTCAAGAGAGTGTATATACCTTATGTCATGAATCAAGACAAAATAGACGTAGTGAGGAAAGTCGTTACTCGTATCTACAAGCTGAGTTATCGCTAGGTCCTAATACAATTAAGATGGACTCCTTATCTTAGTTCGACCGTTCCGTCTTCATGTGTTTCTGTGGTATATTGAAGATACTTTAATACTCTTGGTAGATGTTTGAACGGAACGAGGGTAGATATTTATCTCCTGTTTGTTCGATATCCTTATTGCTGTTTTCTTTACTGAATCATACTAATAATATATGGGAAAAGTTTTTCACTTCTTTGGGGAACATATATTATAAGCTTTTAGGTTCATTAATCTTGGGTTTCTTTCTTTTTTTTCTAATGGGATAGGGGGCAAACGAGAACACGGGTCACCTGGTAGTAAGTAACTTACGCCGCCTATGGGCCCCTTCAACTCAAGAGTCACAAATGCGTTGCCTGTCTTTAAGGTGGGAGTAGAGGAAGGGAGGGGGGGGGGTCAGAAGGGGAGAGGGAAGGGTTAGGGCCTCCAGTAACCTCAGTCACTCAGCGAAATACAATGCAAGCATTGCTTCTTTGCCGGTTTTCTGTGAGGCCGTGGTATAACTCCGGTCGAACCGGTCCATACGTGCTGAAACATGGCTCGCCTATTTGTTTCGCTTGATAGTATTCGAAATGGATACTATACGAAACATAATCTTACACGAACTCCCTCAACATAGATCAGCTTACTAGACATGGTCTCCAAAGACGTTATGTGCAATCTTCCACTGAAACGAAGACTACTTCGAAACGTGTTTCACCTCTACACGACGCAATCACTGGAACGATCCAGCGGCAGCAGGTTTATCCGTGTCTGTTGTCTTCATTGTTGTTTACAATTAACCCCACCTCATTAATACCTTGTTAGTGTATCTCCAACCATGATTTAAGTTAATTCATTTATACAATTTATTTAAATTGATTATGTATATTTAAAATGATACATAATATATCAATATTTTATTATTTCTAATTTAAGTTGTATTAAGTTATTTATTTATACCAATTAAAGGTCCAGCTATCTATTCATAAATATATCAGATGATTTTGATAATAAAGTTTCACGATGGAAACCCTTGTGGGGAAAGGTCAAAGCATCCGTGGAGTAGCTCTTTTGATAGGTTCCGATGAAAGTACATTTATTATTTATGGAATATTTTATATCATCGTATAGCGAGAAAATGAATTTATAGTTCCAAGAAGCAGTAGTTTGATATTATGGCGTTGTCTGTTATGAAATATTTACAGATAACTCTGTAAGTACAGATAACAACGCAATAATACAGTTCTATCAACCTGATGTATCGTGAAGTCACAAGACTGTCAGAGGAACTTTTCATTTGCTTATAATAAATCACTCAAGTTTGGTCTCATATTCCACAAGCTATATTTATAATAGAAAGTTCTAAAACTATGTGCTTCAGGCAACTACGTGAAGGCGATATAGTACTATAAATAAACTAAATCTAGTTGCCTTGGAACGTTCCGAAACCATTAAAGTATCGATGATGCATGGCTGCGACTAAAATATATTCATTGGTCGATTTATAACACGACGGCGGTCGGGTTTTGCACGTAAGTAGCATGTTAACATAAAAGGCTTCTTCATAATTATCACACTTATCTTATTGTAATAGGATTGCTTCAATAAAAGTAATGTGTAATTCAAACTCAGTTCTACATTATGGCTTCTGCTTGTCTGGGATGGGACCATGGGATTTAGAGAATACGTCACAGGGAGTTGTGGGGCAGTGTCTGGTCTCATGTTAGAATATTATGTTAAAGCTTTTAACAGTCGCGTCTGTGGAACGTTACAAATTTGAATGTGAGTACTACATGGCGCGTCACGTGCACACGTTGAGGCACGTAACAACTGACTGGTTTAATGTCGAATGTCGATGTCGATACCAGCGCGCGCGGCGACCCGTCAACCCGCCGATGACACGCCCCGCAAGTCTCCCTCCTCACCTCCGTGATCCAATCGGTTGAGAACATAAGTCGGTCCGTTCGGGATTCTAAATTCAATTTTGAATTATATTTTGGTAGAGGTAACCAATAAGAAGTTCGGCAATCAGTCAGACCTTTTTTGAGCCACTAAGGCCTGATTCGTAAAAATAAAAAATAACAAGCTCGGCTCCGTCGTATGAATTTTCGATAGGGACGGACATCAATGTCTGACTGATGTCAGACTGGGTCACGTGTCCTGACGTGAGTTTAACATTTTTTACCCATCTAATAGTGCACAACGCCGTTAAAGAAGTTTTCACTTCAAAAATCTGTCTTAATCTGTTAATTATAGACCTCCTCTAAGTCTATAACAAAAAAACAAGAAATCAAAATTCCCTCATTCATAAAAAATCAACAAATATGAAAATTGTTTATCGAGACAACATTTATTTGCTTTATGATACGCTGTAGAAACGCTACGAAATTCGAGATTGTCTACGTACGTAGCCTCGCTACGGTCAGTGCCGCGTAGCTTCATGCTACGTTACGTTGACTGTTATTGTGGTCCTATATTTACAATTCGTAACGGATGACGGTCAATATCTTCTTTTTATACCTTTAAGGTGGCAAATATACTGTTATATAAGTAAATGCTGTTGCAGCTTATGGATGCTTCTAATAATTCGAATATTGTCTGTAGGTTGCCTGTCCAAACCTACATTTTAAAAAGGTCTGCTAACATATCATTGGTGAGAGAGTGCACTGTTGATTGAAATTAAATGCGGTTGGCCTCTTACAGTGAGAACATTTGGGTAACTTATGTTTTCCATTGTTATCAAGTCAATTATTATGGATAATGTGTATTAATGTTATTTCAAAGAATTTGGACCCGCTTTGATCCAAATGCCCTTTTAATCACATTGGTGTGCGTAAAAGAATACTTATTTTTTGAGTATTGAAAATGTGTCAAATCCAAGTAAAAAGAACTAAATTTGGTAATTTAGCGACATCGGTTTTTATACAAAATAATCAAAGGGGTCTCTCCGTTTGGTTTTTATCCCTCGATGCAAAAAGGAGGCGCGTTATAATTTAAACGAATGAATCTGTCTGTCTGTGGCATCGTAGCTCCTAATCGGATCGACCGATTTCGATTTTGTTTTTTTTTTGTTTTTAAGGTGACTTAGCGAGAGTAATCTTAGCTATGATTTAAAAAAATCTAGTCAGCTGCTCGAAGATTATCAGCTGTTTTCTAGTTATTGAAAGGATTTTGCTCCGATTCGAAAATTCGGGTAATTTATACTTGTTATTATTTCGTCTATTAACGTGAAAATTTGTGTGTCATGAGCACTTCAATCTAGATCTCATCAAATTCTCTTAAAATTAAAGATTAGTGGTAGTCAAAGAATAATAAAACATTAACATATTTTTTCGCGAAAAGACTACATTTTTAATTTCCATTTCATTACTGAGCATGAAGCAATGAAAATGCAATATCTGCTATCGATAAAAATCGATTCACGATTCCCACAAATACAAGCCGATCGATTCATTAGCAAGTCAAACGAGAACCTATCTATCTGCGGTATCGAATAATTTGGCTCGAGTTATCTATCGGCATTCGATGACAACATTTTGAAATACAATTACTGATCCCACTCATGTTTCAAAGCTTTGTGTTACTCGTTAAACATAAATGAGAAAATTGTGATTGAGTTGCGAACAAAATAATCTTTCATCTGTTATTGGGATCTTACTTGTCCCTTTGTACAGAGTACTTGTTTCTTAACAAAAAACACAGACAAATATGATAACTAATGATTCTATTCTGTTACATTGTTTGTTTCTTTTCTTTTACCGTTATGTTGGTTGATGTTTTTTGGCTTACAGGTTTATGGTTTCAATACTGTTACGTAAACACTCAAAGGACTATGAATATACAACATGTGATCATAATTTAGTACATTATGTACAGCTGATAAATATTTAAGTCAAGCTGACAAAAACTTTTCAAGAAAAATGCTTATCGCGAGTATAATGTTCATTTTTAAATGATTATTTTAACAAATTGTGATTATTATTTTTTATCCGAACATTGCCGGACATCTGGACATTCCATCAACATCCATTTATAACGTATAGTTTCATTTTTGTCAGATATTTCTCTTACGAAATATATTTATTGGTAAATGTTTCAAGTAAATTTATTAATTTTAAAAACAAAAATCATTTTTAATTGGTAGTTCTGCCCAGGTTTACTATATCACCCTTAAACATGACTACACCTTTTGGGACGCTGTGTAAAGGTAAAAAAAATATCTATAAAGGCAAAAAATCAAATGAAAACCGAGCTGTTTCCACAAAGCTCAATTTCCACAAATTGCCCGAAATCTCTTAGGGTAAATATAAATACAAAGATTGCTTTTTTTGGTCAGTATTCATCCAACAATAGGTTTTATTAGATAAAGTACATTTACTAGAACTGGATGGCGCATTGTGGAAATAGTAGTTTCGTCCGCTTGAGATTCAAATCGTCTATTGTGAGTGAAAGAGTCGGTCGATGCTCAGTAATATCTTTGTCTACTTTGTTTTCGAGTCTTTCCTTTCAGTTGCTCTATTAGGTAGATTGAAAGGCAACGGTTGGCCTTTTGTGGATGAATTTATATTTCAAATTGAACGTTTTGTTGCTGCTATGAACTTTGGATGTGAAGAGAACGTACATTTCATTTGCGTTATTTAGAGTGAGTGTTGTAGTGACGTGTAGAGTGCTTTTGAGTTGAAGTGGTGATTAATGTGGTTTAGTTAAAATTGTTCATAACTAGCTATCTGTTATTTTTATGTAATTTAGTTGGGAAAACGAACATACAGCTCTTCAGAAAGTAAAATGTTAGGGTTGGCTATCAAAAGTTGCATTAACAGTGAAGTTACGCGCGACTTGTTAACTTAATTCGATTGGAGTGGTGAGGAGAAAGAAAGAAAGAAAGAAAGAGCAGAGTAGGGTAATCGTTTCGGCTTTTTTCTTTTTTTTGAGAAAGTTTGTTTGATTAGAGTATTAGATAATTTATTTGTTTCCTGTTGTTCGATTAAGTTCTAAATACAAAGATATACGTGTGAATAAATTAAGTTACCTTGCTGGCACTTTGATCAAACTTTGACATTTACCTGAAACAAAAACATAATTCATTATTATTTTAATTTAAAATGTATCGCAAAATTACAAATGAACACGATTAAAGATTTTCGATTTAAAATATTATTGACTAGCAGCGCCCCGCGGTTTCACCCGCGTAAGTCCCGATCCCGTGGGAATATCAGAATAAAAAGTTCCCTATGCGTTAATCCAGGTCTCCAGCTATCTATATAAAAAGTTTCATCGCAATCGGTTCAGTGGTTTTTTCGTGAAAGTAACAAACATCTATCCATCTTAACTTTCACATTTATAATATTAGTGGAATTAGTGGGATATTAAGCCGTAACCGTGTCTTACAGTCTCTTGTAACGCCAAGAATATGAATTACGCTTTGCCAACCAACTCACATGGACAAAGAAAAATGCATGGTAACAAATATTAAATATTATCTCTGATCTTTCGTGATTCTCCATGACGAGGAATCTAATTTGATGGAAAAATCTTTTGTAGGCGTCTAAAACTCTAAAATCAAAATGGTTCATACGAAGGGTTTCGCCTCAGTGTTTTATCAAACAGGTAGATTGTGACAGGTAGTTTGTGTTGTGAAATGGTCTAAATACATACCTGGTATAAAGAAATAGGTAAAATATTTTTTTAACCTATAGTTTTTATATTTTTATAATTCATTATCTAAAAACTTTTTGACAAAAAATTTAACCGACGAAAGAACAAAGGAACTGAAAAGTGAATAGAAAAATAAATACTTATTTTTTTTTGTTTAACAATAACGTTTCATTTTAATATTACAGGTGTACATCAGAACTTAATCATGACGACATTTGTAAAGGTCCGATCAGCTTTTTTGCATCGATAATGGTCACAGATTGACTCCACCCGTGGTGTTTATAAGTCGCGTCTCATGTGCCCTGTGCATATAAATACGATTCCCCATTGCATTATCATGGCGGTCTGCCAAAGTAACTCAGAAACTCGGCCATTTTTGGATGAGTTACCACGTCTGCAGGAGAATAAAACTAAAACGATACGACACAGAGAGAGTTGGCAGCTTGTTCTAAACTAACATGAAACTGAAACTTTAGCAGAAACTTTTGCGTGAATTGAAAATCCTTAATACAAGTGTTACGTTGAATACAATTCCATAGTTTGAAATACATATACAAATGTTCTGTGAATAGCGAGTTCTTAGTGACTTAATAGTTTCGACTCATTGATATTGCATTTCCATTGCATGCATAAGCCCTTATTTATTTTTTGCTTTTGTGTTTTACATAGAAGGAGATCGCATCTCAATGAATGAACTAAATGAACTGGTAATTTTACAAAGAAAAAGTAATTATTCTATCTTTCTAACGTCTTCATCTAACTTTAATCCGCTCAATACTGCGATATAATAGCCCACAGAAATGATAAAAAAAGCTATTGTTTTAATTCACATCATTTGGGGTCTTAAAAACTATTTAGCCTCTACGCAAAAAGGAGGGTGATTTAAAGTAAGTTTGTTCTCTTTCTGTGGTATCAGATCTCCTAAACTTGAGTCGGGACTATTTTTAATTTTTAATTAATGTTTGTCAGGATGAGTCACCCACCACGATTTCAATTCCAATCGATTCATTGAAGAAGTACTTTTAACTTACAGAAGATCTTAGGCAACCAGCAGACGATTGCCGAAGTGTGGTATGAAGGGGAAGGGGTGGGGGGGTTGGAGGTATGAGGTGATCACGAGTGTTGTCAGTGTTAAGGCACATAT
The DNA here is from genome assembly GCA_949752705.1 of Callimorpha dominula. Taxonomy (NCBI): domain Eukaryota; kingdom Metazoa; phylum Arthropoda; class Insecta; order Lepidoptera; family Erebidae; genus Callimorpha; species Callimorpha dominula. Next base: position 16,789,631 of record OX457007.1, read on the forward strand.
AAACGAGTAGCATCAAACGAGCGGTGTGCTTGTTTGCCAACATGTATTATGTGTAAGTAAGTTTATGATGGTCATGTCTAAATTATGCATGTATGTATGTATAGTATTTATACATTAGTATACAAGAAACGTATATTTGTGTATTATGTGGTAAAATTTTTGTTTGTATTCCATTTAATTTTATTTATTTTACCATAATATTTAAATGCACCTACTTCTTCATTTCTCTGCATTACCCAAAGGTTGACTGGTAGAGAATGCCTTAGGGATAAGCCCGCCTATGTACCATTTATGTGCATAAAGCTGAAATAAATACTGAAAACCAAAATAAAAACTACAACGGATGTCAGGCACTTCACCCGCAGTTTATCGTCACAGTATAAGGCCCGTTCTTAAGGAGTTGCTGTACCAACAGCAGAGAAAAATTAAACTGATTCCCATTGCCAGAGTACTTACGTTTTTTTAACTACTAAATAAGACAATAGCCCGCATACCCCAGCTAATTCCAAGGAGAGTAATCTCACTTACTAACAAGAGTTTAGTTAAGATGAGTTTAGAAACGGTAAACATCCAGATCCGGTAACCGGTTACTGACAGTTACTGGGATCGTAACTGCCGTAAGGTAGGCAGGCAAAGACACTTCCGAGTAAAATGAGGATACCTAATTATTAATTATATTCAGTTTGTAATAGCCCAATACCTTTATTAACAGTTCTCGAATGTAAATTTATTTATGCAATAAACTTTATATAATTATTTATTTCAAAATAAGATGTTTAAAGCCTTTTTAATATCCTAAACATTCAGAACTTCTTCTGAAAGAGAAAGGTTCCGAAACAAATGATTTTTAATTGCCTAGGCCCCGAAACGCCTTGCTTTATATAACAGAAAATAATTTAGGGCACCATTTGCAAATGTAATTGTTTCATAATTTGGACGCCGTGTTTTCTTAAATGTTTAATATGGTCCCATATTAAGTTTATTGGCTACGTTATTTTATATTTTTTGTGTTCATTAAGTATAGTCTACCACTAAGGTAGGAAACAAATATATAGTTGATATAGATAAACATTCCCGCAGCATCAGGAAATCAATGATTAACATCGTCTATTATACGTGGTGGACAATAGTTTGTCTTGAATTTGAACACACACAAGAATCCTGTCGATGTTAAGGCATATTAATAAACGTATTGTAAATTTGGAGACATGTTTTTGACGGGATTACCTACTACCTAAAAGGTTTAGGTACGACACACCGCGGTTGCACTGGTAAAGCGACGCGACTCAACTTTGCTCGGTGAGCATAAACAAACAAAAAACCATGTAATACAGTACAAAGTCCACAGGACTCAGTATTTGCATATTAAATTATTCGCTGGCTTTTACTCATTTCGGCTTACGTGCCAGGATGATATTTATATACACATCATAAAGCTATACAGAATAGCCGCAAATATTTACTATTTGCGGCTTTTTTGTGGCACATTATGAGTGAATGGAGTGATTTATATATTGATGTAGGTCGAAAACAATTTGAAATTTGTTAATGAATGCATTTTTAAATGTGTAAATAATGTTGAGTTAATAAGAATGATAGGGGCATTCTAAGTGTATGGGCGACCTTGCGACGTTTATAAGTCACTAACCTCCATAAAATAATGACATATAGAGATGAATAGACATCTACAAATCATCTACAAATATGACAGGTATCAATTATTATGGAATTGGTGAGCTCAACTGCTAATTGTAAGTCCGTAATATTAAGGAATGGAGCGTTCTAGACTCTTACTGTAGTAATCAAAGAAGATCTCTTGCTACCACCAGGTTGTCATACTGTAACGACAGTAATTTTGTCGCAGTGGCGGGCTACTACATGGACGTCACCATAACTATCCTAACCAATATTATAAATGGGAAAGTAGGTTTGTTTGTTATGCTTTCCTGCCTTAACTACTCAACGGATCATAATTAAATTTTGCACACACGTTGTTAGAGGAATAGAAAAGGACATAGGGAACCGTTCATCCAGAAAGAATTTATTTACTAAACTCACTGAACTGTGTACCTTATTGTTTACCAAATAAGTTCTATATTGCCATCTTAAAAGATGCACGCCCGCGGTTAAGAAATGCACCGCGCGGCGTGCTTAAGCATTGTCGCATCGCGTCGCTTCTCGATGTGAACTCACCCTATTCATACACACTTTACAATATCAATCAACACAGTTACCAAATATTGTAACCGATAAATTAATCTTTTAAACTGCATTAAACGCCAAACTTTTGCCATCCTACATCTTAGATCGGTATTATTACAAAAGCAATATGGTGACTAAGAGGCAGCCATTAGTGGCAGGACCCGTAATATACGAAGTTTGTACAACGCCCGTTCACTGGCCTTTGAAGTTACATTAGGGCAAAAATCACCGCATTTATCACCCGTAACAGTCTGTTGAACGCCTAAATTGATTTTCTTGCAATTATGAGTATATATATCATCATATTTGACATTATGTAAAAGGAAAAGTTGCCTGGAAGCGATCTCTGGAGCGATTCAACATGGTTTTAACTTACACGTATGCGGATGCTGTTTGTATCGAGCCGTAGACCTTGTTACTCGTACGTTGAGACATATTAAAAATAATATATAATTTTTATTTATTAATTATTAAGTATATATAATTTTATTAGTTAAACAAAATAGGGTCGGGTCGCCTTATAATTTTGCGTTATACGAGAGTATTTTAAAAATTAGTTCAATTAGCTTTTTATTATTATTTTAAATTATTTTATCATTACAACTCTCTCTTTCCCGGATCCCTCCTATTTTAAGCAAAACTGCATACCCGTGTGGTTTTAAGTCACATCGATTCGGACATACGTCTCCACCAAATTCCCTAGTGGTGGTAACGTGGAACTTTTCACATCCAAAAAACAACTCTAAGCTTGTAGCACTGATTAGCTGTAGTCTTTTTGGGTTGAGTTTGGATAGGTTTGAGGTATTTTCCCGAATAAAACTGCTACAAAGAAGGCATATAAGCCATAAAATTCATTTCACAAAGATTAAAATTATAATCCTAGACGGTTTGTTTGCCTTTGATACTTTTCACACAAAGGCGTAATAAGCCCATTCTAAACTAGTTAAACCTAAACACGCGTAAATACATTATACTCTATTGTAGAAAATAATAACCTCACTACGTACATTTTAAACACATTTTCCCTTAAAGTCTTAAAAGGAGAAAATGAAGCCCGATTAATTTCCGCTCCGTACTTTCGTAGTAAGCTAAAATATTCAAATGTCTGGATCGAAAAATAAACGCTTCTCTGCCAGATGTTCAGACATTATTTGCGAAAGTAGTGGACACTTGTGAGAATGTTTTTCACTTGTTTCGACTCTCGTGGACACTCGTGGACGTCACAGGTTGCTCATTAAAAAATACCTTAAGCTCTTTTGAAAACTATACTTCGTTGAATGAAACAAGAATGATTATATTATGCAAGAACATGTTACCTAAAGCTCAATCTGTTTGTCACACTGCTGACTAAGGAGTATCATGTCTAGAAAGTTACGATTATTCTAGAACAATTAGAAGGACAAATAATAATAACTCTTACATAAGTGATGAGCCTCGATAGCTTGAGCACAGTGAAATCAATTCCAGGTGATACTAGGTTAGTTCAGCAATCGAATGTTATACGGTGGAATGATCGGCAAATCTTATGTATCTGTTAAAAAAATATCGCTTTTTTTCTATCGACATACAGGAAACAGAAATAAAATACATTTTTTAAACACAATTCTGTAATTTTTACCGATTCTTATCTAAATGAATTTTCTTTGTATATTACTTTTTTATACATCATAGTATAATTTATTATCTCTAGCCTAATTTTCTGTTCATTTCAAACCGCTAAAACACGTCAAATTTACATTTAATCCCACGATCTGAAGTTACATAACAACGGTGCTCCGCAATGCGTCTCGTTTAGTTGAAATTCTGTCTATAGTCATGAACTTCGCAATAATGCAGGACAACGAGGCTCTTCATTTAGGAGTAAATTACATCTTTTTGAATAGGATTTACTGACTGCACGCGTTTGTTGGTGGTCGGTAATTGTTTACTGCGACCAAAATCGCTATGGAAATAAGATGACGTAATATATCGTAATTTCTACTACATTTAGACAATTATTGCCTGTAAATACTGATGATAGTAATAGGCGTTAAGGTCTAAATATGCATCTAGAAGGTCACCATCACCCTATACTTTATTTTGGTTTATAAGCACCTCATTATAGCATCAGCTACTAGCCGTCCCCGCAGTTTCACCTGCGTTTATGGTCACTGCTCTGCTCCTATTGGTCATAGCGTGATGTTATATAGCCTATAACCTTCCCCAATAAATGGGCTACCCAACACTACAAGAATGTTTTAATTCGAAAAAGTAGTTCCTGAGATTAGCGCGTCCAAGTAAACAAACAAACTAACTCTTCAGCTTTATAATATAAGTATAGATTAGAAATTTTAATTATTTAAGCCCCCGCAACTACGTGAATTTAAAAAAGTTTTTTGAAATGTTGTTAAACCATATAAAAATACACAAAAATAATACACAAATACAATATTTTCGCAAGTATACAAGAGCATTGTTCCCCTATTTGTGTTCCTTGAGTTGAATTCTTCTTTTATACAAGGATTTACTGCTTCAGACTTCGCGCTTCGTTTGCGACAAAGGAGCGAATACCTATTGATCAGTGAAACTGGTCCTAAATGTATCGTCTCGGTTCCTCCTTATCTTCCCTTCATGACAAATATAGGTACAAATACTGGCAAATGTTTCTGGTCACAAGGATAACGTTTTGATTCAATGTTCATTGAAAGGAAAATGCGTTAAAATAACATTTTTTAATCCTCGACGCAAAATGTAGGGTTGTTATAAGTTTAAACTGTGCGACTGTCTGCGGTATTGCTCTTAAACGATAATGATTTAGTTTTCTTTGTTCCGGTTTTTTTTTCTTTTGAAAGATGACTTGATCGACTGTTCTTAGCTTTAATTCAAGAATATATAAGAATCTGTTCGGCCGTACGAAGATCCAGCTCTTTACTAATAGTTGAAGGGATTTTTGAGTCGGAGGTATATTTAATTTATACCTGCTGTCATCCCACTAATATGTTAGTTACACTTTCACGCAAAAACCACTGAAACGATTGCGATGAAACTTTGTGTGTAGATAGCTGGAGACTTGGATTAACGCATAAGCTACTTTTTATCCCGATATTCCCACGGGATCGAGAGTTACGCGGGTGAAACAGCGGGGCGCTGCTAGTAGATAATATTTTTAAATATTGCAAGGGATGTAGGAATAAGCTATATGGTATCTGTTGGCGGAATTCATTAAACATAAAATAAGAAACAGTCGTCGTGGTGAAACATAAAGTTTATTGTCTTGAGATTCAGCATTCACTTGATAACAAATGCTGAATCTAAAGGGTTTATAATGTATAAATATCACAGTCTTATATATTGTAGAATGCAATAATTATTTGTAAGTGACTACCTACTCAATTCTCCCTCGACGTCCACCCAATTACAAAATCAAAAACTTGACCGAAAGAATTTTTTTACGCTTAAAGAAATCGATAAGCTTGAAAAATATTGAGGTTTTGATAGTGTGTTTGATGTGGTAATAGAAAACTGTACCAATTGACGAGTTTCACAGAAATATTGATTGACGACGTGATTGACAAACAAGCCTCAAAATCAAAAGGCTAAACGTAGAAAAGAGAAAAATCTAAATACGCCATTGCAGCTATTAACTGGCAATAGCTGCAATTTCATATTTTGATGAAAACCTCCACGCAGGGCTAAGGACGGGGTAACACTTATTTTGTTTAAGGAATACTTGGCTGGCTTCGGCTAATATTCTCCGTGAGTTTCACGTGATTTCGTATGAGAACATATTGTAAAGCTTCCACCACGTGTAAAGCTTGGACCACGTGTAAAGCTTGGGGCTTTAGGGTATCCGGGTACGATAGGTGTTAGCTAGAGGAGGAAAATTAAAATAGCAGGCAAACGCACTATGCGATATAATCAGGATCAGATTATTCATATAACAATTATAACTTCACACAAATTAATTATAAATACTATTTCTTGAATTATTCCGTGCACCTTTGGCACGATAGTCGTCCAGACCGTCTTCTGTCTGCCCGGCGACTCTCTTGTCTTCAACATTTATTCTTCATAAAATATTTCGAACGTGTTCTAAATTCGAGTTTGGTGCCACCAGTCTGTGCCTCTCGCGTAGTAAAGAGTTATTCTTCCAATCGAAGGAGTATGTAAGCTGTGCGAGAGGTCCCGTCACTACAATATTAAAACGTTTCTCGAGATGAGAGCGGGGTCCGTTCTAACCCTAGGAGATGGGCACTGCAGGATATTTTTGACATTTATATAATTAAATAAATTATTCGTTACGTAGCGGACATCCCTCGTTAAATAGTAAATGGGCCTCTCATTTGCTGCCGCATTCGAAATTCGAGTGGAAGATTGTAGATTACGGCTTTGGAGGCATATCTCACTGCTGAGGTTTACATTCCCTGTCTATGGCAAGTCGTCGAGGTTTATCCTGGGCTGTCGTCATCGTTGGGGCCTACAAACCGAAGGCGAGTTGTTGGATTTCCCTAATCATTACTATTCGACTGGCCTGTTGGTCTAGTGGTTAGTAACCCTGACTGCTAAGCCAGAAGTTCTGTGTCTGGGTGTAATTAGTAAGTATATTTAGTAATATATAAGTATGTTATCAGCAGTCTGGTTACCATAGTACAGGCTCTGCCTAGTTTGGGATCAGACAACCGTGTGTGAGACGTGTGGAGTTTATATTCATTACATTGTCTTACGCTGTCTTTAATGACCTCATTTAATTCAATATCGACATCAAACAAAACAATTTGTGATGATAAAAACAGCCTATTTTCCCTCACCACACATATATTATCTTGACATATGGTTATTTTGACTGTCACTGAAACAGCATTACATAAAACGACTTTATAACGACATAAAGTAAATCACTACATTTAACATCCGTGGCATAAATCGCAGCATATCTCGAAAGCGCGAGGGGCCACATGAGATGGAAGATATTTCATTTTTAGTCTGTGTTTCCATGAAATTCGAGATCCCCACTACACTCTGCTGCATGACAAGCCTTACGTAGCTGCACTTTTATATACAAATACATTATTTATATATTACAGTACTATTACCTACTAACTATTAAACTTACACGTTCCATGATATATAATTATAATGAGAATAAAAGCGATTACCTAATAGGTATTACATGCCTTTGAATTGCCTGATGTTCGGACCAGGTTGCACTGGCCGGGGTCACAGGCTGACTCAGATAATTAAACTTGTTCTACAATATTCCAGAACTACATCTGCAAACAGTCACAGAGTGAGTACGACATTACAATTATGATGATTTTGGGGACGATTACCATATCCCATTTATTAAAAAGTATCTATGACTGTTAGGGTATTATTTGCGTATTGACGAAACCAAAAATCCTTAAGATATAAACACCTGCTATCTGATATATAGAGGGGCTCGTGGCTAAGTGGTAACCGAGTAGGTTACCATGTTAAGTAATACTAGCCAGGTCAGTCTAGGATGGGTGACCATTCTTAACACATTGAGACCTCTCCGTGCCTCGGAGAGCACGTTAAACCGTCGGTGCCGGGTGCCATACAAACATCTGTGGCATTCGTTACGGGTAGTTGGAGCCCTAAAAAGTCCGACAACCTGTCTAACTACAGAACTTCGATATCGCCTAGTACTTGGGCTGTGGAGGTCTGATGGCAGTCGCTTCACGTAAAATATCAAAGTTCGGCCGTATCGTAGTTAGACTGAAAGCCGACCCCAACTTAGTTGGAAAAAGGCGCGGAGGATGAAAACCTGCTATCTCATATCTGAAATAATAGAAGCTTCATAAATCATTCTCACATTCAACAAGGTTGTAATACTGGATACGTACTAAGTACTTCTAAACTAAATAAATCACAGTTGGCAAATATGTATGAGGTTTGGTTAGGCATGCGTTTTATACAGAGTAGTCCTGCGCGCAGAGTAGCTGTGTATTTACGTTCTTCTTCGTTACATCCTGTTTCAATGTGAACACAGCTTTATGAACTACGTTCCCTCCCTATTAATAATATATACAATTTATTCCGATTGAACTAAACAGGTTTGAGGAAATAGTGTTCGCTTAAATAAGATAGACAGATAGAATATTAGATGTGGAGTTTTTGAGGTAAGTAGCTAATAAAGTGGAACAATCGCATTAAAAAAGGTATTAAAGATTTCAGTTTCTGTTAGCGTTTATTTGCGGCTTTGCTCGCGCGATTTTAAGCAAAAATCTAGATTTTTTTAACATGTTCGTATTAGCTTCATTTTTAACTATGTACACAAACTTTAGAAGTAAATTTTAACCTACTTCTAATTGTCGTATCGAAATGATGTCGCATCTTGGAGCTGGTCTGATGGAGTCAAGAGGCAAATAGTGAAACTCTCCAGTTGCTACTAGTAATGTCTATGAGTTTAAGCTTATATTCTTCGATTTGACGAGTACAACAGATTGGGCTAGATAAGGATGGTCTGATGAACCAAGGGGGTGGAAATTGGAACTATTTTTACTTTTTAATTCGGTTCGCCACTAAAACCGATCATAAGCAATGTTTAGAGGATTATACACTTTTTTTTTACGTTTAGATAATTATTTAATTATTTACATAGTCGTTGTTGCAATACATTGGAAAACCATAATACTTTATCGAAGCTTTATGTAACATTATCATAAAAATCAATCAATCAATCAGCTTTTTGCGGTTCTCTGCTGGACATAGGCCTTAATAACCGACACTAAAATTATAAGCATTAGAATGTATAGTGCAGCGGTAATATATACGAGTATATAGCTGTAAATCATTATTATATTTTAATCACTTGTTTATTTCCAGCAGTTTAGACAGCATACGTCACTAAAATAGCCCATTTTTTTAAATCATATTAGAAACATTAAGAGTTCCTTCTTACAACTAAAATTTATCACAATAAATAATACCATATTACTTAGCGATAATAAAGCTTATTGTTTTCTTCTTTACGTGTGACAATCTTCTCGGGTATCACCTCACTGAGCACTCGGCGAAGTGGTTATAGAATTGAACCGACTAAAACCAAACCGTGTTTCATCACGGTTGTCTATGGCCGAGGGCTCAAGTGTTATCTAGGAAGGAACTCGCTGAACCCCCGCGAGACTTGACTACCTGTCCATAAAACACATAGTCTTAGCGATAATAAAGCTATCAATAGTGATCAAGTATTTACAAATTCAGATCAATATTATTTATTCACAAATGTATGTACATACATTTACGTACATAATCACTATCTTTTCTTTGATACTAATGGATAGATGAACACAAATACAACATGAGGGTAGGGTTAACTAAGATTATAACCATTAATTAATGTCTAAATGAGATAATTCAACTGCTATAGAAACGTAATATAACTGACGTAGAATTTGAAGATATACAAAATAATAAACTTTAGCATACATATAGAAGTTGTGCAAAAATTTTGTCTATTCTTCGAGAATAACGACGAACTGGATGTGGAAGTAGTTCTCTATTGGCGCAGCACATGACCAGAATGTTTAACGCCTTAGCTCCTTAGCTCTACTGTACCGTGTTATTAGATTTGTGCGTAGTGTGCCCGTGTGATAATGCTTTTATTACACCTGCTCAGAAAGTGAATAAGATAGAATATATGTACCTTTGTAAAATAGGTGGAACCCAGTGACAACTCAGTAAAAGAGAACACCTATTTTTTATAGCGAACTAAACTGGCGAACCAGCACACGGTGTACCTAATGGTGAGCGGTTATTAACATCAGTAATGTCACTCGCATCCTCTTTCTCTTTATAGAGCTTTGGTCATAACACTCACCCCAGCAACTTATTACTATGCTAGCAATGCTAGTTAACAGAGATGCTTGTCGGATGTTTCAAATTCGAGCAGTAATCTGATGTAATTACCGCAGTTTAGGAGGTGGGGAGGGGAATACTGAGCACAAGTACACAATAATGACAAATACGTATAACACGTTTCCTGATATCTTCTATTGTGCAACTAAATTTTGTTTGAATGAATTGAAACGATAAAGTTTTTTTTTAACGTAAGTATTTTGAAGGTTACTCCTTATCCTCGACGCATGTAAGTAGATATGTGTATATACCTGTATGTTACATATATTATATGGAATATATACTGTACAGCGTCAAAAAATGATGAGAGAGATAGAGAGAGAGAGCGAGAGAGAGAGAGAGGGAGAGAGAGAGAGAGAAAGAGAGAGAGAGAGAGAGAGAGAGAGAGAGAGAGAGAGAGAGATCATCTATTATAGTTTGCCCCTATTTTTAATAAAATAAATAAGAGTTTTTGATGTGACGACAACATAATGGTAGTAAGAATATAGTAATTACGTTGAAGGATAGAAGTTATTAAAATAAGTGAATATTAAACAAGTTTAATAAAGTGATCTGTTCACAAACTCCTTATCCGCTGTCGATCCGTTAATGGAAAAGTCGCGAGGATATGATTGAGTCAAGAAAAACCTCTTTAACGCGTCATTCGCAAAAGACAAATTTAATGTAATGAAAAACATTGTCGTAAACAGTTTCTGACATAAATACAAGTTATTATATTAAAATACAAGTTATTACGTAGTTTGGGTGACACTGGTTTTCATGTAAAATCGTTTTTTTTTTTCACAAGTAAGGTAATTTCACATTTTGAACACCCGCTGTAGTAAGTGCCTAACAAACTGCTAGTTGCAACCGTTCTGGTTTTAGGGCGTGAGGATAAGTCCCTTCTTGCGTAAATGATGAGCGGTGTGGTGTAAGATACCAGTGAGAATTTTCTCAAATGATTTTTCAGAACATAATCCCATTTCACAATCGGTAGTACACATATGAAAGCAAACTCTCTCCTAAGCCTAAGTGGTTCTATTTAGATGACCACGTGATGGAAAAGGAAATTGAAAAATAATTTACTCTAAAATTACCCTTTAAAAACATTGCTCATTGCTTCACTGCCGGTTTTCTGTGAGGCCGTGGTATCAATTCGGTCGAGCCGGCCCATACGTGCCGAAGCATGGCTCTCCCACGAGCATCTACTTACTAAATTGTGAACCGTTCGCTGGTGTAATTTATGAAGTCTATAAAGGTCAATTTTGAATGTAAGTCTTATCACAAAACAAATAAAATGTTTGCAGGTGTCATTCGCAGTTTGCCCACCCTATCCCTATCGCTAGACAACAGCAAAAACACAACACTTCTTGTATTGTTTTTGTTGGAACCGTTTAACAGCCAAAATATATGGTGGAGGTACCCAAGTCGGATCCAATTCTATAAATCTGTTAGGCGCAATAGATTTAGAATAGATTAGTGGTCGAATAGAGTAGTAGTGATTCATAAAACCATTTTTTATTTTGCTTGATATTAGTTCTCATGACAATTTCAGGGGTCGAAAATGTCCTCAATGGCTTCGAGGAAAGGATGGTTTTTTTTTGTATTTTTCACTGTATAATGTATACTGTACATGGCGTTACCTAAGCGTTACGTGCCTTGTGTATATTTTATTTTAATTTTTGTTTAGTTTGTAGTAGTGGTGTGTCGGATATCCGTATCCGAACGAGAAAAAACTGTATCCGAGTCCGTCTCCGTTACTTTTTGGCGGCTCTTGACTGGATCTTTTACATTATTATATTTTATAATGTTTATGATATTCTTACTATATTTTGACAAAATTAAATAATGAAGTGATTTACTAATATTATTTTCAGTTATTAGGTACTATTTGACTATCTTGATAAAGAGATTGAACCATCAAATGTTTGTGATTAAAATAAATTAATTCAACACTGTGAAAGTTGAAACATGTCGTGTCCTTAGTCCTTAACGTCAAGTGTCGTTTGAAGGTCACGCGTATGGTTATCAAATAATAAAGTATCCGTATTAGCGGGTCTAGACACAAGTAAATAATCCGTATTCGTATCCGCGGATACACATTTGTATATCCGCGGATATGGTCCGTGTTTATAAGATCTAATAAAGGTAGAGGATGTTCAAAAAGCAGGTAAGAATAGAAGGAAATGTTAAACAATTATCTCTATCACTCCCAGGTGGAGAGAAGAGTTAGTTTACGTATGATACTTATCTTATAAGTAACTACTTACTCTGGTTATAAACATATACTTTGGGACTTATTTGTTTAGAAGTTACCTCAATCCCGAAACACGCTTTAAGTTTATCTCCAACCATGTAAAAGCAGTGTAAAAAAAAAGAAAAAAAAACCCATTAAATTGATAAACAGCGGCATAAAACGTAAGCCTAACTCACCTAAGTATACAGAACTTGAGAAACAAAACGCATCTGTTAAATGAAAGAGTGAAGACAGTTTACCAAAGAAATAAATACGACCGGCTGCAAGACAACGACATTTATAACTTAAAGCGTTTTTGGCGCTTTGGTACGCAGCAAGAAAAATATGTATTATTTGTAAAATTAATAAAATTTGTTGCAGTAAACTCATAAAACTTTTTTAAGTATCGCAGTTATTCATATGAATGAAAGAAAAATATTCTTATATTTCAATTTCATTATTATTATATTTCAGGTTTTAATCAATGATGCCTCGTCACGTCATCACGTGCAAAGCGGGATTGGTGGAGGAACGCCTTATACTTCTATAAATTTAGATTACGCTGGCTTTGCACAACCACTATTTAAGTAAGTTGTCTGCCTAAGTTTATACTTAAATCGACTTTATGTATGTTTTTTTTTTACTTGAATGTATGTTGCTTTATAAGTAATGCAAAAGATGTTTGATTATATAGGTTATTAGGTATGATTAATGAAAGAGTGGCCTCGTTCTTTAGTCGCTGGCTCTACCTATGGTGTTGTGAACCTAACACTTAGTATAAATGTATCTTCTCACATTAATATTTGTTACTGTGTGACCTAGATGAATAAATATACACTTAGTTTAATTTCATTCTACTATTTCAAATCTCTTTGAACATTCCATGATTTATAAATGAAGACACAGTCCACCAACTTTAATGAATCATAATTTATAAATATGACATAAATCTGCAGACATCATAAAATAAAATTATGAACACGAGGAATTATAACTGACGAATAATATAACCGAGGTCTAACAGCTGACTGCGTTCCTGTAACTTGTCATTTATTTCATTAATTATTGTTTAACCTTCGCACAGACTCATATAAATATACAGGGATGTATAACTATTTGTGTATCTTATATTATTTAGTTGCAAAAAGTTTTTACGATGACTGCGAATCCTTATGTGTTCCTAGATTAAGACCGTTTAGTATTTTAATAGCAATAATATATAAATATACTATGTCAATTTCAAAGATAGGATTGCTCTTTAACAGTAGCTATATCGACAAACAATACATCAATCAACAACGCAAGTATCACACCACAAAAAAATATAAAGCGGCCAATAAATTATCGTAAAAAAATATACAACAGCGACTTCTAATATTAGAATAGACATAATCCAGCAAGTCTTCTCTACAAATCAGTATGTAAGCACGTTTTGCGTCCACAGTTTGCTACGATTTGTGGATACTACGCAACGGGAAGTCGTTACTTGTCGTAGGTTTGTAGACGGCCTTATGTAACAAGTAATAAATCAAGGGCTCGGCTGCGAATATATGTATACTTGGTACATAAAATCAAGGCGTTGAACCGCCCTACATTACCATGGGAAACAAGTAAATCAAGCAGAAGGGGCATGGCACACAGTATGAAATTTGTATTTATGGAAGGCGTTTATTTCAATTGCAGAACACGGGAACGACGTGCGGAGATGTATGAAGATTGCTTACAAAGGGAACTAATTGTGTTATTTTAGCTGAGCCAAGGTAATGCTTTGTTCGTGAAAGTATTTATACTCGTATGTTCGTACTTATCTATAGTAAGTGTTGTGCTGCACAATAAAGAAAGTTATTTTATGAACAAGGTACTAAAACAATTTTACCTATTATTTACTGAGTACGTGTTATGCCTCTCACAAATCGCACCAAAATACACGCCTTTTACATCTTATGTATCCCATATTGGATGCGGGACATTGTAACGGTGGTGTCAAGGTCAAAGTGCGCGTAGATTCGCAGCAATGACTCCCGCTACTAGCTGTATCACTTCAGCTAAATAACAAATTAAATTATATTTTGTTTGTTCTGGAATATACTAATTAAATAACAAATCTGTGAGTATGTATGTATGTATATATAGTTTTGTTTTTATTATTCCGTGTCTATGCCCAAATTCATCGTCAATTATAAAATATTACCTACTATTTTAAAGTTTTTTTTTTTTTTTAATGTTATAGGGGGCAAACGAGCAGACGGTGCTACTAACCCCCTCCTAAAGGTCCTAGCCGCATAGCGTAGTTACATAGCCTATAACTTTCCTCAATGAATACTGATCTATCTAATACCAAAATAGTGATTCAAATCTCATTGATAGTTCCAGAGAAAAAGCCTAGTTCAACGAATCAATCAAAGTTTAGATTAGCAAAAATGACAATAAATTACTAGCGGTACAAGCTCGTCACAGAACGCCAAATGTTTCACAGTGTTAAACTCTTGTGGAATGAACGAAGATTGTCGTAATAAACATGAATTATTTTAGAACGTTTCGCTCTAAGCGTGTGCTTGTCATGTTAAGTAATTTACATTACACTAATGTTGTTACTGCTGGGTAGTTTCCGGGGTTAGAATAGATACATCCGCTTTGCCCCTGTGCGGTGGTTACATCTTTATAGAATACTTGTGTAGTCGTAATAAAAAGTTTAATGTCTGTGCGTTTTTGCTTTGGAGTAAGAAGGTGGATGGTGCAGTTTATCGCTTCAATAATATAACAAACTGTAGTAGAAAGAATTATTGTAAAATCTGTCTAAGAATGTCTGTCGTAGGTACTACGAACGCGTCTTAAGTTACACGAGCCTGAAACTTAGAAAGAAATTAGACTGTCTATCTGACTAGTATTTATAAAAGAACCCAAACTTAACTCTTAAGTCTAAATTTTCACAGAAAACAGAAAATAAGAAATACATATTGGTACGCAGCACGTGAGCGACTCGAATTTTATAGTTCACCAAAAAATAGGATACATACGAGAAGTATAACATTAAGTAGCAATACAATGGACTATCTCATCACAGTCTGCAATCTCTTACAGACAAGCTTTGATGGACTATACTGTATAGTAATAGGTAACTTGTGGTGCACATTAGTCTTACCGACTACTTAGTTCCTAATAAATAGAAACAAAAACTTAAAATTTTAAGAGTAATATACAATTTGTATATCACATCACGTAAACCAATAGATATATAATAATAATAATAATAACTCCACACATCTCACACACGGCCGTCTGATTCCAAACTAGGCAGAGCCTGTACTATGGTAACCGGACTGCTGATAAACATAGATAAATCACACCCAGACACAGAACAAATTATCGTGCTCATCACACAATTATTTGTCCTGGGTGGGAATCGAACCCACGACCTCTGGCTTAGCAATCAGGGTCACTAACCACTAGACCAACAGGCCAGTCTTTAATATAATATATTTGATAAGTATGCTATAAAATATTGGTATTATTATTTAAAACAATAACATATATACATTCTTATACGTTTAATTAAATATATACATATAGTTATCACACAGATGGGTCGTGATCCTTGATGATTTTCTGTAAAATTGTTAGTGATTTTACTCGTCTGATAACTTCTGGCAATGCATTACACATGCGTGCAGCTTGCACTTTAAACGATTTGTCAGAAAATGTTGTGGAGTGGGATGTAATTTCTAATGTCAGGTTTTCAATGACCTCAAGTATCTATTAAGTGTATCGTGAATAAAAACGAAAGACTTAAACACGATATTATACAGTGAAGCGAGAATATGAATATTCCGACGAAGGCGAATCAAAAGCTAAAAGCTATCGAGATAGCTGACGTCGGCATAGTCGAGAATAGGATAAAGAATTGATTGCGCAAGTTCAATTTTAGTAGAAGTAGGAAGGAAATTACGTAATCGTCTTAAAGAAGCTGCAGAGGCAAAAATTTTGCGACTGATATTTTGTGTCTGAACACTTTATGAGAGGATTTTGCCGATATGTATCACTTAGTTCTTTATACTATTGCTTAAAGTTATAGTAACACCTTCAAAACACTTGTGGAACCGAACAATCAACTTTAGGAATAAGTCTAGAGCAAAGTGTCGCAATAAAACAACTTAAAATACTGTGGAAACTGTCCTCCAGTTTTATTTTTAGGTTTTTAATTTAATTTATAATTGTTAAATTAACATTAAATGTAAATGATTTGGCAATACTAAGGCATGACGTCACGCCTTAGTATTTCATACAAAAATGTACGGAAGTTACCGTTTTGACGTTTACTAAAAAGATACTGATTTGACTTGACAGTCATCAACCCTATTATAGCTTGCCAGGTCATTATTAATGGTATAAGTGATTTGAGAGTAGATTTGCAAATCGTCTGGTTTAAGGTCAATGGAATTCTGGCACCGCAATATAACCACAATTTGTTTGACATTCGCTTAATAAAAAAAGCATTCCACTTTCTAAGCAACCTATTCATATTATTATTTATTTATTTTATATACTTAGTAGTTAAATAATAAAGCTGGAATGAAAAAAAAAATTAGTAAATGAAATACATATTCAACCATTGTATGACGCTGTGGCATTTATGTTTCTAGTCCTTTATTAATCCATTAGATGTTGCAATCAAAACTGTCTTCGTTCGTAACGAATTAGTATGTAGGATGGATGGCCGTTCCTCAGGCATTATACGTAATATATCCTCCCGAAATTCTTTACGTCGTAACACCAAAAATCCATTTCGAGATAGGAATATTACTATAATGTGACGTCATTTAATTACGAGAATGTGCCACGAAGATTCAGACTTTTGTCTTTGATAAAACTTTTCTGTATAATTTTTACATTTCGCGTCAAAATTTAAACCTCTAGAGCTAGACCGTAGTCTGACACATTTAAATAAATTAAAGAATATTATTATTACACCGGGCAATCCGGTTTCTCCCATTTTACTTACCGAAAGCCTCAGTTTTATCTTATATTTAAAAAAGTTACTGAAGACTCTTTCATCAAATAAATGAGATTTTTATCTCACTGGTGTAAGGCAAGGCAAGACAGGTTTTTTTGAAGCTTGGTTTTTTGTACAATATTTTTTATATTTATTTTAGAAACAGCTCAGTTGAGTTTGGTAAATTACCACATTAGGTCGAAACTCTTAGGTTCCCAAGAAACATAGTCTACTGCCAACAACCCAAGTAAATCTAACGCTTTTTCCACCCAATGGTTGTCTATAAATCACAGAAGAATTACAAAAGCAGCCATTTTAATGTTGGCGTATGTTAAGCACGTTTACACTGCACACTTCTAACACGGTAATATTATCTAAAATGTATTTA
The DNA here is from genome assembly GCA_949752705.1 of Callimorpha dominula. Lineage (NCBI taxonomy): Eukaryota > Metazoa > Arthropoda > Insecta > Lepidoptera > Erebidae > Callimorpha > Callimorpha dominula. The sequence continues at coordinate 16,807,286 of OX457007.1, forward strand.
AATAATATTACCATGATCCTATTCTCTAGCAAACTGTAAGCGTGCTCGCTTAAAAATGATGTCACAGAAACAAAAACATTGAATGTCTTTAAGGCAATGGTAACAGCCTTTCAGTCCACATTTTTATATTTGAGCCAACGGAAACGATTATTCAGCTTACTACCTGGTGAACTGTACCTACCTTATTTAATATGGCGGTGTGTATAGATAATACCTACATTATTTTTCATTATAACAGATATTTGTAAGGTATTATTTGTTTAATGTATTTTAATAGTTCCTAATATTACAGTATGACAAGTCCAGTACAAAGACTTCTGCAATGAGCCCCTCGGGACTTCATTGTGGAACAGATTTCCGTTAAATGTTATTAAAAATAACCCAATAATAACTAACAATCCTAAATTGAACTTGCCATATCTTGTCTAAAGACAAAAAACCTGCATACTTTGATACTATTCATAGGAATAAGGTGAAGAAAATTAATAAGTTGTTAGTTTTTGTTTCATAAGTTTGTCTGAACAAAACTCTAAAATTGATTGTTTGATTTCTATGTGAATTATCTATAGTTAATTATTATAGACTCCTGAGAAAAAGGTAACAATAATTTGAATTTAGAACAATGAAAAAAGTCCATGTCAGTCCAGTACCAGGGTTTCCACTTTTGTACAAAATAAAGGCTTACACTACAAATCCCCCGACGGATTTGCTTAGGGGGTTAGAGTGGAATAGACTGAAAATGTTTACTTAGTAAATTATAGTTTGCGTACAAGGGCATCAGCAACGGTCGTCACGGTGGATTGTTATAGAATTAATCGATTTCACTAAACGCCTAATAAACCCGTACTCTATTAAGTACCTACTACTTCCATCGCCGAGATGATATTTTTGGTACCGACTTTTTTACTATTAAAGTGACTAATATGAACATCGCAAGGCTTGGGGATTTCACCAATTTTACGACGTCCATATTTTCATTTCAATTCTATTTTGGCGAGAAAATCTTCTACATATATATAACAAAAACAAAAAAAAAAGAACTAGAGACTGTGTACCCTGCAGCCCCCTTATCGTTTGTCCACTGTACCAGAGGCGCTAATGGAAAAAACAAAGTTAACACGTGAACGAATCTGGCCTCTATTTTCTATTGAGGCGACCGCTGCGCGAAGCAAGGAAAAGAAAGAAAAGTTGCCGCCTCCGCTCTTTGCTGTATAATTTTAAGAAAAGTTTCTAGCCAACCACGACAAACTTGATTCTACCGTACCACAGCAAACTAATCACATTTTAACAAGCTTACCATGTCATTACTTTAAGCGCAGAATATAATTTAAATATTCTAATTAACTCGGAACACTTACGGAAGACACTCCCGGTTTGTCCCAAACTAGGACACAACTTTACCGAGTTGAAATTCGTACCGGAACATAAATCAGAAGTGTATTTCAACGTCAAAAGTTTGCTTTTTAGTTAACAACGGGAGAGAAAATATTTTATATGGCAACATAAACTTAGTTATAGCTTTTGATTGGTCATTTGGACAGTTTAGCAAACGTAAAAATTTATTTCCCAAAAATAATTAAACTTACTCTAGTTTTTTTATGGCATAGATGGCTAACGAGCAGACGGGTGATCTGAATGTAAGTGACTACCGCCGCCCAAGGGCACCAGCAACTCAAGAGTCACAAGTGCGTTGCCGACCTTTAAGGTGGAAGTAGGGGAAGGGAGGGAAGAGGGGGAGAAGGGGGAGTGGGAAGGGTTAGAGCCGCTTCTGTGAGGCCTTGTCACTCCGGTCGAGCTTACGTGCCGAAACATGGCTGTCCTATTTGTTACTTATCAGGGACTTCGTCTTAGAATATACCCGAGTCCCTTGTGACGGAACACCGTGTGGTTTTAGTTCATTTGTTTTTCATATACCAGTTCACCATTAGCTCCGGTGAAGTGGTTTCCACACGAGAATACAAAAAAAAAACTCTATTTAAGTACTAACACTTTTTTAAATGCTCCACAGTTTATCAGATCTGATATAATGCAGTTTCCTGGATGTAAAATAAACTTTGAGCAAAACAATCCTTATACTTTGATTCTAATTATTTTCAAAACATAGAAGGAGCACATAAACTCGAATGATCATTAATTGAAAAGTTACAAATTTTACTTATACCATTTTGACAGTATTAAAGTAGAATTTGATAGTTTCAAAATCAGTCAATTCAATCAGTCAAAACGCAATCGGGACGCCTATCGGAGTTTCCTATCATCGTGTTTACCATATAATCTACGTCAGCATTCAACAGGGTGCAATTGTAAAGCTGATTCGTGAGATTGGGCTCCGAACAGCAGACGTCACATTGTAGTGCCAGCATGGAGTATCAGCCTACTTCAAAAGCTGTAATTATGGCCCACCTGATAGGTCGATCATGTAAGTCAGTGATTAGGGATCCTGACTGCTGAGCTCAGGTCATGGGTTCGATTCCCATCCAGGACAAATAATTTTTGACGAGCATGATCATTTGTTCTGGGTCTGGGTGTAATTTATCTATTATATCTATGTATTTAGTAATATACTTATAAGTAGGTTTATCAGCAGTCTGGTTATCATAGTACAGGCTTGGTCTAGGTGGAATCAGACGGCAGTGTGTGAGTTGTGTCAAGTTAATTTTATTATCTATATATACGTTTATTATGATATCAAAAACATACAACTCACAATTGTCATAAAGACCCTGCGAGGTTAAAGAAACTACATTTTAGTGGGTAGGTTTTTTAAATACTCGTCTCTATAAGAGGGTGAATTTACTTTTTAAACAAAGAATCAATTCTATGGAGAGCGTCATAAGCGTCATGAATCAAAACGTATTTAAATTTCATGATTACAACCTTTGTAGTACTTTGTATGTCTAGTTTCAGAAAAAGTTAGGTCTACTCGTCCTAACGGATTTCTCTGACTATGCTCAACTTTGATCTTTGGTAGCAATAACTTACGCGTCTTTTCAAACGATCTTATTTGATATTCACGCATATTACCTCAATGAAAGCGCTTGTGACTTAGTGTGGACATATTGAACGCATTTGTCACGGAAACGGCCGGATCTGGGCTAGTTTATCCGGAGAAAGGATCGGTAACGTTTGTTCGTGAAGTTATGCTGAAGGAGTTCCCGCCATCCAAAGTCAGTTCTTAGGATTGAGTACTTACCTACAACATTTATTCAATTTAAGAAAATTACCTTAGAAACATGGCGCATTGCACTATTTCGCTGATGTACTTAAAAGTTTGCAACCCATTGATTTTATTTTTAAACGGTTTTATTTAGCTTGACTTGTTCGTTTTTTGTTTGGGTCAAATTTAGTTGTTGAAATTTTACCCTCCACCTGTTGACAGATTGATCTGATATTTGATACACATCTTTGGTTCTGATGACATTTCAATTTAATATAATTAATTTCATTGTAAATCCAATATGGCCGCCGCTACAAAATGGCGGATTACATATTTTTGTACCGCCCCCTCAATATGGGTATTAAATGAAGGGAATCGAGTAGTAAACTACAATGAAGAAGAGAACGAACACTATGAATAACGAAATAAAAACTAAAAACTTAAATATATAATAAGTAAAAATATTGTTTCAATTTAAACGATTTTATTGAAAATAAAATATTTTATAATGATGTCGAAAATTTACTAAAAGCTAAAAAATAATTCGGTATGTCCTAGGTACCAATCATCACACCACTCTCGTCATCAATTTAGGGCATTGATCAGACAAAAACATAATATCGTGGGGCGTAGCGTAACCAGAGTAAATATGTAAACAGAATTTATAATGATACTAGCTGACCCGGCGAACTTCGTACCGCCATATTTTATTTCTCTAATCGCAACTAAGGAAATAAAACCCTTCCGGTAAAATCTAATTAGCTAAATTGAAAATAAAACTAAAGTACTCAATTGAAAAGTTCATATTGTTGTACAAAATGACTCGTCCATCAGATAGCTGACCCGGCGAACTTCGTACCGCCATATTTTATTTCTCTAATCGCAACTAAGGAAATAAAACCCTTCCGGTAAAATCTAATTAGCTAAATTGAAAATAAAACTAAAGTACTCAATTGAAAAATTCATATTGTTGTACAAAATGACTCGTCCATCAGATGTTAAATCCCAAATAACAGACAAATAATTAGCTGAATTATACGGTATTTCGTTCACTACAAAATAAATTTAATTAATTTTATAGCGTCAACAACACGTGGTAATTATGCTGTTAAAATGTAGCTTATATGACACGTTCGTAGATTTACCATAGCAGCGCCATCTATTGATTACTTACTCAACCCAGTCGAAAGGTATCGACATCTGTTAGAATCATTTGGAGTTAACAGATAATTGTGACTGTCAAATAATAACAGACAAATAATTAGCAATAAATTAAAATTGCGACTATAATTTGAGATTTAAACTATCCTATCTCTCAAGTTGGATCGAACTGCACATGGTGTGCGAATTTTATTATAATCGGTTAAGTGGTTTAGGAGTCCATTGAGGACAAACATTGTGACACGAGATTTATATATATTAAGAAGATGAGCGGTTGACGGGTCGACTGTTGATAGAAATTTTACAAGCCTCACCATTTTATTTTTTGTCTGATCAATGCTAGTTTTTTAATAAGTAAACATGAATTTGTACAAATATGAAAAACATTAGCTGCTTATTTCATGCTTACACTGAAAAGTGTTATGTTTTGCCAAGTGACTTACATTTTGCCAAGACGAGAGCTATATAACTTAGTTTATTTCGAATAAAAAGCATACAAATCATTGCTATTTATTTGTCTCAAGTATACAACACTAGCCATTGCCCACAGTTTTGACACGTGATAGTAAAAAGCATATAAACTTCCTCAAGAGTTGAGCAAAAAGAAGAAGAACACAGATCCGATTGGTAGTTCATTTATGCCGCGTTCCAATAAACAAAAAACGATTCGTTTTGCTTACGGACGGTAAAATTTTCATTGAAAATTCAACGAAATTTTACCGTCCGTAAGCAAAACAAACCGTTTCTTGTTTATTGGAACGCGGCATTAGCGCGTTCAACCACAAATCACTCGGCTTTATAATTATACTCGTATGTATTAGTAATAGTTTAAAACCCGTATAGCTTTAATAAACTGTTATATCTTCACGTTTACTAAATTATATTTTACATCTGTTTTTACATTTACTGTATTTGAAACGTTTAAATAGGATTTAATACGTAAAATGTTTTGTGGTAGCGACTGTGTTCACCCCTTTCGGTGGGTTTGAATGCCCACTCCATTCAAACCCATCCAGTTAGAAACAGAGACAACGAATGTAATCATTGCCATTTAAGATAACAAACAAAAATTAACAATTGTCAAAAACCTAAATTTATTTTATATAAATAGGCAACATATTTCACAAACTAATTAAATACAGACAACCAGTAGACAAATTCGATTAGTTTTCTGGACTAGTCCGTAGATAAATTATATTTTTCATGATCCATTGCTTTTTTATGCTTGCTTACTTAAAGAATGATGAATATACTTCGTCATCTATATAGAACCGATTATATTACCTAAAATGAAATGCTTTTGTCGTGGTTTTACAAAGTAACGATAACTAATTATCTGACATTAAATCCGTGGAGGTTCAAAATACATTAAGGAATATTAATTAAGAAGCGAGTCTTACGAAAACAAGCTCGTTAGCCCATTGTCTTATATTCGAAAGGTTCAGAATTCGATTACCACCTTATTCGATATAAACAACTATTGTCCGTTTTCAACTTCATGTAGCTCAGCACATCTGAATAGAGAGAGAAAATACGTACACACAATCAAGCCTGTACCCCTAAAGGGGTCGGCAGAGATGTATGAAACACCCACATTTTGTCAATTATACTTTGGTCCCACTCAAGTTATAGAGGGCAAGTCTATAGCTGCCAACCGGGCACTTTGGGATTTAAAGGCGAAAAAATTGAGAATATACAAAAAGAGAAAGAGTGGTAAGAGTTCAAGAAAGTCAGGCTCGCGTATCTGTACCAGGCCAGGTCCACTCTACAGCGTAGGTATAAAGTTCCAAGTACACGGCGGGATCGACTAAACTTCAGTGAGCTGCTGCGCGCCAGCCGGGTCACACGTCCGCACGCGTTTCGTTGCGTCATCTGTTCGTACCTATCAAGACTATCGAGTTATTACCTAGCCTAGGTTTCTTTCTTCACAAAAATAGAGTAATAGGCACATAACTTACTGGTAGTTAAATATTCAGATTAATTAATTCTTTAAAAAGAGACAACCCTAACGTCGCGGTGTTGTCAAAACAGATGAGAGTTACGCGATAAAAGGAGATGCAACTTCTAGGTGAATATAACTGTAGGTAATTAGTGATATGTGACCTAAATTGCGTCTTTATTGTGTCGGAACAAGAGTCGCTATTTATTAAATGATTTGGGGGAGTGGGGCTTCTGTACCTGTACAATTATGTATTCTGTGCTTGTACCTCGAAATGGCATTTGCCGGGAAGTTCCGAACCCTGAGAGAGAGAAGTCGTTCTTCTTATAATCACTATACATTCATAAAGTATCACGCATTGCCAAGGCATGTCTCAAGATCACATCATGGATAATAAAAAGCAAGCGCTTTCTTACTCAATAACAGAAACAAAACATTGAATGTAGCTGAATTACGGCCTTTTGTAAGAGTGCGATTCTTCTTGAAAGGGAAGTCTCTGTATGTCCTTATTTCTACTATCCATATTACACAATTTATTATATTTAGAATTACCAGGGATCACGTGGTGGTCGAATTTCGACCATGGCTTTTTTCTTGGCCAGTAAAACTTGAGCTATCATTGTATAGACTTGTCTTGACTACATTGTCAGGTAATCACATATACTGGACGCGTGTAATTTCATTAAGCCGTTTTCACGTATTTTTTAAAGTTATAAGATATATTGTTTAAAAAAATTTAAACTTTCGCGACTATACATATTTAATGTGTTAATCAGGACTTAATCGAAGTACCGACAGTGCGAACGTTATTAAAAACAATGAAAACCAAGTGCGGGTAGTTGCCGAAACTCGCACTTCACGGAAGCATCGCTAAGCTCTCACCAGTCTACCCGTGACCACGATCAGTGCAATTCGATCGAAACGTGGGGGTAACCAAAAAAGGTATCGTACCTTTTAATTATTACCGCGATTAATTTTTTTAGCTTTCTGCACTTCTACGTACGTTACTACTACCCACGTCTTAAAAAGGGGTACAAAGAATTCCCCTCACGTATAATGTACTATTAATATAATGATTAACCCAAAGCCAACGTTTCAATAATTTCCCGCCCCCTACATTACCTTAATCCCCTCGCATCAATGCCTACACGTTACACAAGAGATATTCACTATAAACCAATTTGTAACCGTCAACTCGGTCACGTTCCAGCGCTTATAACTTACCCACTTCAATTTAATATTACATTTAGTTAGGAAGACAAACCTAAACACCGGTTGAGAGCAACCGACCTCATATTTACTGAGGCTGAACATTCAACCACGCACTTAGAAACTTATGTCATTTCGTGTATCAGTCTATTGTTGCTAGTATCTAGTGTTGCCAGAGCCAGATTACATATCACCACCCGGCAAAAAAAGTGTCACAATACAGTGTCACAATAATTATCAAAATTTTATATGTACCTACGTAAGTAATTAATCATTTTATTATTTGATAGTTTATGTAAATAAGCTCAATACTTAAGACTTAAGGTTTATTTATTTTTTTGCTTTTTAGTTCTTTTCGTCGGTTAAATTTTTTGTTAAAAAGATTTTATTTTATGGTTTTTTCATCATCATGATGATGATGATGATGAAAAATGATGATAATTTCTAAACGCAATACCTGATAAAGTAATGAAAAGTAAACAAAAACACCCGTAAGTCGTCAAGACAGGCTTCTGTCCTCCCCGCGACTCTCTTGTCTTCAACATTTAATCTTCATAAAATATTTCGAACGTGTTCTAAATTCGAGTTTGGGGCCACCAGTCTATGCCTCTCGCGTAGTAAAGAGTTATTCTTAGAATCGAAGGAGTATGCAAGCTGTGCGAGAGGTCTCGTCACTACACTATCTAACAAAAAAAGAATAATCAAAATCGGTTCATAAATAACAATAAAAAAAAAAAAATACGGTCGAATTGAGAACCTCCTTTAAGACAAGAACTTTCGATCCTATACAAAACTACAAACAAGAGATTAAAAAGACGACTACGAAAACTTTAGAATGAAAATAATAATCATTTTATTATTTGGCGCAGACTCAAAATAAGTTTATATAAAATTTGATAGTTTATGTAAATAAGCTGAATACTTAAGACTTAAGGTTTATTTATTTTTTGCTTTTTAGTTCTTTTCGTCGGTTTAATTTTTTGTTAAAAAGATTTTATTTTATGGTTTTTTACATCATCAGCTCAGCTACATGATGTGATGATTTCTAAACGAAATTTTTTCAGGATACCATCATAAGATCCTGACTTCCTTGATATGGGACCACCCTTGAGGTATACCCTATCTAACAAAAAGAGAATAATCAAAATAGGTTCATAAATAACGGAGTGAGGGCTGAACAGACATAAAAATAAAAAAAAATAAAAATTATTATACGGTCTAATTGAGAACCTCCTTTTTTTTCGTCGGTTAAAAAAAGGAACTTTGTTCGATGTTTTTACAGCTGACCAAATGCAACATTTGCTATTCAATGCTATAAAAATGTCAAAACGTACCTAACATGTGATATGACTCTTTTTTTGCCGGGTGGCGATATGTACGTGTTTTTTTTTGCTAATAAATACAAAAAAATAAAATTGAAGTGTTTGTTTGTATGCCAAAATAATAGTTTTTTAAGGTCACAGATATTTGCAATATTTTAAAAATTTATTTTTAGGCATAGGGCCTAAAAATCAATTTTTAAAATGTTTGTGTGTTTGTTCCGGCTGATCTCCGGAACGGGTTTCGAACCCGACGGGGGCCTTTTTTCAAGGATTGGAGCGTCCTGCCGCGACGGTGTCAGGCGTCACTCGTCGGCAGTTGAATATTAGTTGTCTTCAGAAACATGAAAAATTTCTTTTAAAACTGTTGATAGTGCTTTAAGTGTTTCTTCTCCTTCAATATATAAAAGGAATAATTCACGCTTAGAATACTTGAAAGCAGTAGCCATTATGAAAATATACGTAATAATTAAACGTCTGTTTAGTTACAATTACAACGACGAATTTATGATAGCAACATAAATATATCAACTCTATCACTATCAACAACTATTTGAAAATCTAGCAACAACTCGCCCCGGCTTCGCACGGGTAGCAGAGACATCTTCAACAATCATCATCATATTTCAACCAATTTATACAAAACCTTAACAAATTATATAAGTCATAAGTAATTTCATAACAAAAATAAAATATAATATACCTAGGCCTTTCTCATGAATCGCTCTATCTATTGGTGAAAACCGCATGAAAATCCGTACAGCAGTTTTTGAGGTTATCGCGAACAGACAAACAGCGGGGGACTTTGTTTTATAATATGTAGTGATAAGGGTAGTGTGCATTTTGTTGAGTAAAGTTTTACCACAAAATGAGTGCAAACGCCCCTTTATCAATCATAATAAATATTTAATATAAAAAAATACCGCAAACCAAATAAATAGTCTCTCATTAGAAACCGCAACAGATAAAGGTTGTACGTTTCCTGACTTTTATCACATTTTTCGCAAGAACTTTGGAAACCGCACATATCCGTAGCTGATTTTTATAAATGTTATTTATGAATATCTAGGCTACCAAACAATATCAAATGTAAAGCACTGGGAAACATCAGTAACTGTCAAAAGTCTCGGTGAAGTGTGAATAAATGCCTTTTCCCCTTATTTTATCGTTAAATTTTTTCTACATGGAAATAGAAACACGAAACTTACGCCCTTAGAGTTGTTTTTAAATCTACATATATTTGTGTATGTATGTATGTATGTATGTATTTTGTTTAAATATAATATGGGTCGGCCAAGAAACGCACTGCTCTAATGAGACAGCGATGTTTCGGAGCAAACGAGAACATAATCGATGTATACAATTTTTAGATATTTGTTGATTTTTAAGAAACCGCTCATCGGATTTCGATAAAATTTAAATGGGACCATCTGGGAAGTATACCCTTTGAAACTCTTCGATTAATCGGTGAACATACATAAAAAAAAGATTCCGACGAATTGAGAAGTTTTTGGAAGTTGGTTAAAAATGGTTTTTGGTATGCCATTGTTCTACCATTTTTCCATAGTGCGCCAGGACGTTTTTAAATAATAATCCACCTCTGTCTTCTTAATAATAGATTAAATGTTAAAATCCGCTACTCAACAAGCGGCATATCTCAAGGCACGTTTTCACAGATAGGGCCAGGAGAGAAATTAAATTTGTATGACAAAATTTCAATTTCCTTCTATCGCATCTTCGGTGGAAATGGTCCGTAATTTGCGGGAAAATGCGAGATGAAAGTTGAAATATTTCGTCATATAATATAAAATCATATTGCTGTACACTATTCAATAAGACTGTTATTACAGCGTTGAAATCGCTCTCGCAAGCACATTATTTAATACTAGCAGTTCCCGCGCATCTTCGGTCGCGTGTATATATTTTGCGCGGAACCCTAATTCTTGTTTCCAAAATAAAAGCAGTCTAAATCTTTATAACACCAGCTATCTACCAGTGAAAGACCCGTAAAAATTGGTCTATCCATTCCGAAGATTAGTCAAAACAAACAGACAAAAATTTAAATTTTTTTAAATTTAGGCATAGGTATCGTGCAAATAACTGTATGAGCTTTAAAAAATAATGTAATAAAATAGGCAGTCATATACATACTTATATATTTCTAAATACATACATATTTTTGATAAATTACACCCAGACACAGAACAAATGATCATGCTCATCACAGAACTATTTGTCCTGGCTGGGAATCGAACCCACGACCTCTGGCTCAGCAGTCAGGGTCACTAACCATTAGACCAACAGGCCAGTCAACCAGCAGTCTGATGACATCGAGACGTGTCGCCGACAATGCTTAAAGAGGCTCCGCGCGGCGAAGGGATGGACCGCTTGTCGCGCACATTTTAAGATAGCAATACACTATACAACTTATTGGCTACAGAAAAAGGTACACAGTTCAGTGAGTACGTGAAAGTATCGGGTATATTGTATTGACGGCCTCTTGTGGCGCGGCGGTAGTGTCAATGTATACGACATATTTGTATGCATAAATATGTCTGTTTGCCTGTGTTCAAGAGCCCATAGTACTAGCTCTGCTTAATTTGGGTTTAGATAGCGCTGTGTGATTTGTCCAGAAACATTATATTATTATCCTACTAATATTATAAACGTGAAAGCTTGTGAGAATATATGAAAAACTACTGAACGGCTGGCGATGAAACTTGGTATGTAGATAGCTGGAGACCTGGATTAACACAAAGGCTACTTTTTGTCTTGATGTTCTCACTATATCGGGATGTATGCGGGTGAAATCGCAGCGCGCAATAGGGAACAGCTAGTATATTATATGCGAGACGCAGCGAGAAACCGCCAACACCACTTTCGCCTACTCTCTGAACTGTGTACCTTTTTGTGTAGTAAATAAGTTCTATATTGTATTGTTATTTTAAAAAAGAGCGCGCCGTGTCGCGTCGCGCTGTGTTTCGGTGTGAATTGACCCTTACGCGAGCAAAATTTAATAAATCAATACAAATCAAGCATCCACGTCACGAAATATTTTACCGCTGCTAGTATCTATAGTGCAAGACGAATCGTATACCACTGTATCTTAACCCTTTCCTACAAGCCCGTGATTGATGAAGATAAATGGCCCGCGTAAGTCCGCGACGGTTTTCACGAGGTAATAGTAGCTTAATGACTGCTTTTGGTGGACATGGACATGAAGTCAGAGTTTTAATTTTATCCTAATCCTAACGTCTGCTTGCCCAGTGGAAATGCACATTCATGCAATAAATTTGAAATATGTATGTATTTATTAAACTCATGCCACATTTTTCTGTGCGGAGTTAATGGCAAAAGCAATTCTTTAACACAATGTAAGGTATTATAAAAAATACAAAAGATTCTTAAGTTTCAAAATAAATGTGACAGATATATACCTATTTTTCCTTATACAAATGTACCTTCTTCCTTCTTTCCCATCTTAAAACGGCTACATTCTAAAGAAGGAGGCTTGGCATCAGGCAGGCGGCAACAAAACTTTGCAATGTTACACATTGTTAATGAAAATTGGGCAAATTTAAATACAGAATTGAAATGTTTCTAATACGCTTTGTTTTAAAGAGGTTTAAGTACAAAAATAAATAATATCTTACTAGCGAAAGCCTTCTGAGTGATGTCGTACTAGAGACAATGTTAACAGTTAGATGGGTATTTGAACAACCGAGGTCTGGCAACATTAGCTCCAAACCTCATTATTAAACTTACCTCATCTGCAAGTCTACGTCCTAAAACAGAGTAAGCCACAGTATAATCAAAGCCGTGTTTTTTTTTATCTCTGTGATTATCAAACACTTATAGTCTGAATGCCTCATAGTCTCAGTAATTAGATGTGAAAGCGGTATTGTGAAAGAATAGAAATTGACTTTTGAGACATGTTAGGGGTTTCTATTTTAAAATATCTATTTACGAACCGGGATACTATGATAGAACTCAACTGGCATAAATTAGAAATTTAATATACCCGACTCAAAACTCTCTTCAACGATCAGAAAGCTATTATAACCCACTTTTTTCTATGGCCGTTACAAATCTCTTTTTCTCTCTCTCTCTCTCTCTGTTTTAGACGTGGTTACTTGTATCTTGTCAACCCTATCCCCCACCTGCAAAGCTCTGACGATACTGCCTATTACGCTAGCTATCATGAAAGCAGAAATTTACTGTACCCAGCATTCTTTGTATAAATTCTCAAAGTTACCCTACTTTGAAGAACCTAACCTACAAGGAGAATATTCGCATAGCATCATGCAATCACCTATCAGACGCCAAACCTTATATTTAGGAGACGACAATTGTTTTTTCTAATTAGTTTCAGTTCTTGAAACTGCCAATTATTTTTATATAGCATGGGAGGGCAACACGACCGCATGTTCCTTCTGTTGCTGAATATAAGCTACACCTATCAATGTTCATGACTTTGATACAACGGTTCTGTTTAATATGTTAGTACGGGACGAATGAAACGAACGACGGCTGTCAACGCACTGGCTTTATTTAATCGGAACGGAGCAGACACAGCGGCGCATCGCTAACCTCTGCATTTAATTAGCTACTTACATAACAGGTTCCCCACTCACAAGCTGAATGAAAATCGCAGAACGGAACAGATGTTCCGCTGAAAATGAAGATGAGTGGAAAGACGTTCCACGCTCCGCCATTCAGTTAGCGATTCCCGCTTGAGAGCTTCAGATTTTATAAAGTACACCTATTGTAATTTAAATTGCTGATGACAAGAAATATATCGGCTTTAGTTGTTCTACGGATTTATTTACTTTTATCGCATCTTATCGCTATGCAGTCATGCGTTGTTTACACTATAATAAGGACTGCGATTCAACAGAAAAGACCACTGGTTCAAAGGTTCGACGTCGATGGCACATACGCCAAAGAAAACCATCTCAAAAATTGCTCCGTGTAGGGTGATTGGAGCCAGTATTCTTCAGTCTTCCACGAAAATCAATACAACACTGTTTGTCGTCAAAATAGCAAATACTAAAACCATACATGCTCTTTTAACTAGCCTCGGCATACGGCAACCTTCAGGTTATGCAAATATTAATTTTAAAACGTCGAGTGTTTCCCGAATGCGTCCCTAATCTGATTACTAAATAGCAGACGGATTTAAATGTTTCGGACGTAAAATGTTTTGGTAATGAAAAACATTTTGAAAATTGGATGTTTTTGATAGTCGCATAATTCATAAAATTGTATACTTATCCGCAATGTTGGTCAGGTCAAAACTAGAAAGGAAACTTCAACTTAGAACAAGCTTCAATCTAGGGGGACACCCGTTGCAATATTTTATTTTATGCTTGATACGTGTTCTCGCACGTGCTTCAATATAACTTAGTAAACCATAATGTGAATTAATGAATTTTGTCTGTTTGTTATTTCAAAATAAACTATTTAAATATTCAGGAGTTGTACAATAACTTTAGAACAATCAAAGTCGAAGTTGAAAGTCTTATAAACTGATAAAAATTAATCTATTATAAACTTCAATCTGAAGTTAATAACAGTTTGTACTCTTGAATTTTATTAACGGATAGGAACTAGTACCGACAGAGTTTACCATTTAAAACATACTTCGCACACACTTAACGCTTCTGCTTGTGTTCAATTTGATTTGAGACTACGACTTTCAGAGCGAGTGCAAATCGGGAATTCGAGTTAGAATGAAAATCTAATTAGAATCAGCTATATCAAGAGATACTTGTCTTGGAGATACGTTAGACAAGATTTTCTAGCATTCGATTTTCAAAATAATAAGTGGCAAATTTTCCTCCACCATTTAAAATGTCCGAACCCATCGTCATAAATCAGCTACATATGCATTGTGTGGATTGTTGTTTCGTGAGAGGATCGTAGCTATAGATCCAAATTTCGTCAGTTGTAAGGATTTAGGATATATTTTGCAGAATTCCTCCTTCGAACTTTTCTAGCATAAATTTGCATCAATCAACACGACGGGACTTGTGCTCTTCGGTGAGAGAGTGAGGTATCCATCGCGAAGCAAGCTTCCTAACTTTAAGGTGTTCATGCAGGATGGTGGAAACTGCCTATGATTCAATCTTCAGTTCTGCCTAAATCTCTCGATGTGTAATGTGTCTATTCTCCCGTAATAGCTACTCTACCCTGATGTAATTTTCATGAGTTACTGCAGTTGTAGGTCGGCCCAATGATATTATATAGGCCGGCCATCCCCAAATGCAGCTTGTAAATTTTTGTGAGATGCCTTGAATGTTAACCCTCGTTTATAATCATAAAAAATCATAGCACGAAAAGCTTCCCGCGAGGTGTCCATTGTTGCAAACAAAAGAATGACAGATTTACTTTAAAAAAAAAAGAACTACACATAGATGGCCAAAGATTTTCAGCAAAGAGATTTGTATTGAAATTAGCCGTCAATTCAAAATAGTTTCTAGAAAAAAGAGATTGTATTTATTGTGTAGCTAACAATTATCGGAACAACCTAGGTATGTATAAATATATGATATGTAAAGGAATCATCGCTTCTGCCCCGGTTTTGTTTCACAAAAGCATGAGGACGTGGGCGGTGACACTTTTGGAGTTTTGAGTATAACAAACACTGGTAAGCGTTACTGTGTTTTTGCCACCAAGGTGGTTTAAAAAGGCCTATATAGCATATAAATGTTGATTGGAAAATAATATATCTCTTGCGAATGGCGAGTGTCAAGGAAAGTTATGTAATATCGTAGAATCAGAGTGAGACAGATTGAGTTAAAGGTGGAGGAGGGGTCGCGTGAATTATTGATATTTGATACGTCAACACTTCAATATTTACTTGGTAATATAGACACGCGGCATCGGACAGATACGCTGTATAAATAAAGTAATATTCACCTATAAAAGATTATGAAACACCACGTGCGGTAATATGTTGGGGACGATATTTATAGTCCCTAACAATTAGATTTTAACTGAGTATCGGTATTATAAATCTGAAAGAAAGAAAAACTGTGGATACGTATTGGGTCAAAACAATAATCTTCACCATAATACTCCCAGTAGTAATGAAGGCAAGAAAACAGTAGAACTAAGTCGGTTTATTTTCCAATAAAACATTTACTTAACATTGTCATTAACAGATACACTAAGAACTATTTATCGCCGACTGGTACCGTACTCAGAAGGTTGGCACCATTGCCACGTTGAATGGCAATGCCAATTCTCTGTGCAAGAAAAAGCCCCGCCTTCTGGTCACGAGAAGTGTCGATCAGTCGATCCTTGTAAACGGAACGAGCACTTAATCCCCTTAAATCCTAGTAAAGATATAGGGTAATATTATATTGGGTATGTTTTTATTTTGTGTTATTTATAGATCCACTCTATCTAAAAAAAAAAAACTATTAACTATATTTATAACAAAAGAATAATATAACGAGAACGTAATCCAAATAAAATAACTTTCGCAGCTGTCACCGTAAAAATGGGTAACCTATTTCACCGAAATACTTTCACTCCGATAGTCACTGTGTACCAACAACATCGACCCTTTAACCTTGACAACTTGCGATAAGGAGATAATACAACGCCGGAGATAATCGCCACGATTTCGCTTCTCACTGAAAGTTTATAGTAACTACGGTTTATTTAGCTTGGAAATAGATGATACATATATTATGACGCCTGAAACCGTCGGGGCAGGACGCTTCACTCCTTGAGAAAGGGCCCCCGTCGGGTCCGAAACTAGTCGGGCATCCCCGAAATACAAACGTGAGTAAAACCGTATAGTTTTTAATAAATACATATATTATGTTCTCTTTTCAGCAATAATATTAGAAATTAAAAAAATATATACTTCTTATGATTTAATTCAAATAGCCTAGTTTTAAGGTGGTTCATTGCCTGTGGTCCGATCGTAAAGTTCTACTAGTCGATCCAAGGCTGGTTTTTTTCGACTGTAGTTCTATCAATCGGACCGTCGCCGCGTCGCGTCGTCATAAATGGTCTAGTGTTAACTTGCCAGAGATTCGTTCTAGTAGTTGGTTAAAGGATCCAAAAATCAAGGACAGACCGCGTGATTAGATAACGTCTTTTTTTTGGGGAGAGGTAGAGTTGGCAACGCACTAGTAACCGAAAGGTGCAGCAATATATGTACAATAAGCACGCGACTAGAGCTCAGGAACGCGCTAGTGGAGGGATTGCGGGTCGCGGGGGGGAGATGCTCCCGCCCTGAACCTCAGGCCCCAACTGCATTCAACTCGCCGTGTGTTTTTTGTCGAAAATAAGAATTAAATAAATCATTAAAAGAGACACTCATAATTCCATATAAATAAAAACTTGTTAATAACTTATCTACATTTCTACCAAATCTATTAATAGAATATGCCCGGGTAACAGATTAAATACAGTTATGAGGAAAAACTTTAAATAAACACTTATTTATGTCTGTAAGTTTCAAATGTTCCACCAAGTTTTCTATAATGAATTGTAAAACTTCTGTTATCAAAAATTCTGTAATCCGATTTTGAAATGTTTTAAAACGTAAATAATTTATTTAAATTTAAATTATTAAATCACTTTACTATATACGTAAACAAAACCATTTCTAGGATCTATATGCAAATGTGTTAAACCTGAAATACCTTTATGTTAAAATAAATACATTTGCACGATTACCACAAGAAACGTGTATTCCAACTCTGTTGGGAATTAGTTGGCGAGCTGGATGAAAATACATTTACACATTGAAATTCGAATACAGAATTCAGAGATTTTATTTGAACTATATTATGTTTTTGGATACGAATGTATGCAAATACAAATTTATTTGCTGCATTAATACTTTGTGAAGTCAAAAACATAGATGGATAGATAGATAGAACATTCTTTATTGTACACCACAGTTAGACAGAAATTGACACAGTTTAGTAGCAACATACTAAGCGGCAAGTACAATGGGCGGTCTTATCGCTAAAAGCGATGTTTTCCAGACAACCTTTGTATGGAAACAACAGAGGAAGATAATCGGTAGCTGGTGGCGTACCAAAAATATTTAGAACTGTAACAATCAAATAATAATAAAGGAAATTAGGTGAAAAGGAATATGTGAAGTATCTTCTACACATACGTACATATATATACACACATACACATATATAGTGATATAACTATAATAATTAGTAAGACATTTTAGTGGAGTTACTTATTATGAAGTCTATTGCACAATGTGAGAGAGTTGTACACCACTTATAGTGTTAGATAGTATTCCTTTACAATAGCCTTAAACTTACTTACTTAATTCTTAAAATTTGTTGACTAATGCCGACTCCACCAACTGAATTTGACAAGCATAAGAGTACTCCCGTATGGGACACTATAATATGTATGTATTCAAACAGTCTAAATGCAAAAGGTAGAGCTTTAATTGGACCCTCCCAACTGAGGACGTACTTCCACTCTTTAGAAGGGTCACCAGAGTTCCCTGGAGATTAACAATCCCTCGTCACTAGGACGTAATTGACACCACTATTTTGGGTCATTATGAGTATCGGTTACCAGCTTGCCATGAGACGGGTTGCGTGTTTGTTTACCAGATGAGTTGTATAAAAAATGTCGATACGTTTTTACATTTTTACGAGAAAGATGACTCATAACAGTCTCCTGGTATTGCAATTGTCAAAAATCGCTACCTGATAAATAGCTATCTACTAATACAACCGTAAGCCTACAGTGCAGAACTGACTTTACAGAATCTACAAAATAAACGACTGTCACTAAAGATATATTTAAGTAATAAAAAAGAAACTCATCACGCACACAAAACCAGACTGAAACCGGTGAAACATACTGCGATATTTTTCCCAATGGATAAACACTCTTATTTCGGCACCCCTTGGATATTTACGGTGTTATGCACTCGCTTCACTAAGATCTTTCTACTTACGCTATTGAGCTTCGTAAGTATTCTTGGTGAATAGATATATGGACAAATCGATTTCAATCAACCAATGGTGTTTATTCATGAAATTAATATAGAAAATACATTCTTGTAGAATGGGCAAATATCGACACACGAACAATATCGCTTTATGAGCCCACTATTTGGCAAGGCCTCCGCTCAAATGGGAAGGGTTGGGCTTATCCATGAAGGATCATTAAGAATTGACATACACGATAAACCTTTGAGAATAATACGGTTAACTCTTGGGTATTATGGGTTTTTCTATACCATTAAACTGAATGGTAACGAATTTTTTATACACGCATGAATGGTGAAATATCAGAGATGCGTAATCGGCCCTTTGCCTTCGCTAGATGATGTTGAAATATATGAATTTCGACATATATTAAAAGCCTACATTTTATCAATTATTATGTTTATTACTGCATATTGTAAAACAAGTTCCCCCGCCGCGTCAGTCTGTTCGAAATAAACTCAATAACGTTTTATATACGGTTTTCACCAATAGACGGAGTGATTCATGAGGAAGGTTTGGGTGTATAATTCATTAAGGTTTTGTGTAAAGTAGCCGAAATATGACGATGATTGTGGAAGATGTCGGAAAAAATCAATATATATAGATTTAGGAATATGGAATATATTTTGAGTTATATGTCATTCACCTTGGTGGAAATAATTGAAGCGATAAGGTAGCACGTAGTTATCGGTACACTACAATATTAATGTTATAAAATGTTTATCACTCACCAATAATTAAATTCAGCCAACCATCACTTTAGTATGGTTAATTGCATTTTTTCTTACCTAGAACAAAAAATACAAACGCTTGTGAAATACAATCACACGAAGAAATTAAAAATAGTTCTAGGAGTAGGTATAAGACGAAATAATAAAAATAAGGAGGAATGTAGCAATAGCTGTGTCACAGTTATGCGGAGGTTGTGTACGTTAACTCTGTTTTGTCTGTTGCGAGGAGTGCAGAAAAGGATTGTTTTTGTACTATTCCTGCTATTGTGTTTATACAATTTGAAATTTATGATATTCCTAATCTAACTGTAACTGTATTAAGACATAAAATACTGTCGGTGTTGTCTGTTAATTTGTGAATTTGCCTTCCTTCTGTAATACTCATCATCATTGCATTGTGAGGTTTTAGAGCCTTCGGTACACGCCCACTAAGTTTGTACCTCGCCAGGAGCTTTTGCCTGAAATGTAACAAACCCAAGCTTAGGTTTTGAGCCTTCGCCTGGAGTCAAGTCAGTTATTTTTACAATGTCTAAGAAGGCGGTCATATGCCTGAGCACGGCAATATTGATCCGATTATGTCATTAATGTAAAAAAATTATATTAGTGTCACAACTTATTTCAAAATCTCAAATCACATTTATGTTATACATTGTATCACGGGTGTTACAAATTGTATAATTACGAGTGGCAAACTGTAATGCTCGGTTCTTCTCACTCACTGATGTAATGCTCGAATCTTAACTGTTACAGTACAGACAAATATTCCCAGTGAGTGATAGCCAACCTTATTATCCCTCCTGGATTTTGATTTACTAAGGGCTGACCACATATGAGATTTCTACACTTATCAGGAAAATGACTGATGATATAAAAACAATAAGGTCTTGATTAAACCAGTTTTCCATAAAAAAACCACATTGGTTCGGAAATGGAATCGGTTAATAAATTTTGCGTGATAAGACAAAGCTGCAAGACCAGAAGAGTTCAAACTTATCACTTAACAAATTTTTGAGTAAAAGGGTTTATTTAAAATTGAAGTTTAAGACCTAAATTATGAACATAGCTTGTTCGTGAACAATACTAACAACACATTATATTTAAATTAGCTGTTATTACCGCCGAAACTTTTCATTCGCTTGATTACTACTTGAACTGTTTTTCACTTGAGTTAATATAATTATTTAGCGCTTACAATTTTCTATACTATGTAAGGATAAAATTATACTGACTACTTTAATTATTAGACTATTTTGCTCTGTATTCAACAACAAAACTAACTGAAAATATTTTAATAGAAAAATATTTTTACAGAACCTCTTTTAGTAACAATAACGTTCCCTGGTGCGGAACATATTAATGTATACTATCTCAATTTTTGGAAGGAGGTTTGGGCAATTACTGTATAGAAAACTTATGTGTTGTGCTCCTTGTAACACATATGTTAGGGCACCCAGCACCATTAGTTACATTGTTAAGAGATCTTTTCCATAAGAGTGTTCGTATTTGAAAAGGTTACGTTGTTACGTATACCGAAACGTATTTCGTCAAATGATTACCTCCTAAAGGGTTTCTTTTTTAAAAAGAGTTTCTTACGCTTGTGCACCTATCAAATTGTTAGCCTTATATAGTCAACGCTCAAGATTATATTCTAACGTGATGTTATAACAAAAATATAGATTAAACAGAATGCACACTGAACAAGTTGGACAGAGAGATATCTAAGTGGATGTTTTTACTGAATTTTAGTAACAGTTAGATACTACCAAGATAAGTCTGGTATTGGTCTGGTAAGTGGTTATCGTTCTGTTGATCTTCACAACACACCAGCGATATCTCCGTCTTCCAAAGGAGATCTGACAACTCTACAAATCAAAATGTTATTTGTCGTACAACATGTAGTGGTGAAGTAATGTTGTTTACGTAGGAATTCATCTACGAACGAGATCATGTCGTGTTGTCATTTACTTTAAAAAAAAAGAACTATAAATTAAAATAATGCCTGCCGCAAAGACATGTCGAAATCGTTCAATAATATTAAATTTAAATACATATTATTTGGACAATTATGCCATACTAAGTGTCATCTTAACAGTGAGTTACAGAACATGTTTCCTGGGATGAGAGACTTGATGAGCTTAGGTCAAACATTTCGGAAAATATTTCTCACTGGATACATTTCCCACACGTAATTTTAAACATTTTGTAAATGTATACACATGCTTCTTCTAGAAGCATTCATAGGCCGTTTCGGTAAACATCTGTACGAAGGGACCTCTATAAATAAACTGTTTATTTTATAGCTGCAACTGTGGTGGATCACAAATTTGTGTTAATGCGTCCTCCACAGTGGTCTTGTAATTTTCATCTAACTCAATACACACAATATACAAGAAATACTTAGAAATACTTACATTGAATACTTGCAAAATAAATGTAAATTTCATCAGAAACATAAAATTTATCAAAAATATTGTTACCTAGCAGTTACAGTTATGGGCCGGGTCGACCGGAGTGATACCACGGCCTCACAGAAAACCGGCAGTTAAGCAATGCTCCATTGTTTTTCGCCGAGTGAGTGAGGTTACCGGAGGCCCCAACCCTTCCCTCTCCTCTTCTTCCCCTCTGCACCCTCCCTCTTCCTCCCTTCCTCTACTCCCACCTTAAAGGCCTGGCAACGCAATTGTGACTCTCGAGTTTCAGGTGCCCATGGGCGGCTCTAGTCACCATCAGGTGACTTTATTTTGTTAGAGGGCTCAGTTCCCGGCATGTCATGTCCTGCCGATGGTGGCGTACATGTCGGGTCGTTTGGCTCCCTTTGATATCAATTGATATCATAAGGTTGAAGTGGACGATGGCTGGCACGTGCGTCATGCTCGTGAACGAGTGCCGTTGGTTGGGGCTGGTCATTTCTGAACTGCTATTACTTACATATAGTAGTAGTTTGCGCGACTGTTTATAGTTTAGAACAATACGTTACATTGTTCTCACATTTAACTTGCGCATATAAGCAATGTAACCAGAGATTTGTAAAAAACATGTTGAAAAAGAGTGTCCTAGGAGTTTATTGCCTGTTCTTCTCCATAGAATCTACGAATTGGAATAGGCCGTGAGAATATTACGTTAAGAAGTAGCCTATGTGTTAATCCAGGTATCCAACTATCTACATACCAAGTTTCATCGCAATCGGTAAAATAGTTTTTGCGTGAAAGAGCAACAAACATCCATACAACCATACAACCTCACAAACTTTCACGTTTATTATATTAGTATGATGTTGATTTAAAGGTTATGAAATAAATTTAAACATTAACAATAATTTTCGCATTATTTTAAGATGCCGATTTGCCTGAGTCAGGTGAAATAATAGTTATTTTAAACCCAGGATCTATCCAAATGCCTGACGTTTAGTAAACCGGTGACCACGGCTTGTAACACCTATATAATCGCGTTAATTCCGGAATACATATTTTATTATAAACGAATATTTGATATATTTGTCAGACACATAGTATATATTTGTGTCGAAGATGGCTAATGGTATCAAGATTAATATATTATTCAAACTCTGTGAAAAAAAGACAATTGCGTTAAATATAAATGAATTGTCTCTTACGATATAATATTATAATTCTACTTATTCATCATTTCATATATCTTGTTGATAGTATTATGTACATTTGACCTTTTGTAAGTAAAACTCATTAGTTGTATATCGTACGGTAACAAAAACAGCTTAATTAAACGGGTTTATGTATGTATTGGCTGGATAGTGACAACTATTATTTCCTCAATTAATATCGTTTTACCTATCACTAAACACAGAAAAACACAATTCAACAATCTCATAAAAGTTTCTCAATTTTAGTTTTACTAGAACTTTTGTTTTGACGATGTAACGTGGAGGGTGGCCTCCTGGTCTACACGTGGTCCCCCGTAGGTAAATTTGAGTGAGGAGATGAATTAGACACGATTAATGACTTTCACAGTTTATAATAAAACTTGTGGTACAGTTATTTGAGATAATTTTGATGTTAACAATACTAGGCTCAGGGTGGTGTTCTTGAGAGGTTTTGGACGTAGTTCTGGCGCTGGTAGATGCAGAGTACTTAATTTCGGAGCAGTCTTGAGCGGGAAGAGGCTGAGTCTTCGCGCGGCGTGGTTTTTATAAACTGCCGAGGCGCGTAGGGGCGAGGTCTATGTGATGGCTTGAGGTAGGAAGTAGGGAAGCGCACGGTTTGCGTGACAACGAGGCCAACAGTTTGGGATTGGTAACGATCGTGTGATGATGAAGCCAGGAACGAAACTACTTTTTTCCTTTTTTAATGGGTTCGCCATTAGTTTGTTTCTAGTTTTATTAATCCACCACTCTGTATAATATGTCAGTAAATATTGTTCCCGTTTACGCTATCACTAGTTAGACGATTAAATTTTGATAACACAGAACGAAAAAATCTCCAACTATCCTCATTCACTATTTCATTTGTTACACGGCAATGTGTAGTACCTAGCACGTAGGACTTTAATCCTAGTCGACGCAATCCCACGGTCAGTATGTAAAGACAAAACTGACAATTCTCGATGTTTCAGATTTTAGATATTACAGCATAAATTTTACCCTTTACAACTACGCTATAAAATTTCATCTCACTATTGAAGATCTTAACGAAAACATCTTCAGAAAGTAAGATATACGCTATAAGTTATATTTCACTCTGATATATAGGTAACTTGAAAATAACTTCAGAGATAATGGATGAAACAACGGCGCTGCGAAATTTTGTGTATTCTTACCCGTTTTTAACGGGTTCTTATAGAACAAGCGATAAAAATATCTTAGGAGGCAGGTCACAGGCAAACTTCCGGCCAAGGCGGAACTGCCTGACTATACACAGAAGTACGTCCAGTCTTACAAAAGACGGCATTTAATCAGCGCTAGAAAGTATTCTCGGCCCAGAAACTATTCACTCAGTAGATTCATCCTTATTTGAGGTCTTGTTTTTCATTAATTTAAATGGATACTCACATAAATTAAAAGGTCTTAAATATTTAACAATTATTTTATTGCCTTAGCACAGCTTTGAGATATACAATTATACGAGTACATACATATATATCAATATCTCTCAACTACACTGAATACGTGATGAATTCCGTACGCGGCTTTGTGTCCAGTGGACACAAGCCATGCACTGGCTTTGAGCTAAAACCGATATTCTACCTGACATATTTCAGGTCGCAAGTATTACGTACTGGGTAATGGTAAAAAAAACCATCAAGCAATTATTTTTAAATCATTCCTCCTATAACCTGCCTCGGTGTGTGTGTGTTGTCGACTTTTGCCGTGAAGGCTTTCCGAAAGACTATCACAAAAACGTACAACTTAGTCACCACATACGTTCATATGTCGTCCAATTACTTCAGCCAGAGTTACACCAATATATTTTTTATTAATCAAAAATCTATTTGACCTCTATTCACACCCAATTCAAACGTCATTCTCAAAATGACAGTTCAAGTCTGATTAGCATAAATAGAATCATCCTCAAAGCTTTAAAAACCTTTGTTAGTCTATCTGTCCTAAACAAGTCAACTTAACTTTATATTGTACTTTCCAAACTCTGAACAATTTGTGTTTCTGAGACCACTTAAGTCGAAACCGTTTAGCGCCAAGTACCCTCGAAGGCGTTGTAAAGAGGTACAGATATATCCAGGGTTGCCTCTTGGTAGTTATATTGTCAGATTTAGGGAATTTTAAATTGTACGTAGTGAAAAGAAATAGCGAATAACAACTAACGTCACTACATTAAAATAAATAAAGGACACTTCTCTATTTATTTATTTTATACTCTGTTCATTCGTTTATTTCCTTTTTTGACAGTTAAAAATATACAGATTACCTATTTTTATTCAATTATACTATTGATATTTTTTTTTTAAAGAGATAGTTGGCGCTCCTTGGATCCACTGCTGGACAGCGATAGGCTGATGATAATGATACTATTTATTACCCTTCGTAGACATTATGATACTCTAAATGTAGTATTTTTTTTAAACGTTTTTGATTGTTACGAAATAAAAAGTGTTACGTTCTATGCAACGTATTGATGAGAACAAATTAATGTTTCTACTGCATATTTATGAATCGATATTAACTATTTCTAAATCAGTGGCTATCTCAATCTATGGCTAAGAATAATTGTATATAATTATTATTGTATTTGCAATAAATAACTTAAAAATGTTGAAATTTAATTTCAAACTTAGACTAATGAACAAGTGAAGGGGATACAAGCTATATTCGTCACTTGAGTCCTAAGTAACATTGATAATCAATTCGTATGTATAATATATAAACATGGGTAATGTAATTTATTAAAGGAGTTCAGTATTTTAGATAAAATTAACATTTTACATTTTTTTAATCGTATAAAACTTTCTTTTAAATAAAATCGATTCTTACTATTATTGGAATCCGAAACGTTTTGTGTCTTCACTAATAACTGTTAATAAACACTCTTAGAAAAAAGTTCAACCGACTTCAAAAAGCACTGAGAAGTGAAAAATTAAAAGATTTCAATTATAATTGAAAAGACTACATACATGTGACACTTTTAAAATAATAGGTAACATTATAAAGGCTACACGTACCTACTGGTCTGTTTGAAGTCGGGGCCAAGTCAAGTACTTATTTAGCTTGGCACCGACCGTGTGCCGCTACGTTGTTTTTATTTTATTATTATTATTGTTGCTGAATTGATAATGTTCAATTGAATTATTGTGTTTTTTAGTACTAAGTTCTATTAAAATAATAGCGGTTACTTATTATGACTTGTTGTTACTTTAATTTAGTTATTGATTTATGTATTTAAATAAAAGTTAACTTTATAAAACTATTGTTCATTAACAGTTGAATATATATTTTCTAGACAACCTATCGTCGTCAGTCGTGGCGAGTTTGATTCCGCTCAGAGCAAATACTTTTGTATGCAATATTGTGTATGTCTACTTACATTGGTTAGGGTACACTATGTGTAACACTACAGTACAAGCTATGCTTAATTTAGGTCTAAATAGCGATGTAGGTATATGTCCCAGAATAGCCATTTAAAGTTCCTATTTCCTTAAATTTAGTATAACCTACCAATTTCGCATCACATCGATTCGCACGTGATTCACACGTATATATTGAGTTCGTTAAGGCCGATTCACATGTATATCTCATAGTCACATTTCACCCAAGCGAAGTCGGGTTTTCATCTAGTAGATCATAAAATTACGTTGGTGTTCTATTTTTCTTAACACTTAACGCCTACTATACCTACTTAACACTTACACACGCGAAGTATTCAGGACGAACATATCATTACAATGTGTTTTTAAACTCTGAGGTCATAGAAGTGAAGTGTGGGTGTTACTAGGCCGTCTATAGCAATTTATTGCAATGTATCCTTGGTTGTTATCTAAATTTCTAAACTAATATTATAAAGCGGAAACATTTATGTTTTTGTATGTATATTTGTAATGTTTTCACACAGAAACTACTGGACCGATTGCAATGAAATTTAGTATGTAGATAGCTGGAGACCTGGATTAACGCATAGGCTACTTTTTATTTCCACATTCCCGCGGGATCGGGACTTCCGCGGGTGAAACCGCGAGGCGCTGCTAGTCGTTAGTAAACCGATAGTGATGGGCCTTCCTAAATTAGAGGAAAGTAACCAAATATGGAATAGTGTCCCTAAAATGGAATACTGATATTTCTCGGAAATGAATACTCCTTGTCGTAAAAAAACAGTGATCTTTTATTTCTTTGCATCATTATACTCGCGTACAGCTTTCGACTTGTCAGTCAAGCGAGCGTTGTGTCCGCAATGAAAATGTTTTGTTTTGGCGCTATCAGAAAAGTTTTTGAGGTACGAAAAAACTAGATATTTCTCAATAAGTGATTGCAAATACTATTATAAATTATGACTATGCATTGATTACATGTTTGTTTGAATGTTTTAGATTTTTTTTCCCGTCTAATTGTGTTTAGTAAAAAAATCTGATATACATTTTGATTAGTTTGAAATTTCCGAATCCACAGTCCGTGGGGTCTAAATATGGAATATTTTATATTTGGATTACAAATTTAATATTTTAGTTTCAGAGTAGCGTCTTCGAGTTTAAAAGGGAAACGAAACGAAGGGAACATGAAACCATTAACGAACGATGCTCGCAGCACTCTAAATCTGGTATCTCCCTACGAAATCAGCCCAGTGCCAGTTAAGAAAAGAATACTTTCTAATATAGGAAGAAAAGCAATAATTGCTGCAAACATAACATCTTCCCCATATAAATTCAACTTAATTGACAAAACCAAACTTCCTGTGGTATCTCATAAAAATTAAGGCATATTATTCATAGTTTTATAGTAGTCCATATTTGGGTACCTATTCCATAATTAGGTGACTTTATGTTAATTTTGATTTTGAGGTAATTTTATAGTAAAAATAAGTATATGTAACACAAGAGTATTATTAAGTTAAGCGCAACTGTATGACTGATAATAACTAAGAATAAAAGTTTTTTAATTTACAACATATTTTTTTTCTAACACAAAAACAAAATGGTATTCCATATTTGGTTACTTTCCTCTACTATTTATCAATTTGATTTTCAATCATTCAATTATTTATATATCGTGACAGATACGCAGATAGACAAACGGCCAAGAAAGTACTCCTATAAAAACAACATTTTACACCTTAATAATTTTAATAGTAATGCTTATTTTAATGGACAACACCACACCATACCAGTCACTAAATGAGGACAATGGAACAAAAAGATAGACAATCAAATGTAAATGTACTAAAATACATATCCAGAAAATTAACGAGACTATTGGCCATGTAAACGTTTAAGTGAAATTAACAAAAACATACAACCTAGATTATCCTTTATCATGATAATCATAAAGGGTAAAATAGTCTAAAGTTTTTGATCAATCGTTAGCAAAGAGCACAGAGTAACGATGTTGTAATGGTGATAAAGATCTTAACGTAAAGGGATCCGTATTTTTGTACTAATGACTGCTTTATATGTTAAGTTTCATACATGTACTAAGCGGCATTCTTACCTATATATGCTTAGTTGTAACGGCAACTAAGGCAATTATTTCAAATACAATATACACTGCTGACTTTTATGGGGTAAGTTCAATAGCGTATAGAAATTAGCGAGTAATGGTAAATACAGTAGTGTTCGCAGATGACAGTGATATTGTTCGTAATTGGTCAAAAGTTGTGGACATTGTTAATAGATTACCTAAATAATAATACTAATAATACGTTACCAAAGAAATAGGCATATAAGAATAAATAGGCATATAAAAATAAGTAAGCTTATCTATTTCCTATTTACAAAGGTGTTCAACCAAATGTTAAAGTAAAAAAAATAGAAGTCCATAAGCTCACGCACTAGTTACTGATGCGCCGAATATCGAAAAAAAGTTATGCTGTTTGGTATAAAATAAAATAGCTGGAGCAGCTTTAGTAAAAACTCAAGCGAAAGTTTGGTTTCTATGAGATCTAGGTGTTTTAGTGGTTTTGCTAAATCAGCAAAACCACTAAAACGAAAAGAATGTTTCAGGTATACCAATACGGTGTTCGGAACCTTGTAAGTCTAATTGTGTGTGGTCTAATCACACTAATATTATAAAGGTGAAAGTTTGTGCGTGTGTGTGTGTACGTTTGTTACTCTTTCACGCCAATACTTCTGAACCGATTGCGATGAAACTTGGTATGTAGATAGCTTTAGACCTGGATTTACATATACGCTCCTTTTTATCCCGATAATCGAACGGGATCCGGGCGCTGCTAGTATTTAAATAAACTTTATATAACTAGATAATGCGTTATAATAAGGAGTATAACTTCTTATAAGTATAATATCGTAAATTGTAAATATTGACCCCAAGGAACCCGTCTAGTTTCACTACATATTATAAAACAAAGTGCCCCGCCGCGTCTGTCTGTTCGCGATAAACTCAAAAACTACTAAACGGATTTTTATGCGGTTTTCACCAATAGATAGACCGATTCACGAGGAAGGTTATAAAATGGAAATATGATGTCTCTGCTACCCGTGCGAAGCCGGGGCGGGTTGCTAGTAGTATATAAAATACATAGTTTAAAAACCCATATTCACCGATCATTGTAACCTCTGAAACAGTTTCAGTACTGATGTAACCAAATATATTCGGCAAAAACATCGAATAATTGAATCGAATACCCACAACTTGCTGAATATGATGAATAACAAATATTATAAGAATAAATAATTTAAACTTATAAAAAAAGACGGAAATTGAACCAGTAAACATTTCTGAGTATTATACCTTTTTCCTTTAAAAAATATGTTTTGTCGAAGTATACCTACTAATTTGGAAAAATAATTGTAAACAATAAATTATTTAAAAAATATTTTAACAATTTACATAGCACAGCACATTCTACATAAAAAAGTATCACCGACTTCAATGCGCCTCAAAATACCCAAATCGCTTCAAGTGTGCCCATAAAATTTGAAGAGTTCTCTCGATTACTCCAGGATCCCATCATCATTCAAACGGAAGAAGAATTTTCAAAATCGATCCAGACGTCTTTGAGTAATCAGTGAACATACATAAAAAAAAATAAACGTCTTATTATAACTGCTGCTATATTATACTGGCTGTCCGGTTATGGAATGCATTGCCAGCTTTTAGTTCAAAACTCAAATGAAACTAGCGACCGTATGGAAATCCAATTTAGACGAGAAGCTAGACAATGTAACATTCCGTTACTAACCATTTTGAACTATGCAGAAGTGTGAGAGTGAATAGTTCAGCACTAGTGGGGACTCAATTCAGACGCTCGCTCAGGAGACTGCATTGTCGCGATTGTAATACGAGTTGTTTGATGTAATATAATGTATATAGATCACGCGCTAACTCGTCGTGCGGTTGTACGTTATTAAAAACGGTCTGAATATACAATGAAAAATATTTTAGGATAAAGTATCATTAACCTACCTCTTTATTCTTAAGGAAGTTCAAAATGAATCATTCTTTACTTCGTCTTAGCAGGTCCTTGACGAAATCAATATAAATCTATTTCAACAACATAGATGTTTTGAAGACTCAAACACTGTACTCGCATACTTCATAGTTTAATAGAACGTGGTTTTTGACTTTTTAGTGCCTTTTTTCGACTTTATATATTATTTTTTATATTGTTAGCTGTAAAATAACAATATTTGTACGTACAAAATATCTATATACAATATCTATAACAATGTGCTTTTTTGTTGGATTTTCGTTTGGTGTTCTACTTTCTTTTCTATACACACATACAAATAATATTCATAGGTTTTTACTTTTTGAACAAATAAATAATAGCTGTTTTAGCATAACTTTTGTTTTTTGGTACACATATGAAGTCTTGTTAGAAACTTGACCGAAAATCCAAGCTACCATTAAAAAAAGTAAAGTATTTTTAAGTAAATTACACAGAATTTACTTAAAAACACTACACTTTTTTTGTACCGTATTCAACTAAATTGAATATAAAAATATTTTAAAATATAAAAAAAAATCAAGTGTCTTGTTTTAGTTTTGTATACAAGTCTCATTTTATTTTTATTTATACAAGCAAAAAAACTGTTTAGTTTTATAAATCTCTCTATCTTTTCTACATTTATACAAATTGTTATACAGCAACTATTATTAGACACAACTACATAATTGAACACGCATTACTTTTGTCTGTCCCTATGCTTACACGATGTTACTATTTTAGGTTATGCTAAATGATGCCGATAGTCACTCGTTTTCTCTTTGTTTCTTTGACATGGAAAGGGCACGCAAACAGCGTAAACCCAGATTTAGAAGGATTTTTCTCTGGATCACATAAATAATTTTTGTATATGACAATCAAATCCACAAAACTCAAAGCGTTGGCCTGTGAGTCAGATGACCACGTAAACCGATGAATTCGCGATGAAGTTTATTTTCAAAACTTTAGCAATAAAGAAGTAAACAAAAGTTATGGAGCAGCTTAAAAGCTTGCTGGCATTACTTACATTTTGGAGTTCAATGGAAACAAAAAATATGTAATAAAATGTACGCGGGAAAACAAATGGTCACGCAAGTCTGACCCGCAGTTATTAGATATCGGTGAAGATACTTAAAAATAGGCTAAATTTACTTTCCTCATTTTAAAGAGGGTTTAAAAAAATTCCTTATTGTGGAGGCCAAACTGTGTACACTGTATATTACATAATGCAAGGGATCGCTTGCTGTGAATTCTCAATTATACAACCCAAGGGTCAAAGTTCACTGTGCGGGTTCTGAATATCAGGACTTTCGTAGATTTGATAGAAAGTTTTTGAAGTTTGTTTTTTTTTTGAAAGAGACTTGATAGAAAGTTTTTTTTTTATAGTGAGGCGTTTAATTTTACAGTATATAACCAAATTGTCGTTGAATTTTCAACGAAAATTTTACCGTCCGTTAGCAAAACGAATCGTTTCTTGATTATAGGAACGCGGCATTAATGAAAAATGACGTAACCAATTTGCTTAAGGTTCTAAGTAATGCACTCGAAGAGTTGCTTTGACAAAACTCTTGTCTATCTCCCTCTATCTTGAATTTTTAATTATTTAAGTTTCATATTTGAATATGGTACAAATAAACGATAGATCTATAATTTTTACTTCTAAACTTAGCAAGGAGGTCGTGGGACACGACAAAATCGCATAGCATGTTGACGTGTTTTATCAATATTTAATATATTAAGCTATTTCCACAAATTTTTAATAATACAGTTATTAGGATAATAGCTACTTTATAAGAACAAATAATGTACATCTCGGGAAAAAAATCTCTAAATAAGTAACTAACAAAGTCACATGACACGTCAAATCAACAAAGGTGCATTTTTCTGGAAAATGCCCAGTAGAGAAACACATTTCACTATTTCTGATATACCGCTATTCAATATATGTTAATTTATATTTTTATACAGCAAAAAGGATTGCAACTATTTAACACGAATAATCCCTATTTAACATATACATAAGACAGAGAAACCTATATTCCCTGCAACACAAAAGCAATATCTTCGACCAAGGTGTTATTTATGTAAAATACCGTGAGAACGTTCATTGTGCGATAGGATTACTATAACGGTTATGTCGAGGTATTTTATTTTGGTCTCATTATAACTGTGTTTGCGATAAGTAGTAAATTTTTAGCATTCTTACTTTCAGTCACTAAATAATAATAAAAAAAATGTGCGTCTCGAGACGCCCGACAGAAGTGATAACTTAAACGCATGACAGACTGGCGCCGTAACGCGTTACGTAACGAAGCGGTTTACCCTCCCATAATAAGTTATCACTTCAATAATAACTTGACACATCTCACATACGGCCGTCTGATCCCAAACCAGCTGTACTAGTGTAAACCAGACTGCTGATAAACATACTTTTATATTTCTAAACACATACATCATAGATAAATTACACCCAGACAAAGAACAAATGATCATGCTCATCACACAATTATTTGTGACGGGTGGGAATCTAACCTACGACCTCGGGCATAGCAGCCAGGTTCACAAACCACTAGACCAACAGGCCAGAAAATATGTTGAAAAAGAAATACTGTTTATTGAATATTGTTATTATAATGCTGACGACTTCGATAATGAAAAAAATGTATGAGTAGAGATTAGAGGGCTAGGACACCCTGGAAATAGCTAGTTCGAGTTGCAGCTATGCGACATTGACTTTTTTTTTATCTTGTGGAATCCCCTCGGGTCGTCACCCCATAGGGGCTGCCGGTGTAGTAAGTATATGTACGTCGGAATTGAACCGACTAAAACCATACGGTGTTCTTTTTTTTTTAGCAGACGGGTCACCTGATGGTAAATGATTACCGCTGCCCATGGGCACCTGTAAATCAAGAGTCACAAGTGCCTTGCAGCCCTTTAAGGTGGGAATAGGGGGAGAGGGGGAAGAGCGGGAAGACGGGAGAGGGGGATTAGAGGGGAGGAGAGGGGGGAGGAGAAGGACAGGAATAGGGTCGAGGGAAGGGTTAGGGCCTCCGGTAACCTCACTCACGCGGCAAAAAGCAATGCAAGCATTGTTTCACTGCCGGTTTTCTGTGAGGCCGTGGTATCGAGCGGAGTCGAGCCGGCCCATACGTGCCGAAGCATGGCTCTCCCACGTAAACCGTCACAAAAGAGTCTATTGCAAGGATGCGACCCTGGCTCTATGGGCTGACTATTGCTTACACTCCTTTCCTTCCATTGTCTTCTCTTCTTAACCTTTCACTATACTCCTAATTTTCCCATGTTTTTATTCCCAAAGGGTCCGCTGACGGCAATAGGCTTACCCCGTATTATGTTACTGGGACCCAATTATAATGATACTTTTCAATGTAATATTTATAAATTATATTTAATTATTTAAATGTTAATAACAATTTTTAATGTTTAATAAAATATTGACATATTTTTATTCACAAATTTGTTTACAGGCAAGTACATATTTGTACATGTTGATCTAAACAAATATTTAACAACTGTAATAAGCATCACAAGTAATACAACACACAACTAACACATGTTTTGAAAATAAATACATCTTTGTGTTTGGTAATAAATATTTTATATTATTTTCTGACGTAACACAGTGAGTAAAGGGGGACATTAAGATCTCCCTCTAGAGGCTTTGATCCACTATAAGCCGGAGCGAGTGCAGGCCGTTTCTCAATGCATTTGACCGCCATGTTGATGCCGCGTTCCAATAAACAAAAAACGATTCGTTTTGCTTACGAACGGTAAAAATTAGGTTGAAAATTCAACGAAATTTTAACGTAACGTAAACAAAACGAATCGTTTCTTGTTTATTGGAACGCGGCATGAGTGTCCGAAAAGAGGATTTTTAACGCAGTAGCGCTTCACTTTACATTCAAAGTGGCAGCGAGTCTTTTAAAGTTCAACCGAGAGACCCGATAAGCAGATAGATAAATATCGATATTAAGAGACAACTTTGTGTTGAGAAGATAGTACCATCGATATTATTAGGCCGTAAATAAATTTGTTTTATACATTTGAAACGACTAATCGTCATCTGCGTTTATGGTCACTTCTTTGTTTCTGAACGTCGTGGCGTGATGTTACAAAGCCTATAACCTTCCTCTATGAATACTCTATACAATGCAAAAATATTTTTATGAATCTGACTGGTAGTTTAAGAGACTAACGCGTTTAAACAAACAAATAAACAACGAAACAAAAAAAAATAATTGCTTTATTTTATTAGTACCTATAGATTATTGCAAAATTATTAGATGTTCTTTGGCCTCATTAATAGTATTAAAGTTATTTTTCTTTAACAAGACCGCATTGTATTTTTTTAATTGAAACACTTACCGCAATGACGCGTACATATCTCCAGTATACGTCCAATTTATAAACCATTAAACAAAAACAATGTAATGTCACGTTCATTCAATGAGTGTCAAACGCGATCTAAGATCACTCACATGAATCTGAACACATGGCAAAGGTATATTAACTAACTAATACTAAATTTATAAACGTGTCGGACTTGTGATCAAGTGGTTGCGGGTTCGAACCCCACCCAGTGCACTACCGACGTGAACCCACTCCTAACAGAAGCGTTAAGCTTAACTGGAGGGGTTAACAAGAATACTAGTAATGTGTGACCTATAGTGCTAGTGTTCTTTAAAAAATAAACACGGGCCCGCAGCAGGCCCGCAGAGGTAGATTTCGTGTTTTTTGAATTTTTTGATAATCTGCCCCCCAGTCCCCTCCCTTTGTTGGAATATCCCCCATTCACGAACTTAACCTTCATTTTTGCCCTGTTGATTTGTCGTCCAAGTTTGAAAGCAATCGGTGCATAATTGCGACCTCTGGTAAAATTGAGGTACATACATATATATACTTGAAATGTACATTGAATGTAACATAATTAAATTCAAATTTAAAAAAAAAAAGCTTTATTTCATAAAATTGACCATCAATTATTCGAAATCGTCGATTTAATAAATAATTATTATAATTAAAAATTATAGATCAACACACACAGAGTCACCGCAACAATAGTTTGCTTCGTCAAATGTAAAATGATTAAAGAAAACAAAATGGATAACATAATATCACATCTGCCTGTTTCGATCTATAACCACCCGTTTTCAAATGGTTGAGCCTTGTGAGAAGAAATCGGGCAAACAAACTCACGGCCACTCTTTTAAAAAAGAAAAACCAGACAGTTTCAACAATATTCAGTAAATATCACATCATTTTGTTGTGTGCTATTATGTTTTTAAAATTAAAAGTGAATAAACTAGAAAAAGAATATGACACTAGGGAAACTGAAAATTAAGGAAAAAATTAAAAAGAAGAAAAGAAAAACATGAGAGATGGAAAATAAGAAACATATTAGCTCACATTAGATTTCTATTATAATAATTTCTCATGCATAGTTAATATAGAACCAATCCTATTCCCGACATACATAAGTTAATATTGAAACAGTTATTTCATTCATCATGTCTTCAATCAACGCCAACTGATTCATAATTGACATGATTTTATAATGGACTTATTCACCGACCGAGAAAATTATAAAGTCATATTTTCAGTATAAAGAGTTCACATGATTTGATATTAATTGTTATCTCTTGTGGGGTTATTCTTAGATATAGTTACAGATTGCAATCGCAGAGTAACGGCCCATTTTTTTTTATTACAAGCTTTTATTTAGTTTCACTTGTCCCATTGTCTGTCTGTAATCAAATCTTGCAAGTTAAATGTAATTTAAGCGGCTGTAGCGTAATGGCTAAGGCGTCGGATTTGCGATCAAGTGGTTGCAAGCGACGCAAACCCAATCCTAACACAAGCATTTAGCTTAGCTGGAGGGGTTAATAAGAATACTAGTAATGTGTGACCCACGTTGCTAGTGTTCTTTTTCTAAAAAAAAAACTTAACACACTTCCCGGTTGGGAAAGTACCCAAAAATATTGAGCTGAAATTTTGCATTTGTATATCGCGTGACAATGCAATATTGTGGTGATATGGAGCTGATCTGATGATGGAGTTGGAAAGTGGCCATAGGAACTCTGAAATGAAACGACGCAACCCCATCGAGTTTGGACTGGTTTGATTCACTGTAAATCCCGAAACATAAATACTAAAAAAGTTGAAAATATAAAAAAAGAGTTTTTTAAACAAGCTTTTATTACTTGTTAATTAAAAGAACTAAAAAAATAAAAATAATAATAAAAGCGTGTTACATTTTGACGGCAAGAGAAATAAAGAAGGTGTAACGCGCTTTTATTATTATTTTTAACTTTTTAGTTCTTTTTATTAACAAGTAATAAAGCTTGTTTTTTTTTTACAAACATACGTAAAGACCGTAAGCCTTGAAAGTAAAAAAGAAAAACTGTCAATCGTACGACAAACAGTAATGTTAATAAACAATCGTATTAAAAAATAAAGTCCCCCGCCCTGTCTGTTCGCGATAAACTGTAAAACTACTGAACAGATTTTCATTCGGTTTTCACTAATAGACATAGTGATTCACGAGAAAGGTTTAGGTGTATCATTTGTTTAGATTTTGTGTAAATTGATTGAAATATGTTGATGATTGTTGAAGATGTCTCTGCTACCCGTGCGAAGCCGGGGCGGGTTGCTAGCCACCAATAATGAACAATACAAATGCAGTAGGAATTTATCATCAATCATGTCATTAATTGCTTTAGTAGTATTTTAAATGTCCGAATAACAAACAAAAGGTATCATAACACAATTAACATTTATTGTTCAGTTATCGTCAATACATCAAATTATTTAACATGGAGTATGTATTTATTGTAATTGGCTCGACTAATTTATAATATTTGTAATAACGGTTCAATCTCAGAAGATCTATTGGCCAGATCCATAATGAGCTAGTGACAATATTTTTTTCTCATTAGGCCTATATTTTGATAATGCACCGTTTTACTGAA
Organism: Callimorpha dominula; assembly: GCA_949752705.1. Classification (NCBI taxonomy): domain Eukaryota; kingdom Metazoa; phylum Arthropoda; class Insecta; order Lepidoptera; family Erebidae; genus Callimorpha; species Callimorpha dominula. The sequence continues at coordinate 16,844,867 of OX457007.1, forward strand.
GCAGCTGGAATTATGAACGTTTTGAAAACGGTTAAAACCGGCTGATTCGTGAACCCTGTGTCACATCTGTGGACACAGATAGTGTATTATTTTATATATTAATGCGGGATGATTTTTTATTGTACCCCTTTTTAAGCAAATTTTGAGGAAAGAGAAATGTGAAATTTGAAATACGTAATTAAAGTTTATATGCAGAAATCTAAAAAAAATATTAATAAAAAAATATATGTTGACTAATCATGGTACAGAGCATCTATACAATGGCAGTTCATGTTATACTCTGGTCACCGATATAAAATAAAATTCGACCACCAGCGATCTCTAGAGTTTATAAAACTACCTTAAAACAACAAAAAGTTCTGCTACAGGCTTGTAGCAGAACTGTAGCGTCTTAAGAACTATCATATGCTACGAATCCTTCTACGGCGTAGCTTATGAAATGGGCTTAAGAAAGCTTTAATTTAGAATTCAAACGACCGCGACCTCCTGATATTTAAAAATCGTAGTGACGCATTATATTTTTGTTAAAGCAAGAATTTAAATGAAAATATATAAAGATGATTTTTTATAAGCCCGTCGACCCGGTTTGGTGTTACAAACATTGTATTGGATGAAAAAATGAAGAAGGTAAAATTTTTACATTGTATAGCTTTCCGCACGACATGTCAACAGATATACTTGACGCATGTAGCTTTTTGTAGCTGTTTTGTTTCTTCTGTATTTATTCTATATATAAACTTTAAGTATGCAATCCTCCGTTGCGAAATTTTCTTAAAAATGTGTACAAATAATTCTCTTCACGAATATAGATATAGATTTAACGAAAGTAACAAACTGTATTATTTAGATTCCAAACACAAATTATGCGGAATATGTTTATTCTTATTTCAAATTAAATCAGCCATGTTTATTATTTACTAGGACTATGCCATTATTAACGGAACTCGTTTATGATTTTGTTACACAGTCCATAACCTTCCTTGATCAACGAATATTACAAATCGGACAAAGAACAGGTTCACACAAAGAATCTCTTTTACTAAATATTATTAAAAGTGTATGAGACAGTTCATAAACCTCCTCTCAGCGTGAGCACTCAAGCCTTAGTGTAGCCGTAGTCGTTATTAGTTTTGACGAATATCACAAACCTTTGCGAACATTTGAGAACGTATTAAAAAAAAACCACAAAATGACACTCAGTAGCCTGTGTAGGTCTCCTTACTATTCCTTTATTTTGTTTTTAACACAACGCGGAACCTAGAGGCTGGCTATCTTAGTCCCCCTCACATCGCAATGCGCGAAAAGTTGACGTCAAACAAAAGCGTAAGAAATCGGTCTTATTATATAAAGATAAAAAAATCTTAAATAACTAAATTTGCTACGTATGTACAACATTGGTTTTGGGGATTTCACGCTTATTTTATTAGCTTTAACACCTAAAGCTGTGTAATTTTGTTTATTAAAATAGAGATATTTAAGTACCTACCTTTAAAACTATTTATTTCATACTAAAAATAAACATGCTCTTGACAAGGTGTTGTCAAGAGTATGTTTATTTCTGTTTTGAAATTTAATTTTTGGGTTCTGTCAGTGTTTAGCTGCGGTCTTTTGTTTCTGCTTACCTGCAACAAAGAAACAAAAATTCATTCAAAAAATATTTTCCTCTATGGGGTTTCGTTGATGGTGGAAAAATTTTTAGTTTAAGAAACATACAGGTAAATTTTATAAAGGACTTAAGTACTATATAAATATATTTGTACATAGAACGAACGTGGGTCACATTAATAGTAGGTGTTCTTGTTAACTCCTCCAACTTCATAAACTATACGTTTCTGTTAGCTGAGAGTACACGTCCCATAGTGGGCCAAAAAATCGCATATCATAGACTTAGCAATCCACGTCGACGAAAATATTTGTTTTTATGCTTGAAATCGGTGCGGAACCATTAGTTTAAGTAATGTTATATTTTCATATTACACGTGATTTCTGATAAGTTATGGAATTTTAACAAAAAAAATTGTTTAAAGGAAAACATAAAAGTGCCCCTAATATCTTCTGGTAGGATGATTTTTTATCTTTTTAGCCCTTTTTTATACATATCGCATTTAAGCGGTAGACGAGAGATTAAGTACTAGTGAAAAAAAAAATGAATAGCATAGATATTAAGTTAATTATTTAAACTAACATATTACAAATACGACACACCAATATCTGAAATATCTAATTCTATGAAATGCGATTTTCGGCCTATGCGTCGGTAGTATACTTTTTGTTTTATCGTATAGATACAAGTCATCACCTCAACGGAGCCAAGGCTCACGAACGAACCGACTTAAACCCACGGTGTTCTGTCACAAATGAGTCTATTGAATGAAGCCCCAGAGAACCACGTCGGTAGTATACTGGATAGGGTTCGATCCCGCAACCACTTACAAGTCCAACGCTTTACACTACCACCGCTTTATAAAGTACTAGCTGTTTAAACATTTAAAAAAAATGATGAATGAAATCGGTTAAGTCGTTCTCAAGTTATGGACGGCGTGACCAAGGGAAATAGGGATTAATTTTTATATATAGGTACTTATAGATTTAACTATTCACCTAAGCAGTTTAATTTGAATGTCCTAACTTTGCCAATCTTCTAAATGAATATTCACAAGTTATAAATCAAACTTGCAAGCGACTTCCCGTTCAGTTTTCAATCTATATGTGAACTAAAACTACTCAAGTCCCCGATTACAGATAGAATTTCAAGTAGATACGATGCATTGCGTCGTATGGTTGCAATCTAACTTTAAATTGTAGATCTGTTCCGTAATAAACTATACTGAGAACTGCTTGAACTTTGCCCCTAAGGCTGCTCTGTCTCCAGACAATCTTACTCTCCACATTCGTTTGGAAACTACGATAACAACATCTTCAGTATTTATATTTAGTTGTTGAAGTACACTTGGCATTCTCCTTTTTTTGGTAAAGATATCACCGATCAAACGACAAAATCACTTCGCCATACCGTCGGGTATCGCGAAGTGATTTTGTCGCACTTAATGAAATCAACATAAAAAAATAACTTACCACAGAGTACGTACTTACCGACCGATATGAGGAGGTACTATATTTCTTGCGTTTGATTCATAAAAGCTTCTTCGAGGATTTCTCGGAAACGCCTTTAGTAAACATAACGTTTTGCCGAGAATCGAAAGAAATCATGCATTTTCATACGTAAATCGAAAATTTTAGTGATCAAAAAACAAGTATCCAATAGGGAGCTTAAATAAGAACTAGACTATTCATTACGAAATAATCATACCTCGTGGGTATCGAATCTACAACACGCGATAACAGCGGTACTATCTAACTTCTAATTTCAATTAAGATGTAATAGATTTTAAGGAGACAATTAGCTAGGTAACTTAGAAACTTATTAATTTCTCTAACAGTTAATTCGAAGTGAATATTCATAATTCAACTTAGAGTTTGTTTTACGATTGAGTAATGGTAAATTCATAGACTAATTTTCAATAGGATTCCAACAAGGCCCAAAAGAAGATGGGGACTTTGAAAGTTGAGTTACTGAAGATAAGTTTTGGGCTTGCCGTTACTCGTCATCTGGCACTTAGTTAAGTAAACAAAACAAAAACGATTCGTTTTGCTTACGGATCGTAAAATTTTCGTTGAAATTTAACCAAATTTAACCGTCCGTAAGCAAAACGAATCGTTTCTTGATTATAGGAACCAGGCATAAGTAATTTAGAGTAAAGAAGAAATCAGTTAAGTTTTGAATCAGACTGGAGTGGAGCCCCCTCTACACTACAGAAGACTCCGTCTAGCAAACACTATACGCGAGTTTTTTACACACGACTGCCAAAAAAGGAATATAATGTTTTCAAGGTTCATTCACGCCCCATAAACTGTACTTCCACACATTTGACAGAACAACGATAACTAATGAACTTGTTGCAAGAATGATTAAAACTAAATTTAAATAATAAAATAAAAACATAAATGAAACTCAACAAGTTGAACTTTTGATTATGGTTTTTGGTATAATTTCATTACAATAACGCTCAGCCGTAATTACTGGTAGGTATATGAACGTTTTACAAATAACGTGTTAATGGCTGTTAATTTCGGCGGGAAAATAGCTCCGTATTTTGAATTTTTTTTTTTCATCGTTTAGGAATGTGCCTAGGATTATTATCGATATGTTAAATACGGTCTCTCTCTTTATTGAACGCCATTAAAAATGAGGTCACGAATTTTGATAGGTCAACAAAAAAAAATAGATTATTTAAATTTTTATTATTATATGTATAATAACACATTCATGTCCATTAAAACAAATGGTCTATCTCTAAGTAGAAGGGCCTCGCATACCTCAGCCATAGGCCACGAAGCGATAGTACATCAGTTTTAGTCCGGTAGTAGGAGTCCGACCAACACGTCACGTAAAAACGGAAAAGAAATGGTTTTAATTATACGGGATTATTTCCCGCGAAAAGATGATTTGAAAAAATGCGATCGAAATCATCAAAAAGAAAAATAAAAGAGAAGCTTTTATTTTTAAAGACAACTCCCGCATTAGGAAGTACTCCTGTGTCGCGGGGGACTTAAAAAAAAAAAACAACGGACACAAAGAATACCCAGACTCAGGTGGGAATCGAACCCACGACCTCTGGCTCAGCAGTCAGGGTCACTAACCACTAGACCAACAGGCCGGTCAAACTACATATTGATAACGTAATATATTTAATTACGGCTAATATTCTTACAGTTTTTGAAAGAAAAACCATCGTTGAAGAACTTATTCTTAAGTTTAATTAACAGGTGTTCATAAAGGTGATGTCGTCTATATATAGAAGATAATAAATATTTCATACACAGAGATCCTTGCAACACTGTTACTGAAACTATGTAGTCTTAACTTCCAAAAGCTTTATAGAAAGTTGCCAACTCAAATAACCATTCCACTTGCCGTTATACGGCAACACTGAATAATTTAGAAAGGAACGTGCACGCTTTGTGTGCGGTGTTAATTCTGTGTGATTGAGTTATCTGTATTATATTTTGATTACCGGCATTGCAGTATGTTTCTACAAAACAATAAATAAAAGCTGGGCCCAGTGAGAATCGAACTCGCGGACTAAAGGTTTCATAATGTGTTTGAAATAAGTGACTAGGTTTCATAGAAGTATTTGATATGTCGTCTATGTATATTGAGCCCAAATTCTTTACGAAAAGTTTGAAAAATCAAGGCGGAATTACATTCCCTTGAGACCCTTTGACTATATCACTCCTCATCCCTTTAAGCAATCCTGTTCCATATCTACAAAACGCGTATAACACGTTTTTACTAGATACGTGGCAGAGCCATGCTTCGGCACGTATGCGCCGGCTCGACTCCGCTCGATACCACGGCTTCACAGAAAACCGGCAGTGAAACAATACTTGCATTGCTTTTCGCCGCGTGAGTGATGTTACCGGAGACCCTAATCCTACCTTCTCCCCTATTCCCATCCTTTACCTCTCCCCCCTTTCCTCCCCTCTAATCCCCCTCTCCCGTCTTGCCGCTCTTCCCCTCTTGACCCTATTCCCACCTTAAAGGGCGGCAACCCACTTGTGACTCTTAAGTTACAGGTGCCCATGGGCGGCGGTAGTCATTTACGATTAGGTGACCCGTCTGCTCGTTTGCCCTCTATACCATAAAAAAAACATACGTAACATACTACGTATGATAACCTAGATTAATTCCTGTAATGCATGACGTAGGTTCTAAGGAATGTTAGGAATTTATAAACTTCCGATTGATAAAATTATACGTCACAACCTACGTCATGCACTACAGTGTTCATGTTAATAAATCTATCTACTTATATTTACACAATTATCGTGGGAGAGCCATGATTCGGCACTCTATAGGCCGGCTTGACTGGAGTGATACCACCGCCTCAAATAAAAGCGGTCTGAAGCAATGCTTTCGTTGTGTTCTGCCGAGTGAGAGATGTTTGCAGACCTAACGCTACTCCCCCCTACCCATACCTTAAACCTTAAAAGGCGGCAGAGGCGGCTTGAGTTGCAAGTGCCCCGTCTGCTCGTTTACCCCATATCCCATAAAAAAACCTAACCATTGAATTGGGCAATTATTCTAAATATACTGTCTTCATTGACATTTCAATTACTGCTTCACCTTGTTTTATATTTTATGAAAGATAGGTACTTTCATAACTTACTATACAACGAACATAATTTCTCAAGATTGCCTCCAAGAGACTGATGGGGAGACAAAATATTTAAAATACGGGGAAGATAAGTGATGGAGGCAGGTTTAATTCTACTTGTAATAACTTAAGAATAAGTAAATAAGATAAACCGGTTGAGATGTCGAATCATGTAGTTTAAGTCGTCCTGGTTTTCAGTGTCGACGTTTATTGTTACGTGAAGAGAAATCCCTTATAAGCATATTGTGCTCACAAATGTGTTACATATTTAATGAAACATTAATACTGCTGATATCAAACACATACACGAGCCTGTCGTTTTTATAACGTATGAGTTTAATAAAACCTGGCTCGCAATTAACGTAATAGAACAAAATAAATAAACAATGGCATAAACCCCTTAGTATACTACTAACGTCAACTGAATCTTATCAAAAACATTTAGTTAAGGAGTTCTGAGATTTTTTTTCATACTTAAAGTCAACTGGCGTACTAAGAAATACTTCAAGGGTCTTTTAACTACAGAAAGACATAAAACTAGAGAATACAAAGCATACACGAACTCAAAACAACTATCTGTGAAGCACACGAATAATATTCCTCACTAGATAAGATAGGAAGGAACGGATAATAATTTATTCGTATGATTTTCTGATCGAAACCACAACACAGCGGCGGTAAGCGAGGTAACTACTTTACCAGTGCGTCATCGGCGGTCCGAATACTAGTCCTTTGTGGCTCACGTTAGTAGTGGTCGCTATTTTAATGATCATAAAGTATTATCTACCTTACAGTAGCAGCAACAAAAATATATATAGAAAAATTCTTCGTACCAACCAAATAGGCTAAGCCAAAACTTTTTAGAGTTTAAAACGAGTCTCCATTCGGGGTCTCAGAGCAAATAAATCCAACAAAAAATACCAACATTTGTTATTACTTTGTAAGGTAGTGTACGACGTTCATAGCCGAGGCTAAATCCTCAGAGTAATTGGTTACCGAACGAAAATAGGTGTGTTTCCAAACGGCATATATTTTCGTCTAGTACGTGCCGCCATTATTTATTGTCTTATCTGTGGAAGTGGGTTGTATATTTTACTGTGCAGCTATTTCGTTTTGTTTAGTGTATATTGTGGGACATGGAAGGCTGTTTTATCAATTTTGTGTTTATTCTGAACAAATTACTTGAAGATAGCCAGATCCGAATTAAGATATCAAAATAATTTCGTCTATCTCTTTGTTTGATTTCAAGACTAAACCTCTGTAGGAATCGTAAGAAATTTTGAAAGAGATGATTCCTGGGATTTTTACAGTAAAATAACCACACCGGAGAAGCTACAGGTTAAAGTTAGCCATGCTTCGGCACTTATGGGCCGGCTCGACCGGAGTGATACTACGGCCTCACAGAAAACCGGCAGTGAAGAAATGCTTCCATTGCTTTTCGCCGCGTAAGGTTACCGGAGGCCATAACCCTTCCCTCTCCCCTCTTCCCCTCTCTTCCCCCTAAAAAAGCGGCAACGGACTTGTGACTCTTGAGTTGCAGGTCCATGGACGGCGGTATTCATTCACCATCAGGTGACCCGTCTACTTGTTTGCCCCCAATACCATAAAAAAAAATTGCCAAGATTAGGCGACGCCCAGCCTAAGCCGGATTTACCATAGACGTAGGCCGTTACAATGTTGCGTTGCGAGTTTAACATTTAAATATCCACCATATACCAGTGTTGTCAACTCTTAAACTTCATTGTAGAATGTTCAACTCCTTCTAAAATCGTTACAAAAATAAAGGAGGCACACAAATCGAAGGTGATAACTTTTGTGCATGGTAGAAACAAAAGATTGTGTGGTCTGTTGGTCTAGTGGTTCGTGACCCTGACTGCTAAGCCAGAGGTCGTGGTTTCGATTCCCACCCAGGACAAATAATTGTGTGATGAGCATGATAATTTGTTCTGTGCCTGGGTGTAATTTATCTATAATATGTATGTATTTAGAAATATATAAGTATGTTTATCAGCAGTCTGGTTACCATAGTACAGGCTCTGCCTAGTTTGGGATCAGACGGCCGTGTGTGAGATGTGTGGAGTTATTATTATATTATTATTTTGTTATGGCATTCTTGTGGCCACCTTCACCATAGTCATAGTCACCGAATTTTCATGTTACTTTTTTAAATCTTATGCAAACAAGTATAAAAAATTAAAAAGTTTTTTATAAAAGGAAAGCTTGTAATAATTCTAACTTTTTATTATATTCTACATTCAGAAAGTATGTATGAGTATACTATACACAATCATATGTGTAGAATATCACATTTTTTGTGTCAAAATCTAAAGGAAAACTTGTATCTATAGCACGAAGCAAAAGCCTAATATCACAAAACGGTGAATGAAAATTATAAACGAGCAGAGTTTTTTTAACATTTTAAGTAAGGGATAATACAAGATTTTATTAAATTCGTGCCGAAATGGAACAAAAAAATACGAAATGAGATTCCACCGGGATTACTTTTATATGTTTTAATTTAACATTTGCCGTTTCTGTATTATTCCTAATGAAATTATTTATTCAATTTTCACGATACAATACCAGCCAGTTACCAGCAAACAGTACAATTTTTTGGAATTCGTAAAACAAACATCATTCCTTTTGCCAACCTACCATTAATGTAACTTGTTTTTTATCTTTTTAGGTACCCAAATATCAAAAACTGTAGACCATTGACAAAAGAAGGTGTGACTTTATGGTTACCAGTTGTTTACAAAATCTCACTATGAGGGAATCGACGTCAGGCCTCTAATCATAATATTAAGGCATTTAGAAGCGCAAAATGCATACTTTCTCATTATTTTCGGCTCGTGTTTTTCACGATTCTAGGCTTTGGTTTATATTAAAACAAATATACAGATTCCCCTCTGAATTATAATAATAACAAACGTGCCAGTATCTATTATATTGCTATATATTTGTACATCACAGCACGTCAAAGAACATCGGTAAAACAAATACAACATTGAAAATATATGTCATAAGGCTCTCACACATGTATAATACCACGCTTGAATACCATGGGCTTGTATGGTACGAGGGTGTTGTCAAACAAATATTAAAACAAGAACTCTTTATACAAATATCAATTCCACACATTGTACAATACTGTAAAATGACATCGATTTAAAATATTCCAATGTTGGTATGAAATAAATGAGCATCGATAATCGTACAGCTAGAGTAATGCAGGTATTTGGTCCAATATGATATCGCCTTCGGTATGGCTACACAATGTATGCCACAAACGCAGTATTATTATATTTACCTACAACGCAAGCCTTACATCGAATGTTTGTCGGTAACAAATAACCATGTTATGCATGACCTCAGACGTAAGACGGATTTTATACTCCCTAAAGCTGTACATAAAGGCTAATGCACATCTCGGAGAGCCTTGACACAAAAGAGATCAGTTAACAAAACGTATCCTGACAGCGTTTACTCGGTTTTTTACTAACAAACCTTTTTTATTCGTCGATTACTGTCGAAACTTATTTAAATTCGTCATTTGAAAACAGAATATTTCGAATCTGTGTTGATAATAAGTTAATCATGTAGGTGTTATATCGTTCATTTCTTTTTATACCTATTCGTAGTTTCGTGTCGTAGTGAATAATTGACATAATCAATATCCATCACTAGGGGTGTAATGCAATCGCAATGCAGGTCGCTTGCAATACTCACTTGTGACGGAACACTGTGTGGATTTAGTCTGTTCGGTTCCGATGTACCACTTCGTCACACGTGACGACCCGTGGGGGTTTCCACACGATAAAAAAAGAGAGGGATGTGATTCAAGATTCCGCTAGCTACCTATATACTTAATTATGTATTTATACGGGAATTAACGCGATCACAAAATAGGTATTACATACCTCTGAATTGCCTGACTTTTCGACCAGGTTGCATTGGCCGTTGCCCTCCGTCGCCTCGAGATCGTGAGAAGGTTCTTCATCCACCCGCACATTTTCGATCTTTTTGTTTCCCGTATAAATACATAATTAAGTATATAATGGAACGCGAAAGTTTAAAAGTTAGTATTGTTACCTATACATGTGATGTCACAAATGTTATCGAACAGTGCATGTTTCATATGACACCCAACTGTATTTAAACACATTGCCAACCTTTAGTGACGTCACGATGACTGTTGCTAAAATCAATCATGATTAACATTCCCTAGGCAAGTCGTCAGATAGAAATGGTCTGGCACGCAACCCCTCGAACTTCAAGAGATTTTATATCATATTTAAGTGGAAACCGAAATTCGAGAACAAACTATAAAATCAGTCAACCTAGGATTATACTTCGATGAAACTATAGGGTTTAAAACTCATGTTTAACAAAAAATTGGTAAATGTTTCGCCTCCATAAATCCCACTAATATTATAAATCTGAAAGTTTGGATGGATGGATGGATGTTTGTTACTCTTTAAACTTGGTATGTAGATAGCTGGAGACCTGCATTAACTCATAGGCTACTTTTTATCCCGATATTCCTACGGGATCGATACTTACGCGGGTGAAACCGCGAGGCGCTGCTAGTTCACTATAAAAATTAAGTTTTTCTTATTCTTATACTGAGATTTTCTACTCTGCATGTTTTCTAAAGTAAGCTTCAATTTAGATGTAAAATTAAGAAACGGATAATAAAAATTCCCCCTATAATATATATGTACTTATAGTAACTAAATGTACTGCATGTTTAGATTCCAATTTTGTCCTATGCAAAGAAAATGATTTGTGAGTTATTTTTATCTTAACACACATAAACTATCCCAGAAAACATTATAAAATGACGACCATATTACCCACATGACTGACATGACGGATTAAATTATACCTATTATTTTAAAAATATATAAACATATGTATGTTTTATACACAAACCCAAAAATATGAACAAAGAATTTCAGCGTGAGATTGCAGAAAATATATTAAAGAAATAGATTATTATATATTGCTCCGTGATAATACACAACCACCCACTGCAATAGATTAGATGAGGTTCCGAGTTAGAGGATTAAGAGAAATGAAGCTAATCCCACCTAAATAAACAGATTATTGTGCTTAGAATAATCTACGAATATACTTATCAACTTAGCTAAGATTATAACAATCTTACTCCCAAGTTAATTAAACAAGTTTGTAACTGTTGTTAGTTCAGAGTTATGTGATCGTCGATTTTACATAGAATAATGTCAGACTATTGAGAGGTTGTTGATTGGATAATTTGGGATTGGATAACTTCAGTTTGAGCTCTAAGAACATTGGATTAATTGAGCTCTTAATTGACTAGTACAGATTTATGTATTTCTATACTATTTGCGAGGAAGGTCTTTATTGTTTCGTGTACTTTTTTAACTTGTATCTCAGGCATATCGCCTTATAGATTCGCAACAAAATTTCTTGTCATAAATCTTTGTTTCCAATAGCTAGTTTCTTAGAAAGATATATTACTACCTGACATTTTGTTAAAAAACAAATTGGAATATGCTCATCATTACATACTCCTTACTAGAATCGTTGTCGAAACGGTACTTCGTCTAGCGTCTGCTAGCTACTGTCTAGCTAGACTACTGTCGTGCTAGCGATTGCGGTTTTTTTTTTTACTAAAGAATACTAGCAACGTGGTTTTAGTCGGTTCGATTCCGACCTAGACACACCGCCCCACCGAAAACCCCGGTAGGGTGACGGCCCGAGGGGGTTTCCACACGCACAAAAAAAAAACGGAGTGGGTTCACGTCGGTAGTGCAATGGGTGGAGTTCGAACCCGCAACCACTCGATCGCAAGTCCGACGCCTTTAGAACAAAATGAAGGGTTTTAAAAGATGATTACAAAAATATATTAGGACACTGTATGTTTATTAGTTATGATTTTAACACAGCCGGGTTTTAAAATTTTGAATTTTTACTTTTTATATTGATACTTGTGACATTTTTATATTCTATGCTCGTGACGTACGGCCCACGTATATGATTTTTAAAACATGCTAGAATTATGAACGATGAAATGTTGTACCGTAATTTTTGATAAACGATAGTACGCCCACGCCAGGCCCAACCAACCAGTTATCATTAGACGGATATGATACAGTATTATCATATTGTAAAAACCGCATGTAATGCAAAGATAAAGGTTGCCATTATCTTTCCATTACATGCGGTTTTTACATAGAATCAGGCCAGGTCCACTCCAGAGTGTAGGTATTAAACTACAAGTACACGGCGGGATCGATTAAACGTGCCGAAATTCAGTGAGCTGCTGCGCGCCGGCCGGGCCGCACCTTAGTTCAAAGCTCACTCACGCGCTGCGTTGCGTTGTCCGTTCGTATCTAGACTATCAAGTTATTAGTACGTAGCCTAAGTTTATTTGTTCACAAAAATAGAGTAAAAGTACGTAACTTATTGGCAATTAAATATTTCGGTTTATTCGTTCTTTAAACAAAGACAACCTTAACTGTGTGATGAGTACGATAATTTGTTCTGTGTCTGGGTGTAATTTATCTATAATATGTATATATTTAGAAATATATAAGTACGTTTATCAGCAGTCTGGTTACCATAGTACAGGCTCTGCCTAGTTTGGGATCAGACGGCCGTGTGTGAGATGTGTGGTGTGGAGTTATTATTTATTATTCTTTCTAAGAAAAAAAATATTGATGTACAATAAAGTCTATTTATATTCTATTTTATCGTTTTTTATTATTGGAGGAACATTTCTGTTCGTATTGTAACTCGACCGGAACATCTTCAAGTTTCGGAAGACCGCAGTTAACTAACACTTTAAGAATAAAATTGGCAAACAAGAGATTAGTCGCAGAAAGTAAACATTGTTAACAGTTAAGTGGTAGGTGATATGATTGCTAAGTGCTGGTTACTTTGCTTAGTTGTGTAAAGTGTTTTTTTTTTTTTAATATTATACTCGGCAAACGAGCACACGGGTCACCTGATGGTAAGTGACTACCGTCGCCCATGGACACCTGCAACCCAAGAGTCACAAGTGCGTTGCCAGCCTTTGAGATAGGAGTACGCTCTTTTCCTGAAGGTTTGAAGTTCGTATCGGTCCGGAAATACCGCAGGCGACAATTTGTTCCAAAGATGGATGTGTGAGGCAAAAAAATTCTGGAAAACCGCATAGTGGTGGATTGCCAATTATCCAAGTGATAGGGATGAAAGTTTTGTCGCGTTGAACGATGGCGAAACGTTGCGGCCGGTATAAGTCCGAACAATTCCTCCGAGCACTCCCCATGATACATGCGATAGAGAATGCAGAGTGAGGCTACATCTCTACGCAACGCCAAGGGGTCAAGCCGATCTGAAATATCTTGACAGTCGATGATTCGAGTTGCTCTCCATTGAATGAAAGTTCCGAATTTAAAATATTTATGAAACGCAACTGCCCTGCCAAGAAACGAATTACGCACCATACAGCCGGGTATTAAATATATTTTTTAAATTTATAGCCAGTGACACTCGAGATGAACTAAGGATTCTAACAAGTACATTCAAATCTTCAGGCATTTAGAAATTATGGTAGTATAAAGAAACTGACATACATACATATTTACATGAACCCTGAAAACATTTCAGTCCTTTTTTGGGCTGTCGTGTAAAATATCTTGTTGTGTACCTCTTTTATTTATGCTAGGCTAAGTGCCATCTCAAATAAACAGGTTTGGCGCAGGTTTGCCCACAGTTGTCTCTGACAAAATACTTCTGTTACGTGAAATGTCATCTTTCTTTTTTTAATCAAAAATCCTTACTAATATTATAAATGCGAAAGTAACTCTGTCTGTCAGTCTGTCGCCCTTTCACGCCAAAACTACTGAACCGATTTAAATGAACTTTGGTACACAGATAGTCTAGAGCCTGAGAAAGGAACTTTTTAATTCCAAAAAAAGGGGTGTAAGGTGTTGAAAGGTGGGGATGAAAAGTTGTATGGAAGTATTGTCAATTAGCCTAAATAATTAAAAATTCTACCCAAATACACTATTCCATGAGGACGAAGTCGCGGGCATAGCTAGTATAACATAAAAACACAATAATTTTCAAGAACTAACCGAAGAAATAAAACTTTCCATAATGCTATTATGATCCTATATAGGTATATAGTACTCGTAAATAAGAAAAAAACAACCACAGGATAATTAACTCCTTTGTTAATATCTTAAATAGATGCGTCCTGATGAAAATTACTAACAACATCCAGACTTCTGAACCGAACGCACCGTAATCAATCATAGCCACGCACGTAACAATGTTTTGACATCGATTAAAGTAATCGACTAACTATCTACAACAGTCACTTAGTATCGACTAGCGTTTATTTAATTAGTAGCGATTATGAAAACGATACAACAGGCAAAAGTAACTTTTGGAAGGATTTTGTAGGGATGGTGTAATCGGACTTCGTCATGAATATGCGTTTTAGACAAGAGACGGAGTAAGAGTCAGCGGTCGGATGTAAGCTTACATAATTATGGGGACAAAGGTTATGCAGACGCGCATAAATTAACATATATATTTTCCTACCTGCCGAGTTAGCTTAGTTTTGAAAGTGCTACAGTAGATGGCTGATATTCTCGCAATGAATATTATATATGAATAAGCTAACTTTTCTTCCAACTTCAATTTTTTATGGATGTAGAACGTAAGACCTGTTCCTTGTTTCTTTTTTAAAAGAATACTAGTAACGTGGGTCATCACATTACTAGTATTCTTGTTAACCCCTCCAGCTAAGCTAAATGCTTGTGTTAGAAATGAGTTCACGTCGATAGTGCACTGGGTGGGGTTCGAACCGAACCCCGAACCCGCAACCACTTGATCGCAAGTCCGACACCTTAGTCATTACGCTACCGCCGCTATAATATGTTATTTCCGGATAAGTCTCTAAACGATGTAAATACTTGAACAAATGGTATATGTGGAGTTTTTTTTATTTCTTTTGTAAATGGCACCACTGGATTCGACCAAAGCCTATACGATCCTAAATCTGTTTCCTGTCCTCAAATTATTTCTTCTGTATAAAAACGAAGGATATTACCTTAAAATAAATTCCAATCAACTTCGATTAATATTTAAATCAAATAAAAAAAGTAAAAAATCGTAGGTACATCATGTTGGAATAAAATTTTGAAAGCATTTGCTATTTTCGTTTAAATTGTAATCAGAAAAGTCAAAACTCCTGACAAAAACCCTGTGTCACCCGCACACTGTGCAGATGCTACCTATGTCAAACACACCTACCTATATACACTACATTCGGGCTTGTTTAGCAAGACGAAGTAATATTAGAATAATATACTTTATATAGAACCTAAATAATATTAACTTAGCTTGGGACAATATATATGATAAATTATAATTAATTTTAGTATCAAGCAAGTTTACGCAAACCGATTAACATATGCGATTTGGGTCACACGAACAATAAGACAGAGATTCCTATTGAAATTACAATAAAAACAATACATAATACAACATAGGTATCAGCTTACTGTAAAAAAAATAGTCAGTCGTAGGACTGCACGTCAGAAGTGAAAACATAACTTCACAATGTATTTGCATATACATACACACACACACACATCTGTATATATATAATTAAGTTAAAAATAAAAGGTAAGTAATAACATATCTAAATGTATACATAGGGTACACTGGAAGTTCTACGTTCCTGACCGCTCATAAATGTTTGAATTTCGAATGTTATATTTTTTTAAATATAAGAAACTCGGCTCCGTCTTACGAATTTTCGATTAGGGTCACGTGTCCTGACGCGAATTTAACATTTTTACCCAACCCAAAAACTGCACAACGCCGCGATTAAAGAAGTTTTCACTTCAAAAACTAAAAGTTAAAAAAGTGTGCTACAGACAAAAGGCTACTTAAATTTTAAGCTAACAGCAACAGACCCACTCTACTCTAGTATTACTAAAAATGTTAACAAAACCATTAATCCCACAAAGAACAATTCAAAAAGATTTGTTAGTAGGATTTTATTTAACTTCATGGAAAAGTGAGTCTGTGTTAAAGTGCCACTTGGTATGCTTTGGCAGTCCGTTCACTCGAGAACCCTTTAGTGAGCGTGACGAGAATGTCAGGATATCGCGATATCGATTATATTTGGTTTTGACGTTAGTCACATTTAATTGCGGCGGGAATTTATTCCAAAAGCGAATAGTTGATGAACAATTTAGATGAGTATTTGTGAAGAATTATGTTACTTATTTTAGATAAGCAGAACATAAGTTTAGAAGTAAAGCAAAAATACTTTTGGACTTTTCACATACACGAATTTTTTAGTACTACACCCCGGGTCCTTTAAGCGGAGCATGAAAAAGCATCTCTCGAGGTCGTCAAGCTGTGGAGCACCATTTTGGTATCGTCAGTATCTTTCCATATCTAATGGCGCTTTTCAATCTTTGGACCTCAATCTAACTTTATGCCAAGCGGATCGAGGTCATTCTGACGAGCATTAAATAAAAAAAATTAAAAGAAGCATTTTTTATATAAAGCACACAGTTAGGCACGCACTTTCTCGTGCTAATGCTCCAAATCGCAAAACTTGACATACCAATAAGAAATATTATTTCTAGTAGAAAGTACAACCATTATGCTTTAAAGTGAATTAAAGAAATATTGATTTTACTAAATTAATTCGTTAAAAATGATATGAGATTTAGCTATCTACACCATAAATAAAAATATCTTTTAACCAACTTTTATCATTTTGTTGTCTATTTAAATACGTAACTATATGTATTGCGTATTAGCGTGGCCATATTGTTTAATAATTACTCTCATATCATGACTAATTGTCATTTATATATAACATATCAACTTACTTCACTTTAAAATAATAACAAGTTATCGGAAGGGCAATGTCCTTTTGATGCGTGTTCTGAACATTGAATTAAAAAAGTTATTAAAATTTTGTTTTAAATTTTATGGATCCATTCAGTTAAACCATTGACAACCAAATTCTTTTTTATCCTCTTTTATTTATCTATTCATAGTTTATTTGAAAATTAATTAAACGCATTTAAATCACTTTTCTTAAGTAACTAGTGTTATACTAACTTTTAAACTTTCGCGTTCCATGATATACATAATTATGTATTTATACCGGAATTAACGCGATCACGAAATTGGTATTACATACCTCTGAATTGGTTGCACTGGCACCTGATATGTACAAAACATTTGAGTTTTGGTTTTTGTTTATATCTACATAGATGCGAAACATTTCAAGCTGGATATTTTCACTACATATTATTTGAATAAATGCACTAATCGTTGGTTTAGGTACACCTACACATCTTGGGTTAGACGGTTCTTTAAGAAGGAACGAATACAGTTTTCAGCGAGCTTATACGTTTTCTCATTTAGGCGCTGCGATATTTTTTGGGGTTTCCGATTACTTGAAAATTATAAATATTTTCTTAAATTTTTTGAATTAAATTCTGTCACAAATACGCACAAATAAAGAGCTAATCGTGTATGTTTATTCTACACGATACATGATTTTGCAAAACGTTACTCCAGCAGGAAATGCAATATCTGAAATAAGAAGACGCACAAATTATTTTTTCAGCCCAAATTTTTGCACAAATATAAGCTCTCTGCTCATGCACAATATTTCTCTCTCCCATAATTCTTTCAGAATTTTCCTACTGGAACAACGTTACACAGCAGGAATCCTTTTCACCGTTTTTTTTCTAAAACGACAACATGCACAATTTTTTTTATACGGCGCGCATTCACGGCAGATTACACACTAATTATACGTTCCACTCATATCACTTTAGGTGTCACTTTCCTGCTGGAGTAACGCACACGACGCACTACCTCGTCTAAATACTCATAATTACTCTGCATTACATAATCTGTGCACGAGTTGACGAATGAAGAGTTTTATTTATCTTTTACTGGCGTGTGTGCCAAACGTGAGCATCCGTCAGTCCATCCGCGGTCACTGGGTACCCAACGGTACCTAATATATATTTATATAAGGACTAAAAGGTTTGTATACAATGTAAATACTTAGTCAAACGTCCATTTTGTCAACAACAATATTAAAATACTTCGCCATCTCTTAAAACGCAATAAAAATAATTTAAGTTTTAGATGCCTTGTTTGCAAGATAAATTACTTTTTTAATTAAATAAATACCGTCAGAAGAACTTTCTTAATTTATCTGTGTAAGCCTGTGCAAATAAAGTAAGTAAAACTTCTTTGAAACCACTTAATAATTTAAGTTTTAATTATATTTATAAACCCTAAATACCGGAATGCGTATTTGAGACGGCGAATAATTCTTTAGAACTTACAATAACAGTGGCCAGTAACGGATCTCCAGCAATATTTTACTATTTTTACTTTTATTCAAATAATATGTAAGTTTACGCTTTTGTAGCATACTTTTTATTCAGGAAAATACGGAACTGAACTACTTTAAATGTATTTTTACGTAAGTAACAAAATGACAAAAAAAAACAATAATATTATATCACGCAGCTTGGCGGAAAATTTTAGAAAGCAGAGAGCTCATTAGTTACAAAGAAAATTATAAAAAGAAAACAACCGAGTATATTGCTTTTAAATCGTGCCACTAGAAAGCGTTATTAGCTATCTTGCCCCCCCTTGTCCTTGCCAATCATATGGCCCGAATGATAGATACCCGGTGACCGTTCCCTATGAAAACTCGATACACTTGAATTACCGTTGCCAACCTCATTCATTTTATGAATACCACGTCTGTGCCAAACATGCATACTAGTATACTACCCACCTGATGGTGAGATGTTACCGTAACCTATCAACGCTTGCAGCTTCAAGGAACTCGCAAAAAAAATTCAAAACATCTTCAATGTACATGAATTGGACCTGTTACAGTTTTATTACAAGTATAGATTATAAATTCCTTGGTTCTATTACTCCAAGCCCGATAACCAGTTCCTTTAAATAATACTTACTATTAAAAGTTGTTTTATTGAATGCCTTTACGCTAGGATTTAAAATGAAGAGTCAAAGTCAAGTTGAAATTCTTTAAAAATGTTTCATTACGTTTTCTTATTAAATAAAAAATTATAGATCAACAGTGTCACCACAACAATAGGTTTGCTTTATCGAAAGTAAAACAAATCCTACTAATATTATAAAAAGTTTGGGAGGATGTATGGAGGTGTGGATGTTTGTTGCTCTTTCACGTAAAAACTACTGAAGCGATTGCGACGAAACTTGGTATGTAGATAGCTGGCCACCTGAGTTAACACATAGGCTACTTTTTCAGCACTTACGCGGGTGATCCTCGGGGCGCAGCTAGTAATAAATAATATTGTGTTAAAAATGCATAAGATCGCTATCTGCCAGTGTCCAGCGTTCCAGTTTCCAAGTAGTTGAACCTTGTGAGAAAAAATCGGGCAGACAAACTCACGGCCACTCTTTAACATCACCAGATACTTGAACAATTTTTAGTGAAATATTAATAATACAGTACTATTTTATCGTGCGATATTATGTTATTAAGATTCAAATACATATAATAATAGTGGGAGAGTGTCAAGGAGTCTGGGCTTGTTGTTTTTAAACTTTTGCAATAGAGACAGTAAATTATACTACAGCAGACTATACTACATTTATACTTTGACGACCTACTCTTATGTGCCGCGGCATAAATGCAATCGACCAGTTACACTGAGCATGCAAATCGACACCTGCTCAGTACAAATCAAAACAAAAAAAAACTGTAGGTACTCGTACTAACAAAACGATAGCACAAGCTATGCCTAGTTTGGGCGCAGAAAGCGTTTTGTAATAATAATAACTAATAAGTCCCGAGATATTATTCTTACATTTACAATCTTTATAGAGAGCTCAGAGGTACAAGTCAGATTATCTATTAACGTCATTGGACTACGCTCTCGCTATTCTGGTGCTTATCTTCGCTACAGGTCAATAATGTGGTCAGTAAGTTTCCTACATCACCTAACCATTGACATGTTAATAACATTCTAAATGAGATGTTTCAAAAGGTATGGAGTCTTAGTCAAATGGGTAATTAGGGTAAAAAGGGCCCATTAACAAGCAGTATTAAAATGTTTTTAATATTTTTATATTTTGTTCCAGTTCAATTATATTATTGAACCGATGTAGGTGTAATTAAACCAATTATAGGTGTTTTTGAATTGTCAGAAGTTCGAGTCAGTCGTGAAGCTATTGCCTGTTTCAATACGTAGATCCTATGAAGAAGAACAGGCAAGAAACTCCAAGAACACTCTTTTTCAACATGTTTGTTGTATGTTTTACAATTTCCTGGTTACATTGCTTATAAGCTTCAATGAAGTATAAGGACAATGTAACATATTGTTCTAAAATATAAACAGACGCGCAAATTAATACTATATTTAGCCAGCCCTGACCAACGGCATCCGTTCACGAGCATGACGCACACGTCAGCCATCGTACAGGTCAACCATATTCAAGGAAACTGAACAACCCGACACATACGCCACCATCGGCAGGATTTCCATGCGAGCATGACATACTCAGAACCGCCAAGCAACATAGGAAATTTAGCTTAATCAGTGACTACACACTTCTCACATAAACAATTCAAAATTTTTCTAAATTAAGCTTACAAATCATAATAATAAATAATTAAAAAAATATAATGCCTTCAATGTCAACACAGCTAGTAGATATATGGATAATTTCAATGCTGTTGTGTTCTAATTCTACATAAAAATTGTTTAATATATACAGCATTGAATTTTATGTTATTCTAATTCATGTCATTTCGTGTAATTTTGTTTATTAAAATAATTCAACAAATCTAACAATTTTGTTTGTGCGAGTGGAAACCCCCTCGGGCCGCCACCTCACCGAGGCTTTTGGTCGGGCGGTGTGTCGGAAAAGAACCGACTAAAACCACACGGTGTGCCGTACTGCACCTAAAATAGGAGGGATCCGGGAACAGTTTTTATTAAGACATCCGGACCCCCCTAGATCCGGACCCCCTAGCAACAAACTTAACCGAACGTCAACAACAACGTGTCACAACATTCTAAATACTCCCTAAGATATTATTCCATTGTCCTGAGGTAACGTTATTAGAATTAGAAAACGACTGACAAGTGACAGCTGACAGTTTAGATCCTTTAATGTATTCAGACACCATATTGAAGGTGGATGAAATCAATAATAACGATTTGTGAACCACTACAACACGCCTTCCAGGTATTCAAACATTTGAATATGTTTTTGTAGGTAGTTTAGAGGTACTTTTAACACTTTTTAAATGATAAGTTATCAAATTTAGACAAAAAGGCTAAATTATAATAAAATATGATAAAATATGAGGACTATATAGGAAAACTTGGTATAAGAGGAATGAGAACTGGAAAAGGCGTATTATAAGTACAAAGGTCAGCACATACATATTTTGTAAATCACGACGAAGCTGGCTATTTTCCGGTTCGGTCTTTAGCTGAACCGCTGTCCAGGAACACAAAACTGGCTTCTGGTGTCGGGATCAGCACTAAATTTGTATCTTTAAATTCTTGAACGAGGTTCGCCCTTTCATGTACACCTCGATATTCATAGAATGATACGTTCTGTCACGGTCGACAATTTTCTTGTTTTGGCACAAGATTGAGAGCTTTCTTAAGTAAAACTCGGTGAATGTGTTAATTACTGTGTAATTTCTGAACATAACAATGTTCTATGCATTTCACGATTAAATAAAGAAAACACAATGTCACATGGAAAAAATATGCCGACACTCGAGATTTGTAAAAAATATAAAAAATTTAGCCAATACTTGACGGGCCGTTGCTCATTGGAAACGTTTCATCACACACACTTCAATCTAAATAACATAGTCTTTAGAGACCAACTTTATTAACTTTTACACGGTTAGAGTGTAAAATTTATTTTTAACTTGTAGATATGTCACAATTTAATATGGAAGTAAAAAGTGTTAGTAAGTACAGTAGGAAGAAAAAGGTTCTTAACGCCAACGAAGTGGTAATACGCGACCCTTTTTTAATATATATAATTCTAAAAAACACCATATCGTTCGTCACGTATTACGAAGCCTACCCCTCGCCGATGGGGTCCGGCGGTACTACTCAGCAGAAACAAAACATTATGTAAAGAGTTATATTATGTAGAGAATTAGTACTGAGTTTTCTATGAAAAGGGCACACTTTCCAAGTCTGACAGTATTTAAAAAAAAATTTTTTTTTTTTATTACTATGTACTGAATAGATTGCGCAGTGGTTTAAGTAGTTGCCTCACAAACTGCGTGTTGTGTCGATCGAGAGTTGTGGGTTCAAAGAAAACATAATCCACTGTGTGATAAACAGATCCGTGTGTGTTTTCAATTCCCCAGCAACACGAATATTACATGATATTTCAGAAGTGTACCTTCCCAAACTATAGTTTTCAGAAAGAGAAAAAGCCATTAATAATTGTGTAAAGACTCATTGTTTTACTAGAGAAAAGGTAGGTACTACGTTGAAGCTCTCTGTGTACACAGTATTATTGTACAAATGTTGTGTAAAGTTACCTTTCATAACGGTAAAGAGATGTGGACCGTTTTTTTGTCGGACCTGATGCATTAATAATATCCAGATGTCTGGCTGGATACAACGTGTTATCAACATATCAGCTTACGTTCGTTCAACATTTATTAAAAGTAACTTTGCCTTTATTTCTGCGACATTTTACTACAAATTATACAAAGTCTTTAGTCGGTGTTGGTATTGGTATAGGGCGCTGTCGATCGACCGTGTTCAAACTGAGTAAGTTGTCAATTGGTATAAAATTCGGCTGGCGTTAGAAATCTGCAACAGAATCCTATTACCAAGCCTCCGCTGTCTATCTGTCAGCTGTTTGTCTGCATTTCATGCCGTAAGGGGTCGTCGATTAATCACGTGAGGCTCGAAAGGGGGGCAGGGAGTTCGGAAAAATCACGAAATATCATAAGTTTAGTAAGATTTCACGTGTATTTATTTTTTGAATTCGTTGAACGCGCGATTTCTAAACCGAAAAGCAGTGTGTGACCGTACCGGCCAGCAACGCTTTTTGAGTGCTTAATTTACCAGCATTAGATTATATCTGTATTTAAAGAGAATATTCTGATTTTTTTAAAGATAATTTGTACTTTAAAAAAAACATTTGATTTTGTGTAGGGGGGGCTTTGTTAGTCTAAAATCTCACCACGTATCACCATTAGGAGAGGGCCTAAAAATTGCTAGAAAACATCACCTGATTAATGGACGACTCCTAACATGTAGACAGTTACGTTTTAAACATTTTTTTTTTAATTCAACCAAACGCTAGTCGGTCACGAAGAATTTCATACCGTTGTACTAGAGTTAACAAAAAACACCCACTTTTTTGGTATGGGTATCAATAATAAAAATAAAATTGAGAACTTTTTTGTTAAAAACTAACTGTCTACCTATTACGGTAGGTACATGAGATACACTGTCCGCTGCCTGATAGACCGACAGCGGAGTTATAGTAATAAGTTTTCGTTGGCACCCTTTGTGTACGGAACCCTTAAAATGAATCAATTAATAACTGAAAAAGCCGATAGGGATCTGAATCACCATTATGTTTATTAAAAATAATAATTATTATCATTTCATTATTTTTTCACCATTTCAGTATTTTGAAGACCGTTTTATATGAAACTTGATGAATAATTATTTTTGTAAGTCAAATATACATAATATGTATTTAAAGGACAAGTTTAAAACAAAATATAGTTTTCGACCAAATATAACTATGTCGTAACTCATGTAATAAAGACAAGATAATTTCAGGAGTGATAAATAGTTTACGGATAGCCAGGTTCCGGATACCAAACACGATACCTCATCCTTACTTTAATAAGTTTGGGCCAATGTGGTCTCTGGCATGTTGGGCTAGTGGTTAGTGATCCTGACTGCTGAGCCAGATGTCGTGGGTTCGATTCTCACCCAGGACAATTGTGTGATTTATTTTGTTTCTGGATGTAATTTATATATAATATGTATGTATTTAGTAAATGTAGGTAAGCAGGTTTATCAGCAGTCTGGTTAGCATAGCACAGGCTCTGCCTAGTTTGGGATCAGACGGCCGTGTGTGAGATGTGTCAAGTTATTCTTATTATTAAGAATTAAAGTACCATGAAATATGTACTAATTAGCTTCATACTGTTTCTTTATAATAATTTGTTTATTAAAACTTGATGCACATTTTTGTACCTACATGTTTGATTTTTTTTTATTTCAACTTTTGCATCACCCAATGGTGATGCAAAAGTCGAATAAGGTTGGTGCAGCAAAATGACCAAATTTGAAATTATTAGAAGGAATCGACCCCCGGGGAAAAAGTTTTCTCAATATAAAGTACTGTTTTGAAAACAAAGCTTAAAGAAATAGTAACAGACACAGAAACTGAACGGATAATTAATTCTGCATAGTTAAACTCAGACGGTGACGTGACGGAAATAATGTGTCGTCATTGAAGATAATTTAATGAACGTGCTTCATTTACAGTCGTTATCGTCAAACACGACAGTTAACATCAAACTATCCGACAAGCACCGACAAGCACATAATCTCAGAACTGTAACTTAGTCGTCTGTTCACGACTGTGCCGAAACACTTGTACAATCAAGTGTACCGAAACGGATTTTAACGCGATTGTACAATGACGTGACGTACTAATCTTCATTGGTACAGCTTAGTACATCTTAGTGATAATGCGGTTTGACAGGACTTGCCCGGCAATTTTCGGAAACTCGGAAAGTGTCGAGCAGACACGTTTTAAGATTAGTGAGTAGGCTTCGGTTTTTGTGATGTGGATTAATACGTGTAAATGTAACATGGCTTACTGATACGAGCAAAAAATTAATATGTTTTTTTTTTGTTTGTTAATCATTTATATAGTTTGAGTCTCGAGTGCTTCAAAATACATAAAAACCTAAATTCGCAAAAACCACCGTATACTTATCAATTTTATACAAAATCGAAAAAACTCCATATGCGATAAAAATTAAAAACTTGCACCGCTATCTGGCGTTGCCAGACTCAGTCGGCAAGTCATTAATAATTTCATTTGTAATGATTACTCGAACACAACTCATATGTCATCACCACGATATGGTAAAAACTATGGTAAAAACCTCAAAAACTGATACGTTGCACAGCGACAAAAAACTATTGAAACAACCAACACTTCACAGCTAAGAACAATAATTATTACTATTCCTCTGAGGTTCACAGGCTCAATAACAGATAACAAATAAAAAAGTTACTAAATCGAAAAAGGTTTTAATGTTCAAATTAGAAACTCATGAGAGCTTAGAACTATATTAATAATTTAGAATTCCAATGTCAATGACATGAAACTCATGAAAGTATAATTTGAGAATCGTTTGAGGTCATTCGACAAAGAACTAAAGTTACTGACATATCTCGCAGAATCAGCACGCTGAAGTCGCAATGGGCTTGCGATGTTTGCCAGCCAGGTGAACCGATGACCTAAAGAAGGTAGCTGGGATAGACAGCATGCGGAAGGCGGAGGACCGGATGCTATGGCGCACATTGGGAAAGGCATATGTCCGGCTGTGGATTGCAGGCTTAATGATGGATTGAACAGTTAACAGTCTACTTGAGTCCTCCTCCTTGACTTTCGACATTCAAATCTATGACGCAAAAAAAAAAAATATTATCATCTTATCTTATCATCATCATCCACGCCTTTTCCCAACTAAGTTACGGTCGGCTTTCAGTCTTACTACGATACGGTAGAACTTTGATATTTTACATGAAGCGACTGCCATCCGACCTCCACAACCCAAATACTAGGTGTTATCGAAGTTCTGTAGTTAGCCCAGGTTGTCAGACTTTTAGGACTCCAACTACCCGTAACGAATGCCACAGATGTTTGTATGGCACCCGGGACCGACGGTTTAACGTGCTTTCCGAGGCACGAAGGGGTCTCAATGCGATACGAATGGTCACCTATCCTAGACTGACCTGGGTAGGATTACTTAACTTTGTAATGTGCTAACCTACTCGGTTACCACTTAGCCACGAGCCATTCTTATCATAAAGTGTTAATATTGATTTATTTACGACGTTATTCGTGCGAGTCAAGGACTTTTTCAAGTACCTTGAAGACGCCAATTAACCTTTATGAATAACTATTGATTAACACGGTAAAAGTGAAACAAACTATGCTATGCCTCGCTGACATTTCAATTTTCAATGTCTAGTTTTATATTTAATGAACCTATAAGTAGAATAGAATTAGCAATAGTATTAGGAATTACTCCACTATTGACTTGGTATTAAAGAAAATAATCCTACTAATATTATAAACGTGAAAGATTGTGAGGATGTATGGATGTTTGTTACTCTTTCACGCAAAAACTACAGAACCGATTGCGATGAAACTTGGCATTTAGATAGCTGGAGACCTGGATTAACACATAGGCTACTTTTTCAGCACTTACGTGGGTGAAACCGCGGGGCGCAGCTAGTAATATATAATAATAAATAATACTATGTTGCTTTTTATCCCGATATTCGAACGGGATCCGGACTTACGCGGGTGAAACCGCGGTGCGCTGCTAGTACATAAATACTTTATCAAGATTAAATGCGTGAAATGGTGTCTCGAAATATGCTTTTTATATTACTTACATTATTGGACCCTTACGAGTGATGTTAGAAATTTCATTTCAAAAGTTACTATAAAATAAGGTTTATATTTTCACTTTTAATTTTTATTTTTTTATTTAACAAATTTGAGGTTGGCAACCACATTTTGTCACCTATATTGTTGGTTACATAACACCGAGTCAATTTCTGTCAAACGGGCACATTTGTAGACTAAGTACTGCAACTTAGAATTTAATTAATTTAGAAAACTAATTATAATTGTTCGAACCGCTAACCACTCACGTCAATTAATGTCACAGGACAACCGATGTGGTCTATTGATCCAGAAATGAAAAAAAAACAATTTCATTAAAAGGCCAGCGTTGGTGTGCTGAATACGGAAACTCATTAGTTGACTCTAGTAATTGTTATAAGCATAGACTGCGTACAAATGGAACTTTAGCCGTAAAAAAAGAAGTCGGGCTTTCTAGAAGTTTCGGTAATTTTATTATAGCATGAGACAGTGTAGAAAGAATATTTCATTTGTTCCGTGCAAGATGAATATTTTAAATTTCAAACTAGGTTACTGAACGAATCCTTACCAACATGCAAAAAAAAAAACAAAAAAAATACTTTTAACAATAAACAGTGCGAAATTTGGAGTTGTACCTACTCGCATAACCTTTGTTTATGCTTATTCGACAGTTTTTGCCATTATGTTTACCTCTTTACTGTATAACATCATTACTAAACGATCTATACATTCATTTTAGTCGGAACGAATCACATCCTTCTGCAAACATTGTCTCGGTGTTATTTATTTTAGCTTTTTTAATTTAATTTATAATTGCTAAAACAACATTGAAAGTGGATATTTGACTAGAACTAGGATAGTCCCATACCTTATAATTATATAATCCTATTCTAATCATCTTGTGTAAATTTAGATTTAAAAGTGTTTATAGTGTAAGGGGAGTGGGGGAGGATTGATACGATTTTCAAACCATGCCATTTTTAGGTGTCTTACCATTAATAAGTCTGAATGAATAGTATTTGCTTGATAATATTGGTTCTTTATTTAAAACCTAACGAGCTTGAAATTTGGGTGAAATTGTAAAATGTACTAGTGTAAAAAGTTACCTAAAAATAAAATGGCCTATGTATCAATGCTCCCCCTCCAAGGGGTGGATTGATACAGAGATTGGGTAGGAAAGAAACATGGATAAATTAATCAGTATGTTTATTATTACGTTGGAAAACAGTTTATAATTATGCTACTAAGTGAAGCTCGTGCTGAAAAACAGCAAAATGTAAAGTATTAAATTTTATTTATTTATTTATTTATCTCTTTATTGTACACCTTTCATGTGAGATACAATAAAAAAACAATTCAAACATTCAGGCATAACAATTGGCGGCATATTTTTTGTCGTATCAAGCAACTTAGCAGGGGGACAATTGATACAGTGTATCAGACCACCCCTTTGTTACCTGTATCAATGCTCCCCACAAACAACATAAGTAACAAAATGTATTCTTATTCAACACCAAGCAAATGTAGTTGACAAAACCCTGAGATTCAGCTAAAATACACTTACATAATTGAAATTCGTAAAAATGCTCTGTTTCTTATACTTTTTCCAAGCGGGAAAACAAATACTTCAGACATGTCAAAACACAAAGATCGAATAAAAAAAAAAGCTGGCAGCCTATACAATGGCTCGATTCATATGCTTTGACCAACTACCAGAGACATCTTTTGGTCATACTCATGACTACGTTGTGCTTTGTGTGTGCTTTTTATTTCATCTGTATCGATCCTCCACCTGTATCAATCCTCCCCCATTCCCCCTATATATATTTTTTTTCTGGCATATAATATAAATTTGACGTCTTTTAGAGTTTGGAAGAACTCTTGTAAAATATGTACATTGATTTTTAGCCGATCTTCAATATTAAATACTACAAATTCAATAGAAGTAATTTGACTGTCATGTCAATAATTACAATTTAATATTCATTAAAGCCATGAATAAATGCAAGAGTAGGTACATATTCAAAGATGTCAAAAACTAGCTGTGGGTTAGTTTCGTTTCTTTTTCTGTATTTCTCGTTTATTAATCCTATCTATCAAATACATTCAAAACTGAGCACTTACTTTTAGCCATTTGCAATAACAGTTGATTTTATTATTTTTAACGAGAAAATTTTACGTGTGTCATATGCAGTCCTTGGCACTAAAACATTTCACAGACAATTAGAGGTAGACTATACCTAATTTATGCGCTTACACGGATTTTCCCATGTCAGAAAGTTCTGATGTCAGCTAAACCAACAAACTGAAACATTATTCTCGATTGTGATGCAAAACATGCAGATCTGTTATCTCTAAACCTTGAAAACAATATTTTGTAAAAAGGGGGCCATTCACCGATGAACATGTTGGGTGAATGATTCATGTAATATTATAGAAACAAACTTTTTGCCGCGGGACCGCCCTTTTATTTTGTCGGTCTCGTATGCATATGTATTAAATCAGAATGCAAACTACTTATGTGAAAAAAATTAATAACTCTAGTATTCTTAAAAACTGTATATTATGTGCGATTAATGTAGGTTATTTTTAAACCACATATGCACACTATAAGACTTGCCTATTGCAATTTAACATTGATAATAAAAAAACATTTTTTCTATCATTTAACTAGTAAGCGAATAATTTAAGCTGTAAATACCGATTCGTGGATAGAAATGGATGCCTTAAATTAAATCACAATAGTTTCAGCAAAGCGATAGAATGATATATGTTATCAGATGCACGTGAATTATATTATATTATACAATAACATACAACAAGCGCGCTGGGAAATGTGATATTATGTCGAATTAAAACAAAACATTTTTCGGTGCTTGGACGTGAAACGGTGTACAGAATGTTGTACAAGGTCATAAGAACAAGTAAATAGATTATGATACTGCATGTGTTCACTTTGAGGTTGCCGTGATCTAATAAAATAGGTAATCTAACTACTATTATAAATACGAAAGTTTTAATGGATATTTGTTACTCACGCCGGAATGGCCGAACGGAGCTGGATGAAATTGCACAGAGATGCTCAATCAATAAAAAATTCAATCAAGTCGTCAATTCATTCAAAAGTTAATTTCAATTAAAAATAAATAATATATTTTTTATTTATCTCATCACAATAGTTATTCAATACTATGATTTGCAAGAAGTAGACAAATACATATAAATTTAACTTTGTGAGTGACTGAAGTTGATGATGAAAGTTTGTGCAATTTGCACAACCTGTATTATCGGTCACCAGGGCTCTCCACCAGTTAACCTAAATAAACCACAAACAGTTATTAACAAACAAAAATTTAAAAGAACTATTGTAAATTAAACTGGATACCAGAAGCTTGCAAAAACCGTGCGTATAAATTAATTTAATTGCGACTGATATTAATCAAAATTAAACGTTATTTGCACTTTTCAATGAAATTGTTCACATTAAGATATATTTATTGCACTTTACAATTAATTTATCCAGATTAAACTTTAGTAATGACAAAATTAAAAAAAATATTCACAATGAACGTTTTTAAATATTTACACAAAACAATTAAAATTAATTGTCAATTGTAATGGTGGTAGTCACGACTAAGAATTAATGAATTGTTAATTGTAGTAGTTGCAATGAACGATTAAGTAATTGTTAACCGCGGTAGCCACAATTACCAAATGATCCATTATTAATCGTGGTAGTCACCATTAAAATTAATCAGTTGTTAATATTTAATTGTAAGAACAATTTATTTTTGCCCAACATTGTTTGGAACCAAGTCAATTTTTGCCCAACATAGTTTGGAACTAAGTCATCTAATCGTACTTCCCTATCTAGAGTAGAGGTCTTTGAGATTCGGGGGCTCACATTGGAAAATGCTTCTGCCGGTCTCTACCTTTACGTAATACATATTTATTGATTCTATAATTTTTGTATATTTGCCTATTAATTAAGATTCACTCGGGTACAGTTATTATAAATTTAAAGTTGTGGAAATTCATAATATAGTGCTTGGATAATTGAGGAGGTTAGGAACAAAAAGTGACGTTTACACTTTTTTCAGTAAATTGAAAAAATAAATATTTTGGTTGATATATGTGTCGGTTAATAGATATATGTTAACGTATGTATGTAGATTTTTAAATTAAGCTAATATTATATAAAGAATTTCTCAGATGACACCTTTTAATCCAATACCAAGTAAAGGTCTCCATTTCATTCATTCGAGTTGTAAAATGTTACCATTAAAAACACATTAAGTAACAAAATAAAAGATTAATACAAATTATGTTTTTTTTATACGGAATTCTCCACCATCAGGTTCTAAACAGTCACATGCAGCATTAGGCACTTTTTAACCCCTAACGTAGTTCCCAAACAAATGAACCGATTTAATTTTTTTTTGTGTGAAAGGTGACTTGGTCGAGAGTGTTTTTAGATATAATTCAAGAAAACCTGTTCAGCCGTTCGAAGCCATCATCGGCTCTTTTCAGCTGTCAGTCAGCTGGGTGTTTTAATTTTTTTTTTTTTTAGTATTAATATAGAAAGAAGTCTTAACCACTACAGTGGTTGAATGAAAATGTTACTATTTGTTCCGTATGCAACTATTTATATTGATTTTTTTATGAGATAAGTCACCTTTGAACTTGATCTTTACAGATAATGATAAAATTAAACCTTTTGAGTCGGATAAATAAAACGAGTAACCAAATAGGTAAATGTTCCTTTTTTTCCTAACCTCCTCAATTGTTACTAATAAGATAAGCACTTTTAGACTACTAGTAACATGTGCCTCACATTACCCTTTATACTACAAATGGGTACCTGCACATATTAATCTACTGGAACTGTTAAAGGAAATGTATTAGTTTAATTAAGTATTTAAAAATAAAAATAAATAGACAATACCAAAATCAAACATAAAATCCCTAGAAATATCTACATTCAAGATAAAGTTTAACAACAAATTCTGCTACAGACGCAACCAACGAAGAATTTCGGGCGAATGTAGGATTGGGCACAGACCGAAGGGATGGCTGTTGAATGAACCGACCCCCCTTATACAACCCGGCTCTTTTGAAACCCCCGGCCACTCGAGGCTCTTATCTATTGTTTGCGAAGAACTACATCTCTGCAATGCCGTTGTGTATGCATTTTTCAGGCTTGTTACGCCTACAAAATTTATAGGTATGAGGATTCAACATATGGATATTTATCTATCAAAGACAAGTACATCTATAATGACAAGTGATCTACAAAACATTTGTTGATCACTTTGTTACATAAATGGCTGAAACTCAAAAGAAATACCTTACATTTCTGAAGTTTTTTTGTCAGAAAGCATAATAGGTAAATTGCTATCTTTTTATTTTGTATACAATTCAAAGATAACGATCAGTAATGAATTTTTGTCTTTGTGAAACTCTTTGACCATAACTATTGTTTTTGAAGAAATTGGTATTATGACGAAAAACGGAAAATGTTTATTTTTTATTAACTTTAAAATATGTTAATTGTTTTGTCAATTTGTTCACTTTAATATTATCAATGTCCCATAACATTTCCATTTCGTCGTAATTAAATTTCAGTGTTAAAATAATACTTTGTAAACTTAACCTCGGTACAACTTTCATGACATTGTGTCAATATTTGTCAAATACTACACATTGACAAATTGGCAAACTAAACGATAAAAGTAAATGATTTTACGAGAGCAACGTATCACATCACAAGTTTTATTTCATGCAATTTACTATAGAAATATGAAGGATAGGGGTAAAGAGCACCATCTTGTACGGGAATCAAATCGAAAAAGTGTCCGGCAGAAAGCAGTAAGCAATAGTTCAAGAATCGACCGGAATGGCGCTAGTGTAGGCAAACGGTAAAGTGAAGTACGCCGAGTTGAAATATTTAATTTTTTTAGCTACTATTCAACTTTTTTAGCTACCAGAGTAGTTGATGAAACGATGAATAATGAAAAAAATATCAAAGTCTTGTCGAATTTCTGCTAATTTATTTACTAAATGGTTATTTCGAAAAGTGCGCGATTACAAAGCGGGACTTTCTCCTTCCTAGTTAGTTTACTACACCCTCTTGCTACTGTAGCGCTACCTAAATAAACACTTTTGACGGATATGTTTTATACACAGAGATCGTCCTCCTTGCCTTCTACCCTCTTTATACATAACGTACCGTTTTGACGTTTAATAAACACAAACAGATTTGACTCGGTGCCTTTTTATCGTCTTGTAACGATGAAGTGACAATGACGTGATATTTTATTTGTAAAAGTGACAAAAAGTCACCGGTACAGAAGGCACACGTGCACACTCCCGCTAAATAACAATGCGGTTTCGTCTCAAGGACGACATTAGACATTAAACCAAAATGTTCTTAAAATGGTAGCTCCATTTTAAAAATAAATTCCATATTCAAATACAGCTTTCGTAATTTGTAACTCAAGTTATTATTTAACCGTTTGGAATTTTAAGCGATGCTCAACCTTTGTGTTCACAAAATCATGTTTAGCAGTATTTGTAACTAACAAATATGACGAAAATATTGTCAGTTACGGAGCACGTGCTAGTTTATTTAAATTTACCTATATGCAAACTTTTGCATACAATACATACCTATATACATACAATATTCGCAATGGTCATATGATTAGATTGTGTTTTAAAAAGTTTACGTTAGCGACAGAATATGGAAACGTGCTTAGTATACAGCAATATTCTCACCCACTGTTATGTACCTAACAAGCTAAATATCATATTCAAACACAAAAAAAAAATCTTTGTAGAATACATAGGATAGGTACTCACTGAAATATGTAAGTAATAAAAATCTTCAGACACTAAAGTTGATTTGGCCGTCGAATACATTACATTAGTGACTACCCAGCTGTATTATTTCAAAATGTTTCACAATTCATCTCAGACGAGAACCGACCGAATAAACCGTTGACTGCACCACTTTGTTCCACTCCACACGTACAAGATTACAGCGACGTGTTTCAACGTCGCGAACGAGCGTATGAGGTGTCAAGTACTTTGTCTGTAGCACTATTGTGGCTGTAACAATGGCCAATTATATTTTGCCGAGGCCAATAAGTTAGAAACACTTTTTTTTATGGAATAAACGAGCAGATAGGTCACCTGATTACCTTAAATGACATCCGCCGCCAATAGGCACCTGCAACTCAAGAGCCACAAGTGCGTTGCCGGCCTTAAAGGTTAGAGTAGGGGAGGGGGACAAGAGGGGAAGGGTTAGGTAAACCCACTCACTCGGCAAAACACAATACAATTGCTTAAGTACTGGTTTTATGTGAGGCCGTGGTATCACTCCGGTCGAGCCGACCCGTACGTGCCGAAGCATGGCTCTGCCACAGGTTAAAAACGAACGAATGACAGTAGGTATATAAAAGGTTAGTGGACGGACCAGAAGAGGTCGACCACGCAGAACATACGCTGATCAAACTGGTGATGTTTTAAAGACAAGTCAGGAAGTTAAGTACTCAATACCGGCGGGCTTTTATGAAAGGTAGTGGGCAACGGTAGTCACTTACCATCAGGTGACCTGTCTGCTCGTTTGCCTCCTATTTATTTATTTATTTTAGGGTCTTCAACAAGAAATACACATAGCTTTCTTAACAAAAAAAACTAAACATAAAATGGTGGTTTATCTGTTTTCTTAATTATAGAAAACTACAGCATACAAAAGAAATACGGCACATTACACAATATAAAAAAAAGAAAATAGAAATATTAATAATATCTATAACCTAAAAAACACAAAATTCTACTAAAAGTCTAACATAAAATTTAAACTAAAATTAAATCCAATGCATTTATATGTATGTATGTTTATATATATGTTTTTGTATACCTATATGTAAATTTGAATATATGTGTATGGATATATATTTATGTATGTGTTTAGGTTATACACTATGACGATACAATAGTAGTTATAATTATATACTTACTATCAAAAAAAAAAATACGCAAATGTTATATGTATCTATATCTGAGAGTTATATTAATCGCACACTGCAACTCCTCATTTAATTCTTATTCTCTCTTTCCATCCACCGGTTGCCTGGAAGAGATCGCAAATCGCGATAAGGCCGCCAATTGTACAATGTATTTTTTTCTCAATTGAAAAAAGAAATTTTTCTCAATATAAGAATGTATAAATGTACAAATTGTATACTTTTGTATAATAAAGAGTTTTCTATCTATCTATCTAATTCAGTATTTCTCATGAAAGAGAAAAAAAATAAAAAATTACAAGGCACAATTAACAAAAATATATTTTTAAAATGATAATGCAAAACAAGTGGTGTTAAGGTCTGCGATCCGTTTGCAAATGATTGAAGACAATTTTTTTAAACTTGCCGAGAGAAAGGTTAAATACGTCCAAGTCTATCAAACACTCTATAGGTCGTTAAATGTAAAAAAAAAAAAACAATCAGCTACTCTGATATTGGTTATCGGAGTTTATAAACAGCCACAACAAGAGTGGTGTTATTTGTACATTGTGAACCCTATTCTTCCCTAAAAAAATCTAACCAAACATGTCTAAGCTCAAGTTCTCAATAATATATTTTTCAACATTTTACTAGATGTTAAAAGTTAGGCATTTCAGTATCAGCTTATTTACCTCAAACACGTTTTCAAAGTATAATTATATTTTATAAAATATTTCATCATTTTAGCTAAAAACGAAATTACAAAGTCGAGGTACTAAGTATCTCCCACATACTCCTGTTAACTAACTTTGAAATTTAAAACGAAATGTCTATACAATGTGGCTTATTATAAAGCTCTCACCTCAAGTTACTGAACACAATACTCGGGAGAGTTAAATATAGAAAGCATCGCCTACTCGCAAAATACATTATTTGTATACCGTAACGAAATTTAGGAACGTGTTATTATTATTATTCAAGTTTGTACGTTCCTTAGGTACGTCATTTATATCATGTATTGCGGTTGAGGTTCACAGCTGACAAATGTTTGAGATTAGAACGTAGATTTTTTTTATTTACAAATTGTATAAATTAGTAAACAATTTGAGAACATATTAATGTTCTAAATTTAAAATTTTAAAGATTTGGGTCATTGTTTTTGGGCAGGTAAACGTAACTTGAAACGATAAAAATATAAAAAAATATTTATTTCTGAATTTTAGTTTATAATACGACCGAGATGTTTAACTAATAATTTAGGATTTTAACAGGACTTTGTGGGTCATTGTGTAAAAAATACAACTCTGTTCACATACGTTTTACCTTTTATTAACAATTTTTTTTTTTCTGGAAAAGCACCTAAGCGGAAGGGTGCGTCGGGGAGTGTGCGTTGGGAGGAGGGCGTCGGGAATATGGCGTCGGGAGGAGGGCGTCGGGAAGAGTGTGCACCGGGAAGTGTACGACGGGAGGAGCGTCGGGAAGTATGCGTCGGGAGGAGGGCGGGTTTAGGAAAACCTACCTTACTTAATCAATACATCATGAGTTTGCCCATTTCCCAAATTAATTTGGGGTTGGGCAATGTGTTTACAACATTGCAAAAAGTTTGCTAGTTTCTTTTATGGCGTCGGCCCACCTCACGCCAACTTTCATTGGGAATGGAATATTTATTTTAATATAAAATTATTTCACCTATCTTTAAAACTATTTATTTGATCTGGCCATTGATAACTTTATTAATGTATACGAGTACTTATGTATGGCAAACGAAATAAGGTTAGAAGAGCCTGTGGTGGGACTCTTATAAAGCACAAATTAAGTCATTACATAAAAAAGTAGTCCTTAATAATTATGCATAATTATATGTATGTAATGGTAGGTACAACCCACATTTACAGATTGGCATTGTTTACTTAAAGAGAATACGTGGAAGTGTTTGATTGCAACATTAGTCGATACCGGGGTTATTACGTCGTCAAACGATTGCGTGGCTTGTTCGACATGTTATGAATAAGTTGTAATAATCGTGAATATTTTACGAGTTATATCAAATGCCAGAGACAACAAATTTATTATTACACTTCAAATATAAGCGTGTATTTCAGTTTTGATTAGACAATGCATTTGACTTTATAACCCGAATTTGAGTTCCTCAAATGTTTTCCCTCACTCTTCTTAATTCAAACTGTATTTGGCGGGTCACGCGCATCGGTTTGAATATTGTTTTTATGTCCTGCGCCATAGCTCGCACGAATGGCTTAGTGATTAAGTGGTCGCACATGTGAGTCATTCGATCCCAACATGGTACAATTATGTGTTCGAATTGGATCATGTCCTATTGAGTCCACGTGTGCTATATTTATGTTAATTGTATGTTTGCGAAATTCTCAAAATAGAAGGAGAATATCTTGTGCGCGTTTTTTTTAACAATTTGTTTGTGAATTTAATCTCCCTTTTATAGTATTTTCGCATTTATTATATATCGTTAAACATCAACACGACATGTCGTGTTGATGTTTAACGATATATTATAAAAAATAATAAGAAACTAAAGCAGACAAATATTTATGTTTACTTTTAGTGTCCGAGAATCGTGACAGTTACATCAAACGCAGGCTAAGGACATAAACGTAAAATAACAAGATCAGTTAAAAATATTAATATTACGCGCCATTTTTATAATTCATGAATGTGTCATCAACTCGACATTAAGGTAGGTATATTTTTTTACTATCATGTTAAATAAATTTATGATATACAAACCGATTTAGTAAAATATTACAATAGAAAAATAGGCTTTGTAAATACCTAAAAGCAACGTTTCGCACGAGTGGATTCTTATCCTGTAGGTACCTACCGAGGTATTATAACTTTGATAAATATATAAAAGCGTTACGGAACTGAGAGTTAATAATAATAATAATAATAATTGTATTGGGATCGATCTATCATCACTGACAGAACTATTGTTGCGAATAAACCTGATACAGTGGTGATAGATCGATTAGAGCGCCGTGCAATGATCATCGATATCGCTGTTCCTCGTGACGAGAATCTCGTGAAAGTTGAAAAAGATAAACAAATCAAATATTTGGATTTATCTCACGAGATTGTCGATATGTGGAATGTCGAATCGGCGATCATTGTTCCGATTGTCATATCTGCTCATGGATTAATAGCCAAGAGCCTCGATCAACACCTTCAGAGGCTTGCGTTAGACGGTTGGATCAAGGGACTGATGCAGAAGGCAGTTCTTCTCGACACGGCCCGTATAGTGAGGAGGTTCCTGTCTTCGGAGCCGTAACCACCGGTATCTTGGTCCCTGTACCCGATGTCGGTGGTCTACTATTTTTATATTTTGAAATATATATATTTTTTATGTACATATTTAAAAATGAGAATAATAATAACTTCACACATCTCACACACGGCGCTCTGATTCCAAACTAGGCAGAGCCTGTACTATGGTAACCAGACTGCTGATAAACATACTTATATATTACTAAATACACACATATTAAAGATAATTTACACCCAGACACAGAACAAATGATCATGCTCATCACACAATAATTTGTCCTGGGTGGGATTCGAACCCACGACCTCTGGCTGAGCAGTCAGGGTCACTAACCACTAGACCAACAGGCCATGTTCCTGTAATAGACATGTATTTTGCATTGCTTATCACCGTCTACACATTTTAGTAAGGTTATACCATCTAAAAGTATCATACTGGTGAATTTTTCGTCTGTTTTGTCGGGAAATGAAATACAGCGATTACTTATGTGGGAGAGCCATGCTTCGGCACGGCTCGACTCCGCTCGATACCACGGCCTCACAGAAAATCGGCAGTGAAACAATGCTTGTATTGCTTTTCGCCGCGTGAGTGAGGTCACCGGAGGCCCTAACCCTTCCCTCTCCGGTATTTCCGTCCTTCCCGTTTCCCCCCTTTCCTACCCTCTTCATCTTCCTGCTCTTCCCCCCTCTCCCCCTCTTCCCCTGGTCCCACCTTAAAGGGCGGCAACGCACTTGTGACTCTTGAGTTACAGGTGCCCATGGGCGGCGGTAGTCATTTACCATCAGGTGACCCTGTTCGTTAGTTTGCCCCCATTACCATAAAAAAAAAAATACAATTTGCAGGTAGCTACTATTTGTTACCTTTCACTATGTACAATAGTTGGATTCAATTGGATTTCAATAGAACCATCGACCGTAGATCTACGTTCGATACGATCGACGATCTACGATCGATGAATAGAACGATATTTTTATGAACTGTCTTACTTCTGGCTGTGGACCTTTTCTCAGTAAGTAATTAAGAGAGAAGATCTAATGGCGATCATTAATTTTTTTTATCCTCATAATGTAACATAATTGATGATGAATTTTACACGGTCGATAAATGGTGGAACGTTGTCTTTATTTTGGCATCCCATAACAGTACATGTGCCGTCAAAGTAGCTAGTCTAAATCATAAACTTAGTATAGGTACTAGCGTAAATGGTCTAAACACATCTATCTTTTATGCAGAAGGTAATGACTACTTTTCTATCTATATCTATTTAAAATGCTTTTCAAACATATGTTATTAATGATAAATGGAGCGCAAAGGAGGTGCATTTGTTTGATACGCTATCAGGCCCCTAAGTAATCAACCGATCGTCGTGACACTTTTCATATACATTATTATAAAGAAAGGTACCCTTGTCCTTGTCTTATGTCCATTTCTGTACCGTAGGAAAAGGACATAGGACAAGGACAAGGGCATCATTCTTGAGGGTTAGAAAAATAACTAATGCGATCGAAGAACAACTACGGCAACCTCATTCATAAAAATCTTCACCATAGACCCCGGTAACAACACAATTTACAACTTTTGTATCATAATACAAGTCGCCTAAATAGATCCTTTCAATGTGGAGAAATTAAAACGAAATGAGGTTATACCATTTTCCTTAATGAAGACAATGGACAAGAATAATGGTAACGACATGACGTTTTAACTCGTGTTACAGAGTATAATCACGAGGGATTTGTTTGTTGGAGATCCGGAAGCCATTTCAGAAGTCCACTTACAATGTTTTTTGAACCAAATCGATGTTTAAGCAATCTAGAAATGGACCTTTAAAGTTTTATAGACGTAGGAGAATGGCTTTAAGATCTGGTTATTGGTTTAAAATAGTAGTGTTGCCTGTTTTTATTGCTTGTTACTGCTTTTTTTCTTTTTATGAATGCATGCAAGGCAATAATTCATTTCCATTGTCATCTATCAAAAGACGTACCTACGTAAAAACTTAAAAATGTACACACATGATAAGAACCATTGACAAAATAACAATACATACGTTTACTGAACTAGTAGGTAGTATTTTGAAATAAACTGATCTTCATTTTTCAAATACGACAATTTATTCTATTTTATATACTTCTAAATAAAAAAATAATTAAAACTATTTTGTTATTTTAAACGAAACAACGAACTTAAAACGTCACATAGCGTCACATTCGCAGGTTGGTGACATTAATTAATAAGGAGCTGACAGAACTCAATGTTTAGATTAGCGCCCTCTAGTGGATCTATATGTACTATTAGCGTGACGGTCACGAGTTCAGTGCTTTTTCCCCATAGCAAAAATGCACAAACGTGCCTAAAGAATTTTTCACTTCAAAAATTATTGTACGCTTACGACAACACTTACCTACTTCAGAAGATATTTCTATCATTTTCTAAGGTATACCTACATTAAGATCGTAAGGTTAAAGTTATTAAGAAGTTCAAAGACAATTTTTCAGTGATAAACATTATTACGATTTGAACAAACATTTAAAGGTGACATAGCATCTCCTTTCAATTGGACTTTGGGCATTGCGACAATTCCCGCCATAATAGTCGGCTTTTATTGACTCTGTGGCGCACTTGGAGAGCCATTAAGGCAATTTCCAAAGTAGTCATTTGCTACTGCTATGGAGTGCGTGATTCGAGCGACCACGGGCTACCTATAGCTTATTTACCTCTATAGCGACATAATATAAAGAAACTCGTTATTAAGAGGAGGTGCGTTAGTCGAACAGTTAAACCCGTCCCTGCCGTGATAGAAGAAGTATGCTACCGCGTAATGTACGCTTTCTTGCAAACATACTAGTGTAATAAAAATCTTTTTCAACAAAAAATTAAACCGACGAAAATAACTAAAAAGCAAAAAATAAATAAGTCTTTTCAGTCTTAAGTATTGAGCTTATTTACATAAACTAAAAAAAAATATATAAACTAATTTTGAGTCGAAGCCAAACCACAAACTGATTAATTATCTAAATTTTATATGTACCTACGTAGAAATGGACATGGCTCTACGTAGGTAATTAATCATTTTATTACTTGGCGCCGCCTCAAAATAAGTTTATATAAAAATTTATAGTTTATGTAAAAAAGCTCAGTACTTAAGACTTAAAGGTTTATTTATTTTTTGCGTTTTGGTTCTTTTCGCCGGTTAAATTTTTTGTTAAAAACATTTTAATTTTATAATATTTTTTTCATCATCAGCTCAGCTACATGATGTGATGATTTCTAAACGCAAATACCTGATAAAGTAAACAGAAACACTATTCGTTCCTACAATTTTCGAGGGTTTCTCTCAATTTTATCAGGATCCCATCATCAGATTCTGACTTCCTTGACATGGGACCACCCTTGAAGTATATCTACCCTTTCTAACAAAAAAGAATAATCATAATTGGTTCATAAATAACGGAGAGAAGGCTGAACGTACATAAAAAAAAAAATATATATATATATATATATATATACGGTCGAATTGAGAACCTCCTTTTTTTTGTTCGGTTAAAAAGAAATCGATATCAAAATTAAATCAATCAATGACATAATAGCTTAACCTCCAGGAGAAATATGAATAACATTTTACAATGCTTGAAATAAGACCGCACAAATAATTGCGTGTGCCAACAAAAAAAAAGTAATACCACAGAGAAACGTTTCGCATTTTCAAAGATAACGCCCTCATATTTCATTAAGTTTTTTATAACGTACAAAGACGACTAAATAAAGCTTAAATAAAGGATAGAAAAAGTACTGCATTTTGCTTTTAAGTACCTACCTATAAGAGATTTAAAAAAATAAGCCCGTTATATTCTGAAAAACGGAGCTAAAAGAAAAGTGTTCCAAATTTAAATCAACTTTGTAAGTAGGTAATATTTTAGTTTCTTAGGTAAATTGGCAATGAAGTTATTAGTCTATATTCACTAAATGTCAGTTAATAAGAAGGATGACGTGTTTAATAAACTTCCCGGACCCTCTTACACACACACATACACACACACACACACACAACACACACACACACACACACACACACACACACACACATTTTTGCGTCGGAGGTTAAGACGAAGACGGTTTAATTGTTTAGATGTATGTATTTCAGACAAATGCTCTATATTCTATCTACACAATGTCTGTGAAGCTTTACGCTCATAAAACGTTATGCAGACTGCCATAGATATGGGATGTAAATATTATGTTTACTCAGTGCTCTACGATAAGCCAAGTTAATAGTAAAATCGTATCTATTTTGTTGTTAGCTATTACGACTGATGATTACATATCTACAAAAACATATTATATGT
The DNA here is from genome assembly GCA_949752705.1 of Callimorpha dominula. Taxonomy (NCBI): domain Eukaryota; kingdom Metazoa; phylum Arthropoda; class Insecta; order Lepidoptera; family Erebidae; genus Callimorpha; species Callimorpha dominula. The sequence goes on from OX457007.1 coordinate 16,887,480, forward strand.
CGAACACGTGCCTCTAAATAGAGTACTATCGCATTGCAGCTGTGCTCTGGCTGGCTTTTTTCATTAGCACCACTAGGAAGCTGTGAAAAAAAATTATAACATCTGGTGCTCCTTTGCATGGAAATAAACATGGCTGCGCATTGTGAACGTTTTTGTAAGTAGATATTCTAAATATGGAGAGTGCTGATTTATTTTTATTTTATTCTGCGGGATACTAAGCCAAAAAAGCATATAGCCAGCATGGTGGCTAGCGGTTACCAACGTTTACAAACACTCGTAACTATAGTAGACCCTTTCCAGATAGAGTTTAAGCGGCCTATACTTTCCTACTTAGTGTACTGTAAATACGCATGTCCAGTTTTCTTTTGAGCACCGTTCTTCACGTAATGGCTTGCTCTGTTGGGGGAAATTAGTTAGAATAAAAATAAAATTAATTTAATTTAAAATTTAAAAAAAAATATTAATTAATTTAAAAAAAGTAATTAAGTTTGCAAACATGGACTTCTCGTAGTCAACAAAAATATAACAATAGGTATATGTACTAATATTTGTTCATCGAGATTTTTTGTATGGTAAAAGTGATTCCCTTCGATACTGGTTACCGAACAATACTGGTTAAATATAATTAGGACAAATTAAAGTTACACCTCTGCTGTACACACCAAGATTTAATCAAACTTTTAAACACACTCAGAAATGAAATAACCTAACAATATACATATAATACTTGTATTAAAACGACGATATGTAGATTAGGAGTCGTAGAGACGCTGTATCCAGAGACACGGGTACACTAAGACCTTTTAAGCTACGGTAAGGACATGTGCCCTGGGAGTACGGTAATGAGATCTCGGAACGCTCCAAGCTGAAAATATCCAGGTAATACAATTAAGCTGCAAATAGCAAGTATCGCTCCTTCGAGATATTTAGCTTTGGAAAAGTAATATAAGGAAGAACATTTTTGCCGGAAACGTAGAAGGAAGGTTATAATTTTTTTTTCTTTTTAATTTTGATTGATTGTTCACTGTTAGCCGTATCAAAAATCACAATATTATAAATACCATATACCCATATAATAAGCTTAAATTAACATTTTAGCATAAAACTATTAAAAGAAGTTCCATTTTAATTCATCAATGTCGTATGATGAACAAAGGAATAGACAATGTTTTTTTTTTCAGCTAACAAAGGTGTAATTTTTAGAAACGTTAAATCCACTACTGCCATGATTTAGGTATATTTATCTTTTCGAAAGTTTGCAGTTTTAACTATTTTTAGACTTTACTGTTCTAGGAATTTTTACACTGAAATTAGAAAACACTTTAAGCAAAACAAAAAAGAATCGAAGTGGTCAATGTCACTAAACTTATCAAATGTATGACAAATAATAGAAATTCAGTACATATTTAAAATAACAATAACCTTAAAGAAGTGGCATTAACTTTTTCTATGCTGCCTTCAGTTGCGAGAAAATATGAACAAGGCGCGCTTAACACAAGAATTTATAATTAAAAAAAGAAAAAAAGTAATTTTGTTACTGCCACAGTAGCAACTCTCTAATAATAATATAATTATTTATTTATTTTACATAGCCATTGTTACAATACATTGGAACCCTGCCATCTCTAACTTCTGTAAGTGTAATTATTAAGCTATTGCATAGCTTTTATCGCGGGCCTTGAGCGTGGGGACCGAATCCAGAAATTCCGTAACGAAAAAAACCTAACACCGCCCACTCCGACCGGCACAACGGTGATACTTGTTAGTTTTGCCATCTATCCATGAATAGCAGAACTTTTATTTTATATATATTTACTATATTAGCACATAATATAAATATAATTTTTTCCACTGCTCCAGTAGCCCTGGTGAGGTGATGACCCGTACTTAGGGGCTTCCAAACGATAAAAAAAAAACATAATATAATAAATTTTGAAGACGAATAACTTTGTAACGCGTTTAGTTGTACCATATTTCATGTTATAAATTATTTGTTTCACATTAGCGGCAGACTTCAGGTATTAGGCGCCCATTACACAGTAGGTTTTGCTGTTTTGCCACAGTCAAAACGGTGATTGACGAATAACCTATCGTCTAATGCAGTGATTGACGGTTGCATGATGAGATTTTAATGTCGTTATTACTCCGTCAATCATGACTTTTGGTAATGATTAAAGAATGGTCCTCACCTAAAAAGTACCTAATTAAAAAGTTCACTTTTATCCTAAGAGTGAAAAAATTACTCACAAATATAGTCGACTAAAAAAAAGAACTTTCAGTCGTGGGTCTGCACGTCAGAAGTGAAAACAGATCTATATGTCATCATGACAACATAATTATGTCATAATGACAATATATGTCATCTGAGCGTGACAGTCACGCGAGTTCAGTACTCTTTTCATACCCAAAGTGCCCAACGTGCCTAAAGAAGTTTTCACTTAGAAAATTCTCATCTTTATAAAGCTTTTACTGTAACTGTTTTAATCTAAACAAATAACGCCGACACGAAATGAAAACAGAATCAACGCCGTCTTAAACTAAACTGGCAACGCACTTTACTGGCTCCATCGTTTATGTAAGTGAGCGACAACGTGAGGGTGCAATAGAATTAAGTTGATCTTAGTGGAACATCTACATCTTATATCACTTCGTAACTGTCTATATAGTTACGGTAATGAATCTGAAACATGCTTAAGTAGTGAAGTAGACGACGATAGGTGTGAAACATATTACATGCCAAACGTTGCTTAATTTTACTTAGAATTGTTATGTATGTAACATCAAATTCGATCTGTTTCTTACAGACTAGCAGCGCCCTGCGGTTTCACCCGCGTAAGTCCCGATCCCGTGGGAATGTCGGGATAAAAAGTAGCCTATGCGTTAATCTAGGTCTCCAGCTATCTACATACCAAGTTTCATCGCAATCGGTCCAGTAGTTTATGTGTAAAAACATTACAAATATATACACAAATGTTTCCTCTTTATAATATTAGTTTAGATATACAGTTGTACTCAGTCCACGTGTGTTTTTCGTGGATCGCCGATAAGTTTCGGTCGCAGCAGAAGTAGTCCTTTATCAAGGTTAGAAGCTGAGTCATTTTAGTTTTTAATCGACGAAAAAAAAGGGAGGTTCTCTATTCGACCGTATTTATATATATTTTTTTTTTTGAAGTGAAAACTTCTTTAGGCACTGAAGCAAAAAAGCACTAAACTCGCGTGACCGTCACGCTCAGATGACAGATGTGTCAGTTATGTTTTCACTTCTGACGTGCGACTGACAAGTTTTTTTATATATGTTTAGCCCTTTCTCCGTTATTTATGAACCGATTTTGATTATTCTTTTTTGGTTAGATAGGGTATACCTTAAGGGTGGTCCCATGTCAAGGAAGTCAGGATCTGATGATGGCGTCCTGATAAAATTGAGAGAAACCCTCGAAAATTGTAGGAACGAATAGTGTTTCTGTTTATTTTTCAATTCTTTATCAGGTATTTGCGTTTAGAAATCATCACAACAACCACAACCTTCTGTATTCGATCCGTAAGTACATGTATGTTTGTATGACCGCGATTTTCTTAAAAAGTACCTAATGGACCAATTTATTTTCATGATGATTTCATCTTAATGTAAGTTATGAATGCATTAGTATCAATAAAATCCATTTGCAGAAGCAGAAAAGATAAATGACTGTGAATCAGGGCTGGATCTAGTCTTCGAAATGAGAAGGGTGGCCGGAATCCTTTTGTTATTTACCGAGTGATCATCAAAGCTATGAATTTAGTTAAAACGTTTTTTTTACTTATGAATTAAAAAATATATTATGGTAAGAAGTAATTGGTACAACGGTTTAATAATTAAATTAAAAATAGTAACTGCAACACCGCTACTACTAACTAGCTAATCACTACATATTATAAAACAAAGTCCCCCGCCGCATCTGTCTGTCTGTCTGTTCGTGATAAACTGAAAAAGTACTGAATAGATTTTCATGCATTTTTCACTAATAGACAGAGTGATTCATGAGGAAGGTTTTGGTGTATCATTTGTACCCGTGCGAAGCCGGTTCGGTTCGGTTCGGTTTTATCATTCACTAGAAACCCTCTAGTGAATGATAAAACCGAACCGAAAAAATATTTAAAATTACATTTATCATAACATGAATTTAAAAAAACGTATTTAGAGCACATATTTTTTGTACATACAAACAGTGATTTAAATGATAAAGACAATAGTAATGTTTAGGACTACAAAATTGCTAGCACAATATGAGCAATTGTTGAGGTTAGCTCGTGTCGTGATCATAAGCAGTAAAAGTCATAAATTTGGCAAGGTCGACTGGTCAACTTTGACAACTTATGAAGCTATCGTGTATATTTTATTGTATAAAAGTGTTTGTCTGAATTTTAATTGTTAACTATATTTTATCAGTGGCTTCGCTCGCGGCTTTAATTTAGATTTTGTCAATCCATCTATCCCTCGAAAACAGTTTTTTTTTTCTGTATGCAAGGTACATTAAGTTATTTTCTGTGCCCCTGCAAAATTTCATGATGATGACGTTACCTCTATCCTCAGAATCGGACGTTAAATCTTAATTAATAATTTAACGCTCGAGTGTGCAGACACTCGACTATTTAACAACACGCCGTATCGTACACGTAGTTTAGAAAAAATGTGTTTTGATTGCAGTTTACACCACTCTATAAACACAGTATTATTGTAACTTGACAATGGAAAATTATCTAAATTTTATATGTAAAAACTTAAAAACAACAAAACGTACAAAAAATGAACATGGCTCCACGTAGGTAATTAATCATTTTTATTATTTGGTGCCAACTCAAAATAAGTTTATATAAAATTTTATAGTTTATGTAAATAAGCTCAGTACTTAAGACTTAAAAGGTTTATTTATTTTCCCTTTTTAGTTCTTTTCACCGGTTTAATTTTTTGTTATTTTTTTCATCATCAGCTCAGCTACGTGATGAATTTTAATCGCAAATACCTGATAAAGTAATAAAAAGTAAACAGAAACACTATTCGTTCCTAAAATTTTCGAGAGTTTTCTAAAGTCAGTTAATAAAAATCAAATCAAATCATGTCCAATTTCGACCAGTGGACTCACCCTAGACATTTAAATATAAAAAAAAATACAATACTGAAAATTATATGACAACCTGTTTATAAGAAATTTACGCGATTAGGGTAACGTGACACATGTGGTTACAATAAAAATGCTTGTGTTAGAATTGGATTCAGGATTATATAATATGGACATCAAATTCGCATCCTCTCAATCGCAATTTTCTTTAGACTTTTAGAGCTCATCAAGGGGCTTAGTTTACGCTAAAAATACATTCACCGGGGTGTTTTCTCGTGGACCTACTTTTCTGTCCTACTAGTAGGACAACGAGGGTATGGTATTTCTCGTGGTCCTACTGAAGGATTGAAATAAAAATGTACCTCATGTTTAAAGAAATCAAAACCAAGTAGGTACCTAGGGCTATATATATATATGTATCGTACCTTCCAAAGTTTTTTCTAAAATCAAAGGCAGTTTCATGTTATCTGCCCGATCAACGTGTTTGGGAGGTATCTATTGCATCCCAGTATTTGGACCCAGTTGAGTTTTTCTCCTCTAGTACAGCTTTTTATATTACCTGAAACAACACAGACATACAATTTAGTAAAGTTAGTATCATATTATATTTAAAAGAAATGAAAAAGGAGGAGGTTCTCAGTACGTCGGAATCTTTTCTTTTTCAATGAATGTTACCCGATTACTCTAAGATGGCTACACATATCAATATATTATATTAGGTTGGTCCCATTTAAATTTTAAGAAAATATTACACCTCTAAGGTTGGAAAATGAAGGGATCAATAAGTAATTATACAACTTATTACAATTTATCATAGTTTAGGCGCAGAAGTCGGTGATACCTATATTAGAAGGTGTAGCGCGCCATACTAGTAGCCGACCAATCACGAGCAAGCCACGCGACACTCGCGCCCTCCTTCCGCTCCCGATTTCAGGAACTATTTTTAATGTAATACTTTTTTAATTTTTTTTTATTTAAAACCTTTTAAATTTTTTATTATATAGATACTAATAACTTGGTAAACAAGCACCAAGCCCTTATTGTGTCAACTTCCGTTCCTATTTATCAGGAAATAAAACCTTTCAGTTCAGTTTTTTAGTCAACGTTTAGTCAACTTTAATTCGCACAGAAATATTTATGCCTGGTTATAAATAACCAATTTAATAACCTTGAATAATAACGTTTATGTTTTTACATTCCTGCAATATTATACGTAAAGTAATGCTGATAGCATAATTTCACGCATGTACGGCATTTAAATAATCAATTAAATTGTATAAGTACATATAACACTATGATCGTAAACTTTCGATAAAACAATTTTATTTGGAAATATTTTAATAAATATAATGATATTGGTATGTCATTATATTACAAAAACCTTATTTAGCTTCATAAGTATGAAAATCAATTCTGCAAAAAAGTGATATACATTATTTTATCACACGTAATAAAAATAAACTTGTTGTACCTGCCTCTAGGCTCCAAAAATTACCAAGTCGTATCGAGGTCAATGTGTGTTATTTTATATTTTAATCCCGGATAATATCCAAATCCTAAGTGGAAACAATTTTAAGTTCACAGTAGAATCACAACTATGCCTTATGGGCTATTACTCTACTCAGTAGTAGATTATACGAGTATACAGGATAAAACACTTGGGATTAAATTGTTTTAGACTCACGGGCCATTTCATAAATATACTTCAAAGAAATTTAATGAATGTGAGCTAATACATAGTCTGCACTAAAAGTATCGGGAATGGAATATTTCCACTGTTTCTGTCATATTAAAATCTTTTTAATTGAAAACTCCTTGGTTTTAAAAATCGAATACCATTTATTTATTTAAAAAAAGATTCTCGGTCTTATCACAAGGTTTTGTCAAACTTGTTTAGTCGTTGAGAAAATGGAATTGACTCGAGAAAATTCAAGAGCGATGATTTATTATGACTTTCGAAGTGGTTTAACACAAAAACAGTGTGTTGACCGGATGATTTCTGCATTTGGTGATGAAGCCCCATCCAAAACCACAATTTATCGCTGGTTTGCTGAATTTCAACGTAGACGTGTCAAGTCCCGTGTATCGTCCAAAAACTGCAGTCACCCAAGAAAACGTTGATGCTGTGCGTAAGCTGATTGAGGAAGATCGACATGTGACATACCGCGAAATTCAGGCAACTTTAGACATTGGCATGAGTCAAATACAAATAATCTTGCATGAACAATTAGGTGTAAAAAAGTTGTTTTCCCGATGGATACTGCATTCGCTCTGTGAAGAGCAAAAAGCGGCTCGCGTTACTTGGTGCGTCAGAACTCTCGAAAGATTCCACGCAGGATCCTCAAATGCTGTATACAACATCGTATCAGGTGACGAATCCTGGATATACGCGTACAAACCCGAAACAAAAAACCAGTCACGAGTTTGGGTGTTCGAAAATGAGTTAAAGCCAACAAAAATTGTTCGTTCACGGAGTGTTGCAAAAAAAAATGGTGGCCACGTTTGTCTCCAAAACCGGCCATGTTGCGACTATTTCTCTTGAGGGACAAAGAACGGTTAATGCAGAATGGTATGCTAGCATTTGTTTGCCACAGGTCGTTTCTGAACTCCGTAAAGAGAACTGCAACCGCCGCATCATCCTCCATCACGACAATGCGAGTTCTCACACCGCGCACAGAACAAAAGAGTTTTTAAAGCAAGAAAACATAGAATTATTAGACCATTCGCCGTACAGCCCCGACCTAAGCCCTAATGATTTCTATACTTTCCCTAAAATAAAGAATAAATTGCGTGGTCAGAGATTTTCATCACCTGAAGAAACTGTGGACGCCTACAAAACGGCCATTTTGGAGACCCAACTTCCGAAGGGAATGGTTGCTTCAATGAACCAATCATTGAAGCAACCATTCCCTTCGGAAGTATGGAATCCATCGTATGGAAAAATGTGTCAAATTTCGCGGAGAAGACTTCGAAAAGCAATAAATACATTTTTAAATAGTAATGTTGTGTCACTTCCTTGATTCCCGAAATTTTCAGTTATGTTGCTTATTTTTCATCTCCTATGTTTTTATTTTCTTCTTTTTTTTTTAAATTATTTTTTGTTATTATTCAGTTTCCCTATTTTCATAGCCTATTTTTAGTTTATTTAATTTCAATCTTAATAACATGATAGCGCACAAAAAAACAGTGATATACTACAATTTACTAAATATTGAGGTATACATATAACTTTCTGGTGATTTAAAACACTGGCCGTGAGTTTGTTGCCCGATTGCTTCTAACAAGATTCAGCCATTTAGAAAGGGGTGGTTATAGACCGACACAGGTAGAAACGGACGTATTTTCTGTTATCCATTTTTAGGGTTCCGTTCCTCAAAAGAAAAAAGGAACCCTTATAGGATCACTTTGTTGTCCGTCCGTCTGTATGTCAAGACTTTTTTTACAGAAACTCGTAGACGCATTAAATTGAAAATAATACCAAATACTTATGTTTGCGGTCCCTTGAAGCTGTAAAAAAATCAAGGTTCTAAGTCAACGCAATCAAAAGATACGGCCATTTTATGCCTTAGATCTGACCAAACTTTGAACATTTCGCAGGTAAATGAAAACCTATAGGGTACTTCCCATTGACCTAGAATCATAAAACTTGGTATGAAGCAAGGAAGCAAGTAAAGGAAATTATACCGAAAGTCGTTAGTCTTTGGTTATATATCGGTTTGAACATTTCGCAGGTAAATCAAAACCCATAGCGAGCACGAGTATAGTATCATGTTATCTGTGCCCATAGGTTATTTTTTTATAATTTTACATTTCACAAATCATTGTTGATAAATTTTTACATGACTAAATATCTAGAAACGGTCATTACTCTCATTCACTTGACCCATTTAACTAATAAACTGTTCAAACTGTTTGTTTAAAATATCAGGTAAATTGCCTAAAGTTAAAAGGTTTTCACTTAATTAAATGCCTTATGTCACTGGAATGAATATAAAAGGCTCATAGGGCAGAATTTGGGACGTTAATCCAATTTGTGAATAGCACACATTACGACATTAACGGACATCACTGTTGAGGCGACATCAGCAAACCTAACTACATATAACCTATGGATCCTGTATCGCGCAATAGAAGGTCTCGCGCTAATTTATTATATAATTATACAACTTCCCAACATCTGCGGTTGGGCCCGGGTCGGCCAGACATGATTACCTAGTCTGGTCTAAAGGTCCTCCCTTTCGGTTTGAGTTACATAACACCCTGTTCCTCCATAATCTATTGTCCACTACATCGTAAGTTTTGCAATTCAATGTTCACAATGAATATTATTTACATGTTCATATACTTGTATCTTACTCGTGATATTTGTACAAGTTTATCATTTCTTTCAAGAAAAGTCGTGGGAAGCGATTTACTGTTGTTGCTTTGTTGAGCGCTCCGCGATCGATCGTCACCCTGAGACCTATTTCGACTTCAAAATGGCAAATTACAAAATATATATTCAGACAAAGATCTTGATAATCATATGTTACACCCAGGGGACTTTGAAGACTGCCTATTCGCTGAGTTAGATTCGCTTTAGAACGTTAACTTTAATCGTTTTGTGGTGGGTAATCTCAGTGGACATTTTTCTACCTCCATTAAGGAACATATTCGTCGAAATGTTTTATGTGCCGAAATTTTCGTGGGAGATATGATAATACTATTTAGTAATTAATATACGACAGCGTGTCAAGTGGAGAATATTTATAATTTACATTTTTTTAGATTCCAAGTTTCTATATCACTGCTGATCTCACATTTTATTGAATATGAGACTTATGAGACGATAAGTTGAGAGAGTTTACCGCTTTATGTCAGAATTGTTTAGTTTTGAGATTGGTTTTTGCACGGCTGAACATTTAGCATTAGCTCTGAGCGGAGCTTCATATCGAGTTCAGTCGTACAGTCGCTTTAGTTGATATAGTTGCGAATAGCGGTGATAGAGAACATTTCACAATAGCAACCACTACGGTGAAACGATAGCTCAGTATCGAGATAGAATAGTGTAATTATGCCAATGGATATTGCGCTAGAACGAGCAGACAAGTCGAGTATGACTAAGTAATGTAACGCGAATGGAACCGTAGAAACGAATAGTGATATACTAGTTTTCGATTTTCGAACATTATTTTTGGTTGTCTTGAACAAAAATGATGTGTGTACCTGTGAAATATGATCGGTCGACCCATAGAACTGAGAATATATATTTAAAATACCATCAGCTGTATTATGCTCGAATTCATAATATGTCGCCAGTTGCACACGCTTAGATGATAATAATTATTTTACACACTTATAGAATTCTACGCTAATTCGTCACAAGGGATTTATTAAATATAAATGCTAAACGCTATTTATAATTATACTAAATACACGCTTACTCATCAGTATGTAGCATTTCGTATACATACTTGCCAGCCGATATGTCCGAGACTGCGCGGTACTTCAAGAGAGAGCTAACGCGTGTGCATCTTAACATTTACCAAATGTTTTGCAAAATGTAAAGCAATATAGTTCATTGCGTGCTCTGTTAGTTTCAATATAGTTAGTACTGAAATTTTATACGCAATGTATAACTTTTTTAGTAGATTAGATAGATTCTCTTAAATTATATAATACTCGTACTTTGTGCATTTTAGTTAATATAACCTAAACACAAAAGTTTTTGGACTAGCCGACGAAATGACATTCTTTACTTCGGACACACTGCAGTCCTAACTTCTTTTCCGATACATAATTACCGCGCAACCCTGCCTCTCCAGCGAAAGTATATACGCGAGTACGAAAAGCTATGAGCGTTTCCTCATAGCTTCAGCGCGCGTACCTCGCTGTCACTTATTCTGGGTCGACCAATCCTGGCGGCATCCTTTGTCTGTTATTGCATCATTGTAAATTGCTTTGGCGCCTTAGACATTTCCCTAAATTGTCTTTAAAATTATGAAATTAAAGAATAAGTAGACTAATCTCAGACATATGCATCTGCGGCACGTAGGCGTAACTTCACCTAAAAACGTCCACATGTGACATACATAACAGAGCAAGCTATAATTGAATATTGATGACGAATTAGCAGACTGTATTGTGTGGAAAACCCATTACCCCTGGGGAGAAGAAGTTGCAGACAGCCGATTATATAAAGCGGAGTAACCACGTTCTTTGTGGTAAGTCTGAGAGACAGCCATCTTTATCTATTAAATTTTCATTACGTGCATTTTACAATTAACTACAATGCATTTTTACAACAGCGTCATTGGCGATGTCAGGCGAGGCTGATTATAATAGAGTGCTACCGAGCGGGACCGTATGTAGGTAATCAATACTTGTATTAAAATAGATTTCAAATTACATATAACCATTGGTATAGTTCTTTGCAACGAGCAATCGTCAAACAATCGAAACATCAGCCAAATCTATAGCTATGCAATACCTATTAAATACCTAATCGCGTTAATTCCCGCCAACATGATTGTTTATCAAGCAATACTAATAAAAGATAATTCAACTCAAACATTAGACACAGGAAACGGTTTAATTCAACTTAAACAGTCTTTATCAAAGACGTTTCTAATGCCTTGACCGATTAACAGCCTGAAAAATTATCTGCAAAACTACAAAGGTTTTAAAGGATTTCTAGTTACTAGCGATTGGTCGTGAAGAGTGGCCACCACAGCTCATTAATAGAATAGTTTCTTTTGTTTCTTTGACCTATTTATAACATAAATTAAGTTAATCATTTCCAGTAAAAGTTGAATTGTCATTGTGAGTTTCCGTACCATGACAGGTCCATATACGAGTACATATCCTGTACTGGTGTAGCTTTTTGTAACCGTCACAATTATTGAATGTAAAACACATATTGTTTAAGAATTTTAACATTCTTAATAAAACCGGCCAAGTGCGAGTCGGACTTGCGCACGAAGGGTTCCGTACCATTATAGGTAAAAATCATAGATAAAAATCACGTTTGTTGTATGGGAGCCCCACTTAAATATTTATTTTATTCTATTTTAGTCATTGTTGTTATAGCGGCAACAGAAATATATAATTTCAATCAATTCAATTCAATCAACAACTGAACAAAGTGAAAATTCAATAATAGGGTGGCGTTTTTACTCTTTGGGTACGGAACCCTAAAAAAGGGGTACAAAAAATTATCTTTACGTATTAATATAATAATAAAAATAACGACTAGGGTGTTTACTGTAACCTCGGCAGATACTAAGATTCAAAAAGTTTTAGAAAATCAATTTAATAAATGTGCGGACTAATGTCCTCATAACGGGGCTTTACGCATGAAATTTACCAATTTCAAGTCTTGAATAAAAACTTTCGTGAGTGGTATTCATATTAGTTAAGATATACGGTTTTACTCACGTGTATATTTCGGGGATGCCCGACTAGTTTCAAACCCGACGGGGGCCCTTTATCAAGGTGTGAGGCGTCCTGCTAGTCCAAAACTAGTTGGGCATCCCCGAAATATACACCTGAGTAAAACCGTATATCTTAACTACTTTCAAGTCTTACAAAGAAAAAAAGGTAAGTCAAAAATGAAAACTTTAATACAATTACCCGTGTCTAAGTTACGAATGACGCTAACGTATCTGATTTGACAATCATCAATACCTACTTGGTTGAGCTTTATTTTCAAAGCGTCTTAAGAAAATAATGTTTTCCAACTAAAGCAAAATATGTAGAACGGTCACAAGCCTGTACTCCGCAATCTACCTTTTACTCTATTACCCTTATAAGGACCATAAGATCTAAGAAATAAGGCCACAAGACAGCCTATAAGTTTACCCTCGTAAGAACTCTTGCCTCAGCGTTGAAAGGACCCTTGAGCCTTTAGGAGGCAGCGAAGTACTCACGAAGAGTCTATCAAATTACTAAAAATACAAGGGGACGCTAAGATACGTACAGGTATGGTACTTTTTTAGGTTAGATATGTACCCATGTGCATATGTATCGTACTAATCTTACTTAATAATATTAAAGTAAAAACTTGTGAGGATGGATGGATGGATGTTTGTTTGTTACTCTTTCAGACAAAAACGGCTGAACGGATCTGGATGAAATTTGGCACAGAGATAGATTATAGTCGGGAATAGCACGTAGGTTAGTTTTTATCCCGCAAAAAATGTACAATTCAAATTGGATAGATTTTACAATAATTTCCACGCGAACGAAGTCGCGGACAACATCTAATCACTACATATTATAAAACAAAGTACCCCGCCGCGTCAACCTGTATGTCTGTTCGCGATAAACTCAAAAACTACTGGTCAGGCGTGTAAATAGCCCAACCAGGGTGTGATTGCTCAACAAATTAATAAATTGTTTATATTATAGCGTACGAGGTGCAGGGAAGTAAACCACTTCTATCGATCAAAACAATCATGCCAGCACTGACCTGCAACACCGACCAAGTCCCGATCCTCCAGAAGGCAGCGAGCAGCGGCGAGGTTTCTACGGTCTCTTGAAAGGTATTGACCGGCCGGTCACGATCGAAGACTAGAGCACTCCACATACACCTTGTAAAGGTTACAAGCGAGTCCAAACACTACACGGCTATAGGACTAACGGAAAATCAGCTTCTTTTCACGAGAAATATAACTGATGTCCGTGGCGGAACAAAATTTTTATATTAAAAGGGTCTTCTTAGCGAAAAGCGATGAGAGCAGGGTATGTCCGTTTTTTCTTGCACCAATCAGGCGCAGCGCGTTTACACCATTTGAAGACTGCTAACGCCATCTCTTGAGATCGTCGAGTACATTGGCAATATTACAGCAGTACCAGCACTAATTGCATTCGACAAACAGAATGTGGTTTACTATAAAGACTATGAAATTTATAATATAACGAAATATATTATGGTGCGATTATGTATGCATTTTATAAATATATTGGCGCTCCACCATGCACCCCGCCTTGGAACATCACAAGATGTTTCAAAACACGCGAATTTTCTAACTGACCGAGAGTAACACATGCATTACGCGATTAAATAATAAATATGATAAATATAGCGGCCTAAACTAAAAAATAAGGTTTAAACTAAGTTTAATTTATTGTGTAGGAATAGGATATAATTTAGTTACAGCGCGTTTGTAAATTCCAGTTTGCGTTTTAACTATCGCCACGCGTACAACGTTATCAGAGCCTCTGAACACGTCCGTAATTACTCCTAACGGCCAATGCAACGGTGGAGAATTCTCCTGCTCAAGAAGAACAACAGTTCCGATTTCTACCGGTTTGTCGGGAGTAGCCCATTTTTGCCTAACTTGCAACGTGTGCAAATACTCTAAGTGCCATTTCTTCCAAAAGGATTGGACCATACTATCTAACAACTTTTTACGTTCTAACAGACTCAATCGTTGATCTGACAAATCAGCAGCGGGTAAATATTGCAACGGAGTAGACATCAAAAAATGCGCGGGAGTTAACACCTCAGGATAAGGGTCTGACGATAATACGCTCAATGGACGAGAGTTAAGAATACACTCTATCTGAGTAAGAACAGTTTGCAGTTCTTCGTATGTAAGTAACTGACTTCCTATTACTCTATATAAATGCGTTTTCATGCTCTTTATATTCCCTTCCCACATCCCACCAAAATTTGGTGATCTTGGGGGAATCATCTTCCACTCTATGCGTCGAGAGAGCAACTCATTCGACAGCGCGTTTTTGAAGCTAGAGTTCAATAAAAAACTATACAGCTCATCTAAATGTGCCTTCGCACCGATGAAAGTAGATCCATTATCGGAATAGAGACATGAAACTGGTCCTCGACGGGAAATAAAGCGTTTAAAAGCGGCTAGAAAGTTTTCAGTAGTTAAATCACTGGTCACTTCAATATGTAGACTACGTGTGACCATGCAAACAAAAAGAACGATGTACGCCTTTTGCGCATGTTGACCTCTGCGGCGAGAAAGGATTGTCCTTGTCGGACCAGCGTAATCTACACCAGTGTGACAAAATGCCTTGGCCTCTGAAACACGGTAATCAGGAAGATCAGCCATTATAGGCGTTGGATGCGTTGGGTTGCATTTAAAGCAAGTGTTGCACTTTCGCAACTTGGACCTGATAACAGTCCTAGCATCCAAGATCCGGTGTGACAATTGACAACATGAAAATGCTGTATTATTAAGTCAACGACATGATCGCGTTTAGGGAGAAGAACCGGATGTTTAGCTTCGAAAGGAAGCATTGATCCAGAAAGTCTTCCTCCAATGCGTAAAATCCCTTGTTTGTCTAAGAAGACGAAGAGGCTTTGCAGCCTTTTTGAAGGTAATTTATCAGCCTTGATCAATTTGATATCTTCACAGAAGTGCACAGATTGAACGGCGAGAATTAACGCATTCTCAGCACTTGTCAACCCTGCTATAGAACGAGGTTCAACCTTAACTTTAGGTCTTGCGAATTTTAATACATATGCGGTGATACGTAGCAACTTTTTCCAAGAAGAAACACGTTGTGCTAACGTACACAGCAACGGCGGCTCTGTGTGAGTAATGGCAGCCAACACATTTGCCTTGAGTTCAGGCAAGACAGAGCAATTATTAAGCGAGAATGGCTTAATCGGCCACTTCTCAGATGAGCTGCGAATCCACGGAGGACCTTTCCACCACAAATCGTGGGTCAAAAGTTGCGATGGAAGCATACCACGCGAAAGACAATCACTTGGATTACTAGCTCCGGCAATATGATAAAAATGTTTAGAGTCCAAGTTTTCTTGGCACTGAGCGACGCGATTACCGACGAAAACTGACCAACGATGTGGTGAAGAATGAACCCATGATAAAGCAATAGTGGAATCAGAAAATGCGTATATCCCGGCAATGGTCATACGTGTTGCATATGTGTCTCGCACAGTTTTTATTAATTTTGACATAAGTAAAATAGCGCATAATTCTAAGCGAGCGAGCGTAGTGATTTTTGTTGGCGAAACCTTTGATTTAGCGCAAAGAATACGAGTTTGAATGCCAGACGGGTAGGTACAATGGGCATAAATGACACATCCCAGACCATTCATGCTAGCATCACAAAAAGCAACAAGACGTAATTCATAACCAACTTCGACGCCTACATGACGTGGAATCCTTAAAGTGTCAAGCATTTGAAGTTCTTGCGCAAGAGCGAAAAAACGGGTGCGTATGTGCTCCGGTGCAGGATCGTCCCAATCACACTTGCTGAGCCACAGTTCCTTAATTAACAACTTGGCATAGAGAATCACAGGCGCGACCAATCCGAGCACGTCAAATAGTCGTGCAACCATCGAGAGTATGTTTCTCTTGGTGCACCTTTCATTAATTGCGGCGCATGTGAAATGAAAATTATCTTCACATGGTTCCCATGAGAGACCTAAGACCTTAGAGACATTATTGTCAACATCAAAATCAAGCGACTTGCGGTGCGTGTCGGGAAGCGAGTCAAGTAGCACTGGTGAATTGCTAGACCACTTCACTAAGTCAAAGTCACCCGATTTGAAAAACTTAATCAAGTTGTGAGCTAATTGCGTGGCAGTATCCTCATTTGCAATAGAAAGAACCAAATCGTCCATATACAGACAGGTCTCTGCCACTTTCGCGGCATCAGGATAGAGCGGACTCATGTCAGTAGCCAGCTGTCGCACAGTGCGCATAGCTATGTAAAGGCTTGACTTGAGACCGAAAGGTTGCCTATTAAAGGCATAAGTTCGAATTTTTTCCGATTCGTTGAATCTAAATAAAATGCGTAGGTATTTATGTTGGTCTACTGGTACACCAATCCGTAAATAATATTGTTTTATATCAGCGTTCATTGCAATAGGAAATAATCTAAAACCTAACAATAATAAAAACAGATCGGCCTGTAAATTGGGTCCAATATGTAATATATCGTTAAGCGAAAGTCCTGTATGCGTTTTAGCACTCGCGTCCAATACGATGCGCGGCATCGGTTTATCAGGTCGGACTACTGCGTGATGCGGTATATAATAACCATCAGAGGACAGCTCAGATTCTTTAACAGGACTGAGGTAATTGTTATCAATATAATCCTGAATAACCCCGTTATAATTTTCGCGCACCATCGGTGCCTGACGGAGCTTACGCTCGAGTGAAACGAAACGGCGATAAGCGGTAGCGTGCGAATTACCTAATTCCGAAGGGTCCCTACAGAACGGTAATGCAACTGTATAACGACCTACGTCGTCACGGGTCACGGTAGCCGTGAAAATATTTTCGCAATCTGTCTCCTCTGGTGACAACAAGCGTTTCATGGGTACTTCTTCAAGTTCCCAGAACTTTTGCACTATATCATTAAGCGCTAACGCAGAAAAAGACGCGGCAGTAGGTAAAATATGTTTACGCGGGTAATCTCCCATAAGTACGTAACCAAATGTTGTAGATAAAGCACACGGTGCGCGCGGCCCACACTCGACCATATTTCCTAAGTATATAAATGGGAATAGCTGGGCACCTAACAATAAATCAATCTTGCCCGGAATATTCCAGCTTAAGTCAGCGAGCGGAAGGTTACGAAAATCTAGGTCGCGATCACAATCGATAAATTTCGAAGGCAATTGATCCGTAATGCATTCTACAACAAGCGCATGTATAGTGTATTTCTGATCCGGATAAATACGGGATTCAATGTCTAAATGAACATAACCGATTATCGGACTTGAAGCGGAACCAACACCTTTAACATAGGAATTATTCAACGGTATTATCGGTAAATTTAATAAACTAGAACAAGCAGATGTTATTAGATTATTCTGCGAGCCATTATCTATCAAACACCTAACTACAGATTTGATACCAGCGCTACCCTTAGAGCGCGCGTATACCTGAGCGGTTGACAAAAGTATATCACCCTTATGACATGAAGTGTAAGACTGTGTATGTGTAACTGGTTCTGTAGCAAGCGGGGGCGCTCGAATGCATGACGAAGTCGTGTGAGCGCGATGAGAAGGCGCGGGCGAAGTAACGGTCGCTCGATGAGCGGGCGGCGGCGAGTACGCGACGGCGGTATTTACCATAGCCGCATGCGATTGCGAATTATTACTATCAAAATGCAATAACCTATGGTGTCTTTTATTACAGAAACAGACTGACGTACTCTTACAATCCGGAAGTTTATGTAAAGTGCTTAAACAATTAACGCAACCGTACTTCGATTTAATAAACTCATATCTAGCCCTTGCGTCTCGCATATTTTTAAACTGAGCGCAATCATATAAATGTCGATGGTTACCACTACACAAACAACAATTCGCGGTAACTGCTGCGTAAGATTTGGAGGTGTGATGAACGCGCCGGTCGCGTGAGGGCGACGTAACAACAGCAGCGGGTTTCGTATATGACGAATTTCGCGGGTTTGAGCGCTCCAAAATCTTAGCCTGATCTTGTATAAAAGCGATAAGCTGTTGTGTCGTAGGCACTTCCACATCCCGAATCGAAAGTTCAAAGGCTTGGATGGTTTGAGGATCCATCCTTCTCAAAGCGCACTGAAGAAAAATAAAATCAGTTAGATCTGTTATGCCTAATTCTTTTAGAGCTGAAATCGAAGCGGAGTATTTACTAACAAAGGTATCAAGAGCGTTCGCAGTGTGCGAGCAAGTTTTTAAGTCCAGTATATTATTGAGATAATATGTACCTAATGAGCGTTTGTCGTGGTATTTCTTAACCAAACTATCCCACAGTATTTTATATGTTTCACCTGACGGAATAATACCGGAAGTGAATTTTAGTGCGTCGTGGGTGAGTTTAGAAATTAGATACTGTACACGTTGCGAGTCAGAAAGCTGTTGATTCAAATGAATATTAGCTTTAAAAGACTGATAAAAGGTATTCCAGTTTTCAGGGCGTCCGTCAAAACTCGGAATTACTAAAGGTTCTAATTTCACTACGGACTTGATCGAGCTACTGGTCTCGAGTGAACGCACCTTAGAAGTGGTTAATATTTTATTTCTAACGCGTTTAACTCTCGAGTATAAATCATCAAATGAATCGAGGCAAGAATACTCGGGATTGACCGTAATCTTTGATAACAAATTTATATTATTTATTTTATCAACAATGGACTCAAATTTATCGCGTAACTCATCTATTATCTCCGTTTCAGCCAGAAAATTCTCGTTAGCTCGCGTTGATGAATCGAAAGAAATTATACCTTTCGACGATGTGTACATACGATTAATACGTTGAAATAATAATTCTTTCTTTTGATTCAACATAACCAACATGACTTCGCGGCTTGATTCGCTTTCCGTCATGTTTATAAAATAATATCACAATACAACTACAAAGTGATAGGTATATCTACCTAGTTAGTGTAAAAACACAAGTTAAATTAAAATCCTAAAATGACTTAGCGTAAAGTACAGTGGTGGAGCGGTTAATAAGTGGGTAGGTATAAATAAGTTCAACTAAATTGAGTATAATGGATATTATTACCAATTAATACGTAATTCACCAAATCTAACAATTAATTATATTTAAATACGAGTCTACCAATAATTACGTAGTTCTCGTGCGTTTTAAACACAGAATTTACCAATTTTACGTAAATCTGTGAGCGAGGAAAAATGGCGGCAAGAATTCACTAGAATTACGTGAATCTTTTTTATGATATGAATAGAAAAGTAAATTCACCAATATTTACGTGAATCACTGGCCTATCCGTACTCGTAAGGACCAAATTATATGGTCAGGCGTGTAAATAGCCCAACCAGGGTGTGATTGCTCAACAAATTAATAAATTGTTTATATTATAGCGTACGAGGTGCAGGGAAGTAAACCACTTCTATCGATCAAAACAATCATGCCAGCACTGACCTGCAACACCGACCAAGTCCCGATCCTCCAGAAGGCAGCGAGCAGCGGCGAGGTTTCTACGGTCTCTTGAAAGGTATTGACCGGCCGGTCACGATCGAAGACTAGAGCACTCCACATACACCTTGTAAAGGTTACAAGCGAGTCCAAACACTACACGGCTATAGGACTAACGGAAAATCAGCTTCTTTTCACGAGAAATATAACTGATGTCCGTGGCGGAACAAAATTTTTATATTAAAAGGGTCTTCTTAGCGAAAAGCGATGAGAGCAGGGTATGTCCGTTTTTTCTTGCACCAATCAGGCGCAGCGCGTTTACACCATTTGAAGACTGCTAACGCCATCTCTTGAGATCGTCGAGTACATTGGCAATATTACAGCAGTACCAGCACTAATTGCATTCGACAAACAGAATGTGGTTTACTATAAAGACTATGAAATTTATAATATAACGAAATATATTATGGTGCGATTATGTATGCATTTTATAAATATATTGGCGCTCCACCAACTACTAAACGGATTTTCAAGCGATTTTCACTAATAGAGCGATTCATGAGGAAGGTTTAGGTATATCATTTGTTAATGTTTTGTATAAATTGGTTGAAATATGATAATGATTGTTGAAGATGTCTCTGCTAGCCGTGCGAAGCTGGGGCGGGTTGCTAGTACTATAAAATGCGAAAATTTGGTTGGATGAAGATTTGTTACGCAATAAAGCCAGAAGGATGATGAAATTTGACAATTTTATCTCGTCAAAATATACAATTACCGTAAGATATGTCCACGCGAACGAAGTCGCGCGTAACAGATGTATTGATAACTACCAAAAGGTCTACACGAAGCGAAATAATTTTAAGACCTTTAGTTTAACAATTAAATAATTAATTAAAAAAAAAAAAGTAATATTTTGATTTTTATCAATTAATAATAAATAAAAGAAAATATATTTTTTCTATCAGCGGCCGGATTCGATGCAGCGTTACGGCATTGCGCTATCCGCGCGGAGCCCTATTTTCAACATTAAATAAAAACTATTGACAACAATATTATTTCTTTACAAACAACAAAAAACAGAGGTCCAACATTTCTTTTTCATTTACTCCTCTTTCAGAGTCTTTTTGTTTTATTTCTCTAGAACAAATAGCTTTTAAGTTATTTCCGAAAAAGTAGAAACCCTTTTTTTGAAACCTTTACTTATATTTTTATTTAATTTTTTTATCTTTAATTGTTTATAACTTTTGCAATTGTCAATGTGCGGGTTTTGCATTTATGCACATTTTTCTAGACGTCATTACGAATACAACGAGTTATCGCACGTATTTTAGTTCGCAGTATCAAGAATTAACACGTTTTTCAACTTGTTGATTAGACTATAAAATTACACAAAATTCCTTACTCTTATCAAACCACGTGACATGTTTTAAATTTCCATAGACTAAACAAATGTGACAAAAGGCAGATGTGCGCATTCTTTTACACGCTTTTATTAGAACCACTTTTAACTATCACTACAAATTATAAATCAAAGTCCCCGCCGCGTCTGTCTGTCTGTTAGCGATAAACTGAAAAACTACTGAACGGATTTTCATGCGGTTTTCACTAATAGACAGAGTAATTCATAAGGTTCATAAGGAAGGTTTAGGTGTATAATTTGTCCCCGTGCAAAGCCGGGGCGGGTTGCTAGTGTTGAGATAAAAAAAGTAATCTTACAAGCCAATTTTAACCAACAAAAAAAAATGGGCTATTTACATGCATGCGTTCCTCCGTTCCAAACTTCCTACGCATCGTCGCATACTGGTAGCGGTCACAAAAGACTGGCAAGCATTGCCACGTTGAATGGCAATGCTTATTCTCTGAGCTATTACAATATGTTTAACCTACTTCTAATTTTTGTATAGAAAAGAAACTTTTATATAAAATATATGTAATTCGGATGACAATATTATAATTGGACCGGATTGAGCAAAAATGATCCAATCCACAACCTGAAAATTTTGAGGTTTTGTGACCTATGTACTCCGAATAAGGTATATTTTAACATATCAAAAACCTTGTGGATTGCATCGTTTTTGCTTTAATCGGTCCAATTTAGCATCTCGAAGTTAATCTGCTGATGGAGCCAGGAGTTGGATAGTGGAACTCTTCAGTGGCTACTAGTAAACCCATCGAGTTTGGGCTCATATGATACATTTTGACGAGTCCAGCAGATTGGAATTAGTAACGATGGCGATGGTCTAATGATGGAGCCAGGAGGTGGATGGTGGAACTCCTTTTTATTTTTTTATTCAGTTCGCCATTAAAACAGCGTTTTTTTAGTTTTACTAAACTATAATTTGTTTGTTTGTTGTTATCCGGCTTCCTGAAAGCTCAAAGGACCTTTCTAAGTCGGCCGACCCTAAATTTGAAGGCGTATTTCCATGACACTGCGTTACATTACTTTTTAAATTTGGATTTAGGTTCTTTACGGGTTCAAAGAACCAAATATTGATTGTAGACGAGACGATAACTTTTTGAGCTGGCTGTCCGTAAATATACTTTAATTACATTTGGTACATTTAAACCCTCTAATTGCTCCTAATTGCTGTATTTGCAACGCGCGCCGCTTCCGAAGCAATTTGTTACCCTTTTCTACTTTGTTAAGAGATATTTCGTGAGAAAAAATGCTTTAGACTTTGTGTCTTATGGAAAATATTCGTTTCGGTTTCATTCTATATTTCAGTCTCAACCGACTACTGAAAGGAAGCCATTCTGTGGCTGTGTAACCATTTTGTGTGTAGGCTACGTGATATCTGAGCTAAATGTGGGCAGATTGTTATGTTTTTTTTTTATTGGATCGGTTATAATATCTTCACGGTCTTCAAAAAACTTACTAAAAGTGGATATCGAATACGTATGCATTGACGACGGTTGTAGTTCAAAAAAAAAAATTATTTCAATAAAAACTTTATTAAAACCACATTTCGCCAAAATTGGCGTGATGGGTAGTTTAACTAAACACATATGTACCCTATGAAGCTCATATCGTCGTTGGTAGTGACACAGATCACTAAGTAGTTACTACGTAACAGATAAATCACTCCCTGCAAGAATATCGATACCTACCGTTTTAATCGCCTACTCTTTCCGGGCTCTAAAATGTGTGTAGGGTTACCTCATCAATATTTTTTTGTAATAAAAAAGTTACAATTGTTATGTAAATTAAGTATTTAACGCTTATTTTTCATTTCCAATGTTTTAGTATACAAAAATCCTACATGTGTTTTAATTTTATGTAAAGATTAATAAACTTCTTCCCTTTTCTAAGATTTCGATTATTAAACTATGGTATGGTGGAACATATTCTCAATCTTACAAGAGTTTTAATGAAAAATTTGAGGGAAACAAGGACATATAGGGTTAAAAGGTTAATTTAAAAAAAAAACATAAATAGCGCTGCCGGGCCTTTCTTTTTCTCTTACTTTTAACTACATTCTTATACTGCACCTTAACTACCATGTCAATTTTCACTATTATTTTTACAGTATTTAAAGAATATATCAATACGATATCTAATTACGTGTGTTTGTACTTTAATAATAAAAGCGAGTGCGTGCGCTGCAGCTGTCGGCTACCCACTGCGAGAGACTGTGATAAGATCCGCCGGCGGACCAGCGGCCGGTAGGTATTTAGCGTGTACAAGTACGTACGAGTGACATGGGCCTGGTAGTGGAACTATTTCTTCTTATTAGTTAATAAGCCAATAATCGGGTAATGTCACTCGACGACGTTAGGCGGCACACGTGGGTGGCACTGAAAATCAGTACTGGGGTGGATTATGCCCATCTCAGTTTATGCTGAGTGTCCACCCTGAAACCCTGAAATTTCTGAAACAAGACGTATCTTCCACTAAAAATATAGTCAATGTAGGGAAGAAATAAAAAACGTGTCCTGTTGCCACGTCATACATTTGACACGTGAGTGATGCAGTGATGAGTGCCACGCTTGCCACTTGTATCCAATTTTTAATAAAATTATGCTTTATTTAGTGTAAATATTTTTTTCAAAAAGTGTTTTTTATAGATACAAAAATTTGTTAGTAATGTTTCAGAAATAAAAATATGTTTCTTTTCTTTTCTTCTTTCTATTTGAATGTTAATTATTTGTGATAAAATACATGTATTTAAGTAAACAATCTATTTGCCTATTTATTGATATGCATACTTGTTATCGTACTGCTGCTGCTTTGTATTATGAATAAATAACTTTTCATACGGGTAGAGCACGATGAACGTGACGATAAAATGTTAGTCTATTTAAATATACTCTAATACTTATACAGTTTGCGTTTATTTAAAAGCTTTTATTTAATATGCAATGTTGAATTTTAAAGCAGTTATCCTCAACCGATTATGCTGTATTTTGAAAACACGTTTAGTTTGCATGACAATAAATTAATAAAATAAAAAGAAACAAATTAATATTAAAAAACAAAACATTTTATAAAATCTTTTGTTTTTTTTTATCTGTGGCTTATCGTTACGCAAATCTTACTAATATTATAAACGTGAAAGTTTGTGAGTATTTATGTTTGTTACTCTTTCACGCCAAAACTACTGAACCGATTGCGATGAAACTTGGTATGTAGATAGCTGGAGACCTGGATTAACACATAGGGTACTTTTTATCCCAAAATTACCACAGAATCGGGACTTACGCGGGTAAAACCGCGAGGCGTTGCTAGTATTTTAATAATTTAATTTCAAGATGGACATAGTGATGGTACCCGCGATATTCGCATGCATGGATTCTGATTTTAAATATTTTATCTGCATTAAATTATTATGAGTGGATCTGTGTACGTTCTGAAGTATGATATGTTAAGGGTAAATGGCTCGTAACAAATCTTTTTAATTTTTCAAACAAATTGCTCAGAGGGAAACTCCTAGACATTTTTGGAGCATAGGCTTATTTTCTTTTTATTTAATAATACATAAGTACATCTTATTTATTATAAATAGTATAAGAAAGCGAAATCGTTGCTCATGATTCGGAATAGGTTTGAACTGATGGGAGACAGACAGATTTTGTATTATAATGTAGATACAACAACGCGGTCATGGGCTTCGATAACATTTCTAACACATCAGGCCGGATGATTGTGTTTGCCCCTATATTAATGAAAAAAAAACAGACGTCATCATACCGTAAATTTCCCAGGCAAAATCTTGACCCACAAAGCACTGTACACGCCTATCCAAGAGAAACTTATTCACTCTACTCTTGAACAATGCTGTTTTTATTTTCATAAGTAGGATCGCCAAAGACCAATTGTGGATAGGGTTGGCAGTGCACAAGTGATTTTATTGATGTTGGTAACCAGTTACCAGTATGTTTGTTTACCAGTGAAGTTGCATTAACAAAAAAAAATCAAAAAAACTTTTAGTATCTCTGTCGCCACAAGCGAAGTAACAAAAGAAGTTAAACTGACATAGTCACAAAATGTATTTAAGTCACTTTCGTTGTTAGTTTTAAAAAATAAATGTTTTTTTCTTTTTGTTGTTGTTATTTTAACTTTGACGAAGTGCCGTCAAAGTTAAAATAACGTACAGACAACAAGTATACACGAAAATATAATAAGACTTGATGAAAAACAGATAAGATCATCATGCTATGAATTTCTTATTGATAATTTAAATAGGAATAGTGATTTTCAATACAGAAATATTATTTCGAAGCGGACAAATTGAACTTAAAAATCACATATCGCGTCAGAGGGGGCTGACTTGAATGATACTATGGATATTTAATACCCTGGATGTTGATGAAATGTCCAGATTTTTCTGAAAATGTCTACATAAAAAAATTAAAAACAAAACCATTGAAATTGACATGAAAATTCATATGTTGTTTAAAAATGTGCACCTACACTAGGAAAAGCACATCATAAAGAAATTAATTAAACGTCAACGATCCTTTAATAAATAAAGTAAAATGGCGGCTTATCATTCAAACGTTATTGAAGCAAGGAATGCCATCGATACGAATGTTACTTTGGAGGAATTTCGTTTGGAATTCCGTTGACAAGTCAGCAGGAATATCTTCCGAATTTATTCGACAGCTACTGTCTTCTCAGCCCTCGATTCAAAGAATTTCTTCTTTATTAAGGTGTCGTTTGTAATTCTAAATAAATGTCACAAAAATTTACGTTATTTTCTTTAACTGTCCTTTTTACCCTCCCTATCTACTAGTCACCCGGAGTAGATAGGTTCGCAGCCGGAACTACGGGAACGGCTGTTAGATCAGGGTACCACGGGAACCGGATCCGGAGCCCTCTGATGGCGAAAGCTGTCAGATTCCGGTTTTGGAGTTGGACTCGTGGGGGTATTGTGGTTAGCTGCAGAGAACGGGCACGTTCGTCTGCTCCACTATTGTCGGTGGAGCGTCGGTTCTCGCGCGCAGCGAGCAGCGGAATTAACCGGTCTAAGGGGAATGGCTCCTTGGTTTTCCGCTGCGAGGCTTGGAGCGTCCTTTAGCAGAGGTCCCGTAGGACCGATGCAGCTCGGGTACTTGCCTGCTTAGCAAGTAGAAAGGTGACTAGAAACTGATCCGGACACCCGACCGTAGGCCAGGGTAGACCTACACTTGATTGTAGATCGGGATGTGAGCGTGCTGACAGCTCCGGTACCAGCTGGATACTGGCAGTCGGCTTCTCTGACGAACCTAGCGGTGTTACCGCGAGCATATGCAAATATGCGGGAAGTGAGCGTGCCTTACAGCTCCTGCTCATATAACGTAAAGTTGGGTGGGGTGGGGGCAGTATAAACAAATACGTAGTCGTGAGGAGGAGAGGGCCTGTCCTTTTCTTGCATAATCTTTCATATCTTTCTTTGAACTCTTAAATCGCAGGCCGACTGCGATTACGTGGTTACTTTATGGTTAATTATATGTTATTGCAGAATTGTTAGAAGATTTAGTCACACTATGGCAACTAATAACGGCAAATATTGCCATAGAACTGGAGTCAATGTTGCCAGCTACCAATATAAAGCATGCCTAAAATATGTATATTAAACATACACCCCGAAAATTCTCTTTGTACAAACAAAACTAATAACGCAAGTATGGAAGCTGCTCAGTTGAGGCAAAGGCAGGCCTTTGTATGCATATCTCATTTAAAATTCTGTGCGTCAATGGACAGTTAAGTGCATTGGCCTCAGCCTTACACTTACACAGGTAGGGGTCTTATAAGAAGCAAGGGAATAAGGGTCCTAGAATTTCAAACATTCGATATTAAATTGATATTAAAAGTTTTAAGACGGAAAAAATTGACTCCAAGGAGAGCACAATATTACTGATGATCGCTATTCAATAAACCTACCTCTGTGTGCATTCCGTGTGTATTATAAAACCTTTTAGATTTGTATATTCACGGTAAGATTGTGAACATAGTTATTATAAACTAACGAAAAGTTTTGAACTGCACCCAACCATTTACAATTTAACTTTTTTTTGAAGGGGAGGGGGGAAGAGTGGGAAGAGGGGAAGGACGGGAATAGGGGAGAGGGAAGCGAAGTGGGGCTCCCACGTCTAAACTATTATTTCTAGTCAGTTTATATCTATCAAGGTCAAATCGTCAAATTGAGATCGAAACTGCAGAATTCATAATCTTTCCGGTTTTATCACCCGTAATATAAAACCGTAATGTATTACACCGCATACCCCGATTGGTCGGTGTTTTCGGTAGCTCGTCCAGTATTCAGAGAGGTAAGAAACAAACATAGGTGTCGTTCAGTAAAGAAAATTCAAAATGCAGTTCATCATTTTTTATCGCTTAGTATATTTTAATGAAATGTGAAGTCAATAATTCACGATTTTGTAAATGTAACTGCGAAACTGCCGACAGAAGTGAAAACTTAAACGAAACGACGAACTTAAAACTTCACATTAACAGGTTGGTGACATTAATTAATAAAGAGCTCTAGTGGATCTATATATGTATTATTAGCGTGACGGTCACGAGTTCAGTTCTCTCTCTCTCTCTCTCTCTCTCTCTCTCTCTCTCACTCTCTCTCTCTCTCTGTCCCTGTCCCTGTCCCTCCCTTCCTCCCTCCCATCTCCATGTCTCTCTGACGCTGTAAATGTAAATATAAGAAACTCGGTTCCGTCGTACAAATTTTCGATAGGGACGGACATCAGGGTCACGCGTCCTGACGGAATTTAACATTTTTTACCCATCAAAAAGGGCACAACACCGCTAAAGAAGTTTTCACTTCAAAAACACTACAAGCAACAATAACATTGACCTGTTTATTTATCACAATCTGAAAAACCGATCTTAATGTTATTCTTACCTAAAAATAAAGCATTATTTCTATGAGGAGTGCACCACAAAGCGATTTACAATTCATTTTTAGTGAAATCATCATTATCATTTGTGAATATTTTGAAATTTTTAATAATGTATAAAATATATTTGGAATTTTTAAAAACACGTTTATTTAGGTCTACCTATGCTTGCAAATTTCACAGTAAACTGGACTTAAATCACTAGGTAACATACTTAATACGTTCCAAAATGGGTCCAACATGGGTAATCTTCAACCCGCACTCTGCCGTGGCAACCACATTGAAGCGAACCAGATGTTATTGCTTGAGCTTTGGAACTAGCCATTGGTAGACATCCTTAATAGTACAAGATCCCGCTGCAAGATTGCTACGTTCATCGGGTAATCAAATCAAAATTTTATATTCAATTATAAAAGTGTGTGTCTATTAAAATGTGCACGCTAGTATTTTAAATTAATATTAATTGACTTTTTGGAATACAATTCATTCACTAGGTAGTAAAATAAACAAAACACCATTTCACAGAAATATACGTAGATAACTTGAAAAGTGATAGTTACCGTTGCAGCCAGGTGTAAGCAGGTATACTCTCATGACGTATATTCATTGTTTATATATCAAATTAAAGCATTTTTTTTTTCTGTACATGATAAGCTACCTCTGTCTATGTAAAAGTGGCCGCAAATAGAGGTTGGTAGCTGCTAAAGATTGTTTAGAGTGAAAGAGAGTTAGCGAGCTGCATCATTCGGTGGTGGTGGCTCTCACACTGGCTAGTCTCAGTCTGAGAGTTTCTAAAGCTAAACAGCCACGTAGCAATCTTGCAGCGGGATCTTAGACTATAAGTAAAGAATAAGGTAGATGACTTGATAGTTCACCATCGTCTCTGAAACCCCAGTTCACCTCTGATGTACTTCGTTCAGCTTCAAATTACTACCCAACACAATATACCACTACTCATACACACACACTAGTACCTCAGAAGGTGACCAATGAAGCTTATTTGGAACAAAGGTATTGTCTGCGTTCTTTTACTTCAAGAATAATAATAATAACATGAGAGACCTCACACAAGACTGTCTGATTCAAACTAGGCAGAACCTGTACCTACTATGGTAATCACACTGCTGCTAAACATACTTATAAATTAGAATATACATACACATATTATAGATGGATTACACCCAGACAAAGAACAAACGATTTTTCTCCTCACACAATTGTTTATCCTGGGTGGGAATCGCACCCATGACCTCTAGCTCAACAGTCAGGATCAGTAACATTTAGATCAACAGGACCGTCAATAAATCACTCTTATATCGTAAGTACCTATTACGTTAAAATATTTGACAGTTTCAAACTTAGTACGCTTTTAGTGTGCACTCTTTTTTGTACAGGTTACTGACCAAGCGCTAAATTGAGTCGCAAAAAATAGCTAGTCGAATTGTATTTGCGCACTGAAAGAAATCTAACGAAACTCGACAATTCCTATGGCCAAAAGATTATGTACTAATACTTAATATATTATGTGACACGCTAGTAAAACGAATGAAAAGATCTGAACATTCAAGTATTTAATTAGAATTCCTATCATTATTAAATGTATTATTTTCTGTTGCATCAAAACATGTTTTCATCAAAATATTAGCCATCAAAGTACAACGAGAGAATACAAGACATTATAATCCAATATGAAATTTATACATACCTTCATACACATTTTTTCCACATTCCACATTAGGGGTCATCCATAAATAACGTCACACGTTAGGGGGGGAGGAGTCAACGAAGTGTGACATTGTGTGACAAGGGGGGAGGGGTCATAAGCTTCGTGACTTCGCATAACACAAAACATTACCTGTAAACGAAAAACTAGACAGGTTACTACCCTGTTATTAAAACAAAATTTAGAACTGCTCTTTTCAGCTCTGGGTGGTAAATTGAAAAATATGGGACGTCACACCAGGGAGGGGGGTTCCACAAATGTGACTACCTGTAATAAGGACGGGGGAAGTCCAAAAATCATGAAATTCGTGAGACGTAATTTATGGATGGACCCTTACACTACCAATCCTTTCTCCCATTACCTTCTCTTCTTTCATTCCCAAAGAGATCAAAGACCAAATTATATTTCACTAAATATTGTATACGTGGTGATTTAAAAGAGTGGCCATGAATTAGTTTGTCCTATTTCTTCTCACAAGGCTCAACTATTTGGAAACGGACGATTATAGACCGACACTGGCAGATAGCGACCTTAACTATTTGCAACACGGTATAATTTGTTATTGTTATAATACTTTTACCTTTGACATTGCGTTGATCTACATTATTTGTTTAAAAACTATTTACGAACTTGATGTTTAATAAATAGAGATAATATGACTGACTTTTGAATTGTGATAAGTATAGAAAGAAAGCCATGTTGAAAGCCGTGCCGCTGTACATACGGTAAAGCAACAGCCAATCAACGCAGAGAGCAGAGAGAGATGCAAGACCAAAACGGTCTTCTTTCTCTGGCTACCAACCGTACGCTTCCACTTACAGAGAAATATACAGGTCGCTTCCTCTATCTATATTATCTGTATGGTATAATCTGCCAAATCTTTCGGAGATACATACGTGTCTGTTTGTTTAAGTTTACGCCATATTGGATTATAATATCTAGCATTAAAAAGAGTATACATTTTAGCATTCTTTCAGAAAACATAACATAGACAAAAGCCAGTCTGTAGTTTTTATAAATAGAGGTTGTATAATTATCTTTTAAAAAAAGTATCACCGACTTCAATGTGCGTTTTAGTAAAAAGTAGATGTATTTTGTTTAAATATAGTGTGGGTAGGCCAACTAAACGCACTGCCCCAATGAGACAGCGATGTTTCGGAGCAAACAACTTCATCATCGATGTATACAATTTTTAGATATTTGTTGATTTTTCAAAAACCGCTCGACTGATTTCGATAAAATTTAAATGGGACCACCTGGGAAGTATACCCTTTGAAACAAAAAAAGAATTTTCTAAATTGGTTCAGGCGTCCTTCGAGTAATCGGTGAACATACATAAAAAAAAAAGATTCCGAGGAATTGAGAACGGAGGAGGTTCTCAATTCGTCGGAATCTGTTTTTTTTGGAAGTCGGTTAAAAATTACATTGTCTGAAAGGACAAAGTTTTTATTTGACGGCTTAGTCAGTTCTTCCTTGCTATGTCTAATCTTCGAGGAGATCGTCCATTTCCCAATTTGTACACAACAAACAAGCTTTGTCAATTCTTACTTTTCCTCACTTCAAAAGGACATCAACTTTGGGTGTATAGAAAATCACAATTGTCAGTAGAAGTTATTGTTATATCTACAATAACAATAATTATAATAATAACTCCACACATCTCACACACGGCCGTCTGATCCTAAACTAGGCAGAGCCTGTACTATGGTAACCAGACTGCTGATAAACATACTTATATACTTCTAAATACATACATATTATAGATTAATTACACCCAGACACAGAACAAATGATCGTGCTCATCACACAGTTATTTGTCCTGGGTGGGAATCGAACCCACGACCTCTGGCTTAGCAGTCAGGGTCACTAACCACTAGACCAACAGGCCAGTCAATGATTGCACATATAACAAAATAACCTCTACTGATAATCCTGAACATTATTATTTTTGTTATCTTTAAACGATTGCATTTCAATCGCATGGACAGCATTCTCGACAGTGGGTCAAATTGCAAAATCTAGCAAGTTTTCTTAAATTCCGAATTTTCTGCGCATCTTTCTTATTTTTTTCTTTTACAAGAACCTTCTCCTGGCAAAAAGAAACACAAAAAAAATAATTAACAAAATCGGTCCAGCCGTTCACGTGTGATGCCGTAACCAAGGGAAATAGGGATTCATTTATATATATATATATAGATTACGACACGCGATGTTACACAATAATCTGTTCAAAGGTTATAAGTTTATCACAAACATAATAAGACAAATAAAATTCAGTCATACCTACGAACCCATACATACGAAGTGTATCAATCATTCAAATAATCAAAGCACTCGATAAAGAAATCTTCTTGTAATACAAAATTAATAGATATGTATATATCTTAAGTACATTATTTTGAATTCTTTTGTTTTTAATCTGTGACCTTGTTTTTTACGTATTTTAATAATAATTACGTTTGTGAATGAAAGTGCAATTTTGGATAGGAATTTCAAGCGTAGGCTTTACAACAAACTGGCAGTTTTGAGTGTTTTCATTTGTATACCCAAATGTCTAATGTGCGGTGGCGGAGGACCGGCGAAGTCGTGGAGCAACCAATTCTTTGGTTGAGTTCCATGATTACCGAATCATTTAGTCTTCTGGGTATCATGAGAGGTAAACTCAGAACTAAAATGGTCCTTTGAATGGACCACCCTTAAACCCCACATGGCATTTGCACATTTTGAAATGATGTAGACTTGGATCCTTGAGTTTGTTTACGTTTCTTCTCAAAGCTAGTCATATGTAATGTCAACATTATCTAGTTTTATCCCAATCGTCGTCGTCTTAAAACATCTGTTAACAAATTAAAAAAATAAACCTTTTCTTTTTTGATTAAAAAAAATACATTATGTTGAAACATTAGGTTAAAAAAAAGAATTTGTCGTTGACATCGCCGTTTCATTACACGTAGGCATAGATAGAGCATTTCATAAACGATTAGGTACGTTTAAAATGAACGCCACGTAAATCACTCATTTAATTTTATATGGCATTTAGTGATAGTAAAACAGGTCATTAAAATTATCTTCACGCACCTATTGTGTTGATAACTTCAAAATAATTACTTATGCCAATGTGACCGTGTAAGATTTATTTGTATGTCTAATCGATCCGCACTTCCACTACTATGAATCTAGTAAACAATTCTTGTTTCGATAACATTGTAATACTCGTATAATAATTGTTAGGTACTCTTATACATACATTAAAACTGACAAACCGGTATGTAAGTAATGAAACTTAAGAAATACAAGTCTGATTTTCTTCATTAGATAGCTCCTTTACCTGATGGCGAAGATTTTAAGCTTAATAACAATTGAAACTGTGTGCCGTCGAGTGCAAGAACATAAACACAGCCCTCACGGGTCCAACACTTGGTGACTCCATATTTTTCACGGGCAGCCATGAACGCTATGTGTCGCGATCGGGTTAAAAACTCAGACAAAGTGATCCCAGTGCCTTTAAGTTTTGATTTTAAAGACCATATATTGTCCCGTACTGTTAAAGTTTTCAACTTTATTAGGATGGGTCTTGGCTTATCCCATGTCTAGCGACCCATTCTGTGACATCGGCTAAACTCCTCAACAGTGAATGATTGGAATTTAAGCTTCTGTTTAACAATGTCCGCTGCTCACCATGAAGAAGAGAAGAATCTATATTATCGACCTCATGCGCAATGGCTTTAATCCGCTGATGGAGTGACTTGAGAGTGTGTAGGCTTTGAATGTAGCAAAGTCTTCTGCTAATGATGCAAGACTAGAAGTACTGGACGTCTTCCGCTACAGATCAGCCTCAAAACTGACCATCCTCTGCTCAAAACTAGCCTGCATGTCGTGTATCGAAGTCTTCATTAAATCTCTGACAATTGTGAAGTGATATTTGTTTTGTTAAGGATATATAACACTAAAACTGACAGGTATGTAAGGTTATAGACTTGTTACATACATTTAATTAATAAACAAAACACTAAAACTATTTTATTTTTAATTTAAATAAGCAGTTTAAAATCTCGAATGTGTCTGTTCAACTACCCACACAACTAACCACTCTAGGTATTCTGTGATTATACTATGAAAATATAAACTAATTTGGCTATCTCAATATCAGTCAGTTCATGATTTTTAACCGACGAAAAAAAAGGAGGTTCTCAATTCGACCGTATAATTTTTTTTTTTTTTTTTTATGTCTGTTCAGCCCTCAATCCGTTATTTATGAACCGATTTTAATTATTCTTCTTTTGTTAGATAGGGTATACCTCAAGGGTGGTCCCATGTCAAGGAAGTCAGGATCTGATGATGGGATTCTTAAAAAATTGAGAGAAACCCTCGATATTGTAGGAATAAATAGTGTTTCTGTTTACTTTTCATTACTTTATCAGGTATTGCGTTTAGAACACATCAGAATTTTTTCATCATCATCATCATGATGATGATGGTGAAAAGATGATTTTGAGTCGGCGCCAAATAAAATTTGATAATTAATCAGTTTGTTGTTTGGCGCCGACTCAAAATAAGTTTATATAAAATTAGATAGTTTATGTAAATAAGCTCAATACTTAAGACTTAAAGTTTATTTATTTTTTGCTTTATAGTTCTTTTCGTCGGTTAAATTTTTTGTTAAAAAGATTTTATTTTAAACACTTATGCTGCAGAGCTATTCAATAAAAATAATTTATCAATACGTGGGCCCCATTGAAGATTAGAATCCTATTCATATTTCTAGATACATCGGTCCATCAAACACACCTAATCGGAATAGTAAATTAACTATTTGTAATCATAAGATGTGGCATTTTAATAAATCAAACAAGACAGATGTTCAGTTGTATTTACAATGAGATTACAGTTTATTATCAGAAGTCAATGTCGTTCGGTAGTGTGAAAAGTATCGCTCATTCACTGATAACGAGGTGAAAAACTGCTTATCAGTATTATTATTAACT
Organism: Callimorpha dominula; assembly: GCA_949752705.1. Taxonomy (NCBI): domain Eukaryota; kingdom Metazoa; phylum Arthropoda; class Insecta; order Lepidoptera; family Erebidae; genus Callimorpha; species Callimorpha dominula. The sequence continues at coordinate 16,922,467 of OX457007.1, forward strand.
TGATAAAAGCAAATATTATTATCATAAATCTTTGTTTAGGATATATACGATTTAGACACCAAGTAGAAATAAATGAATAAAGTTTTATTTATTTCTATTCGGTGTCAAAATCATAAATATTTTAATAGGATATTTATGATTTTGATATCGAATAGAAATAAACAAATAAAGTTTACATCAACGCATCATGGTATCAATTCCCCATTCTCCAAATTCATACTATGCAGGCAGTCCAAACAATGACCTACCTATAGAGCGCGTCGTAAAGAAAACAAAATATACATTATCGCTTTTGTAATATTGCAAAGATTTACGTAAAAAATTTTCGGTCGGCAAAATTTAACAGATATACTTCATATATTATGAAGAGGGTGGTGGAGCGCCAATATATTTATAAAATGCATACATAATCGCACCATAATATATTTCGTTATATTATAAATTTCATAGTCTTTATAGTAAACCACATTCTGTTTGTCGAATGCAATTAGTGCTGGTACTGCTGTAATATTGCCAATGTACTCGACGATCTCAAGAGATGGCGTTAGCAGTCTTCAAATGGTGTAAACGCGCTGCGCCTGATTGGTGCAAGAAAAAACGGACATACCCTGCTCTCATCGCTTTTCGCTAAGAAGACGCCTTTAATATAAAAATTTTGTTCCGCCACGGACATCAGTTATATTTCTCGTGAAAAGAAGCTGATTTTCCGTTAGTCCTATAGCCGTGTAGTGTTTGGACTCGCTTGTAACCTTTACAAGGTGTATGTGGAGTGCTCTAGTCTTCGATCGTGACCGGCCGGTCAATACCTTGCAAGAGACCGTAGAAACCTCGCCGCTGCTCGCTGCCTTCTGGAGGATCGGGACTTGGTCGGTGTTGCAGGTTAGTGCTGGCATAATTGTTTTGATCGATAGAAGTGGTTTACTTCCCTACACCTCGTACGCTAACCGTTGAGCAATCACACCCTGGTTGGGCTATTTACACGCCTGACCATATAATTTGGTCCTTACGAGCCGGATAGGCCAGTGATTCACGTAAATATTGGTGAATTTACTTTTCATATCATAAAAAAGATTCACGTAATTCTAGTGAATTCTTGCCGCCATTTTTCCTCGCTCACAGATTTACGTAAAATTGGTAAATTCTGTGTTTAAAACGCACGAGAACTACGTAATTATTGGTAGACTCGTATTTAAATATAATTAATTGTTAGATTTGGTGAATTACGTATTAATTGGTAATAATATCCATTATACTCAATTTAGTTGAACTTATTTATACCTACCCACTTATTAACCGCTCCACCACTGTACTTTACGCTAAGTCATTTTAGGATTTAAATTTAACTTGTGTTTTTACACTAACTAGGTAGATATACCTATCACTTTGTAGTTGTATTGTGATATTATTTTATAAACATGACGGAAAGCGAATCAAGCCGCGAAGTCATGTTGGTTATGTTGAATCAAAAGAAAGAATTATTATTTCAACGTATTAATCGTATGTACACATCGTCGAAAGGTATAATTTCTTTCGATTCATCAACGCGAGCTAACGAGAATTTTCTGGCTGAAACGGAGATAATAGATGATTTACGCGATAAATTTGAGTCCATTGTTGATTAAATAAATAATATAAATTTGTTATCAAAGATTACGGTCAATCCCGAGTATTCTTGCCTCGATTCATTTGATGATTTATACTCGAGAGTTAAACGCGTTAGAAATAAAATATTAACCACTTCTAAGGTGCGTTCACTCGAGACCAGTAGCTCGATCAAGTCCGTAGTGAAATTAGAACCTTTAGTAATTCCGAGTTTTGACGGACGCCCTGAAAACTGGAATACCTTTTATCAGTCTTTTAAAGCTAATATTCATTTGAATCAACAGCTTTCTGACTCGCAACGTGTACAGTATCTAATTTCTAAACTCACCCACGACGCACTAAAATTCACTTCCGGTATTATTCCGTCAGGTGAAACATATAAAATACTGTGGGATAGTTTGGTTAAGAAATACCACGACAAACGCTCATTAGGTACATATTATATCAATAATATACTGGACTTAAAAACTTGCTCGCACACTGCGAACGCGCTCGATACCTTTGTTAGTAAATACTCCGCTTCGATTTCAGCTCTAAAAGAATTAGGCATAACAGATCTAACTGATTTTATTTTTCTTCAATGCGCTTTGAGAAGGATGGATCCTCAAACCATCCAAGCCTTTGAACTTTCGATTCGGGATGTGGAAGTGCCTACGACACAACAGCTTATCGCTTTTATACAAGATCAGGCTAAGATTTTGGAGCGCTCAAACCCGCGAAATTCGTCATATACGAAACCCGCTGCTGTTGTTACGTCGCCCTCACGCGACCGGCGCGTTCATCACACCTCCAAATCTTTTGTCGCCAGTGAGTCCGCTAATAATGCAAATACTCTCACATATTCGGCGCCCGCAGCAGTTACCGCGAATTGTTGTTTGTGTAGTGGTAACCATCGACATTTATATGATTGCGCTCAGTTTAAAAATATGCGAGACGCAAGGGCTAGATATGAGTTTATTAAATCGAAGTACGGTTGCGTTAATTGTTTAAGCACTTTACATAAACTTCCGGATTGTAAGAGTACGTCAGTCTGTTTCTGTAATAAAAGACACCATAGGTTATTGCATTTTGATAGTAATAATTCGCAATCGCATGCGGCTATGGTAAATACCGCCGTCGCGTACTCGCCGCCGCCCGCTCATCGAGCGACCGTTACTTCGCCCGCGCCTTCTCATCGCGCTCACACGACTTCGTCATGCATTCGAGCGCCCCCGCTTGCTACAGAACCAGTTACACATACACAGTCTTACACTTCTTGTCATAAGGGTGATATACTTTTGTCAACCGCTCAGGTATACGCGCGCTCTAAGGGTAGCGCTGGTATCAAATCTGTAGTTAGGTGTTTGATAGATAATGGCTCGCAGAATAATCTAATAACATCTGCTTGTTCTAGTTTATTAAATTTACCGATAATACCGTTGAATAATTCCTATGTTAAAGGTGTTGGTTCCGCTTCAAGTCCGATAATCGGTTATGTTCATTTAGACATTGAATCCCGTATTTATCCGGATCAGAAATACACTATACATGCGCTTGTTGTAGAATGCATTACGGATCAATTGCCTTCGAAATTTATCGATTGTGATCGCGACCTAGATTTTCGTAACCTTCCGCTCGCTGACTTAAGCTGGAATATTCCGGGCAAGATTGATTTATTGTTAGGTGCCCAGCTATTCCCATTTATATACTTAGGAAATATGGTCGAGTGTGGGCCGCGCGCACCGTGTGCTTTATCTACAACATTTGGTTACGTACTTATGGGAGATTACCCGCGTAAACATATTTTACCTACTGCCGCGTCTTTTTCTGCGTTAGCGCTTAATGATATAGTGCAAAAGTTCTGGGAACTTGAAGAAGTACCCATGAAACGCTTGTTGTCACCAGAGGAGACAGATTGCGAAAATATTTTCACGGCTACCGTGACCCGTGACGACGTAGGTCGTTATACAGTTGCATTACCGTTCTGTAGGGACCCTTCGGAATTAGGTAATTCGCACGCTACCGCTTATCGCCGTTTCGTTTCACTCGAGCGTAAGCTCCGTCAGGCACCGATAGTGCGCGAAAATTATAACAAGGTTATTCAGGATTATATTGATAACAATTACCTCAGTCCTGTTAAAGAATCTGAGCTGTCCTCTGATGGTTATTATATACCGCATCACGCAGTAGTCCGACCTGATAAACCGATGCCGCGCATCGTATTGGACGCGAGTGCTAAAACGCATACAGGACTTTCGCTTAACGATATATTACATATTGGACCCAATTTACAGGCCGATCTGTTTTTATTATTGTTAGGTTTTAGATTATTTCCTATTGCAATGAACGCTGATATAAAACAATATTATTTACGGATTGGTGTACCAGTAGACCAACATAAATACCTACGCATTTTATTTAGATTCAACGAATCGGAAAAAATTCGAACTTATGCCTTTAATAGGCAACCTTTCGGTCTCAAGTCAAGCCCTTACATAGCTATGCGCACTGTGCGACAGCTGGCTACTGACATGAGTCCGCTCTATCCTGATGCCGCGAAAGTGGCAGAGACCTGTCTGTATATGGACGATTTGGTTCTTTCTATTGCAAATGAGGATACTGCCACGCAATTAGCTCACAACTTGATTAAGTTTTTCAAATCGGGTGACTTTGACTTAGTGAAGTGGTCTAGCAATTCACCAGTGCTACTTGACTCGCTTCCCGACACGCACCGCAAGTCGCTTGATTTTGATGTTGACAATAATGTCTCTAAGGTCTTAGGTCTCTCATGGGAACCATGTGAAGATAATTTTCATTTCACATGCGCCGCAATTAATGAAAGGTGCACCAAGAGAAACATACTCTCGATGGTTGCACGACTATTTGACGTGCTCGGATTGGTCGCGCCTGTGATTCTCTATGCCAAGTTGTTAATTAAGGAACTGTGGCTCAGCAAGTGTGATTGGGACGATCCTGCACCGGAGCACATACGCACCCGTTTTTCGCTCTTGCGCAAGAACTTCAAATGCTTGACACTTTAAGGATTCCACGTCATGTAGGCGTCGAAGTTGGTTGTGAATTACGTCTTGTTGCTTTTTGTGATGCTAGCATGAATGGTCTGGGATGTGTCATTTATGCCCATTGTACCCACCCGTCTGGCATTCAAACTCGCATTCTTTGCGCTAAATCAAAGGTTTCGCCAACAAAAATCACTACGCTCGCTCGCTTAGAATTATGCGCTATTTTACTTATGTCAAAATTAATAAAAACTGTGCGAGACACATATGCAACACGTATGACCATTGCCGGGATATACGCATTTTCTGATTCCACTATCGCTTTATCATGGGTTCATTCTTCACCACATCGTTGGTCAGTTTTCGTCGGTAATCGCGTCGCTCAGTGCCAAGAAAACTTGGACTCTAAACATTTTTATCATATTGCCGGAGCTAGTAATCCAAGTGATTGTCTTTCGCGTGGTATGCTTCCATCGCAACTTTTGACCCACGATTTGTGGTGGAAAGGTCCTCCGTGGATTCGCAGCTCATCTGAGAAGTGGCCGATTAAGCCATTCTCGCTTAATAATTGCTCTGTCTTGCCTGAACTCAAGGCAAATGTGTTGGCTGCCATTACTCACACAGAGCCGCCGTTGCTGTGTACGTTAGCACAACGTGTTTCTTCTTGGGAAAAGTTGCTACGTATCACCGCATATGTATTAAAATTCGCAAGACCTAAAGTTAAGGTCGAACCTCGTTCTATAGCAGGGTTGACAAGTGCTGAGAATGCGTTAATTCTCGCCGTTCAATCTGTGCACTTCTGTGAAGATATCAAATTGATCAAGGCTGATAAATTACCTTCAAAAAAGCTGCAAAGCCTCTTCGTCTTCTTAGACAAACAAGGGATTTTACGCATTGGAGGAAGACTTTCTGGATCAATGCTTCCTTTCGAAGCTAAACATCCGGTTCTTCTCCCTAAACGCGATCATGTCGTTGACTTAATAATACAGCATTTTCATGTTGTTAATTGTCACACCGGACCTGGACTTCTTATGTCTATTATACGACAACGCTACTGGATCTTGGATGCCAGGACTGTTATCAGGTCCAAGTTGCGAAAGTGCAACACTTGCTTTAAATGCAACCCAACGCATCCAACGCCTATAATGGCTGATCTTCCTGATTACCGTGTTTCAGAGGCCAAGGCATTTTGTCACACTGGTGTAGATTACGCTGGTCCGATAAGGACAATCCTTTCTCGCCGCAGAGGTCAACATGCGCAAAAGGCGTACATCGTTCTTTTTGTTTGCATGGTCACACGTAGTCTACATATTGAAGTGACCAGTGATTTAACTACTGAAAACTTTCTAGCCGCTTTTAAACGCTTTATTTCCCGTCGAGGACCAGTTTCATGTCTCTATTCCGATAATGGATCTACTTTCATCGGTGCGAAGGCACATTTAGATGAGCTGTATAGTTTTTTATTGAACTCTAGCTTCAAAAACGCGCTGTCGAATGAGTTGCTCTCTCGACGCATAGAGTGGAAGATGATTCCCCCAAGATCACCAAATTTTGGTGGGATGTGGGAAGGGAATATAAAGAGCATGAAAACGCATTTATATAGAGTAATAGGAAGTCAGTTACTTACATACGAAGAACTGCAAACTGTTCTTACTCAGATAGAGTGTATTCTTAACTCTCGTCCATTGAGCGTATTATCGTCAGACCCTTATCCTGAGGTGTTAACTCCCGCGCATTTTTTGATGTCTACTCCGTTGCAATATTTACCCGCTGCTGATTTGTCAGATCAACGATTGAGTCTGTTAGAACGTAAAAAGTTGTTAGATAGTATGGTCCAATCCTTTTGGAAGAAATGGCACTTAGAGTATTTGCACACGTTGCAAGTTAGGCAAAAATGGGCTACTCCCGACAAACCGGTAGAAATCGGAACTGTTGTTCTTCTTGAGCAGGAGAATTCTCCACCGTTGCATTGGCCGTTAGGAGTAATTACGGATGTGTTCAGAGGCTCTGATAACGTTGTACGCGTGGCGATAGTTAAAACGCAAACTGGAATTTACAAACGCGCTGTAACTAAATTATATCCTATTCCTACACAATAAATTCAACTTAGTTTAAACCTTATTCTTAGTTTAAGCCGCTATATTTATCATATTTATTATTTAATCGCATAATGCATGTGTTACTCTCGGTCAGTTAGAAAATTCGCGTGTTTTGAAACATCTTGTGATGTTCCAAGGCGGGGTGCATGGTGGAGCGCCAATATATTTATAAAATGCATACATAATCGCACCATAATATATTTCGTTATATTATAAATTTCATAGTCTTTATAGTAAACCACATTCTGTTTGTCGAATGCAATTAGTGCTGGTACTGCTGTAATATTGCCAATGTACTCGACGATCTCAAGAGATGGCGTTAGCAGTCTTCAAATGGTGTAAACGCGCTGCGCCTGATTGGTGCAAGAAAAAACGGACATACCCTGCTCTCATCGCTTTTCGCTAAGAAGACGCCTTTAATATAAAAATTTTGTTCCGCCACGGACATCAGTTATATTTCTCGTGAAAAGAAGCTGATTTTCCGTTAGTCCTATAGCCGTGTAGTGTTTGGACTCGCTTGTAACCTTTACAAGGTGTATGTGGAGTGCTCTAGTCTTCGATCGTGACCGGCCGGTCAATACCTTGCAAGAGACCGTAGAAACCTCGCCGCTGCTCGCTGCCTTCTGGAGGATCGGGACTTGGTCGGTGTTGCAGGTTAGTGCTGGCATAATTGTTTTGATCGATAGAAGTGGTTTACTTCCCTACACCTCGTACGCTAACCGTTGAGCAATCACACCCTGGTTGGGCTATTTACACGCCTGACCAGAGGGTCAACATTTTTTTATCATGCGCATACATATTTACGTCACTCACGTTAGATTTAACTCTCCGACGAACGAATAATTTAAAATATTACTGAAACATCAAGGCCATATTTCATATTTTTATCACAGCAACACAGTTATAAAATCAAAAAAAATATTTTTCAGTTATCATCATGATATAGAAGCCTATTAATATTTTTATTGTTTTTCGAAGTAGTCTCCAATTCTTTCTAAGCACCGTCGCATGCGATGAAACTATTGACCACTTGTCTTTAGGGATCTCTTCCACGCCTTTTTCAATCGCAGCCACGGTATCTTCAGGGTTCATAAAACAAATTCCTCAAACGTTATCTTTTATTTTTGGAAATAAATAAAAGTCACAAGGTGCCAGGTCGGGACTGTAAAGAGAATTACTCACTAGCTCCACACAAATTTGATAGTCCGTCTGACGGAGTGAGCTGGTGCATTGTCGTGGTGGAGGAGGATCCTGCTTCTTGGGCGCTGCTGTCTAACATTTCCCAAGACAACTGGTAGACAATGACATACCAATCTGCAATAGCAGTCCTTTTATCTTCTAGAAATGACCCGTCCGTCCAAAGAAAGAGACAATCATCTTTTTCCCTTGACTTTTGCCCTTCTTTAATTTTTTCGCCAAATCTTCGAATGGAAACAGCCATTGCTCAGATTGTCTTTTGGTTTCGGACTCGTAACAATATATCCAGCTTTCATCCCCTGTGACGATGTCATATATAGCATTCGAGTCACCTCCGTCTGTCTACGTTTAAAAAATATATCAATAAAATGTGTTATAGTTTGCGCAGTAAAAGTCATTACTGCTGCATGGTAAAAGGAATGATTACCTCGAATGTTAGAAACCTTAATCGAGTAATAAGGAACTTATAAGAGTTTTTGAAGAGATATGGGGCGGTATTCCAGAGGGTTACTGGAGCAATGCCTTCAGCACCTGGTTCACACGTATGAAGACCTGCCAGTGGAGACTACTACTAGTATTTCACAAAGTACGACAAAACTTATGTATAAATGTATAATAAATAACTATTCAGATCTTATTCTTTAAGCGAAGCCGTTGGCAGTTAGCTAAGTAATCGATAAAACAGTGGCTCTGTATGTCTAAAAATAGAGATCTCATTAGTAGCTACTATACCTAATTCACTGGTTCTAAACTAGAGTTGTATCAGAGGCTTTCCTAGCGTAGGCAGAGATATAGGGCTTTGCCTCCGTGGATGCCGAGGTTAACATAGGCGGAGGCGGAAGTGGAAGCGGAAGCATTTATGTTACGCAAAAAATTGTTTTGCGGCCCGAGGGTAAGAGGGGCTAATCAAACATTTGAATGAACATTAAATGAAATGTCTTATCACCTTTTGCATTTTCCTAATGCGATTATTACATTTCATCATTTTGAGTTTTAATATAGTTAAGTACTTATTGATAGCATTTACCTATTAACCAGAATGCAATATACATATGTGTATATTAGATAATACGTATGTATTTTATCTAGTAATACTTTATTATAATGTTAGTCTCGTTTGCTTAGACATATCAGCTATTTAATCTTACTACGATTATAAATGTGGCAGTTTGAATTGATGGATGTTTGTTACTCAACCACGCCAGAACGCCTAAACGAATCTGGATGCAATTTGGCACAGATAGGTATAGATATAATACATAATTATTCCGGAAAAATGTACGGTTCCCGATCAAAATTTCCAAGTGAACGAAGTCGCGACCAACTGCTACTGACATGGGCGTTCCCAGTTTTTGGCCCAGGGGGGCACAAAATTTGTTTTTGTCATCCCAGGGGAGGGGGGGAACAATTGATTTTGTCGGTCCAGTCGGTCGTAAATCAAGGATTTGATTCAAGATTACCTTAATACTACATAAGCTTGCTGAGGTGTCTTTAATGAAAACGCGGGATGTGCGTAGGACAGTTTATTTCCGACTGGCGTCGCGCAGCGGCGGCCAGACGAAGAACGCATATGTATACTACATAATATTATTATGTAAAGATACATCACACTTAAAGCTAAAGCCAGGGGGAGGCAGCTGCCCTCCTGTGCCCCCCCCCTCCTCTCGGTACGCCTATAGCTACTGAATTATAACGTATTAAATTCAGCTGATCTAGCGTTTTTTAACCTAATCTATGAAGACATGTAGTAAAAATGTTGTCATAGCAAACATTATCCGATTTACTTATTTATCCATATATTGAAAGGAAACTTCTTAAGATGCAAGCCACGGCCAAGTTTTTTTTTTAATAAATGCGTACACAAACGAATCATCGAGCATTGCAAATCGACATGTCGCATAATAATATTGTCCACCACGTGTGACCTCATCCAACGGAAATGGGGCACAAAGAGACGTCACTAACTTATGATTGTTATGTTGTAAGCTTGGAATTTCTTAGGATGAATAAGCAAATATTACGAGTATATCAACTCTTGAAATATGTTTACACTGTTTTATGTACAAGCGTGCTGCGTGGAAGAAAAAGGGAGTCGTGAAATGATGAATGATAGAAAAAAGGAATATGTACATATAAACCACAAATAAAATTGGAAAAAGGCTACGAAAATTATGATGATGATGACTCTTGTGTACAATTTCAAATCATTCCCATTTCAAATAATATGTTTAGAAAGAAATTTGGCTATAATTGAAACCGTATTACTAAGATCAGATAGGTTATCTATCTGAGTATAAAACGGCTAACTGAGACATTCAAAGCTCCGAATCCGGTGATTGAATGCATCTGCCAAAAACGTTCGATTCTTTCTCAATTTAAATTCAAAAATAGATTGATTCATTCTAAAACGTCCAATTATCAGGGAATTCAATTTAGGATTCGTAGAGAAAATCAGCCAAGGGCCAATTGGAATCACGTAATAAGAAGTTATCCCTTGTCGGGCATTTATGATAAGATTATTTATTTATTAAGAAAACCAATAAGGTTACTGATAAATAACACAAATACAAATTTAACTGAATTTCTTAGTAATCAAAAACTTTAACGTGTTCAATGAAATAAGTTTCTATTATCTTCTATTGAAATAAAAATCAGTTTGTCTTCTATGCGTTTCGAAACCATTGATCAGGCTGTGATTAAATTTTGGTAGGTTGTTCTGGGGACGACTGCGAGGGTCCCTGGCCCAAAAAATCTATTTATTATAAAAAAATGGCATTGCAACGCATGCCGGGTAAAGCTAGTTTATGATAAATGCTACCTTTCTTATTTGATTGGTTCTTTGGTAAATTGCAATGAAATTAAGGCTCTTTAAAAGATTAAGGCTTTAGCAATGTATAATCATGAAGCTCTAGTCACCAATCAAAATACACACGAATAAAATATATCTCAAAGACTCTCTGTGGTGTCCACTCTGTTGATGTTTTATTTCGAAAATGTCGTCACCTATCGAAATAGGGGTCTCTAAGCTTCGCCGGCTTTACCTACACAACATAAATTACGTATAGACGATAATAGATGGCGCTGACCGTAGATATAATATACCATTTGTTTGGGTTTACTCTAGAAACAGACTACGTAGTCTATCTACGTAATGTCTACGTAGACATTTCTAGAATATTTAATGGCACAGTATAAATTGAAATGTAAACACATCGTAGGCCTCGTCTACAAATACATTCTTTTTATATCACTAACATTTAACATTTTATTTTTGCTTCAATTGAATCTTTCCGATTGAGGAAAATTACGGAAAACCGTGGATCACCAAACGAGCAGACGGGTCACTTGATGGTAAGTGCCTACCGCCGCCCATCGACACCTGCAACTCGTAAGTCACGAGTGCGTTGCCGGCCTTTGAGGTGGGAGTAGGCTCTTTTTTTCAAGGTTTAAATATTAATATTGAGCGGTCTACCCAGTATAAGAACGCTTATACGACACACATGGGCTATTAGTGTATTTACCGTTACTCATACTACACTCGTAAAGGAGTTTCTCAATCAATTCAGGTATTCAGCAAAAAAATTCATGATGGTCGGCTGAGCAGCTAAGATGTGAAAGAGTAACAACCAAACAAAGTCACATTTGCTTTTATAATACTGGCTATTGCCTGCGACTTCGTTCGCGTACGTGGAAATGTTGATCGGGAATTGTACATTTTCCGGCATAAAAAGTAGCCAATTTGCTAATCCAGATTAACCTATTCATCTAAACTTTCGCATTTACAATGGTAATAAGATAAGTTCGGTGCCGTGGAAATATCGGGGTATAAAGTGCCTATGTGTTAATCCAGGTCTCCAGGTTCAGTAGTTTTTGCGTGAAAGACCAAAAAACATCTATACATCCTCACAAACTGTCACGTTTATAATATTAAAACGAAAGAATTAAAAATTATTTGTATCTTCTACAGTTATCACCTTATCACAATAGACATACGTCTTAACACTAGGGTGGGTACCGAAGATCAAATAAGGTACCTGCGTCAGCTATCTTCGCAGATGGCTCTGCAACGCTGGTATTCTCGCAGGCCCCAATTACAATCAGAACATTTAAATATCTATATAATATTTACATATTATAATTATATTCATATTTTACATATAAAAAATATGAATAAAATGTTATATAAATAATTATACTATACCTATACATTTTACTATGCATAAATACTTATATTTCACACAATTTAACAAAACAAAATATTTGATTCCTATCGAACCTCTAATAATAACAACAACAGTTTAAAGTAGTATGTACCATAGTATAAGTAATAATTTTATCTATTTTCTACTAAATTCAGTTTCGTAGAAATGTTATTTAGTTTATTCATTGTGTTAATACATTTTTTTTTCTCTGTGTCATTGTCATAATACGCATGCTGGTTATTCCGTAATTGGCAAATGTATCAGCCATATTATTTACTAACATGTTCTGTACCTAATTTGTAATGCATTTGCTGTGGATAGACCTAAATAAATAAATAAATAAACAAATTATAATTTTCCTATGTGTATATCCGAACGCATCTGTCATCTGTCAGATAATACTAATGTTTATTAAGATATATTATTAAATTTATATGCCATAATACGTGTATGTAGGTACGTATACTGCGTTACTGACGACTGTCTTGTAATATTTCAAGTCGTAATTGAGGAAAACACGATGCTAAAACGTTTGCATAAAACATAAATGAGTAATGCACACACATACATATTCGCCATAGATCTATATCTATATACATAAATAAAAATGTGTGTGTCAGCTCCGACGCACGACTGTACTGGTCTCTCTCTCTCCCTCTCTCTCTCTCTCCCTCTCTCCCTCCCTCTCTCCCTCTCTCCCTCGCTCCCTCCCCCCCTCTATATATTCTGTATATATTTACACATATATATAACATAAAGGTATGCACATATCTACTTACATGCGTCGAGAATAAGGAGTAAACTCCAATAAAGCATAAAAAGCACAATAAAGCGTTACGCTGCCCTCCGATCACTAAATTTTACTCTTCACATTTTTTTCATACCGGGCGCCTTATATGCAAATCGATTCTTAAGGAGTAAACTCCAAAAAATTTATGTTGTTCTATTGTTTATTGAGAATATCTGGACCGATTTGAATAAGGTTTCTAGGGAAAGAAAAGTTGGAAAAATTGCCCGAAAAATGGGGAAATTCGGGGAAACTGCGAGTGCTTTTCCTCAAAAATTAGGATAAAGCACAATGACCAAAAGTGGTAGCAATATTTCTCACGCGTTGAATTCAAATTATTGTAGTAATTATTTTCACATTTTTATACAACTATTTGCGTCAGGAATATCGTTTGTGAACAGGGGATATAATTTGAAAACAATATTAATAGTTATTTGATTTCTATTTATATTCGCATTGGCATTGACGTTCCGTTCCTTTCATTCATGATTTATAGTTCCGGTATTTTCATTAGAAAAGTTATTAAAAAGTAGATAAATAAATGAATAATTAGTCTATATAGTAAATTATTGAAATCCAAATATATTTTTTTATCAAAAGTGTTACCTTTTCTTATTCCATTAAACGATTTCGACCAGATAGATATTGAATAAGAAAAAAGTAAGTTTCTGTTAGTATAGTAAAGTAATTATATGAAAAGAGGGTTTACTATAGTTGTATAAGACTCTTTGGTTTACACGGTGTTGCGTTTTTCTAAACTTTTGATGAAGTTATGAAGTCAGTCCGTTGTACGTTTTTGTACTTAATTATATATTATATAATCAAATTAATTTTTCAATTTCTCGCCATAATCGATTTGTTTCAGCGATATCACATGCAGTAAGATGAAAAATAGTTTGATTGAACCATAACAGAATATTTTTATGCACTGCATACACTGTTATAAACAAATAATACTTTTACAAAACAGTTGTCAACGCTAGAAATCACTCTCGCAAAGATAATGTTCTATTTTAAATTTTCTTCTTTATTAGTTGTTGTGTTAATAGTTAGGCAAGGGTCGAATACAGCCATGTATTTTGAATCCATTGAAAACTCAGTGTACTAAAGTACATTCTACAAGGGATTATAGAAAACATAATTTATCCATACTTTTATTATAAATGCGAAAGTAACATTATTTGTTTGTTTTTTATAATTCAGAGCAACAGCTTGTTACATATAAAACATAAACATTAAGACTCCGTGTGTAGTAAATTAATCAATTTAGTTCATCAGAGATTAGTGCAGTCTACTATACATGCTGGTACGGATTTTGAACCCAAAACTCACTTCATTTTACTAAGTTTTAAACTCTCGCGTTCCATGATATATAATTATGTTCACGAAAATTAACGCAAACACGTAATTGGTATTACATACCTTTCAAGGACTACTTCGTCCAGGTTGCGATCATAGCCTGTGACCAAGGCCAGGACAACCTAATCTATTAATTCATTAATTTACGTGGATATCATTTTTACTTAGTTTATGTGAAGAAACACCATATTTTTAGTTAAATATTCTATCAAAAAACAATTTTTCAACGGAATGAAAACAAAATTACATTTGCATTCAAGTTTTATTGATAGAGGGTTATAGAGCATTTTATAAAATATCAAAATTTATAAATTATTTTAGCATAAAACAGTTTAAAACAGAAATACTAATTTAATCGATCTTATCAACCGAACATCTCATAAAATAAGACTTTCCCTCACACATATACTGCATGCAAGCGTTACATGTGGCCATGACATTGCAGGCTCAGCTAAATATAGCTGTAAAGACAGTAGAAACGGGTAACTTTGTCCCATAAAATAGCATACACAAACACCTGCAGTCGTTATGAATGAAGCTATTTACAAACATACAGTTAAAAGTCATCAATCAATCTGTTACGATTTATTTCCTGATACTGTTTACGCACAGGACTGTACTATAAATAAATATCGGGGTCATTAATGGTTCCCTCTAACGAGCTTTTTTTTTTAATATTTACCTACCCAGAACTGAATATTAGATAATTAATGTCGATTATGGTAGGCATGGGGTAAGAAAAAAAATGTGTGTTCACTCAGGCAAAGTGGATCCTCAGTGAGGGTGTTGTGTTACTCTACACGCCTTGTTCCGGCCATTATCATGTTCTGCAGCCATGGGCTTGTGACCTCCAGAGGGTATAATAATATATAAGTCCGTTCAAGAACGTGATAACCGTGGCAGCACACTAAAAGCAGATGGCGCTAACGCAAAACAAATGAATATAGTACAGGTAGAACAAAAAATATTGACGGACGGACGATGGCAGTAATTAATTTGGTATTCGTGGTTTTGAGGCAGTCGGTTTTTTTATTTTTTTTCGATAAAGGTGGTGGATTTATTTTACCGAAGTTGTAATCTCATCAACTAGTACTGGTTTCTGTATATAACAGTAAGTGTCTAAAAATGTTTATGGTAAGGAGTTGAAAAAAAAGCCAATCAATTGGTTTAGAATGCGGCAAAGCAAAGGATTTTCCCTTTTTGTTTTAGAAAGATACGATAATAGGTAATATAATATAATAGATAGTAAGATAAAGGTTTATTGTTTGTAAGATTATGTATATGCAGTCTTGTATAATTTCTTATGTTTTGTACAATAAAGAGTTAATCTATCTATCTAAACTGTTCATTAGGTGCAATTTACAGCGTTTAGTAAATAAACGTAGAAGACGATTAAGTCATAAAAATAGAGGTACATAACGTGTAGAATTTACTTATATTCATTACTAGGTGGCAAGGTTAAATTCTCACTTGCAACCGCACTAAATATTATGTAAACAAAGATAGAATCGTGCCGGAAAAAAATAACAGATAAGTAGAAACCAAGGTAATTTTTTTGTCAATGGCAAGCATCTGTTTCAATTAAGAAAACGATAATATAGGTATAATTATTCTAGGTTTACTATTAAGGAATTTGTAAACGAAGGTTGAATTTGAAACAAAACGTGTTGTCCACGGTTGTCATTCTTGTGTTTTGCCCGAGGATTGGACTTCGATCTCCGATATTAAATTTTTTTTTAAAACATAATGCGGTTTAAAACATACGAAATACGATACGAATTAAAACTTAATTCGATAGAAAATTAATCACCACATAATGCAGCTAAATCCTTCCCTAACACCGAGTTTAATAAAGGTGACTTGTAAAGTTTATCTAAAACAGATTCTTTATCGCGACACTCGTTCAAAATAACAACAGGAAACGGAGGTATACAGCGTCTTATATATATATATATATATATATATATATATATATATATATATATATATATATATATATATATATATATATATATGGAAGTTTGAAGTAATCTAAGATAAACAGGTGTTAGAGCTATTATAGCTCTATAAAGAAAACGGTTCCCTATCCATTTGCATAAAATTATAAAATATAATATAATATAATTATACTTTTGTTTATCATAAAGCATAAAAACTTATCGTCGGCTTAGAAGTAGCCCACGGGCCACCCCCGCCGCATCATAACCTATCGATGCAGTACATTACACAAATAATATTGGTTATAGTTATGCGGATTTAAAATTATGCCAAAACAAATAAGCCTAAAATATAATTATGTCAACATTAACTGTATTCCAAAAAGCAATGATGGGAAAGTATTATTATACCAAATAAAATTATACCAAAATAGTTATGTCAAAGTATATTAGGAAAAAAAACATTATGCGAAAAGAAGGGATCCCAAAGAAAAACGGCGCAGTATTTCATCAGCATTTTTTTTTAAATCCTTTCGTTGGTGGCATCCATATTATTAAAAGATTTGGCTGGCCTGTTGGTCTAGTGGTGGTGTGACCCTGACTGCTAAGCCAGAGGTCGTGGGTTCGATTCCCACCTAGGACAAATAATTGTGTTATGAGCTCGATAATTTGTTCTGTATCTGGGTGTAATTTATCTATAATATGTATGTATTTAGAAATATATAAGTATGTTTATCAGCAGTCTGGTTACTATAGTACAGGCTCTGCCTAGTTTGGAATCAGACGGCCCTGTGTGGGATGTGTGGAGTTATTATTATTATTCTCTTTATTTACTTAATATACATATAAATTACATTTTTAAATACATTCACTATAAAAAAATAAAAACAAATATATTTAAAAATATAAAAAATAGTGTCCCACCGGTATCGGGTACAGGGACCAAGCTACCGGTGGTTAGGGTTCCAGAGATAGAAACCTCCTCACTATGCGTGCCGTATCAAGGAGGACTGCCTTCTGCATCAGGCTCTTAATCCAGCTGCCTAACGTGAGCCTCTGAAGGTGTTGGTCGAGGCTCTTAGCAATTAACCCATGGGCCGAAATGACTATCGGTACAATGATTGCTGAATCCACATCCCACATGTCGACAATCTCGTGGGCTAGGTCCAAATATTTTACTTCTTTATCTTTTTCTGCTTTTAAGAGATTGTCGTCATGGGGAATGGTGATGTCAATAATCATTGCTCGGCGCTCTAATCGGTCTATCACCACTATATCAGGCTTATTGGCAACAATAGTCCTGTCAGTGATGATAGATCGATCCCAGTACAATGTTGCACGACCATTTTCGAGAACTGGGTCGGGCACATACCTGTAGTACGGTAACTCGACAGCCACACGATTATATTTAACAGCAAGTTGCTGATGGACTATCCTGGCCACTTGGTTATGTCTATGCAAGTACTCGCCGTTGGCAAGACGAGAACAACCAGAAATTATATGCCTGAGGGTTTCTCCGGGACGATGACACGCCCGACAAATGTCAATTGTGCCGTCCTTCAGGATATATCTCCGATAGTTATTCGTCATAACAACTTCATCTGTAATTGCACAGACAAAACCTTCAGTTTCTCCGAAGAGGTCACCGAACCGTAGCCAGGATACTGACGCTAATAAATCTATATCGGGCCCATTTAAGGCCCGATAAAAACGTCCATGCAACGCCTTGCTCTTATATATCTCCCTGCGGTCTATAACAGTAAGTACTGCTGGTTTGCGCCAGTTCTCTTTTCCTAGAGCAAGCGGAGTGAGTCCGTTGTCAACTGCCACCACATCCCGATACACATCCAGGTCAACGGAGAGGAAGTAGTCTCTAAGGTTGCACACCTCGCGGTTATGGAGGGTCTTGGCATTTAAAAAACCACGACCCCCACATTTCCGCGGAATATACAATCTCATGACCGATGAACGTGGATGGTGCATTCGGTACGCGGTAAGCAGTGTACGAACTCTTCTATCCAGGGCATCTAGTTCAGTCTGAGTCCATCTAAGTATACCAAAGGAGTAGGTTAGGACTGGTATGACCCAATCATTATAGGCCCGCACCTTATTACCACCTGATAAAAGACTTTTCAATACTTTTTTCAGGCGGCCAAAGAAACGTTCCTGTAACGATTGCTTCATAGTCAATTCATTTACACCTAACGCCTGTGTCATACCTAGATACTTGTAAGTTTCGTTGGCGGAAAGACATCTAAGTTGTGTGGAATCTGAGAGTTCCATCCCCTCAGATTCCACAATCCTGCCTCTTTTTACATGCATGACTGCACATTTATCCACACCAAATTCCATCCTGAACATTTACTAAAGGTTTCAGTTACCTCAAGTAATTTTATCAATTGGAAATTGTTGCAGGCAAACAGTTTCAAATCATCCATGAAAAGGAGATGGGACCTGACCTTCTTTCCGTAAACGATAGCCTAGCCCTGAACTCTCCAGTAAAGTGCTGAGAGGATTCAAAGCTAAGCAAAACCACAAGGGACTCAAACTGTCACCCTGAAATATACCCCGCCTGATCTTAATATACTCGCCGTAACCCTGAGACCGCCGACATCCTGGATAGTAGAGCACCGTTCTCCATTGCCGCATACATGCCTTCAAGAAAGTGCATAGAGTTGTATCTACCTTGTACAACTCCATCACTCTCAAGAGCTACGTATGCGGTACAGAGTCATAGGCTTTTTTGTAATCTATCCAACATGTCGCCAAATCCTTTCGATTATTATTATTATTATTATATTTACAGCCGTGTGGCGCTTGACACTAACGAGGCAGGTCGCACCACCCTTTGGTAAAGGGCCACCATCGGGCCCACTAGTCGGCCATGCTTACATTATTAATAGATTTTTATTTTAAATTAACGGGTTAATACAACATTTTGGATATTGTGGGTAAATATACAAACATCGCTGGCAACACAGGCGAATAAAAACAAGGAAAGGTGACGTAGTGATAGCTCGCATGGTGAATTTCGCAGAAATCTACTATGTACCTCATTGCGATCGACTATCACGACATCTAATGCGCGTTAAGTGACCAATTACGTAATTATCCGTGTAATACAATACACTGTTTCTACTTCATTGGTAGCGGACCCCCTACACACTAAGCGTATGGGGTATTTCTCCTAGTTTTATTATTCCGTGGTTGTCACCTGTTCTAATTGTCGCAACTTCCGCAAATAAAGGTCAAAGTGGCTAAATTTACAAAAAAATATGTGTATAAATGGATACAGTTCTAGTATAAATGCTTGCGCAAAATGTAATATTAAAGTCAAGGTGAAACTTTTACTATGAGTGAGAAGGAAAACATTCCACTATACACGATCATGCGAATAGGTTAGCTTTATTGAAGTTATTATATGTAGGTAGTGTTATCGTTTAATATCTTACTATAATAATAATATTATAAACGTGAAAGTTTGCGAGGATGTATGGTGTTTCACGCAAAAACTACTGAACCGATTGCATTGAAACTTGGTATGTAGACAGCTGGAGACCTGGATTAACACATATAATACTTTTTATCCCGATATTCCCACGGGATCGGGACTTACGCGGGTGAAACCGCGAGTCGCAGCTAGTAAC
The DNA here is from genome assembly GCA_949752705.1 of Callimorpha dominula. Taxonomy (NCBI): domain Eukaryota; kingdom Metazoa; phylum Arthropoda; class Insecta; order Lepidoptera; family Erebidae; genus Callimorpha; species Callimorpha dominula. The sequence continues at coordinate 16,942,293 of OX457007.1, forward strand.
ATATATAATACAGTTCTATGATAAAGAAGAGAAGTTACTTTGGAATAAAATGACCGCCTAATTATATGCTGACGCTTCTATTTGTGTCTGGCAACACTTCCATATACAGCTAGAACTTAAACTCTGGACAAATATAAAAAAATGCATCCTCTGGATATCTGAGATTGGCGAAACTGTTATAGCTGAACGAGGTTATTAATCATGTAGCAGAGTTGCATGTTGATTAGCAACTATAAAGTAGTGAGATGGCATGACGCTTAGTCAAAAACTTTAAAAAGTATGATTAGTATAGCGTTCGTTCTGTTTATAATATTTGATTCAAAACAACGTTACACAATGTTTTTATCTATGTGCGTATTGTACGGTTTATATGTGTATTTTGTAGTTTTCATAACATTTATGTACCTGTACATGTTATGAAAACTGCAATTAAAATCGAAGCAGTATCTAATCTGAAATAGAAGCCAGCACATATTTATAATAACTGTATTGAGGTACAAGCCTTTTTAATGTATAACATAGTCTAAGTATCTGGGATTAGCTGTAGTAAGAACGTGGTGACGAATGTGCAAGAAAAACGCAGGAAGACTTAATCAAGATTATGTTTAAAGGCTGGCTGTTTGAACTGTTAGCTGCCTAAATCAACGTAGCTTGTAGGCGCGTGATCGCCAGACCTTCGTCATTTTATAAACGCCGAAACTTTTTCTGCTCATGTCCCCAACAGAGGTAGGGACGGTCGGCGAGTATGAAGTTTGGATAATTTTGGCTTTGGTAACAAGCAGCAAAGGTGTATAAAACTGGAATATATAGAATATATAATTTGTTTTACCACTTTTTATGTAAGCAACGGGAAAAAAAGAAATGTTTTAATAAATTAATTCATCTTATATAGGTACAGTGCCAACTTAAAAAAATCAATCAAGTAAAGAACAATTATTTTTACTTGTTCTATTGATTTATACATGACCTCTAATTTACTAATGCCGCAATCCTATAATCAAGAAACGATTCGTTATGCTTACGGACGGTAAAATTTCATTGAATTTTACGTTTTACATCATTAACATATAATATTTTTAATAAAGATATACGGTTTTACTCACGTTTGTATTTCGGGGATGCCCGACTAGTTTCGGACCCGACGGGGACCCTTTTTCAAGGAGTGAAGTGTATTTTTAATAAACATGAATACCACTCACGAAAGTTTTCATAGTTATAAAATATGTTGATGCTGTAAAATTTATTTAAAAAAATATAGTTCAGTTATCAACTAGAAAACATCATATATATTATAATTTAGCGTGTAAAATAATACATCGAATTAATTTGACATAAAAATAGCAATTGTAAAGATCTGTTCGGCGAGACCGAAACGGGCGCGACTAGACAATGCGCCAATTTTGCGTTTTTTGTCTTGGAACGTAACACTACGTAAAAACAGACTGAGCGAACTAACGGTTGCTGTGATTGCCCAGATTTTTACCGCAAGTACATCTGCAAACATGAAATATATGACACCGCCTTTAGAAGCAAAGGCTCAATCAATTAGATTAAAAAGGAAGCGCGGAAGGCCAGCAAAGCCGCAAGGCCGCAAGCTGCATTACCCAATATTTTTTTAATTAAATAGCCATTAAACAAAGATATTTTTTTTTATATAAGTTTGTTTTATCCCCTCTCACTACTTCCTAATATTTATTAAGACGAAACAAACGAGTTATGAATTAGTCCCACTAAACTAAATTTTACTGAAATTTTCGGCAACTATCCCCTTAAAAAGCAATCACGGAATTCGAAACTGGAACTCTCTAGGTACATGTTACTTTAATTTCCAAGACTGCCATTCGTCGTTTCTTTATGGCGTACGTTAGAAAATTGAAAAAAGTGAACATTTTCGATCAATAAGCTAAAATCGTTAAAAAATAACGATTTTAGCTGTGGCTGTTGTGTACAAGAGTGTTGCGAGAGACTTCAATTGGCATTTGGTGACCAAGCTCCATGTCGCAGCTCGGTGTATTTGTGATTCGGAGAATTTAGACGTGCACATGATCATCTACATGACTATGTACGTGAAGATCGGCCGGCGACTGCGGTCACAGAATCCAATATTGATACCGAACGACAACTGATTGATACTGACAAAAAAATTACTTGTCAGCAAATTCGTGCAAAACATTTTGCATGTACATCTAAAGGTTCCGAAGCTTTGCACTCGATGGACGTGTATCGAATGATTTAGCGGACGACCAGAAACTACTGCGTGTCGAGTGGTGCCACCACTGATTAAAAGTTTAATGAAGGACACTAATTCTCTGCCTATAATATCGTAACAGGTCACGAAACTTGGGTATAATGCTTTGAATCGGAAAGAAAAAGCCAGTCGGCAGAATGGGTATTTCCTTTTAAAAACTTGCCGACAACAGTTAAGAAAAGTCGAAACATTGGTAAGAAAATGGTTGCTTCTTTTTTCGGCAAATCAGGCCATTACACAACAGTGTTGAAGACCAAAGGGCAGTGACAGATTTGTACGTCATTAACAAATTTATTTTCAAACAAAAATGAAGATCAGGCTAACTTCAACAGTTATTGTATGAATACATAAGGAAGGCAAAACCATTATTAGAGAACAAATAAAATTGATACAAAAGTGAACCAAGATTTTCCATACTATGTACGTTAACTATTGACGTCAAACAAAGGGATAATCACGGTAATATTTACTAAAATCACATTTAAAAAAATAATAACGCAAACAGTTATTAAATACCGGTTCTTAGGTAATCATAAATATTGCCACTTCCAATCGAATGCAACACACGCGTAGCCCTTTTCACACATGAATAAAAAATTAAATGAACCTTTTGTTCTCTGTCTCCCTTCTGTTCAAAACGTTCATTACAATGCGTGGTGCAATCGTACCATTCTAATCAACGCGAGACAATACAGATCCTATTTAATTTTCTGTTGTGCGTCTACCCGTTGACAAAGCTGGTTTATTTTTTTTTTATTTTGGGTCGGAAGATTGAAAATACAGATTTCAAAATCTCAAATGGCGGACATCGAGAAGCAGGTTATAATTGTGAGGACTACTGTTATTATTATTCTAATTTGTAGTTTGTATTTCTTTTTTATTCATTTTTTTTTTTTATTTGCTTACGTTATTTAAACTGTACTCGGCTTCATACTTTACATATGTGCTATACTTCATTTAACATCTATTCTATGTACTTACCTATATTCTATGCAAATAGGTAAATGAGTTAATTTGGTTATTTATTTTCAACTAGGCACCATTTTGCTTGCAAATTTTTTATTACAACAGTGAAATACCTATAACCATGACGATAATTACTCTGTAACGAAACGTCATGGAACTTGAACATAAATGGTAAATTATATTACTTTTCCGCTTAAGTTTCTTTGATATTTCAATATATATGTAAGCATTATAGTCAATTATACATACAATAAATTTGGAGAAAAAACTAGTAATAACTGTGATCAAAAATCCCATTCTTGCGCAGTCGGATAAAAGTGTGACGACTATTATACATGGGTATTACTGAAAGCGTAGTGATGAATTTAATTTATTATCAATAAAATATTAAAATGATAAAGGGGATGTCCAGAATACGTATGATGATGTAATATTCCTTCCACATTCCACATAACTCTTTTTCGGACGGCTTCTAACATTTTCGTTCTAGGTACTTTCCTGAATGTAAATCTTTTAAAATCAAAAACAAAATTAGTTTGTTTTTCATCTGCTATTGACCTTACTATGTTACTATCTCATTTTCGTTAAGTAATCATTAATTAATTATTACTACTATGAGTACTATGAGTAATTGTAAGACGAACCAAAAATATTTTTGTTGTTTAACGGAATATATTTTTTTTTATATTTCACGAACCTTTAATGTTTTGCGGAATCAAGCACAACTGACTTAGATCTATTGTCTTCATAATAGAGTACGTACGAGGCCAAGGTTATATTTATTTATATTAACGCTAGAATGAAAGCCTGTATGTCAAATGTAAATAAATCCACGCTGATTCCCGATAGGAAGCAAATTGCAATAATATTACAAAAAAATATCTTTTTATAGGCTACTGTACTATACATGTTTGATTCGTTTCCAGCTTAGTGCTATGTAATATAAAAATAATGTATCTATGTAATAAGTATATAATTATTTATAATAAAACGTATCCAAGTATGTTTATCCGTGTTCTAGAACTCATAGTTTTTGTTCTTCTTAGCTTTAATTCTTAGCTGTAGTTCAGGTTTAGATATTATTATTATGTAGGGTGTTCGCTGCAAAAATACAAAAAAGACCGGTATGACGAGATAAGTAGGTACTTTACTTGGATTCTTTCTGTAATTTAAATGTCCTTCTTATAGTTTTTCCAGAACTAGATACCAAAACCTTTCGAGTCTCTATGGGTACTTTAGCGAGTACAATTACATGAAGCTAAGCTAGCGTTACATAGACCAAAATGGCATTGGCGAACGATAAAAGGAACGTTATACGGTCGCCTCATGGACGACAATATGTGGGGTTTAAAGGCTTTGCCAGCTTAGATAACCCATTATAGATTACAAAAGAGGACACATTAGTTACCACTAGAAAAACTATGCTAATTAATTCTTCTTCTCCCACATTGTCCATCCTTTTTATTAACACGCTTTTATTACGCTTTACACGTCTTATAAGTCAATTTTAACCTACTTCTAACTGTAGTATCGAAGTGAAATTTTGTATGTATATGTAGTTTGAATGATAATACTATAATTTGGCATCTTGAAGCTGACCTGAGGGCCAGGAGGTGGTTAGTGGAACTCTTCAGTGGCTATTAGTAAACCCTGGAGTTTGGGCTCATACAATTCGTTTTTAACGAGAGTCCAACAGTATAGGCTTGGTAACAATGGTCGTATGATGAAGCCAGGTGGATAAAGGAACTCTTTTTTATTCTTTTAAAGCGTGTTTATATTATTTTAGTTTTGTGTTCTGTGGTTCTTCCTCTGCTCTTTATAAGCGTCCGACGTCATAAGCTTTAGTCAGCTAATTTATTCGTATAAATTATTTACATGAATGTACAATTATTCTAACTCAATAGAATGGAATAAAAAAATCAAGGGCACCAATATTCTTTATTACATTATTACATAATTTTCCAAAGTTTAATAAGTAAAGATGCCACCTAACAGGAATAATTTCTTTTTGCTATCGCCTAAACGTTCTAATACATAAAGATACATGCTATAAGTCAATAAGCAAGCAAAAAACACTATTATCAGCGACAACGCTTTTATCTTAAAGCCAGCCATGCAAGCAAGTACTGAAGCTAGGTTAGAAGGAGCCGGGCAGTTAGACGCTTCTTTCTCGTGGATAGGAGGGGAGAAAGCACTGGAAAAAAGGATAACATATTACTACTTTACATTTCAGCATTTCCATATATACATAACCTAACGCCTTTCTCCGTACGAGGTAGGCAGAATTTACTATCATTACATTGAAAAGGGGGATCCAAGATATATGTTAGTAAGACAGTTGATATTTCCATAAAGTGTATTTGCTTAAGTTTCCGAGAACCGAAGAGAGAATTACAAGTTGTATGGAAAATAGAAGTGCTCATTCTCACACATCTTCGGAAATGATCTGGATTCCTGAGTATAATAATAATAATAAATACTCTTTATTGTACAACAAAAGCAAAGAAAATAAATATACAGAAACAGATATTATACACAAAATACACAATGGGCGGCCTTATCGCAAAAAGCAATGTCTTCCAGGCAACTTTTGGGTGTATAGTCTTACAACTTTAAAAATTAAGTTGTGTTGGATGTATTTTTGTAGTATATTTACCAACTTTGTATTACCACATTTTAGCAAATAAACGAATTTGAAAACGGCTTAATGAAATTCCACGCGTCCAGTATATGTGATTACCTGTCATGTTAAATAAGTCTATACAATGACAGCTCTAGTTATACTGGCCAATGAAAAAACCATGGTCGACCACCACGCGATCTCTAGTAAACATTATTGCAACAGATTATACATTATTTCAACAGCGACATGTCGGCGAGTGCTAGCTCGCTAGCCAAAAATTCTAACTATAAGATCTTAGTAGTTATCTATTCGAGTCATCGAAACGTTTTCTAAATCTTGAAGTTAAATGTACACATTGCGGCAATAAATTGAATGTAAATCCAAGCCTGCAATTATTAATATTTTATAAACAAAAGAAACAACTAATTAAAATCGTTAACATTATGATATCGATACAACAAACTCCTATAATCGCTCAATGGCAGAAAGTAGCCTTGGGTATCTTTTTTAGCATATTTTCATAACATCAGCATTTACATATCGGCAACAAAGCAGTTACGAAATAAAAACTCTCGTAATGCCTAATTTATACTTAATTGTTAGTGTCAAGTGCAAGTAACAGGTGTCATATAGATTCTTATGTGATGAATTCTCGAATGCAAGTAGCATTTAACAAAGTGTAAATCAAACACAAGGCTAAAAAGAGGGGCTATTGTTTAACACGCGAGACAATGGCATTAAGATATAACTTGTCTAGTCTGAGGTGAATTGACGTTAGGATTCCTAGCTAATCCGCTATTAAGCCATGTATTCACTGAGGGACATTGCCGCTCAACACTCGCCTTGTCCACACCACCCAGTTGTGATTGACAAGTCACCGATGTTTTAATAAAAAACCCAGCGAGTCATACATTTCTTTTCACTCCTAGAGAAATTGAGACCTTTTGTTGTGCATTTTGTCGCGATTGACTTCCTGCGTCATTCTTCTTAATTTTTAGGGTTCCATACCTCAAAAGGTAAAAAAAGGAACCCTTATAAGATCACTCTCTTGTTCGTCTGTCTGTCTGTCCGTGTGTCGCCACCGATTTTCTCAGGAACGGGTGGACCTAGCAAGTTGAAATTTATACTAGATACTGAGGTCTATAGTCCCTATTAGGTGTATAAAAATCAAGGTCCTGAGTCAACACGATAAACAGATATGAGCCAATTTAGATTTTCGCGAAAAAAAAAATCCCTTAATTTGCTACTTTTTTTATTTTTCGGAACTTCCCCTTTACTTGTGCTGTAGGTTATTATAGGTTTTGGGTCGAAAACCTATAGGGTACTTTCCATTTAACTAGAAGCACGAAATTTGGGAAGAAGCAAGGTCTGACAGCACAAGTGAAGGAAAAAATCCGAAAGCCGTTAATTTGTTGTTACTTCACATAAAAAAAAGTCTTTGTGATTACAAACTTATATTTTGCGGTTGGATTGTTCACTTTGTCGTACATCGTAACCGCAAAGTTAAGTTTGGCTTTCGATAAAGACGGGTAAAAGTCTTTGAGAATTGATTCGCGAGAAAGACGTATACAAGTTTGTTTGCGCGGTGTCTCGGTGCGCGAGTCGGACTCGCATTTGTCCTGTTTTTTTTAAGGTCTCCATGTGAAGTATTTCATAACAATAAAAAAATCTTGTAAAACTCGGTTGGAACTCGATTCCTTGAACACAAAGGAACACGTGTCCTCATTAATCTAAAGCTGTCGGGTGACTGTCGACCTCGCCAGTGGCGTAACTAGGTAACCAAAGGCCCTGGGGCAAAATATAAACTAGGGCCCCAACTAAACTATTTAAAATCGTTTGTTCGGTATTCGTCGTGTTCCAAATTCGACATACTCCAGATTTGTCGTAATCCAGATTCGTCGTACTCCATATTCAGGTACAGTGGCGGCCCTAGCTACATTTTTAGATGGTGCGATACCTCAAAGTGGCGTCCCTATAAACTCAAAACCCTAGTGTTCCTATACTATGCAGCAGTGATTATAAATGGTGGTAGATATATCTAACAAATAAATATTTAAGGTGTATCTGAGCAGCAAGCAGTCTTTCGTGGTTGACATAGCAGTTGCTATCATGCATGCAGATGCTCATCCGCGTTAAAAATTTTTGTCCATCGCGCGTGTATCACTCCGTCGCGTTCGGTAACGCCTGAGCACTGACTTAAAAAAAAGATCCATATTAGCCTAAGGTGCTATTTCCCTAGCTTATTTGTTATTAATGCAAATGAAGAGGTTCGTCACTGTTTCACAAATTCCAAGCAATTTTTTAGCTATTGTAAAGCGTTTGGCCAGGCAAACATAGTAAATATAAAATCAAGTTGCTCTATGTATCTACTGAACAATCGACAAGACCTCTGATGCTGTAACTGAGTCATTTGTTTTTATATTATAGATTCAGAAGAACATCACGAAGTGAAGTGTATTTAAAGCGAACAGCAGCAAGGCTAGAAAATTTTACACTCCCAAGTTTTATAAACCTTTTTTGATTGATAATCCAAAAACATATCACTTCCCATAGCTTTGTTGATCAAGAGAAACAAAGTCTTTAGAGAAATCCAAATAAAGAGACCAAATTCACGGTAGTTTTGGCTGCATTGGTTATCACTTAATTTAAACTGTGACAACGACGTCACCGACTTTAATGCTAGGTGATAAAATTATGATAAATTTTTCACCCTTAGAGGTGTAACATTTTCTTCAAATTTAAATGGGACCAACCTAGAGTTTAACCAATTCTATTAAACAGAATAATTGAAATCGTTTCACAATGGGCGAAGACATCATGCCACGTATACACTTTTTTTTATCGTGTGGAAACCCCCCCCACTGGTCATCACCCCACCGGAACCATGCGGTGGGAGAGTGCTTGTCCTCTCCCGTTAACATTCCGCCGCCTCTTTAGCCAACATCACCTCCTCGCAAAACGAGACGTTAGAATCCCACGCACTCTCCATTTGGACCATGGACACCAATAGCCGTCGCGAGGTCGTATCGCTGCTGCGTGTCTGTAGCGTCCGATCAGTCCACCCGCGGCCTCACTCAAGGCGGCATGAGGCGCTGGTAAATGCGCTTCCACAACCAGGTTCGCCGGAGGCGAATTAGGTCCGAGTGGAGATCGTTCTCGAGCACCCGATCCGCCACCTCCTTCTGCGAGATGACTTCCTCACAGAAGGTTGCGAACGCGGTAAACTTCCTGTAGCTACCGGCCATGAAGCGTATGACGGCCGCTAGCGAGAGATCCAATCCGATGACTGCAGTGAAGGCCCGACGCTGCGTCGCCCAGGCGGAATAAACCCCCAGCGTCTGCTGAGCTGAGTTCTCACTGCAGTCGCAGTGGTGACAGGCGGGACTCAATTTCCTCTTAGCGACCGAGCAGGTACTTCCCGAAGCAGTCGTGCCCGGGAAGAACCTGCGTCAGTTGGAAGGAAAGAGTCCCGTGCTGCACCCTGCCCACTCGACTATGTCAGGATGGAACGCCTCCACGGCGGCAAATCTAGCACGTGGAGTCCCCAGCCGGGCCGACCAACGAGCCATCGTGGCTCAGCGAATGGCCTCACGCCCCTCGCTTACCCCTTCGGGGCCTGATGAGTACGTGCGTCAACCGCTAAGCTTTCCAGTCAATCCTCGCACCTCTTACCATCACAATTGTGGCGTGCCCCGCGCTCGGTCGCTGTAGTCGTTCTTTCCAATCGGCCATTAGGCTTTGGTGAAGCTGGGACCGTCGCGCCCCGATTTATAGATCTAGTGCCTCTTTGCACCATTGATACATGACACCTCTAAGTCCCATGGGGCAGAACCAGCTAGTAGACTCGCTACTTCGTAGGATAGCGTAAAGTATCCTCTATGACTCTGACGGACAACGCCGCTGCGAACGCCACAGTATCGCAGATTGCGGGTCGTCAAGGACTCCGACCATATTGGGGCGCCATATAAGCTCAAATTGTTAATGTCGTTAGTAGAAGTCGATATTAAGTAGGTTTAAAAATTATGTTTTATTTTTTTTTTAATTTTTATTTTACGCTTTTGAGTGGGTCGGTTTCTAGTTTGTTCAAGTTTCAATAGCCTGGTGTGTAGTGAACTGCCAATCCCCTTTTACAAAATATTACTTTTCTAGTTGAGTTTATTAGTGTCACGTCAGTACAATCCAGTATGATAGAGAAGAAGTATTTAGAAGACCACATAAGTATTCACCAAAGACATCCGACAGCAGATTATTAGCCTGCCCCTATCGTCAATGCCCAAACGATCATCGGTTTATAACTTTATAGTAAAGGCTCGGTGACTGGCCCTGGTAGTAATTTTTTGGTTGATTTCTGCGCTCCCCTTTCGGCTTGCATCGCCCTAGGGCCGCCCCTGTTCAATCACGCAATTTAATATAAATAGTGGTTTAGTCACAACTCTAGTACAAACCTGATAACTTCTGGTTCGGTTTGGTGAGAAATTTTCACTAGTTCAATTTATAGTTTGAAAGTTAAAGTCTGAGGGGTCCTCTGAGCTTGGGGGCCCCGGGGCACTGCCCGGGAGCCCTACGGTAGCTACGCCACTAGACCTCGCTGAGGTTCTACTAGCAACATGTACTTCGACCTGTAGATGTCGCAGGCGACGTCGGGCGACATCACGAGCAACTTCGCGAGACATGTACTTTGTGTCGGGCGACAAGATCGCGGTACAAATGTCCCCTAGTGAAAACGGGGTTTAAGGTACATGTAGGTATTCACTGAAGGACATCTCGCAAAGACACATTACCTTACCCATTTCCCATCGACATTCACCATAACCACACTGTCCAGTTGTCATTGAGATGTCGCCCGACGAGTTGGTGCTGTGTGTTTTGCGGTACACAAAGCAACACACATTCTCATTGATCAAAAGCTGGCGGGCGACTATCGAGAAAAATCTTTAGAAAAAGCCTTTATTACGGATTCAAGGATAAAACAGGTACAAGTAGGCAATACGTCATAACGACTGTTGGAAGTTTCCATAAATACTGCTTTATTGAGGTTTTCCTTAGAGGTGATATACAATGACACCAGAAGTTTTTTTAAAGAAAGTAAGTTATTCTTTTAAAGAAATTAAGTTCGTTTGTTAGACTGGCTTTATCCATATGCAATGTACAATGTATTTAAGCTGTAAGTGAAGTTGTTCATGTCTATCTCTATCACAGCTATGTCGTGGATCAGGTAAGATGTGCCGTAAACAGCTAAGCTATGATTGTGAGACATGTTGAGAAGGGAAAGACAACCACTGCCTATCCTCAGTTGGTTTCCTCTAGTGTAGTACTAAACTACATCTACCACCCTACACTTATGTACTTAGCACATATCACCCCAATATGTAAAAAATAAGCTGTGTCAAAACCCTTTCATGTGTAGCTTAGTGACACAGTACAATAGCTGGCTAAAAGGCAGCCTAAGGGAGTGAAGGGCTTTATTAGAAGGTAGGGCACAGCAGATCTCGCTCAACTTGGAAGTCTGCAATTGGACAGCTACAACAAATCTCGATAGAGAAGACCATCAAGAAGACAATAAAATGCACCCCATGATGTGTTATCTTGCTATTTGATTATTATTCTACATAAAGAGTTGCATCTCATCATCATGGTAAAAGGTGTTCTATCATATTTATATGCCTACCCCGGATGTGAAATTATACCCATTCGGGGTACAGATTTATCCGATAGACCACCAGTGTTATCACTTATTTCAGGATGTGATAAGATCAAACATCATACTACTACTAATATTAGTTTAAATAAACCAGATCTAGGACATTGCTTTTTTACTGCCGTCATCATTATAAGCTCTAATGTGCCAGAATTAAGGTTAGTTTAGTCAGAACAAACTGTGTATTATATAGCATTTGATTTTAGCAGAGATAGGCTAAACAAAAGGTTTACATAGCTAAAATTCTATAGGTGATTCTATTGTGACTACACAGTTTATGGCCATTTACAGTACTAGTGGTAAAGGCAAGTACATCATAATTTATTGTATGACATCTATAAATAACCTTTTAATTAAATAGTATAGTAAGTATAGCGGTAAAGACATTAACAAAGTTTAACTATTCTATTATATTAAAATAGAACCATTACAAATTACATCAGCTCCAACATATTTATTTTTTAAAATAAATTAAATATTGACTTCATTTTTTTAAATCTCAAATTCTTCTTCTTCATTGGCATTTCAAAGAATATTTGAAATTGGAATGAAATTGCCAATCAAGTTGAATAAAATTTGAAAAACTAATTTATATTTTATATCCAATACTCTCTCTTTTACTAGCTACTACTCTTTTTTTAGCAAGTGGAACCATTTGATAAAAATTATGCAGCATAATAAAATTATAGTGCAATCATTTCAATAGGTATATCCTCAAGACAATAAGACTTGCCTTGTGAAGGTCATATCAATATTGGAGTGCTGAATTATTGTACTATTATGTAACTGTGAATTGTAGACTATTTGACTATGTTCTATGACAATGCTGCACTATGGTAGGCAAAGAAAACATATGTCAACAAAAGTATGTACTTAGATGTTTTTTACAAAAAAAAATTGTTTATGTGACAAAAAAATTGTAATAGTTGGTCAACCTCAAACTAATTTACTAAAACTTTAAAGCAGGTCTCTTTTTTAGTGGTTCAATATACTTATATCAATATTAGTAATACTACAATTAATTTAGAAAAATTTAATTATGAGACTAACTATACTATGAGATGCAGACCACACTAAATAACTAAACTATACAATACATGTAATAGATCTGTATTCGTTATTCAAATAAACAAGATTTAGTAATAGTAGTAGTCACAAATTCATTAGGCACTTCTTAGTTTTAGTGCGTAACAGTAATTAGCACTTTTAAGTGTTTCCTAATCAAATAATGAACGATTAAACTCCGCTTACTCTATTAATACTAAAGATAGCCTTAACAAAGTAATTTTATGTTATGCCTTTACTAGGCTTGGATGTGAAATTACAGGCATTTTATAGTGCCGTAAAAAATTATATATTTATTATGTAACAGAAAGTTTATTTCCTTTGTGGAATTTATATATTCAAGTAGGACTTTGATAATAACATTATTCGTACAAACAGGTTTCTAAAATTAGAACAACAAGATGAAATAAGCGTGTTTACTACAAAAAGTTACAACCTTTGACAGTGAGCAGATAAATTTAGTTCTTACCTTTTATTCAGTCCAATAGTTATTTTCTGAACAACTTACGCCAAAAATTCGAAACAAAAATCACAAAATACCAGTCTGTCTAAATAATACACTGCCTACACAATTTTGTCAACCATAACAACCGGATTTGTATATTTAATACAATTAAGGTTACTACAATACAAAAACGCAACTTAGTACACGGTATAGTTGGGCAAAACAGGTGAAAGTGCGAAAATATGAAATATTGTAAATGCGGTAAATCCACATGTATCATCACCGTCTACCGCAAACCGAAATATTCAACTGACATATTATCGCATGTCTCAGCCGATGTTGCCAGTATAATAGATGTTTTGTTCCTGTATGAAAACTTAATTTGACGTCAACTCGAAAATATTGCAAAAGTATGGAATGATTTTTTTTCTAAGAGTATTTATAGTATGTTATAGTATGTTACCAATATAAGTAATAAGGATGTTTAAATAAACAGTAATGTTTAAAATGCAAAAGATGTATTAAGTACGTAAGAATAATATTTCTTTAGTTATTATTAAAATTCAATTCACATAAGGTAAAACCGCAACAAATAGTCATTGGTTTTTATGGGTAGCATAGCTAATAACTTACCATATTGTGGCGAAAAACTTCATAGTGTGGTAACACACCCCACAACGTTTCATAAAACGCAGACCTTCCGATTCATTCCGATAACTAATATTCTATAATTATTATTACCATAATTATATTTGTAGTTTCTTTTTACTATAAAAAAATTATGTATTTGGACTCTACTGATTTTATTTCATTTCAAAATTAATACATACAGCGACATCTATTAAGTGAATCTGCAAAATTATAAACCAAGTTACGTTATTTGGTGATTCTTTCTTGCTCTGCATAATGTATTTGATTATTTTTAAAGATTAATTCAGTGGTATTATTGTTACCCAAAACACACGATGTTATGTTAAAAGCCATAGACATTTAATAAATCTTTTATTTAATTAATAAAAGGAGGTTTGAATTAAATTGATACAAGGGGATCCTCCAAAAGTCAGACACGCCCGAAACAGCAAACTAGCACACGGTAGGCACTTTTGGTGAGCGGTTAGCTGTGCTATGCTATGAAATGAACACCTGCAACATAAGTGTCACTCGATTAATAGAAATTGGTATTCATATACCCATCATAATTTGCTTGTAGAACAGTATGGGTACTATTAATTTTGTAGTAAATGAAAATATGGCAATCATGTTTTCATTTACTCCAAAATCCTCTATCATCTAACTTTATTTTCCGGTATCCGGATAGTGGCTGGATATCCGTTTCATCTCTAATTTAAAGTATTTTGCTTAACCCATTTTTTTATAGTTTGTCGAAATCATTGATTTCACTTAGTACTACTTACGGTTAAGATTTACCTTAATAAATAAATATATTTCTTAAATGAGATAAATAAAACAGTGGATATGGTGAGGATTTTATCAACGGTGTCATAAAGCGAAGTAACATTAAAATAAGAACAATAAAGAACCACAGATTATGAATACCTACTGTGTTCCCGCCAAACCCACAGTGTTCAATATTTCAAAGAACATTTCGAGTGAACGTTGTTGCTAGCTATTCCAGTGATATATGGCTAAAGGCTCAACGAAGCTACGTACAGCCTTCATTGTTCTTTTTTGCTGAAAATGCTCCGCAAACGCCCGTAAAATGAAAAATCCAGCAGATGTCCGGATAAAACTACTGCGTACTCCGAAATATAGGAACCATTTTGTTCCTGTCCGACGAAGGATTACACGATTAAATTGTTTGTTTTGGTTCATTTCTGCGATAAGTAACATAACTTTTTGGAGATAATAGAGCAAGTTTTAAGTTGTAGATGTATCCTTTCACCTTAAAATTACTCAGATAGAAAGGTATGGCTAATTTGACAAAAATATTTTAGAATTATAGTTTCATTAAAACACAGGTTGATCTAGAAGCTAGACCAAGCAGTATTTTTTTACTAATGGTATGAATCTGTGAACTGTAGAACAAAGATCGAAAAGCAAGGTATTTTTTAAAATATTATCTATATTTTATTACATTTATTCAGATATTTTCAAAATAAGTAAGTAAGTATGCGTCAAAAATATTGTTCGTAACGAGGCATATCTTACACAACTTAACAATGCATGTGATAGGTACTTGATTAACGTTATACGTACTGACGATTAACGTATGACATAATGACACTAGTAGAATCTTATAATTCAAACTGAGTCTAATGCAATTTACTTTTAGTAAATATTTCTGAATAGTTACTACGTAACAGACATAGGTTATACACTAAGAACTAGAGAGTAACAGATAAACCCTACAAAATGACTCCCTACAAAAATGTCCTTACTTAGCGCTTGAATAATATACATTTAACGTTTTCATAGCCTACCCACCGGGCGCCGACCGGCGCGACGACCGCTGCATGCAAAAATGAACTTAAAAGTTCGAAATTTTTAAACTTTCGCGACTTTAATACAGTCATATTAAATGTGTATCAAAGTCGCGTTTAAGTCCCGAATTACACATTAAATGTTCGTAAGCACGATTATTATTGCTGCGCAATAGCGCGCAACCGCGTGGCCGTGAGTGTAGGGTTATCTCTTTTGATTTAGAATGCAATATATATTTTTTATAGAAATCAATTTTGCTTTATTACGTACTAACGCTTATATTACGTGTTTTGTTCTTTAAAAATTAAAGCGTATACGCGCGATGCCGCTAGTGGTAGACGTGCCTTTATAATGTTACCTTTAATTTTAAAAGTGACACAGCCACGTTGCCTTTTATACCGTTTTTCCACAGTTGGCCACATAATTATGTATAATATTTAGATAGGTATTTCATTAGAATTATATTCCGTTCTTAATTAAGCTGTTTTTATCTCTAAGCATTACTAATTTAGTTTAGAGCTTAGCACCGACTTCAAACAGGTCGGTAGCTACCTGGTTTCTTTGTAATGTTACCTATTATTTTAAGTGTCACATGTATGTAGTCTTTTCAATTAAGTTTGCAGTACTGCAATGAGCGGATCGCCGGCACTGCGAGGATATGTCCTCAACGGTCAGTGGCGTAGCTAGGTAACCAAAGGCCCTGTTGCAAAAATAAACAAGGGCCCCAACCAAACTATTTAAAATCGTTTGTTCCGTATTCGTCGTGTTCCAAATTCGACATACTCCAGATTTGTCGTAATCCAGATTCATCGTACTCCATATTCAGGTACAGTGGCGGCCCTAGCTACATTTTTAGGTGGTGCGAGACCTCAAAGTGGCGCCCCTATAAATTCAAAACCCTAGTGTTCCTATACTATGCAGCAGTGATTATAAATGGTGTTAGATATATCTAACAAATAAATATTTAAGGTGTATCTGAGCAGCAAGCAGTCTTTCGTGGTTGACATAGCAGTTGCTATCATGCATGCAGATGCTCATCCGCGTTAAAATATGTTGTCCATCACGCTTGTATCACTCCGTCGCGGTAGGTAACGCCTGAGCACTGACTTAAAAAAAAAGATCTATATTAGCCTAAGATGCTATTTCCCTAGCTTATTTGTTATTAATGCAAATAAAGAGGTTCGTTACTGTTTCACAAAATTCCAAGCAATTTTTTAGCTATTGTAAAGCGTTTGGCCAGGCAAACATAATAAATATAAAATCAAATTGCTCTATGTACCTACTAAACAATCGACAATACCTCTGATGCTGTAACTGAGTCATTTGTTTCTTTATGAAGATTCAGAAGGACATCACGAAGTGAAGTGTATTTAAAGCAAACAGCAGCAAGGCTAGAAACTCTACACTCCCAAGTTTTATAAACCTTTTTTGATCGATAATCCAAAAAGATATCACTTCCCCCCGCTTTGTTGATCAAGAGCTACTTGGGGTGACTGGTCGGCCTAGTCAGCGATGCTTTAGCCTATACTATTATTTTAATTCGATCAACTGCAACTCTAGCCTCTTAATCCAGTCACGAATTATTTTGAACAGTAGATTTTGTAACTGAATGAAGGTAGATGTGCACCTTGTATGATTTCTATGTTTAATAGGTTCAAACCTTCAACGGTATCACTAATAAAGTCGTCATAATTTCATAGAAAGAATTAAAATTGTGTTATACCATTAAAGTTTACGATTTTTTGCTGTATCATACAGGTTGCAGTTGATTTTTATTTACATAATAATTAGATTATTATTCAAAGTTTGGTCAAACCGACCGTGTGATGAAAATGCCAAGTATCAGTCCAATCAAGGACAAAAATGTCTAAAATGTAAAACTTTTCTCCACTATTCTTGTCGTGATACGTGCATATTGTTATCTAACAAAAATTAAAGAGAGAGAACGATCAAATCCCACTAATATTATAAACGTGAAAGTTTGTGAGGATGTATGGATTTATGGATGTTTGTTACTCTTTCATGCAAAAACTACTAAACCGATTACGAAGGAACTTGGTTTGTAGATAGCTGAAAACCTGGATTAACACATAGGTAACGTTTTATCACGATATTCCCACGGCACCGGGACTTACGCGGGTGAAACCGCGGGGTGCAGCTAGTCCCACTAAGAAAGTTTGGATGGATGGATGTTTGTTACTCTTTCACGCAAAAACCACTGAACCGATTGCTATGAAACTTGGTATGTAGATATCTGGAAACCTGGTTTAACGCATAGGCTCCTTTTTATCCCGATATTCTTACGGGATCGGGACTTACGCGGGTGAAACCGCTGCTGGTATCCTACTGCGCTACTGGTAGGTCTAGCGCTGGGTGGACCGTTGACAACGGTTCACCCAGCGCTAGACCAAGAAAGCAAGCGAACTCCGTTTTCTAACTTTACTATGTCCAGACACACACGGACATCACCCCTTCTCGGGAGGTTGTAATACGTGTGGAGGAAAAATAATCTGCATACAGGTTGTATCCTGACCTGACACAGGAGCAAAGAAACTGAAATAATGCAGTAGTGAAAGCTAGGTACGAATAAAAACTCAAAATGCAAGATGAAGCAAACTGACCACAACCTTTAATAAAATAAAAATCTTAATGTACAAACTATTATTATTATTATAATAAGACTTTATTGGCTTCAGGATATCAGATGTATGTAGATCCCCTTTTAACACTTTTAGTATTTAACTCCACTTGCTCCAACGGCCATCAAGGCTAAGCCCTCTCCATTCCCGTGCAAGTAATGAACTGTCTTACAGGAAGCTTAAGGATAATGCCACCCAATGAGACAGCCATCATAAAAACAGTGTTTAGGTATGTAATTTGTAGTGAATTTTTTATGTTAATTATAGGAGTAAAAAAATAGGTAATTAGTTAGTAAATTATAAAAGAGACGGTAATTACTGTTTTATGTTGTTTAGTTGTGTGACGAACATACCTTATCTGAACGACATTTCTTGCTAAATATGCTTGGGGATTAGGGTAACTTTAAGAGACTTCTAAGAACTATTTATGGGATGAATAGTTGTCTTACTGTGAGGACTTGAAGATCTGAGTAGATTTAATAAAGAAATATTAGCACTTCTTAGATGTCAATAAACAAATATTATGTTATTATATTTTCACGTTCCTCTTTAACAATAGTCCGTTATCACTTATGTATGATGATCCGGTAATGGCCTTCGCTTTCTCGCTAGCTAAGAATAGCACCAAGTCACCTATCTCTTCAGGAGCAGACACCCTCCCAAGAGCAGTATTTTCTGCCCACTTATTCCAAATGGCGTCGTTTTCAGACGCCTTGTTATACATATTATCTAAAATGGCCGTACGAACTGGACCAGGATTCACAGTATTGACTCTAACGCCTTTAGAACCAAGATCTAAGGCCACACATCTTGTAAAATGGTCCATTCCTGCTTTCGAAGCGCCGTAGGCAAAATTTCCTATACTGATAGTGTCTACAGCGGCAATGCTTGAAATATTAATGATGTTACCTTTACTCTTGATAAGATGAGGGGCAGCGAGATTGGTAAGGTAAACAGCTGAACGTAGATTAGTAGTCATTATACGGTCATACACCTCCATCGCATTTGCTTCATAGATGGTTGCACTGCCGACGATCCCAGCATTATTGATTAAAATATCAATTTTATCAAACTGTGAGATCGTTGTTTTAATGACTTCCTTGACATCATCATCTTTGGAGACGTCAGCAATTATCATTGATGTTTTAGACCCGTGTTTTTGGCATTTGTCCGCAACCTCTTTCAGTCTTGTTTCGTTTCTTGCTACAAGTACGACTTTAGCACCTTGTTCTGCGAATTTGACTGCAATAGCAGACCCGATGCCAGAACTAGCACCGGTTATTAGAACTACTTTCTCGGAAAATCTCATTGCTAATTTTTATTATTTATATAATCATTAATGTGTGTCTTCAACTGTTGTGATATAGACATGATTCCTCTGTATGCAAATATATACCCGTTTTTATCAGTAATAATAATCTTGAGTGCTTAAAGTACCTACCTAGTTATTTGTGACTGATGAGAATATTTTTGCAAATCACTATATGTACTCGTAAGTGTTTCTGCTTTATTAATAGTAGCTGTAATAGTGCCACTTGAGAGTGGAATAGATTAACTGCAATTTATGGTTTCATAATTACTTTATTTACAATACCGACTTTGTTGAATAGCAACGGTGAACATCATTGCAGAGGATTTAATTTTGCTTATTTTCTTTATGGTCAACTTGTCTGTCTGTCTTAATACAAACCTAGTAGTCTATTCTCAAATAAAATCAGACAAAACAGAACCTAAAATGTGGGTCTATCGGATGTTTAATGTATCGACGATTTTGTTAAAGTATGTTTGGAGTTCATATGTATTACTAGCTGCGCCCAGCGGTTTCACCCGTGTAAGTCCCGATGTCGTTGGAATATCGGGATCAAAAGTAGTTTATGGGTTAATCCAGGTCTCCAGCTATCTACATACTAGTTTCATTAAAATCCATACAGTAGTTTTTGTGTGAAAGAGTAACAAACATCCATACATCCTCACGTTTATAATATACTAGCAGCGCTCCGCGGTTTCAACGATCGCGGATCCCGTTTAAATATCGGGATAAAAAGATGTGAAGTGATTTGATATTGAATTTCATTACGTGAAATGAGGCACCGGAGGTCTTGCAACCAAGCCATTAAAATACATAATAACAAAGAACACAAAACAGTACAGGTACGAAAGTCTTACTTCGCGTAATCAATTAAATAAATAGCGACTCATGTACCGACACAATAAGTCGCAATTCAGGTAGCACAGCGCTAATTAGCTAAAACATTTTTGTCTTGTAATTAACAGTGACCGTCTAAACATCATAATCATCTTCCTGCCCTTTTCCTAATCTTTTTTTTTGTTTTGGCTGGTTTTTTTTATGGCCGGCCTGCCTGACGCCAACCCTCCTTGAGAATGTACTCGTTTTAAGACGAGAAATAACGAAGAAGGTAAATATGTATAAGGAAAAATGGGTAGGGAGAGGAAGGGTAAGGGATTCCTCAAGTCTCGGATTTAGAACGAGACTGAGACCGAATGTCGTGTATTTCCTGTGACTGTAGAGGCCATTAGGACAGGAACACCAGCTCGCATAACAGTGACCGTCTAAACATTGCAGAAAAAACATTTACAAGACCCGCGTCCTTCAATAGGTTAGGTTTGTATTAAATACATATATAGCTACATAAGAACCATATTTCATCAAATAATGTACTAGAATATAATCTTAAGTTATTATTGAGATACTTACTCATTATGAAAGCAACATTTATTATCTTATCATTTGAAATGTTTCCTACAGCCGCTTAACTCTTCTGAGTTCTGAGTATTAAGTTCTTGAGATGTAATCGTAATGGCTATTCATGGGTACATTGGTAAGTTCTTGCGGGAGTTACCATACATACCATATATGTACGCACATAATTATGTAATCGATGTTATACTTTTTGTTCTAAAAATACTAAAAAAACAGTTATGAAGTAATTGTAGTACACGATACTTACGTAAAATTTGTAATATTTATGTTTGAAAGCCGTAATACAGTAATTAATTAATTTATTAATTACTGTAACTGTACTTACTGTACATTTTTTAAATCAATCTCAAAAACACTCCAAAAAATGGCTTTTTTTGCTTAATTTTGCAATAAATGATATTTAAAAACAAAATCAAACAGGGTAGGAGAGTAGGGTGGGAATAGGGGTGAGGGGGGGGAGAGGGAAGGGTTAGGGCCTTTTTTTTTTGTGTGGGTTTTCAGTGGGGCGGTGTGTCGGAATCGAACCGACTAAAACCACACGGACATCCGGAACCCTACTAGCGCCTGCCCGCAAAGGCGCGGGCACCACCTTCGGGTAAAAAACCTCTCAATTAGGCGACGTCCAGGCACACGCGGACGCCGCCTCCTCGAGGGGGGCCACTATAGCGGGTGAAGGGGAAAACCCGTCCCGTCCAACCACGGCCACACTCAGGGCGGCATGAGGCGCTAGTAAGCGCATCTCCGCCGCCCGGTTCGCCGGCGGCGAATTAGGTCCGAGTGGAGATCGTCCTCCCGGACCCTTTCCGCCGCCTCCTTCTGCGAGATGACTTCCTCACAGAAGGTTGCGACCGCGGTAAAATTCCTGTCGCTACCGGCCATTTAGCGTATGACAACCGGTAGCGATAGATCCACTCCGATGACTGCAGTGAGGGCCCGACGCTGCGCCGCCCAACTGGGGCAAACCGCCAGCGTGTGCTGAGCCGAGTCCTCACTGCAGTCGCAGTGGTGACAGGCAGGACTCAATTCCCTCCTAGCGACCGAGTGCAGGTACTTCCGTGAAGCAGCCGTGCCCGGAAAGAACCTGCGTCAGTCGGAAGGAAAGGGTCCCGTGTGCCGCCCTGTCCACTCGACGATGGCCGGCTGGAGCGCCTCCACGGCGGCAAAGCCAGCACGTGGAGCCTCCAGCCGGAACGACCAACGAGCCATCGTGGCTCATTGGTCGTCGTTAATATTTAATAAACTGCCTAGAGACTGGAAAGACTTAAATAACAATGCATTCAAAAAGGAATTGAAAGATTTTCTTTTACTAAAAGCATACTACATACAGTATTACAGATTTTCTAGCTGATGAAATTAACTAATGATTCATTTTAGTATTGATTTTGACATAGGTATATAATAATCGTTATACATAGGCTGCACTAAAAGTATCGGGAATGGAATATTTCCACTGTTTCTGTCCTATTAAAATCTTTTTAATTGAAAACTCCTTGGTTTTAAAAATCGAATACCATTTATTTATTTAAAAAAAGATTTTCGGTCTTATCACAAGGCTTAGTCAAACTTGTTTAGTCGTTGAGAAAATGGAATTGACTCGAGAAAATTCAAGAGCGATGATTTATTATGACTTTCGAAGTGGTTTAACGCAAAAACAGTGTGTTGACCGGATGATTTCTGCATTTGGTGATGAAGCCCCATCCAAAACCACAATTTATCGCTGGTTTGCTGAATTTGAACATGGACGTGTCAAGCTCAGTGATGATCCCCGTCAAGGTCGTCCAAAAACTGCAGTCACCCAAGAAAACGTTGATGCTGTGTGTAAGCTGATTGAGGAAGATCGACACGTGACATACCGCGAAATTCAGGCAACTTTAGAAATTGGCATGAGTAAAATACAAATAATCTTGCATGAACAATTAGGTGTAAAAAAGTTGTTTTCCCGATGGATACCGCATTCGCTCTGTGAAGAGCAAAAAGCGGCTCGCGTTACTTGGTGCGTCAGAACTCTCGAAAGATTCCACGCAGGATCCTCAAATGCTGTATACAACATCGTATCAGGTGACGAATCCTGGATATACGCGTACGAAAACCAGTCACGAGTTTGGGTGTTCGAAAATGAGTTAAAGCCAACAAAAATTGTTCGTTCACGGAGTGTTGCAAAAAAAATGGTGGCCACGTTTGTCTCCAAAACCGGCCATGTTGGACTATTTCTCTTGAGGGACAAAGAACGGTTAATGCAGATTGGTATGCTAGCATTTGTTTGCCACAGGTCGTTTCTGAACTCCGTAAAGAGAACTGCCGCCGCATCATCTTCCATCACGACAATGCGAGTTCTCACACCGCGCACAGAACAAAAGAGTTTTTAAAGCAAGAAAACATATAATTATTAGACCATCCGCCGTACAGCCCCGACCGAAGCCCTAATGATTTCTATACTTTCCCTAAAATAAAGAATAAATTACGTGGTCAGAGATTCATCACATGAAGAAGCTGTGGACGCCTACAAAACGGCCATTTTGGAGACCCCAACTTCCGAATAGAATGGTTGCTTCAATGATTAGTTCTATCGTATGGAAAAATGTGTCAAATTTCGCGGAGAATACTTCGAAAAGCAATAAATACATTTTTAAATAGTAATGTTGTGTCACTTCCTTGATTCCCGAAATTTTCAGTGCCGCCCTCGTAGTAGCATAATCAGCGCATATCAGTAATTGACATATTTATTTATATTTTTTTGTATCTTATTGTATATTTCACATTGTTTTATTTTCGGATGGACATTTACTATTTACATTTCGTATCAGTTTATCTGTATCCTAATATTTAAAATTGTTGTTGACATAACTGTTTTGTTTAATACTTTTTATTGTGTATTCTTAATTTTAAATATTTTTTTTATAACATTTGTACGTCGCTACAGAAACGGCTAAACACGATTCAACCAGAATGAATTTTTATTACCTTGCATGCACCCACGCACACATGAGTGTGTCATGCTCGTGAACGGGTGCCGTTGGTCGGGGCTGGTCATCTCCGGACTGCTATTACTTAAATATGTATAGTAGTAATTAGCGCGTCTATTTATATTTTAGAATAATAGGTATGTTACATTGTCCTCACATTCCTTATAAGCAATGTAACCAGAAATTTGTAAAAACATTTTGAAAAAGAGTGTCCTTGGAGTTTCTTGCCTGTTCATCTCCATAGGATCTACGTATTGGAACAGGCAACTAGCTTCACGACTGACTTAGTCTGACTGACTCCTACTCCTGACAATTCAAAAATACCTATTATTGGTTTAATTGGAATAAATTATTTTGATTTGATTTTGATTTGATTTGCATGTTGCATGTGTATAAACACGTGTTTATACAAATAAATATTGTCTTATCTTATCTATCTCATATTGGAGCGTGTACAAAAGAAATTCATTAGCTTTTTATATTTACGCTTATCGTGGATCCCTTCTTCCCACTCATGTATCCAACTCTATTTGTTCTAGGTATGTTTGGATACAATGAGTGGAGGGTCAGAAGGGAGTTCACGCTAATAGAATATTTATTTATAATTATTAGAGGTAGGATGCACAATGCAGATATATTATATTGGGTATGTGTAAGGTTGTGTGTACCAGGTAGGTGCGTGTGCCGGCCCCGGCGACGCCGGCCCCGGCTTCTATTGGTACCAAGAGGGCGTACCAATCTTCTCATTGAGGCGCCTCTGTCTCGAGCGCTACGCACGCTAAATCTCGTTGCAGAGAAGACTGACAAATTTTATTGTTCCCTGCGCGAATTCACTAAGATAACACTATCCATAGAATGTTATAAATAAAAAATATGGACTGGACCGACACAGGCACACGGAAACTGAAACCATACAGATGTAAAAGATAGGTACGAATAAAAACTAAAAGTAAAAGAAACGGCAAACTGACCTTTAATACAATAAAAATCATAATGTTCAAATAATAGTTATTATAATAAGGCATTATTGGCTTAAAACATCAGACATACACATGTAGATCCACTTATAATGCTTTTAGTTCTTAATTATTTCTAGCTCCAACAGTTATCAAGGCTAAGCCTACCCCATTCCCGCGCTAGTAACGAACTGTATATACTACTACGGGTACCTTAAGGATAATCCCAGTTATAAGTACAGATATTCAATAACTCCTCTCAGATGTCATTAAACAAATATTATCTTATTCTGTTTTCCAGTTCCTCTTTAACAATACTCCGTTGTCAATAAGGTATGATGATCCGGTGATGGCCTTGGCTTTCTCGCTAGCTAAAAATAGCACCAAGTCACCTACCTCCTCAGGAGCAGACACCCTCCCAAGAGCAGTATTTTCCGCCCACTTATCCCAAATGTCGTCAACACCAAGATTATCCAAAATGGCCGTCTGAACTGGACCAGGATTTACAGTATTGACTCTAACGCCTTTAGCACCAAGATCCAAGGCCGCACATCTTGTGAAATGGTCCATTCCTGCTTTCGAAGCGCAGTAGGCAAAACTTCCTTCACTGATAGTGTCAACAGCGGCAATGCTTGAAATATTAATGATGTTACCTTTACTCTTGATAAGATGAGGAGCTGCAAGGTTGGTAAGGTAAACAGCTGAACGTAGATTAGTATTCATAATACGGTCGTACACCTCCATCGCATTTGCATCATAGATGGCTGCATTACTGAGGATCGCAGCATTATTGATTAAAATATCAATTTTGTCGAACTGAGAGATTGTTGTTTTAATGACTTCCTGGATATCACCATCTTTGGAGACGTCAGCAATTATCATTAATGTTTTCGAGCCGTGTTTTAGGCATTTTTCCGTAACCTCTTTTAGTCTAGTTTCGTTTCTTGCTACAAGTACGACTTTAGCGCCTTGTTCTGCGAATTTGACTGCAATGGCGGCACCGATACCAGAACTAGCACCGGTTATTACGACTACTTTCTTCGAAAATATCATTACTAATGACTGTCTTCGGCTGTTGTGATATAGACATGAGTCCTCTGTAGGTACACATATATATGTTTTATCAGCAATGATAACATTGAGTGCATAAATACTTGTGACTGATAAGAATATTTTTGCAAATCACTATTAGCTTGTAATTGTTGCTTTATTTATAGCGGCTATAATGGTGACTTCAGACAGGCTAGGCCCACTCCGGTCAGTAGGTATGAAACTACAGGTACCTAGCAGCGTCGTCGAGACGGACGAAATTCAGTGGGCTGCCACGCGCCGTCTAGGTAGCGCGTTACTTCGCTACTCACTCACGCGCTACGTCGCTTCGTCCGTTCGTCGCTTAGGAATTACGATAATATTATCTTTCGATCGATTACCTATTAGGCTATTACACAATATAGTACTAAAAATAACTTAAGTAAAATGAAGGCAAACGCAAATTGCATGGTATTTGGCTGTTATAATAATAACAAGGATCCAAACCTCACGTTTTTCAGACTTCCAAGGGACATCGAAAGGTAAATAAATGCACGTCTACTTATAGGTAATTAGTAGATACTACCAAGTGCTAACTTTTGTTGTCCTAAATTATGTTTTCCGTATTTACGTAGTTAGATTATATTATTAATTATAATCAGTATAGTTAGATACTTACAAGTTCTGTTTACAAGGTCAAGTTTAGCTTTGATAAGTGTATTTATTTATTAGGACCACAACAACAGATAAAATATTCTATTCTATTCTATTTTTCTTTATGGCAAATGATGCCGATGTCGACAATTCTGCCAATGTCAGTCGTGCGCTGAAGTGTGTGTAAATGAGAAAACGAACATTAGTTCTGTTAAAATTGGATTTATTGCGAATCTTGTTTTGGAGTTAGCACACTGAAACAAACGTTTATTACTACAATACATACTTATAGTACTAAATAAAAAACAATGACAATAATTAATAATATACATATGAATACCACACCAGTAAGTAACCTACAAGGATTCAGATTAAAGTCTGATAGTATTGCGGCGGATGAACGACATAAGGATTAAAATTAGTGGTCGGGAATAATAAGTTAGAAGGGAGGCAAAGTTTATAGGAAGAGGAATGTTCAGATTTGATAATTGACTATACAAGTTGGGGGACGAATTATTTTGGGGGCAACTGAAAAATATATGTTCTAAGGTTCCCTCGTCAAGGCCACACTCACATAGCGAAGAGTCCCGTACACGAATTTTTCGCAAGAACACTGGAGAACAACAATGGCCCAAGCGAAGTCGGCAGACAACAGATATAACCGGTTTTGCGACTTTTTTATGTTGGTAAAACCAAGGTTTGGAGGTAATGTTTGGTTGTATTGCATAGTAGTGTTTACCCTTCTTCTTACTGGAATCATTCCATTTTGACTGCCAAGAGGACAGCAGTATCTTTTTGGGTAGTGTCAGTAGGTCATAGCCTTGATAATTGTAATGCCTAAGGTCTGTAGATGGTGCGGAAATTGCATTTTTTGCAAGCATATCTACCAACTCATTACCTCCGATGCCAGAGTGACTTGGGATCCACACTAACTGAACCATTACTGATTTCATATAACAGTCGAAGAGATGCTTTTTTATTTCCAGAATAAGAGAGCTATGTAGTCTGCTCTTGTAGGGGTTCTGTTCTAAGGCCTTAAGACTGCTCAAGGAATCAGTAAAAATTACTGCCTTATTGATATTATGTGAATCTATATATATACAGGCCTCTAGTATTGCTACACATTCACCTGTGAATACAGAGGACTCCTTGGGGCACTTAAACTTGAGAATTATTCTGGAGTTTTGGTAGTATACTGCAGCACCTGTGTCGGTCTCCTGTGACAATTTTGAGGCATCTGTGATAGTCATGCCATTCTGTATTTACCTGGGCATTGAAGGCTGCTCCCGCAGAAGTGCTCCCTTTGGAGATGCCAGTATTAAGAAGAATATTTGGTTTGTAGCATAATATTTCAAATTTATAATTAAAAAATGGAAGCCTATCTGAACTTATTAAGGGACATTCTAAATTTTCATAGGAGTGGAAAGATTTTAGTATTAAAGGGATGTCCTTATGCCTCCAATACTGACAAGAATTAATTAGAGAATTAAAATACTTAAGTTTTTCAATAAGGGGATGGGTATTTTTACATAATAAGCGATATATAAATCGAGTTGCTAGAAATTGTCTTCTCAATTCCAAAGGAGGTTCTGCGCATTCAACCTGTAAGGCATTTACTGGGGAAGACTTCATGCATCCAGTGATTATCCGAAGACATCTTGATTGTACTTTGTCTAGTCTAGTAAGGGCTCCTTTGTTGCAGGGAATTAATAAAAAAGCGCCATAGTCCATTACACTGCGAATGAGGGCGTTATAGACAAGTTTCATTGTGTAAGGATGCGCTCCCCACCAGACACCAGCAAGAGCTTTTAAAATAGGGATGACCTGTTCGCATCTTTTAACCAAATAGTTAAGATGGTGAGTACCTGACATTTTAGAATCTAAATATACGCCCAAAAATTTTGCCTTTAAATCCACTGGAATATTTTGTCCTTGTATATTTATATCAATTTGGGGAACACTTTTCTTTCTGGAGAATATAACCACCGTGCTTTTTGGAGCAGACAGGCTGAGTCCATGATCCTGTAACCACTGGTTTAGAGAGTCCAACGAAACAGAAAGGGATGAGGCTGCATCCGTGACGGAAAGGTTTTTCACATATAGGGCCAGGTCATCGGCATATTGTAAGATGTGACAATTGTTGTTAAGGCAAGAGCCTATATCTGCAGTATATAAGTTGTACAACAAAGGGCTTAGGACAGAGCCTTGCGGCAAGCCTTTCCACACCCTTCGCTGCCCAAATTCTTCCCCCTGCACTCTCAAAACCAGTGAGCGTGACGTAATCAACTGACAAATGCACTGTACCATCCTCGCTGAGATACTCAGCTTTTGCAATTTTTGCCTGAGTATTGGAAGAAGGACGTTATCATAAGCCGAAGTTATGTCAAGGAATGCAACTACTACTGATTCTTTTTGGGATAGAAAGATGCGGATATCTGTAACAAGTGTTCCAATGCTATCCATGGTGCCAAGTCCCTTCCTAAATCCGAACTGAGAACTTGGTAGTAGTTCTCTCGATTCGACTATCCATTCCAACCGATTTTTGAGTAGGTGTTCCAAAATTTTTGCTAGCACAGATGATAGTGCGATTGGCCTGTAGCCATTTGCATCATCTGAATTTTTGCCAGGTTTCAGGATGGGGATGATAATTTGTGTTTTCCACTCGTTAGGAATCCAACCATTCTTATAACAATAATTTAAAATTTTCAGGAAGTATTCTCTTGCTCTGCTGCCAAGATGGGTGAGGAAAGAATATGGTATTCCATCAATACCAGGGGCTGAGTCCTGAACATGATCAAGCACCATATCTAGTTCCCGAGGAGAGAATGGCGTATCGGGTGTTTCCAAAACAGAGTTCCCAAGTGAATACTCACCCTCTTCTTGCACAGAGGGTACATAAGGCGGGGCTATTTTATCATAAAACAGTTCAGCTGTCTCACGGGACATGGGATATGAAATTGTGGGGATACATCCCGATCTGAACCTGTTGACTCTTCTCCACACCAGTGATAAGGGAGTAGACGGAGACAAAGATGTACAGAATTTGACCCATCCCGCTCTTTTTTTTTGTCGCAGTAGTCTTCTACATCTTGCACTTATTTGTTTGTAAGACAATAAATTATCGGTGTTCATATTCCTGTTGTATCTTTTCTCCGCCTCCTTCCTTTCCCTGACAGCTCTAGTGCAGTCTGGATCCCACCAAGGCGGTGACGGTATTTTACCCCGAGCCGAATTTTTTAAGGGGAATGCTAACTCGGCACATGAGTTGATGGCACCAATGAAGCTGCTTAAACAATTCTGTACATGGCAGTGATCAATTAAGTTTAGATTCTCGGGATCTAAATTTGGAAAATTGTTAACTTCATCTTCCAGCCCTTCACTGTACTTAGACCAGTCTGCATTATTTAAATTGAATTTTAACAGTGGAGGTGAGCTTTTTTCTAAAAATGTTTTGCCTGAAAAAGATACTAGTATAGGATAATGGTCACTGCCATGTGACAGGTCTGTACAATTCCAAAGGGCAGAGGTGGCTAAGTCCACTGAGCAGAATGTTAGGTCCACACAGCTTCTGAGCTGTCCAGGTAGAGATCGGCGGGTAGGGCAACCATTGTTGAGTACTATAAAGTTGAGGTCATCCATTATCTCTACCAGGCCTTCCCCAAACGCATTACACCGTTCAGAGCCCCATCTGTAATGATGACCGTTAAAGTCTCCCATTACAAGGACTGGGCCGTTGATGTTTTGGAATGTGTTCCTCAAAGTTGGTAAATGATTTTGATGAGGGTGCGCAATATATATTGAGACAAGAGTAATACCTTCGACTTTGCAGGCAACCATGTTAATGTCGTCCATGGTGGGGGGAAGGGGCACGATAGATTGCGGTACTCTATTATTAATGAGGAGGGCCGAACCTCCATAGCCATCCTGTCTGTCGCACCTAAATAAGTTATATTGTGGTATGCGGAAGTTAAGACTTGGTAGTAACCAAGTCTCTGTGAGAGAACAAGCAATAGGCGTGTATCTATTTAAGAGGAGTGTGAGGTCATGCTTCTTATGAAGCACGCTCCTCACATTCCACTGAAGTAGAGTCATTTGTGGAGCCATTTTTAAAATTGAGTAGGAGTGTTATAATTTTATCGGCAACGTTGGACGGTGATGTAGGGATATTTTGGGACATAAAAGACTTTACAATTTCAATGAGGAATTCGATGATAGGTGATGATAAATTGGAAAAGGATTGGATATTTGGATTGGAAAGACCACAACCATTTGGCTGTGAAGATAGGGGGGGGCTGGTGATATTTCTGTGGGCAGTTTTGTCATAGGATGGTGAGAGAGGGGTGTGGGACCTGGGTTTAAGGTATACTGTTTTGCGGTATGATTGATTAGGTTGACTTTTCGCTGCATTAGCATAGCTGCGGGAAGCAGCAGGTATTGTCTTACTGGCTTCTGCATAGGATATTGCTTTTTCTGCCATTGAAGTCTTAATTGCTCTCTGCCTACCATACTCCGGACAATCCTTGCTATTAGCAAAATGACCTCCGGAACAAAGAATGCAGAAAGCATCCACTGCAGTTGTAAAACAGTCGCTACCTGAATGTTCAAGTCCGCATTTATGACATCGAGGTTTAGACCTGCAGATTGCCTCCACATGACCAAATCTACAACATTTGCGACATTGGATTGTCGGATATATATACTGCTGCACAGGAAGAGATGTGTAACAGCAATACACTCTTGAGGGAAGGGTCTGACCATCAAAGGTAATAACGCATGTCTCAGTGGGTTTCCAATGTGTGACTCCGTCTGTTAACACTCTGCGATTTATACGCCTGATTTTTAGGATGTGTCCACAGCCTGAGGGTACAGAAAGATAATTCATTGCCTCCTCTTCAGTCATATCTACTGGAACCCCACTAATAACACCCATACGTGTGATGTTGAATGATGGTACAGAAGTGGTAAATTTATTTTTAGGCAGGATGGGATTATTTAGAAAGGAATTAGCATCTTGGGGGGACAAAAACTCAATACATACGCGATTTCGACCAACTCTCTTAACTCCATCTTTGACAATATTACTAATATTATTTTTGTGAAGGAATATCCCTAATGTAACTGGGTGAAGAGTTGTGCCTGAGTTGGGTTGTGTTTCTATCCGCGAGACATGGACAATGAATGGTGCCTTATCATCTGCTGTATAATATTCTCGGGCAACTTGACTCTTAGATTGTTTGGTAGGAGGACTATGAGACGTTTCCTCTTCAACGGGGCGTTTTCTATTTTGAGCGTCAGGAACACTGCAGACTACTTCTGCAAATTGAGTCAGAGGATTTGCAGAGGTAAGTGACGAAGAAGGGAAGATAAGGGGAGAGGAGAAAGTAGGAGTTAGGGGAGAGGAAGAAAAAGGATCATCGGGGGGGTCAGGGGGTTTTGTCTTATCCATTACTAATGAATGGATTCATATAAATATATATAATACTAAAACGGCACAATACCTTATACCAGTTAGTAAACTATAAATACACACACAAGAAGTCACAAATTTTTCAAAAACACTCAATATTCGTAAACTTTCAATTCACACGTGCTATCCAAACACACGGTAACTTGACAGTCTGTAAAAATGTAATTCAACAGATAAAATAAATTTGAAGTGTCCGTTTGTAATGTCATAATGACAGTTTTATACTAAATGCGTATGAATGTTTACACGGTACTTATACAAAATAAATATTTTTACATTTTTGTCTGTCTGTTTGTTCGACTAATCTCCGGAACGGGTGGACCGATTTCCACGGGACTTGCACTGGCAGATAGCTGGTGTTATAAGGAATAACTAAGTCAAGTTTAGCTTTGATAAGTACATTTATTTATTAGGACCACAACAACTGATACACATCTTCTGTAAAAATAAATAAATTTGAAGTGTCCGTTTGTAATGTCATAATGACAGCTTTTTACTAAATGTGTTTTCACGATACTTTACCAAAAAAAATATTTTTCACATTTTTGTCTGTCTGTTCCGGCTAACATCCGGAACGGGTGGACCGATTTCCACGGGACTTTTACTGGCAGATAGCTGGTTTTATAAGGAGTAACTTAGGATAGTTTTATTTTGTAAAAAAAATTAGGAACATAAAGATAACATTAAAAAAGTGAGGTAAAACTACAGACAATTTAAGTTCAAACCTAGTAAGTAGGTACATTTACATATATACATAAGAAACTACCCAAGTTTGGACCCAACATAATCTGTTTTCTTAAATCTATAAAGTATAAATACAATTATAGATAAGTAGCTATTTTACTTGTATTTAAGTGTTTAGTAGTGTATGTAGTGTATGTAGTAAGATTTTGATGATGTAGACAAGTTTCATATTTTTTATTTGCCGATTTACGTAGGTAAATAATGATAAATAACGGAGACTAAGCATTTTAAAGTATTAAAAATATAATAGACCAAGAGCTGAGGCAATATTTTTGTAAGCTTGTTTATGACCGTACTACATAGGTTTCCCTTTAACATTATTTTGCTACGAAATCAGTAAGTATGGGTAAGTTGAATCAAACGAAAGTATAGACTATTTTGTAGTACTATTATTCAATCTGTGATTATGCCACGTTTAAATTGTATTTTTTTTAAATACGATTATTACGTATTATATCGCATTTTTTTCACTAACCACTTTTCTGCTCATCTGTACGAATAAATAATTGGAAGTAATAGGCACAACTGGTTATTAAATATTTAGATTAATTCTTCTTACAGAAGACAACCTTAACGGCATCAGAACAGATAAGAGTTATGCGATAGAAAGAGAGGCAAGGTTTAGGTTAATATAGCCCGTTTGGAGTTAGCGGTGTGCGATCTGAATTGCACCTTATTTTATGGGAGCAAGAGTCGCTATTTATTTAAATGGTATTGCGAAGAGGTTCTTCTGTACTAGTACTATTATGTATTCTGTGCTTCAGATTAGATTAAGATTAGGTACGCTATCACATTTTTTGATGCACTCGAATTTTAGTATCTCGCAATATATCGTGCGCACATTGAAACCGACGCTCGAGTTATACTTCGACTGAATTTTATTACTTGAAAATAATAATAACGGTAATATTAGATTTTTTTGTATTTTAAATAACCACACTTAATTGTCACTAAGCAAATTACTTAGTTAATTTGCAAGATAATAATTAAATAATTAATGATTAATTCGTAATTTTCCAAGAGTATTAGCAAATAAATATCGTTTTAAATATACATTTAAACAAAATAAGAACAAGAGCTCCAGGGTGTAGAACCTCTGGACCATGCGTGTTAATACTATAAATATTAGTATGTTATTGTGATTTCCTTCAAGACGGGTTGAGCAGAAGGTTACAACTCCTCAGACATATTAATACTAACAAAAAGGTTGCTGTCATTGTAATGTGAGGACCGGTTTTTTTTACAATTATAATATAATGTTTATGAGGCCTATTACATTTCAATGGTAATTTTTCATTATTATGTGCCGATATGGGCCGGCTCGACCGGAGTGACACCACAGCCTCACAGAAAACCGGCAGTGTAGCAATGCTGGCATTGCTTTTCGCCGGGTGAGTGAGGATACCGGAGGCTCTAACCCTTCCCTCCCCCTCTCCTCCCCCACTTCCACGTTTCTCCTACTCCTACTTTAAAGACCGGTAACGCACCTGTGGCTCTTGAGTTGCAGGTGCCCATGGGCGGCGGTAGTAATTTGCCATCAGGTGACCCGCCTGCTCCGTTGCTCCCTATACTATAAAAAGACGGTCAACTTTGACGTTCTTATTCTGAACAACTGAAAAACAACGACTTTCTACCACTTAAACTTATTGAAAAATGGAGAACAGTTATTAGCATAAATCATAGTGGCCTCACTTTTCTTAATTTTGTCTTAACTTTATAGCCAAAGTCAAAATTCCGAAGCAAGTTTTACGTAATTTTCTTGACGACACTTTTGAGCTCGTAGGTTGAACGATAGTACCTACTAAGCAAATAAAATAATAATAATAAATCTGAAATAGTAATATAGTTCATAGCAGCCTCAAAATTTTTGACATATGTATGGATTACCTAAAAAAAAAAAAACAATCAAGATCATAAAACCACATAAAACGCCCCGTAATAGCAAGTAGATAGAAATTTTTAAAGTGAAAACTTCTTTAGGCACGTTTGTGCACTTTTGCTATGGGGAAAAAGCACTGGACTCGTTACCGCCACGCTATTTATCATAATTATACTGATATGTGTAAATGTGATTGAAATAAATGATGAAGTTGATTAAGCCATTGTTCTTTTTAAATAAACAAGATTTACCAACTGTCATTGTTAAACCCTAGGATTTACCAAACTCTCATGGTAAAATCCCGAAAAATTATCCCTTCTTTATAAAATTCGGACTTTTACCAATAACAGTTGGTTTCGCCGAAATGCTTATATTCTTGCCCTACTTTACAATATTTTGTTCAACCCCGCTACTCCCACCTACCTTTAAGAACGTTTCGAGTTCCTAAATGACACACATGGGAGGTTCCTGAGATCATCGGAAAATCAAGTACTGAAAATACCTATGCATTCCACAAATTTTCTTCACATATATTTTACAGTACATGTGGAATGCATTGCCTGAAGCTATTAGACGTGACTTTATTGAAGATTCGAGAGCGGTTCTATTGGATCCACTGCCGCGACGATGTGGAAGACTGGTGTCGAAAATGCATCAGTTGTGCAGCAGTGAAGGGACCTCACACACGCAGCAGGGGTGCATTGCAGCTGTATAATGTGGGAGCTCCGTGGGAACGTATTGCCGTGGATGTGGCAGGTCCCTTTCCGGAGAGTGAAGATGGCAACAAGTATTGCATGGTTATCATGGATTATTTTACGAAGTGGCCGGAAGTATTTGCGATACCGAACCAAGAGGCGACCACGGTAGCTGATAAGCTGGTCCATGAAGTCTTCTGCCGTTTTGGGGTACCTTTAGAGATTCACAGCGATCAGGGAAGGAATTTTGAGTCCCAGTTGTTTCAGGAAACGTGCCGCGTGATGGGTGCTTTTAAAACCCGAACCACCTCTTACCACCCTCAGTCTGATTGAATGGTGGAACGATTTAATCAGACATTAGAGAGGTACTTGGCAAAAGTTGTCGAAGGCAGGCAAAGAGACTGGGATAAACACATCCAGCCGTTCCTCCTCTCCAATCGAAGTGCGGTCCACGAAAGCACGTCAGTAACACCAGCCTATGCAAACTTCGGTCGAGAACTTCGATTACCTGCGGATTTAATCACGGGCACTCCCCCTGACACTCCGCTCAGTATTACGGATTACGCCAACGATTTACGCAGCAAGATGAATGACGTTTACGAGCACGTCAGACAATCAGGACGGCAGACGTCGGAGAGAATGAAAACCCGGTACGACCGAAAGAAAAATGACAGAAGCTTTGAGGAAGGATCACTGGTCTGGCTGCATAACCCGGTTCGCAAAAAAGGGAAATCTCCGAAGCTGCAAGTGAAATGGGACGGACCGTACAAAGTAGTGACAAGACTCAATGACGTAACGTACCGCATTCAGAAAGGACAGCGGGGCACTCCCAAGATCGTCCATGTGGATCGGTTGGCGCGTTTTCATGGGGATAATCATGCTCGGGACGAGCATGTCTAAGAAGGGGCAGTGTTACGAATAACCCGCCATCTATTGGGGACTAGGGAAGTCGTATAGAGCTACAAAATAAAGATACACGCCATCTGTTGAGGCAACACGGAACTAAGTAGTTAGTAACCCATTAATAGAAAATACTAGTTTGTTTTAGAGGCTTCTATTTGTTGTGTAGAATTTACAAGAGGTGTCGCGATTTTTCTGGAAGTACCGTTTCGCTATATAAAGCGTGGCATTGCGGAGTAGTGAGTTAGTTTTCAAGTGAGTGTCAAGTGAGTTTAGTTTCAAGTGAATTAACAGCGATTAAAGTGTAAGTGAATTAAGAAGTAATAGTGATAATAAATTATTGTGATTGTGTTGATGCTGGTTTCCCTGTGTATTTTGTGATCTATAAAATAAAGTGTGTCTATTTCGGTAACAATCTGGTATCATTCTCTAATCCCGAACCTCAGCTCATAACAATATTTTGAAATGTTCCTCATGGTGTACAATAAAGAGTATTGTATTGTAGTGTATTGTAAATCTTAGGATTTACCGGTAAAACCTAGTATTTATCAATATTCGGGCTTTTACAGTAACATAATAATATACACGAACAATCTTATAAGTTTATTCATTTAAAGGAGCACATTAATAAATGCCCACAGCGTTCACACACAATCTTAAACGGCGTCACTTACGCGTTCGCGCGGATTGATCCGATTCTACTGTGCCTTGGAGTATGTCAATAAAAGGTTCTAAGCTCACCAAATCACTTAGCCTGTTTCTAGTTTGTACCACTTCAGTTATGCACTGATACAGTTACTCAATTGTAAGTTGATAGTTTTATTTATGATTTTACAATTGTACGGCACTTTAACTTGACTTTAACCGTTGAAAACATTTTATTTCGTGGAGCGTTATAAAAGCAGCTTACCGGACCGAAACCACCCTCTTGATTCGTATCTATCATTATGATTATGTTGTAATTGAACCGACTACAACCATACGGTGGCCATAATGCAATGAGTGGATCGTCAGTCCTGCGAGGATATGTTCTTAACGGAGGTTCGACTATGTGTGGAGGAAATGAAATCTGTAGATAGGTGAAATCCTGAACCGACACAGGCACACCGAAACTGAAACTATGCAGAAGTAAAAGATAGGTACGAATAAAGTCTAAAAGTGAAAGAAACGGCAAACTGATCACAACCTTAAATAAAATAAAAATCATAATGTACAAATTATAATTATTATAATAAGACATTATTGGCTTAAAACATCAGATATACACATGTAAATCCACCTATAATGCTTTTAGCACGTGCTAGTAACGAACTGTATATACTACTACGGGTACCTTAAGGATAATCCCAGTTAAATGCTACAGATAGTTAATTATCAGGTGTCATTAAACACCCGTTCCTCTTTAATAATACTCCGTTGTCAATAAGGTATGATGATCCGGTGATGGCCTTCCCTTTCTCGCTAGCTAAAAATAGCACCAAGTCACCCACCTCCTCAGGAGCAGACACCCTCCCAAGAACAGTACTGTCCACCCACTTATCCCAAATTTCGTCATTTTTAAAAATGTCTGTCCGAACTGGACCAGGATTTACAGTATTAACTCTAACGCCTTTAGCACCAAGATCTAAGGCCGCACATCTTGTGAAATGGTCCATTCCTGCTTTCGAAACGCAGTAGGCAAAACTTCCTTCACTGCTAGTGTCAAGAGCGGAGATGCTTGAAATATTAACAATGTTACCTTTACTCTTGATAAGATGAGGGGCAGCCAGGTTCGTAAGGTAAACAGCTGAACGTAGATTAGTAGTCATAATACGATCGTACACCTCCATCGCATTTGCATCATAGATGGGTGCAATACTGAGGAACCCAGCATTATTGATTAAAATGTCAATTTTGCCAAACTGAGAGATTGTTGTTTTAATGACTTCCTGGATATCACCATCTTTGGAGACGTCAGCAATTATCGTTAATGTTTTAGAGCCGTGTTTTTGGCATTTTTCCGAAACCTCTTTTAATCTTGTTTCGTTTCTTGCTACAAGTACGACTTTAGCAGCTTGTTCAGCGAATTTGACTGCAATGGCGGCACCGATACCAGAACTAGCACCGGTTATGACGACTACTTTCTCGGAAAACATCATTAGTAATGACTGTCTTCGACTGTTGTGATATAGTCATGAGTCCTCTGTAGGTGAATATATATATGTTTTATCAGCAATTATAACATTGAGTGCATAAAATACTTGTGACTGATAAGAATATATTTGCAAATCACTATAAGTATGCAAATGTTCCAATGTAGATTGGACTAAGATAAAGGACGCTATCACATTTTTTGATGCACTCGAATTTTAGTACCTCGCAATATATCGTGCGCACATTGTAACTGTAACTGATCGCTATGTTCAACAATGACACACCTATTAATTCTGTTAATTACTATTGAAATAACTTTGAGAAGAATTTAGATAAAAATAGATCGCGACTGACGTTTTATGTACCCGTATAGTGTTGGAACTTAGATCACTACATACTAGAATAAGTCAAAGGGAACGTCTGAATGTCTTTGTATTTGTAAATTGAAAATCTTCTACAATATTAACACTTCGAGGTTGTGAGTGAATTACTACAATTCTGTAGATATGCATTGTGCATCATTTAAAGTAAGTTTTGTTATTGTAAGCTTCAATTGTATTGTAAGCTTTTCTCCACTCCTGAAGGCTCAACTGGTATGAAAATACCTTTTCTGGTTGAAGGTTCCCAAAAGACCCAGAATAAAAATAAAAATGGGTTACAAATATGCGACGATGAGAGTGGAATCCTTTTAATTTTCATCATCAATCATTCCATGCCTGCCACTATTGCAGCGGAGATTTTTCACTGCGTTCTCCAAGGTTTGGTGGCAACACTGGCGACTGAACTGCACGAGCGTGTGGATGGTAGCTTCGCGCTGGGCATCACTCGCCGAGTGGGTCACCCGAGCGCCGAATTTTTGAACGCCAAACAATAGAACGTGAACGGTATACTCATACGATCACGGAAGTATTTTTTGGTTATTTTCTATAAATTAAAAAAATATTTTGTAGAGTGTAGAGCTTATCTTGACTCAAGTTTAGCAAGTTGTGCGCCCAAGTGTGTGTATAGTGCGTCCAACTTGATGTGTAATATAAGATTTCTTTATTTTTCAATAATTATGACTCTTATTAATTGTGTCTTGCATGGGTCGAAAACGCCCCGTGTACAAATGTTTTGAGATTATATACATCTGTATTAATAAAAGCAAATGAAGCAAGGTGCAGCTGCCCTAAATCAAATTATAATATCATTATCTTATGTTATTTTGTAGTAATCAATATACGATTATAATGAAGGGGACGAAATATGATTATAAAGAAAACAAAATATTAATTTTCGTTCATAGAAATTTATGAGAATGTTCGATACGACAATGACGATAGACTGGGAATCCAAAAACAGTCTCGTAAGAAAGAACCTCTAATTTTTATTCATTACTACTCATATGATATTTTTCTTTTTTATTAATAAAACAAATAAAAATAATTGTTTAAGGAAGCAGATTACGAAGTTGAGGGACAGAGAATTTTTGATTTCTTTTTAAATTAATTGTTTGAAATCGACAAGCATATTCTATTAAAGAATTTGATTGCAATCTGAGTAACGTGAAATTAATGAAAAAAAAGCAAACTGGACTCATTTCAACATTTCATTTAAAATATAGTATGTGTGGTTCTAATTTTAAATTAAAAACATGTGACGATGCTGACCCAAAATTTGACGTTAATGCAAGAGCTGTAAGTATAGTTTTTAGCACTAAATATGATGATCTTGGTGAAATATGGCTAATAACTGCCGAAGAGATGTAAGACGCGGCTAAGAAATGAAGATTCATTGTCCATTTGAATGAGATTTCATAGTTCAATACCTGTTAAAGTGCTGTGGGGGGCTGACCAAGAATGTTATCCTTCCTCCCCTCTTTCTCTCACTGTGGGTGCCGTAAGAGTCAGCTTAGGGACAAACAACCGGCAGATGTGCAGCAGCGTATACCGCAAAACCAGAAAACCCCAAACCCCAATGCTGCGCTCGCCAACCCGCCTGCTAAGCATGACGAGTATTGGTAAAAAACCCCCAATGAAAGCAAACAGAATGACCAGGCCCCGAGTCTCAGGCAGCTCTGCTATTCCTGGCTACGGTACCGATCACTCTATCTGAGGGCTAAGGGTGCTAAGAATCCCCGGCAAACATCCGGCTACCAACCCCTTCAACGACAACTGGCCCTCGTAATACACAACATTCGCAACGGGAGGACTGGCGAAAAGATTGACGATGATGAAGCATAAATTAAAAAAAAAATATATTGAAAGAGAGTGTCTTTGGAGTCTCTTGCCTGTTCTTCTCTATAGAATCTACGTATTGGAACAGGCAACTACCTTCACAACTGACTTATTCTGACTGACTCATAATCCTGATAATTCAATAATACCCACACACATCAAAAAAGTCTAAACAACACGGCATCATTTACAGAAACTGCATGTTATTTTATTTTTTCTTAGGAAAGTAAATTGGGATACAATCTTATTTTTTCTCGGAAACATATACAGGCTGATTTTAAAAATAGAAACTTTTCGATTGTGTTTTGTTTTTATTAAAATAAAAGTTAATAATTTTTTTCCGATTTCATGTGTTTTCGTTGCTTGATAAATTTGGTATTTATGTCACTTCTATCATTTTGAGTCTCGCAATAGGAGCGTGATTTGTGCATGTTGTTGAGTAAGACCGCAACGAAAGTCGTAATAAATCATTGAGCGAATCCAGTTAAATGCCAAATGCATTTCGAAGCACGACAGACCCGTTTTAAATTGCCGCCAATTTGTAAAACAAATGACATATGAAATCAGTAAACATCTAGGTACAGATTCCCAAAGA
Organism: Callimorpha dominula; assembly: GCA_949752705.1. Taxonomy (NCBI): domain Eukaryota; kingdom Metazoa; phylum Arthropoda; class Insecta; order Lepidoptera; family Erebidae; genus Callimorpha; species Callimorpha dominula. Next base: position 16,983,372 of record OX457007.1, read on the forward strand.
GTTCCTAATCCGAAATTTAAAGAATTTTTTTATCGGCTGCTTTTACTGTTGTTGTATTCTAAAAACTTTCGACCCACATATAATCAAAGCACGCATTATTATTTATTTTTTATTATTTACTATCACAACTAATTACAGTAGCTACAAGGTTATACATTATTTATACACGTTAGTTATATATAGGTCTCAAAGAAAGATTGTGAAGCCTGTCTTATAAACTAGGCAAATCCTGTATCTTAACAGGCAGTTTTCGAGCAAAATTTTATTGACTTACTTATTTGTCTTATATAATAATACAGTTGCTGTTGGTGGAAGTGTTTTAACTCGAGAATTGAAATATGGTGAAATAATGAAATGGCTTGCATACTCCTTTGATTGGAAGAATAACTCTTTACTACGCGAGAGGCATGGACTGGTAGCCCCAAACTCGAATTTAGAACACGTTCGAAATATTTTATGAAGAATAAATGTTGAAGACAAGTGAGTCGCGGGGAGGACAGAAGCCTGTCTTGACGACTTACGGGCAATGTGCACAGAATAATTCAAGAAGTATTATTTATAATTAATTTGTGTGAAGTTATAATTGTTACATGAATCATCTGATCCTGATTATATCGTATAGTGCGTTTGCCTGCTCTTTTAATTTTCCTCCTCTAGCTAGAACCTATCGAACCCGGATACCATAAAGCCCCAAGCTTTATACGTGGTGGAGTACGCCGCAGTTGTTTTAGAAGAAGTACTCCACGCGTTACACGTGGTGGAGGCGCCTAAGGTATCTAAGAGGAAAAGTATTACCAAGCAATTGATGATCGCTACGGACGTAGTGTGAAGATACATCACCCTACGTGTTGAAGGTTCGAGAAGAAAAGGAAAAACGTCGAAGGGTTTTTAAGTCGTCGAGTGGAGCGACTCTCCTACATATCACAGATAACCATTTGAATTATTTTATCGGTGTTCTCTCTATAATATATAAGTATAATTTTATTTATGCATTATGGCGGATTGTAAGTCGTTTGCGGGGGCCAGAGGAGAATCCTTCCAAGATTTCCTAAGGCAGTTTAAAGTAATTTGTGTAATAAAAAATGGGATGAGAAAGACAGATCATTAATTTTGGGAGCGTATTTATCGGGTGCAGCTCTGATGTTCTATAAAACAATATTCTATGATGATATCATGTTTGAGGAAATTGTACTTAAATTGGAGAAAGAGTTCCCGTCGTTTGTCGACGATATTGCGGAATTTTATAATGCAAAACAATTTAGACATGTAAGCAACACAGAATTTTTTTATAGATTGTCGTCATTAGCAAATAAAGCAAATATTACTGACGACACAGAAACAATTACTATCCTCACGCCTGTATCAGACGAGAGAAGAATTGAGAGACACAGTCATTCAATTAGCAGAAGTAACTGAGACCAGTAGATTTGAAAATAAAAATATTAATCTCCCAATATACCCACCGCAAGGGTTAGAGCATTCTGTTCAATTCAAAAGAAAAGAGGATGTCATCATGAACAGACCGAACCAAAGAACCAATAGGTCTTATGATGGTCGTTCGCCAGGGTCTCCAAGTGATAATGAGGGTTATAGAAGTGATCGCAACGCGTTTCATACACCACGGTACAATTTAAGACCGCGGACAGAGGGTGCTAATCAGAGTTTAAATTATAGAAACGAAACACCACGCACCACGCGCCAGAATTTTCGGCAAAGATTCGGCAGAAGAATCTGAGGAGAATGGAGTTGGATGCCGAATCTAGAGATGAAATACAACATTTACTCCCTACCAGAGCTGAAAATTGCTTAGATCATATTTTATTGAAAACCAACCAATCAGCCAAATCCTTGATCCTTGAGTCGCATATCACAGACCATAATCCAATTGTGTTAATGCTCACGGATATAAAATACTCAAAGAAGCAGAAACAGTTTGCCATTCACACAGACTTTGATGCTGTATATCGCACCCTGTATACCGCAGACCTGCCGATATCTGACGATGTTGTTATAGGAACTTTTGCCGATGATACAGCCGTCATGGCCTCCGATGATGAGCCAAATCTAGCCACTAATGAACTACAAAACAGTTTAAATAAAATCACGACGTGGTTGAAAGACTGGCGCATCAAAGCGAACGAGACAAAATCAGTTTAAGTCACATTTACTACCAGTTACACTAAATGGCGTACAAATACCACAATCTGATGACGTAAAATATCTTGGTATATACCTGGACCGACGCCTAACTTAGAAAAGCATATCTTTACCAAACGTATTTTGGGACAGTAATTACGCAAAATGTTCTGACTGTTAAATAGAAATAGTCAACTCACAATGGAAAAAAGCTCTTATTATATAAAAGTGTGTACCCATCTGGACATACGGTATAGAACTATGGGGCACTACCGCAAATTCAAACCTTGAAATATTGCAAAGGTTCAAGTCAAAAATGTTGAGAATAATTGTAGATGCACCATGGTACGTCACTAACGAGAGACTTCACCGAGAACTTGGTATCAAAACAGTGAAAGAAGAAATAAAAAATTAAGTCAAAACATATAATGAAGGACTGCAGCTACATCCAAATATACTTGCTCACCACCTTATGGATGATATATTTCCAAGTACTCGGAGACTAAAGAAGAGAGTACCTCAGGATTTACTGTAAGAAGATATGTCACTGGATATATACCTCGCAAGCCGCTATAATCAACATTGTGAAAATATTGCCGAATGTCACCCGTGTCACGATCACTAGATACTGTTCCTACATAAAAAGGATAAAACTTAACCTAATCAATCTTGCATAACTATGTATTTGCAAATTATACTGCAATCTTACCAACTAATCAATTTTCAAATTATAATCTAATCAGTTTTCATTACATAAAAATAAATTAGCAACAAACAGACAGGAACGACAGATATGCTTACGCCGTATAGCGAACTGTCTTTTCTAGAGAAATCGACAAGATGACTCACCCGAGGCGGCGAGTTCGGTGGCGCGCACGCAGCCATCAGTCGTCCCAACACTGCGCTTGAGACACGACACGTACTTCAGCTCGGTGCTGACCCTCAGTGTAACCGACAGTTAAACTATTAAACCTCGACTCTCATAAATCTGTTAATAATTATAACAGTTGTTTCTAAGTGCCTAATTTGTTCCCGTACTGGGAACTCCTATGGGGCTTGAGAGCTGCGCTCGACTATAGGTCTCGAGAACCTCTGCTGCTCTCTTCGACTGAGGTGGTACCTCAGTCCTCCTGGGCTACGCTCCGCCAGGTCACGCCAGGCATCTGCTACTCTCTTCGCCCCAGCTGCTACCTCCGTCTCCCGGGTCCTCGCTCCGCCGGACTACGCCGGGGCCTTGCCAGCTGACACCATTCTCCTAAAAATTTGTCACGTTTTATTTTAGAGTTTAAATAAAACGAAACAAAGTTTTAGGAGAATGAATTGTTATATTAACAAAATATAAACAACAAAAAGTGGGTAGTGAGTTCAGTTAGGCCGGTGTCAGCACTCCCCTGGTCGGTGTCAGCTGGCAAGGCCCCGGCGTAGTCCAGCGGAGCGAGGACCTGGGAGACGGAGCGGTTTGCAAAACGTGTAGCATTGGATGATGTTATTTGAGCAGTTTCTTGTAGAATTGTACATTTTATGCCTGGTTTAGGTAAGGTCGTGTTGTGTGAGTATGTTTTAGGTTTAGTATGGTGAAGCGACAGCGAGTATGTATTTCGGTCGCCTCTAGTACTTCGTTCACCAACCGGGAATCGAACCGCGTATTGCGCGGTCAGTTGTTTACTAGCAAGACTTAATGAAAGAAGAGGACACTACTAACAGAAGTTATTTATTTATACTTAAAAGCAAAACAATTTCTAAGACGACAAGGTACAGAGTGGCAGCCGGAGCCGCCAGCCGTGCTATTTATACAAACATAATGTCATAACAATGATGAAATGAGTGTTGACGCCCTCAGTATGACGTCGAACACAAAACAATAAAATTACAGTCGGCCATGCTGTTGTGCGCGCGCCGACGACTTCCGAATGTACTTCCTGCCTTGCTGCGCGCGCGTCGATGAAGCCCGAACTAGGGTGCCATCTTGAAGTAGGCGGCGTCGGCGAGGGTTGTTCTGCCTCCTCGCACGTGTCGCTTCATATGACTCATCGATCATACGATGTTTCGTAGGGTGGCGTGATTTCATGCCGCGGTCTCACTGTCACAAGCGAAAGCGGTTGTGGTAGCGGATATTGGTCGCTACACTACTCCCCTACCGAGACCGTTACTACGGGTGATAGTAATCTGGGAACCTGACTACCCGTCCGCTCCTCGTCTTTTTTGTTGCTACGGGCTCTTCTTCTGGTTTTTGTGATTGGGGTGGATGCTCTTCCTTGGTAATGTATGCAGGCTTGAGGCGGTCTATGGTTATGGTTTGTGTCTTTCCGGATACGTCCACGTCGAACGTCTTTTCACCACGTCGCAAAACTTCATAAGGCCCCACATATGCCGGTTGCAAGGGTCTTCGTTCCGGGCCTTGGCGTACAAAGACGTGTGTTGTAGTGTTCAGGTCTTTAGGCACGTAGAATAATTTGCTGGTGCTGCTATGCCACGAAGTTGGTCTTGGCGCCAAACTCCCCATGTGGGCTCGGAGCCTGCTGGCCAGGTTGCTCGGATCCACCATGCTGTTGCAGTTGGTCGAGAAGAATTGTCCAGGCAGCCTCAGTGGCTCGCCGTAGACAAGCTCTGCCGTGGAAGCTCGTAGGTCGTTTTTCCATGCGCTGCGGATGCCCAGTAGCACCCAAGGAAGAACCTCAGTCCAGTTTGAATTAGAGTGACATGCTATTGCTGCTTTCAACTGGCGATGTAGCCTCTCCACGAGACCGTTTGCTGCGGGATGATACGAAGTTGTGGTGTGGTGGGAGGCGCCGACCAGCTCGGCGACCTCCCTGAAGGTGTGCGACACGAACTGTCGTCCGCGGTCGGTTGTGATATGCTCAGGGCAACCGAACCGAGCGATCCACCCGGATATCAGGGCGGATGTACAAGTCTCGGCGGTGATGTCTGGCAGAGGAAGCGCTTCGGGCCACCTGGTGAAGCGGTCCACCATCGTGAGACAGTACCTGTTGCCAGAACATAAAGTTAGAGGACCTACTATGTCTAAATGGACGTGCCTAAAACGAGCTGAAGGTTCTCGAAAAGCTGCTGGAGGTGATGACGTATGCCTCGATATTTTGCATCGTTGACATTGCTGGCACTCCTTTGCCCACTGTCGACAATCCCTTTTAATTCCCGGCCACACGAATCTGTCCGTAATCAAGCGTACTGTTGCTTTAGGTCCAGGATGGCTTAAATTATGCAAAGCATTAAATACCTGTCGACGGTGTGCGGGAGTGACAAATGGTCTCTTACTCCCTGTTGAGACGTCGCAGTATATCTGAACGTCACTCTCAGGTATCCTCACTTTCTCTAGCTTCAGTGAAGAGCCGTTCGTCAGGAGGTACTGCAGCTCCTCATCAGTGACCTGGGAGAGCGCTAAGGACTGGTAATCTATGGACAAAGAAAGTTCATCAACACGTGATAAGGCATCGGCGACAAGATTTGTACTACCAGGAACGAAACGAATGTCAGTTGTGAATTGACTGATGTAATCCAGATATCGGAACTGGCGTGGTGAACTGTTGTTTCTGTTGTTGGTGAAAGCAAATGTTAGAGGTTTGTGGTCCGTCATTACCGAGAAGGTTCTTGCCTCCACCATGTACCGGAAATACCGTATCGCTTCATAGATCGCCAGAAGTTCGCGATCATATGGGCTGTACTTTTTCTGCGACGGGCTCAGTTTTCTGGAGAAGAAAGCCAGTGGTAGCCATTTCTGGTCCTTCCGCTGCTGGAGAACTGCTCCGATCGCCATATCTGACGCGTCCGTCTGGATTGATAACTCAGCCTGTGGGTCTGGGTGTACCAAGAGAGTTGCCTGCGAAAGACTCTGTTTACAGTTCTCGAACGCTTCTTGCAGCTCTGGTGTCATGATGACTGCTTGTGAGCCTTTGACTTTTGGACCCGATAAAAGTTTGTTGAGTGGCGCTTGTAAGGAAGCTGCAGCTGGAATAAAGCGACGATAAAAATTAATCATCCCCAGGAAGCGTCTTAGGTCCTTTATGGTCTTGGGTGCTGGAAAGTCTTGTATGGCTTGCACTTTGGAGTCAAGAGTCTGTAAACCAGCTGCGGACACTTTATATCCGAGAAAGTTCACTGTTGACTGGCCGAACGTGCACTTGCTAGAGTTGACGAGGACTCCATACTCCGCTAACCTGTTGAAGAGTAGTTTTAGATGTTCCAAGTGCTGGGTACTGCTGTGACTAAATATTAATATATCATCTAAGTATCCGTAGCAAAAATCTAACCCTCGCAAGACCTCGTCCATGAAGCGCTGGAAAGTCTGAGCGGCATTGCGAAGCCCGAACGTCATGAACGGGAATTCGTACAGTCCGAAGGGTGTAGTGATTGCCGTTTTGGGTATATCCTCTTCAAATACCGGTAACTGGTTAAATGCTTTCACTAAATCGATAGTTGAAAAGATTTTGCTACCCGCCAGCTGGTCGGCGAAGTCCTGCACATGACGAACGGGATATCGGTCCGGAATAGTGCGTGCGTTTAATGCCCTATAATCCCCGCAGGGGCGCCAACCTTCGTTTTTCTTTCGTGCCAGGTGAAGTGGTGAAGACCAAGCGCTCTCTGACCTGCGCGCTGTCCCATTGATCAGCATCTCCTCGAACTCCTTTTTTGCAATTTTCAATCTTTCAGGATCAAGGCGACGGGGGCGACTAGATATGGGCGGACCTGGAGTAGTGCGAATATGATGCTCTGTTTTATGCTTGGGAGTACCTGGTTTACCAGCAGGGCGTGTAATGTCCGGGAACTGGCGTAGTAGGTGATGATAAGGGCCGTCACCTGGAGTTGTACTGGTTGTACGTACCGATGCTATACTCTTTGCTGATTGCCGCTGCGGAACGGATATAGTCAGTGATGTAACTCCATCTACGATGCGTTGATTGCGACAGTCGACAAGCAAGTTATAAAAACTTAAAAAGTCAACGCCGATAATGGGTTTGGATACTTCAGCAACTACAAAACGCCAACTGAATGCGCGGCGGAGACCTATATTCAACTCCAGGTGTATACAGCCATACGTAGCTATAGGTGTTCCATTGGCTGCGAACAGATTATAGTTTGTTTTCGGACGCGACCCTCGAACAGCTGACCTAGGATATACACACAAGTCCGAACCAGTGTCAATTAAAAATTGAATTTTTGTGATACGATCAGTAATGAACAGGCGGTTCGAAGTGTTAGGACAGTCGTTTACCGCTACTTCCGGCTGTCTTGGTAGTTTCCCGAAGTGTAACTACACGGCTTAATGCACTTCCTTGCTCGGTCCTTAAAACGGTAGTGGTAAAAGCAGTGTGGGTGATCTGGAGGTCGTGAGCGTGATCGGGAACGACTGTGGTCCCTATGAGAGCCAGGGTGCCTTTTGTCGCGTCTACCACGTCTATGCAACTCCATAGACATCGCTTCGATTTTACGAGTTAGTTCCGCTACCTGCATTCTTAAATCGCTATCGCCTGTGCCTGTGACCGCAGCCGACATTGCCGACGTACTTGCTACCTGAGATGTTACGGGTACGATGTCGTTAATGCGATCTGCTAACTCCGCTGCATCTTCGACGCCCATGTTGACCTGTGATGCCAGGATTGTTTGTAAATTAGTTGGCAGTCTGTTTGCCCAGATAGTGCGAATAAAATCAGTAGGAACATTGGGACCGGCTAAATGCTGCAGGTGCCGTAAGAATTGTGACGGTTTCCTGTCACCGAGCTCCTCATGCATCAGGAGCTGCTTAGTTTTCCTCTCCTGGGATGCTGACAACCGCTTGATGAGTTCCCCTTTTAACTTGATGTATTTGTCAGTGGCTGGTGGAGAAACTATTATGTCCCTGACCTCCGTAGAATACTGTGCTTCCAGCTGCGCAAGCACATAATAGTACTTAGTTTCGTCCTTAACTATATTAGACAACACAAACTGACCTTCGATCTGGGCAAACCATAGGGTTGGGTCGTCCGGGTTAAACGGTGGCACTCGTACACCCACTCTGAATGTCTCTGCTTGTCCTTCCTTTGATAACTCCGTCTCGTTACCCATCTTCTTGAATCGGGGTCACCAATGAAGCGACAGCGAGTATGTATTTCGGTCGCCTCTAGTACTTCGTTCACCAACCGGGAATCGAACCGCGTATTGCGCGGTCAGTTGTTTACTAGCAAGACTTAATGAAAGAAGAGGACACTACTAACAGAAGTTATTTATTTATACTTAAAAGCAAAACAATTTCTAAGACGACAAGGTACAGAGTGGCAGCCGGAGCCGCCAGCCGTGCTATTTATACAAACATAATGTCATAACAATGATGAAATGAGTGTTGACGCCCTCAGTATGACGTCGAACACAAAACAATAAAATTACAGTCGGCCATGCTGTTGTGCGCGCGCCGACGACTTCCGAATGTACTTCCTGCCTTGCTGCGCGCGCGTCGATGAAGCCCGAACTAGGGTGCCATCTTGAAGTAGGCGGCGTCGGCGAGGGTTGTTCTGCCTCCTCGCACGTGTCGCTTCATATGACTCATCGATCATACGATGTTTCGTAGGGTGGCGTGATTTCATGCCGCGGTCTCACTGTCACAAGCGAAAGCGGTTGTGGTAGCGGATATTGGTCGCTACAATGGTATAAATAAACGAATAAAACATGAGTTTATAGAATATATAGTTGTTATTCTGTCCAATATTATTTTGGATATATATAATATTGTTATATATAATATGTAATTTAGTTTGTGTAAGTTGTAGGTCAGTAAATGTTTTATATTGTAGGGATTATATGTTATTATAAAAATAATTGCAGTGTTATTCGAATTGTAAAAAAAGGTAAACAAAGAAAAAAATATGTATGCAAGAGTTATGGAATGATGGTGATGATGTATGTATATAAGGTAACAAATAGTCATGTACTCTTGTTTTCTGAATCCTGAAGACATTTTTCTGAGCGAATTAAATCTGTTTATCTCCTGTTTGCGAAGAAAGATAGAACCATTACTAATCCAGCAAAATGTAAAATTATTATTCTTGGCGAAGCTACGAGTCTGATGGAATAACTTCTTCGTAGTGGCAGGCAGTTCGGCGACATAAATGGGTTGATTCGTTCCGGGTATCCCGATTTGTTTAGTATTTAGCTTGTCCTCTTTGAGTTTTTTGTCTCTGTTGTAGGTACGAACAGCAGATAATAGTCTCTGTTTTGTATGTACTATAATAAACTCTGCAATAATCGGGCGGCAAGCAGTCGTAGTAGATGATTTCCCAGGAAGTCGCTATACGTCTCGGACCTCGGAAACGAGCAGAGGTACTCCAACCAGTTTACCAATGCTGAATACAGTTTTCAGTAGTTCAGGAGAAGATTCAGTCTTCGTGGTTTGGATGTTTCGTTTCTCAATTCCTGAAGAACGAGAACGATGTTGCAGGTCCATGATCTTCCTTTCCAGGATTTCAATGTATGTACGTTGTTCCAGGCGTTCTTTTCTTAAGACTTCTACCACTTCTTTGAGATCTTCAAACGATAAGTTCATGAATACCATCGACTGCAATGAGATATTGAGCGGTCGATGGTATTCATGAACTTGTTGAAAACTTTTTATTTCATGGAGCGTTATAATGCAACTTATCGAACCGAAACCACATTCTTGATTCGTATCTATCATTATGATTATGTTGGAATTTTATTCATTAATAGGTTCGCCTACAATTGTTACACATTTCCTACAAATAATACGTGCATGATGAAAAAGGTATGGGTGTACAATATCAATAGGCAAACACCACATGTATAGAAAACATTCGGATTTTAGTATTAACACAGGTTGGATAACATATTACAATATATTAGTGAAAATTTAAAACCTTTTTTGAATGCGTTCTATTCTAAGTGTATGTATAGCATAGTGTGGACGCCAAACGACGGAACAGTATTCGAGAATGTTGCGAACAAAACAGTTGTACAGTAATGTTTTAGTTTTGGGGTTGTGGAACGGTTTAGCGTTGCGGATCACAAAACCAAGCGCTTTTGAAGCTTTTTTATAGCTGTATCAATGTGAGTATAAATGTCAGTTTTCTATCTAGAATAACGCCCAGATCTTTTATAATCTCACTTCTGCTGAAACAATAACCATACATGTAATAAGCTTTATCTATACATTGTAGTTTTCGGGTGAAAGTAATTTGGCTGCATTTATTGATGGTGAGTTGCATCTTATTTCTGTTACACCAATCTAAAAGATTGTTTATATTAGATGGCAGAAAACGTATTTGCTGTACGTAGCAAAAGTCAAACTTTTCAACAGAGCCGAAAAACTTTTTAAAAATTGAAAAAAAAATCATAACTTTTATATATATTTTATTTTATATATATAGCTATATTGTGATATTAGCCTTAAAGTTTAGGTATCAAATAATGTCTAAAGTTATTATAAACTGGTTATTTGATACTTACAGCAATTCATTTTTTATATTCGGAAAGCAAGATTGTCGTAAGTAGTGACTAGATTTGTACGGCGAAAACTGATTTTATGGTTTCAACTTGCTGTAAGTTAGATTTTGGTTACATTCAAAGCTCATTAAAATGACTTATGCTTGTTTGAGATGCTAATTTGTACTGATAAATTGTTTTATGAATATATTAAAACTGAAGAAAGAGTAAAAATAAAATGATGTAAGTAAAAAGAACGGTTTATTGACAGTTATATTTTAAAACATACGTTACAAGTAAAAAATAGTGAGGGCTTTCTATCCTCAATGTATTCAATATTTTTGTGTAAAACTATCAACAAATAGGTATACAAAAGAAAAATCTTAGTGCTCCTCATCCGTGTCAGGAAGGCGATCCACTTTTTTTTACTAGATTTTAAATCCAATGACTCTTTAATTGTTAGGAATCACTTTTTTATTAATTAACCTTTTTAAGTCAGTAAATGTTTTATTGGAGATGGTCAACTCGACTGGATACAAATTGAGGTTCGGCTGCATTTCTCCAATATTACCTAGTTCTAATTCAGTGCCTCTTGCATCGACTGCCATAGAGTTTTTTATTAACATTACAGGCCTTTTTACACGCTTTATATTAGCTTCACTTGTATGTATGTTTGTAACCGACTCCTTAGGGCGCGATTTTGACCCACTTTAAATGGCTAGATTTCATTCAAATTTTGCACACCTGTCAAAGACCGATGACAATGCATAGTTTAAAAAAACACGCTTTTGTAGAAAATCCAAGTAAAAAATAGAAAATAAATTTTAATAAATTTGGATTAAGAATAGTGTAAATAAGAAATAAATGTATATTATTGGAAAAAAAGCGTGGGGTGCATGCATATAGTGTCAATAAAATGTTTATAACTATTGACACTATGCATGCACCCCACGCTTTTTTTCCAATTTCTTTTTCAGTTGGATTTTATCTTATTTTTTTTTAATAGTTATTTGTGCGATTCAGTCTTCTGACTTTGTAAATTCCAAGTATTTGAATAAACTCTGCCGACGTTCTTTAGTTATGTTAGCACAATTGTTTCTACATTGTTTTTTGTTCTGAAACATGAGACACGGTGGGAGAAGATGTGTTATGAACTTATGAGGTATTTAGATGGAATTCAGCGTTGGTACCAGCGTTAGGAGAGACACTACCTGGCACTGCCACTAACATGGCAACTTGATCCAAATGTACACTAGCTTGTCGTGGCATCCCGAGATACATAAAGCGGTACGCTTGGTGCTCTAACCACCCGAAGAGCTACACGGGAAGTTTAAAGCTCGATTACAACGAACAGCAGTGCTAGTAACCATGGCAGATGAGGGGATATGCTAGATGCTCGTTCATAGACCTTTTTTTTTTTGTTCGTGTGGAAATCCCCTCGGGCCGTCACCCTAACTGGAGATTCGTGTATGACGTTTGAATTAAGCTCTGCATGGTCTGGAATTATAGTGTTTATTTATTCATGTTCTTTACTGTACACAAAAACAACAATCTTATAAGTACAGGAAGGAAAATAATTGATTCCGATTTGAATAAGTCTTTGGGTATAGTAATATCTAAGTGAGTTGGAGAGTAATCTCTGTTTTTATTTTCTTCGGAATAGAAGCTAGGCTTACAGGTGGAATCACTTCGTTTGTTGTGTAGGCGCAAGGGTGGAGAGAACGGCGTAAGAGTTTGTATTGATAATCACTTGTCACACCAACAAAGCTTTAAATGATATGTCAATTATATTTAGTTGCCTTTAAAATGCATCTTGTAATAGTCAGTCAATTTATAAGCATATCAAAAGTGTTGTAATATATTGTATTTTTTGTAATTTATGCAATTAAAAATGGTTTAAGTAATAAAACTCTATCATTTTCACTACTTGAACAGTGTTTTGAATAGCCCCTTGCAATAGTTGACCAACTGCAAAAATGCTGTAAGTATCCCTTCGGGTAATTTACTGACCACAAGAATGGCGTAAGTAAAAGTAAATTAAAAAAACCAAATTTTAATTGCTGTAATTGAAAAAGATAAAAAAGACAAGATTTTTGCGTACTTACATCAAAACGGACATAGGTTTTTTCAAAATTGTAACGACGTAAGTAATTTTTTTCTTATCGTAGCGATATGAGACCCAGACCATTCGATGCAGTATTTTTTTCTGAATCGAATGGTGTTTTCAACCTACTTACGCCATTTTAGCTACTTACAGCAATTACGTTTTCAGCCATCGATATCATCCTGAAGCAATAAATACTGGTTTAAAATCCGATTCTATTACTTTCATTATTCTTAGATCATCTGCGAACAAGAATGGTACTGAATTTTTCAAACAGCCTGAGAGATCATTTATAAAAATAATGAACAATAATGAGCCTAGGTGCGAACCCTGAATTGAACCGACTACAACCATACGGTGGCCATACTGTAATGAGTGGATCGTCGGTCCTACGAGGATATGTTCTTAACGGAGGTTCGACTACGAGTGGAGGAAATGAAATCTGTAGATAGGTGAAATCCTGGACTGACACAGGCACACGGAAACTGAACCATACAGAAGTAAAAGATAGGTACGAATAAAGACTAAAAGTAAAACAAACGACAAACTGATCACAACCTTTAATAAAATAAAAATCATAATGTACAAATAATAATTATTATTATAAGACATTATTGGCTTAAAACACCAGATATACATATGTAAATCCACCTATAATGCTTTTAGCACGTGCTAGTAACAAACTGTATGTACTACTACGATTACCTTATGGATAATCCCAGGTAAATGCTACAGATAGTTAATTATCAGGTGTCATTAAACCCCCGTTCCTCTTTAACAATACTCCGTTGTCAATAAGGTATGATGATCCGGTGATGGCCTTCGCTTTCTCGCTAGCTAAAAATAGCACCAAGTCACCCACCTCCTCAGGAGCAGACACCCTCCCAAGAACAGTACTGTCCACCCACTTATCCCAAATGTCGTCATTTTTAAAAATGTCTGTCCGAACTGGACCAGGATTTACAGTATTAACTCTAACGCCTTTAGCACCAAGATCTAAGGCCGCACATCTTGTGAAATGGTCCATTCCTGCTTTCGAAACGCAGTAGGCAAAACTTCCTTCACTGATAGTGTCAAGAGCGGAGATGCTTGAAATATTAACAATGTTACCTTTACTCTTGATAAGATGAGGGGCAGCCAGGTTCGTAAGGTAAACAGCTGAACGTAGATTAGTAGTCATAATACGATCGTACACCTCCATCGCATTTGCATCATAGATGGGTGCAATACTGAGGAACCCAGCATTATTGATTAAAATGTCAATTTTGCCAAACTGAGAGATTGTTGTTTTAATGACTTCCTGGATATCACCATCTTTGGAGACGTCAGCAATTATCATTAATGTTTTAGAGCCGTGTTTTTGGCATATTTCCGTAACCTCTTTTAGTCTTGTTTCGTTTCTTGCTACAAGTACGACTTTGGCACCTTGTTCTGCGAATTTGACTGCAATGGCGGCACCGATACCAGAACTAGCACCGGTTATTACGACTACCTTCTCGGAAAACATAATTATTAATGACTGTCTTCGACTGTTGTGATATAGACATGAGTCCTCTGTAGGCGAATATATATATATATGTTTTATCAGCAATAAAAACCTTGAGTGCGTAAAATACTTGTGACTAGTAAGAATATTTTTGCAAATCACTGTGCAAATGTTCAATGCAGTTTGGAATAAGATTAAGGACGCTATCACATTTTATGATGCACTCAAATTTTAGTACCTCGCAATACTTCGTGCGCACATTGAAACCGCTAGGTGCTCGAGTTTTACTTCGATTAATTTTAATTCTTGAAAATAATAATAACGGTAATATTAGAATTTTTTATATTTTAAGTAGCCACACTTTACTTTTGATGTCACTAAACAAATTACTTAGTTAATCTGCAAGATATTAATTAATTAATAATTAATTTGTAAGTTTAGATAGATATATAGGTAGATAACTCTTTATTTGTACACTATTTTTACAATACATTTACATAATAAAATTATATCAAGCATAATATAATGGACAAAGGGCGGCCTTATTGCTAGATGTAATCTCTTCCAGGCAACCTTAGGATGGATCAAAATGATTCGGAGACACAGTGGCAGTAATTTTAGTATGCAAATAAATATATTTTTGAATATACATTTAAACAAGATAAGAACAAGGGCTCCAAGTTGTAGAACCCCTATTCTGATTTCCTTCAAGACGGGTCGAGAAGAAGGTTATTATCTATTATATACTCCTTAGACATATAATACTAACAAAAAAGTTTCTGTCATTGTAATGTGAGGACCGGTTTGTTTTACAATTTTAATGTAATATTTAAGAGGCCTATTATATTTTTATTCTGAGCAACTAAAAAACCTCAAACACTTAAACTTATTGAAAAATGGAAAACAGTTATTAGCATAGATCACAGCGGTCTCACTTTTCTTAATTTTCTCTAAACTTCATAGACAAAGTCAGCCGATATAACCCGACCGGGAGATAGGTTTAAAGCTACAATTCTGAAGCGATGTTGTTATTAGCCACTGTGAGAAATGGCTGCAGGAATACGGCCAACGAGCACGACGCCCAATTAGGTGCCCACCTATACGACATGGGAATTGCACTCGTCGAAACGAATGGTGTAAGGAACACTTGACGTGGATCCAGGAGCAATGGGATAAAATTTCATTTTTCGATTTCGAGTCCCGGTTTGGATTTAAGCCTGATACGGGAAGGGTAAGAGTGTATCCCGGAAACGCTGAATGGCTGAGGTGCGTCCAGGAAGTGCACCATTATAGTGGCTCCACAGTGATGCTATGGGCGGGTATTATGAAGATCAGACGAACTGAGCTCGTTTTTGTAATGGCAATATGAACGCTGAAACTTACGTTGAATATGTCCTTGGCCCTTATGGTCACCTATTTGCACAAAGTCTTGGCTCAGATTTCATGACATGACAATGCGCGTTGGCATACAGTTCGGAGGAACAGAGAGTACTTGGCAATGGAAAACATCCGGGTATTACCGTGGCCTGCGCAGTCGCCAGGCCTCAATCCCATCGAGCACGCATGGGACATGCTCCAGAGACGTGTTCTAGAGAACCTGGACCGAGTGTCGCAAACCCAACAACTGAAAGATTTGTTAAAATTCCACTGGGAGCATTCCCGCAGATAAAAAAAATTTAAAAGTTGAATGAAAAATCGTTGCCTAAGAAAATCGTTATTTAATTTTGTGAAACATGAAAAGTTTAATTTCGTTTTAACTTTATTTCATACTACGTATGATACGGTACACATATTGTTAATTATTGTTATATTTATATAGTTTTTATTAATTTTAATTAGGTTTATCTTATTGAAATAATTTTATTTAAAATACCTACCTACTTAATGTTTTAAAAAAAAAAAAGTTACATACTATCATAATCTACAAGAGCAAAGGCGCAGGCTCATAGCTAGTGGCAGGAACATTACGCATTATTAACAATATTTTAAGAAAGGAAGTAAAACAAATAATTTAATAGTAGAAAAAAGATCATGATTGCTTGGTCACTGCAGTAACACAGTGTCGCAAATTCGGGAGTCCGACCGAGTCGTCGCCGTGCCTAAATACCTAATTTTACAAAATATAATTAGGTGATAAAATTCCAAACATGATAGTTATCACAAAGATGGATAAAATGGTATTAATTTCACGTATAAATCGATTAACTCAAAAAGTTTGATAACAAATCTGATAAAAAACCATAAATGCATTAAGTACTTATAACATTATCTTACTAATAATAATTTGTACATGTGGTTTTTTGCTGATACATACTCGTAGATTATAGTATAAAGGTAGGGTTTACTTTTTACCAAAAAATACTCATTTGGGAAGAAAGCCGCTGGAGAAAGCTAATAAAAAGCTTTCGTAGATGGATGAATGAATACCAAAGCGTTTTCAATAATTAAAATACTAAAGAAATAGGGTAAATTAATACACAACAACATATTCATTGTAGATTACTTTTATTAAAATTTATCCCACTAATATTATAAATGAGAAAGTTTAGATGGATGGATGGATGGAAGTTTGTTACTCTTTCACGCAAAGACCACTGAACCGATTGCAATGAAACTTGGTATGTAGATAGCTGAAGACCTGGATCTATTTTTTATCCCGATATTCCCACGGGATCGGGACTAAGGCGGGTGAAAACGCGGGGCACTGATAGTAATTAATAAATGCAATGGTCATTTAATATGTATTTATTATGCCTTGTCATAAACTGCCTCGTTGGTCAGTGGTAATAAGCACCACTGCTGAGCACAGGGTCCTGGATTCGATCCTTTCAGTTTAGTTTTTCCTTTTTGGGTAATTCTTAGTATAAATAATACATTTATTTTATAAACATATTTACAAACAGAGACTTTGAGACTTCAGATTCTTTGTTAAAACTAGATGACGCCGGCATTTCCTACGACTTGTCTTGACAAGAAAAGTAGAAACAACTCAAGGGAAATTTGTGCGAGAGCCATCGTGGCGTCTGGGGTGGTTCTACTAGTTCTAGAAGTAAACAGTATATGTAACGCAGATTGCAACACTTCCTTGCTTGAAAAAGTTCGTGAAAAGCGTCCTTAAACGTTACGGAATCGTATTTGAAGGCTTCAAATGTAGAACTGATGACGTATCTGCCACATAGCCCAGACCTCGCACCTTACGACTTCTTTTTGTTTCCTAAACTTATTTTTGAAACACGAGCTCTGAATGCGTTCCACTAAGCCATTGAAGAGGTTCCTAAGAACAACTGGTCCAACTGCTGTTTACAATGGTTCTAGCGAATTCAAAAATGTAGAACTTGAATATAATAATAATGTATAATTTTAATATCTGATCTTATTTATCAGAATCCAGAAACTTTCAGTATGACCTAAGTAAATTAAACCGATTCAAATTTGTTTATGTCATTATGCTACAATAGCAGTAAATCATTTTGGAAGTTTGATGACATCTTGACGGAATTGCATACAATATCAGTATTATATTAATAAACCCGGCAGATGCTTCATCTTTAGAACCGATTGATTGCTGATGAAGACGTGTAGCGGTGCACGTTCACACGATTCATTGCCGTTACTAAACAATAGCTGTCTTCATAATTTTGGAAGACTGTGTTTTTGAAAGAATGTATTTATTTGTGGGATTATAAGGTGCATAAACAACGTTATGAAACCGACATGTTTACAAAGTATTAAACTCGATGTTTACATATAATTGTAGTTGATTAGAACATATTGGCAAAATGGATGTATTTTGACATAATAAATGGTAATGGAACTTTGTTCACGTATAGGTAATTGTCATAATGTCTAATTTTTGTCGCAAAACGATCTTGTACAGTTTTAAGGAAAGTAATAAAACAAATTTTCCGTTTACTATAAGGTCAATTAGGGAAATTGCGTCTTTGAAACTACCGCAAATACGAAAATTCTACCATAAAGTATTTTTTATTCAGGCAAAATTTATCTTATAAAGTGTACACAGTAGCACAGAGTGCAGTGCTGTATGTCACAAATTTGAAATATAAGCCATTTTAAAATAACCGCGTTAGCTGTCAAGATGGGCTGCATGTGCCGAGTAATGATAATCCAAGTATATCTTTGATTTTTCTCTAGTTTTTGTTTTAATTATTAGCGTAAGTACAGAAATAGATATTTATGTAGTAATCGTTTTGCTTTAAAAGAAAAATTCCTTAAAAATGGTGCGATCCGTTTCACATTTTTTTTTTTTTTAATTTTTTTTTTTTATTTGGACTATCTCCGTTTCACATTTTTGAGGCAAGTGCGTCTATAGCACGCAATTACCCCAAAATCAGTAATCGTCAACCTTTTTGGACAATAATAATACAAGGAACGCAATCTCGCAGTCATACGCAGGATGCATATTTTTAATCTTACTTTTAATTTATAGATTTATACCTATACATTAAAAGTAATTCTACAGGCAAACAAAAATATACTAATAGAATGCGTTAATGGGTAAAAAATAATCAAATGCGTCGCTATTATTAATTTGATATTTTGTAATATTGTTTATAAATACATTAAGAAGTTGAATATTTACTTATGAAATGTGATGTTTAACAGCACAGTCTTTTAAATATTAAAACAGCGGCTCGTGACATACGATTTTGACGCGTGTGGCGACTGAAGTGTGTGTAGTTGATAATATTGGTGACTTATTTTTGGCTTCAAGTTATTATTAGGAATTATGACCGATGTATAATCGAAATATACATTTTAATTATTCTAATACGTTTGATCTTATAAATTATATTATTTTGATTACAAACTCATGTTGTGCTTTTCATGTTGTATTTGGCAATCAAGTATCAGTTCTGGATTTCTCAAAGGGTAAATGCGTCTATGCAAAATTAGTCAGAATTTCTCAGATTTAAAGAAATCACCTGTGGCAGTCTCACTATTTGGCATTTTTCTAATTTAGGTACAGTTACCTATGAACAGATTAGTTTTGATCAATAAATCATTTAGTCTGTCATTAAAACTAATTATTTTAAAATTTATTTGATATAGACGCATTTCCTGCAAAAATTTGTTAAAAAACAAAACCAATTGTATATATTTTTATTGTAACTCTAAACAATCAACCAAAGTAGCACGCAAATACTTTACAAGTATATATTTCATGTAAAGAGTTCTGACAACTTTATGGGTAATATGAAAAGTACGACACAATTTCCCCAGGTGACCTTACCCAAAATCATTACAATTGAGTTTATTGGGTTTAAGTTACAATTATATTGATACTAATTGCCAATAAATACATTGCTTATCACTTTTCTCTCACGACTATGAATAGATTATGGCATTTCACTACATATTATAAAACAAAGTCTCCGGCCGCGTCTGTCTATCTGTTCGCGATAAACTAAAAAAGTACTGAACGGATTTTCATGCGGTTTTCACTAATAGACAGAGTGATACATGAGGAAGGTTTAGGTGTATAATGTGTTAAAATTTTGTGTAAATTGATTGAAACATGTTAATAATTGTTGAAGATGTCTCTGCTACCCGTACTAAGCCGGGGCGGGTTGCTAGTTAACACATAAAATCTCAGAATCTTAAAAATAGGCCACGCTCACACTTTGACAGCAATAAACATTAAACAATGATTACAAGTTATGACATTTTAAAGTTAGTCTTCATATGGCCAGTTGGCTCACGTCGCTATTTTTGTACTGTGAGCACTGGAGTTTTCGAGGTAAGGTGCTCTGCACTTTTATTGCAACTGACTGTATACTGGACTGCGTTCCGTTATAAACAGTATAGCTAACTATAAAGGAACGGCTTCGCAGCATACTAAATTGACGTCACACCTTACAGTGCTCACAGTGCATATCAGAACACACTAACGTAACTATTATCTTATCTGTGCTATTGCTAAGCAGTATTTGTTTTTGTCGTACCAGGTGGAGGGGGGATATCAAAAATTATACTCAAAACTACCTTAATACTACGTAAGCTCGCTAAAGCCAGGGGGGGCTGCTGCCCTTAGCTTGCCCCTCCCCCCCTTCGGTACACCTATGGCTCTGTATGATGTCTGTAATTCTGGCTTCGTAATATTTGCAATATCATAAAGATTTTGGTGATAGGTCATTATGGTCGTGAAGTTTTGAAGAGATGTGAGTACATTGTGTTAACCTAATCAATTGTGAGGCCCTGGGCAATAGATCTATATACATAAATTATATATCTGGCACAAATATAGCCACGACCCGCTTAACATCAACGTTCTTTAATAGGTTAAACATTTGCACAAATATAATATGTATTACTCCTGTGTCGCGGGGGACTTTACAAACATACAAACAACGAACACAAAGAACACCCAGACTCGGGTGGGAATCGAACCCGCGACCTATGGCATAGCAGTCAGGGCCACTAACCACTAGGCCAACAGGCCAGTCAAGTGCCATTATCAGATTTCAATTATTTTCAGTGAGGGAAAAAAACAAAATAAAACAACAATTTATGATTTTCCATTATTAGTGTACCACATAGAAATATTCTCCTTCCTAGGGTTAATATCTGCCACAATGAGAGTACAAAGGTGAAAACGACTAATCGAAACAACTTCATATTCTAGGTTCGTAAGGCCGTCCGTCTTATATCTTTCCAAAGCAGTTGCAAGCAGGTGATGCCTGGAAAACAAAAGAATTTCATTTATTATTCCTGTAATATGTGTTCCCTTTCTTAATTCTAAATTGTAGTACCAACAGATAACTAATTTAAGTCTAATGAAATGCGTGAATATTTAAAGATCTGTCGAACTCTGAAACCCAAGTTTGTATTAAGGAGAGTTAATATGCAATACTATTCAATTATACAACGAACTACCTAAACCAATACACCTGATACCTATATATTCCATTCCATGAATGTAGGAGCGAAATGCGGTTAACCAAGACCGAAGATAATTAAATTTATAGAACTATAGCTAGGCAGGTCCGGTTATACGTAACTATGGTGAAAGAGACGTTCGTTATAGCTGAGCAGACCAAGACGACACTATAAGACCTGTTGGAAGCGCGCTTTTCTTATCGTCAGGCGTAAAGGCCCATCCAAGACCTGGACCCTTTACCTTACAAAAGTGTAGAGGGTTAATTACTGAAAAGAAACGGTTTAGAATTCGGAGGATTCTTCCATATACCAGAGAAATATAGATGTTGCTAGGGTCCTTTGCTTGGCCCCTAGACAGTATTAGAATCTCTACTGATCTAAACAGTTATATTTTAAACAACTAATGTTTCTTTGCTTACAATAACAGTGGCACCTTACCCTTATTAGCTGCTATTCTGCTGATTAATCGCCGCAGGGTTAACGATGACGTTCAAAGATCCGATTCGAGTAGAACTCTTAGGCACTTGGCTTGGCTACATACCTGAATTCATTGACAGGAGCACGTGTATGTGGCATTACTAAATATACACCGATGGTCTTGTTGTACCTTACAATAGGATATCCCACTGCGCGAAGTCTAAAATATACAACGACATGAATAATAAATAATGAAAAAATGATACTTTATACAATGAAAAAAAAAATATGTAAGGCATACATAAGGATACAGGATATATACTTCATCAATTAATTTACAGAAAAAATGACATGACAAAGAAATATATAATTAACGTCATGGAGAATATACAATGATAAATGGAGAATATGGAATGATATGGAGAAAATACAATGAGACGAAAATTGGTTGTAAAATGGTGTTTGAAATCGAAATGAGATTAAGTACCTCCAGAGCATGTCATTATCCTCTCCTCCCCACCCGAAGTAGACATTAGAGAATCCATTAGTTCGCATTATCATCTCCATAGTCATTGATACTACACCACCAAATAACGACTTGAATTTGTATTCCAGCCTGAAAAAATGAGGGCTGTTAGACTAAAGTAGATAAACTGAAGTAGACAGCCTATTACATTGTAAATCGTAATTAAAAGCTATAGATGCATTTTTTTATGTTATAGGGGCAAACGAACAGACGGGTTACCTGATGGTAAATGACTACCGCCGCCCATGGGCACCTGCAACTTAAGAGTCACAAGTGCGTTGCCAGCCTTTAAGGTGGGAGTAGGGGAAGGGTGGATGGGCGGAGGGAAGTGTGGAAGAGGGGGAAGGGAGGGGGGGGAAGGAAAGGGTGGAAGAGTAGAGGGAAGGGTTAGGGACTTCGGTAACCTCACTCACCCGTCGAAAAGCAATGCAAGCATTGCTTCACTGCCGGTTTTCTGTGAGGTCGTGGTATCACTCCGGTCGAGCCGGCCCAAACGTGCCGAAACATGGCTCCGAGAAAAAACTATTTTATCTGCATGTTATGCTCTGAGGTCCCTGAGAGAGGAAATGCGAGTTGAACATTTGGAAACCGTATATTGGAACTTGTGGAATCCAAAATAAAATACAGTATACAGTTCTGGGTAATCAGGTATAATTACAGACAGGAGAGAAAAAAAAACGCAATATCTTTTTTGGCTACGTTTCTCGCCTGCCTTAATTTTATTGGTTTGCTGAAGACTGTTGCTTTCTTTTCGGCATGTAACAATATAATATATCCATGTTTCATCTCCTGTCACAATAGCATACACAGAATTTGAACATCTGTGATCGTACATTAACAATATTTTTTACACCAATCAACACGAGTCGGTTTTTGTTCTGGGGTGAGTTCATGAGGGATGTAGCAGCAAAAAAGTTTTCTAACTCTTAAATGCTGATGTAAGATTTCTTTTAAATTGGCTCATACCAATCCCCAAATGTCCTTGAATTTCCTCATAGGTGATAATTGCCTGGCAGTAGCCACATTTCCTTAGTAATCGCAGTTGAGGACCAACCTTCACGGAGAGCCACGGCCACGATCAAATTCTGCGTAACAACTTCTTACGGTGCTCAAATGAGGTGCTTCCCTCCCAAAAGCATTTTGAAGACGAGCAGTGCAGTCTTGCGGAGTCAGTGATTTTTTTAAATCAAAAAAAATCATCGCCCTAGAAATCTTTTCGTGTTAATTCCATTTTTGCCACGGACGACGAACTTCAACGGGTGATAAAAAACACACGCGATTTCCCAGAATTTTTTTTAAATCATTGATTGAGTTTTTTATGTTTAAAAAATAAATTATTCGAAATTCAAACGTTTATGAGCGACCAGGAGCCCAGAACTTTCAGTGAGTCATATGTATACCAAAATCAAAGAGCTGTAGCCAACATTTTATTTGGCATATTAACAATGCCGTACCTCAAATTATTACAAATATTGAAACACCTGATTTAAAAATGGCAAGACAAGATATTCGAAGAAAGGACTTCTAATCTCACATACATACTACTCACTACTCATTATTATTTAGTTATTTACATTAGTGTAGGAGTTTAATTAGGTTCACAAGTTTATTTTTCGCTTTTCAGGTCCTTTCTTCATTCGTCGGTTTATTTTTTTATTAAAAAAGTTTTTTCAAATCGGCCTGTATTTGACGTACCTTTATATTGGTGAACATACATAAAAAATATTTATCTTTGGACCAGACAATGTTTGAAAATGGGGCTTTTAGTGTCGGTGAAGAGACAGTCGCGCATGCAACATATTATATGCCTAACTACTACGCACGTTAATATACTTCTATATTCTCCTCACGACATTAAAGACTTCCTTTAATTGTTCTAAATATTAAATTTACCCGCTTTTCTTGATCTCGGTATCGTTAACAGAGGCACTCATGTGCCTGGGTAGCGTTGGACAACTATACTGAATCTCCTGGTTCATTGGCAACAGATCCACATCGTGGAAAATGATACACTCGAACCTATTTAATTTATTAACTTCCTTGTAGCCCACATTGTACAGACGACCTTTGTTGAAGACGCCAATTCCTAGAAGATAAACAATCATATGAAATTATTGTTGTAAATATAACAAGAGATCCGTGCATTCGTGTGTTTTTGAAGTGTGAAAACCCCTACAACTGGTCTTCTCACCAACATCAACCCACTGTGTATTGTAATGTTCAAATCTCCTTTGAACTTGGTAGAAGCTGGCTGAATAAGAAAAGAGGACAGTGCGAGAGGCAGACAGGGTGAACGTCTGTCAAGCCGCACCTTTGATTCAAGAAGTTTAATTAATATAATGTAAAAGTATCTAGTTTAGCTATTACACATAAGCCTATTCTTTTGTTACTGTGTATGTAAATGAAATTTCGACGACACACAACTGATTTCTTGTTTTTAATTAATAAACGAAAAAGTTATGTTACCTGACTGTTCGATAATAAATATCTGGTATTCTAGTTGCTGCATCATTAGGAACGGGTGCATATTGGCCAAAAATATTGCCAAACTCGTATCTCGACTCCTGCAATAACATAATCATCTTTAGCTAACTAAATGTGAACACAAATGCTATATCGCGCCTAAGTTGTTGCGTGACGCGCAAACGGAGCAGGCCGCTCCAAGTTATTTACGTTAGGACTAAGGTTTTGGGTTAGAATGCCGACCAATACACTACCGACGTAACTCCCCATAGGCCGTAACCACTACCGGTGTTTTCAGTAGGGCGGTGGTGTATCGGAATCGATGTAACTGAAACCGCACACCGCACCTATAAATAGAGAAGAAGGCCCAGGAAAGAAAACCCACTCCTAACACAGGCCTACCACTTAATTGGTATAAAAAAATAGCTACTAATAACGTGCCAACCATGTTACTATCATTAACGATAAAACTAACATCTAGAGAGGTGCATCATGTACACGGAAAAATTCAACACGCCTCAGTTTTTAAGCACTAGTAGTACCTGCTATACATAACATCTATCTATACTAATATAATAAAGCTGAAGAGATTTTTGTTTGATTGTTTGTTCAAACGCACTTATCTCAGGAACTATAAGTTAGATTCGAAACTCTTTTGTTTATGATACCAAGATTCATGAGGAATAGTATAGGCTCTCTAACTTTAGGCTATACCGCTCAGCTAGTCTAGTAAATACAGATTTTGTTAAGTAAGTCGGAAGAAACGTAAATAGATACAGAAGTATTATATATTATATGCGGATAAAACCGTGGGGCAAAGCTTTTAATGTAATGAATCCGAAGAAGTTCTCTCTTTTTGTTGAACGTGCTGTCTCTGGTCTACCAGTCGGATTTGGAAAAATCTGAATTTGATGACCCAATCATATAATTAAGAAAGGTTTTAAGCTACGTAACATAACGCTACGACCCTTGGAAGCAGAGCAATTGCTTAAAATGCTCGTGAAACTACGGGAAACGACTAGTACGATTATAACACGAGTCAAACACATTAAACACTCTATGAAACTTAAAACTATTAATACAAAGGGGCAGAAAGGATCGCTCTCCTCCAAATGGATGGAGTTGACAGTTATGTATCCATAACCTGTTGAGGGTTGGTCATTAAAATGTTGCCGTTAATGCCATGCCAACTACCGGTAACCATCTCTCACACAATAGCTCTAATTTCGAAGAGTCTATGTCTTTGTTCGATTTGGCACCTGCCATAATTCGCCTGTTGGTCATGCGAAAATATTAACCATTTACCTTTGCAATATAAAAAGTACTACATTATCTAAAGTTTTATATTAAATATATATATAATAATTAGTTTAGTTACATTCGTAAAGTGAGTAACAATTTTTGATATCTATGACGAGTCAAACTGTTCATCAAATTATAGAAATAAAAACACATACCGAAAAGCAACTACGATTGCGATTTTCTGTCTAGAGGTACAGTTTGGGGGGCGATAATAGCCCCCATTTTGAACCATGGGGAATTCAAGAGCCAGCTCAGCTAATTCTACTTTTGTTAAATTCAAAGGATATGTACCTGTAAAAATAAATTTGTAACGTGTATATGTCTACAACATCATAACTAGTAGGTATTATAATTGTAAATGTGATTCAGACATAGTGGCACCTACTTTTTAAAATAAAAATGGCTATAAGGCCGCCAATTGTAAAAGTCACCCAACCTTGCTGTGCTCCTACTCCTTCAAATTATTTTGGTGTACAATAAAGATATATATTATTATTAATAATAAACTTTTAAAATAGTATCACCGAGTTCAATACGCCTAAGTTATGATAAATTGATGATTGATGTTGATGAGCCTTTAAAAACTGGCTTCTGCCCGTAGCTTCGATCACGTTAAAGTTCTTCTTCTATCCTATTTTTTTTCTGCATGAAATACCTTTCCTCCAAAAAAAAAGGTGTCAAATAATATATTCCGATCACAGTAGGTACGTACGTACTTAACCATTTTTTTAACGTTTCTTATATTAATTAATTGTGGTCTAACTACAAATCTACGCACGCACACATACACACAAGTTGTGATCAGTAAGACAGTAGATATTGTCACTCGAATCGCTGGGCTGTCTGACCGCAATCCCCGTGTTTTGACTGTTCAGGGGAAGTATTACAATAACTTTGCGTCAGTTTAGTGTTAATTTATGTTAGAATAATAAATTAAATTCAATATCCAATAGCCAACAATCTACTTAGCATATTTAATTACGTTTGCGAATTTTAGGTTTTTAATAAACACGTTTGGGGCTTTGGAAACGTGATGTTGGCATCTATGATGTCCTAAGTGGAAATTGAATCCACAACATATACATATATCTGATATGTATATATCAGAACTTCATAAACGAATTGTTCGAAATTCGACTTGTGTTGTGTACAAGAATTTTTCAAGTTGAAAAAAAAAACAAAGGACAATCAAACTAAAGTCAAAATCACAACATTTTTTTCAATATCAACACATTTCGATAAGTCTATTATTTATTTATTAATTTGATTTTTACATTGACACTCGAAACCTACTTCCAAAAAAAAATTTATGTGTAAGAAAATATTTATACTTGTAAATGGACTATGCGTGTGTTTGTTTATTATCCTTGTGAAGTTATTAGTTAGGAATGTTAGGATGAATGTAAAGACGAATTTAAAACGAAAGATTATATTACTCACCAGTGTGTTTATGGTTTATACATTTTGGTACAGTCGCCGCATTTGTCGTAGATTCCGTCTTAAACATAGACTCGACTAAAATAAAAACAAAAAATCTTCTAAGTATATATACATACATAATATATTAATTTAAAAAGGGAATTTTTTGTTCGCTTTTTATAGAAAATTTCGTGAAGAAAGCTAACATGTTTAAACAATTTGTTACAAATTTAAAAATGCCGTTAAAACGACTACAACAAGGTACGCATATCCAGTATATATGTTGACCTTTCATGGTGCTTAAATCTATACAATATTAGTTCAAATTACACTAGCCAATGTAATGAAATGAACAAAAAAACAGAACTTAATGAATTATAGCGATCTCTATCAATTCATCTCATCATGATCAGTACAAATAAATAAAATTAAAGTGTCTGTTTTTTATGTCAAAATAATAGTTCTTTTAAGCTCATACAGTTATTTGCACGATACCTCTGCCTAAAAACCTGTCTTTTTAAATTTTTGTCTGTCTGTTATTTGGTTTGGGTTATTTAGATATAACAAAAGGTGGCCCTTGAAAATCTTAATATGAAAATCGTATATAAAGAACAAAATGATAAAAAATTAATAATTTATTGTAGCAATAGAGCTACTGATACTACTCTATCTACAGATCTTGATACAGCGATTGAAATAAATACAGCTCTACGAGTAGATACAGATCCAGCGATATCCGCCAAGGATATCGCTGGATCTGTATCTAGAGCTGTATTTATTTCAAGCAATATGTCGTTGGTGTTAAATAAAGAATATTGTATATAACTAATGTATATAATTATTGTCTAATGTATTCATGGTTAAACGGTTTTTATTTAATTACATTTGTAAAAGCCGGGCAATTCATCCAGCTGTTGCGTCGCTTTCTTAGGTTTCTTCGTGGTCAAAAGTTCATCTGTAAAAAAAAACAGTTGAATAAAAACTTTTGAATATATTGTTAGAAAATGAACATAACTTTAAGAGCTCGAGTTATTGCCCTGCCATCCCGCCACCATTATAAAGATTTCCGATATAATTTAATTTTGTATATATTCGTCAAATCTATTTTATATTTAGTTGTCATTATCACTAGAGATTACAACTAAATATAAAATATCTAGTTGTAGCTATTATGGTAGAGGCAAACCTGAGTTTAACTCCATACAACCAGCTTCAACACCTAACTGTGGGAGAGCCATGCTTCGGCACGTATGGGCCGGCTCGACCGGAGTGATACCACGGCCTCACAGAAAACCGGCAGTGAAGCAATGGTTACATTGCTTGTCGCCGAGTGAGTGAGGTTACCGGAGGCCCTAACCCTTCCCTCTCCCCTCATCTCCCCTTCTTGCCCTCTTCCCCTACTCCCACCTTAAAGGCCGGCAACGCACATCTGCCTCTTGAGGTGTAGATGCCCAGACGGCGGTTGTCATTTACCATCAGGTGACCCGTCTGCTCGTTTGCACCCTATAACAAAAAAAACCCCCTAAAATGGTGAATAAACGTGACTCGGCAGAATTTTAGTTCGCACTCCGCACACCTCGCCGGGATATAAAAGAAGCAGACCACCGGCACTCGTCCTCTTTTCGCTCCGGTCTGCATTGCAAGTTAGGGATTGTCCATTAATCACGTGAGGCTCGAAAGGGGGGGGAGGGGATTCGAAAAATAGTTACGAAATACCACACGGGGGAGGGGTGGTGTAGTGAGATATCACGTGTTTTATAATTTTCGTAGAGCGCGATTATACCTGTATTTAAAGATAATATTTTGATAAATTTCACACACGTGATTTTGGATAAGGGGGGGAGGGGGGGATTAGTCTAAAACCTCACCACGTATCACCAGGTGGAGAGGGGGGTTTAAGAAGATGCTAAAAAACACCTACCACGGCCACCACCCTGATCAAAGCCTCCAGGACTCCGCTCTGAGCTTAAATCTGTCTCCATAAACTCGAAATAATAATTTTAGTTTTGCAAATTCAATTATAAACTGTAAAAGTGATCTGACTGTATAATTTCTCTTCATCATTTAATTACCGGATCGACCACGTGTAAGCACACGAGGCCGACCCCCTTGACCACGTTACACTGGGTTTTATTCCAGTACATTATTTTTTAAGTACTGGTTAACCTCCGCAACCAAGCTAAATGCTTGTGTTAAAAGTGGGTTCTCGTAAAACCCGTAACAACTCGACGGCAAGTCGCACGCCTTAGCCATTACGTTACCGCCTCTCATAATAAAATGTGTTTTATTACGCATAATAATACAATACGATACAATAGTTGGACGCTGATAAGCAATACACTGTCAAGCCACACATACTTTATTTAGAGAAAATGGCGTTTTAAGATGTCATACCAATTCCTAATTCCTACTTTTGAAAAAATATCTATTCACCTTTTAGGTAAATTTTTAGGTATTTTTAAAACAAATTGATTAGGAATTGGTATGACATCTTAAAACGTCATTTTCTCTAATTAAACTATGTGTGGCTTGACTCTATATTGCTTATCAGCGTCCAGTTTTAATTCAATATAAAGTAGTTGAACTCTTACCTCCAGGATCCATTAAAACAGATGTAGTATCAGTCATAACTTCGTATCCATCACCAGAAAGATAAAAATACTGATACATGTAGTGTAAACACATTACCATTAGCGCCACTACTATCCAATTCTTATAAGACCTTCTGAATTCCCGCTTGTTATCTAAACATTCTTGCAGTGAACACGAACGCCTGTCGCGTCCTAGTAAAGAGCTGTATTTAAAACGGTTGATTTTCAATCGCCCCATTTAGATTTTCATTCTTTTCATCAGTTAAGGCGTCTGGTTCCAGTACATTTGATCTTCTTTATAAACCTGATTACGAGTACACGGACAACTTGCCGCCGAAATTCCGCAGCAAGGTAGTGAAAATATGAATGACCTGATGGTAGAAATGTCATCTGAAAGCTTTACTTCGAACGGAATATTCTGAAAGAGGTCTTTCATACCAAAAGACTATTAAATTAGTTGACCGACCGTATGTGGTCTTCTAAGTATTAATATTGCATTCATTATCATTATCACGTACTGTTACGTATAAATTTTGTTTATCATGTACACTGTTGTTATTAGTAGTTGTAGATTTAGTTTCAAAGTTGATGATACAAATATTTACATAACAAATAAGAGGGTGAAAGCGTAAGAAGTACTTTGATGTATTATAAATTTTAGTTTATGACATTGATGGAAACTGAAATTAACAGCAAGGCTTCAAACTAAAGAGTATACAAACTATACAAATACAGTCTTTGGATGAATCAGTATCAGAATAATTATGTCACCGAAAGAAAGAGGTTTCGTTACTATATTAATATCTGTCGACTTACTTGTCAACATCAAAATCGGTACGTAACGTGCAGTAATAGTAAGAGTAGGAATAGAATAGGTCTTCTTTAAAGGTACAAAATTAAAAATAAATGAGCAAATACTTAACTTAAGAAGCGTGTGATGATGCGACAGAATCTCTTTATGATATTCTTGAAAGCCACACAAATGTACATCGTCTACCACTGACTGCACCAATCTGTAAAAAGAGGACTTTTAACAAACATGGCGAGAATCATATCTGTTTACCTTTGAACGATAACAAAGGATGTATTGATGTTTACACATTTCTAAAGAAAGAATTTGGAATACGCGTGGCGTGTCGGTCAGAAATCGGAATCATTATAAAATATATTGAATCCTCCGTTGGCCACCGCCACCGTCTCCATGAACAGATTGAACAGCTAGTGATATTAAAATCCTATTCCTTCTAAAACAGAACCGGACAAGTGCGTGTCTGACCCGCGCACCGAGGGTTCCGCAAGCAAATAAACTTCTAATAATATAATAATAATCTGTTTATATTTATCTCCACAAATTACACAAGTCTTAATATCGTTGACAAAAGACAAACTGAACTTGGCAGTTCTAAAAATACTCTCACATACATCGATATGCGACAATCTCAACTTTCCAACCGTAAAATATAAGTTTGTAATCACAAAAGCTATTTTTTATGTGATATAACAACAAAGGTTCTAGTCAAGTAATCACTCATTCCTATCCTGGGATAAAAAACGATACCCCATGCAATATATAACATATTTATATTCTTCACAGTGTCTATTCTTAACCAATTTAACGGTATAGATACATAATTTTACAAATACAAATAAATATACAAACATTTAGAATGATCACTATTTTGTTTAGGAATCATAACCATTAACGATAATTACAAATTTTTGTAAGTAAAACAAATATTGTCTATTTTATGACTGGAGGGTAAGACAAACAGCGCAAATAGCTTCGTCTTACAAACTTAAGAAGTTATCAAACCTTGCAACTTCGGTATTGTGCCTGTCCAATTGTTTCCGGGATTAATTCCCGCCATTTAGAGCGCTGCCGTCGTGCCGGAATTGAAGTTGTGCTCCGGAAATAGAGGATTTAGCGCTCAGACAAGCCTGCGCGAGGTACTCAATTAAGTGGTCGATGTTTACGTTTATTACTGTATGATTTTCGATTTAAATAATTATCTTTTAAAAAAAAGTATCACCGACTTAATGTGCTTTATAGTGAAAAATAGATATATTTTGTTTAAATAATAATATGGGTAGGACAACTAAACGCACTGCTCCATTGAGACAGACAGCGATGTTTCGGAGCAAATGAAAACATCATCGATGTATAAAATTTTTAGATATTTGTTGATTTTTCAAAACCCGCTTAACCGATTTCGATAAAATTTAAATGTGACCACCTGTGAAGTGTTCCCTCTGAAACAAAAAAAGAATTTTCCAAATTGGTTCAGGCGTCTTCGAGTAATCGGTGAACATACATGAAAAAAAAGATTTTGACGAATTGAAAACCTCCTCCTTTTTTGAAGTCGGTTAAAAATGATGTAATTCGGCAACACAAATTCAGTAAGCTTCAGGTTTCAAAAGTTTGCCTTTGTCTGTGCTTAACTGGTATATTTCTAGGTGACATAGTTCATAGCCGCTGCTTAAGAGTTATTTTATTATTTAAAAAACAAAGAAGAATACAATCTCTGTTTTCAGACAATTTACCTAAGACCCGGACTGGGAGACGTTAGATGACAATGACTTTTAACTAAGTCTTCATGAGAACTTTACGTTCAGTAATAGATTGTTACAATGATGATTGTTGTTCAGTAGTAGATGGTAATAATAATAATTGCTATAGAATTTAATAACATGTCCAACATTTTCTTCTAAACTAGACAAAAAATGTACGTAAGTATAGCAATAATTAGAAAATAAATAAAACC
This sequence comes from Callimorpha dominula, assembly GCA_949752705.1. Classification (NCBI taxonomy): domain Eukaryota; kingdom Metazoa; phylum Arthropoda; class Insecta; order Lepidoptera; family Erebidae; genus Callimorpha; species Callimorpha dominula. Next base: position 17,015,899 of record OX457007.1, read on the forward strand.
TCGTTCTAAATAAATTTCACATTCCGCTGTGCCTATTGATTTTACTATTAACACTCAAGACGTACTCTGCATCCCGACTCTCTTCTCCATATTTTCATTGATAGGTAATATGTGAATATGTGTAATATTTTTTACTTTTTAACTGACGAAAAAACGGAGGAGGTCCTCAAGCCGAAACAAAAAATGAAATTCGAAAACACTTTGGGAAATAGACGCGTTGCCGCTGCCAGCATTTTACTAAATAATAATTTTTTGTTTGTATGTTTGGCACCGACTCAAAATTATTTAAGTATTTACATTTATATAGTAGTTTAGTTAGGCGAACATATTTATTTTTCACTTTTCAGCTCATTTCTCTTTTCGTCAGTATATTTTTTTTTGTAAAAAAGTTTTTATTTATTGATCCTTTGTAGCCTATAAACTTCACTCAGTTTTCTGAAATATACTTGTAAAGTGTATTAGATACTACTTAGTACCACAGATAACTAGTACTCTAAGCAAAGACTGTACAGGTATACAGAGACTTGTATGACCATAGATGAATTATAATCTGCCGTCAGGCCTTCTGACATGTATTAATGATATTATCACAATACTATACGTTTTGTAGTTGTACATAAACATTAGATTAATTTCACGAAATCAGAATTGTCTGGTATACAGCACGTTTTTCTTTGCAACATTAGTGACCAGTTATTCACAAACACACATACTTGTATACATTGTAAAGCTATGCTAATTATCACTATTTCTTCAACAGTTAAGTTCTTCGTTATGCAACTTTATAGGGAAGGCTGTAATTTCATAAACTGGTGCCTTACTTTTGTTGTCTGTGGCAAATTTTGTACAGACTTCGGTTTCAATAAATACCGGGTAGATTGTAGATTTAGACAGTCGCTGTTTGTCATAGCCGCACTACTAATATTGATTGTATATTATAATATGATTATTTATATCAAGCCAAGTGTATTCCACATTGATTTACGTCAGAACGATTTATTAAATACTACGAGAAATTATTACAAATACGTATTAATTAATGGTACAGAAGTTACAATGGGTAAGTGTTTTTGTATTTCTATATTATATCCGTTTATCCGTTTTGTCCGTTTTCTTGCCTCTGAGGGAATAATTGCGATCCTGAACAAAACATTTTTCACTTAAGTACTCAGTGTCTTACCAGAAACTCTAAACCATTTAACATTTTTACCTATAGGAAGGTATGTGTTCTTTATTGCATGTTTCTGTGGCCCTCATTCTCTAAGATAGTGGACGTCTACTACTCAACATAAGCCTCCCAGTAATGCCACAGCCTATAATTCAATTCCTGCCTCTTTGATATCGTGCTACTTTAGCTTTCAATTAACTCCTCAATGGTTGTCCGTATCAAATCTTCAAAGGAACGCTGCGATAGGGAGGACCCTAGCTGCATGTGAATTAATAAGTACGAACGGTATTGACTTTCAACGAACTAACGTAGACTAATCTGTTTGTACTCCTTGTAAAAAATCACCAACGACGTCATATGATGTAAATTATTTGTTTTTTTTTAGTATTACTAGTAGTAGAAAGTCACGTTGACTTCTTAAGCGCAGGCCACGCGGCCAGCTGGCGGGCGAAGCGAGGTGAGGGAAACTATATAAACGAAGCGAAGCTAAACCATGTTGGTTTACACCGAAAACTACAGATGGACGAGTGAGCCGACGAGTGACGAGCGTCGACTAGTCCGAAGAAGATCACCAAAGCGGGTGCTGGGCGAGCATCATTATAGGTACCTCTTTCCATACTTCAGTTCACACCGCGAACTACTACACTAGCTTGTCTCTGTAGTTCGGGGTGTGAACCGAAGTATGAAAAGAGGTAAAACGATGCTCGCCCGTCTCGCTCGCTAGCTGGCGGTGTGGCCTGCGTTTAAGAGGGGCGTCAATCACCAGCTAACTACAACAGTCCTTGACCCGCAGTAGTAATTCATGTGTACGAGAAATCGGATCATATATTCTTGAGGAGGTTAATTCTCTTTGATTCTCACAATTTTTTATTTTCATTTACCTGTCCAAACAAGCTAAACGTTTGTATTACGGGAGGGTTTCAGGAATAAAAACTTTCATCCTGAGTTGACTGGCCTGTTGGTCTAGTGGTTAGTGACCCTGACTGCTAAGCCAGAGGTCGTGGGTTCGATTCCCACCAAGGACAAATAATTGTGTGATGAGCACGATAATTTGTTCTGTGTCTAGGTGTAATTTATCTATAATATGTATGTATTTAGAAATATTTAAGTATGTTTATCAGCAGTCTAGCTACCATAGTACAGGCTCTGCTTAGTTTGGGTTCAGACGGCCGTGTGTGAGATCTGTGAATTTATTATTATTATTATTATTATTATTTATTATTTGGCGATTAACTTAAGCAAATAGATACCATTGTTACATAAGTTTCTAGAACTTTTTTTTTTCAGAACATGACAAAGTAAATAATTTTTATAGCTCATATACATGGTTTAAATCAATGAAACATCTCTTTAAAAACCTTGGTAAGTAACAAGCTTTACAACCATAATTAATTACGTACAGAATTATAGAAATTGCTAATCTATATTGTAGTTTAAATACTTAGTATTAGTTTGGAATTTGCATATCACAAGCATTGTTTATCAACCTGTATGCGATGCATGAAAATAACTATTTTGGGTTTGATATTTTATTAACACTAGGGCGCTACATAAGTGAAACAGGTGCTGAACACACAGCTTCAGTATCCTTCTAGAATACAACCGCATATCTCCTTCAAAGCTCCTATAAGATCTTCGCTCCAAAAATTACGTCCCTTCGCATGGCTCTAAATCCGGACTATGAGGACGATGTCCCAGCAATTTAATTCTTGGTACAAATAGTCCGTAGTTTTGCCGGCTCAATCTGCAAGGTCGTCCAATCTTGATGCAAAAGCCAAGTATCAGTCTTGAGTTCGGTCGTTTATTTTTTATTTAAGGCCTCAATACTTGAGGTAAACTTTCCTCTGTATACCATACAGAAGTAATAGTCTTCCCTTTAGCAAGCACAACCGTAGACAATATTCCTCTTTTAGTAAGAAATACCAAAACCATTATTTTCTTTACGGATCGGATTCTTTACATTTTTACAGACGTTGGCGGTGGTTTATCTCGCTTCTTCAAAGACCCACACTTTACTCTGGGATTTAATAGGAACGTTGAAATAAATACAGCCAGTCATCACATGTAACAATCGAGGTCACATAGTTATATAACATATAACGAGACCAAGTCTCACGCTGCTCCCTCAGCGCATCAGTCCTCAAATGCAGTACCCAGAGTTAACAAAGTTATCGTACTTTCAAATGGTCGTGAAGAGTCCGATGAACAGTTGGTGCACTTAACTTGAGGGTTTTTCTTGATCTGTCAATCTGTCACACGCCAATTTTCCACCAATATAATTTTCATACAATCTCTTATCGGTAGCTACTTCTATCGGCCTGCCGGACCTTGCATCATCCTCCAAGATAAAATTGCCGCGATTGCACTGAATATGTAGTATATTCAATTCGTTATATTATGGTTCTTAGAGATGAACAAGTTTCCCTCAGTGCACTACTCCTTTCCTCGAAACATTTTTGTTTAGTTAATTAATTAAGATAAAGTTATACGAAATGATTACGCGAATTCACAACGAGAGAAAATTAATTAAAAAATTGAACAAACAATTCCTTGCCTGCAATTTTTTTAGTTTAAGTAATTGATATGACTTCAAATCACAATATTATGATATCTAGTTTACATACGATAAAACTTATGTAGCGCCCTACGTATCGTTTTAATTTTTATAAGTAGTTTCTAATATCGATTGAAATATCGAGGATTTCCAAATAAAGTCCGTAATTCTTAATGACCTGTCATTCGATGTTGTCAGTCACGTAACTTAATTCGTTTTTTAAGGTGAAAAAGAAGCTCCGAAGTATCCAAGGGGCACCCCTGGATGTAAACTTGATATGTCTTCTTTAGGTAAGTTATATTTAACGTTTATTTTTTTAATTAAAACTGTTTTGGTTAGACATCAATGTGTGTGTGTGATACACACACATTGATGTCTAACCTGATATACATACTCGTAATGTATGACACCATAAAGATTGAATGATGAAAATTATAAGTCTTCTTAAAAAAAACACAGGAAGGAAAGAATCGATTCCTTTATAATTTCATTTCTTTTAACAACAATTGTATGTTTATAGGACCATTAACTGTTAAAAAAACTCCATTACAAATAGAATGGGTTGAGAAAGAGCACTCTCACGTAAAACTAGGAGGATTTTATGCCCCTGCACACTGCCGATCTCTTTACCGTATCGCCATCTTTGTTCCTTACAGGTAAGTAATGTTTATTATATGTTTTCGATTAACGACATGGCGTATGTAAGAGCAACGCATTTACGTATACCATATACTGAAATTTTAACATCTTATTACTTTCATCTTAAACACTACTTATGACGTCCTCACTGATTTTAGGAACTTCAAGGAGAATCTAAGCATATTTCTTTACTACATTCATAGATTAATGAAAATACACTTGATGGAATATAGAATATTTATCATTGAACAATTTGGTGAGTTTTTAACCACATTTTACATTACACAGCGCCATCTACACCATATAACATTCATATACTTATATACCTACTTGCAACTGAAACAGATACATATATCTAGCACCGCCCCGCGGTTTCACCCGCGTAAGTCCCGATCCCGTGGGAATATGGGGATAAAAAGTAGCCTATAAACATATAGGCTACTTTACTTTGGATTAACAAATCCAGGTCTCCAGCTATATACCAAGTTTCATCGCAATCAGTTCAGTAGTTTTGGCGTGAAAGAGTAACAAATCTATCCATCCATCCAAACTTTCACATTTATAATATTAGTGGGATATATTCATGCAAACATATTTTTCCAAGTGAATATTGAACACGCACTCTCTGATGTTGAGTCGTTCTATCGCCGTGTAGGTAGTAAAATAAACATAATGTTTTTATAAAAATACTAGCTGATCCGACAGACGTTGTCCTGTCTTAAATATGAATATTGAACAATCGCGCCAACTGACATGAATGACAGTTACGGTTACATTAGAAAAGTTAATATGGTCGTTAAGTTTTCTTAAATTTTCAAATTTTCTGCGCAATTTTCTTAATTTTTTCTTTCATAACAACCTTCTCCTGACAATAACAAACACAAAAAGAAAGAACTAGTCGTGCCGTTCACGCGTGATGCCGTGACCAAGGGACAGATGAAACAGGGATTCATTTTTATATTTATAGAAGTAGTCACTGTAAGGAACAGCAAGCGATATCGGACCCATTCCTAAACTTACTTAAAAAACTACTTCTTAATAAAAATTATTAGATGAAGTTTATTAAATTTACTGGCGCATAATTATTCGACACAAATACGTGCGTGCGTTACGCAAACAACATGTTGTGCCTAAAGGTTTTATTTGTTCCACGCTAGATTACACTTTATTGTTTTGTAAATCTTTAAATACAACATCGCTATTTATATAATCTCTAATCTGACCTTACGTGTTATTTTTTTTTACATTTTATTTCAATTGATATAGGTACAGAGAAATTTAACAGAGGTATGCTTTTTAATATTGCATTTCTGGAAAGCCAGCGGTTTGGAACCTGGGACTGTCTTATTTTTCACGACGTGGATGCAATTCCAGAGGATGACAGAATCTTTTATACTTGTTCTCAAAGTCCGTTTCATTTTGCGTCGGCTGTCGAACAGTTCGGCTATAAGTATGTACACTTTATTTTTATTTCTAAAAATATTCCTGCGTCGCGGGGGGCTTCACAAACATTCAAACAACGGACACAAAGAACACCCAGACTCAGGACTACTATTTGTGAATCACACTATTTACTAACACTGACTACTTATCTAAAACAATGGAAGTAAAACTCACTCATGTCAACTTCTAACCCAAAAAAAATTATTATTATTACATACCAGCTTTCGCCATCGGCTTGCCACCCATAAAAGTTGCTTTGTCTATACTAACAGTACATCCCTGTATAGGTACACACACAACAGTATCCTATGTCGTTTTTCTGTGCCCCAGGCACGGATACATAATAATGGACCGCCTATGAGTCTAAATGCGGAAACAGAGCCCTATACCAATACTAATACCCAGGCAACGTGTACGCAAAATGTCATTATGACTGCTTGAGTTGATAAAACGTGACAGTGGAACGAACAAACAAACTTACTTTAGCATTTATAATATCAGTTAGAATGTATTCAAGGTATGTTGCTACTGATAATTTACTAGAGCTGGAAGTTCACAAATATTCAATGACAGTTTCCATTGCAGTCTACGGTACGAAGAACAATTCGGGTGCGTGACGGCCCTTACGCCGGCGCAATTTGAAGCTGTAAATGGTTATTCCAACTTCTATTGGAGCTGGGGCGGCGAAGATGATGACATGTCTGCTAGGTAAGCCCTTTTAAAAGGTATATCATGTTGCAGGTCCAGTTGTATAATGGATTATGCTCCGTGGAACAGTTTGACATGATGCCCACGACTGCATTCTACATCCGCAACGCTTGCCGCTGGCGGGACATTAATCCAATCCACAGGAATTTCCTGCCGCGAACGCTCCGGCTATCGTCCAAATAATTAAAATTGTTTCTAAATTATTTCCATTTTTTTCGTAACTTCTAAATACCGAGATAATTGGCTTGGGAACAGTCCGTATTAATTTCCTATCCAAACATCAGTTCCTAAATTCCAACTTCCATTTTCCTTCTGCACATAAAGTGAATTCCAATCAGCGTCATCTAGTGCGCTGACACTCAATAAAACTCTATAATGGCCGCGGTGTGCGAATACGTCGTCCATCGTGAAAAATTTTAAAAGTCAATTTAAATAGACTGATCTCTTTAGTGAAAACCGTGCACATTTGATGAGATGTATGATCCCCTGTCTGTGCTGTGTTTGCAGCCCTTGTCTGGACCTGCTAAACAAGCTCTAATGAACCGGGTTCGTGGATGTGTTTTTTTATAAACTACAATTTAGGCCCTTCGTACCCAAGGTTACGCAAATCTTCGATTACCTAGTCTCTAATCGACTACCGCAATACAAATTCCTAGAGGGTCACATGTTATTCATTCGTCGCCTGTTGTTTGCCAACAATTTGAATTAGTGGACGAAACTATGCAATAAATCAAATAAGTGGCACTAGTAGCCAATAAAAAAAATGTAGATTGCAAGCCCTAAACTAAAAACTGAGAAGATTTTCAAAAACTCTAAATCTACAGTTAAAACTGTAGGGTTGGCTAGACTGCTTGCGGTATGTAATAAGAACGCGATAACCACATGATTATGTTTGTTTCTAAAAAGTAATAAGTAGCGTGTAAATTACATAATTTATGGACGAACACGTAAGAACTTGGCGTGGCCATATACGCAGTAGGAATGTAATAATTCATTTCTCTTAGCCTTCTGATTAGCTTACCTGTACAGCACAGAATACATAATAGTTGCCAGTAGGTACTTTGCACACTAATTACTTATCTTTAATTCCTTATTTTCTTTAGATTAAAATTCACAAACTTGAAAATATCAAGATACCACGTTTCGATAGGCCGATTTGCTACGCTACCTCATCAAAAAGCAGAGTCGGGACGAGCGAAGTAATACTTTAATTTTATACGTTTTTAAGTAATTATTTCAGATATTTTAAGGTAAGATAGTTCGAGACGAGAAATTTAAGTAAACTGTTGTATAGAATTATGCACGTACGGGAATTAACACGATAACGTTATAGACCTTTGAATTGCCTGACGTTTCGACACGGTCGCACTGGCCGTGGTCACATGCTGATTGACTCAGTGATGCACGCCCTCCGTCATCGAGTCCGGGAGGTATAAGGTTCTTCATCCACCCACACATTTTTGATTTTTTTTTTGTCATGTACCGTCACATACTATACTACTATTATGTGAAAAAAAAATATCGAAAATGTATGGGTGGATGAAGAATCTTCTATCTCACGGACTCTACGACAGATGACGAGCACAACTGAGCCAGAGAGCTTGTGACTGTGACCACGGCCAGTGCAACCTGGCCGAAACGTCAGGCAATTCAAAGGTATGTAGTACTTATTACGTGATCGCGTTAATTCCCGTACATATACGTATCCCTCACATAATTATACCTATATAATGGAACGCGAAATTTTAAAAGTTAGTATAAAATGCTGTATTTTTTTATTTCTTATCCCTTGTGAATATGCAGGATACAAAGAGTAAGGAGGATTCCATATTTTAATAATCATAGTCTAGCAAAACTAAAAACACACGTTACTGACAAACCGAAAAAAACAAAAAGTAAAAAGGAGTACCACTGTCCACCTCTTGGCTTCATGAACAAACCATCGTTATCAAGCGCAATCTGTTGGGCTCATTAATACCAATTATATGAGCCCAAACTCGAGAGGTTTAGTAACCACTGAAAAGTTCCATCATCAAAACAACTCCAAGAGGCCAAATTATATACAAGTATTAGCAACCAACCCGCCCCGGCTTCGCACGGGTAGCAGAGACATCTTCAACCAATTTACACAAAACCTTAACAAATTATAAACCTAAACCTTCCTCATGAATCGCTCTATCTATTGGTGAAAACCGCAGGAAAATACGTACTTGAGTTTATCGCGAACAGGCGCGGCGGGGACTTTGTTTTATAATATGTAGTGATGTAGTGATATACAAAGTTCGATACGACAATTAGAAGTACCTTGGTTAAAATTGACTTCTAAAATCTGTTACATAGTTGTTAGTTAGTTAGCTACAAGTCAAGCGACTTCTCAATGATATACGAGTTAAGGAAATATTGGTTTGTTACCAGGCTCCTGGACTGACCGATTCTATATAATAAAATGTTTTCTTATATACTAAATAACGACCTAGGAACTTATACACTTTGTGAGGAAGTGATGTCGAAAACGGGAGAGGGCTAATACTCTTCCGTCCCGAACGAGCCAGGCGCCGAAAAGCGCAGAATGATCTCCGGCCTCCATGAGCGCTTGTCTTGGGATAAGGGGTGAGGCTGCCCGTTACTCTAGCAGAAGCAGGTCTGTTACGGTGACGCGCCGTGTTCCGCGCGCGCCTCTCTAAACTAGGCCCTTCGCACGCAAGTAACATCGTGTGGTTTTAGTCGGTACAATTCCGAAATACCACTTCTCCGGCGGCCCCGGTGGGGTGATGACCCCAGGGGGTTTCCAAATGATAAAAAAAGCATATTATACACTGTACATGGAGGGGTGCAAGCCGGAACACATAAAAAATTCTAATAATTACAATTGAATTAAATGATCACGTACATGCGCACCTAATGATAGCCATAGATATTCCCGCCTCAAAAAAAAACTTATCTATTATTTAACTGTTTACACATTATACATTTAATGTGTAAACAGTTATGTTCAGGGATATATAATAGGACATATATATATATGTCCTATCTTATGATCTCACCTGAAGCACTGGAATGGTTCTCATCTTATCTTCAGGGACGCCAGCAGTCTGTTCGTGTCGACGACCTGACTTCAAGCTGGTGCGATGTTGGCTCTGTCTGTCCCTCAAGGCGGTATTCTTTCTCCTTTCCTATTTTCTGTGTTTATTAATCTCCTAACCCTTGAACTTCAATGTGAGTATCATCTGTATGCCGACGACTTGCAACTGTACTTCCAAGTTAAGGTTGAAGATATAACAATAACTATTGACATGGTTAATAGAGACCTCGAAGTCATTGAAAACTGGTCTAGCAGGTTTGGGTTATCTCTTAACCCACAAAGTGTCAGGCAATTGTAATTGGTAGTCACCGATCGATGAGTAGAGTCGACTCTGAGGCGCTCGCTGCTGTGATTTTTAACGGTACAACTATACCCATTTCTCGCTCGGTGAAAAACCTAGGCTTACATCTCGACTCTAAGCTAAACTGGCGCGACCAAGTTACCAACGTATGTCAAAGGGTTACCGGAACCCTCAGAGCCATATATCGCCTAAAAAATTATCTCCCTGCGAAAACTAAGACCACGCTCGTGCAAACTCTTATCTTTCCTTTAATCGACTATGGTGATATGTGCTGTTATGACCTGAATGCAGATCTTCTCGATAAATTAGACCGTCTTCTTAATAACTGCATTCGATTTATTTTTAATCTTCGTAAATATGACCATATTTCCACCTTCCGTTCTCAACTCAGATGGTTGCCTATTCGTCAACGCCGAAAAATGCGCGCACTCACTACCCTATTCACTATCCTTAATTCCCCATCTCCCCCTGCTTATTTAACACCACACTTCCAACTACTGTGCAATAACCATGACAGAAACCTTCGGTCGTCAAGTAACCTACTTCTACTTTGTCCCTCCCATACCACTGGGTTTATCGGTTCTTCTTTCCCGGTTCAGTCTTTTCTACTATGGAATGCGCTTCCTCTCGAGGTCAGAATGGCTACTAATCGTTATTCTTTTAAAGTGAAAGTAAAGGAGCTCTTACTCAAGGAGTTAGCAGATTCAACTCTTCAATAGTTACTATTGAATATTGTTAAATCATATACCTGCGTATTCGTGGATATATATACTTAGGTGATAGTAAGTTTATGATGATCATGTTTACATTTATGCATGTATGTAAGTTTATGTATGTATATGATATGTATTTATATATAATGTATATATATATATTAGGCTACAGGTTACATATATTTGTGTATTATAGGGAAAGATTGGACTCGATTTACTGTACAATGATTTAACATAATTTTTATTTGCACCTACTTCTTCTTTTCTCTGCATCATCCAATGGTTGACTGGTAGAGAATGCCTCAGGCATGAAGTCCGCCAATGTACCAAATGTGCATAAAGTTTAAAATAAATAAATAAATGAATAATAAATAAAAAATTCTTCTTCTAATAAAAGCGTGTTAAAAATGTACACGTAATCTCCTTACAATATAGCTTTCAATCCATCGATATAAACGTTCGTCTCCGGTTGGTCTCATTGTTGAATCAAAATTTCCGGATCGGAAGCTAGTATCAAACCAAAAACACACCATGCATCTTGCGGTCTTCGGTCCATACAAGTCCGTAATATTACCTGCCATGCCGCGATGGTTTGACGATAGAGATAGACGATTCTATTCAAATATTATAATCTCGCCATTGAATTTTTTCTATGGTAACAAAATAATGCAATGACATAATTATATATATATATATATATATATATGTATATATAATAAATATATTTAATAAGTATCATAGTAGGTATACAGGGTCTATTTGAAAATAGAACACTTACATATACCACTGAAGGCATTACTAGAGTAATGCAGTTACAATAAGAATTAAAAAAACAAAAGTATCCGTTTACAAGTTATGACCGTTTGAATTTCCAGGTATTTTTGCCTACGTTTTTCATAAAAGTAGGTGGAATGTGTAAAGTTAAAGATTTTAAATGGTAGTATTTTTGGAGTTTACTCCTTAAGTATCGATTTGCATATAACGAGTAAAATTTAGTGATCGGAGGGCAGCGTAACGTTTTATTATGCTTTTTATGCTTTATTGGAGTTTACTCCTTATTCTCGACGCATGTAAGTAGATATGTGTAATATGTGTATACCTTTATGTTATATATATGTAAATTGTAAACTCCAGTCGTGCGTCGGAGCTGACACACACATTTTTTTTCATTCCGTTACTAAGAAAATCCATAAAAACTAACTTCGTATGTTTTTTAAGTTAGTTTTTATAGATTTTCTCAAAAACTGAAAGAATGCCTAGTTCCATAATAAAAATACGTACGATTTAAAATCTTTAACTTTACACGTTCCACCTGCTTTTATAAGAAACCTAGGTAAAAATACCTGGAAATTCAAACGGTCATAACTTGTAAACGGATTTATTGTAATGCATGCTAGAGCCATACCCCTTCAATGATTTAAGTAAGTGTTCTATTTTCAAATACAGCCTGTATTACGGAATTAATTTGAAGTTTGTATTCTAAGTAGAATGACAGGTATATTATCCATCTCCACAGAATAGAGAGATATCTATCTCTATCTGAACTAGCCAGTATTAAAAATCGGTAGTTTCATAGCACCTATGATAATATATTATTTATAATATATGTATAAATAATCATATCAAATCTGCTTGTAACGTGGCTGAGTACAGTAATTCGATAAATTATATTTTTAATAATAAGTAAGATATATATGATATAAGGAAGAAAAATTTAAGTTTTTTTTTAACAAGGTTACCAACACTGTTTGTCGTTTGAGTAAAATAACAGTAGGTATATTTACTTTTCCAGCACACTATTTCTCCTGTTATGCAGAGAGCGCTTTCAAACAGAAGGACTTAAAACAACGAATTACAAGCTTATTGCAATCGATAAGAGAAAATTGTTTACACATATACTTGTTGATGTAAACCCACAGAAATTAAAATTAGATGAGAAAAATCTCATACGTCAAATGCTTAATTTAAGTGGAAGAAGTGACTTAGTTGGTTATCGTTATACATTTCTTATGCACAAAGCTACAAAACAATCTACAACTAACTACTAAATATCTTGACATCACAATATTATGTATACCTAATATTAATATTCAATTCTACTGTACTACATTATTGTTTTATTTGAAACCTCACATTCTAAAGCCGGCTATTGACATGACCCGGCAGAGGCATATTAGGGCATAAGATAATTACCAATTTTTTAAATCACCTATATAGGTAGTGTGACATGGATGTATGTCGCTCTACCTGTCTGAATTTTGGTTAAAGCCCGATTAGTTCCGGAGTCAATACGTTCTACGGCTCCCTACGTTGGTCACACTGAAAGATTTTAAAATAAGCCATTAAGAAAAGCAGCCGATGAAAAATGTATTTAAATTTCGAATTAGGAACTCTTTGGGAATCTGTTAATGTTTAATGAATTCATATGTAATTTCTTTTGACAAATTGGCGGCAATTTAAAAAGCGTCTCTCCGGAACGGTCTGGAACCAAAGACAATCTGCGCAATTCATGTTACCATTCGAAGATTTGCCGAAAAGGTTAAGAAGGTCAGAAGTCAAGGAAAAAGGTGATTGCCCCATTCTTTGGACGGACGGTTCATTTCACAACAATAATTCTAGAAGATAAAAGGACTGTTACTGCAGATTGGTATATCAGTAATTATCTTCCAGTTGTCTTGGAAAATGTTAGACAGCAGCGCCCAAGAAGCAGGATACTCCTACACCACAACAACGCTCTAACTCACTCCGCCAGACGGACTGTCAAATATTTGTCTATCAAATGAGGCAATATCAATATCAAAAGGCATGGAAGAGATCCCTACAGAAGATTGGGCTCACTGCTTCAGTCAATGGTTCCATCGCATGCGACGGTGCTTAGAAAGCAACGGAGACTACTCCTAAAAGCATTAAAAATATTAATAGGCTTCTATATCATTCCGTTTTTTATTTTCTAAAAAAGTGTGACTCCCGTATTTCAAGGATCGAATGACGCGGTGGTCAACTCTGCACAGACAATACACACGTTCTCTGTTGGAGAAAATCATAAATGGTGAGCTGCAGGTAGAATAAAGTAGCCGTATTCGATCCTGCAGAGAAGATGGACTACTCTATTAGTCGGCCCGCAGGATGTTTTAACTCGGGCGTTTAATGAAACACATGTTTGGTGGAAGGTATAATTAAAACAAATGCATAACATACACCGAAACTTCTTTAATTTCAGATTCACAATCTAAGATTTAAAATCTACAATTTAATGTATATTATGTAAAAAAAGATACCTACCTATTCCAATGCCTCACTAGTCGTGGCAAGATCTTCACTATCAAGTAATACATTTACGCCCTCGTATACATTGTTTTCATTTGGTTTTGAACTATTTTACACAACGGTGTTGGTCGTAGAAATAATTAAACGGTACAACTATCTCAACTAGTATAGCACTAACCTAACAAAAAAAATTAAACTGTTAGAAATCTAAATCTAGCAAAACCATGTCTTTATATGCTTTAATGCGCTCCTTCATGATATGCAAGAGAAATTAAAGAATTAAACTGTAATTTGAATAACCAAAACTTAATATTTGGTAACTGTCTGATACAGTAATCAATATTGAATATTACAGTTGGAAAAGTCAATTCAGAGATCAGGATCGGGAAACATTATTTTATAACTGGCAAGATAGATATTTTAAGGTCTGCAATAGCTGAAAATATTACTGGCTCCTCTGGAGGGCTTAGGATTCTCTAGGTATTTATATACTCTAAAATTGAAACGAGTAGGTAATCCAAAGGATCCTACTTTAGGTTTTTCGTCTACACATCTCTTTAACAACAATAATATAATCAAGCAGGGGATCCTAATGAAAGCAGCTATCATTTATCTTCCTTGTAGGTAAGGTGTAGATAATGTGAGGTACTGCATCCTAAAATATATACGACTAAAAGGATGAAGTACCAGGTTCAACTCCTGGATTAGGTGACATTTTGCCTTCTTCGGTCACAAATACGCATATTAGTTATAGTTTCAGGTTTTATAATATATCAATACATGACAATATGCTCGCCACGTAGCGTGAATGGGACACAATATCGCCTTAGACAAAAAGAGAACTTTAAACCTAACCTGTACTGACTGTAAATCTTTCTAATGTACTTCGTGCTTTTTAAATCTAAATTTACATATGCTTACATTGTTACTTTTTATATTATTATTCCTGAAAAATTGTTTTGATGCTAAAATGTACCTACTAAATTAATTTGGTCAAAAATTAATTATTTCATTATAGGAGTTCCGATATCCCCTTTGCCTGTGTTCTACAATTTCCATTACGGATGGTGTTGAACAACTAGTAATACTATAAATAATGAAGTAGATAATGTAGAAGATAGATACTTCCCTCTAAAATATATATCAAGTAAAATTAAATTAAAACTTTGTCGAGTACATCCGCAAGACAAATGACGGTAAATTTTTTTGCCTTGTTCAGCATTTTGCATATGTTTGGATCTGTGACAAATTTGCAAACGTAAATATCGCCGTTATCAGTGTCTACCTCTAAGCGTTTAAATAACTCAGTTACTTGGTCTACATAAACAGTCTTCCTATTTTCAGGAAACAACACAAAATGCCAAGGTAAACAGATACGCAGCACATTCCATATAACGTCTTGACTAACAGCATAAGCTAAGTTTGGATCCGGCTCTAGTTCAACCTCTGCTTCTTCTTCTACTATTTTCTCTATTTTGTCTTCTAATTTAGCTTCTTTGTCTTCCATTTCACCCTGACATGGAGGGCAAATAAATGTTGTCTTTACATTTGTAGCCGATTGTGTTAATTTGTTTTTAGATTCTACCATTCTTGAGGTCTTTGATATTCGTGCACTTTGAGACGCCTCAATTTTCTTAGCGCTGTGTGCTTTCGTAACACCTTTTCCTTTTTTACCTCCCTTTTTTTCTTCAACAGGAGGAATGTATTGAATTTCAGAAATACTAATACCTTCACAATAATTAACTGTATTTGTTAAAAGTAAATCTAGAAATTGATTGGCACATTTTATTGCACACGCTAGACATGCATCTTTGTACTGTTTGTCTTTAATCAATTTACATACTACTTCTTCACATTCATCTGGAGAATGGCACGTCTTCTTACCCACAGCCATGGCTAATGCCATTACAAAACCTTCAATTGGATCATTATCTTTACAGAATGCTAATAAAAATGCCGAGTAATTCATCATATTCTGGGATGTTTCAAATAATTCAAATAAGAAATGTTTTATTAAATTTTTTCTAAGTATTTCTTGTCTATCTGTTGGATCGAAATCTGTTTCAAACCAAAGAACCTCTTCAATAAATTCATCTCTACTGATTAACTCGGTAGATGCAAGATCTTTACATCTAAAAATTTTACGGAGTTCTAGTAACTGATCCAAGTTAGGAAAGCGCAGATTCAAGCAGTAAATTAGAAAATCTCGCCAGTCTACATACACCATATCTCCATATAATGAATTTACTAATTTAGAAACTTGCTCGGGATCTACACGTTTCCATATTTCAGGAAAAAGACTGCCTTCACAAGATTCTTTTCCAAAGAAGATAAAATCTTGTAATAGATAGATGAAAGCCTGTTGTAAAATAATACCATTTGGTGCTACAATTTTAAACTGTGAGCGCAGAGATGCTAGTTGACCAATTTTAAAGTCCATTTCCCTGATCATTTCACATATTTTGCCTGTGTCTACAGGAAGCTCTGGAGGTGCAAACTGCAAAAGATTTGGATCTATTACAAATGTATCATGTTCCAGTATAAGACTATCAGGTATTCGACGTCCGCTTTCAACGGCCATCTGTAAATATTTACAAAGTCTATCTACAGATTTTATCTCATTCATATAATAAACATCAATATCATTTTGTATTTCCATAAATGTTCTAAATATATGATCATTAAACAATTTCATATCACGATAACATTTGTACTGTAAAGCTAACATTCGTAGACTTGCTCTGAACATCTCTCCGTTAATGCCCACTGTCCACTCTTCAACGCACTTTAATGCGTTTTGCTTAAATATTTCTTCTTCACTTATAGATTCTTCAGAAGAATTCTCCTCTTTCTTCTTGATTGTTGGTTGAATTTTAGCTATTTCAGTATATTCCTTTGCTATTAGACTTCTATAAAATTCATTCGTATCCTTAATAATTTTTAGAGCTAACTTTACATTGGTGTCAATCACTGAGTTGAATGGATTGTTAGAGTAGTCGATTGCAATATTTTTCAAATGTAGTTCTTGAAACGTTGCTTTTAGCTGTCTGTAAACTTTATCTTCACCTCCTTTCTTACTTCCAGATGCTTCGTCAGAATCTTTATATATTTTAGTTAAATCTTTTGAAACTAATCTGTCGTTCGGTGGCAATCGCTTTATCATAGCAAAGTAAAAATCATGAAAAGCTTGGTAAGTCATAATAGATCTGAAACAACAAGTAATAAGTAATATATTTAGGTAGGTATCTTTATACTTCATGAATGGTAACTATATTAATAGTATTAGTTATATGAGTACCTACTTCATTCCAATGCTATGATTTTCTTGAAATACCTTCAACATGTATTAGTATCGAATTTTGTTGCATCAAAACTACTAAATATTTTTTACATCATGAAGCACAAAATACACTTATACAAATACGTAAAGGTAAGCTAACCTGTTCAGTTCTGTTTGCATACATGATATATATGTGTTAGCCATGCTCGTTAATTCTTCCATTGTCCAATTATCACGTATTAATAACTGCCTTTGCTGTTCAGAATATAATTTCCTTTCATCACAAATTTGATATAGTTTATTCTGCAACTCTTTCACACGACAGTGCCATTCGTTTTTCGCTAAACCTACATCACGCCAATCATTTTCAAAATCATTGTATTCCTTTTGAAAACGACTAACTAAGTCCTGCTTATTTGAAGGCAGTGTTATTATCTGTTCCATTTTATCCTTGATATACCTAGCGTAGGGAATCAAACAATTCATTTGTAACCTCTTTGCGAAAAACAGTTGCTCCATATCTCGTATGTAAATATGTTCTACTTCCTCCCAGCAATTCGCTAAAGCTATACCAATAAGTTCCGAAATTGGTATTTCAACATAATCCCAATCTTCTTCACCCGGCAATATTTTAATTTCTTC
The DNA here is from genome assembly GCA_949752705.1 of Callimorpha dominula. Lineage (NCBI taxonomy): Eukaryota > Metazoa > Arthropoda > Insecta > Lepidoptera > Erebidae > Callimorpha > Callimorpha dominula. The sequence goes on from OX457007.1 coordinate 17,033,696, forward strand.
GGCACTGAGTATGGATTTTTCCATTTCTCCCATTTCTTCTGAAACATTTTCATCAGGGTATTTTTCCGCAGAAGGCTCTTTAACGACTTCGAGCTCATTACTAATAGAACTTTTACTCAGTTTAGAGTGTCGGCTTAATTTGTCCCTGGATTTACCAGTATTACTTACTTCTGGTTTGACTAGTTTAGATTTTGTCCTTTTGTCTTCAGATAATGGGAAATCAATTAAACTTAAAACGCCTTCACCAAATAACGTTTCACAAGATTTTAAAGGTAAGACTAAATCCCCTATTATATATTTGCATATTTGGGCTAGTAAATCTTTATCAATTATTTCATAGTATAAACTATAATTTAGACCCAGCACAGCATAAAATCGATCAATCAATTCAGAATTATCTTCATTCAAGTCCCATATAACAAGTTCCTGAAGAATGTCTTCAGTATATTTGAGATGAATATAGCAAGTAAAATAACTTTGAAAAGGTTTTACTATTCTCTTTTTATGAGGATCATGTACAAGCCTAGATATTCTTACATTTTTGAACTGATCCTTTTCTTTTTTACGATGCTTGGCAATACTTTCTTCTAAGTAAATTTCATCCCTGTCATCAAGCTCACTATCATCGGGAGGAGCTATACCTAGAAAAGTTTCCTCTAAAATTTGTGCTTCTCTGTATGTGTTTGGATAATTTATTATGACAAATCCATTAATATCATCTTGGTCTTTAAGGTATTCAACTATCATTGCCGCTAGAAGATAATCAGTTAACGTGTCACCTGCACTAAGTGATTCATAAGCATATTTACCAAGTTCAGCTGCCGCAGATAGCACGATTTCTTCTTCGGGTATGGTTTTTGGGGTTTGAGTCTGCTTGCTGTTTGCTGCAATTACTCCAAGCATAGAAGATACGGCTATATCACTTTGTTTGTATGATGATTCATCATCAATTTTCATTAATTTAATCAGTTCTTTATCCTCCTCTTCTTCGGCTGCAGCCACAAATTTATCAAATGATAATTCAATATCTGTACATCCTACTAACTCATATTTAAATTGTCGTAAGGCAAAATTAATCGCGGTCTCAAGCCGAACTACGTGTATTTTACGTAAATTTAACAAATACTGCATTGGTACAGTAATGGATCTGTCAGGAAGGCCTCGTAGTACCGCTTTAGCGGTATATTGTGATAAAGCAGCTGGAGGTCGAGGTGGCGGGTACGGATATTTAATCTCAAGTAAAGTATAAACCACGTGACCTAAAATTCTTGTCCCTAAATATTCATATTTTCTTTCTTCAGACTCTGGATCGTAATTTGGAATCAATAAGTCTAAAGTCCAGGGAAAAGAGTAATTATGATATTCTTTAAATTCAGAATCATTTAAGGCTTCTTGACGATCTAACTCTAACCTAACAATTTCTTCGATCTCAGGCAGTCTCTCCTCCTCACTATGATCTTTTAAAATATCTTCCATTGGTTCCAGAATATCAAATATAGGCTGTTGCTTATAATACAAAGTTTTCCATTCATGAATAAAGTGATTAGGAATATCGTCACCAATTAATTTTGTAAAATATGCATACTTTGTCGCATAGTCAACTATAGATAGCATAGTATCATAACATATTTCATAGTAATGTTGACGTTTTCGTTTCATTTTTTCAGCGTACAGCCTTTTGTGCAATATATCTTGTCTTTTTCTTTCAAAATCTATTTCTTCAACTTCTGAATGAATATGTTCTTTGATATTGTCAAGAAACTGATTGAACTGCTCATCTCTTTGTTCACTAAATTCTTTTTCAGCTTGAAGTCTGTTATTAAATAAGTTACGTGCTTGTTGTTTTGTTTCCATAATTTGTGTACACATTTGTTTTTCAAATTGAGACAGTTTCATTACTTTTTTAGCAAGCTCTGTGTCAAGTTTAGTTTCTTCTTCCGCTACTGACATATCCCACAAAGAACCACTAAGAACATTTCTCAGTTGCTTTTGAAATTCTTCAGAATCAGTCTTTTTGTGTATTCTACTATGAAGATTCTCCATATAGTTCTTGGCCCAGTCTGTACTGGAAATTGAGTTTTTTTGTTCCAATGCCTTTTCTTCCAAAGCAAGAAGCTGATCATATGTATAATTTTGAAACTTACAAGGATATTTTATTGCAAATTCTCGCATATCTTTTCGTTCCTTGTTCGTTAATTCAGGAGGTTTCAGAAGTTGTACATTCATGGGTGTATTTAATTCTGTAATTTTCTTTACCATTTTGGAATACTTATGTCTTATATAGTCATATGTATCTTTTACCTTTGCAGTTTTTTTTCGTTGCCATTCTATGAAGTGTTTCTCATTTAGTAAAGGTTTGGAAAGATTGTCGACAAATGATTCTTCCTCTTCAGGAATTTTACCTACCTTAAATCTATGTCCTAATTTTTCTACCAAACCAGATACCATTTTTCTTTCTCGCTTAATAAAATCTGTTCGATCTTTTTTGTCTAAGTGGAGGAATAATTTATAGAATAAACGCAATAAACAAGAACTTTTACCATTCGTTAAATTTTCTAGTTCTACGTCACTTATGTGTACATCCAACGATAGCAACCATTGCCGAATGTACTTCCAGTTATTTTTTATATCATCGGTGTTGTTACCAGATCTTATCAAATAGTATTCTTCTCCAACTATAACCCCATAGCTAAGAAGAACACCAGCAACCACATAGCCATTTTTCATCATGTCTCCAAAGGCTTCAGCTTCCCACGTTATTGGTCGCTGTAATCTTTCTGTTAACCATTCTTTTAATATTTCAGCCATGCTTGAAATTTATGTTGATTGCGGCATGTGTATATGTATATTAATATAATTTCAAATTCATTAAAATCTGTCATTGAATATGACAAATAAAAATCAAAAACAAACAAGGTGCATTTTGTCAGCGCATTAAATTTTTTATTATGGATTAATTGAAAACTTTTTGGAGATAATTATTTCTTTGGTGCTAAATAATTAATTAATAGTGTCAAACAAAAGTATTTAAAAGAGCTAATTCCCATTAATCAAAGATGTAATCCCAGAGCAGAAGTAGACCACCTCCAGACTTTTATGCAAAATATATACTATGTATATCATGAAGACCTCAAGAATTCACATGCATGGATTTGCTCTATAGCAAATGGACGAGGTCGCTGGTTTGGGGTTCGCAGGCGAGTCTAACTGCTGCTTGTTAACCATCTTTACAAGAAATAGATCCGAAGCTACACCGTCTCTTGAATTGGTACGATTCGTTACGGTATTCCGTTTGGCAGGAAATTATAACTTTTTATTTTTCACGTAATATTACTAGATAGACATCATGTTAAGAAACGATGATGGTGTATCATTACAGATAATTGATAACAATTATATTATTAATGATTCATTAATAATATAATTGTTATCAATTATCTGTAAATGTATCTTTTATAAATATTATATTGTTATAACTGGCATACTGTATTTTTTCTTTTTTTGCTATAATGGCAACACGTTGTTTAATTTGTCATTCCTTATTATGACTTTTTTGTGATGTTTATTTTCACTGTTTTTTATGTATATTTCTGCAATTATCTCTAGATCTAATTCAGGATGAAATGTAATGATTTGAAAAGTGTATGTAACAATGTAAGCTTTTGTTATTAGGTTAGAAATGTAATAATGATTGCTATAATAATTTACGTTGTTCACAGCAATCTCGCCACATGAACCTGGATAATTTGGATAAAGCCTTGCACGACTTGGGCATGCTGAGTGCAATAACAGAAGCGCGTCGCGAATATTTACGCGATTCTAAATCAAATTACAGCGTAATGCGACTGAATACTCGCTACGTGTCTAACGTGACCGTGGGTTATTGCATGAAACGAGCCACAAACAAAAACAGACTCTGCCCCTACGTATTGCCAATCCGACACAGAACTAAGAGTGAAAACTCGGACGCGATCGGTAGTGACGTGAACGATAGCTCGTGCGAGTATAAAAACAGTTTATTAGAGCCATCGACTAGTGGTTACAACCACGAGTGCGCCAAGAGTCCGGCGAAGCGTTGCCAGTCTCTGGAAAACCTGACCCTAACTGTGGAAACGGCGCCAGTAGCGGAAGCATCACCTGATATGGACTGTGTTTCTACACGAATCCAAAAGTTACAAGTCGATGAATGACATCCATTTGGTTTGAACAGAAATCTAGTGTGATGACCTTCGATTGTTATTTACTCTAAGTTAGAGTATCGGAGGTTAGATAATAATTGTAGTTCAAGTGATCCAATGAATATTGATGATGTATTTTTCAGTGTATTTGTAATGATGCATGGATAAATGTAGAAGCTGTTTTAAATGTTCCTAGGTCGTTTGTGTAATTGATTTAATTTTGCATGTATTATCTACCCCAACGATTTATTAAAATGATTGTGCAGCTACTCTTTATTAATATTTAAGCAAATTGCTCAAAAATTTATCAGAATTGGTACAAATTAGATGCATTTTGGTATCTGTATTAGGCAATTGTTTGAAATTTTAAAGCATTTGTTGTTTATGAGAGTTATGAGTTTTATGGTTACCTTAAAATAAACACCAATGTTTATCAAGAACAAATTGATTTTGTTTTGTCTAAGTCACATATGCGGCCCTCATAGATACCTCATTATTAAAAATTTCATGCTTGGATCGCCATAGAATTTGTAATAATTTTAACTATTAGTACTACCATTTATTGTTGTAAAAATTAATGATTGCAATTATTAAAAGACTGTTCAAAGATCTCATTTCACACACATAATATTCATAAACCATATTTGAATTGTCTTTTGAATACACATATTATTTATTTGTCAAACATATTGCTTTGTGACTTAGGAAATAGATACTTATATTTGTTAACATATTTTGTTATTTTGTTCATATTATTTTAATAACAAATATTTGAAATAAATATTGCTTTGAATAATTTACTAATGGTTTCATTGAAATTCCATGAAAAGTAGTACACATTAAATAAACAATTATGGCTAATGGTTAATATCATGAAACCAAGCAATATTTGCCTTGTAACAGCTCTGAATACAGGGGACATATCATCATCATCTGCCTACCCTTGTCCCAATTTTATTTGGGGTCGGTGCAATATGTTTTATTCTTCCAGTCTACTCTATCGTTTGTCATTTCACTGCTTACTCTATTTCTAGCCACATCTTCTCTCACACAGTCCATCAATTTTTTCTTTGGTCGTCCTCTTCTCTTGTACCTGTCAACATATATCTTACAGGTACAGGTAATGCATGTTGCTATTCTTACTATTCTTGGCCAAGACGATCGTGGAGGATGTTCCAAAATGGTTGTAGTTGACACTCCGATCTTTCTGCAAGCTGTTTTTACTTCAATGGGGTATCTTCTAATATGATTTATTCAAGTTTTTAGACGTTTCCTGTCGTGGCCACCTCGACAGGCTGCCCCGGCCAACTTGAATCGAATCCCTGCCTTGCTTGAAGAAGTTAAGCTACCTATATGGCCATGGCAAGAGTCCGAATAAACAGAGGGTATTTCTTCCAAAATAGTCTGATGAGGTCAATTCCCTCCATAATATGTTGCAAATTTTCTTCACGACTGACTTATTTATTGAGCTTTTCGTGTCAGCTGTTAGGGTAGCAGACCCGATGCGTTGCTGTATATGTACTTGCCCTATGTCTATGCCAGCTGGCTGCTGGTGTCAGGATACCTGCCTCAGTCGGCCTAGCTTTCGTACCGTAACTAGGTAGGTATTACTAGCAGCAGGAAAAGGTACTTTGAACTAGATCGGCTAGGCTAAATAACCCTTGTACCGTAGTTAGCATGAAGTGAAACTCCAGGGAATGGTTGGAATCGATCTTATACTTGCTAAAATCTACGCTAGTTATATTTACAATTTTAGTCACACATAGAAGTCTATTTACAAATCAACATAACTCCTAAATTGTAATAATGTAGATATGTATGGCCGAACACTATCTCTTAAGTTACAGGTTTTTACCTAGTTTAAGAGGTAGGGTCTTTTATTACTGTGCATAGAGAAAACCAAAAACATCCTTATTGCATTGTACAACTTTACAAACACAATTTTGTAATCAATATTTTGCATCTATGTAATTTTTTTTTTTTGAATAAATTATGATTATTAAAAAAAAGCTAATATGTTTCTTATTTTCCGTCTTTTGGTTTTCTTCATTCTTTTTTTATAACTTGTTTCTTTCTCAATATAAATTTTAATCTCAATATCCAACTTTCTATGGTGATTAAGTCGTTTCACGGCAGTTCATGGCCAGAGTGGTCGTGAGATGACAGGCTCAAAATCGATTCGTACTCCCGCAGCAAGGATTCCGTACCTAGGGAATTTCTTGTGAAATTTACCTGTTTTTAACCCTGATATGTTTGTCTTTCCTTTTTTATTTCGACTTGTATACTACTAGTAATACTACTACTACTAGATAGACTTGTCTACAATTATAAAAGAATCCTTCTCGCAAGTAATCGTAAAGAGTAGAAACTATCAACTTCCGTACGTTTAGTTCAATAAGCTTGGCATTAAGTGTGTTCGGATGATATATTTTTTTGCAGAGAGAACAACAAAGGCATAAACTTAAAATTCATTTATTCGCAGCCATGAGTATGTAACACTTAAGATAAATAACAAAATTTCACTGTAAATAATGTTGTATATAACTGATTGCTGGGGGTGACCACACTTTGTGTGACCTATCATAGCGCTTTGACTTTCAATTGCTTCATTTTTGGCGTTTTGCGCTTCTGTTGACGTTTCTGCTCCTTTAGTTCCCAACGACGCTGCTTTTCAGGATCATCTTCCTACAACAACATAGCATAAAATTACATTTGTTGCATACTTACCTTTATAAAATTGCTAACATAGAATACACAAGTTGATATACCTACACATAAATAGTAGCATTACCTTCAAACTATTTTTTTAAATGTAATTAACTTCTGAAGGAATAATTTCGCGTTACATTTATTTATTTCATTTAATGAATATATTATAGTTTAAGAAAACTAAAAAAAACATGCATTAATAGCGGGTGAATTAAAAAGTAAAAAAATAATTAACTCTACATATGGCTCCATCATCAGACCCTTTTTACTAGGAGGCCGTGTCGCAAGCCTGCGATGCGGCTATGCCCAGGGCTCAGTCGAAGACTGCAACTGTACTGCGTACTGGTGGGCACCAGAAATTGCGCGGACACACACGGACGGTAAAATTTCGTTGAATTTTCAACGAAAATGTTACCTACCGTCCGTAAGAAAAACGAATCGTTTTTTGTTTATTGGAACGCGGCACTAGTCGAGCGTCACGATGGGCCGATAGGCAGACGGAGAGTCCGCTGGGCACCCCACCTTCTGCAAGTTCCTCCACAATTTCGGAAAAGGGCTCCGCAGTTTTCACGCAGCCGCGCAATTTCTGGTGCCCACCAGTACACAGTACAGTTGCAGTCTTCGACTGAGCCCTGGGCATAGCAGCATCGCAGGCTTGCGACACGGCCTCCTAGTAACAAGGGTCTGATTATTGAAATAAGGGCCGTATTATCGGGGCATACTTATCGGAGAGAGCCGTAATTTACCCGAATGAGGCAGGATATGATCGGCGAGATATATCGTGCGGTGTTTCACAAGGCTCAGTGTTAAGAGCCACTCTTGTGGAACATCGGAGACGACTAGGTGCTACGCGGAACGCTCTTGGGAGGAATAACCGTGACTTGCTACGCTGATGACACCCTCGTGACGGCGCGAAGGGATTCGGCAGCTAGGTCTCGTGGTGGCCGTACATAAACCCGAAACCCTTTGTTTCCATTTGCCTCGGAGGAGGCCTCCAGCTCGATCTAGTCTTATCGTGGGAGGTGTTCGCATCGGCATCGAACCTTCGATGAGATATCTAGGGCTCGTAGTCGATAGTCGATGGGATTTCGGAATCTGGGCCCCAAATTTATGTGAACGGCGGCTTACGGTTTCGCGGGCAACGCCCTGATAAAGCCAGAAGGTGAATCCTTTTTTACTTTTTCATTTGGTTGGCCATTATTATAATTAGCCCGTGTATTTTAGTTTTACAAAGCTATATTAAACCTGAGGGTGAAAGCATTTTAAGTAGGCCAGAAGTATTCTGATTCCGAGGTAGGTTAGCCTGGAAGTAGCCTGAGATAAAACCTGGGATAAACTAAAGGATTCTAAGGTACACCAGGAGTATTCCTACATGTTTTCTAAGTACACTAAAAGTATATTGAGATAGACTAGAACTCCTCTGAAGTTCATTTATAGGTATTTATATATCCACAATTTTATTCATTGATACTTCACTACAGATTTTGAGATTTTGGCTGTCGTTTTCATATTCAATATATAAAGTATTTAAGCAACCGCAACACCAAATACAAACTAATGCATTTCTAAAATAATAAGGCAATGAACGTCACATTTGTGAGTACGAGACTCACCGCCAGTATTCTCTCCTTCTCCTGTTTCCGTTTCTCTTCCCTGCGTTGGGCGGCCTGTTCTTGCCTGGCGGCGTGGGCCCCACGCAACCAAGCTTCTGCTACCTTCTGACGGCGCTTCTCGCATTTAGCTAGTGCCTGCAATTATATTGTAATGTTACGAAAGTCCAACCCGCGGGCGCCATCTATTGTCGAGTAGAGGAAGTGATAGAAGGTTACGATTACCTAAATCGAGATGCACGCCATCTATTGACGTTGAGCAAAACTAGAAGCCTATTTGTTGAATGTACCACATTATATTATAAAATTTCAAAATGGTTTCGAGTTTTCGGGAAATATCACGAACTCTAAACGAAATAACGTTCCGGATATTTAAGACGCATGCATGGCGTTGCAACAGTTCTAGTTGAGCGATACTACGAGTAACAAAGAATAATACATACATATCCTACTAATATTATAAACGTGAAAGTTTGTGAGGATGTATGGATGTGTGGATGTTTGTTACTCTTTCACGCAAAAACTACTGAATGGATTTTAATGAAACTTTACAATAATATGGCTTATATCAGAATAACACATAGGCTATAATTTATGAAGACATTGTGTATATTGGCCAAAATGTGTTAAGTAAGTCGGAAAAAATCTGTCATCTGCGAGCTATTGTGGCGTGCGGTGCGAAAACTGTAAGAGTTACACGAATATAATGTACGGAGGGATTGTTTCTCCTAAATAGTTCTACAAAAAAGTCCGCGACAGTATATATCTATCTTTTATGTGTAAGCCATTATTACCAAAATAGTGAACCATAAATACAATAAAATTAGGTTTTTTATTTACAATTCACATTTAGCAGTAACAAATTAATTTCTATCAAAATAAATACTTTTATCGCTTCTGAAATACAAAGTAGATAAACTTTGTCTTTTAAAGTACGTACATCGCTCACCCGAACGCGGGCAGACGCGTGAGGGCAGACGTTGTTGACGGTTGTGTCCGTAATGGTAATTTTCAAGACACTAGCGATTTGTTAAAAGGCTCTGTATATAAACTTTTATATAATATACTAGCAACCCGCCCCTGCTTCGCGCGGGTACAAATTATACACCTAAACCTTCCTCATGAATCACTCTATATATTAGTGAAAACCGCATAAAAATCCGTTCAGTAGGTTTTCAGTTTATCGCCAACAGACAGACAGACGCGGCGTTTGACTTTGTTTTATAATATGTAGTGAAGATATTGAATGTGAAAAAATTTTTTAAGTTTGTGAGGATGTATGGATGTTTGTTACTCTTTCGCGCAAAAACTACTGAACCGATTACTATGAGACTTCGTATGTAGATAGGTGGGGCCTGGATTAACACATAGGCTACTTTTTATCCCGATATTCCAATGGTATCTGAGTTACGCGGGTGAAACCGCGGGGTACAGATAGTATTTAAATAGTGAGAAGTAATTGTGTTAATTGCGAATTATTGAAAATAAATTGTGTCTATTTTGGTAATAAATTGGTATAACTTTCTAATCCCGAACCTTAGTTCATAACAGTAATTAAGTTTTATTACCACAGATATTTGTAAAGCTAAAAATTAGCTGGACGTTGGAGTAAAGAAATTGTGACGTTCAACGTTTCCGATGGCGCTGTTCTATCAACGAGAGAGCTATATTAATTTAAGATAAACGGTTTTACTCACCTGTGAATTTGGGGATGCCCGGCTAGTTTCGGACCAAACAAGAGTTCTTTATCAAGGTGTGAAGCAGCCTGCCGCGTCGGTGTCAGGCGCCACACTGGTCAGGCATCCCCAAAATACACACGTAATTAAACCGTTTATCTTTAATTAATATAAATACCATTTTTTATTCATAGAGAACACCATAGCAAAAGTGTGGGTAAAAGGCGTGACTTAAGCGGTGCTGAATTTGTTAACCCTCAAATTCAGAGGGCTTCATTGTAGATGTGTTAAAACCAATGAGAAAAAAGATTTATAATTTCAGCCAATAGTACATAACTGACCTCTTTGCTGAGCCGCAGGCGCTTGACCTTGTCCATGAGGTGGAAGACGAGCAGCAGCAGCGGCCGCACCTCGTCCCCGCCGCCGTCGGCGCCGAGCGCGAGGCTCACCAGCAACACGCGCTCGCACTCCGGGGGCTTGGCCACCGCACCCTCCCTGGAGAACACACCACATACACTCAGCAAGTGCTATTTATATCTTATTTGATGTTTATTGTCTAGAAATATGTAACTACAATAGGAAAAGCATCTTCAGATTGGTTTTCAGTTCCACCTTCAAGTGCTTAAGGAAACAAGACAGTGATCTTCATGGGAGACCTATATGCCAGTTGGATGCTATAACACAAACTGCGAACGTCACAAGGGCACACAGGGACTTGGAGTACGCAATGAGAATGGGGAAGCTAGCGTCACGACCTAACCATAAGTGGTACATTATTTATTCATATAGATATTCACAAGCACACATGGATCTCATCGGATAGCACTATTCAAAAACCAGATCGACCATCACGCCATCAGCTCCAAATGTCGCTGCTCGTTACTCGATGTTCGAAACCGAAGAGGTGCTGATATTGACAGCGACAATCACTTGGTGGTTACCGAACTGCGCCTCAAGGTTGCGGTGGTGGTAAGGTGTTGCACATGTTATCTATCTAGGACTACAACCTACAGATATTATTATTTTCTACATGTAAAACTACCATAACTTTATATTTCAATAAACTTATAATTATTATGTGAATTTTGTTGAATTAGTTCTGTCAACGTCACATTAGCAGGTTGGTGACATTAATTAACAAGGAGCTGACAGAACTCAATGTTTAGATTAGCGCCCCCTAGTGGATCTATATATGTATTATTAGAGTGACGGTCACGAGTTCAGTGCTTTTTCCCATAGGAAAAGTGCAAAAACGTGCCTAAAGAAGTTTTCACTTCAAAAATTCCAAAAAAGGCAATGATTTGAAAGTACTCACTCCATCTGCTTAGGTCCTGAGTATTTGTCGGAGATGTGTATGTACTGCACGTAGTTGTGGTACTGCGTAAGCGCGGCGGTGACCCTTGCGTCCAGCACGGCCGACGTGGCCTCCGCCGTCTCCGACATCACCGACATCGCCACCGGCAGGCCGTGCTTGTCGCCGGGTCGACGCTCCGGACAGAATACGCTCTGAGAACAACACATTCGTTATTAAGTATTATTAGTGTAATCCGGCACCTATTCACCACCAATGCGACAGACAGCCCTCTATACAGCCACCTACGTCTTCCTGGAGTGTGTGGGAGGGGCCACACAACGGGCAAGTATACTATAAAAAAAAAATTATAATAATAAAAATAATATACAAGACACGTGTTTTATTGGGCGTTTTTGTTAAATCTTATACGATGGTACGGAACATTTCGCGTACGAGTCAGACTCGGGCTTGGCTGGTTTTTTAAATTATATTAAGAAAAAAAACCATCAATAATATTCCAGGTTTATTTCTTAGATTGTACATACCAGATCCTGCATTTCCTTGGAGAGTCGAGAGGCGATTTTCTTCTGCGCGATGCATAGCACGAAGGGATCGCTGTCGTCTTTACCTAGTTCCACACGCACGAGCAACGTGTCCGGAGTTGGTCTAACTACATTCAACACTACATGCACCAGGTCTTGACGCTGTCGAATAAAGAAAATGTAATTAAAATAATAAGATAATGTAATAAATTAATTGAATCGGAAAATATTATATTAAGTTAGTTATATAATTTAAAAAAATTGGGTACCTCAGCCCGGCTTCGAAGGCCAGAATGTCTTAAATTTAAACTATGATGTTGACAACAGTCTAAATTCACAGACTGTAGGGGCTAGGTCGGCCCTACACTTGACCTTGTTAGTTAGGCCTAGGAGCTGTTACAGGTCCTCAAAACGTGTATATATGTTCACGTTTTGCCTACACACCTTGCTTGTATACAGGCAAAATGCTGCCGCTAGGAAGTCCGAGCCCTCTTATCAACAACAACAAAACTGGAGGTTAGTGATCCTGACTACTGAGCCAGAGTGAGTGGGTCCTGAGTGGGAATCGAACCCACGACGGGTTCGATTCCCACTCAGGACAAATAATTGTGTGATGAATGAGCAAGATAATTTGATGTGTTTGGGGTAATGTATCTATATCTATGGGATCAGACGGCCGTGTGTGAGATGCGTTAAGTTATTATTATCATAATATATTATTATATTCCATATCCATCTAAGAATTAATTTTGACAAATTTATTTATATTGGTTACATAACCATTGAAATCTTAAAAAGCCTATGTCTAATACTTAATATGAGCTTCTTTATACTCAACATTTAATGTTGAATTTGAGCTTTGCTAAAACAACTTTTGCCCATTATACCAATGGGCTGCGGGACCAACGACCTGGAGAAGGTAGCAGGGATGGACTAGATGCGGAATGTCTGTCCAGCAGTGGACTATGGTAGGCTGATTAATTGATTGATACCAATGGGCAAAAATTGTTACACAAATAAACACAAACCTTTATAAGTTTAAGAGTAAGCAGCATGCCTTCACAACACACTCTACCGCTACACCACATCGTGAAGCAGTGTTCTGCCTCCCGGCGCCACCCACGTTCATCGGTCGCCGCTACTACATCCAATCCTGTCTCACCTGAAGATAACAATCAATGTAATTTTTAAACTTTTAAAATCACTTATGGAAAACTGCTATTCTCTGTCCCTTCTTTTATTTTCTTTTTGACAGTTCGATTAGTAGACAATTAGTGATGCGCTAATTAATACGTTGCCAATTCGATTAAAAATAATAATTGATTCTATTTAATAAGAAGTTATCCTACTAATATTATAAACGTGAAAGTTTGTAAGGTTGTATGGATGTGTGGATGTGTGGATGTGTGGATGTATGGATGTATGGATGTATGGATGTATGGATGTATGGATGTTTGTAACTCTTTCAGCCAAAACTACTGAACCGATTACGATGAAACTTAGTATGTAGATAGCTGAAGACCTGGATTAACATATAGGCTACTTTTATCCCGATATTCCCACAGGATCGGAACTTACGCGGGTGAAACCGCGGGGCGCTGCTAGTAATATATAATATTTAAAAAAAGTTAAAATTATTTTAGCTAAAAATACTGAACTTGTTTAATTAATAATGTTTGTAAAGCTCCCACCACACAAGAATATTCCTAATGCGAGAGTTGTCTTCTTTTCAGATAAAAAAAAACAGTAAGGATAAAGAATATTCATATTCTTATATCTTCATTATACTTACCAACTAATGTAAAGTTATCATCAAGCAGTGGTTTATGAAGCTTGAGAAAGTTGGTAGCTATAGACGTGTTCTTTGCGCGTCCAACTGCGTACGCCAACGCGTACGCAGCGAGCAGACAACACAGGATGCCTTCTAACCAGTACGCGTCCCACCGCGGACGGACCATTATAGGAACCTAGACAATGAAAATGACGTTCATTAATTTAGTAAAATTATTTACTCGCTGAAAACTAAGTCATCGAAGAAGAACAGCACTATTGTGCTCTCTCTCCCACTTAATAGTTGGTTATGGGCGTTTTGTGTTAGGGCGGAATATGAATGTAAATAGTCGATATATGCGACCGACATAGTTGATTTTAAATTTTGATGTAACTGTGAAAAATTAATGGAATTTAAAAAATCATTAATCAAAATTAGCCTAATAAATCATAACAATAATAAATAATATTACATTTTAATTAAAAAATTTATCGTTACTGTACTACTAATATTTTTTTATAACGCTTGCCGCCCGAGCCCCATGTTTGTAACACCGATGATTTATGACTAGGCTTGCAGCGAGAGAATAATCCTACTAAAGATAAAAAATTTAAAATATTAATGTTAAACGCTTTGTTTAAAAATTCCGGTAGGGCTGAGGTTAAATCTATAAAATTTTCACAAGTACTTGTCACTGTTAACTAAACAATAATTGGTTGCATACTTCCTAATCAGGCTCATGATCGATGGGCGTGCACATCTGACTTTTTAAGTTCCTATGAGTGTTTACAATAAATTTTCACGTGTTTCAACCATGAAGGTAAATATTGTCAAGAAACCTAAAAATCTAAAAATATTGAATATGCTTATCCACATTAGACTAGCATGGTGGAATTATTGCAAAACTGCTCATGACCAATAGCAGAGGACAGTTTATAAACAGAACTCATATCAAATATAAAAAGTATAAAATTAGTTAAAAACTTTTCAGCTGTTTCAACCTTAGAAATAGTGATCTTTGGTTGTTCGTTTGTTCTTGGCGCGCTGTCTTGGAACCCTTCAAACTCCTCGGGGTCCTGGAAGTGCTCGAACTCATTATCATCATCCTGCAAAAGTACATTATCGTTATTATGAGAAGAATATGAAGTTACATATATGAATAATTGTATGAAATATCAACAGTTGATAGTGACAGTTTATATGGTCATTGCCATGGATGGTCTTCGACATTATTAAAAAAAAACCGGCCACGTGCAAGTCGGACTCGCGCACCGTAGTTCCGTAAAATATTTTTATTATATGATGTAACTAAAAATTACGGTTTTCGCAATTTTTCCTTTATCTGTGCTATAAGACGTTGCTTCGTACCGAATTTCAAGATTCTGAGTTCACGGGAAGTACCCTGTAGGTTTTGATTCCCTTGCGAGTGTCGAAAATTTGAGGAAATTTGCGGCATAAACGGCTGTATCTTTTGATTGCGTTGGCTTAGAAGTTTGATTTTTTACAGCTCTAAGAGACAGTAAACCTGAGTATTTGATATAAATTTCAGCTTGATACCTCCACGCGTTCCTGAGAAAAAGGGTCTTGATAGACAGACAGACGTCTGGAAGGACGGACAACTAAGTGATCCTATAAGGGTTCCGTTTTTTCTTTCAGAGGTACGGAACCCTAAAAAGACAACACAATTAATTCAATTTATTTATAGTTTTAAAAGGTAAAAATATGACGTTCACACGTCAGGCTTGCTTTGGTCACGACGTGTATGGGGAAAAGAGACGACACAATGACACTCTAGTGCGATTGTTATGTTATCCCACCATGTTTTAGCAGTAATGTCCTAGAATATAGTTGTTCGTTATATTTTCATAGGAAAGAACTTTTGGAATCATTTGGCAAAAATCAGTGCAAAAAAAACCCAACATCCGAATTTATCATCAGAACGTATACACACCGTGATATTTTAGTATTTTTGAAACGAAGCAAGGTAACTTAACTACCAACAAAGAAGACGGCGGCAAGTAAGCGGGTTCGGCAGATTTGGAGCGGTGGTGAGACGCATCCCACGCAACGCAACTCTATGTAGGAGGGAGGTAAAGGCCTGACAGGCAGGTGAAGTCTATCGGGGGTTGAGTGGTAATCCTTCTAGGGCATACCTCAACTCCCGACTAAAGGCCATAGTGACGTAAACCGTGTGGTTTTAGTCAGTTCGAGTTCGACATAACCACGTAATCGTGCAATCGGTTTCCATACTTTAAAAAAAATCAGACTCATTTACATTATAATGAACAATTTTTATGTAAATACTACATAAACATGCATAACATCTCTTATGTTACATATTATGTTAATTATTATATTCTTTTGTAAATACTGACCTCAACTATGAGATCATCTTCTGTTTCAATGGTGGCTTCGAATTGTTCATCAGCTGACAGTTTTTGTTTCACTGGAGGAACTTCCTTGGCATCTTCATTGAAATCTGTAAACAATGCTTTTAGATACAATTGCAAAGAAAAACCTACACTACCTTAACATTTTTTGTAGAGTATTGTACCCGTGAATGTTTGACCTTATTATATTTTTTTTGACATCGATTCTTGTTTTATTTTTATGTCCTCATTGTCAAGCCTGCAAGAAATGAAACAGTCTCTGAACAACTATTTAGGACGCGCACACAATTTTATTAAAAACATATGAAAATAAGCAGTTTTTCGAATAAAATTGTAATGAACTGAAACAGTATTTAATGTTTTATGGAACTCCTACGCCAGTAGCGCTAAGTATGTTGAGTTTGGGTTCGTTTTGTTAGTTATGATAAGGTCTTACTGCCAAAGTAGTTGGATTGACCTGAAGGTATTCTTGCAGGACTGCTAATGGAACTCCTAGACAAATAGACTTTAAAGAGACAAACTTTAATCAACGCATTTAAAATTACAGTTAAATTTAATATATATATATTTTAATAAAAGTAAATAACATTAAATATGTTGTGTATTAATTTTCCCTATTTGTTTTGTATTTTACTTATTGAAAAGCTTTGTTTTTCACTCATGCACCTACGAAGCCTTTTTATTTTTGTTAGCCTTGCTGTCAATCAGAATAACATATCTATTAATAATTATAATTAGCAGTGTAGATCAATAATTTTAACAATAACTTGTAATCTTGTCCTGTAAACATATATATATATATATATATATACTAGATAAGAATATATTTTATTTGCATATTCTCATAAAATCACATGGATAATACTTTAGCAATAGACAGAATCCTGTTATTTTATCTTGACTAATTCAGTTAATAAATATTATCTTTAGATTTACTAACTAACTTGCTAAGTGACACCAAAGAAAATCCTTTCAAATATTACCAAAAAGTATTAAAATTTGTTAGTTGAAGTATAAACTCCAGCGTCGAGCGGTTTCAATGTGTGCACACATACATGGATGTAGTGGTGTGTACTTTTAATAACAAGGACAGAACAAAGAAATACTAATTATTCGGAAATATGGTCTTGTTTATTACATGGCATAGTTTGTTGTTTATTGGTTTGCAATCTGAAGAGTGTTGGAGGGATTACCAGGTTTAAAAATAAATCTGGTTTTTCTATTAGGATATTTTCTATCACTTAGCAGTGGTCACAAGTGGTCACAAGCAGTGGTGCACAAGTCTAGGAGCATGCCCAGTATTCCAGCAACTCTGGAATATGAGTATATAAATAAAAAATTCTGTATTTTTAATTTACTGCTAAGACATTTGTGGACACTTAAGACATGCTTTCAATTATATTTATACTAACTACCCCACCACCTGTTGCTGTGGCTAAATAATTTGGAATAAAAAATTGTGACTATAAATTGAGATAAAACTATCCTAACTCTAAGTTGGATCAAACTGCATACTGTAAAATTGGTTAATCAGTTTAAGAGTTCATTGCGGAGAAACAATGTGACATGAAATTATAAAGATTGATGTTAATTCACTTATGTAAAGGTTACATATTTTATTAGAGACTTTCAAAACCTATAGTTGGGCTAACAGCATCTAGGACGAAGCAATATGTTACACAATACATTGTTTGAATGTTTGTGAAGCTACACAAGAATGTGCCAAATGCATGAGTTGTCTTTATAAAAAAAGAAAAAAAAAATTAATAGTAAATGTTAATAATGTTGTTACAATATTATTAAGCAGTAACCACTAACCATTGGCAGAGTCATCATCATCATCATCAGCTTCAAACTGTTCAAATTCTGCAAAGTCATCATCCTCTAAATTCTGGTCTTCATATGCTTGAGCCAGTAAGGTGCCACATAGTAACAATACCAATGACAGTAGTACCACACGCATTTTGCACCCTTAAAAGATAAATAATAAAATAAAGTTTTGGTTAGGTAGGCTGGAATATATTATTTTATTTGGATTTTTAGTTATGTTGACTAGCATCTCAACCATACAAAATTTGTGTAATAATTACTTACTAAAAAGTACACACACATCTTAGTCTATATTGATGAGTTTAATTTTAAAAGATAAATATTATATGGTACAGGAACAGTGGCCAAATAGAATTAATCACCTTTGCTCAGACAAAAGTAAAACAATAATAAGTGTTTGAAAAAGAACCAACCAAATAACTTTATTAAAGAAGTTAATACAAGGAATCCAGTGTTGTTTACATTATATCAAGAGAGAGTACATATTTTTTCCTAGTACAAATAGACATTTCAATGTTTTAATTCTAATTGACATAAGGAAAAGGTAATCTTATCTCTCCTTCAAGGCTGTACAAATATGACTTCAAAGGTTTCAGGTGAGGATCATAAAATAACAGCTTAGTCCTCAGTAAGCAAGCATAAATTTACACACATCGGAATATAAATTGATAGATGATGGATCAAATAGAAAATACGTAATGGATACAGTCTATAAAGAAAAAAAATGTGAAATATTTGGCAAGTAGTTTCGGAACAAAAAGTTTTGCTAACTAAGCAGGACATTAAAATTATCTATGAATTGACATTTATTAAACCATTTAAATAGGTTGACAATTTTATTCGCATGAGACCTAAAGGTGATCTAAATATAAATATTCCTTATTTTAACTTTGCAAAACTTCACGGCTGACAGTGCAATATTTTTTTTTCAAATTAAATAGTTGGTAATAAAGGGTTTTGTAATGATAAGTCGTTACCTGTTACCAAATTCTCACTGCTTATAATAAATAAACTAGCTCATTAACTTAAATAATTACATTAAATTCACATAGATTTAATCACATTTCACCTACTTTATTGCGGGATTCATACAGTGTGTTTTCATTAAACAAATCTCCAGGATTGATAAAACTTCTATAAGTACGATTAGTGCTTACACAACGTAACAAATCACAACCCAATGAGATTGTTTGACCTAGTTGTAATTTTTTTTTTAATTTGACATTGTAAACGAGAACATACCTTTAAATGGCACGTCACATGGCATTTGACTTACAAAGCTGCCAGAGTAAAATAATAATTCCTTTTGTTCTATAGATTACAGCCCTTGCATTACTAGATTTACTCGTTATCTGATTTGTAGCTCGGAGTGCTCGGACAAGTGACCTAGTGTATTAATTTCGTGCTCATAGATTATACACTAATAACTAGAGATAGATATGCCACTCTGAATCAGTTTTCAAAAACTATGTACTATGACGGATAGATGGAGTTAATTTCATTTGAACTGAGCGCCGGTAGATTTTAATTATTAATAATATATAAATCTATATAAAAAATAATTAATTTTAAACTGAAAACTAAGCTTTACTTTTAGGCACAGTAATCTATAGATGACAGCACTTTCTATGCATATTTTTGATTAACCCGACTGTATGGCAGTTGCATACCCTGTTCGTGGTACCTATAGTCCACGAGCCTACTACAAATGTCGTCAGTCATTTTCTCTCGGGTGATACTTCGTAAAATGCTTATGAAAATTATATCATGAAGCCCCGTGAACGTCAGCTGCGGCTCCGTCGGGGGGTTGAGGTGCAGCAAGCTCCCGCGCACTTAGAAAAAAATATAATTTTTAGTCATTTCCTCCCGATTGAGAATTGTATCAAATTAAAGCTAATCCAATATCTTAAAGAAAAAGAATAGTCAGCTGACTATAGAGTGGTAGATTATACGTCAGCTGGTCACATGAATGTGTGAATGAATTTTCTTTTCGTCTTGGAACTTCGTTCCATCCGGGTGTCCCTTGACACCTCTTAAGTTTTCTTCAAAATATTGGGTTAGCAATAATTTGATACAATTTTCAATCGGGAGGAAATGACTAAAAAATAATATTTTTTTCTACGTGCGTGGGAGGCTGCTGCTCCTCAACCCCTCGACGGAACCGCAGCTGACGTTCACGAGGCTTCATGATACAACTCTCTAAAGTATTTTACGAGTTTTCACCCGAGAGGGAATTGGTCATGCAAATCTGTTGCTGGCTCGCTCACTACAGTCTGCTAAAATTATTACTTAATGTCAAGTGGGGTTTAGTATTATAATTAATCTACATTGTTATATCGATAAAATCGTTTACAAGGGATGAAAAAAATTGAGAGAAGAGTCCTAAAGGAAAACTTAGAGGACGGTGACCTACACTCTTTTGTGAAATGTGAGAACGTGTCCTTATAGCACGTCTAGAATAATGGGAGGTAACGTTTCTGCCAGGTTATTGTAGAAATGCACATAGGTACAAGAATCCAAAAGTACTCGCCGGGACACTAAATGGGTACCAGGTTTAGCTTTTAGATTTGCTTGCAACCAGACATCACCTACACGACCGAGGACTCCGAGGAGAGACCGACCACGAAGAGGAGGCGTTGGAGCTTTTAAAAGTTATCAACATATCAGGATCGAACCTTATCAATAACAAAGGTTGCAACCCAAAGGACCCCATCGACAGATAAAAACTCTCACTCTCGACAGGTAAAATGGGCTATCAGTAAATTTAAGCCTTTCAAATCACTGGGGGCGGATGGCATCACAGAGTACAGTAATATTTGGATGGCATTCTCCCAGCACTTCTGTAACAGGGATTTGTCGTCCAAATTGTCGTCTAGATTTTCAAAAATCAGTTTTTTCAGCATAACTTTTTCCTACGGAACTTTAATAGCATGCCCATAGTAACTACGAACATTTTTTTAATTTGAACCCTAAATGATTCCATCCTTAATTGTGGGGGACAAAAATTTGTTGGAAAAAACTTCATAGCTCCGAAACTGTAAACCTTTTTACAATCGGTAATATTTTTAGATGAAAGCTAATTTTTTATTTTACTCTACAATGTAGATATTTAAAGTTTTTAATGTGAATTATTTTTTAGGAGATAAAAATTTAAAAAACACGAAATCTACCTCTGCGGGCCTGCTGCGGGCCCGGATTTTTTAAATAATTCGGTCGCCTCAGCCGAGTCTCTTCTCTCGCTTATCCTTTCTTTTCACAGAGAACATTTCATTAAAAGCATAAGAAAATATCCATGACAAATAATTCGTGTACAGTGTCTCATTAAACTATTTACTGAGTTTCGAGACCCGACCCTTCAATAAAATTTATAGCATTATATGCAACATAAACAGGATATTTGCTAAGGATATTATGTAGAATATCTATGTGTGTCCTTAAGGTACGAACATGGAAACAGACATTTAGATGATTAGTAAAATTATATGTAAATAATGAATAAGGAAATAATATTCGTATTAATAATAATCGTTGTTATTGAGGTGACACATATAGTGTGTATTGGAAACCAATAATAATATGTTTACATCACATAACACAATAATAAGTACTAAGTTGTAATGTGCGATTCTTTTTTTTAACAGACGAAAAAAAGGAGGTTCTAGATTCGACCGTATAATTTTTTTTTTATTTATGTTAAGCCCTCACTCCGTTAGTTATGAACCGCTTTTGATTTTCTTTTTTGTTAGATAGGGTGTATACCCTATATAATAAAAAGTTTTTTTTTTTTTAAAGATTTTTATTTTATGATTTTTTTTTCATCATCAGCTTATTTGTGTTTAGAAATCATCACATCATGTAGCTGACTACATGATGTGATGATTTCTAAACGCAAATACCTGATAAAGTAATGAAAAGTAAACAGAAACACTATTCGTTCCTACAATTTTCGAGGGTTTCTCTCAATTTTATCAGAATCCCATCATCAGATCATGACTTCCTTGTCATGGGACCGCCCTTGAGATACTTCAAGGGTGGTCCCATGTCAAGGAAGTCAGAAGTCAGTTCACGTAATAAATGTGATATTGTTCGATTAACAAATTTTCCAGGGCAGCCTTTTTTCACTTTTGCAATATCAGTGTCCCGTCGGGGCTTCCTGAGAACTTTGCTTGTCAACCACAGGTAGAACCTACCGTAGAGAGGCGTTCCGAACGCGTTGAATCCTTGTCTCAGTCCTATTTCTTCTAGAGTGGCGGGTAGTTCTTCTCGAAGCCCTACTAAGACATACTACAGGAACCTGTCAATTGACATTTAATAATATCCAAATATATTTTTTGTTATGGTTTCAGGCTCATAAAAACAACTCTACTTTTTATTCGATGGGTTCAATAAAAATGCATAGTCGTATTAATTGAAGGGAGATCACCATGTTTCGGGATATGATTCTACGGCAATAAGTAATTATAATTATTTAAAGAAAAGTGTATGTATTTTGTTTTATATAAAATATATAATGTCCATTAATAAATTCTTAGGAAATAATATATATACGCAGTTTTCTGATAATGTTTATAACAACTTGATTATACCGACTTTCACCTAAGAGTTGTGCAGGGAAATACGTAAAGTTCCACACGGATACAAAATGACAATAAGAAACACACTGGTATCAAAATTCGATAAATTCTTTGAACATCATGATTCCAGATTCAGAACATCCGAGTTGGGCATAAGAGTTGGGTAAAGGCCACGTTCGATGCCAGTCGGGTTCTGCGTCGCGTGAGCACACACGCCAACGTATTTTAGTCTAATTTATAATTATATTTCATAAATTCTCTTCTTAAACCACCAAAATGGCGTATGCTGTGATTAAGTTCAGTGCCATATTGATGTTCTTCGTTGTGTGCGCCGCTGATGTCTGTTAGTATTTTTATATTTAATAAATAGAATAATATATTTTACACAAAAAAACTATGCATTAGTTTAAAGGGTTACACAGAAGTATATTACACTTTGACATTTGAAAACTTATTAAGAACTTTTTCAGACTCCGTACTTCTGAGATTTTCGTAACAGATAAATATTATAGATTTTTGCACGATATGGGAATCGATGCCAGGATTCAACGATAGCATGCAAGCACCAACTTATGTCACTGGACTAATGGGGCAGATATATTTTGAATTTAAATAAAAACTATACGTATGGTAGGTAGGTATCTAATTCTTTTTAGACTTACTTATGTATATACATTTTAATTAATCAATATAATTTTATAAAGACAAAGGTGCAGACAGCTAATATATTATATAAAAATAAATTGTCTACCTAACTTTAAGTACAAAATAATATTCATAACCGTGTTTTATTCCCATTTTATTACATATTATCTAGACCTATACATAGAATAAGGTTATACATGATTATAAAACCAAATTACTTTTTTTGTATTAATAAGGTTAGACTTATCTATATATTAACCCTTATTCAATCGCTATCTTCGTTACTACAAAAGTTTTAGATTTTTTTGTTTTAGTAGTGATAAGTCTAACCTTATTAATACAAAAAAAGTAATTTGGTTTTATAATGATGTATAACCTTATTCTATGTATAGGTCGATCTGCCCGCGACTGCGTTCGCGTGGAAATTCAAATTTATCCCACTGAAACCGATTTTTTAAGGAACGCTTTTTAAAAAACTACAAAGGATTAGAAAACATGAAAAGAAAGATGCTTGAAATCGGTTAAGTCGTTCTCAAGTAATGACGTCAGCAAGGGAAATAGGGAAACATTTTAAAATATATAGATAAGTTGTTGTTGTGTTGACTGTTTAATTAAGCGTATGTCAAGATGTTTGCACGTAGGTAATAGTTTTGATAGGCACTAATAAACATTATCAAATGTAAACATATAGTAGTTAGTTTTATGGATAATGGATATTAATATATATATTAAATATAACATAATATAAATAGATCGCACAAGGTTGCTTTCACAAAATTTGTTGTTTAAAACTGCGTAAATTAATGCTATAATACCTATTACACATAATATCTCCCTATTTCTGAGAATTGTGATACATTTTAGTAGGAAGTTTCATTGAACGGATTCCAATGCATTTTTTGTTTTGATTTTTTAAATATATTTTTTGTAGTTATTTATGCAGAAATAGTTCAATGTAGGTACTTATTTTAAATTACATCAAAGAAATTTAAAACTAAAAATTGTATTCTGACGGATCTGTAGCGGGATGCTATTAATTTATTCATGTAATGTGTTATCTACTTCAAATAAATAAATAGGTATTGAAATAGGTAATTTTGAAAAGTTTACAATGCAGTACACACAGTCAGACGCTTTAAGCCATTACGCTACTAATGGCATAAAGCGTCTGACTTGTGATCATAGTCGGATAGAAATTGTCAAAAATCGTTATTTTTTCGATTTACGATTAACTTTGCATCTTGCGTGAAAAGTGTTTAGACATAAAGCTTGCGTATTCAAAGACGAAAAAAATGAGACTAACAGCCAGGATCGGATCAGTAGTTTTCTTTCGAAAAATCATAACTCCCGTTCTAATGAATATTTAGGCCTGAAATTTGGTGAGAATGTGGGTGTCATAGCCCGCAATACACAAGCCCACAAGCAATTAGCAAGGTCGGCTTTAAACTTATTGTGAAACCTTAAAAAAAACTGAAAAAAAGGCTTTCGGGAGAATAGCCCTAAAAACGTTTTGGGCCAACTTAGAGTGAATTTTTAAAAACGCTTTTGTACGTCGAGACTTTCTCTACAACGTGTTATAATGTGGTTTTATTCAGTGAAGTAGAAAGACTGAAAAAAATCGATTTACAAAAATTTTTCGATCCAGCCGGTAGTCAGTGGTTGGGGGGCGCGCTGCTGCTGTTTTCCGCTATACACGTAGTAACTTCTTAGTAATCTGTGGCTATACGCCCAATTCCGCACACTGCGGCTTCGCACTTTTCCAGCGCTAAGTTGCAATCTGACTGAATACGTGAATAATAACGATACCTCGGGAGCCTCCGGACTTAATTAAACGATTCTATTCTGTGTTACATATTGTTATTGAGGGTGCGTGATGCGTGCTGACGCAGTTACAATAATTTCGTAAAAAATTATAATAATTAAAATAACAATTAATTGTGTATCGTGTAACAATAATAATAAATTATTAGTTTTAATGGTACTAATGAAATAAAAAACACTAAAATAAACGGTGTACTTAATTCGTTATTATCTCGAAATATATATTTTACTAATAATTGTCTTTCTTCGCACAACTGTTATTTTACATTATAACATATTAAATGAAATGCCAGTTAACTTTACAATAAACTACTCATTTCCACGATAATAAGATGTTCAACTTGTCTTATTGTTCTTATTATTTTATTAATAATGATAACCTAATGACCCAATGATCTTCATTATCTCAAGAATTATATATTGCAATAAATAATTAAGAAATGTTACGTAATAAATAAATACTATTTGAATGTCGTGAGTGGCAAACGGAAACGAAAATTGTATTTAACTTGATCATCGCTTTTTTTATGGGATAGGGGGCAAACGAGCAGACGTGTCGACTGATGGTAAGTTCCGCTGCCCATGAACACCTGTAACTCAAGAGTCAGAAGTGCCGGCCTTTAAGGTGGGAGTAGGTTAAGAGGGGGAGAGGGAAGGGTTAGGGCCTCCGGCAACCTCACTCACTGGGCGAAATAGAACGGAAGCATTGCTTTACTGCACACTGATTTACTAGTTTTCTGTGAGGCCGTAGCCGAGCCGGCCCATACGTGCCGAAGCATGGCTCTCCCACAGACTGTTAAACAATGTTTTCAATATGAAAGACCGATTACAATATCAATCATGTTTTGCCCCTAAAATGCCGATGGTAAAGATAATATTGCATTACCTTGTTTTGCTGTAATTATAATTTTATTTTTACTGGTAACGTTGATATTTTATTTTTATTTTTGGGGTACTTATCATTAACAATCACTTGGATTGTACATTTTTTCGAATTTTTATGTAATTAATGTTATCATTATATTTAACAGAGACCGTCCCCCCCACCCAAAACTTAATGTCAGTCCAGTTGCTCCCGTTGTATTCAGTCAGATTGCAACTTAGCGCTGGAAAAGTGTATAGCCACAGATTACTAAGTAGGTACTACGTGTATAGCTGCCAACAGCAGCAGCACGCCCCCCCCCCCCCCCACTGACTACCGGCTCGGATCGCAAATTTTCGATTTTTGTAAATCGACTTTTTCAGTCTTTCTACTTTTCTACTATCTTATTCATAATTATCTTATGTCTAATAATTTAAAATTAACCTTTTTATTATTAGACTGCCCATATGTGATTTATAAGAAAATATTCCCCATTAAAAAGATTTTCAATTTATTTTAAATGTTAGTTGTGTGTACGTATTGCATGGTGGCAACCCTTAAACATTGGTCGTTGTTGTCAGAAAATTGTTCTAGGTGGCTTTGCCCACTCAGTTTTGAACGACAAAAAATAGGTTATCTTATATCATAATTAAATACTTGACTTACAGAGCCTTGTATTTTTATTTAGCCATATTTATAATAATGATAAAGCCCATAGTAACGGAGATATAGTCAGTGGGCAAAGTCACCAAGAACATATATAATTTTCTGCCCAGCACAAATAATAATTTTTTTCACCAACATAGTAACATATATTTTAATATTTTTGGAATATCTACACGCTTATCAAAATAATTCAATTTTTTTTGAAATATTTTGATTTCTTAGGCAAAGTTGCCATGTTTTACGATATCTCTTTCGTTTAACATGTACATACATGTACTTACTAGTATTTAGTAGAAATAATGTTCTATCTCTAAAATGTATCAGAACATATAAAAGGTTCACCGCGAATATAATAAATAATAACTAATAATAACTGGACACATCTCACATACGGCCGTCTGATCCCAAACTAGGCAGAGCCTGTGCTATGGTAACCAGACTGCTGATAAACATACTTATATATTTCTAAATACATACATATTATAGATTTATTACACCCAGACACAGAACAAATAATCGTGCTCATCACACAAATATTTGTCCTGGGTGGGAATCGAACCGACGACCTCTGGCTCAGCAATCAGGATCACTAACCACTAGACCAATAGGCCAATCAAACACATCAAACATATCTATCTACATAGATATAAGTTACACCACAAATACAAATAGAATAGATAAACCTTTAATGTACCCATAGACTGGGTATACCTTTCTCTACAAACGTATCTGAATATATTTTATAAAAATTAAGTCAATTACTAAGTACATAATAATAAGTATATATTGGAGGCAATTTAAAAAAAAAATGGTCTATGAAGCCAACATTTGCAATCAAGATTATTTTTTCTCCTCGGGATTCAATAATCGTCATTAGATAAGGGATGCATTTTCGGAAGCCCTCTTAGTGCCTACCTACGTAATCCAACGAACTCTGATTATATATCTACTACGGACTACCTATTAGATATTTTTTTCTGCTGTACAAAATTTCATATGTTAGACTCATCGATTTCCACTACATTGTATTTCAGCCAATTAGTTATATAGATTTATTAAGTAAACATCATCTTTTACCACAACTGGAGGCAAATAAACACAAATAATTACATCATAACTATTGACAATGTTTGTGTTTAAAGAGGCCAGAAGTATAGGTATTGTATTATTAATGCACATAATTTCTCAGTAATTGTACGATAATATTGAGCGACAGCCTGAGTCAATGCAAAAATTGTTTTTGTTTTATTTGCTCACTTCCATTATTTATCACATGGACAGAGGTGTTCGTAAGGTACAATTTGTGCCACTTAAAAGTGGTTAATCTATTGCTAAGTACAGGGCACGATTCCAATCCTACTGAAAATTGCCTATATATTTCTTTGTGGTCAATACGAAATCCTAATACTCTCAATGATCTTAATACCAACGAGTTTTTACTGCTGTAGTACGATTTAGTCACAATTACTAGAGACCAACTCATATGAAGAACTTATATTAGTGCAAGTGGCTACAGCATGTATGTACTAATAACCGACCATTCGTCTCTTTTACTTCATGCGTGACCTCCTCTCAGGACATGATACAGCTTTAAACTCATTAGGTACTATTCCTTTGTTTGGTCATGGCCAGGAGGATAGTCTGGTTGTATCGTACTTATGTAAAGGACCCCATTTAGTTATTTATGACCTTAATTACATACTACTGAATGATATTCTGCGGAAGAAACACGGGATATCTAAATAGAATCTAATCAAATGTCTTAGGTAAATGTGTTAGTCATAAACATGATTATCATGGCAATCATAACCAAATTAATACTCGTGGAAAAGGGTGTTCAAATAATTGAAAGAGTTTTGAGTGTATTAAGTATCAGTGTGTGTGACTTACCATGTCTCATCAATCTATAAATACTTAGGTATATCTCCTGATCAGGGATGTAACAATAGGATAGCAGAGCGGGCAAAATGCCACGGGCCCATGGCCCTAGGCGGCCCCCGGCCCCGACCCCAAGGCCCTAAGCACACGAGGCACCAAGAGTGAACTGGCCTCCCATCCGATGAATGATGCGATAGTAATATAATACTACCTTATCATTGTAATACTAAAAACATGTTATATCTTTGGTAAAATAAATAAGACTTCAACTAGACATATTAATGCAATTACACCCAGCTTTGCCAGACACTTTAAGGTTACAAAATACACAAATAATGAAATAGATTATTTATTTGACAATCAAATTTATGGGTGTTGAGTTTTATAAAGGTAATGATACTAATGATATATAAAATTATTTCTCTAACCTAAGTTTAATTTTTATAAGTAATTAAAATATTCTTCACTTTTAATATTGGGTTCGATTCCCACCCAGGACAAATAATTGTGTGATGAGCATGATCATTTGTTCTGTGTCTGGGTGTAATTTATCTATGATATGTATGTATTTAGAAATATATTAGTTTGTTTATTAGCGGTCTGGTCACCATAATACTGGCTCTGCCTAGTTTGGGATTAGACGGCCGTGTGTGAGATGTGTCAAGTTATTATTATTGTTCTTAAACCTTTCGATAGTAACATAAAATGTTGATGCTGTACACATGTACATTGTACATATCCTACCAATGGTTGCTGAGTAGACGGGAGAAAGATACTCTGATTACGATTCAATGCTTGCTTTTCTGTAATGTATGCCAAGTGGCGGGATTACAGTAAAATGGCTTCTATCAATTTGATAAAAAAAAAATTGCGCCTCATGTATTTTAATTAAGATTTAATATGTGGAGAGGTTTAATATGTAAAAAAATACAGTAAGATATTGATTTGTGCGAGAAGCTCCAAAAATATGTTTCTCAATTTAAAAAAAACAATACTGTTTATTTTTTTTAAATACTGTTTTTTTTTACTCTCCAACTTTAATATACTTTATTTCTTATACAAAAAGTTGGCAATCCTTGTGGCAGTTCACATTTTTTCGTCAGTTTATAATAGCGCGAGTATGATTTATAATAAACCAACGATGTTCAGAATCATACGGTGAAATATATCATAGATATTATCATTATGAATGTTTTTACTATTACAACGAAAGTCTACAATTACAGGAGCATTAAAAACAATAGGTATCTGCCTGCTACCTGTAATTGTTTGTATCTTATGAGAGCCCTACAATCGGCAACCCGTTTTATGATATGTGCTCCAATTCAATACTTTTGTATAACATATTATGTTATACAAGAGTATAAATTAACAAATAACTACCTACTCGAATAAATACTTCTATCCGTGCCGTTCTTAATATGTTTTACATTTCAGTCACCTAGTCCTAATTTAATTCGTATTTTAAGAAAATCCTATAGGTAGGTACCATGTGAAACATGTTGCGTGAGAGAAGCAGCCGACAGTTCGCCTTGCCTAAAACAAATGAATACGCGGGCAGTCCACACCTACAAAGTTCGTCGCACAGTGTGAGATTTTGGCTGAGTTGGGGACATGCCTTTTTAAGCTTTTATTTGATAGATTACGTTCAGTAGTAGCAAATAGTGGAGCTCCGACGAAATTCCTTAGCTTTGTTTAGGAAATATGATTTTTTTCGTGAAAGGTCAATGGCCTATCAAAATCAATAATTTTATTACTACTGCTCAAATATTGCAAATATTAACTTACTGAGCTCATCGTCTGATTAAATACAATAAAATATACAAATCAAAATAAATTCAACATAGTAACTTATAATATCAGAGAGTTACTATTGTTTTTTCTTTTTTCAGATTTTATTTTATTTCTCAGATTTCCTTTTGTTTCCGCATTTTATTTAAATTGTAAAATATAGGAATAACAATCAGGTATCATACCCCAAAAATTGAAATGTGTTTATTGTAGGATCTCCGAAATATTCGGTTTCTAAGTTTTTTATAAATTTCTATGGAAATAGGGTTGTCAAAAGCATTACTTACAAAATTACTATAATAGAAAAAAAAAATCTACATAATACAGGTATTTCGTTTTATATGGATACTAGCTGCACCCCGCGGCTTTGCCCGCGTTGAAATCGATGTTTCGCAAGTGGAGAACCATCTCAGATTCAAATGTGTTTTACTTAAGTTTTACGTTTACTAAAATATTACACCATGGTTAAAATATATTAATTATAGGTACTAGCCGGGAATGATACCAAATTATTTTTTAACCAAGTTTATAATACACAAACTTTCACATTTTATATTAGTATTAGCAACCTGCCCCGGCTTTGCACGGGTACAAATTATACACCTAAACCTTCCTCATGAATCACTTTTTCTATTAGTGAAAACCGCATGAAAATCCGTTTAGTAGTTTTTCAGGTTATCGCGAACAGACAGACAAACAGATAGACGTGGCGGGGGACTTTGTTTTATAATATGTTGTGATTATTGGAAGTAGGGATGATGCAATGTCAATTTATTTCCATATCGTGTTCACTGACGGAGAAAATTAAATTGTCTTCTCTGGTAAGTGTTATTTTACACATGTCATCATCAACCTCGAAAATGGTAGAGTTGCTATCATCTGTCCTTAGTACCTTCGCAGGTACAGCTGGGGATTTTATTTTCTTTTTTACAAGAGAAACGTATCGTCTGAAAATTTTCAGCATCTATCTCAGAGCTGCTGGAAAGTGCTACTAATATAGTATGGATGCCATCGACAAGTCAACATTCTAGCCCAAGAATTTCAGCAAACGTATTACGGTGTTTGTTCGATAGTGCTGTTCGAGCAGTGTTGCCGTCGCTGGTAGTGCCTGCATTCGGATGCACAACATCTACTAACAGCGACAAAACACACACCCAGACACAGAACAAATGATCATACTCATCACACAATTATTTGTCCTGGGTGGGAATCCAACGCACACCTCTGGCTTAGCAACCAAAATCACTAACCACTAGCTCAACAGGACAGGTAATATAAGTGATGTCATACTCAAGTGTTGATTTGCCATCAGCTATACATGATATTATACTAAAACTGGACATCTGGCAGAAACTGACAAAACAAGCCAAAGGTAGGACGCAATGGCCCTCATTAGGAAGGTCCAAACCAAATTATCCTGTAATTAGAGATTCTCAGAATCGAAAGTTTCTGTGTAGACAACCCTAACCAATATATAAAAAAATTAATAACTCAGCCGTCCTGCCGTTTATTTATTTAATATTTACGTATGACATAATATGTAAGGTAAGGTTACTTTTAGCCTTAAAATAAAATGCGGAAATCACACGACTTTTGAATAAAAAAATATTTTGTAAAAATAAGAAAAAAAAAAATTAAGGTGTACCGGAGGACTTTTAAATAGTTTTATTTACATACAATATAGTTGTACACGTTGCCGACCGAATGGTGAAATAATATAAAGAAAATTCTAACGCATAAACGAGAAAAAGCATTTCTATGGGTTTTGCTCAATATATCAGAAAAACTAAATATCTCCTAATTAAAGCAAAGGAATTTCGCCGGAGTTTTACTCTGAGTTCTTTCTATAGGTAAACTACCAAAAAAAAGCATAAAAAGGCATGTCCCCAACTCAGCTGAAATCTCACACTGTGCGTCGCCTTTTCTAAGATGTTATGGGTTTATTATTTACAGTTTAATAGACTACATTTATTATAACAACATTCATCCTGGCCAAACAATCTAAACCTGATTTAGTACAGTTTGTTTAATACATTGATTATATGCGCAACATTTATTATTTTTGTTAAGAAGATAACTATTATTTATTATTAGCACAGCCACGCGGCAATGGCGAGTAAAGAACAAACACCTAAAGTATTTGTTAAATTATATTGACCAAAATAAGTAATAACTAAAATAATTATTGCGACTTATTTTTAAAGTATTTAACAGATCACTAACATCTAGCAATAACGTAATTTTACATAATAAATACATTTACCAATAACATAACACGTCCACTGTACATTAAGTTCGATTTGGCATTTTGTTTTTATTTACGAAGAATATCGTTCATCGTGCGTGCGTGTTATGCTACGCGTTGTCGTCCCTACCACAGATAAGATAATAGTTACAGCCCCTACTCTAAATTGGTAGGTATATAAAACGCGACCTCGAGCGAGTGGTGTAGCCCTGATTTGGCTCATATTGTCTAAAGAGCGAAGCGAGCGAAAAATAGTTTTGATTACACAACGCCACATTCGTTAGATGGAGGCAATATAAAATCTAATACTTAATTATAAACAGTAATTTCAATTCTGTTTCCTTACAGCGGAGTTTGTCAACACTGCATTCAACGCCCCACCAGTCACTGAGGTGTGCTTGGGCTGCATCTGCAAGGCCGAGTCAGGATGTACGCAGAGCGTGACGTGTGAGGGCGACGCTTGTGGACTGTTCCGGATCACCCGCCCTTACTGGATTGACGCTGGCAGGCACACCGTGAACGGAGAGTCCGTGGATTCCCCTACCGGTAAATATAATAATTTTGAAACACAACAAGGTTTTTAACGTTTTTCTTTATTAGGTCTTATTTGCTGGCTTTGCATTATATTATATTATACATTATAGAGAGGTATCCTCCGATAATGATGATGAGATATGTAAGGAACCTGAGCGGTGCTCGAAGAAAAAATCAACCGAAAGTATCATTTAATTTTTCGAGCCTCGATCAGCGCAGCTCTGGTGGAAAAGGCCAAGGATGAGTGCGAGGGATGTAATTGAGGATGTGTACGAGGGAATCATATCGAAAAAGAGTTCGCTACGCTATTTTACACCGCTCATACTCACACCGTAACGCTCAGCTTTCTTGCACATCTCTGGTGATAACGCAGCCTTAAGCTAGAATATCATACCATGTAACCACGGCCAAACAAGCGGCAAAACAGAAAGTTGTATACATAACTAATCAGCGCGAGAGCTTTTATTGCGCGATGCAAAATCACTAGTTACTTCGTAGTTCGGCTGGTCTTCGCAAGACGGCTCGAAAAGTATGCTTGGAATGTAGACGTCGCCACACGTCTCATTGAAAATCATAATGGTTAATGTCTTGGGTTTTATACTTCTTAGCTAATAGAGAGTTATGGACATAAAATAATTGGCTACCATGTCAGGCCAGGCCACTCCACAGAGTAGGTATAAAGCTACAAGTACACAGCGGCGGGGTCGACTAAACGTGCCTAAATTCAGTAGGCTGCCGCGCGCTGGCCAATCTGTTATGTTGTATGTGGGCAAGTCAAAGTCACCGTCACCACATTTAATTTTAATTTATTATAAGTTTTTAATTTGTTACAAGTTTTTAATTAATAACTGAATTTTTCAGCTTACAACAACTGCGTGTTAGACCCGTACTGCGCGGCCCGGACTGTGCAGGGATACATGAGGGTATTCGCCCAGGTAACGTATATCCCTATAGGGCTGCCATCCGTCAGGGTTTCCTCGGATTTGTCCTAGTTTAGAGGGCGTCCGGGGAGCATCCGGACGGGGTTTTCAAAAGCTGTCCGCGTGAAACCCGGCCACTCTGTGTCAGAGGAAAATTATAGATGTTAGTTGAATCGTTAGCAAGCTGTTTAAATTCATAAAAAATATTCACAAATAATTTTTTTAGGGTGTCCGGGAAAAATTCACGATTTCACACATGTGTCCGGGGTTTTTGAAGTTTTTCTCCGGCGTCGATAATTTAAGTAATGGCAGGCCTACCTATAGATACCTACTGCTTTATAACTAATCACTCACGCTTCAGTGTAAATTAAACTATTATCACTGCCTGCTAAGACAACTCTTCGCGGGTATTAGCGGTGTACAGCAAAAAAAAAATGTTTTTATTAATATACTCGTTATTGCAATGATCATATTCTTGTGTGTAGCTTTGAGCATAGACAAAAGAAGATTTAATACTTACAAACTAACCACTGTACATATGTAAATTGAACCGTAGCCCTCTAAAAGAGATCTTGGAAGATAATTGTAGTCCCATAGAAGAGACGGGTGTCCGATGGTCCAACTATACAAACTAATCAGTTGAATCACAGTCTATAGATCAAGCCAGGGGTTACAGTCCTGGTCACAGCCCGGGGGGTGAACTTTCAGGAGGCGGCGTGCCTGGCCGCCAGGGGAGCCCCCTGGTGGTCGGGCGCATCGAGGCACTGGGTTTGCGGGTGGCCCTGGATAAGACGGAGGCCTTTTTATTTCATGGGCCCCGTCGTGGTCCACCCCCTGGCGCCTCTATCGAGGTCAACTCGGTCCTCGTACCGGTTCAGGCCCACATAAAATATCTGGGCCTGATCCTCGACGGTAGGTGGTGCTTCGACGAGCACTTCCTGCAGCTTGCTCCAAGGCTGGTCGGCGCAGCGTCCGCCCTTTGGCGACTCTTGCCCAGTTTGGGCGGACCCAGCGTCGCTACGAGAGGGCTGTACACGGGGGTTGTCCGGTCAATGGCACTGTACGGTGCACCGGTGTGGGCGCAGGCTCTGAACGCCCAGAATAGGGCGCGCCTCTGGCGCCCTCAGAGGGTTATGGCGGTTAGAGCCATACGCGGATACCGCACCGTGTCAACGGAGGCGGCGTGCGGCCGGGACTCCCCCGTGGGATTTGGAGGCGGAAGTGCTCGCCGAAGTATATCGGCGAACGGCCGAGTTCCGGGCGGGAAGCGGCAGTCGGCCCCCGCCCGAAGAGGTACGCGAATGGCGTGAGGCCGCTCGCCGAGCCACCATGGCTTGTTGGTCGTCCCGGCTGGAGGCTCCACGTGCTGGCTTTGCCGCCGTGGAGGCGCTCCAGCCGGTCATCGTCGAGTGGGTAGGGCGGCAGCACGGGACCCTTTCCTTTCGACTGACGCAGGTTATTTCCGGGCACGGCTGCTTCGGGAAGTACCTGCACTCGGTCGCTAGGAGGGAATTGAGTCCCGCCTGTCACCACTGCGACTGCAGTGAGGACTCGGCTCAGCACACGCTGGCGGTTTGCCCCAGTTGGGCGGCGCAGCGTTGGACCCTCACTGCAGTCATCGGAGTGGATCTGTCGTTACCGGCTGACATACGCTCCATGGCCGGTAGCGACAGGAATTTTACCGCGGTCGCAACCTTCTGTGAGGAAGTCATCTCGCAGAAGGAGGCGGCGGAAAGGGTCCGGGAGGACGACCTCCACTCGGACCTAATTCGCCGCCGGCGAACCGGACGGCGGAGGCGCGCTTACCAGTGCCTCATGCCGCCCTGAGTGTGGCCGCGGGTGGACGGGACGGGTTTTCCCCTCCACCCGCTATAGTGGCCTCCCGCGAGGAGGCGGCTTCCGCGTGTGCCTAATTGAGAGGTTTTTTAGCCGAAGGTGGTGCCCGCGCTTTTGCGGGCAGGCGCTAGGGGGGTTACAGTCCTAAGGGTCTATTCTATGTCAGCGTATCCAATCCCACCTCTATTTTAAAAATTTTGAGAGTATTACCCTCCCATTGTACTACTGTTTTAATGTATTTCTTTTTCATGATTGTATCCTATTTATGGTGGGCAATAAAAGAGTACCTATCTATCTAACCTGTGTATTATCACGTAACCATTTTAACCCTCAAGTGAAACGAATAACTACATATTTTGTATACTGCAGTTAGTATTTTCACATGCCCCGTTTTTGACGGAATAATCATTATATTATCAGCTCTCTTAGCACTGCCTAACACATACATAACACACAAACCACTTGTACACTTGTGTAATAAAATATAAAGTAATTTATATTTTTAATATAAATTTAATTCTATTAATATTATAAACGTGAAAGTTTGTGAGGATGTATGGATGTGTAGATGTATGTATGTTTGTTACTCTTTCACGCAAAAACTACAGAACCGATTGCGATGAAACTTGGTATGTAGATAGATGGAGACCTGGATTAACATATAGGCTACTTTTTATCCCAATAATGCCACGGGATCGGGACTTAAAACCGCGGGTAAAACCGCGGGGCGTAGCTAGTTCATAATAAAATTGTATGTAGGTGTTAGACAACCTAAAGCTGTATGCACACTATACATAGGTAGAGAGTGTTACGTGCGAACAGGTGAAGGTCGCATATATCTGTAACTCAAGCTGGCTGTTACCGGCATGTCCGAGCCCTATTGTAGTGACGACACTTGTAGTTAGTCACCACGAAGAGATTTTTGTCTGCGGGTTGTGCCGTGGTGAATGTGTAGGCAGCTTTGCAATTTATATGAATGTATCATGCCATTAAAAACGTATTGTAAGTTCATCGCCGTAGGTATGTACACTTAAATAGCCAATAGCCACCCATCTTATATTAACAGAACTATTAATAAGTCCACCCAGAGTCATATCTTAGTTGACACTCCTGTACCTTTGGGAATTAATTGCCATCCACGAATATACCTGTCAATCGGTATATGCAGTTAGTTGCAGGAAAGTCAGAAAACAGTACTGTATGTAATTACTCTCAATCTCTGAACAAAATCTTAAATAATATGAAATAAATACAATTTATATTTGAATTTTAGAAATCCACCTATTATACACTACTGACGCTAACCGAGCAATGTTGGAGGAAATAAAAACAATAAGTCTTTATAATAAAATAATGTTTTTAATAAAGAATAAATTGGACAACGACTACCTAGGTACCACGGTTACCTACACGTAAACTCAATGTTAAGTCGTCTGGTTCATGTCAAGAGAAATTTATTATTCCCTTCTCCCAGAATTTTTACATTCTCGTATTATTATCATCATCATCATTTCAGTCATATGACTTCCACTGCTGGACCTAGGACTCCCTTAATGACCTCCAAGAAGACCGGTTAGAAGCAGCCTGCATCCACCTACAGCCTGCGATCTTTAATAGGTCGTCTGTCCACCATCTCGTATAATGGGTATTGTAATTTAATACTTGTGTATTCTTTTTCAGGACTGCAACGGTGACGGTCAAGTGAACTGCTATGACTACATGGCAATCCATAAGAAGGGAGGATACGGCTGCGTCGGCGACTTGCCCCACAGGTACGTGAGTGTCTTCAACCAATGCATCGCTGACGTCGCTGCTCAGCAGTACTATCAGCGGGGCTGGACACCTTTATGAAGCTCCTTAATTATAGGACAAGAATGCAAT
Source organism: Callimorpha dominula (assembly GCA_949752705.1). Taxonomy (NCBI): domain Eukaryota; kingdom Metazoa; phylum Arthropoda; class Insecta; order Lepidoptera; family Erebidae; genus Callimorpha; species Callimorpha dominula. The sequence goes on from OX457007.1 coordinate 17,071,349, forward strand.
AAAAATATACGTTAAGTGCCAAACAATAAGTTATAACGTCTTAGGAAAAATATTAAACTAACGAAACAATCTAATAAAGTAAATCAAGGAGCCTCACATTAGGTTTAAGTTAAAATTGTACCTATTTATATTTTTCTAATAAAACAATAAAAAGGAACATGTCTTTAGGATTATGGGTTTTTGGTTAATTTTCTTTCCTTTGTCATTCATTAGGTAGGTATATAATATTTTAAGTTCCTTTCCATGAGTGCAAAAAATTATTGAACTACAAAAGATAATTAATGATGTGCGTGTGGTATGAGGCCCACTTTGTTAAAACTATTTGAAAATGTGCTTAGGATTAAGTGACATTCCCAAAGAATTGGGAAAGTTGGAATCAGAATTTGTGAAAGTCTAATAAGCGAGTTATGGGCTGTAAAGATGGGCCCTCAATTCTCACATAGAGGATTGAACTGTACTGTACCGCGTAAACTATGGACAGTACAGAAAAAATTATGAAAACAAGATAGTATTGCAAAACGCTGTATGAGAATTAAGGGCCCATTTTGAACGAAGATATACAAAGTACGTCAGCGTTTTGCGATAATATCTTGTTTGCACAAATTTTGTTTGGCATTAGCTTAGATTCTGGCGTAAACACTTTTTCTATAAGCCAGTAAATAATCAACTAAGTAAGATCGCTATCTACCAATGTCGATCTATAACCGTTTCCAAGTAGTTGAGCCTTAGCCCAGTCAACCTAGCTGTTTATGGTAAAAATGGACATTTCGATTACCACGCATTTTATTTTTGGATAAATAGTAAAAAAAATGCGCTGATTAAAAATTTCGATACCCGCAGTTTGGAGAAGTGGGACGCCATTTTTTTTAACAAATTTACAAAAAAAAAACACTTTTTTTACATTTCGTGTGATATCTCGTTTCCAGTACGTTTTTCGTCATATGTCTCCAGACCTTTTTGGTTCTCCATTAAGTTATCTATAAAATGAGATCTGTTTAAAGTCGTTAAGTGCTTTTTTTCTAACAGCACATGAAGATCAAAGTTAAAAAAGAGTGTTTTTTTTTAACATTTAATAACTTTGAAAGGAACGTACGTAGAAGTCTGAAACATTCTGAAACTGTAGCTTGTGATGAAATTCAAAAGTGCTCGACGGGGAATAATATAATGATTTCCCATCTAGTCTAGTCCGTTGGTGAATAGTTTATAGATAACATCTCGATGTGTAACTCCACGCTACAAGACAATACGACATCGTAGCAGAACATACAGATCTCGATGGAGTCTAAGGCTTTCTCGTGGGCCACAAAAGTCATACGCAGCGGCTGAAAATAATTAATCCTCAGTTTTTTGCACAATCTATTAAACAGTATGAAGACCGTCCGAGGCGAGACGGTTTTTGAGGACTTTCGAAAACAACTTGTAGGTATGGCTCAGGAGTGAGATGGGTCTATAGCTCTTCAATAAGATATGTCCATTTTTAAGACAAATACATACTATTTATGGATCACACAAATTTTTGTCCCGTGTGGGATTCGAACCCACAACACTCGGCGCTGCGTAGTGGCGAGGTAACCACTTAAACCATTGCGCCGTCCGTGCAGTCAATTTTTAGATAAGGATTTGTTGTACGTACGTATACAAACCGATAAATGGGTATGATTCTCTTTCTGTTTACTACCTTTTGGTAGACTGTCGCAACAACAGATTAACAGACGGTATTACTAATTTTTCTGTATGTTTATTGCGGGGTCTTCAGATGTCCACGACCTGTTACGTGATTTTGCTCCCATAACCCGGCCACCAGGTACACAAAGACAGATACGCCATTCCATTGTTCATTATTTAAATACCACACCAGGTCTACCTATTTTCTGTAGACCTAAGACACTGGCACCGGATAAGTCAAAGATCGCAAAGATAAAATTCCAAGCAATCCTGAAAGATGGCACAGCACTTAGTCCCTAAACACTATAGTACTTGTAGACCATGCAGAGACTACAGAGCTTTAAATTCATTTAAATTCATTCGATGTTGGTCGATTATTCAGTGTCCGCCCAACAGCTATCCGTTTCATCTCTACTCTATTCCCATAGACGATATAACCCGGATATATCATCGGTGGTTGTTACACGTTTCCATGGACATTAGTGCCGCGTGCCCCATGCACTGCATTGCAGTCTGTGATACTGCTCTCCACTAAGCGTCATCTAGCGAAGATTAGCTGAACTACATGGTAACTAGGTACTGATCTTGCAACGCGTAATAAAAATTTTTGCACTACTTAGTTCGTTCCATAGATAATACACTATACTTGCTAGTTATTTCCCTTGTATGTGGCCCGCCAGCCAGCCGCCAGCATGATTATCTACCTACTTGGCCTGCACGGAGGATTCTCCCTTTTTTTGGTAAGACATCATAGGTACCTTTTAATTGAATGAACATTCGAATCGCATCTTAGCAATAAATCACTAGGTATATAGGTAAGGTATGGCCTCAGTATTATTTGTTTCGTATTAAAACAGAAAATTAATTAAATGATGAGATGACGTATTACAATAATTATCTCTAGCTTAATGTCAAATGTACTGTACAATACTCCTATTTATAAATCATATTTAATTTAAAATACAATCGGAAAACACAATAGCAATATTACACCGAGCTCAGTGCCGTCATCGGTCGAGGATAACAAGGCCAACCACCTCGTAAATCCGCAACTGAAGACGTTATGAACACGATAAAATCTTGATCAATGCATAACAAACGATTTTAATACAATTTATTATAGTATTTAATTTTCTAGAGGACGTTGACTTTTGTGACATAACTGCATTAGGCTGAGCCACACGACAATATTGAACGAAAAGTAAACCTAGCTTCTTTAGCGCCTGCATCATGTTTTATCGTCTAGCCTAGCTTTGCTGACATGTCGCTGATACCTTTAAGATAGTACTAGCAATAAAAAAACGTATCCATCAGATTATATTATGGGCAGACGAGTCATTCTCGGTTTACCTACTCTCTTTTCTCGGTGAATATTTAGCCTCAAAAGTATGCCAAGTCTCTAGGCTGTTAGAAAATGAAAGGAAATGAATTTATTTACACATTATTGATATTTGCTTGAAGTGTGTTACAATTATTTGAATCCCAGGCTTTTGAGCTAGTAAAAAAATTGAATACCATTATGTATAGGGTATAGGCACCCATAACTTATGGGCTTAAAGGCAATCATAATCCACAAGTTTTTCTTTCCATATTCCTGGATGGAGTGTTTATTTCAGAACATGGCATTTAAAATATCATGTGGTATCATTATATTAGCATAAAATCACAATACTGTTTAATTTGCAATGCAATGTTTTCTACAGTGTTATAATTATTTACTTATTTAGAAAAAATATAATATATATAATATAATAGAAGGCAATAAGAAAAATACACTCCACAGCTAAAGAACATAGGCTTTGACAAGGATCCTCAGTGACAAAATTCAATAAGTATTTTATCATTTATTCGTTGGAGATCCATGCTTCGGCACGTATGGGCTGGTTTGACCGGAGTACGAAACCACGGCCTCACAGAAAACCGGCAGTAAAGCAAGGACTGCATGCTTTTAGCCGAGCGAGTGAGGTTACCGGAGGCCTTAACCCTTCCCTCTCTCCCCTCCTCACCCCCTCTTCCCCCTTCCCCTACTCCCACCTTAAAGGCCGGCAACCCACTTGTGATATTAATATGAGTATTATACACATATATAGATTAATGACATTTTTAAATAATGAAACAATTTTTTTTGTAGTCACAATTGAAAGTGACTAGGAGTATTTTTAGGATGTCTGTTTATAAAGCAGATAACCTTACTGATGTACTTCATTATTAATTTTATAATTAGTTGAGTTGCAGGTGCCTATTGGTCGGCTCGTTAAAAAAAAAAATGTGTGTGTCAGCTCCGACGCACGACTGGAGTTTACAATTTACTGGAGTCTCTCTCTCTCTCTCTCTCTCTCTCTCTCCCTCTCTCTCTCTCTCCCTCTCTCTCTCTCTCTCTCTCCCTCTCCCTCCCTGCCTCCCTCCCCAAATCCCTCCCTACCTCCCTCCCTACCTCCATCCCTCCCTCCCTCCCTACCTTCCTTCCTACCTCCCTTCCTACCTCCCTCCCTCCCTACCTCTATATATTCTGTATATATTTACACATTTATATAACATAAAGGTATACACATTTCTACTTACATGCGTCGAGAATAAGGAGTAAACTCCAATAAAGCATTAAAAGCACAATAAAGCGTTACTCTGCCCTCCGAGCACTAAATTTTACTCTTCATATTTTTTTCATATCGGGTGCCTTATATGCAAATCGATTCTTAAGGAGTAAACTCCAAAATTATTGTAAATTTATTAGAAAGTTAAAACGACATTTTGAGATTAGATATTCAATATACTATACATAACTATAGTCTGTCCCTATTTTTATATCTATTTTAAAATACAAACCTTATATAATGAAACAGACTGACCTCTTCAACAGAGGGCATCCTGCGAAGGGCTCAGTGGGTGCGTGGTGTTTGCCAACTGTATCACTTTATTGATAAATAAAATTTATAATTATTATTATTAAAGTGAACAATCTGGCTGCAGTATAGCTTTATTACTAGTATGAGTTATTTCTGCTACTGTAGAATATTAGCAATATGTAAGCATACAAAAGCCAGGGGGTAGGGGGAGTAGCTGCCTGTCCCTATCCCCCTAGGTACGCCAATGCATATCTTACATACATATTTTTTTTTATGCCTGTGGAAACCCCCTCGGGCCGTCACCCCACCGGTGTTTTCGATGGGCCGGTGTGTCGGAATCGAACCGACTAAAACCACATTGTGTGCCGTACTGCGCCTTAAATAGGAGGGATCCGGGAGCAGTTTTTATTAAGACATCCGGAACCCTCCTAGCGCCTGCACCGCAAAAGCGCGGGCACCACCTTACGCCAATGCACATCTGCTACAACCTTATAAGATTGTATTATATTAATATGAGTATTATACACATATATAGATTAATGACATTTTTAAATAATGAAACAATTTTTTTTGTAGTTACAATTGAAAGTGACTAGGAGTATTTTTAGGATGTCTGTTTGTAATAATAGAAAGCAGATAACCTTACTGATGTACTTCATTATTATTTTTATAATTATTTTTAATAAATGTAAACTCTTCCTTCCTTTTCTTTGTGAGTTGTCCTCCTTTATTTGCATTAACGAATTGTCGTAATTTATTTCTATTTGTTTTTAATTACAGAGTTTATAAAGGCTGACCCAATAAGAGTGCACGATTTAATTAAAAAATAAAACGCATGTTTTTTTGAGCGAGTGATGATATTTTTATTGGATTGTAAAGTAGACTTGTTCCGATTATGTATGGAATGAAATATCCGGGATATGGCCCCCTCGGCTCTGAACACAGGCTCTTGCTCTTTTCATGAAATTTTAGATGATTTTGACAAAGATGTGACTCTATGTCACCGATGACGCGTTGGATCTCGGCTTTGAGCTCAGGAATTGTTTGTGGTTTATTCACGTAGACCTGAAATTTCAAAAAACCCCAAAGAAAGAAATCGCACGGCGTTAAATCGCACGATTTTGGTGGCCAATTGACATCGGAATTTCGGGAGATGATTCGGTCTGGAAACCGTTGCTTCGATAAATCGATTGTTCCGTGCGCGGTGTGGCAGGTGGCGCCATCCTGCTGAAACCACATGTCGTTCAGATCCATACCAACCAATTGAGGCCACTAGAACTCCGTTAGCATGTTCCTGTAACGAATGCCATTCACAGTCACTGCATTTTTAATGGGTTTTCACAATGATAACGCGTTGTTCAGTTGTGTAGCGCTCATTTTTTAATAATCGGAACAATCGTTGATGCCAGCTGTCGATTATCAGAGCCGCAACCTCCAAAGAAAAAAAATAGCGTGAAATTTAAATCGTGCACTCTTATTGAGACACCCTTTATATGTATATCCTATAGACGTTTTTGAATCTAAAATCCTTCTACCGCATAAAGAGAGATATATCTGTCTTTGTATGAAATCATAAATTATTTTATTTTCAGTTTTTTACTTCTTTTCCTTGACGAATAATCTCGACAGCTGTGTTTCCAGCTGTCGAGATTATTATAACTCTGTAACAACGGCGGTAGCGTAATGGCTAAGGCGTCGGACTTGCGATCAAGTGGTTGCGAGTTCGAACCCCACCCAGCACTACCGGCGTGAACCCATTCCTAACACAAGCATTTAGCTTTGCTGGAGGGGTTAACAAGAATACTAGTAATGTGCGACATACGTCATTAGTATTCTTTTTATTAAAAAGAAAAGAAAAAAAAAATTACTGTATGCGAAAATCTTAGACAACGAACGAAGAAATTTTAAAGCAGTCATATAGTATCAATGCATGGCTAATAATCAAACTTGCATAAGTAATTTTAGCAAGGTTTTTATACCGAGGTGTATCACGGATAAAAATCATACACATACAGAAGAAATTATCAAATACCATTGAAATTTTCTCCGCCACAGAATTGACTGTTGTTTTATAATAAAAGTATTTAAAAAAAACATAAACCGACTTCAAGACTATACCTACAAACTTGAACTAAAAAACCATAACGTCACAATTCTGTGTATATATTTTTTGTTTATGCTATCGGTGTCGCACTTTTCAGATTTGTCGTTAACTCTCATTAGTCCACCCGTGACCGCGGCCGGTAAAATTCAATGGAAACGTCAGGAAAATGAAAATGAAGCAAGTCGGTAGTGCTTTTGACTGCCACGTGGTTGTTTGTTAGATTCCCGATTTATTTCAGTATGTTTATCCGTGTTCTAGAAAATATACTTTCTAGTATAAGCTAAGTATGCTTAGTTTGGTAAAAAAAGCAATTAATATAGTTTCTGTATGTGCAAAGTTCTCAATACTAGCATTATGCATCGTTATTTATATTGATATCGGTCTTCTGCAAACTTGAACAAGATGTACAGTTAGGTACATACCAGTTTACACGGATATGCGTAGGCACATAGTCCAAGCTCGATGTTTCCCATGAGAACTGGGGCAACTTCACTTACGGCTACTAACGTTACTTGGATATTTTCCACTTTCCTGATTTCTAAGATAGACTAGAAGCCCCTAATACTATCCGTTTTATGCTCGTTTACCACATATTGCTAAAACAACTAACCTAACCCAATTAAAAAAAATCTGTTCTAGTGGTTCTTTTTATTCGATGCAGGTACTTTTTTATGTTATTACAGTGCAAACAAATATGTATAAGTCTGGATGTCTGAATGAAGGAATACCGTCAAAGTATGTATAATTTAGAGCAGCCAGGAGAACGTTCCAGAGTTTGAGCGTTCGCAATGCACTACCTCTCTAGAGGAGTTCTAAGAAGGTCCTGCCACGTTTTCCCTGGCCCTGTAATTTGTGCTTTTCTTCCTTGTCCGAGTCTTATCCGCTGAAATCACTGATCCGAAATCAAACGGCAAACCCATCCACTGCTCACCCGTTCACCTTTGTACGCGAGGAAAAAAAAAAAACCACTAGCCGGATGCAGTAAAGAAGAGAGGCGTTGCTGCTTCTAAACTTAAAAGACATCTGTACGAGAAGCAGTTGACTGAATAGAATATTCTTTATAGTGTGTTTAGCCAATTGCTGCTTTGCCGTTGTAATAGATCAAGGTTAGTTGATAGATCAGAACATCCAGAGTTTTAGTAATGAGAGAACTCAAATCTTCATTGACCTTATACAAGTTTTATCTAATAGACTGACTACAATAACTATGCAACATTTACTAGAAACAATACAGGAACTGAATCACAAATCAATTTTGATACCTATACCTAATAAACTCACTTGTTTAACGATAAATAATTCAGTAAATACACTTAATGGTTACGATAAGTACCGAACGTGAAAGCACCTTCCTATTTATTAGTTTTTTTAAAACACAGCTATCGGAATAGCGTATAAAATTTATTGGTTAGTAAGTGCAAAATACATTAACTCACTTTTTCCGCCTTCAACTACTTGGAAGGTATCCAAAATAAAAACGTAAGTAAGCTTAAGCGAAAGTAACTAACGCCCGGTTTTTGAAAGGCTGGTCAACGCAAAATTTAACTAATCGTATGTCCTAAATCGTAACCTCTTTCCAAGTTCAGTTGTTGAAAGCCTGATTTGGCACTTTTATTTGATCATCGAATCAGTTAACAGAGCTATCAAATTTTACTGCAAAATCTTATGTTAAATACAATTGTGACACCGCTGTTAACTTGACAGCTCTGCAAGTTGAACAATGTTTTGATCTGCTTTTCAGAAAGTGGGTGTAAGTTTAGTAACAATACATACAATTTGGCATAAAGATACAACCGTTACGTTATTTTACGATTATAAGATATTCGTTCAATTTCAAAGGTATAAGAGAATACTAGCAACGTGGGCCACACATCCTAATTAATAGGTATAAATGCGAAATTGATTGTTTTTTTTTACCTACGCTTTCACACCTATCGACTCAACCGACCATCATGAAACGTTGTTAGGGGTACAGAAAAAGACATAGGGCAACTTTCATTCCGAAAAAAGTACCTACTGTTCCCGAGGGATAACTACTTACTACGTAAACGTTACTAATATACTTGTTAACCCCTCCAGCTAAGTAAAATGATTAAAAGTTCGCGTGGGTAGAGCATTGGGAGGGGTTAAAACCCCTGAGCCAAGTCCTCACTGCAGTCGCAGTGGTGACAGGCGGGACTCAATTCCCTCCTAGCGACCGAGTGCAGGTACTTCCCGAAGCAGCCGTGCCCGGAAAGAACCTGCGTTAGTCGGAAGGAAAGGGTCCCGTGCTACCGCCCTGCCCACTCGACGATGACCTCCAGCCGGGACGACCAACGAGCCATGATGGCTCGGCGAGCGGCCTCACGCCATTCGCGTACCTCTTCGGGCGGGGGCCGACTGCCGCTTCCCGCCCGGAACTCGGCCGTTCGCCGATATACTTCGGCGAGCACTTCCGCCTCCAAATATCACGGGGGAGTCCCGGCCAACGCGCATGCTGCCTCCGTTGACACGGTGCGGTATCCGCGTATGGCTCTAACCGCCATCACCCTCTGAGGGCGCCAGGGGCGCTCCCTATTCTGGGCGGTCAGAGCCCCCGCCCACACCGGTGCACCGTACAGTGCCATTTACCGGACAACCCCCGTGTACAGCCGTCTCGTAGCGACGCTGGGTACGCCGAAATTGGGCAAGAGTCGCCCAAGGGCGGACGCTGCGCCGACCAGCCTTGGAGCAAGCTGCAGGAAGTGTTCGTCGAAGCGCCACCTACCGTCGAGGATCAGGCCCAGATATTTTATGTGGCCCTGAACCGGTACGAGGACCGAGTTGACCTCGATAGAGGCGCCAGGGGGTGGACCACGACGGGGCCCATGAAATAAAAGGGCCTCCGTCTTATCCAGGGCCACCCGCAAACCCAGCGCCTTGATGCGCCCGACCACCAGAGAGACTCCCCTGGTAGCCAGGCACGCCGCTTCCTGAAAGTTCACCCCCCGGGCTGTGACCAAAGTGTCATCGACGTAACAGATTACGCAGAGCCCGGGGGGGAAGTCGCCTCGAAGGGCCCAGTCGTACCCCATGTTCCACAGGAGTGGTCCAAGGACAGACCCCTGCGGAACACCGCACGACATGGGCCGACGACTCAAAACTCCGTCTCGGTCCTCGTACATGACGGTACGCTCCTCTAAATAGTCTGCCACCAGCCGCCTCAGGTACCCTGGCACTCCGTGATAGTGGAGCGCTTCCCTGATGCAGCTAAATGGCAGACTATTGAACGCGTTGGCGATGTCCAACGACACCGCCAACAGCACGCCGCCACAGCTCACTACCTCTTCGGTCACGGCCCTCAGGCGCAACACAGCACCGACCGTCGAACGCCCCGCCCGAAAACCGAATTGGGCGTCCGACAAATCGGGGCCGACCTCGCGAAGGTGCCGGACGATGCGGGCAGAGAGGACCCCCTCAAACAATTTACCCGCCTCGTCCAGCAACACGATGGGCCTGTAGGCCGCGAACGAGTCGGTAGGCCGTCCCGGCTTCCTTAAAAGTACCAGCTTCCCGCTCTTCCAGCAGTCAGGGAAGCGTCCGGACGCCAAGCTAGCGTCGAACACCTCCCTGAGGCGGTCGGACATGTGGTCGAGGGCCAGGGCCAACACTCGGGCAGGGATCCCGTCTGGCCCGGGGGCGGTGTTCTTGGAACGGATCCGTAGAACAGCCGCCCCTACCTCCGCCTCCGTGACGGGCGGAACACTATGATCCTCGTCCTCCCCGTCGGCGTGAACCTACTCCTAACACAAGCATTTAGCTTAGCTGGAGGGGTTAACAAGAATACTAGTAATGTGTGACCCACGTTACTAGTAGTCTTTAATAAAAAAAAAAAAAAAAAAGAAAAGAAACTATACCCAACAAGTAAACGATCTCAAAATTTCGTGGCACAATATCAAATCACTCTCATACAAAACACAATAAAAATGGAGGCGCTGATACGAGTTAGAGCACAGCATCATAAACAAAAGATATTGCACAGCATGTTTCTGTTCGCTACTAGGATAGTGTTGCATTTTTTCTAAGCAGTAGATTCGCTAGAGTTTGCTTGAGTTGGCAGCACTCACCTTACGTGTCTATGATCTTAAAATTTAATAAACATAAAGTATAATCCAGTATATTGGGTCATTAACAATATAACTGTCGTTATATTCAGCAAAATAAATAAATGTGGTGGTATCTATATTTAATTAATCGATGTATTGGAAATTATTGCAAAGGAAGTTACTTACCTAATTAGTTAAAAACCGGACAAGTGCGAGTCTTACTCGCTTACCGAAGGTTCAGTAAGCAAACAAACTTGAATCAATTTTATTCTCAAAAACTTTTGCTCTTTTTTTTCGAAAGACAAACTTAACTTTGCGGTTGCGATGTACGACAAAGTGAATAATCCAACCGCAAAATATAAGTTTGTAATCACAAAAACTTTTTTTTTGTGTGATTATAACAACAAATTAACGACTTTCAGATTTTTTCCTTCACTTGAAAATGAAGTTTAAATTTTGGTGTGATCGCGAAAATCTACATTTGCCCATATCTTTTTATCGTGTTGACTGAGGACCTTGATTTTTATACACTTAATAAGGACTATAGACCTCAGTATCTGGTATAAATTTCGACTTGCTAGGTCCTCCCGTTCCTGAGAAAATCGATGGTGACACACGGACAGACAGACAGACAGTCGGACAAGAGAGTGATCTTATAAGGGTTCCTTTTTTACATTTTGAGGTACGGAACCCTAAAAATTAAACTGTAAACCATAATAAAAAATCCGTTATTTGTTCAAAACGCCGATAGCTAGTTGCCATTAAAATGTTAATACAAATCTACTTTTAGTTTGTAGTGGAACCAGTTGGAGGACTAAATAAACTTGAACTTGCGCGGAATTGACGACGCAGAACGACATCGTGGTCCTGTTCAGGGTCACCATTGCTAAAGCTATAAGCAGACTGCGGAATATGTAGAATGTAGTCAATATTATATAGTACAATAATTATCGATTAGAGTAAGTTTTTACACTGAGCTGTGTCAGCTTAGAGTTCATTACGACAACATAAATAGTTCAGAGAAACCATGACGGGATACTAAATTGCTTTTGCTAGTTTAAATCTACAGCTACGTACATATTAACAAAAGGCCTTTCCCACGGAAAGTGTTCATAATACCATAAATTATTATAAACACGTTCAAAAACATAATCTCAGGCTTGTCAAATTTGAGCTAAGTATCCTTTTTGAAATAATTCGGTCGCCTCAGCCGAGTCTCTTCCCTCACTTGCTCTTTTTTTTTTATCACAGAGAATATTTCATTGAAAGCAAAAGAAAATGTCCATGACAAATTTCATCGTGCACAGTGTCTCGTTAAACTATTTACTGAGTTTCGAGACCCGACCCTTCAATAAATTTTATAGCATTATATGCGACATAAACAGGATATTTGCCGAAGATTTTATTATTTAGAATGTGTGTGAAGAGTCCCGTTTTACAGTGTATGATATGCTATGACATGGTATAAAATATCTCTTTTTTATATCACGTAACACAATAGCTAAATTTAATATCATAGTTTAACGCAATGTGAACTGGGATTTAGTAGGATTTAATTTAAATTTGAAGCTGATTTGGACTCGGAACACCGTATACTCTTTTTTATTCGACAGGGAAAGATAACAATGCAAAGAGCCAGTGGGTGGATTTAATTTTGAAGGTTATTGCTCTGTTCCCAGACGTGAAATAGAGTGAATGTTGCAGGAAATCTCAGAGGCTGTTCTCAAAAAAAAAATTAAAATTATAAGTAAGTGTTACAATTTTAATATTTTTTTGTTTGACATCTGTTTAAATTAATATCTAAAAGAAGTTTGGCTCTTGAACTTCCTGACGAGATGCAACCCTTGTAAACACACCTTTATCTAAGAATACTAAGTTGTAATGTGCGATTCTTTTTTCAAAATATTCTCCAATATGGGTCGAAACCCTCAAACATTTTGACAACCGTTCATTTCTTCATGAAACATCTTTAAAATCAATATATTTTTATTTAATTTAGAAAAATGTTTAAACGACTCATATATTGAAATTATTAATCGATTACGATCTTCATACGGTGAATACCGGTAAATGGGAATGATAATGTGTAACGGATGACTTGGGATGGTAAAGGATGGTGTCGGTATCAGTTTTTCAACCTACATGTACAGTAGGTACAGTGGGCTAGTAACGACGATTCGTATCTTCACGTGGCCCGCTTTTCGTTATTGAACAAAATCGATTCCCTTCAATATGGTTGATCTGTGGCTGGCGTGTGCGTCATGCTAGTGAACGGGTGCCGTTGGTCGGGGCTGGTCATCTCTGGACTGCTATTACTTAAATTTGTATAATAGTAATTAGCGCGTCTATTATATCAATATGGTTCGTCATGCTCACTAAAATGTCATTGCTTGCGGCGTCGTCATGGGGCGGGTCATTTCTTTCCCTCTGATATGGCGAAGGAGATGATGGCTGGTCCATGCGTCATACTCGTGAACGGGTGCTGCTTGGGGTGACTGGTCGGCCTAGTCAGCGATGCTTTAGCCTATACTATTATTTTGGTTCGATCAACTGCAACTCTAGCCTCTTAATCCAGTCACGAATTATTTTTAACAGTAGATTTTGCAACTGAATGAAGGTAGATGTGCACCTTGAATGATTTCTATGTTTAATAGGTTCAAACCTTCAACGGTATCACTGAGTGATTTTTATTTTTTAGTACGTTAGCTTTTGGAGCATTTCAATAAAATGAAATTCAGGTGGCATCAGCTTGCATCCTGTTTACCTCTCGTGTAACACTAACACTATTGTACCTGAAGATCTGACTTTTAAAAAGAGTGGCCATGAGTTTCTTTGCCAGTATTCTTCTCATAAGGCCCTACGCATTTTGGAAACTGGAAGTTATAGATCGACACAAACAGGCAGTAGATTTTGGTGTTTTTCACCTAATTTACCTTGACAGTCCAGTATATGCTGTGGCGTCTGTTTGTGCCGATCTATGATTTTTAACTCTAGCTTCAATTTAACGTTCATAAATGTCACTTAGTGTCTTAATTGAATAAATGATTTTGAATTTGAATTTAGAATAATAGGTACGTTACATTGTCCTCACATTTCATTTACGCTTATAAGCAATGTAAATAGAAATTTGTAAAAAACATTTTGAAAAAGAGTGTCCTTGGAGTTTCTTGACTGTTCTTCTTCATAGGATCTACGTACGTGGAACAGGCAACTAGCTTCACGACTGACTTAGTCTGAGTGACTCCTACTCCTGACAATTCAAAAATACCTATTATTGGTTTAATTGAAATAAATGGTTTTGATTTTCATTGATTTTGATTTTGAGCCTTTACTCTTAACGATTTGTGAAATTAGAGCTGAACATTGCAATCACGTAGATAGCTACTTCTGCTACTATTACTTCAGCATCTGATATATTTTTATGTCCTTCTTTACTTCCTAAACTACTGTATCAAAGTTTTACAAAAATTTTATAACGAAATTACACATTTATATCTAATGTTAGGCAAACATATTAAAATGAATAGATTTCCATAATAGTAAAATAAATTAAATATAATAGGTATTGGTTTGGTTTAGGATAGTAGTATAATCTCATGCCTCTAAATTTATATATGGACATTATTGAATACTATTTGCGTATCATCACAATCAATAGGAAAGCAAAACAAAGTGGTTAACCAAATCTTAGAATCATATGTCTAAAGAAAAAAGGCTGTGATTAACCATTTGTACATTTCCGATGTAACACTTTTTATGTATCGTTTTCTCTGTAAATCCTGGTGTACAAATAAAGTATTATCTGTATATCTATCTAAAGAAGAGTAATTGTCCGGGGGAATAGAAATATAATATTTACAAGAACGAAGCCGGGGCAAAGCTAGCGGAAAATATTTTGAAATATTTTATAGATACGATTATCTATAAAAGTTCGTTAAGAGCGTGTTACAGTCGCGTAGAGTTTTCACATAATAAATGTGATATTGGTGCCGATTCTATTGTACACTCGACTAAACTAAAACCTGACTTAATTTCTTCATATGAAATCAACCTAGTGTTCTTCGTAATAAGGTCTATTTGTTACTAGCATCTATTTCTCATCGCCTCTAAATTTCAATAAAACCTGTCAACGTATACTCAACTTTATTTCCACGCAGCGAGAGTCTTCATTTATTCAAACGCTGTATAATTGCCGTATAAAAACTTGTTCAAAACGAACAAGGATGACGTGTTTTTAACCTACACCTACGAAGACGTTTACTAAAAACACAGAGCAAAAGAGATGGCATTCAACGGATAGCGGCTCTCGCTACGTGGTATTAAAGTTTATTTAAGCGTATCAGACTTTAGTCGACAAATAAATTGCTTATTTCGATAGCGACATATGTTACCTACTTGTTTCAATTTGAAATAAGACCATGTTTCTAAGTGTACAAGGTTTACTTCTTATATGAAGAAAATTTAGTGAATTTTAATTTAGCGAGTGAAGTAACAGAATTGGGGCCATTGTTCGATTAATAAGTTTTCCAGGGCGGCCTTTTTCACCGTGGGGGTTCCTGAGAACTTTGCTTGTCAACGTCAGGTACCCTGTACCGTAGAGAGCCCTGTCCTATTTTATTCTAGAGTGGCGGGTAGTTCTTCTCGAAGCCCTACTAAGACATACTACAGGAACCTGTCAATTGACATTTAATAATATCCAAATATATTTTTTGTTATGGTTTATTTACGTTTCAGGCTCATAAAAACAACTCTACTTTTTATTCGATGGGTTCAATAAAAATGCATAGTCGTATTAATTGAAGGGAGATCACCATGTTTCGGGACATGATTCTACGGTAATAAGTAATTATAATTATTTAAAGAAAAGTGTATGTATTTTGTTTTATATAAAATATATAATATCCATTAATAAATTCTTAAGAAATAATATATGTAGTCTCAGTTTCCTGTGAAAATATACCTAATAAATATATGAGATAATGTTACCTTAAAACAACATGATTATACCGGCCTTCACCTAAGAGTCGTGCAGGGAAATATATAAAGTCCCACACGGATACAAAATGACAGTAAAACAACATGCTGGAATCAAAATTCGATAAATTCTTTGAACATGATGATTCAGAGCATCCGAGTTGGGCATAAAAGCTGGCTAAAGGCCACGTTCAATGCCAGTCGATTTCTGCGTCGCGTGAGCACACACGCCAACGTGTTTTAGTATAATTTATATATTTTTTAACTTCTCTTTTTAAACCGCCAAAATGGCGTCTGCCGTGATTAAGTTCAGTGCCATATTGATATTCATCGTTGTGTGCGCCGCTGATGTCTGTTAGTATTTTTATATTTAATAAATAGAATAACATATTTTACAAAACAACTGTACAATATTTTAAAGAGTTACACTGAAGTATATTAACACTGACATTTCAAAACTTATTAGGCACTTTTTCAGACTCAGTACTTCTGAGATTTTCGTAACAGATTAATATTATAGATTTTTGCACGACCTTTGAATCGATGCCAGGATTTAACGATAGCATGCAAGCACCTACTTATGCCACGGGACTAATGGGGCAGACGTATTTTGAGATTCAATAAAAACTATACGTATGGTAGGTACCTAATACTTTTTAGACATGCATATAAACATTTTAATTAATCAATATAATTGTATAGAGACAAAGATGCAGACAGCTAATATTTTATAAATATAAAGAATCTACTTAAGTTTAAATACACACTAATGTTCATAACCCTGTTTTATTCCCATTTTATTGCTAGCTGTTGGCCGCGATTTCGTTTGCGTGGAAATTCAAATTTATCCCACCGGAACCGATTTTTTGCTTATTTTTTCACAAAGTATTAGAAAACATAAAAAGAAGATGAATTAAATCGGTTAAATCGTTCTCAAGTTATTACGTGACCAAGGGAAACACCGGCCAAGTGCGAGTCGGACTCGCGCACCGAGGGTTCCATAAAATATTTTTATTATATGATGTAACTAAAAATTTACGGTTTTCACAATTTTTCCTTTATCTGTGCTATAAGACGTTGCTTCGTACCAAATTTCAAGATTCTGAGTTCATGGGAACTACCCTGTAGGTTTTGATTCCCTTGCGGGTGTGGAACATTTGCGGAAATTTGCGGCATAAACGGCTGTATCTTCTGATTGCGTTGGCTTAGAAGTTTGAATTTTTCACAGCTCTAAGGGACAGTAGACTTGAGTATTTGATATAAATTTCAGTTTGATACCTTCACGCGTTCCTGATAAAAAGGGTCTTGACAGACAGACAGACCTTCGGACGGACGGGCATCAAAGTGATCCTATAAGGGTACGGGACCCTTATAGGATCACTTTGTAGCCCGTCCGTTTTCCCTTTCGGGGTACGGAACCCTAAAATGGATTAATTTTAAAATGTATAGATAAGTACTCTATCTATCTAAAATAGATCGCCCAATATAGTGGAAATTATAACTTGCTAGTAGAACATAGTTTACATTCAGAAAAAAATAAAGGAAATAATATGATCATTTACTGTAACGCTTGCCTATTCTTTCAAAACATAATGAGCCATTAAGAATTGTGTTTTAATGTATTGCTTATAATATCAGTGCCTAGTTTAGTCATGCAATGACACCACAGGTTTATAATTTTATATCCAGATTATAATACAGTAATGATCACGTCTGACATGGTTTTTTCAAAAGATTTGCGTAAATTAAAGCTAATACCTATTACACATAATATCTCCCTATTTCTGAGAATTGTGATACATTTTAGTAGGAAGTTTCATTGAACGGATTCCAATGCATTTTTTGTTTTGATTTTTTAAATATATTTTTTGTAGTTATTTATGCAGAAATAGTTCAATGTATTTAAAATTGCATAAAAAAAAATAGAAAGTAAAAATTGGATCCTGACAAAGCTGTGGCGGGATGCTATTAATTTATTAATATATAATAATAATAATAATATAACTCTTTATTGTACACCAGGAACATTAAAAAGCAAAATTTCTTAAAATTACGGTTAATACAATTGGCGGCCTTATCGCTCTATGGCAATCTCTTACAGGCAACCATGAGATGGAGAAAAAGAAATAGAGATAAATATAAAAAAAATATATGTATAAAAGATAAAATATATATATGTGTTACTTAAAATAAATAAATAGGTATTGATATAGGTAATTTTGAAAAGTCTACAATGAGGCGGTAGCATAATGGCTTAAAGCGTCTTGTGATCAAGTGGCTGCAGGTTCGAACCCCACCCAGTGCACTACTGACGTTAACAAGAATACTAGTAATGTGTGCCCAACGTTACTAATATTCTTTATATCATTCATTCGCGTGGAAATTCAAATGTATCCCACGGGAACCGTTCAATTATCCGGAATAAAAAGTAGCCTATGTCCTTCCCCAGGATATAGGTAATCAATCTCCTTGCCTTCATTACGACCTGTTCAGCCGTTTAGTCGAAAAGGTCACAAAAGAATAAACAAACAGAGTTACTTTCGCATATATAATGCTAGTATGGATGTAAACTAAGTACTACACGTAACTACTTAGAGTACTTAGTAATCTGTGGTACTAGTGTGATGGGTTTCAAAGGTTGGAGGCGCAAGGGTCACAGAGTTCAAGAGCGACAAGCGACACCATTTTAGATTCGAGTATTCATAGACAACTAGCATTATATTTTTTGAACCAAAGTGTCAAATATCGAATGTTCTTCATTTGCTTTGCACTCTAAATGCAATAAGCGTCAGCGTGTATTGGTGACGACCAGTACTAAAGACTCGTCATACGCAGTCGGTCTGCTATTTTGATAGTGGTGGAGCGCCAATATATTTATGAAATGCATACATAATCGCACCATAATATATTTCGTTATATTATAAATTTCATAGTCTTTATAGTAAACCACATTCTGTTTGTCGAATGCAATTAGTGCTGGTACTGCTGTAATATTGTCAATGTACTCGACGATCTCAAGAGATGGCGTTAGCAGTCTTCAAATAATGTAAACGCGCTGCACCTGATTGGTGCAAGAAAAAACGGACATACCCTGCTCTCATCGCTTTTCGCGAAGAAGACGCTTTAATATATAAAAATTTTGTTCCGCCACGGACATCAGTTATATTTCTCGTGAAAAGAAGCTGATTTTCCGTTAGTCCTATAGCCGTGTAGTGTTTGGACTCGCTTGTAACCTTTACAAGGTGTATGTGGAGTGCTCCAGTCTACGATCGTGACCGGCCGGTCAATACCTTGCAAGAGACCGTAAAAACCTCGCCGCTGCTCGCTGCCTTCTGGAGGATCGGGACTTGGTCGGTGTTGCAGGTTAGTGCTGGCATGATTGTTTTGATCGATAGAAGTGGTTTACTTCCCTACACCTCGTACGCTAACTGTTGAGCAATCACACCCTGGTCGGGCTATTTACACGCCTGACCAGATAGCACTATCCATAGTATAAAAGGTAGGGTACAAATGAAAGCAGATCGTCGGCTTCTCTGCCGCTTATTCGCTTAAAAATCAATGAGGCTTTCCGGCAAATTGTATACAACGCGAACACTTGGGCTTGGCTAATTAGCTAACTACGAAACTTATATACTTAACACAGACTGTTCTTAACGTGCATTTCCATTTGTAAGTTATGACGCAACACCAGCAAAAAATAATAGACAAGAAATATCGGACCTTGGTAACATTTACTGTGAAGTAGAAGTCCTACATTGAGCATGTTCTTCGATTTTGAATACTAGTTGGGGTGTTTTCTCTATAACAGTCAGCATTGTTCTGTTTCTCATTTGCACTAATTAAATGTAAGCAGGGTCACAGTTCTCCTGTGGTACTCAAGTATGTTTTTGAGTTTTAGTTGCAGCAGTATACTTACTGATAATAGTCGCTTCCGTTGCCGAAATTAAAATAACTGTTTATGTTTTATTTTAAGAAATATCTACTGTAGTCATTTAAAAAATTCATACTTTAAGGTCATTCACCAATTTAAGCGTCTTTGCACGGAAGTCCCATTCGCACAGCGCAATGTGCAAACTTTTTGGTTTTTTAAGTGTCAAGTTTAAAACCCTTTTTTTTTGTGTGCGTGGAATGCCCCTCGGGCCGTCACCCCACCGGGGTTTTCGGTGGGGCGGTGTGTCGGAATCGAACCGTGTATACCACACGGTGTGCCATACTGCACCTAAAATAGGAGGGATACCTAGTGGTATTACCTGTAAGTGATTCACATGTTCTATATATTGGCATTGTGTTTCTCACTACAATTGTCTTTTTAACTGAGCCGCATTTTGTGGCAGATTTTTTTTGATTTGGAACTTTAAATTTTAGAGAGATATAATTTCATTGTTTTAATTTGTTTCTCTTTATAGATGGTTGAGATAAGAAGCTTCTGTTATAAAAACTTAACCTTTAAAATTTTACAATTTTTATTAACCTTTAAAATTTTACATTACTTTACCTCATTCAGCATTAAAAAAAATGAAGTTAACCCGACTCAACTGCTAATACACCCAGCAAATGCGAAATATTCATTAGTATTATTCTGACTGACAGTTTCGGTCGTTGTCAAATTAATTTCATCTGTATACCTAAACAATAATAATCAATACAATAGACTAAATACCATAACTACAACTACTCGGTAACTAATATTAATTTAACCCGTAAATACCTATTAAATTAAAATGTATGTAAATCTTTATATTCAGAGATACATTTATCGAAACTGTACTTTAAGCGTAACTGCAATTTATCGTTAAAATTTTGGGAAACTGTCCCTACAGTTTCCATATCATTTGCAAAAAACTAGGGAAAATGTTTTTCCCGAGTTTCTGGATAACCATACTTATATAGTTCATGGAAATCATCCCTGAAGAAAGATGATGTTCTGACCACAATAATTTAGATAATAGACTGCCCAATGTGCAACAGAGGGACGACATACATATTGACTGTTAGCGTTTACATTTGTATTGAAAACCTTATAACTATTTTAACTATAATACCAGTTATAAATGAATTTATGAAGTAGTATAATTATTAAGCTATCAATTATATATAATTCAATACGACTGTAACAATGTTTATAATTAAATATGCAACAGTTAAATTAAAAACCACTATTTTGTTTACGGGTTTATCAGGAAAGTTAAAAAATAAAAAAATAGAAAATTTTCCGAAAACTTTCCCTAAATTTTCTATTTTTTTAACTACTTATTTATGTCTATTATGTATTTTATAGCATTAATAAGTAATGTAATAAAAGACACATTTTCAGTAATTATATTTATACATATAATTAATACCAACTAAAGAAATATATAGAATATCTAATAAGTCCGTTGGTAAAGGGGTATTTAGGAGCATAAATCTTTAGACAGCTTATGTATTTTAATGCAGAAAAATATTTTTATAGAGTATTTTTGTATAAACATATTAAATAACTAATATTTTGATCTCAATCTTTCTCAATTTTTATGCGATAGCCTCAAAATAATTAATTCAAAATATTGAGATAGAACTATTTTATAAAACCTGCAACTTTTAATTAATTTCTACGATTAATACAATAATACGTATTAATCAACATTACAATAGTAGAGACCATTTATTATTCTTTGAAGACTATGCAATCTTTCCTGTAGCAATTACAGCTGTAATTTTCAAGGCAATGACGGGGAATTTGACAGTTTAATGACATTTGCAAAGATGTACGCAGGTCAAACACGAACCGTAATTCCTTATAAGCCTTTTGAAAAAAAAAAAAAACAAAGGAAGCAATAACACGGTATTGGAAATTAATTGCACATAGAATGCTATTGTTAATGATATTAGCAATTAAATGATAATGTTGCTATAGACAATTTAAATACATTGACTGTCTCATTGATCCTGGGAAAATTGTTTATATTAATCGTATTCGCACCAGTTATTATTATTATGAATTTATTTACAATAGAAGAAACAGCTTTATCAAGGGGTCACTTACTGGTCTGATGGACAATACAATGGTTCCGTTCGAGTGGTAAATTAACTGCAGTAGGTACTCTCTCACTTAACGCAAAATACGCGCTTGGACGTGGAGTTGCGGAAATCTGCCCGTGAAACCTCACCTAATCTACTCACTTAATAAGACCCTTGCAAAATAGACTACAGAATATTGCTTGCGGAGCTTTAACTAGCCGAGGAGTTAAACTATTAAGATTATACAAAAAAAATCTTTCTACAAAGAGTTTCTATTTAAGAAAAATATTAAAGCTTAAATTATCTGCTACCTATAAAAAGTAAAAACATCGCTTTCACATGCTTTTTTTCTGTATGCAACCCTGCTCAACAAATGTGGGTCTGATATTTTTTATAAATTTGGTTAAGTTGATGTGTGCTATTTAGATCTGTCATCTGATTGCAAATCTTCTCAATAGACTGCCGTCATCTCGACGATTGCATTATAGTCAATCACAAGTCTCTGGCTCAGAAATCAGGATCACTAACCACTAGACCAACAGGCCAGTCAACTATTTGAGCTATAATTTTTATGATGTTGACT
Organism: Callimorpha dominula; assembly: GCA_949752705.1. Lineage (NCBI taxonomy): Eukaryota > Metazoa > Arthropoda > Insecta > Lepidoptera > Erebidae > Callimorpha > Callimorpha dominula. The sequence goes on from OX457007.1 coordinate 17,093,582, forward strand.
GTTATTTTTGAAATATCATGGTCATCATACATCATCATGTAACTCCAAATATTTGCAGACGGTGCAATGTGTTTAACAACCATGTACTGATTACAATTTCTTCACAAATCGCAATACGTGGTAATATCGCAACTGATGATCTGACGACATATTTGTGGTTATTCTCGAGATCTTGCGTAACCACAGTGTCCAATGTCAAGGAGGTACTTGACCAGCTAATGACCGGACCTAGTAGTAATACTATATAATTATGTTTCATTTATATTGTGATAATTCAACATAAAAACATAAAATAATCGTTTACCTACTGTCTTTTTTACCTAGGTACTTTGCATGTAGAATCTTATAAGAATTTAAGATTATTAGAGATTGATTGATGTGAAAAAATACACGTAGAAATACGAAGTTATGTTTAGGTTACAATAAAATTATTTTACTAGTAAATTAGTAGTATTGCAGTATCTTCTACTTTTAGTTTAGTTAACGATGCTTATACCTGCTCTTAGCTGATAGATTACTCTTAGATTACTAAAATAATGAACAAAGATTCAACAATATTCATCAATACAACACTACATACAAATAACTAAAATTGAAGTATCTGTTTGTAATGTCAAAATATTAGTTTTTTTTCGCTCATACAGTTATTTGCACAGTACCTATGCCTAAGAATCAGCTTTTTAAATTTTTGTCTGTCTGTCTCGGCTAATCTCCGGAACGGGTGGACCGATTTCCACGGGACTAGCAGATAGGTGGTGTTATAAGGAGTAACTTAGGCTACTTTAATTTTGGAAAAAGAATTAGGGCTCCGCGCAAAAAATTTAAAAGTAAATATATGTACACGCCAGAGAAGCCGCGCGGGAACTGCTGGTAGTAAACTAAAATTATAAAAACTAAGACCAGTAGTCTTCGATCATTTGAGCGAAGCCAGCAAAGTGGGTACCAAAACTGTTTCGGCTTGTGGCAGAAAGGGGCTCACTACTGATTTTCAACCAGAACTTTGTTTGTACAAAACAGCATAACTAAATTAAAAAATTACACAAGAAAGTTGCTGAAAAGGTTTACAATCGATGGATACCGCATGATTTAAGGGAAGACCAGAAACTACTGCGTGTCGAATGATGCCGTACAATTATAACAAAGTTTAATGGAAGACAGTCATTGGCTGTCTTCCATTAAAGTACGTACGTCCGTAAAGTACTGCTTGAAGACCAAAGGACATTGAACGCAGATTGGTACGTCAACACTTGCTTGCCCAGCGTCTTAGAAAAAGGTCGCGAAAACTGTGTTCGAAGTTCACCATGATAACGCGTCCTCACATTCCGCTAAGGTAACAGAAGCGTAATTTAAAGACTTCAAATGTAGAACTGATGACGCATCCGCCATACAGCCCAGACCTTACACCTTGCGGCTTTTTTGTTTCCTAAAATTAAAGACAAACTTACGAGGCACACGTTTACCGAGTCCTGAATCGGCGGTGAAGCCATTGAAGAGGTCCCTAAGGAAGACTGGTCCAACTCCTTATTACAATGGTTACAGCGAATGCAAAATTGGGTAAATCTGAAGGCATATAGGTACTTTGAAAAACAATAAATGTCTGATAAGTCTAATATCTGGTCTTATTTATCAGAATCCTGAAACTTTTAAGACCTAAGTATGTTTGGTTGTGCTCTAGAGTCCATAGTTCTCTGTACTTAATGTGTAAAAGAAATATGTATATTTATGTGTAAAAGATATATGAAATACCTACATCAGAAACGATACACCAGTTTCCTATTTTGTTTCAGTCTTTTCCATATTTATGATAATACAGATACGTAATGTAGGTATATGCACATTCATTGTTCTACCGGGACAACAAGAAATACCCAACAAGACTGACAACTGCAATATTTAATTTGTATGCAAGCTTCTAGCAATATGGAGGCATGCCGATGAGGTAGTTGGACCGGTTCGCAGCCGGATCGCGTATTGCTAAGTAGATAAAAATTGTCTACGCACTGCCCACGGATTCTTAAAGTGTCAAGTTCATTACAGATCCGCTTTTGTACAATGATTTATGTATACCGTCCTTTAAGAGTGCTAATTGAAACCCTGTCTTTGAGTCACCTTAGTGTGGTAGATAGGTAACTTTCAATTCTTAAAAAACTTCTTAATAGACTTTAATAACAAGCCAAACAAGTAAAATGTTGCATGTTTTTTTAAGGTGTTAGTTACCTAGTCACTGATGAAAGCTAAATTAGAAAAAAATGCCAGCAATGAATGCATACATTGTCGATGGCCTAGTGATTAGAATTTGACTAGATAATTTCTCAAATAGTATACGTATTATATTTATATAGAACTTAGGCAAAAGTTTGTAAGTGTATATACACTTACAAACTTTTGCCTAAGTTCAACTTACATAATTAACAACTTACACATGTGTTTAAGTTATTAATTATGTAAAATAGCGGTATTTTTAAAAGACGAAATTAAGGAGGTTCTCAATTCGACCGTATTATATTTTTTTTTTATGTCTGTTCAGGATCACTCCGTTATTTATGAACCGATTTTGATTATTTAATTTTTTGTTAGATAGGGTATACCTCAAGGGTGGTCCCATGTCAAGGAAGTCAGGATCTGATCCTGATAAAATTGAGAGAAACCCTCGAAAATTGTGGGAACGAATAGTGTTTCTGTTTACTTTTCATTACTTTATCAGGTTTTTGCGTTTAGAAATCATCCCATCATGTAGCTGAGCTGATGATGAAAAAAAAAAACATAAAATAAAAATCTTTTGAACAAAAAATTTGCTTTTTAGTTCTTTTCGTCGGTTTAATTTTTTGTTAAAAAGATTTTTTTGCATAAGCAAAGCATTTATTGTTACAATAACTGTTGTAAGTACTTACTTTACATACCTAAATTACGTTTTCCAAAGCAGATGTGTGCGAGTACTTCCCTTTACCTATGTATATTACTTGTATTTAGTAGAAATGTACCAAAACATAAAAAAGGTTCACCGCGAATATCTAGATTTAGATCCAAGTTACACCACAAATACAAATAGAATCGGTAAACCTTTAATGTACCAATAAACTGGGTATACCTTTCTCTAATAAAAATTAATTGAATTTTATGAAAATTAAGTCAATTACTACGTACCTATATAGTCAATTAGGAAAAAACTTGAGGGCAACATTGGCAATGGTTTAACAGTGGGAGAGCTATACTTCGGCACGTATGGGCCGGCTCGACCGGAGTAATACCACGGCCTCACAGAAAACCAGTAGTGAAGCAATGCTTACATTGCTTTTCGCCGAGTGAGTGAGGTTACCGGAGGCCCCAACCCTTCCCTTTCTCCCTCTTCCCCTCCTCTCCTCCTCTTCCCCCCTTCCCCTCCTCCCACCTTAAAGGCCGGCAATACACTTGGGACTCTTAAGTTGTAAGTGCCCATGGGCGGCGGTAATCACCTACCATCAGGTGACCCGTCTGCTCGTTTGCCCCTATAACATAAAAAAAAAATAAAGATTATTTTATTCTTCTCCTGGGAATTCAATTAACGTCATTCAGGGATACATTTTCGGAAGTAAGCACTAATACTTACTTAAGTTATTTAACGAATTCTAATCATATATCTACTATTAGATATTTTGTGCTGCTGTACAAAATTTCACATGTTAGACTCACGATTTACACTACATTGTATATCAGACAGTTAGTTATAGAGATTTAATATGTAAACATCATCTTTTACCACAACTGGAGGCAAATAAACACAAACAATTACATCATAACTATTGACAATGTTTGTGTTTAAAGAGGTCAGAAGTATAGGTCTACATGGCCTCAAAATAACTGGTCAAAGTAACACTCATTCACATGTAACCTCAAATAAGACCTTCAATTTATGAACTAAGAATGGAAAAAAAATTGTCACAATGCTGCTGACATCACTCGGATCCGTTTGTCGAATGACTCGAATGACAAGCAGACATGATATGGCCATGATAGTCAATTCTGACGTCATAGTCGCATATCAATATTGGAACGCGGTCTATTAGAACTTATACGTAATAACGTATTTTAGGTATTATATTATTGATTTATGCACATAATTTCTCAGTAATTGTAGGATAACATTGAGGACAGCCTGAGTCAATACAAAAATTGTTTTTTTTTTTATTTCTTCACTTCCATTATTTCCACATGGACAGAGGCGTTCGTGAGTTAATAAGTGGTTAATCTATTGCTGAGTACAGGGCACGATACCAATCCTAATGAAAATTTCCTACTTCAAAAAGCCTATATCATAAACTGTACTAGGGAAAAGAGATCGCTTTCAACAATGCTTGAAAAACTGCTTGAAAAATTTGTATGAATGCGAATAGGAAAATACGCATACGTATAAGATGACGTGATTGGTTTCTTTGTGGTCTCTACGAAATGCTAATTCTCTCAATGATCTTAATACCTACAAGTTTTTACTGCTGTAGTACGATTTAGTCACAATTACTAGAGACCAACTCATATGAATAACTTTATTAGTGCAAGTGGCTACAGCATGTATGTACTAATAACCGACCACTCGTCTCTTTTACTTCATGCGTGACCTCCTCTTAGGACATGATACAGCTTTAAACTTATTAGGTACTATTCCTTTGTTTGGTCATGGCCAGGAGGATAGTCTGGTTGTATCGTATTTATGTAATTAATTACATACTACTGAATGATATTCTGCAGAAGAAACACGGGATACCTAAATAGAATCTAATCAAATGTCTTAGATAAATCTGTTAGTCATAAACATAATTATCATGGCAATCATAACCAAATTAATACTTAGGCTCTGGAAAAGGGTATTCAAATAATTAAAAGGGTTTTGAGTGTACTTACTATCAGTGTGTGGATCAGGTATATCTCCTGAACATTCTAAACTGTGCGTATGACTACACATAGGTACCTATTTGGCTATAGTAATATAATACTACCTAACCATTGTAATACTAAAGACATATTGTTATATATCTGGTGAAATAAATAAGACTTTAGTTACTCAATTGTTTTTTTTTTAGATCTAGAGCCCACACCTAGTTTTGACCACAAGACATTGGCTATTTCTAGTTGTAGCCAGTACAAAGAGGGCTAGACTTAGTTTTAGCCGAATGCAACCGGCTTCACCTAGTATTAACTACCTACCAACAATGAACCAAGTGCTATCGACCGCACATTTAACCGGTTAGAACTAGGTGTAACGGTAGTTCGGCTTTTAGCTGTAACATATATTTTATGGGATAAGCTGACTTGATCAATTGATTGTTTTTCCATTTTGGTGATTTGGCTACAGAACCCTATAAAGCAAAGTAGGCATTACTATGATCCTTGAACTTTTAACCATCGAGGGTTAGGAATATAGATTCTTTCACTTTAACAACACGTCAAGTATCAAGTATGTACGTTCCAGTGTAGGCGAGAATGTAATTACTTCCGCGTCAACCGTTATAGGTCATTACCGGTGATCTATGACATACATGATAGAATTATTAGTTTCCTCGTCGTCCCTATTAATAAACATTAATGGAAACCTTTATTTAAGCGATGAATGCATAAGTTTATAAACTATTGAATAAATCATTAACGTTAATGCTAAGTCAATATTAAATTTATTCTCGTTTTATTAATCGTCACCAATATCCGCACAACACGCTTTGATTACTTAACTAACTAACTAACTGACTATGTAAACAAATGACTGGCCTGTTGGTCTAGTGGTTAGTGACCCTGACTGCTGAGCCAGAGGTCGTGGGTTCGATTCCCACCCAGGACAAATAATGTGTGATGAGCACGATAATTTGTTCTGTGTCTGGGTGTAATTTATCTATAATATGTATGTATTTAGAAATATATAAGTATGTTTATCAGCAGTCTGGTTACCATAGTACAGGCTCTGCCTAGTTTGGGATCAGACGGCCGTGTGTGAGATGTGTGAAGTTATTATTATTATTAAATCTTGGAAATCACTCATTCTCATCATTCACACTCATTTTAACCAACTTCTAAATGTCGCATGTCGTATTTATAGAAATGACATGAATGGCCTGTTGGTCTAGTGGTTAGTGATCCTGACTGCTGAGCCAGAGGTCGTGGGTTCGATTCCCACCTGAGTCTGGGTGTTCTTTGTGTCCGTTGTTTGTATGTTTGTAAAGTCCCCCGCGACACAGGAGTAATTCCTAATGTGGGAGTTGTCTTTTAAAAAAATAAATAAAAAAAAAACAATATAGAAATGAAACTTTGTATGTTATATATGTAAATTGGATGACCGTATTATAATTTGGCATCTTGGAGCTGATCTGATGATGGAGCCAGGAGCTGGATAGTGGATCTCTTCATTGGCTATTAGATCATAAGATTCGTTTTGACGAGTCCTACAGTTTGGGCTAGGCAACACTGGTCTGATAATGAAGCCGGGAGGTGGATAGTGGAACTCTTTTACTTTTTCAAATTCAATTTCTTTATTTCATAAAATTAATCATCAATTATTCGAAATCGTCAATTTAATAAATAATTATTATAATTAAAAATTATAGATCAACACACACAGAGTCAGAGAGTTTGCTTTTTCAAATGTAAAATTATTAAATAAAAAAAAATGGATAACATAATATGATATCTGCCTGTTTCGATCTAAACCGCCCGTTTCCAAATGGTTGAGCCTTGTGAGAAGAAATCGGGCAAACAAACTGACGGCCTCTTTTATAAAAAACCAGACAGTTTTAACAATATTCAGCAAATATTACATAATTTTGTGGTGTGCTATTATGTTTTTGAAATTAAAAGTGAATAAACTAAAAAAGAATATGACAATAGGGAAACTTTTAATTCACTTCACCATTAAAACGTGTTTTTTAGTTTTAATAAACTAAAATTATTATTAATTATGCACTGTTAGTTTCTGTGCTCACAATCTCAGAACAATATAGTAAATTAAGATAGATTCTTTTTGATTTGAATGTAACGGGTAGTTAATTTCGATTTGAATATGCAAAAACATTTAATGTATAATTCTTATATGTACCTAGAAAAACTCCTGGTGATTAACTTTAAACATTATTTTAATATAACTTGTTTTCTCGAGACAAGACCCTTGGTATCAGATCGTTTATAATGCAATGGAAATGATGCAACAATACTTACATCAATATTCATTTCACAGTGCTCTAGTCTAGGCGTATTATTAGATTAGAATAATAATATCCGCGAGTACCTAGTATTGATAGTTATCACTCCATATTATAAAACAAATTCCATAACTACGGAACGGATTTTCATACAGCCAATCAATCAATCAATCAGCCTATCATAATCCACTGCTGGACATAGGCCTCTCCTATTACGCGCCACAGTATCCGGTTTTCATACGGTTTCACCAATAGACGGAGTGATTCATGAGGAAGTTTTAGGTGTATAATTCATTAAGGCTTGTGTAAAATGGCTGAAACATGATGATTGTTGAAGATGTCTGAAAAAAATCAATATATGCTTTGCTACCCGTACGAAGCCGGGGCGGGTTGCTGGTCAAAAATATAAGCTGTCACAAACTGCACTGTGACAGATTGCTTTACCCCTTGATAAGAGGCCCTTCTTACACCTGAGACTGCAAACTGGTCATGCTTCCCCGGCACACAGTTGTAAATGAACCCTTATGGTTTTACAGCTAAGGAGATGCTAATCTATGTAAAAAAAAAAATTTTAAGTATGTTCACACTAAGAAATGTACGAGTACGTCCTTATTTAGGCTGCTGTCAGTTAAAGCAAAAATGCCACAGTGTATCTTTTATAATGATATAAATCTAAATAAGTTATTAATCGTCTGATAACCTTCAAACATAATTAACTTATATCAAAACAAAGAACAACTAAAAATAATGTTTTGTTTGTAAAAAATACGTAAATGAAATGAGGAAGTTATTATTTTACACTGTTATGTTCTAAATATGTATTCGTAATGTAAATACTAATACAATAAAAGTGAAGAGTTTTTTTGTTTGTTTGTTTATATGGGCTTACCTCTGGAACTACCAGTCGGATTCGAAAAAATCTTTTTGTATTGGATAGAGTATTCGTTGAGGAAGGTTATAGGCTACGTAACAAGAGGTGTAGTGATCATAAACGCGGGTGAAACTGCTGGGAACGGCTAGTGTAAATATAACAGACAGACAGATGATCGGTTGACTAGTCCTTAACTACTCAACCGAACATATGTCATCGTGAAAGTATGACAAATAAACAAACTAACTCATATTTGCATGTACTTAAAAATTAATTTTGTCTTACCTGAGTTGCCCCAAAATTTCTATTAAGTAAAGTAAATGTGTTTTAACAAGGAAGTTGTAAATAGTAAAACGATTTTTTCAGGGATACAATAACTTATGTCATAAAAAGAACCAGTGAGACACGAAAATTTAATTTACCTTTAATATGATCTGTTTGAGTATTCCAATTGAGTTTGTTATCCAGTCTTAAGCCAAGATATTTTTTACAATGTTTTTGTTCTATTGTGATGTTATCAATAGTCAATGGTTCATGATCCGGAATCTTTTTATTTTTAGCTTTAAATATACCAGGTTTTTAAAAAAATCATAGAATGGAAATTATTATTATTATTTTAACCACTCAAATAAAACACTTAGGTCTTCTTGGGTTTGTGCCACAATCTTATGTATGTTTGTTCCGAAATTAAATAAGCAAGTGTCGTCTGCGTACAAAGTCAGGTGACCATGTAACGTTAATACTGCAATATGACTTTGTAGATTAAAAAAATAATGGTCCTAATATGGACCCCTGCGGGACTCCGTACGTGATAGTTAAAGCACTACTTTCAACGTCCCTGGTATCTATATTAGTAATGTATAATCAAATACGATACCTACGGGCTGTCCATGACGTGACGTATCTAACGCTTTCTTAGAGAATAGCATCCCTGCTGATGTGCCCATCTATAAGGCTGCTATCTAGTTTGATAATTATAATTGTTATTTGCTAGTAGATGAAGTTAATACAGTTGGTAAATCCACCCGGATATTGCTTCAACATACGTTCGTCATAACGTAAAAATTTAGGTTTAAAACTTACACGAAGTGTCTAATTGTTTCAGTTCGTAGAATAATACCTGACTAGTTTTGTGTTTAGAATTAGTCACACACTGAAACTAAAAACTAAAAATTTACATATATAATAAGCTATTTATTTGCGTGAAATTTTATATTCAACATAATACACAGGTAATTCATTTGTTAGGTACGTTTAATACTTTTTTAGACAACACTAACATTTGATAGCGACTTAGCTGACAAAAATAATGTTTCCATCCAAATAACAATAGATGAAATTTACCTACCCTACGTTATTCTCTGTATCCCTTCCCTTGCAGAATTTTATAACGATCGGATGAACGGTACGAATTACGAACAAACAGTAATTTTATGTATTAGATTTTATTATTTTATCACACAGTTTATTGTTTAGTTCAAGTAAGTACACATATACCTACTAACTTTATATTATTAGTTACTTTTCACCTACTGACTTTTATTAATTATTATTGGTTGGTAATTACGTATACTATGTCTAATGAAGGAATTAGTATTGTCTGGTCAGTATTCTTTAAAATAACTAGAAAAAATAATACATATTATATTATGTTGACATAATAGACATTTTTTTGGTATTTACTCGAGATCTATGCATGCTGAATTACGATTTATGAATCAACCATGTTACTTATAGATTTAATCTTTCGTGAACCGTGAATTTTGAAGGTTTTATTATGTCGGTGTCAGAGTATAACAGTACTGATTATTACATTTTAACACGGTCTGAGGCATATCCTTTGTTTATACATTAAATTTTATGTGAAAATCTTTTGAGTTCATAACAAATTCTGGCTATAAAGCGGCCACTAGCCGTCGCGTTGCCTTGACCTCTAAAAGGATTCACTCGGCTCTTTGCGGTTTCATTTAAATGTGCATTTTGTTGCGTACGGGCATGCAACCTTCGTTGTATTGTGTTATTTTATATTGAGTCACCGTAATAAAACTTGCGTTGATTTATTTTGGAATTTTTGCTCGTAACAAATACGTTTTGGATTTCGTTTTCTTAAAGTTATTTTGAAACATGATGTGCATGCGTGACGCATACCCACAGTTGTTGTATTTTTATTTTATACTATTTGATAAGACAGCAGCGTATTATCTACAAAATACATCTACTCTACTACAGGTACATATATACAAAGAAATTTTTTGGCGTCGGACACCTTCAAAACCTTCAAAATATTTGTAAACGGCGAGAGAGCGAAGTACTAAGAAAAACAGTTTTGATTACACAACGCCACATTCGTTACACAACTATTTAGCGTAGATTGAGGGAATATAAAATCTGATACTTAATGATAAACAATAATTTCAACTCTGTTTCCTTACAGCGGAGTTTGACAACGCTGCATTCAACGCGCCACCAGTCACTGAGGTGTGTTTGGGCTGTATCTGCCAGGCTGCGTCAGGATGCACGCAGAGTTTGAAGTGCGAGGGCGACGCATGTGGACTATTCCGGATCACCCATCCTTACTGGACTGACGCTGGCAAGCCCACCGTGAACGGAGAGCCCGTGGATTCCCCTACCGGTAAATAAGAAAATTTAAACACTACAAGGTTTCGAACGTTTTTATGTAGGTCTTATTTGTTCGTTTTTACGGTCTAAGGAGGAATGGATGCTATGTCCCTTTGCAGCTTCGATACTCAGGGAGGCATCTCCGATAATGATGATGCGATATGCGAAGAATCTGAGCGGTGGTCGAAGAAAAAATTAACCTACAGTATCACATAATAAGCTCAGCGCAGTTCTGATGAAAAAGGCCTTAGGGGAGCGAGGTCTTTATACATACAAAATAAGAATGAGTGCGAGGGATGTAATTAAGGATGTGTACAAGGGAATCATATAAATCATTAAAAATTCCGCTACGCATTTTTACACCGCTCATCCTTACAACGTTTCACAGCTCGGCTTTGTTGTACATTCTCTGGAGAACACGCTCGCACCGTTTTACGCATCCTCGCAACGCTCAGCCTTAAGCTTGGTGGTCATACCTACACGGGGGTTATCCGGTCAATGACGGAGGCTCTGACCGCCCAGAATAGCGCCTCTGGCACCCACAGAGGGTTATGGCGGTTAGAGCCATACGCGGATACCGCACCGTGTCGACGGAGGCGGCGTGCGCGTTGGCCGGGACTCCCCCGTGGGATTTGGAGGCGGAAGGTCTCGCCGTAGTATATCGGCGAACGGCTGAGTTCCGGGCGGGAAGCGGCAGTCGACCCTCGCCCGAAGAGGTACGCGAGTGGCGTGATGCCACAAACAAATACACAGATACACAGACGCACAGACACACAGATACACCGACTCGTCAAACTTATAACACCCCTCTTTTTGCGTCGGGAGTTAATAAAACAATTGGGTACAATGTACATTTCCAGACTGAGTTAAAAATTGGTCAAAGCCTACATCATTTGTAGGTATTCCACACCGTAGTCACCGTCCTTACACATTTTTTTTTATTTAATATGTTTTTAACTAATGACTTACATAATGTTTCAGCTTTCAGTAACTGCGCGATTGACCCGTACTGCGCAGCCCGTACAGTGCAGGGGTACATGAGAAAATTCGCCCAGGTAACGTCTTTCCCTATATCTACCTGCTTTATAATTAATCACTCACGCTTGAGTGTAAATTAAAGTATTATCACTGGCTGCTAAGACAACTCTTAGCGGGTAATAACGGTATACAACGAAAAAAAAGCAATGTTTTTAATGTATCCAATAGAATGTGCAATGATCATATTTTCGTGTGTATCTTTGAGCATAGGCAGAAGAAGATTTAATACCTACTGTATAGATTATATCAAAGACATATTATATATAAAAGATTCATGCAAAACACAAAATAACTCTCAAGTTAATGTAAACATTTTGGTACTCCTTTCTATCAAATAAATAAAACACAAATACAAGATATTTAGAAACCCGATAACTGTGCTGACATTAAACTAACCACTATACATATATGTAAATTGTACCGTGGCCCTTTAAAAGAGAAGATCTCTTTGGAAGAGAATTATAGTCCAACTATACAAACGAATCAGTTAGATCATAGTCTATAGATCAAGCCAGGGGTTACAGTCCTAGGGGCCTATTCTATAGCCCTAGCGTATCAAATACCACCTTTATTTTAAGTTTTTTTGAGAGTGTTAACCGCCATTCAACAACTCACATTTTCGATTTTCTACGTCGCCTTTTTTATTGTCCTCGTCGCCTGTTTATCATCATTTTATATAAGTAGTTTATAGTCCAAGTTTTGCATATTATAATAAATTTTAGTCTTCGATAAAGAAGCTAAGCCAAACCACTCGTACGTGTATAAAAAAATATAAAGTAATTTATATTATTTGCATAAATTTAATTCAATTACGCGCTCCTTTTTTGCGAGACGATACAAAATGGTATGTAGGTGTTAGACAACCTAAAGCTGTATGCACACTATACATATAGGCAGAACAAGTCTTGACAACAGAGATTTAGTTTTGGGTTAATCTTCATGTTAAGAGCACACTGTATTTATTGAAGTTTAACTAAATTCTACAGTGTCATTGTGTTTTTGGTATAATGAAAATAATACTACACTTAATAGCTCAGAAGCGACAACTGCAGTCGATAAGCGAACGGATCTTGTGACAACAGAGGTGAATTGCCATGAATTCAGGCGTTACTACCACACATTTTCTTTGAAGCAAACACACGCATGTTATTTGAAACAAGAACACAAAGTATAATGAGTCCGTGATCCCTTCTCTTTTCTATAGCCCTTTCATCATTTCATCTAATATTACGCTTTGGCTTCTCTTTTTGATAAAGAGGATTGTCAATTTATAATATTGCCAAGGTTCCTTAGTCTCTAATGGGATTCCCTAATCTAATGGGATTCTAACGAGAAATGTTAAACTGTTCCGGTTAACAGTTCTAAGCCAGTTTAACATTTCCCGTTAGATTCCCATTAGATTAGAGAATCTCACAGAGACTACACAATAATGACTACACAATAAACTCGAGTCGCATTGTTACCAGAATATTACATACATAAATACATTCACGCCTGTATCCTCTAAGGGTATTCAGAGGCGTTTTGAAGGCTAACATTTTACCAACTACAATTTGTTCCCACTCACCGACTCACGTAATATTTGCCGTCTATTGCCGTCAACCAGGTACTTTGGGAATAAAATGAGAAAATTGAGTATATTGAAATCGAAATATACTTTACGAAGTAAGGCAATGAGAGAAAGGCAATAAGCGGCGGTAGCGTAATGGCTAAGGCGTCGGACTTGCGATCAAGTGGTTGCGGGTTCGAACCCCACCCAGTGCACTACCGTCGTGAACCACTCCTAACACAAGCATTTAGCTTAGCTGGAGGGGTTAACAAGAATACTAGTAATGTGTGACCTACGTTACTAGTAGTCTTTTAAAAAAAAATAAAAAAAATAGGGATATTCCTTAAACGGATGGATGGAGAGTGTAACTTGCGAACAGGTCAAGGTCGCATGTCTGTAACTCGAAGAGATTTTTGTCTGCGGGTTGTGCCGTGGTCTGTGTGTAGGCAACTTTGCAATTTATATGAATGTATCATGCCATTGTCAACACCATTCGCATATAGAAACGTACTGTGAGCTCATCGCAGTAGGTATGTACACTTAAGTAGCTAGTACACCACCTATGTTATACTATCAAGACTATTAATAGGTCCACCCAGAGTCATATAGTTAACACTCCTGTACCTTATGGGAATTAACTGCCATCCACGAATATACCTGTCAATCTGTTTAGTTGCTAGTTGCCGGAAAGTCAGAAAACAGTTACTGTATGTAATTACGAGTACTCTCAATCTCTAAACAAAATCTCAAATAATTTGAAATGTTTTATATAATTTATATTTGAATTTTCAAATTCGTTTTTTAATGTTCTCTTTTTAAATAAAACATTTTGTCTCATTATAAGTACTTAAAATAGCATGAAATGTTGAAGTTTGTAAGTTTTGTTAATTCGAAATCCACCTATTATACACTACTGACGCTAACCGAGCAACGTTGGAGAAAATAAAAACAATAAGTCTTTATAACAAAATTAATAATTAAATAATGTTTTTAACAACGAATAAATGGGACAACAACTACTTCGGCACCACGGTTACCTACACGTAAATTTATTGTTAAGTCGCCAGACGACTTCATGTCAAGAGAAATTTATTATTCCCTTCTCCCAGAACTTTTACATTCTTGTATCATCATCATCCTACACCGGTTAGAATAAGTATATTAATTTGAAACTTGTATATTCTTTTTCAGGACTGCAACGGTGACGGTCAAGTGAACTGCTATGACTACATGGCAATTCATAAGAAGGGAGGATACGGCTGCGTCGGCGACTTGCCCTACAAGTACGCGAATACCTTCAACCAATGCGTCGCCGCCGTCGCTGCTCAGCAGAACTATCAGCAGGGCTGAACACCATTATGAGGCTCCTTAATTATAGGACAAGAATGTAATAAAAATATACATTACAAACCAGCTACTGTGTAACAACACGTTAAAATATATCACTAAACTGTTAAATATCAGAATTCAGATATACCAACTATTTTTCTATACATTTTTGACATTTATTTATTTAACTTAGTTTAATGTCGGATAACGACAATGCTCTTAACGCCATCTAACGAAAACATGTGGAACTCGTTCAATATTCAGACTCTGTGCCAAGCTGTAGCTCTGTGCCAAACAATAAAGTTAAACTTCTTAAGAAAAATGTTATACTAACGAAACATGTTTAATCTAACAAAGTAAATCAAGGAGCCTCACATTAGGTTTAAGTAAAATTGTACCTATTTATATTTTTCTAATAAAACAATAAAAAGGAACTAGTCTTTAGGATTATGTTTTTACGGTATATTTTCTTTCCTTTTTCTGTAGTGTATATAGTTTATGCGGTACAGGTGGGCCCTCAATTCTCTAGTTGATAACTGAGGGCCCAACTTTACAGTCCATAACTCGCTTATTTGACTTTTAATTCAAATTCAAAATCTTTTATTTAATTAAGACACTAAGTGACATTTATGAACGTTAAATTGAAGCTAGAGTTAAAATCATAGATCGGCACAAACAGACGCCACAGCATATACTGGATTGTCAAGGTAAATTAGGTGAAAAACACCAAAATCTACTGCCTGTTTGTGTCGATCTATAACTTCCAGTTTCCAAAATGCGTAGGGCCTTATGAGAAGAATACTGGCAAAGAAACTCATGGCCACTCTTTTTAAAAGTCAGATCTTCAGGTACAATAGTGTTAGTGTTACACGAGAGGTAAACAGGATGCAAGCTGATGCCACCTGAATTTCATTTTATTGAAATGCTCCAAAAGCTAACGTACTAAAAAATAAAAATCACTCAGTGATACCGTTGAAGGTTTGAACCTATTAAACATAGAAATCATTCAAGGTGCACATCTACCTTCATTCAGTTGCAAAATCTACTGTTAAAAATAATTCGTGACTGGATTAAGAGGCTAGAGTTGCAGTTGATCGAACCAAAATAATAGTATAGGCTAAAGCATCGCTGACTAGGCCGACCAGTCACCCCAAGCAGCACCCGTTCACGAGTATGACGCATGGACCAGCCATCATCTCCTTCGCCATATCAGAGGGAAAGAAATGACCCGCCCCATGACGACGCCGCAAGCAATGACATTTCAGTGAGCATGACGAACCATACAAAAAAAAAATTACAAATTCTGATTCCAACTTTCACAATTCTTTGGGAATGTTCGTTTAATCCTAAACATATTTTCAAAGAATATTAACAAAGTGGCCCTCACACCACACGCACACAATTAATGAACGCTCGTCTAAAAATTTCATGACGAACCATCTCAAAACTAGAGTTAGAACTGAACGTCACCCACTATACTCACTAGACCTAATTGATTCCCATCATTTTTGTGGACAACTTGTTGGACAACTTTTTAATGGCAAAATAATTTTATCGATGTGATGTGATGATAAACAATGTAGGTATTGAAAATTTTAATTAAATAATTCTTTAATGTTCCCATGTTTCTAATTAAGACACGCACCACTATTAACCGTGGACTAGTATTGTTTGTTGGTATTGAGTTTACCCTATTATCTTTCTATATTCCGATAACCGAGTATTCAAGTCCCTATTAATAGTGCTGTTCAATTTTCTACAAAGTGTAGACAACTTTTGTTTGAGCTCGTCCTTCTTATTTAACATCTCGAATTATTTGGGAAACGTGCTGCGGTGGTGTTTTGTAAAAGTGTCTTATGGTTCGAACTTACTACTCTGTCGATAGTACCGGAAAAGGTTAATAAAACACAAAATGTTAACTATTCTTCAAAATGTATTGTATCGTCTTCAAAGTAGGACCCTTCAGAAATAATACACATAAACATTTTTAAAATGCATTTTCCGGAATCGACTTCAGTTTTATATCGACTGAAAACGGATAGAAGTGGTAATTTGAGTTTTGGAAAGTCGGCCAGAGCCATATCCGGTGAGTACGGTGGTTGTTCGTTGGTATTTGTTGAGTTTTTGGTCAAAAACTCGTTCACAATGATGGCCCTGCGCGATGGCGCGTTGTCGTGGTGTAATATCCAAGAATTTTCTTTCTACAAATTTGGCCTTTTTCGACGAATTTGCTCTCTCAAACGCTGCATAACGCTCGAATAATATTTTTTATTTGCAGTCTGACCTTCTGGTAATTAATCCGAGTGCACAACACATCGATAGTCAAAGAAAACAGACTATGTCGTGGTTTTTTCGGTTTCGGTTCAGGTGGAAGTCACCATTCCGATGCTTGTTGACCAGTAACAATGCGTTTTACGTATGTCGGAATTGACTCGTTCTAGCATGTCTTCAGCGACTTTGAGTTTTCAAGAAGATTCAGATCTTTCGGGACTAGTCGAGCAGCAACGTGTTTCATGCCCAAACAATTGTTTAAATGGTACGAATCGATTCGTTAGACACAGAAAGTCAGGCGGCTATCTCTCTAACAGGAATGAGGATTTTCAGTCACAATTTCTTTCCACCACTCATATGCACAATTTTTTGATAAATTCAATTAACCGTATGCTTTCTGAAAAATTTTCAGCGACTCTGAACATAAAATTCCATTTGCATTGCAAATTTGAAACAAACTCTTTGTTTATCCATTATAAAAATCGCAAAACACTCTTCAGATGAGCAAAAAATCGAGTACTAAAAAAAACAAAATGACAGACATTGCTCAAACTTCGCGGCAATATAAAAAACAGCTGTGCCAACTTAACCACAAAAAATAATTATTTGAACTGAATTTGGAATTAGAATTAAATTATCATTTCCCGATACTTTTTTGACAGAATGTACAACGCCGATGTTTAAACAAAAAATACAGAATTAGTATCTAAGAAGGTAAATATCACTTCTTGGTACACAGACACATTAGTATACAGACATCTGATGTGATATGCATTGGCATATTTTCTATCAGGTAAGAGCCTGTTACGGCATCCAAACAATTGCCCAGTTATTTTTCTGTTCGTAGTTGTCATAATTACTGATAATATTTACATAGATTATACACTAATAACTAGAGAAATATTTATTTAAAGTTTATCTCAACGTTGTGTATCAGTATTTTTGTCTGGTGGTTGCACGGAAAAAAACGATGTGAGTTCGCTGTATTTTGCACTGAATATTTGTTCGTTACTTTGCAATTCGAAACAATGTTTCTTGTTAAAATGTCTTTAATATATACACTACAATGTGTTGTAGGCAGGCAACTATTATAATTGGTCACTAAATATTTGATAACTAAAGATAGAAATAAATATATACGTGAGTAAAACACTAAAACATAATAAGTATATCGTTACTTCCGCAACAAAGCTAAAGGGTATTAAAAAAAGTAGTGTGTTGCAAGTATATATAAGAGAAATAATAAAAATTGATTTATTATTTATAAAATATCAGTTATAGTAAACATTATGCCTCAATTCGCATTCAGAATGTGCATTAACTATATGTCGGTATTTGACAAAATGATTTCTCTAATTTGAGGGCGCCCGGATAAGTACCCGTCCATATACATTCCTAAGTTTTAACCTTCTCACTATATGAAATAATCGAACCATTGCAATAAATAGCTGGCATTTGCTCAAAGTTTATTCTGCAGTTCAGCTTAGGACTATCCATTACAATGACCTGTGTCTTGGTGGATTTAAAATTAGTCCATAATCCTAACTCCAGGTACATATTTGCATTAAATCTTTGTTGATGCCATCAACTACTTCTGTTATATTATTAGGATCAGCTTTTGAGTAGATTTGGAAATCATCTTCTGAAAAAGATGGTAATTGATTTGTGATTGAGTTTATAAAAACTGCAAAAAGTAATGGGGATAACACGCCGCCCTGAGGTACACCCACAGATGTAGTGCAACAAGAGGAGTAAACATTTTCAATACGAGCACGCTGCTGGCGACCATACAAATAACTATGAAACCAGTCAATTGCTGATGGAGATATATTAAGAGAGCATAATATACTTAGCAAGACATCAAAGTCAACGGTGTTGAAAGCATAACTAAATTCTAGTAAAGCAAGGACTGTTAGCTTTCCTTCCTCCATGCCCAACCTGATATCCTCCGTAATATGGACTAAAGCTGTGGTAGTACTGTGGCCGGACGAAAACCTGATTGGAGAGGATTTAGGAGTCAATTTTTTTAAGAGAAACAAGCTTAACTGATTGTGGATGAGGCGTTCAAGGATTTTGTTGTATAGAAAAGGAAGAATTTATATGGGACGGTAATCTGAAAAAGAGGATGGATTACATTTTTTAGGGAGGGGAGTCATCTAAGCCATTTTCCACGCAGATAGAAAAACATTGGTGGATACAGAATAATTAAGGATGTGGCACATCACAGGTAGGATTTCATCTCAGATAAGAAGTACCATATTACGGCTGAGGTTGTCGCTTCCTACTGCATTAGAAGTTATTGACACTATGCTCTTCTCAACATCACAAGCAGAAAATTGACTAAAAACGAATGGGGAACAGTCGGGGGTCGGCAAAGAAGAAAGATAGTTTAGCGTTGCAGTCGTAGTAGTTCCTAGAATTTGAACGTGATTTACCGACTCTAATGGCTTCAGAAACTTCCAGACCTTGATTGGATCACCATTTTTAACAGATTTGTGGATATGTCGGCGTTGAGCATTCCGACACATCTTATTGCATTGATTTCTAATAAGCACAAATTCCTAATTTTACATAGTAGGATGACTCTTATACCTTGAATGTGCCCTTACCTTCTTTCTCTGTATCGCCTTTATTTCTTCGGTACTCCAAGGTTCGGGTAGATGCCTTACCTTTATTTGACAAATTGGAGCATGTTTGTCATATAAACACCTAAGGTGATTTGTGAAATAGTCAATTTTTTCATCAACACATTGGGAGTTGAAAAGCGCACTCCAGTCCATGTAAACTGCATCTCTGCGAAGATCCTCAAGATTCATATCACGAAAATTACGTTGTAAAAGTAATTTAGGTTTAGGAGTACGGATTTGATAGGAAAGAAAGAAAAGATAATGATAGGAAAACGAATCTGCAGAGCATTGCCCATATTTAGCGACATGCTCTGCTGAGGAAGTAAGGATGATATCAAGGAGGGAGAAATTACGGTTTGGCATATTGTCTGTAGGATTAAGTGAAAAAATACAAAGATTATTGGATTCCAGGACAAATCGAAGAGAAGCAG
This sequence comes from Callimorpha dominula, assembly GCA_949752705.1. Lineage (NCBI taxonomy): Eukaryota > Metazoa > Arthropoda > Insecta > Lepidoptera > Erebidae > Callimorpha > Callimorpha dominula. The sequence continues at coordinate 17,113,474 of OX457007.1, forward strand.
AACGAGAATCGTTTTACAGTAAACAGGTGTTGAAATCACCCATGACTATAGTATGACTGTACGAAGGGGTTAAGTTTTTTAAGAGTACTTCAAGTGAAGAAAAGTAAGGAATATATGTCTTATTTATATCATATGTCGTGAAATTACTGTGGCGTGTTTAGATACTATTTTATTACTCTCCTTATTAGTAGATTGTGTTAGTATTTATACTAGAATATTATTTATTTATTAAAACTTTATGCACAAAAATGTACAATGGCGGACTTAATGCCATAGGCTTAATATTAACCGTATGTGACCTAACATCGAAACAGATGATTAGTAAAATTATATGTAAACTAGCAACCCGCCCGGCTTCGCACGGGTACAAATTATACACGTAAACCTTCCTCATGAATCACTCTGTCTTTTAGTTAAATCCGCATGAAAATCTGTTCTGTAGTTTTTCAGTTTATCGCGAACAGACAGACACAAAGACGCGGCGGGGGACTTTGTTTTATAATATATAGTGATTAGTGTCGCTGGGTAGGATGTGAAGAAGTGTTGGTTTCCTTAGTCTGCGTGTAGGAGTTGTAAGACCAATCTAGCCGAGGAGATCCAGACTGTCAACAGTAAATACTGATTAAAAAGCTAACATCAGAAATATCCCGTCTAAGAAGCAGCGGCAAACAATTTTTTTTTTTACAACGCTCTCTTATTTATAACAACATGATTAGATAAGAGCGGTTCAGGGAAATATATAAAGTCCCACACGGATACAAAATGAGAGTAAAACAACACTTTGGAATCAAAATTCGATTTATTCTTTAAACATGATGATTCAGAGCATCCGAGTCGGGCATAAAAGCTGGCTAAAGAGCCAGTCGATTTCTGCGTCGCGTGAGCATACACGCCAACGTATTTTAGTATAATTTATATATTTCCTAAGTTCTCTTTTTAAACCGCCAAAATGGCGTCTGCCGTGATTAAGTTCAGTGCCATATTGATGTTCATTGTTGTGTGCGCCGCTGATGACTGTTAGTATTTTTATATATTATAATTAAAATAATATATTTTACACAAAAAACTATGCAACAGTTTAAAGGGTTACACAGAAGTATATTACACTTTGACATTTCATGACCTATTAGGCACTTTTTCAGACTTCGTACTTCTGGATTTTCGTAACATATAAATATTATGGATTTTACGATAGCATGCAAGCACCTACTTATGCCACGGGACTAATGGGGCAGACATATTTTGAGTTTAAATAAAAACTATACGTATGGTAGGTACCTAATCCTTTTTAGACATGCATATATACATTTTAATTATATAAAGAGAAAGGTGCAGACATATTTATTTATTTGCAAGTATTTATGTATGTATGCGTATATTTGTGTATTAGTATGATAATGTACTATAATCAATTGTATTTGTGTGTAAATTATAAGATTATAACTGTGAAAATTGCGTTCTTATACACCTTCCATATCCCTCACTGAATCACCCAAAGGTTCACTGGTAGATAATGCCATGTGGAATTAAGTCCGCCTCATGCAATGTAAACTGCAGGAGGTTTTAAATAAATATATAAAAAAATAAAGAATCTACCTAACTTTAAATACAAAATAATATTCATAACCGTTTTCTATTCCCTGTTGCCCGCGACTGCGTTCGGATGGTGGATATTCAAACTTATCCCACGGGAACCGATTTTTTGCTCAATTTTCTTATTTTTTCGTTCCTTAAAACTTTCTGCAAAGTATTAGAAAACATGAAAAAAAGATGAATGAAGTCGTTCTCAAGTTATGACGTGACCAAGGGAAATAGGGATTCATTTTAAAATATATATTATAGATTAGTACCCTGTTGACTGTTTAATTAAGCGCGTGTACAAGAGGTTTGCACGTAACAGTTTTAAGTAGGTACTAATAAACATTATCATGAGCTGCAACTCTAGCCTCTTAATCCAGTCACGAATTATTTTTAACAGTAGATTTTGTAACTGAATGAAGGTAGATGTGCACCTTGAATGATTTCTATGTTTAATAGGTTCAAACTTTCAACGGTATCACTGAGTGATTTTTATTTTTCAGTACGTTAGCTTTTGGAGCATTTCAATAAAATGAAATTCAGGTGGCATCAGCTTGCATCCTGTTAACCTTTCGTGTAACACTAACACTATTGTACCTGAAGATCTGACTTTTAAAAAGAGTGGCCATGAGTTTCTTTGCCAGTATTCTTCTCATAAGGCTCTACGCATTTTGGAAACTACTGCCTGCTTGTGTCGATCTATAACTTCCAGTTATAGATCGACACAAGCAGGCAGTAGATTTTGGTGTTTTCACCTAATTTACCTCGACAATCCAGTACATGCTGTGGCGTCTGTTTGCGCCGATCTATGATTTTAACTCTAGCTTCAATTTAACGTTCATAAATATGTCACTTAATGACTTAATTGAATAAATATATGACTTAATTGAATATTTTGAATTTGAATTTATCAAATGTAAACAGACAGTAGTTAGGTATATACCTAACTACTGTCTGTTTACATTTGATAAATTCAAATTCAAAATTATTGATATATTAATATCCATTATCCATATGGATAATGGATATCAATATAAATCGTCACCCGGAAAAAAAAAGTGTCATAATACAAAAACAGCTATTTCGAGAAAACACGACTTTTATGCCGGTGAATTGGACAAAACAGCTCAGTGAAAACTTTTTCACTGAGCTAATAACGATGTTTTTACAGCTGACCAAATGCAACATTTGCTATTAAATGCTATAAAAATGTCAAAACGTACCTAACATGTGATGTGACTCTTTTTTGTGATATGACACGTCTTTTGCCTAGTGGCGATATATTAAATATAACATAATATAAATAGATCGCACAATACCTAGAGTGGGAATTATAACTTGCAAACATTCAGGAAAAATATTAAGGAAATAATATGACCATTTACTGTAACGCTTGCCTATTCTTTCAAAACATAATGAGCTATTAAGAATGGTGTTCTAATATATTCCTTATACCATCAGTGCCAGTGCCAGTGTTTAGTCATGAAATGACACGACAGGTTTAATTTTTTTATCCAGATTATGATACAATATGACCACGTCTGACACAGATCTATGTCAAGATATTTTTCACAAGATTTTTTGTTTAAAGTCACGTAAATGACTACACATATATTGGTGCCAATTCTGTTACTTCACTCTCTAAACTAAAATTGTCAAAATTTTCTTTAAATAAGATGTAAATCTTGCACACTTCGAAACAGGGTCTTATTTCAAATTTAAACAAGTAGGTAACATATGTCGCTATCGAAATAAGCAATTTGTTTGTCGACCAAAGTCTGACACGCTTAAATAAACCTTAATACCACGTAGCGAGAGCCGCTATCCGTTGAATGCCATCTCTTTTGCTCTGTGTTTTTAGTCAGCGTCTTCGTAAGTGTCGATTAAAATAACGTCATCTTAGTTCGTTTTGAACAAGTTTTTATACGGCATTTGAATAATTGGGGACTATCATCGCTGCGTGGAAATAAAGTTGAGTATACGTTGACAGGTTTTATTGAAATGTAGTGGCTCTGAGAAATAGATGCCAGTAACAAATATACCTTTGTTACGAAGAAGATAAGTTTGATTTCATATGAAGAAATTAAGTCAGGTTTTAGTTTAGTGAATGGACAATAGAATCGGCACCATTATCTGCCGAGAATTTCGAGAATTGTGATACATTTTATCTTTATGTAGTAGGAAATTTCATTGAATGGATTCGAATGTTCTTTTATTTTATTTTGATTTTTATTTATTCAGAAATAGTTCAATGTACCTATTTAAAATTGCATCAAAGAAATTTAAAAAGTAAAAATTTAATCCTGACGGGTCTGTGGCAGGATGCTATTAATTTATTAATGTATATGTGTTACATAAAATAAAGAAATAGATAAAATAATATTCATATAGGTAATTTTGAAAAGTTTACAATGCGGTGGTAGCGAAATGGCTTAAGGCGTCCGACTTGTGATCATAGTTGAATAGAATCAGCATATTCGCAACTTTAATTGAGATAGTCATTTTTTTTTTATTTGTTAGATAAAAACGTAACGATTAACGTATTTCATTTCAAAGCATATTCACTAGTGGCATCACCATAAAAAAAATTATCAAAAATCGTAAAAACCGTTTTTTTTTTTTTGGATTTGCGAGTAAACTTTGCATCATGCGTGAAAAGTGTTGAAAAGTGCGAAACCGCAGTGTGCGCAATTGGGCGTATAGCCACAGATTACTAAGTAGTCTACGTGTATAGCACCAGCATCAGCGCGCCCCCCACCACTGACTACCGGCTGTAACTCGACTATTTCATTCTTCCTATTTCACTGAATGAAACCGCATTTTAACACGTTGTAGAGGAAGTCTCGACGAACAAAAGCGTTTTTGAAAAGTACATGCACATCTTTTGAGTTCATACCAAACTCTGGTTATAAAGTGCCTACTGGACTTCGCCTTGACCTCTAAGAGGATTCTCTCAGCTTTTTTTGGTTTCATTTAAATGTGCATTTTGCACCTACATGCATGCAACCTTCGTTGTATTGTGTGTTATCTTATACTGGGTCACGATAATAAAACCTGCGTTGATTTATTTTGGAATTTTGGCTCCCCTCCTCTTCCCCCCTTCCCCTACTCAGACCTTAAAAGCCAGCAACGCACTTGTGACTCTTGAGTTGCAGGTGCTCATGGGCGGCGATAGTCATTTACCATCAGGTGACCCGTCAGCTCGTTTGCCCCCTATCTCATAATAAATAAAATAAAATCATATCTCATAAAAAAAAACAAATACGTTTTGGGTTTTTATTTCTTAAGTTTGTCATACCTACAGTTGTTGTACATTTAATTTCAAAATTAATATTTAATAAGGCAGGTGTGTATTATATACAAAATACATCTACTATATTCAAAGACAATTTTTGTCACCGGACTGTAAAAGATGAGCGCACCCGATATTTGTAAACGGCGAAAGAGGAAAGTAAAAAATAGTTTTGATTACACAACGCCACATTCGTTACACAACTATTAAGCGTAGATGGAGGGAATATAAAATCTAATACTTAATGATAAACAATCATTTAAATTCTGTTTCCTTACAGCGGAGTTTGACGACACTGCATTCAATGCGCCACCAGTGACTGAGGAGTGTTTGGGCTGCATCTGCCAAGCCGCGACAGGATGTGCGCAGAACGTGGAGTGCGAGCTCGGCGACGCATGTGGACTGTTTCGGATCACCGAACCTTACTGGATTGACGCTGGCAATCAGACCGTGAACGGAGAGTCCTCGGTATCCCCTACCGGTAAATGAAACAATTTTGAAACTACAAGGTTTTTAACGTTTTTTTTTCTTTAGGTCTATTTTCTCGTTGCTACAGTCTGTGGAGGAATGGATGCTATGTTTGTCGGCAGCATCGATACATAGAGAGGCATCTTTCAATAGGTAATGAGATAGATATGCGAGAAATCTGAGCTGTGCTCGAAGAAAAAATCAACCAAAAGTATCACTTAATCTTCGAGCCTTGATTACCGCAACTTTGGTGGAAAAGGCCAAAGATGAGAGCAAGAGATAATTAAAGATGTGTACGAGGGAATCATATTCAAAAAGAGTCCGCTACGCATTTTTACACCGCTTATACTCACACCGTACACAGCTCCGCTTCATTGCACATCAGCAACGCAGCCTTAAGCTAGATTATCATACCTGGTAACCGCGGCCAAACAAGCGGCAAAACAGGAAGTTGTATACATTAGGGGTCGCATACCGGGATCTTAGCTTAGGGAAGGACTTAATAATACCGGTATTCATTTTACAAAAACCGGGATTTTCGGTATTAAGAAAAAATAACATTAGAATTACATAGTTAGGTTAATAATTTTAATAAATTGGTGATAAATTTGTATGTATTTTCTCAAGTTTAAGCCAAATAAAAACCATGATTTCATTCATACTACGCCTAAAAGATTTGCGTGAAAGAATCAGAAGTTACGACGAGTACTCCCAAATTCGTACGACGATAGCCGATCAACCACGTAGCGACTAGCGTGGTGTGAACGTGTGACTTTTTACAGCGTAGTCGTTTAGATAATAACCGTTTTTAATTGATAGTGTAGTGTATGTAGGATAGAACTAGCTTGGCAGTTCTAAGTATGTCATGCTCGCCTAGAAGTCCTGCCGATGGTATGCCGTATGTGTCGAGTATAGTAGTAATTAGCGCGTCGATTTATATTTTAGAATAATAAGTATGTTACATTGTCCTCACGTTTCATTTACGCTTATAAGCAATGTAACCAGAAATTTGTAAAAAAACATTTTGAAAAAGAGTGTCCTTGGAGTTTCTTGCCTGTTCTTCTTCATAGGATCTACGTATTGCAACAGGCAACTAGCTTCACGACTGACTTAGTCTGACTGACTCCTACTCCTGACACTTCAAATATACCTGTTACTGGTTCAATTATAGTTATAAATATAGATCAGAGCAACTACTACTATATTATTAAACACTTTGAAAAGTGTGATTATAGAATTTTCCTACTGGGGTGACAAATAAACATATTGGTCCACTTAATGGTAAGCGGTTTACCGAGGACGAAAAATATGACTAAACAAACCTGAGCTCCTGGGATCTAAAACCCAAAGTACCTGCAACCGTTTTTCGTGATCGCGTTAATTCCCGTTTAAATATATAGTTATATCATGGAACGCGAAAGTTTAAAAGTTAGTATACCTACAACCCGTATCAACGCATTACGATACTACGTAATCTAAATAAAGTAGTTTTAACTGGTTATTAAATTGACAAAGCAGTTGGACTGATCGTTAAATTGACAAAACAGTTGGACTGGTCATTAAATTGACAAAACAGCTGCACTGGTCATTAAATTGACAAAGCAGTTGGACTGCTCATTAAATTGACAAAACAGTTGGACTGGTCATTAAATTGACAAAACAGGTGCACTGGTCATTAAATTGACAAACCAGTTGGACTGGTCATCAAATTGACAAAACAGTTGGACTGGACATTAAATTCACAAAGCAGTTGGACCGCTCATTAAATTGACAAAATAGTTGGACTGGTCATTAAATTGACAAAGCAGTTGGACTGGTCATTAAATTAACAAAACAGTTGGACTGGTCATTAAATTGACAAAACAGTTGCACTGGTCATTAAATTGACAAAACAGTTGGACTGGTCATTAAACTGACAAAACAGTTGGACTGGTCATTAAATTGACAAAACAGTTGCACTGGTCATTACATTGATAAAGCATTTGGACTGGTCATCAAATTGACAAAACAGTTGGACTGGTCATTAAATTCACAAAGCAGTTGGACTGGTCATTAAATTGACAAAACAGTTGGACTGGTCATTAAATTGACAAAGCAGTTGGACTGGTCATTAAATTGACAAAATAGTTGTACTGGTCATTAAATTGACAAAACAGTTTCACTTGTCATTAGAATGGACAGTAATAGTTATTCATTAACGATAGCAGTTTTGATCATTAAATTGACGTTAATCATTGATACATGTCATTGAATTAACACGTAAATCAGTGTGATAAGGATTGCAGAAATGTTCTCAAATCTTAGTGTAAATAAGTCCTTAAAAAGACAGTCTAGACACAGATAACATAATACTATAGTCTAGATCATACCTGAAGCTTATTGAAAATTAATTGTTTTTAGGTACCTACCAAATATCTATTGTCCGTAGTAAAAGTGCAATTATTACATTTATTATAGCATATTTAATATATAAAAATGTCCCCATTTGACTGCAACAACCAGCCAGTTATCGACCTTCAAGGCGAATAGCGATCTAGCGCGGAGATGGGAGTAAGAGAAGAGGTTCGTGAATGGTCCAAATGGATATAATCTATTGACCCAAATTTAAATAATGTAAGTATGTTTATCAGCAGTCTGGTTACCATAGCACAGGCTCTGCCTAGTTTGGGATCAGACGGCCGTGTGTGAGATGTATAAAGTTATTATTATTAATTACATAATGAAAGCAGTGATCGGATTTGTGTCGATATATGATGCGCTTATTTATGGAACGTGTTTCATTACGTAGAATAACATTCAGATTCCCTACACATTACAAACAATAATGTTAAATGATAGAGATTAAAAGTAACACTTTTATGCACAACCACAATATAAGTCATCGCCGGCGCAAGTCTTGCTGAGTTAGGGGCAGTCTTGATAACGAACCATGAGTTATCGTCTATGGTGAACCCTTACACTCTTACCTAAAAAGACTAACACTTTTATCTTAACCTGCACAGCCAGATTGAGAAAGATGTTGTTGGTTTAATTTGTTGCGGAGCACGTTTAAATTACTTCTTCCTGGGAAAAGGATAAATAAATGGTAGTTGAATTTCATGTCAAAACAATTATATTTTTTAAATGCCAAAATAATACGATATGTAGACACTCATACGAAATAAACGTTTGACGTCATACTTTGTTATCGTCAAATCATTGACTTTTAAGTTTAACAATATAATTAAAAATAACAACAAACTTAAAAACAATAAAGATACGAACGATTTAAAATCTTACAGAACACTTAATTTTATGAGAACAGTTTAATAAATTATCGCATCACCAACCAGTATATAGCCTATAAACTTTGGAAAAGGTTTTAATGGTGCACACAGAGGTCACCCAGGTATTCTAGCTTTCAAGAGACTCCTAAGGAATAAGGTTTGGTAGCCAAGAATATATAAGAATGTAGAAACTTTGGTAATGGAAGAGGATGTACTCTTTGGTTTGGTTACCAAGTGTGAATGTAGTGACTATGAGTTATTAGAACCGTACCCAATGGCGACCCGTTTATTGACTATTACATTTATTATTTTTCTACCTAGTCGTTTACTCCTGACGGATTGGTAATAGTAATGGAGCGTGTTTGTTTAAGCTAAATACAGGAAATAATTCACATTAAGCATCTCATTAGGCGTTCCTTGATATTTTTAGTTATGCAACGCTCTCCACACTTTTGAGAGCATTTCCGTGGCTTATCGAGACACGGTACAGTTTTTTGATTTCTTACTTGCTACTTGCATTATTTGTGATTTTGGATCAAGCTGATTGTTCGTCTTACGATCCACCGTCATCGTTTTAGATTTATCAGGGTATGCTGAGGTCTAAATTGGAATTGACTTTTTCCAGAAACTGAAGAAATGGGTTTTGTCATTATTAAGACATAAAAGAAATCTTCAGGCGTTAAGCCTAGAATAAAATAGATTTATTTGCGTTTAAACACTGTAATGAAGGTCTTATTAGCTATGTAAGAGTTCAGCATGTTAAACCATATCAATGCAAATATAAATTTTTGAAACAGCGGCTATTTATCGTTGCCGTTTGTATAATTAACACTACTTTTCTTTAATAACGTTAGGTAACATACAATGTTTTAAAAAAACATCCAAATAGAAAGATAAGACCATAATAATGAGTATTGTATATATGTAGTGGAACCTTTTGATTTGACGCCAACGATTACCACCTGTTTGGTAAAATGACTTCTAGTCCGTCGTAGGGTTGCCTGGAAGAGATGGCTTTGAGCGATAGATAAGGCCGCTTTTTTGTAAACTAGTGATTCGATACATCTCCTGTTATATATTCTCTGTAAAACCCTGGTGTGCAAGTGGGGTAAGATCTATCTATCTACAATGTATAAAAATCGGTACAACTGAGGGAAAATAGACATAAGAAAGAACAGCCTTTGGATCTGTTCTTCAAGAGACAAAAATGAAATTAAACCCCAATATTAAAGGACATAAACCATAATATTAGATGTGTAAATCGTGGCTCGGTAGTGTTTGAGGGTTGTGATGCGTTTTGTTTGTCCAATTATATTTCTAGAGAGAGTGTACTGTAGGCACTCTCGTGCTTTTGTATAGTAAATAATTAGTGTAGTAATTGACTGAGACTAGATTAAAAACTATAAAAATAGTATTACTTAAATACTGTTACTGTACATATATGTTTTTCGTTGATGACTATTTTGATTTTTATTAATACTCTTGAGTTTACACAGAAACACACTACTTATTTAACTAACTCGCCTATTTTCATTAAAAATTGTTTTTGTCTAGGAAATTATCTCTTTTGTTTTTCTCTAAAACCCTCTACCTAACCACTAAACTATCATAAAATGTTTATACTTAATTAGTATTACTAACTTAAATGAATGTACCGTAATGACCTACAACTTCTTCAAATCCCGAAAATATTGAAAATACCGGAATCCCGGAATTTATATCATGCCGGTACCGAAAATAGCGGTTTTGAAAAAATATACGGAACCTATTGCGTATACATTACTAATTAGTAGTATACATTACTAATTGGCGCGAGAGCTACTTCGTAGTTCGGCTGATCTTCGCTAGATGTCTCGAAAGTATGCTATGTAGATGTCGCCACAGGTCTCATTGAAAATCGTAACGGTTAATTGATTAAAAAATTGGTCAAAGCCAACATACAACAATATAATCAAAGTCACCGTCCCCGCATTTAATTTTAATTTGATATAATAAGTATTTAATCAATGACTTAATGTTTCAGCTTTCTACAACTGCGTGTTAGACCCGTACTGCGCAGTCCGTACAGTGCAGCGGTACATGAGGCGATACGCCCAGGTAACGTCTTTCCCTATACCTACCTGCTTTATAACTAATCACTCACGTTTGAGCGTAAATGAAAGTATTATCACTGGCTGCTAAGACAACTCTTCGAGGGTACTAGCGGTGTACAACAAAAAAAATGTTTTTATTAATAAATTCCATAGGCAATGATCATATTTTTCTGTCTATCTTTGAGCATAGACAGAAGAAGATTTAATACCTACTGTATGGATTCCATCAAAGATATAAATGTATAAGATTCAAGCAAAACACAAAATAACTTACAAATTAATGTAAAATATTTTGTACTCCTTTCTATCAAATAAATAAAACACCAAATAGGTATATCAAATATCTAAAAACCAGATAACAGTGATGATATTAAACTAACCACTGTACATATATGTATATACATACTAATCAGTTAGATAGATCACAGTCTATAGATCAAGCCAGGGGTTACAGTCCTAGGAGTCTATTCTATGTTTGTGAGTGTTACCTGCCCATTGTACTACTATTTTAAAGTGTGGCGTACGCAAACCGTGTACTTCGAACATGCCTTAAATGCATCAAAGCATCACCAGCGATAACTCTCGTTTAGCAACCACGCAATCTGATTGGTTGCCTACTGAAGGACATTGTAAATATGGTTTAAGTTGTCTTATTAATTTATATATCCACGTATTGTACGGAATATGATGTATACAACTTGTATGACCAAAATTATAATATAACTGGCGTAGATTTTAGCAAATATAAGTTCGATTCCAACCTCCCCTGTTGTTTCACTTCACTCTGGGTACGGTACAAGAGCTCACACTCGGCCGACCTAAATGTTCGGAACCTCTTCGGCACGAGGGCTGATATCAGCTAGGTACCCGGACCCCTGATCAGCCACCTGGCACAGACATAGGGCAAGCATATACACAAGTAACTCATCGGGTCAGCTACCCCTAACAGCTGACACGACAAAAGTATGTATTTCTTTTTCATAATTGTATCCTATTTATGACGTGCAATTAAGAGTACCTATCTATCTATCTACCCGGTTGTGTTTTATCAGTTTATCATGTAACCGTTTTCACCGTCAAGTGAAACGAATAATTACATATTTCGTATACCTACTGCAATTAGTATTTTCAGATGCTCCGTTTTTTTTAGGGAATGTTCATTATCAGCACTCAGCACTGTCTACCACAATCAGAATTTAGAAACCTATTATTATATATAGTATTTTAATTGTCTGTTTTTAAATAAAATATTTTGTTTTATTATTCTTAAATGAAATGTAGAAGTTTGTGAGTTTTGTTAATTCTAAATCCACCTATTATACACTACTGACGCTAACCGATCAATGTTGGAGGAAATAAAAACAATAAGTCTTTATAATAAAATAAATAATTATGTTTTTAACAACGAATAAATTTGACAATGACTACTTCGGTACCACGGTTACCTACACCATACACGTAAATTTATTGTTAAGTCGTCTGGTTCATGTCAAGAGAAATTTATTATTCCCTTCTTCCAGAATTTTTACATTCCCGTATCATCATCATCATTATATCAGTCTTATGACTTCCACTGGTGGACCTAGGACTCCCTTAATGACTTCCAAGAAGACCGGTGAGAAGCAGCCTGCATCCACCTTCAGCCCTCGATCTTTACTAGGCCGTCTGTCCACCATCTCGTATAATGAGCATAATAATTTAAAACTTGTATTTCCTTTTTCAGGACTGCAACAGTGACGGTCAAGTGGACTGCTATGACTACTTGGCAATTCATAAGAAGGGAGGATTCAATTGCGTCGAAGAGATACCCAACGAGTACGTGAGTGTCTTCAACCAATGCGTCGCCGCCGCCGTTGCTCAGCAGAACTATTAGCTGGACTGAACACCTTCCGTATGAGGACTCCTTAATTATAGGACAAGAATGTAATAAAAATATACATTACAAACCAGTTACTGTGTAACAACACGTTAAAATATATTAGCGTCACTAAAGTTTTAAAACAGAATTCAGATATACCTACTATTTTTCTATAAATTTTCGACAATTATTTTTAGTTTAAGGTCAGATAACAACATTACACTTAACGCCATCTAACGAAAAGAGGTGGAAAAGAATCTGAACTTCAACGTTCAGATTCTTTGCCAAGCTGTAGCTCTGCGCCAAATAATAAGTTCTGATAAAGTAAATCAAGGAGCCTCACATTGGGTTTAAGTAAAATTGTACCTATTTATATTTTTTCTAATAAAACAATAAAAAGGAACTAGTCTTGAGGATTATGTTTTGTTCGTTTATTTTGTGTTATCTTTGTCATTAATTGGGTAGGTATATAATAATATGTGGAGGAACGAGTGTCATGTTCCTCCAACACAAAGGAAGGATCCTCCGACCAGGCGAGGTGATCATGCCTGGCGGGCCGCGGCCCAACGGTTGATGTTGGGAAGTTGTATATATACTAATCGGCGCGAGAACTCTCATAGCGCGATTCAGGATTAGTAGGTTGTAGATGTTTCTTGTTGCTGTATGTGGAAGTCGCCACATCACTCCCCTCCAAGACTGGAGGTCGATATCTTGATGAGTCAGCTGTCTATGCTCTATTAAGGAGCGTGCCAGGGCCAGTAGTGAGTAGTTCCAGTGAGTCGGAACTGAGTGCCGCAAGTTCCAGTGAGTCGGAACTGTATTCCGCTAGTTCCAGTGAGTCGGAACTGAATGCTGCTAGTCCCAGTGAGTCGGGGCTGAAGTCCGCTGGTCCCAGTGAGTCGGGGCCGCGTGCGGTGCTGCAGTACTGCGGGCGGTGCTGCGGTGAAGTCCCCAGTGAGTCGGGGCGGTTGCTGCGTAGTGGCTGGCTGCTGCGTAGACGGGAGAGAGATGCTCTTCTTACGTGGACCGTAGGTGCAGTGTGCTGTGCCTAGACGCTGATGAGGCCGTAGGGGTAACCAGGCTGGAGCGGACGCTGCAGGCGTGTGGTATCCCTGTTGAGGCCGAGGATGCTGGCTGGCTGAGACTTGATTACCGCTCATTGCTGTAGGAGTGTATACGATGGTGGCGATGATGATGCTGCTGATCTGCTTCATGAAGGCTGCTTCCAATCACGTCGGGGTCACCACTGTGGAGGAACGGGTGTCATGTTCCTCCAACACAAAGGGAGGATCCTCCGACCAGGCAAGGTGATCATGCCTGGCGGGCCGCGGCCCAACGGTTGATGTTGGGAAGTTGTATATATACTAATCGGCGCGAGAACTCTCATAGCGCGATTCAGGATTAGTAGGTTGTAGAAGTCGCTACAAATATTTTAAGTTGCTCTCCATGTGTGCAATTATTGAAGTGCAAAAGATAATTACACTCACCCCCTACACGCACTAGACTTAATTGATTTCCATTATCTTTGGTAGCTTCGACAACTTTTAAATGGCAAAACAATTTTATCGATGTGATGCATGAAGCTCTACTAATACTGGAAGCCAGGTGATTCTTTGGAACCGAGAGAATTTGGCTCATTCATATGGCTCATTTTTATATTCACACCTAAATTTATATATTAGATTGCTCGGGCAATACAGGTTACAATATAATGTCAAAGGCACATTCTGTAGTAAAGGATTTACAGTGAGCTGATTAATTGGTGAACCAGATTGATGATGATCAAGGCAGAAGATTTTGCATTATATTAATTAGAATCAGGCAGATTAATGAGAAAACAGCAAACAATCAATCAACTTTACTGGGAAATGACGGACAATAATTAATGAAAAATAATGAAAATAATTACTTACAAAAGTACTTTTTGGTTCAAATAAGATACCTAGTCCTATATTAAATTGATTTATGGCTTAAAACGTTGGCAAACAAACATTAAATACAAGCTGGTCGTTTTCAGTTTCTCGTAAATTATTTTTATTTTGCATATACTTATTCCTCTCCTTTGTTGTCTTGTCTGCAAGTTGTCTTGGTCTTCATGTATTCTTCAAAATGGTTTTGTTAGTGTCAGCGGTATAACCGACTAACTTGATTTTGAGCATCTACTAAATTGTAAAAACCAAGATGTTTTATGCCATGATCCGAAATAACAGCTCCATAAAAACAAACTTTATCAATGCAGCTCAGTCTGCACACAGCCAAGTCGAATCGGAGTTCCATATTGTTTGTTGCGTCTTCATTGAACCTGGAAAACTTTTTACATCTTGAGGGAAAAGAAAGGATTTTCGCATATTTCATATTCTGAAACGGTTTTCAACTTAATAAGTTTTGCTTCATTACATTTAAAAATCCTCTATTCCTTTTATATCTTGTTTTGGGAAACAGCACGATCCGCAGTCCTTTTCATAGGTGGTGCACCCTTGCCGTGCCCAGATTCACTAAACCTAATTCGTATGGCCTTTACAAATTAATCTGGTCTAAAGAGCCGGTCGAGAGATAATTTTGGAAAAAAGTTATAATTAATATGACCGAGTAACCTCATTGGGGACTTTGGTTTAGTTATAACACGTAAAGTCAGATTAATTATGCAACTTACGTGACAAAACGCCAATCACACCTTCGATCGATTTTTTTCACTAAATCAAACCGTGCGCAGGGACAACCTTTACGACAGGACGACAATGACTAACGCAGTCTTGTCACGAGTCCATGTTATACGATGGAATACTTTGTGAATTATTGCGCCAGGTGAATCATTATTTTAGTTTGCGACAATTTTTAAAGCAGTGTTATTACGAAAGTGTACAATTATTTTTTTATTTAAATAATAATATACCAAGAACTGTGTATTTAAATATCACTGCGACGTACCTGTACTAGTATATTTCATCAATTATATTGCTAAAGAATAAATAATTCAGAATCGGGTTGGAGACATACCAGACTAATTAGTTTTTACTGTTTTCTGTAAACTTAATTATTAATTGTTTTCATTAATGACAATTGGCTACTAAGGTCGAACGCTAAAATACGGGCGGTTGCGGACGCGGGTGCCCGCGTCACAAGTCCGCCGCGGGCCACGAATCCGCGAGCGGGCACTCGTCGCGTGCGCCCGTCTCATTTAGCGCTGCTAGTATAATTTTGATCACGAGCGTGTACAGTAGTGTCGAGTAGATTAGCATGCATTATTTGCTAATTTATTATTTGCATAAAGACGTCTACGAAAACAACGTCGACTGCCTAACCTGTTCCTGACAAGCAGGCTACTCAGCGGAGAATTCGTAACCAAATTTTCGAAGTTGCCTGACAATGAAAATGAATTTTACAAATGCGGACGCACGTCGATACGACTACAGTGACCATAAAATATAGTTTATCTGGAAACTAATGAAACTTTTTTATTTTTATGTCATTGTAACTACTTTTTGACATTTAAACAACGCTTAAGAAATATACTATGAAGTTATAAAATACATGTGTAAGACGTATTGGGAATATAACAATAATGTTTATTGTCTCAAAACATTTAAAAGTTTACACAAATTTTCTTATGCACTTGTAGTATATCTGTTGCAAGTAGTTGTGGCTTCTAGTACTGAGCTAGGCTGATAGCCTATTTTTCAGTATACAGCTGCTCCCCATACCACTTCACCTTGAATACATAGTAAATAAATTTAGTACATAGTAATAATATTTCTAAATTGTTAATTTATGTATATATAATGGCTATATATAGTGCCATTAAAAGTAACGTCTCATAAAAGTGCAAAAATATATTTATTGCACGTTTAAGCACGATCTAGCTTATACGGATTATCAACATAATGTAAAATATAATATAAGTGGCTACATTATAAAACAAATTGTTACTCACCAGAAGTGTTAAGAGAAATCTGTTGATTGCACTGGATCACTCGCACACTGATCATTGTTATTCTCTGAACATTAAAAAATACCGAAATTTTAGTATATTTATAAACAGGGGAAAGTCATATTTCTCTTCTAAAGAAGTATTTACAATCGTCCAATATGCAGATAAGATTTTCAGATAAGCTTCTATTGTGGAACAATGGACCGTTGACAATATTAGAAATAAAATCTATACTAAAATTATAAAGCTGAAGAGTTGGTTTGTTTGTTTGGTTGAACGCGATTATCCCAGAAGCTACTGGTTCGAATTGAAAAATAATTTTAGTGTTGAATAGCCTATTTATCGAGGAAAGATACAGACTACATAACATCACGCTACAACTAATTGGAGCGGAGCATCAATGAAAAATGTTGCAAAAAGGGGGGAAATTTACAAACGCCGACGAAGTTGCGTGGGTCAGCTAGTGGTTAATATAGTTCAACAACATTTTGCACAAAAATTGAAAAACATGTTAACGACAGCATATGTTGTACAGATTTACATGAAACTAAAATGGTTAAATTAATTGTGCATTCATACTTAAGCATGCGTTTGCGAACATACTTTAGAAGTCTCACTGATAAAAAAAATAAATTAAACCCATTGTTAAGTTAAACCCATTGTAGATATTTTTGAATTGTCAGGAGGAGTCAGTCAGTATAAGTCGGTCGTGAAGCTAGTTGCCTGGTTAACATGGTTTTTTTTTACAAAGTTACTTATTATATGTTACTTGCTATATTATATAATATTTAGCCCTATACAATCATGCGTTTATTACTTACGTTTTTTTTAAGTGATAGGGGCAAACGAGTAGATGGGTCTCCTGAGCCAAGACCATGGGAAATGCCGGCCGGAGCCCTAACAACGTGTATGCAACATTTCATGATGATCGGTTCCGTAGTAAGTCGTAAAAACGTAACAGAGAGAATTACGTTAGCATTATAATATTAGTATAGATTGTTACTTAATTATGAATGGTTATAAATATTTTATTTATGAAGCTCATTTACGGTTTTTTTTTAATGAAGATAATAAAATTTACCTACCTTATTTTCAGGAATGTCCATTGCTACAAAAGATATGGACACCTTTAAGAAAAAGATAGAATTCCAATTTCAATTTTCAAGGACAAACTTTTCGATTCACAGTAAATGTTTACTTTGTGGTCTCCATGGTTAGTAGAACTTCGTGATGTGATGAAAAACTTTTTAATGAAACAAGAAGCATCAATAAAATTGCATGGAAACAACAAAAGTGCATCGACAATAATGACCAAATTTTTAATTTAATTTTTCTTAAAAAACTGCTTTTTTATATGCAAGAACGTTAAACAACTGATTAGGTAAATACGCTTACCATTATGTGGGTCTGAAAATATGTGGATACCGGCACCCATAAACTCTTTCTACTATCACTTTTGGAGCATCGGCGATGCCACTTACTAGCAAAACAAATGATTGCAGAAGTGCTCTCTAACCACGGTCTTGTGTAGTTTTTTTTTCCAGAAAACTACTTCATGCTTCCTAGTCTAAACATTTTAACTTTAATGCCGAAAGAAACCTATCATCCTGTTTGGCTACGTGTTTTTATTTCTAAGAATCTGACCTGAACAAATAAGTTTCTATTGTCGGCAATTATAAACAATTAATGTAGCTATTTTTTGGAGTCGTGGTAGCGTTAGTCCGCAACTACATTAACCTCAATTATGATTACTATTGCCCCCTGTAAGACCTAACAACTCGCAACCATTGATGTCTTTGCTGAGTTCTCAAAATTGCCGTAATATTTTAAAGATTAGAAACGAAGCAGCAGCTTTAAAGACACGTGTTAGAAATAAAGTCCAGAGTCAACGGGGCCAATTCCCGTTCAAAAATAGGGGTCTCGTTAAGTAGTTAATTCATGCTTCCTGCTTTTCAATAAACAGGGAAGTAATTGCTCAACTAATACATGAATGTTGCAGGGAACTAACAAAATTAGGTATTGTGGAGTATTCCTAAAATGCCAGTAAGACTCTTTAAAAATGAATGTCAATAAAGGAATCTTTATCTAACGCCAAATAACTCTGTAGGTTCAAGACGGAATTCCTAAACCATATTTCAGTCGAAATTACATGATATAATCATATGATTAGCGAAATAGTTAATGATAGAAATTATGTGTATGTTTACCTATTTGTGTGCAAACCTAGCGAGTTTTGGTAGCATTCTTTTTTAGTTCAGAGAGTTTTAGATTTAACAAATATGCCAAAACAATGTAGGTATTGAATATTTTAATTTAATAAGATTTTTAATACTGTTTAATGTTTCCATATTTCTAATTAAGACACACACCACTATTGACCGTGGACAAGTATCGTTTGCTGGTATTGAGTTTACCCTATTTTCTTTCTATATTCATCGGAATATAGATTCCAGGATTCAAGTCTCTATAAATAGTGCTGTTCAGTTCCCTACAAAGTGCAGATAACTTTTGTTTGAGCTCGTCCTTCGTATTTAACATCTCGAATTATCTGGAAAACGTTCTGCGATGACAATTATAGCCGAGACTAGTTGAGTGGACGCCTGCGGTGATGTTTTGTAAAAGTGTCTTATAGTTCCAGAACCAGCAGGTAAATCGTAATTATCACTACTTAGCACAGACATCTGAAGTGACATGCATTTGGCATACTTTTCATCATGTAAGAGCCTGTTACGGCATCCAAACAATTGCCCACTTTATTTCCTGTTCGTAGTTGTCATAGTAACTGATAATATTTATTTAAAGTTTATCTCAAAGTTATTTATCAGTATTTTTGTATGCTGGTTGCACGGAAGAAACGTTGTAAGTTCGCTGTTTTTGCACTAAAAATTTGTTCTTTACTTTGCAATTCGAAACAATGTTTTTTGTTAAATTGTCTTTCATATATACACTACAATGTGTTGTAGGCAGGTAACTATTGTGATTGGTCACTAAAGATTTGATAACTAAAGATAGAAATACACACGTGAGTAAAACACTAAAACATAAGATATCATTACTTCCGCAATAAAGTTAACACGGGTATAAAAACAAGTAATGTGTGGGTCACGTTACAAGTATATCTAAGAGAAATAATAAAATTGCTATATTATTTATAAAATATCAGTTATTGTAAACATTATGCCTCGGTTCGCACTCAGAATGTGCATTAACTATATCTAGGTATTTGACAAAATTACCTATTTATCATAATTTGCCTGTGACAAATAGACTCTGTCCCTAATTGGTATATAAGACGCGGAACCAGATTTTAGGTCGCAGTGTCTCTTCTAAAGTTCAGCGTAGCGGGGTAAGAGAATTTATTGTCTTATCTTAATTAATAGACATACAATAATAAATACTATGATAAGGTATTACAGTGCAATGGTTTATATGTATAATGTTAGTTTTGAAGTTACAAATATATTCAAATGTAGAGTAAATAAGTTTCTCTTCGATAGTCGTGTATTATCTTCGTCTTCAACGTCACTTTCCATCAGTTCTGCACTGTTCGTAGCCCAACATGCACTTGGTCGGTTTCACAAAGTTCGATTTGATCGAAACCTAATACGTTTATTAAATGTTTTCCAACGTATTGACTAATCTTAACTTATCATGACGTAACGACACATGAGCCTACGGCCGTGAGCTCAGTCAGAAAGACCTGAACCCTGTCAGAATGCTCAATACCTGATTTAAGTGAGCAGGTACAATACGCTACTATTATTTTTTTTCTCATTTCCTCAGATTAAACATGAAGGTGCTTGCAATTCTTTTGGTAATGGCTTTAGCTGCAGTTGAAGGGTACCCTCACAGCGAGACAATACAACTTTGCGGGGCTGATCTGCACAGAGGCTTGACTATTGCTTGCCGAAGCGGGAATAACGATTTGTTAAATTTAAAACAAGTTCAATGTGAGTACTGGTTCTCTCTATTCCAAATACAAGAGCTGAGTCCGAGGATATCTGCATTGAATGCGAGGATATGATATATCAGCTGGCACACAACCATCGCATTTGTAACTCTGTGTAGTTTTGTTGCTCCCTTCACCAGAACGCAAAAAAACAGCATGACACAAATACCTACAAATTATCACCATCATCATTGATCATTTAGGCGACCCTATATATATATCTATATATCTATCTATAATAGATCCATGAATCACATACCTAAAGCATTAAAAATATTATAAGAAATTACGTCATTTTTAATACAGTAACCTGGTTTTGACAATGATAATATGAAGGTAAATGATATAAACATATCAACGATTAGAAAAGGGCTGATCACCTTGAAACGCCTGAACAGATCTTCATAAATTATAGCTAAGAACATCTCGATCAGCTACGATGCCACAGACAGACACACAGTCACGTCAAACTTATAACACCCTTCTTTTTCGTCGAGGGTTAAAAATATCGATAAAGCGAATATTTCTAAATAAAGAAGACTGAAATGAATAAATACCAAGGTAGATATAATGCCACATTTGTCGGGATTAATCCGTATAAAAAAAATAAAATTATTAACGTTGATATGAAAGTAGATAGAAATGAAGAAAATTCAAAACATTTTATTTTTCATTCTTAAGGCTGTCTCAACTACCAATATGACAACACCAAGGCACAACCGCAACCGCACAAAAGGCAGCAAAAGCTTAAGCTGGTCCTAACTTATTTGAAAATGCAAGGAACAATTTCATACAAACACGAGTTATCCTAGAAATTAATTTTGCAGTGTCAAAACTGACGAATGGGACAATAATTAAGTTTTCATGGAAAATTTTTATCAATTAGAGGAGTATATATTATATACTTCTCTACATGTAATGTGTAAGTATTTGTCTGATATTTAATATAAATGTTTTTTTCACAGACCATCATCAGCCTGACCAACATCATGAACATCAATCTGATCACCATTATGATCACCAACACGAACATCAACACGATAACCAACATCATCACCAACACGATAACCAGTCTACAAACCCGAAGAGTCATGCCACGAAGAGTATAGTTGAAGAGTGCTGCCAAAAACCTTGCCATATTAAGGACTTTATCAGTTACTGCCCTTCGAATTAACCCCATTTAAGTTTATATTCTGTTGAACTGATTCCCTATTAATTGTTAATTTATTTTTGGTAATAAACTGCATCAATAATCGAAGCATTATTTTTTTCTACGTGTATTGTGGTGATCTTTTATTTCCCCTTAGTTCCTACAGATTAAATAGTTGTACTTATGTGTTGATTTCAAGGATGCCAGACTACTTTCGAACCCGTCATTTTACCCCTTTTTTAAGAGGTGAAGAGACCTACCGCGTCGGAGACAGGCACCAGACAGTGTGGCGCCTGAATCCGACACAGACCCTGTCGGGTGCGAAACTAATCGCACCTACCCGAAATACACACGTGAAGGAACTTAAGTTTTAATTCCAATTTCCCATTAAACTTAAGGAGAAGATTTTTTAGTTCTTTTGTGTTTATCGAAAATTTGGGAAAGTGTTGAATGGTATATGTTAATAACATAATAGCGCACGACAAAACAGTGCTGTACCACATTCCAGTAAATATAATTTTACTACCTGGTGATTTAAAAGAGTAGCCGTGCGTTTGTTTGCCCGATTTCTTCTCACAAGGCTCAACTATACGGACACTGGTAGGTAGCGATCTTGCCTATTTGCAACACGGTATTATTTATTTCACTTTCGACAAAGCAACGGGTTGACAAAGTGTTATTTCATAATTTTTATGTATTAAGTGATGTTTAAGTGATTAAGTGAGTAATTTAGAGTTTTAGGAAAAAAGATATTTGATTTTGACTTTGAAGTTAGCTGAAATGTAGACACAGATGGTGTGGTGTGACAAGAACCGAAAAGATAAGGAATGAGTATAAGAAGTTTAAATGTAGACCCAATAACGTGCGTTTGTCTCTTCCTGGTTCGCCAGTCGTCACTGGGATTGTAAAAAAAATATTTAGGGGATAACTAGCCAGCTGACGGCCCTTCGCATTATTGTAAAGAGATAATCACTAGTCGGGTATCGCCGAAACACTCATAAGTAAAACCATATATCTTAAAAAAGCTTTCTAAATTTTATAAATCAATTTACATATGATCGATTGGCATAAAGGTGACATATAAACAAACAAACTGATTTTCGCATTTATAATTTGTACTAACAGTTCCCGCGCGGGATCGCTCGCTTTTACATATTATTATATTTTATATAAGCGAGAAAGAAAAAAAACGCAAGAAAATTAAAATGCGAGAAAATGCACGTTGCAATATTCAACTTTTGGAGATACCTGGCTCCACAAGTGGCCCTAAGCCGACGCCTTGGCTGAAAAGCTAAGAGTATCGCTTGGTGATGAGGTCCGAGTAACTAGGCCAACTAAATGCGCAGCTGTACGCCTCTCAGGGTTAGATGAATCCTCTACGACAGCGGAAATCCTGACTGCCATTGCAAAAGCGGGGGGTTGCGCCGTGGACCAAGTATAACCGGGAAAACTACGTTTTGGCTCTAACGGTCAGGGTTCAATTATAGTTAGTTGCCCTGTCACGGCTGCACAAAAAATCGCAGACGGACATCGTTTCTTGGTCGGAAATTGGGTGTCAGTGCAGGCCAAGCTCCTGAAGCCCAGGCCGGCGAGATGTTGCCGCTGTCTCGACGTCGGAAATGTTGGAGTACAGTGCACCTCGACAATACAAGTCGGAAATTTGTGTTTCCGCTGTGGCCAGCCCAATCACAAGGCTAGTTTTTGCGAAGCACCCCCGCAGTGCTTCAAATGCGCGGCTGCTGGCGTACCTGCTGAGCATCGGGCAGGCAGCAGAGCATGCACCGTGCCTTCCCAAAAAGGTAAGGAAATTTCTTCGAGCCAGGTCAGAGAGGAAGTTGCTGCGACTCATGCTGCTCATGAGTGCTGGTGAGGGTGCTGAGATGGACCTCCAGTAATGGGCACACAACTACGCATCCTGCAAGGAAACCTTAACCACTGCGCTAACGCTCAAGACCTTATGCTCCAGAGCATAGCACAGTGGTCGATTAATGTGGCCGCTGTCGCCGAGCCGTACTATATTCCTCCCGGGGATACCTGGCAGGAGACCTTGACGGCTTGGCGGCAATCGTTTGTAACACAGTTGCTGTCTTGGCTCCCCTTGATATTGTTGCAAGGGGAAGAGGATGCGTAGTGGCAGTAATTGATGAGGTCGCGGTCGTGGCCGTGTACTTTTCGCCGGATCGTGTCCTTGCTGAGTTCGAGAATTGGCTCACTCAGCTGGCTGTCGTCGTTGAAGGTTGCCGACCTCGCCCAATTCTCGTGTTGGGGGACTTCAATGCTAAATCAACAGCTTGGGGTTCCCCAAACGTGAGGGGAGAGGCACTAGAGGAGTGGGCCGTATCGTGTGGCCTACACCTCTTAAACCGGAGTTCCGTTACCATGTGTGGGCGTCAGCTGGGCAGCTCTATCGTGGATATTTCTTTTGCCAGCCCTACTCTTGCTCACCGTGTCCAAGACTGGTGAGTTGTAGAGGGGGTGGAGACGTTGTCCGATCATCGCTATATACGATTCGACGTCCCCGCCCAGACTTCTGCAGCGCCGGTCAGGCCGCTCTCATCCGGTCCGCGTTGGGCACTTAAGCGTTTAGATCGAGAGCTCCTCCTGGAAGCCTCCATTGTACAGGCCTGGGTACCTGCACCGGACAGGCCTGTGGATGTTGATGTAGAGGCAGAATGGTTCCGGGAGGCCATGTCACACATCTGCGATGCGGCGATGCCTAGGGTTAAGCCCAGACCTGCCAGTCACCAGGTGTACTGGTGGTCAGCGGAGATCACATGACTGCGTGATACTTGTGTAGCCGCACGCCGCCGGGACTTCAGGATGCGTAGGGGGCGTCGTCGCCCAGATGACGTGGCAGCTCAAGAGGAGGAGTATCTGGAGGGCTATAGAGTTGCCAAAAGAACCCTTCAAGCAGCGATAAAGCGGGCTAAGTCTGAGGCCCCTTGGGGGCGACCGTACCTTATGGTTCGGGGTAAACTGCCCCTCCACTTACTTACTTAAACGGCCCCTCCACTTACTTAGACACTGCAGACTCAGCTGCTTGAGGGGGTTGTGTGCTCCCTGATTCCGTCGCGGGGGGAACATACACCTTCCGTCAATGGCTTCTCCTCAAGTACCCGACGCGGAATCCTCGGATGAACAGCTTTTGCATTTAAAATTTTGCTCTAAAAGCAATACTTTTCTAGATATTTAATGAAAACCGAAAAAAAAATACGATTTTTAAGTTATTTTGCAATAAAAAACAATGACGCGTATCTCCGTCGAAGTAGACACTAGGATGTTATTCTACGTATTTTTCTTTAAATTTTAAGCCAAGTATCGTATTGTGATAAAAGATCACCACCCTCTAATGCTCTGGCGCCCGGACTACCAGTATAGCTAACTGTAAAGGAACTGTTTCGTAGTTTGACTGGCCTGTTGGTCTAATTTATCTATAATATGTATGTATTTAGAAATATATAAGTATGTTTATCAGCAGTCTAATTGCCATAGTACAGGCTCTGCCTAGTTTCCACAGTGTGTAGTGGTCACAGTACAAAAATGGCGACGTTTATGACGTCATAATTATATTTCCTTATGATACTACTGCAATATACTGTCAGTCCATAACGGAACGAATTTCTCTCCAGCACGAGCACTGAACAGTGCTCGCAGTGTATGTCAGAACATACCCTAAGTTAAGATTTACAGCAGGTATTACAAATACCTACAATACATTTATTTCCGAGATAAGTTGTATACGGGATAAGTACATCAATCGATTAGTTTCGTAAAATTCACATTGCCCTATAGAAACTTACGGTGTTAGTCGCGTCTCTGACGACATTTCGTAATCTAATGACATTCACTTCGGCAATGTGTAGGATAGTATTTTAAACATAGGTAATATGAAATAGCAAGCGACTACCTTAAGATAGGGGCTATCTTAGATACTAATGTTCCGGCCAAGGCACAGCGTCTACGATG
The DNA here is from genome assembly GCA_949752705.1 of Callimorpha dominula. Taxonomy (NCBI): domain Eukaryota; kingdom Metazoa; phylum Arthropoda; class Insecta; order Lepidoptera; family Erebidae; genus Callimorpha; species Callimorpha dominula. The sequence continues at coordinate 17,139,022 of OX457007.1, forward strand.
TTGTAGTCAGCTAAAGAAAAATCCATTCTTCTTTTTCGCTTTAGTCAGTAGTAACTGGGCACAAATTAGAGATTTGAGAAAGCATTCTGGAAAAGCCTAAGCTTATGACATTCAAGTTTAATAGAACGCTAGCTTTTACGTTCACTCGTTCTATTATACATCATAGAGTTCCTACACACGTCTTTTATCATTTCAAAAAGTATTCCGGTCCTCGGTGTGAAGTGTGAAACAACTGCCTTTTGGTTAACACCTCAATTGAGTTACGAAATCAAAGTTCACATAAAGATTCTGGTTACATAGATTCACCACTAGATACATAGAAAATAAATCCACGCACTAGTTTGAAAAACTGGACAATGTGACTCGCGCACCGAGGGTTCCGTAAGCCAATAAACTTGTATGTTGTAGATAGTACATACATCTCGGGAATCAAATCTCGAAGATATTTGCCCGTCTTTTCCGAAAGACAAACTTAACTTTGCGGTTCTAAAATACTCTCCTATAAATCGATGTACGACAAAGTCAACTTTCCAACCGCAAAATATAAGTTTGTAATCACAAAAACTATTTTATAGATGTGATATAACAACAAATTAACAACTTTCGGATTTCTTCCTTTACTACCGAAGTACCCTATAGGTTTCCATTTACCTGCAAAATGTTCAAATTTGGTCAAATCAAAAGCTTAAATGGCCGTATCTTTTGTTTGTGTTGACTTAGAAGATTCATTTTTATACAGCTTCAAGAGACCGCAGACATAAGTATTTAGTATTAATTTCAACTTGTTGCGTCCACGGGTTCCTAAGTAAAAAGACCTTGACAGACAGACAGACAGACGGACGGACAACAAAGTGATCCTATAGGGGTTTCTTTTTTCGTTTTGAGGGACGAAACCATAAAAACAAGTTTTCTCATAATTTTCATCAAAGATTCCACTTTGTGAATTTAGATAGTGATTAAAAATCATGCCACATATATATCTTACTACATTTTCAACAACAAAGAAACAATAAAAATAATACCGAAGTAATATTTTAATACGTCACTGTAACGTAACACCAACATCAACGAGTACATAAGAAACAGCACGCTAACGTTCGACAAAGTTCAAAAGCCAAAATACAAGGTGACCACACAAATATGGCCAAACAAAACAAAACCAAATTAGTAAAGTCCCTCCATATCTTCAACATTGTTAAGCATTGAGGATAGAAACGTGGACATATATGAAACACCCAAAAACAAGGCGTATTTCTTAAAGTTAGAAGAAATAAATTAGTACACCCTTTCCTTGCTTCCCTGTCTCTTAAATCTTTCCTTTTTCTTCTTATTCTCCGTTCTACTGCGATTAACTTTTTTTGCTTGGGTGTTTTATTTAGACTTTCAATTGATTGATATAAGGGTTGTTCCTGTATTTCATCTGTAATAATCGTCATAGTCCTGGAACCCTTGACGGTCCTGGCCATCCGCAAATATTGTCTTTGCCAGGCGATAGAGCACCAGCGCATAATATATTTAACAGTATTTCCTGGGTATCTAAGCTTCTGTCTTGTGTATTTATAACTTTGTTTTGGCCGGGTGATAATTTTAAAAACAATTTTAACTAATACGCTCATTGCACGAATTCCTAGAGCGATTACACCGATAAAGAAATCTGATAAACAATCTGTGTCATATGTTTCATCTACTTTAGCTACATCTTTTTTTTCTGCTTTAAGTTTTTTCTGTTCGACTTTAATTTTTTTGTTATTTTTTTTATATTCTATCTTTTCCAAACGATCCATCTGGGCATTCTGTTTGGCTAATAGTTTGGCGCGTTTTTTCTTTTTTTTAATGTACCTTGACAACATTACTTTTCGACACAAGCAAGACGCTAAAGATGTTCGATCTGTCATGGCTGCTTGTCTTCGACTTTCTGAAATGATATTGAACTCATCTAACATATTATTTACGAAATCAAATGAGCGAATGTTTCGACTTATTTCAGATTTCACTTTTTGACACAAATAACTACAAAACGATTTCGTATTTACTACGGAGCCTGTTGTATTAGCATCCATATTTTTCTTTATGTTCATGTTTCTTACTTCTTTGCAACCGCAAAATGACAATGTTTTAGATTTTTTGTTTGCTTTTCGTTTTTGACAGGATGATGTGCAAATACCAGGGCTGCTTGCTACATGTATTGGTCTTTTTGAATTATATACTTTAATATTAGCATTATCAAAATGGTAATTCATTTTTAGATCTCGTGATTTTTCGTCATTGGGTTTTATATTTCTCGAACTATTGTCAATTACTAAGTAAGGACTTACTTTACTTGCGCAACCACAATTAAGTGTGGGTGCAGATACAACTGTGATTGTTTTAGTATGATTAGTTTTCTCACGTTTTTTCGTGTCATTTTTGTAAATTTTTGACAAAGTCGTTCGTTTGTCGAAATCTTTTTTACAATTGTACACTTTTGTACATATTTGTGAATGTCCCTTTCTTTGTATCTCAAATTTGTGTTTATTTGGAGAAGACAGCATAGTTTTCTTTTTACATTTACAGAGCAGTATTACACTAGCGACGTTAGGGATGACTGAAGATTGTAATAAATTTGAGACAGAAAAGTTATTTGGAGGTATGAATTTATTACAATTTATTAGTGCCGTTCCATTCTTCGTGTTCCGTTGACTTGAAAAAAGTGAATTTACGTTATTTGAGTGCTTAGAAATATAAGGTTTTTTATTAAGGCATGAACATTTCTGCTGTTTTTTCACGTCGGTATGAAGTAAACTTTTTGCTTCTTTATCAATTTTCTTTTGTCGTAACAAATTATAGCAGTCTGAGAACTC